>OY728142.1:603209818-604459818 GCA_963277665.1 Viscum album
TATGCTCATTTATTGTATTCAACCATGATGCATAGTTTACGTCACAGTTTTTGATAGGCTTGTAGGAAGAATTCGGGACCTAGTTGAGGACGAATTTAACATTTCACCCCAATAAAAAGGGGTAGAATGAGAAAAATATCCAGTTGTTGGAGGATATGATGAGGTCTTGTATTATGGACATAGGATGGAGCTGGGAGGATCACTTTCCATTGGTTTATTTTTCTTATAGTATAAATATCATTCTATTATCGGCACAGAAACTTTTGATTCCTTGTATGAGAAACATAATAGGTCACCCTTATACTGGACTAGGGTTGGAGATACGTCTCTAGTTAGGCCATAAATGGTGAAAAAGAGGACGACAAAGGTTTAGGAGATCCATAAGCATATGATGAAAAACCAGAGAAAACAAAAATATTTCATAGATCGACATAATAGTACCTTGGATTTCGATGAGGGAGACCATGTTTTCATAATAGTATCCCAACAAAGAGGATTATGGAGGTTTGATCAGGGAGTCAAGTTATACGTGAGTTTTATCGGGCCATTCATGATCCAATGGGTATTGGTCAGGTTTATTACCACATAGCCCAATTCTCACAGTTATACTGGGTACATAACACCTTCCATGTGTTACAGTTGAGGGGATATGTGTTATATCCCATGTTTTTATGAGCAATTTTTTAAAGTAAATTACTTTTATTTGATGTATTTCAATTCATTATAAACCAATTTAATATGTCATTATATTATACAATTAATTATGTTTTCACTACATGCAATACTGACTTGTCTTACGTTACACACAACACATAGTTCCTATGAATCAACATTTTATTATTAGAATTATTAATGTTAGATAGTTATAAACTACACGTTAAAGTTATTAATATTAATATTAATAAATAATTTTAAAATATTATTTATAATTTTTTATATAAATAAAACATATTGATAATAAGATGATCAATTTTTAGTAATGTCTTTATATATTTGGAAATATTATTTTTGTAAAAGAACCACTTTTTATGTCCTTTTGTGAACAATAAAAAAATTAATTTTAGGAACATTTAGAAATTTAATTTTATAAAATAAAATTAATTTTTGAATTCATAATGTAAAAATTATCTTATAGTTAATTTTTGAGAATAATCTAAAAAACTTCATTTTTGGATGAATAGTGAAAAATACTGAATTTTAATTCAAAAATGATTCTTCGTATAATTTATTTATATTGTTAAATTATATTTTAATTTTTTTAAAGTTCAATTAGATAAATTATACAAAAAATTATACAATTTAGGTCATTTGAACAAATTTAAATTATAAATTGGATATTAAAACATTCTAATATTCTAAACATTTTTGCAAAAAAGCCTGTTGTCGTGACACATCTACATGATTATTTTTAATTAATTTCAGACACTTATTTGATTTTAATTTTTGAAAAATGATTAAATATTTTTAATAATCATAATTTATAATTTATTATAATTTCAACTTAGTTTTTGACCAAAAATATAAGTGAAAGTGATTAAAATTAATTACAATAATTAAAAGAAAAATTTGCATAACAAAGGACGAAACCCTAATCATAAGGTCCAAATGACCTATAAAGTTGTCCAAAATATATTTTATGATCATATAAAGACTCTATAATCTCTTTTATTGGTTTTGGACCATTAGTGAAGCCACTTCTCATGAGGAAAATGTGGGTGGAATTCCCTTTTCTAAAATTTACAAGAATGCCACTCCTCCTCAACTATAAAACGGAACTCACTCATCCCACTAATTCACACATAGAAATCCATTTGGATTGAAATAATATACATAAATATACCCCCAAAATCATTCAATTCGTACTATAATCCTCTCTTTTGGAATAAATCCTTTCAAGGAATCTGTTTGGTGCAAACCAAAAGGAGTTACCCAAAGAAGTGGTAACATCCTTCCTTAAGATCCTTTGTTTTATTTTCATTCTCACCATCCTCAAATATAATTATTACATGATTATATAGAATACTAAATATCCTCAATATAATGAGATTTTTTTATTCTAATTGTTATAACTACACTTTCAAACACTTACATAAAATGGGTAATTAACTTAGCATTCTTGCGTACGACGAACTACCGCCTCACGAAATGATGTTTCTCATTTTTTACTTTTACCACCTCTCATGGTTGGGAATTATGATGGAAAAAATATTTTTAAATGATATATATCTTATTTATGATTTATTTAATATTATGGAATTATTATATAAAACATAACTTCACACTTTCCATTTTGTGTAAATTTGATAACTTCATTTTTGTATGTGTGTACTACCGCCTCCTCAAAGTGATGTGATTCATTTAAAAATTACATGGAAGGTATTTAGGATGAGTTTAGTAAACATATATGATATATATGATAAAATAATTATAATTTAATTATATTATATATATACTCATATATTTCATTCACTTTCTTTCTTTCAAAACGATAATAAAACGAAAACAACGTTCATGTGTATGTATGTCCTACTCTATCCCTGAATGTTGTTTTCCATTACATATTTATATATTTTATATATTATCATAAATACTTATATAATAAATATATATTATATTTATATCAATTTATAAATTCTAGAAATAATAAAATCATGATCTAAGTAAGAGGATCAAGAATAAAAATCAAAGCATGTACAAAAAAACAAAGCGAATATTACCCGAAGTGCAACATTAACATGGAATTGTTAATAAGTGGGTAAAATAAAGACTTGTATGGAATTATATATAATAATATGGTTATATTTTATATTTATAATAAACTTATATTTATTAAATTTTATTTATGAATTATTATGAATAAATTCAATACATAATGTAAGGGGATTTATAGTCTCAATTTTATTTCTATGAGTCTTGTGTCTTATTCACCCCTCATTTCTTTTGTGTAGTTTATATACAGACCATGAATGTATTTTAATATTATTATAAACTTATTTATGATTATTTACATACCCATATTATGAACTTTATTTAATGGTGTTTTACGATTAAAAAGTTACCAAATCAGTAAGGTAGTTTTGTCTCAATTTTCCTTCTTTGAGACACTTATTTTGTTATGAACCTATATTCTTTAACAAGGTGTATATAATACCATTTTAAATGTTATATAATGGATATACATATTTTAATTATATTTTAAGTTTCATGTAATTTTATTTTCTTACATGGGGAGTATGATTCAATGTTACCAATTCATAAGAGATTATTGTAACATTCCCATCATTTATCGGGATTGTTTATGATTATGCTTTCATTGATGAAATAATATAATCTATCTTTCAAGAAAACTCATTAATTTTATTCTAATTTTCTTATTTATGATGTATTCATGTATTATTACCATTTTACCACTCTTTGGTACATAGGATAATTAAGAAATATTTTTATGCAAATCCTATCACATTTCTATTTTTGGTTGAAAATAAATTTTATTTAAAAAAACATGTTTTAAAAATTGTTTTTAAAATGTTATTCTTTTATTATTTTCAAAGAAATATGATTTAAATTTTTTTATGGGTTTTAGAAGATTCCTTTATATGTTTTCAAATATATTTTGAAAGAAAAATGTTTTCAAAAAGGTTTTATGTTTTAAAAAGTGTTTTAAAACAAGAAAAGAGATTTAATCTAGAAATGATTTTGAACTGATATTTCCAAATTAATTTCCATATAAGATGAAATCTATTGGTTTTACTCAGGAATTTATAGGAAATGATCCAAAGTTTCCATTCCTATTCAATCTTTGAATGGTTTATGTATTAATGACATGATGTTTATGAAACACGTTTCTCTTTCACGAGTTATATGTTTATTAAACCCATTCGTATTGCACAAGTCTTATCCATTTCAGACCCGCTTCTTTTCATGGGATATGATTTTACAAAATGATTATTAAACCTCTCTCTTTTCCAAAGATAATGATATTATTACATGTTTGTGACACCTGTCTCAATTCATGGGTTATGATATGATTATTTATGTTCATGTGGAATATGTATGTATGATTTCATTATGATATGGGTGGGAATGATATATCTCTCCAATTAATTGGGTAATTATTTATATCTCATGAGATAGAAATGGAAGGAACATGGAGTGAACTCGGTTTAGTAATGTACTTTGTCCACTAAGATAGTCCTGGGAGTAAACCTTGACTACTAAGATGATCATGAGAGTGAACCCTGATTACCAAGATGGTATGTGTATTGAATCCATGCGACTAATATAAAGTTGGTAGTGATTACTTAACTACCATTAAAATCATTTTATATTCTTATGTGTCTTCCTTAATTCCATGTCCTATTCCTATTTTGTTCTTTCATATATTATGTTGTTGATTCCCTCATGATTCATGTATTAGAAATTGATCAGATTTATGGCATGATTCATTTTAATGGTCTTTGTTATGAATGGTAATATCTTTTAATGTCATGGTCACATTTCCATACCCTTATTCACATGTTTATGCTTACATATCTTCTTTATTTACCCTTACTGAGAATCTGAGATCACCCCTTTTTATGTTTACTTTCCCCATGTTTTGAAGATAGGTATTATGTATGATGTGTCTAATAAGGTTGATAGTCATAAAGAACCTAGTGAGAGATAATGTAGCTCACTAATGTCCCTGTGTTTATATTTCCATGTTTCCAAAGGCACTAGAATAATAAGTCCATTGGGTGTATACTTATGAAATGTATTAAGTATTCTGAAAAAATCACATAATTTAAATGCTTGAAAAGTGAGGCTTGTTATAGTTAGTATTAGAGAATTTTTTTGTTAAACATTGTAAACTCGGATGATAAAACTTTAGTGAGAACCCTATATACATGTCTAAGTATAAGTCTAAGGATATGGAAAACTATAGGAAATTTTCTTGGAATTTTATTAAAGGATAGAGCGAGTGGTTCCTAGAAATATTTCTCTGTCTGGATACTACAAAAATGAAATTATCGTTATCCTAAGAATCTGAATGATATTGGAAATGGAATAAAAATATAGTTATTATTCTTACCCAAATTTCACAATCTATAAATCATTCTAGAATTCCAAATAAGTAATAGATGGATCAACATTATATTTATTCCTTCATGAGGAAACATCCTCCTTCGTTCAATGGGTATTCTGATCCACTTGTTGCTAAAAAGTAGATCAGTACCACTTAAAAAATATTCTGCAGATTCCAATGTTCGAAACATAATAAATTAATTCTGGATGTTTATTAGCTAGAAGGTGAGCGGACCAGTGGTGGACACAAATCAAGAATACAAGGCATAAATAAGAAATTGAATCCATGGATTGGGAATAGTTCAAACCAATTTTTCAATAATTAATTTCCGTGGATTCTTCATAAAAATATAGATAAATACTTCCGTGAGTTAAATTAAAAGTATGATGAATATATCAGTACCTATGAGGATAATTTCAAAATACTTGCGTGGTATGCTTCTGTATTATCATCCAACCAGAATGTAGGGTTGGTCAATTCCTTAGTTGTTTAAATCCAGATATCACAAGGGAGTTTTCCATAAGATACATTATTAGATATGAAGAGTTTGTGAATTGTGAAATCAAGTTTGAAATGGAGGTTGGAGTTTTTTTATCAATCTCATGGTTTTGATAAAAAAATGGAGTTCAAAGGAAAATCTAAAAACCCTGAGGAGAATAAAAAAAGATTTAAATTATTCTAACTGTGTTAAGAAGAGTGGATAATGTTTTTTAAATTGTTCTAATACAATTTTTATGTTCAGAAAAGAAGGTTATTGAGCATTTGATTGCGGAAGTGATGGGAAGAAGTTATATAGCAATGTGAATGGAGAGAAAACTATGCAAAAAGCATCTTACCCACCTTAGGGATACATTTGTAAGGAGAATGGGAATTATGATAATCAATTTCCTAACTCAAGGGTTAGTGATGATGATCAACGTCAAGAGCCTATTAAGCTGATGGATGAAGGGAAATATCATGCATTCACTATTTCTGACAAGGGGTAAGATAATAACATGGTGGAAAGAACACATATCATCCACTCTAGAACTACTAATGTCCTAGTTTATTCTAGATATGCCCACTCTTCCATATCTAAATAATTTTATAAGGGTATTAATATTCCACCCAAATTATTATATGTGGAAGAAGAAGTAAAATACACTAATGGTATGATAATTTCACATCATGTCTATGATTCCTCTCCAATAGATGTTTTTGAGAATATGATTCCTACAAATCTTATCATCATTCCTTTGGTTGAATTTGATGTCATCATTGGAATGGATTGTATTTATCTTCACAAATAAAAAATCAATTATCCAAGAAGAGAAGTTATATATGATATTTCAAACTAACCTATGAATATCTATTAATGAAAGGATAAGTATAAATATCCTATGGAAATTACATCCAATGTATGGGTCTTAATTCCCATTCATAAGGGTTGTTTATCTCAAATGGTTAGGGAGATAATCAATATTGATGGTATGACTGTTGTTTAGGATTTTTTATATTTCCTTATGAAAGACTTTCCAATATATCCACCAAAAAGTGATGTTTATTTCTTGATAGAACTCATACATGGTTCCACACCAATTTCAAATACTCCCTATAGAATAGCCCTAATTGAGTTGCAATAATTGAAGAAGAATCTCCCAGAAAACCTTGATAAGGGATTTATTTAGCAAAGTGTTTCACCTTGGGGTGCACCTATTCTTTTTTGTGAAAAAATAAAGATAGGTCAATGTGAATCTAAATTAATTATTGGGTGTTAAAAATATCACAATCAAGAACAAATATTCTCTTCCCTGTATTGATGACTTGTTTGATCAAGTATATAGAGTGGAAAACTTTTCCTTGATTTACCTTCATTATAGATACCATAAATTGTGGGTCAAGAAAGAGGATATACCCAAGATGACATTCTATAAAATTTATGGGCACAATGAATATATAGTGATGCCTTTCAGTCTTACTAATTCCCATTCTATCTCCATAGATTTAATAAATAGAGTCTTTAGAAATTATCTTGATTAGTTTTTGGTAGTATTTATAGATGGTATTATTATATATTCAAAGTGAAGGGGATAACATGAATACCACTTGATAATTGTACCCAATTACCTATGGAAGGAGAAGTTGTATGAACAAAATACAAAATGGGAATTTTGGATACAAAAGGATTCATTTTTGGGTCACATAATCTGAAGAGATAGTATTGTAGTATATCCATAAAAGAAGAATGTTATTGAATGTTGGGATAAAAATACCATGGTGACTGAGATCCATTGTATTCTTGTTTTACCTAGATATTATTGATTATTTTTTGAGAATTTATCATAACTATATAATCCTTGACCAAGTTAACATGGAAGGGTTCCAAGTTCCTCTTGATAAATAAATATGAGGAAAAGTTCAAGGCACTGATGAGAAGGTTAGACAATGTACCTATGATTACATTACCCTATAGTAGAGAAATTATTGTAATCTATAGTGATGCTTCCATGAATGGATTGAGATGTGTTCTTATATGGAATAACACAGTTATAACTTATGTCTCATAATAGTTGAATATTCACGATAAAAATTACCTAACTCATGATTTGGAGTTAATTGAGGTAATTTTTGTATTAAAGATATAGATCCATTATCGTTATCAAGAAAATTATGATATATATACCAATCATACTATTATAAAATATATATTCACACAGAAGTAGTTGAACATTCACTAGAGAAGACGGTTAAAGCTGATAAAGGATTATGACTGCTCAATATATTACCACCCTATGAATGAAAACAAGGTGATCGATGCTTTGAGTCAAAAGGATCATGCTAACTTATCCATGGAGAGGATTGAAAATGTTCTAAGAACATAAGCATCAGATCGGTTTGTGAGGACTCGGAAAGTGCATCAAAGAGACCTGAGATCAAATCCAGGTAGAGGCGTATTTCTGTGTTATTATAGCAATACAGAAGTCGGTACTTTTCGGTATTGTACCAGTTATAACTATTCATCCATTTGGGCTTTTGGGCCACTGGTTTGGTCCTCAATTCATTCAAGGCCTCCAGGACACCCAAGACATTCAGGATAGTAAATCTTTTAGACCTCGTTAAGGAATTTGGCCTACATGAAAAATGCAGATGCAACCATATAGATTACATGGAATAAGGCTCCAGCTGAGGATTCAGAGCAGGTGCATTCACCAGAGCAGAGATAACCGAACATTGAAGATTGAGAGGGTATGAAATTTTCATAAATACTAGGAATGTGCTTCTTTTCAAAATACAACTAGATGACCATCCATGCGATGGTGGAGATGTGACATCATGATATTTGATGGGGAGGGGTATTCTAAGTTGTCTTGTTTGAGATGATTTCCACTAAGACCTACATATCATGTAATGTGTCACTTAAGAATGCAGGCCTTATAAGGGTTCCTACTCATCCCTTTATAGAGGTATTATCATAAATAAAAATAAAAAAAAGAAGGCCTCTAGGCCATTTAGTAAAATGATCTAATATGTTAGGATTTGTAAGGGATAAATCTAGAAATCTTGATGGAGTGGGAAAAATATTATCTTCCTCAATTGAATGTTCAACCCCTTATCCAAGTGAAGATAAAAGCGGTGAATAAGAAAGATGTAGATCTTTAATAGAAGGTTAGAAAAGTTATTGATTTTAATCCCAATTAATATTTAATGATAAAGTTTAGGAACAATGTATGTGTTCCTTCTATACTACATTTGAAGAAGGATCTATTAAAGGAAGGTCATAGTTCTTCATTCTCCATTCATCTAAGAATTACAATGATGTATTGAGATTTGAAAAAAATAATTATAGTGGGATGGAATAAAGAGGGATATAATAAAGTTTTTATCTTAGTGATTGGTATTCAATCAAGTTAAGGATGAAATACAAAAGTCCATGTAGATGTTTCATCTATTACCCATAACCGAATGGAAATGGAAGAATATCACTATATATTTTATTGTTGGACTCCCAAAAGACCCTAAAGGGTTTAATGATATATGTGTGGTAGTACACATCTTAACAATTCAGTATAATTCATTTATATCAAATAATACTTATCTCTAGATCAGGTTTATAGGATATAAATTACAGAAGTGTAAGGTTACATGGAGTATTACACTATGTTGTTTCTAATTGGGTTCTGAGGTTTTTGTCAACGTTCTGGAGAATTATTAAGAACTTGATATAGAATTGTGTTTTATCCCTACTAATAATCCATTGATGGATGGTCAACTTTAAAGAACAATTCAAACCATAGTAGATATGTTGATAACTTGTTCTTTGACTTTAATATGTTGTTAGGATCAACAAATTAATCTAGTTGAGTTTTCTTACAACAATATATTTCACTCAAGAATTTATATGACTCCTTATGAATTTCAATATATTAATAAATGTAGAGCTCCAATGTTTTGAGATTAATTTATAGAAATAAAGATATTGGGACTAAGGATATCTATTGAAATGGAAGATAAGTTCCGACCCATTTAGAATCATATTAAAATAGCTCAAAGTCACCAGAAAATTTATGCTTCTAACCAAATACATGTTCCAAAATTTGAAGTTAGTGAGAAGTTTTTTCTATGAATCTATCCTTGGAAGATGTTTAAGAGATTAAGAAAGAAAGGAAAACTAATCCCTAGGTATATCAGTCCCATTGAAATTCATGATCGTATCAGGATGGTAGCATATCACTTGGAACTTACTACAAATTTCACTCAATTCCAAGATGTTTTCCATGTATTTTTCTTAAGGATGTATGTACCTAAACCTTCACATGTTCTGAACTCATAGTTAATACTACTAGAACAAGATCTTTCTTATGAGAGACAACCAGTTGAAATTCTGTATCGTATAGAGAAATTTATATGAAACAAGACCACTCACCTGGTCAAACATTTGTGGAGAAATCACTAATTAGAGGAAGATATATGGTATCTTGAGAATATGATGAGATATAAGTATCCTCATTTATTTTTATTATAATGATAAATTTTGAGGGAGAAATTCATTTTAATGGGGGTAGAATGTAACACCCCATGTTTTTATGAACTTTTTTTTTCAAATAAATTAATTTAATTTGATGTATTATATTGAACACTACACCAATTTAATATTTCATTATACACTAAAATAATTTAATCTTTCACTACACGCAACACCTACTAGGCTTATGTCACATGAAACCCTGAGTATCGATGAAACAACATTTTATTATTATATTTATTTAAGTGATATAGTTATAAACTATCCATTAAAAATAGTAATATTAAAAGTAATAACTGATTTTTAAATATTATTTATAATGGTTTTATATAAATAAAACATAATAATATTAATAAATACAATTTTTAGTAAAGTCTTTATATGTTTGAAAATATTATTTTCCTAAAGAACAACTTTTTATGTATTTCTTTGAACAATAATAAAATTTATTTTATAAAATTTTAGAAATTCAATTTTATAAATTTAGCTTCATTTTTTAATTCATAATTACAAAATTTTGTTAGGGTTAATTTTTTATATTGTTCTGAAAAACATCATTTTCAGATGAATAGTGAAAAATACTGAATTTTCAATCCAAAATACCTTTTCATCTAATTTATTAATATTGGTAAATTATATTTTAATTTTGTTTTAAAGTTTAATTAGATAAATTATGAATAAAATGGTCAAACATATGTCATTGTAACCAATTTCACATCGAAATTGGATATAAAAACATCCCAATCTTTTAAACATTTTTTCTTAAAAAACCCACTATCGCGACAAATATGTAAGATTATTTTAAAATTTGATTATACCAATTTTGTTATTGGAATTTATAAAAATTTATTCCATATCTAGAATCATAATAATTTAAAATTTATAATATGTTCAAATTTGTTTTTTTTACCAAAACAAATCAGTGAATGTGGTTAAAATTAATTACAACGATCTAGAGAAAAATTAGGTTAACAAAGGAATAAATCTTAAACATAATCCCCAAAATAACCTAGAAAATTTTCCAAAATAAATTTGATATTAATATTCATAAACTATAATTACTTTAATCTTTTTTGAATAATTATTTGAGCCACTTTTCATGGAAAAAATTCGTGAAATTTCCTTTTTAAAAATTTACAAGAATGACACTCCTCCTCCACTATAAATATTCACTCACCCCTCACACTAATTAACACCTATAAATCCTTTTTTCTAAGAAATAAACTACCTAAATTTCATAAAAATATCCCTAAAATTTATAATTTAATCCTACCTTTAAGAATAAATCCATCCAAGGAATCCCTTTGGTGAAAACCAAGAGGAGTTACCCAAGGAAGATGTAACAACCCTCCTCAAGATCATTTGTTTTATTTTAATTATCCCCCTCCTCAACTCTAATTAATCAAAGATTTAAAAATAACCTTAGTATCCTAAGTATACTAATAAGTTTTTACTCTATGTTTTTTTCCAACACTTACACCCCCTTCCATCTAATGGGTAACAAACTTACCATTCTTTTGTAAAACAAACTACCACCTCATGAAAGGAGGTTGTTTGTTTTTCCTTTACCACCTATCATGGTTAGGAATTATGATGTAAAATATATTATATATTATATATATGATATTTATTATTTATTTAATCTTATATAATCAATATATAATACATACCTTCATACTTTCTATTTTGTGTAAATACAATAACATTGTTTGCAGACGTGTTGACTATCGCCTCCTCAAAGCGATGTGATTAGTTCACACTTTACATGGAACATATTTAGGATGTGTTTAGTAAAATTATATGATATATATGAAATAATAAGGTTACTATAATTTTATTTTATAAATACAAATATTTAATTTAATTTTCTTCTTCTTTTAATATGATAATTTAATAGAAACAACGTTCATGCGTACGCATGACTTACCATGTCCAGCTGTGGTGTCCTCCACTTCAAATTTCTCTATTTTATAGATTAATATAGATACATATATACTAAACATATATGATATATATATAATGTTTTAAATTCATTAAATAATTAAATAATTATCCAAATAAGAGGATCAAAAATAACAAGTCAAAACATGTTTGAAAAACAAAGCGGATATTACCTAAAGCATAACAGTAACATGGAATTGTTAATAAGTGGGTAATATAAATCAATATATGGTATTATATATAAGAATATTGTTATTTTTTTAATGTATAAAAAACTTATATTAATTACATAGGATGCATGAAAGAGTATGAATAATATCAAGACACAAGATAAGGGGATTTCTAGTCACACTTTTCTTTCCGTGACACTTATGCCTTATTCACCAATAGTTATTTTATGGTGTATATAATTATAAATAATTTATTTTATGATTATTATTATTAAATTTTTATTTATTTATATACCCATATGATTATTTATATTTTTGTGATTTTTATGGCTCAAAAGATACAACATCAATAAGGTGGTTTTGTCTCAATTTTCCTTCTCTAAGACACATGTTTTATTATGAAATTATATTATTTAATGAGGAGAATATAATTCCATTTGACCTATAATATCATGAATACGATTCTTTTGGTGATATTATAATATTAATATAATTTCATTTTCATACATGGGTATTATTATTTAAAGATACCAAATTGTAAGTTTTTTTTTGTAAAAAACCCATTGTTTATCGAGATTTTTTATAATTATACTTTCATTGATGAAATATTATAATCAATATTTCACAAAAACTCATGAATTTTATTCTCATATGGTTATTCATGATATATTCATGTATTATTATCATTTTCTAACACTTTGGTAATTAATATAATTAATATTTTTTTTATAAAAATCCAGTCTCATATCACTTTTTGTTCGGAAATATGTTTGGTTCAAAAAAACATGTTTTCAAAAATGTTTTCAATTTTTTTGAAAACCTTATTTGAAGATTATTTTCAAAGAAAAGTTATTTTAAAAATGTTTTATAGTTTTAAGATATTCCATTATAATTTTTCAATGATATTTTCTAGGAAAATGGGTTTCAAAAGTGTTTTATTTTTTTAAAAGAGTTTTTCAATGAATAAAGGATATTTTCCTGAAGAAATTTTTTTAAAAGGGTATTTCCAATTTTTTTTAAATCTATGCTGACATATTTGGTGTTACTCAATCATTTCTTGGAAATTATCAAAAATTTCCATTCATATTCTTTCTCTGAATGGATTATGTATTGATTACACGATGTTTATGAAAACCTTTTCTCTATCTTGGGATATATGTTTAAGAAAATTATTCCTCTCCCACATGTTTTATTGTATTTAAAATTGATTATTTTCATGGGTTATGCATTGAAGAAAATATTATGAAACCTATCTCATTTATATATTCAATTATATTAATACATGTTTATGACGCCCATTTAATTTCATGGGTTATGATGTGATTATTTATGATCTTGTAGAACATATATATGATTTCATTATGAGATGGGTGGGACCTATATCTACCTCCAATGAATTGGGTAAATATTTATATCTCATGAGATAGAAATGTATGGAATAGGGAGTGAACTTGGTTTAGTAAAGGACTTTGTCCACTAAGATGGTATTGGGAGTGAACCTTGACTATTAAGATTGTCTTGGTAGTGAAAAATTAACTACAAATATGGTATGGGGAAATAACCCATACCACTAATATGGACTTGGTAGGGAATCCTTGAAAACTATAGAAATAAGTTTATATTCTTATGTGTCTACACCAATTCCATGTATTATTCATATATTGTACTTTCATGCCTTATTATCTTAATTCCATTAAGATTTATGTCTTATGAACTTCCGATATTTATTTGATGATTCATGTTTATTATCATTGTTATGCAGTGTGTGATATTATAATGTCATGATAACATTATAATACCCCAATGCCCATATTATTGCTTACATATCTCCTTAGTTTACCTTTAATGAGAATCTGATCTCACCCCTTTTTATGTTTCCATTCCCTAGGTTATGAAGATATTTATTATGTGTGATATGTATAATAAGTATGATAGTCATGAAAAAAATAGTTGTAGATAATGTATCTTACTTATGTACCAGTGTTTAGGTTTCCATGTTTCCAAAGGCACTAGACTAATATGGTCTTTGGGCATATTTTTGTGTAATCAATTAATTATTCCAAAAAAATGATTTGTTTTTATTGTTTGAAAAGGTAGGGTGGTTATAATATGTGTATGACCCTACACACATAATTGAATAAGGAGATATAGACATCAAAGATGGAACCACCTTTTCAAAGTACATTGTAGTGATAGAGGATCGACATGAGAGGATATTGTGAGGACATAACATTCCCTAGGTTTTTGTTATTTGGTAGTATAGGAGCATGCAAGAGATATATTGGGATTTATATGGGCATATACTGGCTGAGTATCCCCAAATTTTTTTAGTTTGTGGTTTCTAGGGTGAAAGGCCTCAAAGAAGGGGAGAGTGTAGTGGATTTGTTTTTTCCTTGTAACAGTTTGTAATATTATAAATATTTTTTAGAGCTAGGTGTTGATTCAGTGTGAGATTGTGAGGCCAAGTGAGCTCAATATTGATATTATAAAATTATTAAACATATATTAATTTCATACATGTTCAGTTTTCTTGAAATAGTTGAATATATTCTTATTTGAATCTTGGATCAGAAATATGATACAACAGTTGATTCCAGAATGTGGGTTTTACCCAAGGCATGACCTAAGGTTGGTCGACGTTGGATTTTCGGTTGAGGCAGTGGTCGATGGTGTGTTAAAATAAAAATAATAATCAAATTTATTTTTTATTTAAATTTCCCCAACCAAATTTCCCTCTTTAAATATGTCATTATGATATGTCTCTATGATTATTTTTATAACCCTATGAGAATTAGAGGAGGATTGTCCTTCATCACTGGTGGATTGAGATCAAATAACGACGGAAGATCTGATCATGGTGGATCAAGATGCAGGAAACCTAGTGGATATTCTACATTATAGGTGAATTCATTATTCATTGAAGATCGATCCAAATTGATGTATGGCTCATCATTTTTAGTTTCTTACATTTTAATTAAAATATTGAGCAAGGATATTCGTTTGGTATTCTAGATTTGTGATTAATTTATTCTTCACATGAGCCTTGAAATTTATTGGTTATTATAATATGTTAAATCCTTATATCCCTTATAATACCCATTGATGTCTTATTTATATGATAATTATCCATGTATATTTTTCCAACGAAGGATTAAACTTGTTTATGTGCATTTCTACCCACCGTTATTTGATTTCCTTACTATTGGCCCATGAGGCCAGGGTTCAAAATTTCATGGGATGGTCTAAGAGTGATCAAACCCCTAGATTCATAGTAGTTTTGTGAAAAATGTATGGGATGGTGATTTTTAATAAGATCGTGATGGATACATGGATTTGGGAGATGAATATGTGCATCAAAGATTTATTTTGACTTGTCACCCATGGGAGGAATGAGCGATCCATGATGAATCGACAAATTTCCAATTTCTAGCCACCGAAGGCTGGAAATCAATGGACAAAGATGAACCCCTGACTATTTTGGGTAGTCAACTAGTGAAATTCATTATGGAAGGAATGGATCTAAAATCAACATGATGAATATAATGTTTTTGAAAAAAAAAACAAAACTACAAGTTGTATAGTGCTGAAGAACACATGACGAGTTATATGGATTTTACATCAACTAGGGTTTCAGATGAGTTAGTGATCACAAAACATGTAGTTGGACCCACATTTAATATTACCCTACCTAGGTAGTTAGGCTATGTTCTAGCTACACATGGCTTGGAAACTATTTGGTATGACACTCTAGGTACTTTTAGAGTACATTGGCACACCCAGAGGTACAATGGAATGATCAGATATACCTGAGCGTGCCCATAGTGGTTGAGAATTGTTGTTTAACAATTATAAACACCTTGTAGTGTGACATAGATTCCCAATCCATGTGTATAGGAGAACACAGCTAGGAAAAGGGGCAGTTTCACATGTCATGTAAACCCCCATACACATCCTGTATTCTATACCAATCACCTTCCTCTCGTGTCTCCTCCATTGGGACATATATTTTCCCCTAAAGTAGCCTATGTAGAATGTGATGGTGGAATTATTTGTGGCATACAAGACATGATGTCATGTTTTTTGAGTGATAAGATTATTTCGGTGATGCTTGATGATAGATGTGATCAGACGAGATCATCTATGAGATGTCAGGGTTGGAAACACCCTATCGCACTAGGGTGTAGATCCCCAGTATTCCTATCTATATTGAGTGGAACACTCTTTATGCACTAAGGAATGGGTTAACTAATCATTGAGTGGAACCCCCTTGATGGACCAGGGTGCATGTCCTCTATCTACCAATCTACTAAATGAGAGACCTATTATACTGGGGTGTGAGTCATCCATTTACTGAGTGCCGCATCCATGACACACCAATGCATGGGTCCTTCATCTACTATGTGGAACCCCTATCACACCCAGGCATGGGAGCTCTG
Organism: Viscum album; assembly: GCA_963277665.1. Taxonomy (NCBI): domain Eukaryota; kingdom Viridiplantae; phylum Streptophyta; class Magnoliopsida; order Santalales; family Viscaceae; genus Viscum; species Viscum album. Next base: position 603,226,433 of record OY728142.1, read on the forward strand.
TCTATAGAGTGGAACAACCCTATCATACTAGAGTTTGGGTACTATATCTATTTATTGGAATACCATTAACATATTAAGGTGTAGTTTTTATATTGGATATTATGCCCCTCAGGTTGTGGTGTTGTAGAAAGGTTTTAGTCTCCTACATGGTTTTCTCGTACAGATATGTGAGATGTTGGACCTCAAAGATAGACTATTGGAGCTGCAGGTAGAATCATCATCCTAGGTTGGGATGTGATAAAGGGATACCCTTTCTCTCTCATTCAGGTTTCTTTTCATCATATATATATGGTGGTTTTTGTTTCATTCTTATTATGGGTTGTGCTGACCATTATTTTGTCATTATATTTCTTCCCCTATGGTCTTCCGGGAATCCTATTGCATATGTAAATACTCACCCTTGCATTGGATTTTCCCACATGGGTTTTGTTTTATACGGTTGAAGAACAGTTTGAAAGTGACATCAGTGGAGCACATTGATACTTGGGTTCATAGTCCATGTGTAGTGGTTGGTCTTGGAGATCAGAAGTTAGGCTCTCTCAATTTTCTTTATGTCCAGTTGTCGTTAAGTTGAGACTTCAGGTTCGGTTGGAAATTTCTTTTTACCCTTTACACGTTAGTTTTATTCTATCTTACTCTTATGTATTCCAAAGAGCTTATTTTATACAATGTTTTATTCTTGATGTCACACCTCATTTTATTATTCCTCTGTACCATAGCATATAGATTGTTGGGTGTGTGCATACATTTACACTAGGAGAAGGCCTCCAATTTTCATTATTCCCAGTCGACACTTGTTCCCAGCCCCTAGCCTATTGGCAGCAGGCATGGGGTTGTGATGGCTCGACCTTCTTCCATTCAGGTGGACCTCGATGGGTTGGGTCATTACACTTCACCCTAAATCTACGTCATAAGTCCAATGTACTTTTTCTTAAACCCTAATCCCTTCACCTTAAAAACTAAATGTCGAACCCAAAACCATATACACTACACCATAAACCCTAAACTGTATGCCCTAAACCCTATACCCAACCACCAAACCCTAAACCCTTCGCCCTAAACCCTAAAATATACACCCCAAACTATAATCCTTACACCCTAAACCCTATAAACTACACCCAAATGCCAAAAACTTATACACTATGACCAATACCATACACCGTAAACCGTAAACCATAAACCCTACACCCCAAACCATATACCCTAAACACTGAACCCTAAATCATTCACCATAAACCCTATACCCTACACACAATATCCTAATCCCAACAACCTAAACCCAATTAACTGTACCATAAACCCCATACCCTACACCCTACACCCCAAATCGTAAACCCATCACCCTAAACCCTATACCTGACACCCTAAACCCTACACCCTAAGCCCTATACCATAAACCATAAACCCTACACCTTAAACAATTTACCCTAAAAATTAAATCCTAAATATGTCAACCTAAACTCTTTACCCTACACCCTAAACTCTAAACTATAAACCCTAAAACCTATACCATACACCCTAAACCCTAAAACCTATACCATACACCCTAAACCCTAAACCTAACACCATAAATCATATACCTAACACCCAAAACACGAAACCATACACCTTAAACCCTATAACCTACACTATATACCATAGAAACGACATCATAAAACTTGTACTAACATCTTGAAGCATAAAACATACACCCTAAACCAATTACCCTACACCATAAACAATTATCCCTACATCTTACACCCTATAGCCTCCACCAAAAACCCAAAACCCCTCACCCTAATCCCTATACCATCCACTTCAGACCCAAAAATTACACCATAAACCCTATACCCTACACCCTAAACCCTAAACCCTACTCACTAAACCCTTTACCCTACACCCTAAATCTTATACCCTACACCCCAAACCCTATACCCAACACCCTAAACCCTATACACTACACTGTAAACCATGAACCCTACACCCAAAACCCAAAACCCTACACCCAAACCCTTTACCCTACACACAAAACCATAAAACTTAACCCCAAAACACTATACCATACACCATAAACCATAAACCCTAAAAACCCAAAAATAACACTAAAAACTCTAAAAAAACCCTAAAAACCCTAAAAACCCCTAAAGACCCCTAAAACTACCTATAAACCCAACACAATCCTACAAAGCTTTTAAAAACCCCTAAAATTATTTAAGATCTCTAAAAACAGTAAAATTAAATAAAACTACATAGAACCCCTAAAAAAATATAAAATCATTAAAAACCATAAAACCCCTAAAAAATATCTAAAAACCCATAAAACACTCAGACCCTAAAAACCCGTAAAAACCCTAAAAACCAAAAGAAATACCTAAAACAATAAAAATCCTATGAAACCTCTCATTAACCCTAAAAACCCTTAAAACATTAAAATACATAAAAACTCTAAAAAAATATATGTAAACCCATTAAAAACCTTAAACCCCCTAAAAACCTGGAAAACACTAAAAACCCATGAAAAACTAAAACCCCTTAAAATCCTAAAACCCCCCAAAAAATCCCAAAGAATCCTAAAACCCATAAAAATCCCTCAAAACCCTGAAAAAACCCGAAACCCCCTAAACACCGCTTAAAATATATAAAATCCTTAAATGACATTGAAAATTATAAAAAGTATATACAAGGCATTAAAATTCAATTAAAAACCGTGAAACCCCTATGAAAACCATAAAAACTATAAATCCCCCTAAAACCCTAAAAAACCTAAAACCCTCAAAAAAACCATAAAAAACCTAAAACCCCCAAAACCCCAATAAGCATATAATAACCATTAATCCCCATAAAATCCTCAAAACCCTAAAAACAATAAAGACCCCTAAACAACCTTAACTCCCTACCAAAAAACTGCTAAAAACATTAGAACCCACGAAAACTCCTAAAAGACCCTAAAACCCCTAAAACACCCAAAACATTAAATATACCTATAAAAACCCTAAAAATCCTCCAACATCATGAAAAACCTAAAAACAGTAAAACATAAAAACCCTAAAACCAATAAAATCTCAAAAAACAATAAAACCCCTAAATAACCAAAAAAACCAAAAAAATAACTAAAACTCTAAAACCCCTAAAACCCCTCAAAACCCAAAAAAAATCCACAAAACCCAAAATAAACTTACTAAAACCCACATGAAAATGTAAAAAATGTTAAAACCCCTTAAAAACCATAAATACCCAAAGCCCCCAAAAAAAGAAAATCCCCAAAACCCTAAAAAACTCTAAAAACCCTAAAAACCATAAAACCCAAAAACCCGAAAATCCTAAAAACTATTAAAATCCATACAAACCCCTAAAACCCTAAAACTATGTAAACCCCCTAAATACCCTCAAAACCAAAAAAACCATTAATACCCTAAAACCCATTAGAACCCGAAAACCCCATAAAAACCATAAAAAAATAGAATCCATACAAACCTATAAAACCTTAAAAAACCAAAAAACCACTAAAACCCATAAAATACCAAAAAAATATAAAAAAACCTAAAAACCCATAAAGGACCCTAAAGTTCATAATAGACCCAAAAAACCCTAAAGGACCCTAAAACCCTAAAAGACCCTAAAAACCGTAAAATACCCTAAAACACATAAACTGCAAAAAGACCCTAAAATCCCTTAAAACCTATAAGAGCCTAAAAACCCTGAAAACCCCTAAAATAGCATAAAATACTTTAACATAATCTAAAAACCCTAATGGACCATAAAACCCGCAAAACCCCAAAACCCTAAGGGACCTAAAACCCCTAAAACCCTGAGAGGATCCTAAATCCCCTATAAACCCTCAAGGACCCTAAAACCCTAGAGGAAAATAAAAACCCTAAAACCCTAAAGGACCATAAAAACCCATAAAAGAACCTAAAAACCCTAAAAACCAAAATGTACTCTAAAACATCCTAAGACACACAAATTACTCTAAAAACCCTAACCCACCCCCCTCCCCAACCCAAAATATTTTGGAAAACCATAAAAATTCTTAAAAGGCCATAAACCACTAAATGTTCATCCAAAACTCTAAAAAAATCCTAAAAATATTAAAATACCCTAAAAAAATTAAGAGACATAAATACACCTAAAACCCCTAACAAATCCCTAAAACCGCTAAAAACACTAAAAACCCAAAAACCCCAAAAACCCAAAAAACTCTTAAAATTCAAAAAACCCATAAAAACAATAAAACCCCCTAAATTCACTAAAAACCCAAAAAACCAGATAAAACAATAAAGAACACCAAACCCCCAAATAACATTAAAATCCCAAAAAACCCCATAAATCTAAAAAAAACCCTAAAACCTAAAAAAATAACCCAAAAATCCATAAAAACCTATAAAAAGACAAAAAAAAAAAACCAAAAAAACCTTAATACCCATAAAAAACTAAAGATCATAAAACTATAAGAAACCCCTAAAAAACAACAAAACACTATAAAAAGTAAACACTCAAAACCCTCTAAAACCACTTAAATCTCTAAAACCATAAAAGAATCCTAAAAACCTTAAAAACTACTAAAAAATTCACAAAAATCTAAGTAAATACTTAAACCCCTAAATACCTAAAAAATGAAACCCTAAATCCAAAAAATCTCTAAAACCATAAAATCTATAGAAACCCAAAAAGATGTAAAAAAACCCAAAGAAACCTAAAATCACTAAAAACCCTAATACACCATAACACCCCTAAAACCATAAAATAACCTAGAACCATAAAAACCATAAGAAACCTCTAAAAATTTCTAAAAATCCTTTGAAAATTCTCAAATTCATAAAAACTTAAACCCATGCAAAACCCTAAAAACCTAGAAACACTGAAATGACCATCAATCAATGAAAAGTTCTAAGAACCCTAAAATCATAAAAGTTCCTAAAATAACACTAAAAACCAAAAAGTCCCTAAAAACAAAAAAAACTTTTAGGAACCCTACAAACCTCTAAAACCAATAAACCTTAAAAAATCCAAAAAAACCCACTTAAAAACCTAAAAACACCTAAAACCCCTATAAAATGAAAAATAAACTAAAAATGTAAAAACCAGAAATACGTAAAAACCTAGAAAAATGACTGAATCCCTAAACACCATAAAAAAGATTAAAAACCCGCTAAAACATTAAAACCCCTTTAAAAATCCAAAAAAACCCTAAAATGTACTAAAACCCTAAAAACCCTAAAAACCCTAAAACCCTAAAACCCTAAATCACTAAAAACCCCTATACTCCAAAACCCTCAAAACACTAAATACAATTAAAAGGACTCAAAACAATAAAAACCCCTAAAACCCTAAGACAACAAAAAAATCCTTAAAACCCCAAAAAACACTAAAATTTCTTAAAACTATAAAAACCCCTATAAGACACTATACACCCTAAAACCCCCTTGAAACACTAAAATATCCTAAAATGAAAAAAAACCTAAGAGGCCCTCAATAACCCAATAAAAGCCTAAAATACCCTCAAAACCCTTAAATGCCATTAAAACCGTAAAAGAACCATAAAACCCCTAAAACCCTAAAACCCCTAAAAAACTAAAACCCAAAAAACAAAAAAACTAGTAAAAAACCATAAAATAACTCTCAAAACCCTAAAACCCCTTAAAACCCTAAAACCCTCAAAAAACATAAAAAACCTAAAAGACCCTAAATACCATAAACCCCTAAAACCCATTAAAAATTAAAAATTCCAAAAAATTATAAAACCTCCTAAAATGACCTAAATATCCATATAAAATCCATAAAAGAAAATATAACCCTTAAATAACCTAAAAAAATACATTAACACCCCCAAAACCCAAAAACCCTTAAAAAAACTAAAAACAATAAAAACCCCTAAAAACCTTAAAAAATAAAATGACCCTAATACAATACCAAAAAACCCTAAACCCCTGAAAACCTAAAAAACCCTAAAATTATATAAAACCCTAAAAAATATAAAAATCCCTAAAAACCCTAAACACGCAAAAAAAAATTCCTAAAACCTAATTAACACTGAATTCCATAAAAACAATAAAAAACCTTAAAATTGTAAAAATTAAAATAACACTCTAAACCATTAAAAACCATAAAAATAGTAAAAACCATTAAAACCCTAAAAATCCCAAAAACCATAAAAACCCTAAAATATTATAAAATCCTAAAAACCATTAAAACACCATACAACCCTTACAACACCTTAAAATCCCTAAAAACCCTAAATCAACTTCAAAACCCCTAACACCCCTAAAAATATAAAAGGCCCAAAAAACCCTAAAAAACTAAAAAAAAATGGTAACCCACCAGCCAAACACTAAAAAAACAAACGGGCTCTAAAAACCCTAAAGGACCCTAGAAAAACCCAAAAACCACAAAATACCCTAAAAACCATAAAAAACAAAAAAACCCTACAAAACAGTAATACCGCTTAAAAGCCCTAAAAATCTACACCATCATAAGGATCCTAAAATACCTTAAAAACCCTAAAAACATTATAACATCTTAACACCCCATAAAAAATACACAAAATGTCCCCAAAAACCCTATAAAACACTAAAAATCATCAAAACCATAAAAACCCTTGAAAATAATAAATAACACTAAAAAACCCTAAACCCCCAAAAAACCCAAAAAACATCCTAAGCCCCTAAAAACCCAAATTAACCCTAAAAACACTTAGAGACCCTAAAAACCCTAGAAAAAAACACTGAAACCCTAAAAGACCCTATAAATGTTTAAAATGAAAAAACACAAAAACCTAAAAAAACTCTAAAATACCGTAAAAATGAAAACTCTTAAAAGACTTAAAAAACTAAATAGCCCTAGAAAACAAAATAAACACAAAATAACTTAAATAAACCCTAAAACCCTAAAAATAATAAAAAATAGAAAAAACCTAAAAACACTTAAAATACCCTAAAACACTAATAACCCTAAAGACCCAAAACCCCAAAACCCCCCAAAAGACCCCAAAACCCATATAAAAACCATCAAATACTAATGAATACCATTAAACACCCAAAAAACAATAAAAATAAAAAAAAAATAAAAACCATAATTCCCTATAACCCCTAAAATCCCAAACCCCTACCCCATTAAAACACTAAAGACACTGAATCCCCTAATAACCTATAACCCAATAAAAAACATAAAAACCCTTACAATGGTATGACCGGTAAAACAACCCAAAACACCAGAAAAGACCTTAAAACCCTTAAAAACCCAAAAAACTACTAAAACCCCAAAAAATCATATAAACCCCAAAAAATAAATAAAAACCATAAAACCCTAAAACCCCTTTAAAAACTAAGAAAACCATAAAAGCACAAATCAAACCCTTAAAATAAGAAAACAGTAAAAAACCCTAAAACCCTCAAAACCATATAAAAATATTAAGAATCACTAAAACCCCTAAAAACCTAAAATAACCCTAAAGCCCCAAAAAACAATTAAAGATTCAAAAAAATATTAAACCTTTAAGCACATTAAAACTTATAAAAAACATAACAAAACCAAAATACCCATATAAAAATGAAAGAACACTAAAAACAATAAACTACTCTAAAATACAATTAGAATCATGAAAAAACCATAAAAACCAAAAAACACCTAAATAAACCAATAGAATTTCCAAATTATCCTAAAATATATATAATAACCTAAAACCCCTAAAAACCCTATAACCCCCTTATCACCCTAAAAACCATTCAAATTCTAGAAAACACTAAAAATCCTTAAACCATTAAATCCCATAAAAACATAAAAACCATAAAAAGGAAAAATCCCTAAAAGTCTAAAAACCCATAAAACCATATAAATATCTGAAAGAACACTCAAAACCCTAAAACCCCTAAAAACCCAAAAAGACATTAAAAATCCTAAAATCTTTAAAAGATCTTCAAAGAGACTAAAACTATTTTAAACCCTAAAAGATCTTGACAACCTAAAAAAACCCTAAAACCTCTAAAAACATAGAAAACCCAAGACAACCTAAAAATACCTAAAACCCCCCAAAAAAACCCTACAGACCCTAAAACCTAGAAAATACCCTAAAAATCCTAAAATCCATAAAAACCATTAAAACCATAAAAACCATAAAACCCCTAATACTCCTAAAAACCATTAAAACCCATAAAAACCGTGAAACATAAAAGCCCCAAAAGACTCTAAAACCACTAACACCCCAAAAAAACATCAAATCCATGTAAAAACCATAAAATCTGTAAATGAAACTAAATAAACCTATAAAATCCTGAAAGACCCTAACACACTTGAGAACCCTAAAATGATAAAAAACCCTAAAAATACTAAATCCCTAAAAACCCTAAAAAGACCATAAAAACCCTAAAACCCATAAAACCCATAAAACCCTAAAAACCCTAAAACCCCCTAAAACAATAAAACCCCTTAGAAAGATATGAAGACCCATAGAAACACTAAAACACCCCAAAACACAAAAATACCAAAAACTCAAAAAAACACTAGAAAACCCCTTAAACCCAGAAAATTCCTAAAAACACTTAAAGCCCCTAAAAACTCTAAAAACCCCTAAAAACATTAAAACCCTAAAAATCATAAAAACTATAAAAACAATACAAATCGGGGAAAAAACCCATAAAAACCCTAAAATACTTACAAACCTTAAAATCCAAAAAACACTAAAACCCACTAAAACCCTAACAATCCTAAAACCCTAAAAACCATAAAACCCCTAAAATCCTAAAAACACTAAAAACCCAAAAACACTGAAAACCCCTTACAACTAAAAAGGTGATAAAACCCTAAAAACTATTAATAGCCGTTGAAATATTTAAAAACACTAAAACATATAAAAATCCTAAAAAAACTAAAAAACCTTAAACCCTGTAAAATCCTTAAAGGATTTAAAAAACCTAAAAAGAGTTAACAACCTTAAAAACCTAAAAAACCCAAAAACACAATAAAAAACAAAAAAATACCCCAAAAAACTCGATAAACCCAAATGAACTCTAAAAACACTAAAACCCCTAAAACACTAAAATACCTAAAAGTCCTAAAATCCCTAAAATCCCTTTAAAACCTTAAAACACCCGAAAAACCCTAAAAGACTCTAAAAACCATTAAAATACTAGAAGACCATAAAATCCAAAAAAATACCTAAAATACCCTAAAAAATCCAACACCCAAAAGACCTTATAAACCCGTAAAATCCATAAAAGAAATTAAAAACCCTAAAAAACATAAAATACTATAAAATAATCTAAAAATAATAAAATACTATTAAAATCCTAAATAAACCCTAAAGTAAAATAAAAACACTAAAACCATAAATGACCCTATAACCATAAAAATCCCTAAAGGACCCAAAAAAATATAAAAAATAAAAAGGATCATAAAAAATCATATAAAACCTAAAGGACCCTAAAAATTCATAAAAAAACCCTAAATGAACCTAAAGGACCCTACAAACCCTAAAAATCCCCAAAATACTCTGAAACCCAAAAAATACATTGAAACCCCTAACAAAAATCCAAAAACTCCAAAAATCCCCAAAACACTAAGATACACTAAAACCCCTGGAAAACCATAAAATAACATAAACCATAAAATATACAATAATTCCCCCAAAAAACCCTTCGAAAACCATAAAAAATTCAATATATCCTGGAAAACCTAAAAAACCATAAAACATTACCCCCTTAAAAACCCAAAAAAAACTAAAAACCCATAAAAAGCCCAAAAATCCTACAACCCCTTAAATCAATTTAAAATCCTAAACCACCCTAAACCCCTAAAAATCCCTAAAAACATTGAAATACCGAAAAAAACTAGAAAATCCCTAAAACCCTAAAACCCTAAAACACACTAAAACACCAAAATACCTATGAACCCAAAAAAAACAATAAAAAAGCTAAGAAACCAAAAAAAACCCCTAAAAACTCCCCAGAACCATAAAAACCCTAAAATCCCTAAAAATTATTAAAACCCAAAAAACCTAAAATAATGAAAACTCTAAAGCATAAAAAATTCTAAAACCCCTTAAAAATTAAAAATCCCCTAAATCCCCTAAAAACCCCTAAAATACCATAAACCACCTAAAGACAATGTAACCTCTAAAACCCTTAAAAAAAATATAAAAAAATTAACACACCTAAAAACCTATATACCCTAAAAAAACTTAAAACCCATAAAATAACCCAAATCCCCAAAACACTTAAAAGACATTGAAACTCCAAAAGTCCATAAAACCCTAAAAGGCTCTAAAAACACAATAAAAATCCTAAAAGACCCTTAAAACCCATTAAACATCCTGAACCCCCTAAAAACCTAAAAAATAATTTCACCCCTAGAAAACCCTAAAAAACCTAAAACCCCTAAAAAACATAAAAACACTAAAATCCTATGAAAACCATAAAATACCAAAAACAAATCGATAAATCTTCAAAACCATAAATCACTATAAAATATCATAAAAAAATAAACCCCTAAAATACTTAAAACCCTAAGAAACCATAAAACCCTAAAATTATAAAAAGTTATAAAAATAATCCCCCCCATTTAAAATTCCAAAAACCCAGTAAAACACCAAAAAACCTAAACCCTAAAAACCATGAAAAAAAATAAGATCCCCATAAAAATCCTAAAAAACCTTAATCCCCTAAAAACTCTAGAAAACCCTAAAAACTATAAATATCCCTAAAACCCCTTAAAACCCCTAAAAACCTAAAAATCCCTAAAAAGTCATAAAAACCCTAAAAAACTAAAAACAATGAGACCCCAAAAAACCCCAAAAATCCCAAAAAAAATCCCCTTAAACCCCTTAAACTGAAAAAACAATAAAAATACCTAAAACCCTATAAAAACCAAAAAAACCTAAGAATCCCTTAAAACCCATTAAAATACTAAAAAACCCTAAAACCCTAGGAAACCTAAAAACCCTAAACCCTAAAACCTACACCCTAAACACTATACCATACACCATAAAATATATATCCCACACCATAAAAACTAAATCCTACACCCTTAAACCTATTCTATATACCCTAAAACATAAACCATACACTCTATACCTTAAACCCTAAACCATACACCCTAAACCTTAGACCCTACACCATGAACCCCAAACACTACAACCTAAACCCTATACTATACACCAAAAACCCTAAACCCTAAACTATAACCTCAAGAATAATATTTTCAATATCATGATGTGTAAATAAGTCAATTTATTATTGTTTATGGGATTTAATGTGAGATTTCAAAACTTCCACTTCATCACCCAAATCATAAAAGTCTCTTTATTTTATGTGAAAAACTACACCAAAACCTTCACCCAAAAAATCATCATGATAATATATCATTTTCATTTATGATGAGAAGATACATGGATCACGTACTTCATGGTTATCAACATCCATCAGGGAAGATAATTTCACAGAACTAAATTTCAACGATTTTTTTCATACCCCTAGTAATATCAACAAACTTTAATTTGAATAAAATTACTAAAAAATGACCATCATAGTTTAATTTGATAAAATAATTCAACTTTACATACTATCCCGATTCAGAAAATATAAATATACCAATATTCTATGTTTTTAAACCCTCTATGTGATTAGCTATATGAAATTTGGGGCCATTCACATTGTACGTGTTAAACTGTCAGCCTGTTTTAGGGGTCCTTAGGACAAAAACATCAAATATTCTAAAATGTAATCCTGAGTATCAATATTCTTGGTATAAAAAATTAATTAACATTGTTTTATTTAAAAAATATATATTTCAACCTAATATCGATGTTTATTTCTAAATTTAAGAAATTAGAAGACATGAAAACCATTCTACAAGCTCTTTATTATCATCTTTTATTATATAATTCTCATTTCATGTTCAAATTATCATGAGTCTCTTTGTTTGTATCATGATCTCTTTAATAGATGAATCTATACTCTCACTATTCCTTATAAAATATCTATGTGCTTGTAATAATTCCATTTATATTATTGTAATAATTGAGATCCTCCCAACAGATCAGAAAATAACAGGAAAGATTTTTGAGTTCTCATGTAGTTGAGATTGAGTCAATAAGTCATCAAAAAATTAAACTCTATTTAATTTTTTCACAATATCATCCATGTATCTATAAAAATAGTAAGGCACTTTTGTGGTATATATCCTCCAAAAAATAGATCCTTCAAGTAAAGATTTATTTTTCACATATGATTTCAAATGAACAAGTTACCTATGAAATAAAACGTATAATACATAGTAACATATTTAATGAAGTTTCAATAATTGTTTACCTAAGATAAAGAAATATAATTAACATACTTATCAATTATACTCAACTATATATATTGTACGAGACCTCCTAATTTAGTTTCCTTGACCAAATTCATAGATAAATTAATAATGACAACAAAAAATAATGTATAAGTAATAATATCCATTGCATAAAATTTAAATAAAAATATAATATGAATCTTTTCAAGATTATATGGTTGTATAGTTTTCTCACAAACTTTTCTAAAGAATTTTTAGAATTGGAGGACAATTACATTTTCCCTTTTAGGTAACAATTTAATCAATTCCAATGGTAGTAACTTCTCTAACATAATATGTGAATTTTCAATCCATGTAACCTATGATGCATTAATCTGGAAAACCATGATATGTCACTTGAATACCCATATGATACTTTCACATGTTTTAAAATTTCATGTAATATATCTTTATCCTTATTTTCATTGAAAATTTTACAAGGGAATACTTTCCATTTTTATCTAGTCATAGATCAATCTCTATTTCATTTTTTATATGTACTTCCATTAATTCAGATGGTCCTTCAATTTTCCATGCTCATTAATTAATGTGCAGATGAAATTTTCACCAAAATTCTTCTCAATATACATAAATAAATATTATTATGCATGATAAATAATTACCAATATGAAATTTTAATGAATATTTTTTTATTCCATTGTTATGTTCTTATTTAAATGGATTATGAACTTTGAAATCATTTCCCAATATCATTTAAATTATGAACATCTCAAATTAACTTCTAGCATTTACAGGTTGTTACAATATTTCATAATCTGTCAAAAAATTCATAGGATGTATTTGATCAATGGACCCATTAAATATCAACCTATTCAAAAAAAATCTATGAGATGCATCAGGTAATCTATGATGAAACAAGAAGCACCATTTTTTACTATATGGTGGTCATTTAGGATAAAATTAAAAGTTACAAATAGGACAAGCCAAACCCTTGATAGTGTTCCTACATGATAAGTTCCCATTTCTATGGAAGTCACTAATGGTTTACATCAGATCAGATGGAATTTTGAGCATTTTTCTAGAAGCTGCATGATACATCTCAACACTATTTCTCCATAAATCCTATAATTATTCAATTGCAGGAATCAAGTATACATAAATATATTTTATAGGGATTGTTTTCCAAGATTATTCATCATAATGATAAAGGACATTAATTTTATACACATCCATGGTGGTAGATTATAAGGGATCAAAACAACCAGCCAAATGCTATAACCTTTACTCAAAGTCCCAAATGGGTTGAATCCATCGGTATCCAAAACCAATTACATATTCATAGGATCAGATGAGAAATATTAATGTAATGAATCAATTGTATTCTATGAGTTTGAATCTCTTGTATGTCACATTGACCCATATGTTTTATTATTTATAAAATTTCACTTCATGTTATTGGATGGTTTTGATGACATGAATAATATTTGTAATCAAGTTTTTGAAGGGATTTAAAGGAAATCCTATGAAGGCGTGTTCTTGTTATGATTATTCATAATAGTATGTTGATTCACACTTATAATATTACCTATTGAATTTCATTTATAAGAATATTTTGTTTGAATTCTATATACTTGAATCCTTTCGCAAGTAAAGAATACAATCATTGGGACAAGAATTCATTATTTTTGTAATTTAGAATATGCTTGTTTAAAAAAAATTTCATATAATAAAAATACTTAGGGATCTTAACTTCAAGAAATGCATCACAAAAAAATTTCAATATCATAGACATCACTTTATTTTTAATTCATCATATTCATTTTATATCATACAACTTTAGTAGAAAATAATTTTTTGAATATTTTAGAAATCCTACATGTAACTCTATATTTCCATCATCAAATAAATCATGAAACACATTTTTCTACTCAGTAATGTTCCCTCTTATACTAGTCTCTATAGAATCAAGGGAAGGATCTTATGATATTTTACAATATTTAACAAGTTGTCCTATAGTCCAAAAAACATCATTTTTGAAGTTACTATATATATCACCATCAATGGGTTGTATTGATATGTTTCGATACAGACAATGTTTTCTTGCAATGTTAAAATTATCCTTTATATGGTTTATAATTTATTTTCTATTTTTTATGAAGTTGGGAGCTCATTTTTTTTAACTGAAATTATTTCCCAAACATTATGTAAATTTAAATTATCCATTTCAAATCCATCAAACATATTGATTGGGGAATTACATAAATATCAATTATTCATAAACTTGATGTCTCTTCAAACATCTTATAAATTATATTAGGTCAGAGACATCTTATTTTGCCATTAATGGAGCGATATAAAATTTTAAAATCTAAAAAACTATCCCACACCCTTAGAATACCGATGTGTGTTCTTTGGTAATGTGATCCAAATTTTATACATATATCATAATGTTCCTATACATTATTATAAAAATTAAATCACATAATTTTTTTACATATTTTAAAGAAAAATTAAAAATTTATTGGGAACTGAATGTTTATATACTCATATACCCTATCTTATGACACCAAAATCATGCAAAAATTTATCAGATGTTTCATCAAACATGTTTTGTAAAGTATATTTTTCTAAAAGATAAATTATCTTTATTTAAAATTCAATATCATTCCATTACACGACATTTGATTAAATTTTTGAACAACATAATCTTTATTAGATTTTATTTTGAATGTATATAATCCATCAAAAATTTATAGCATGTTTATAAGATTGTTTAATGATTTAAAAAAGACAAATTTATGTTATAGTATGACATGAAAAATTACCAAACAAATCCATAAACTTATAATCCATACACATGTTTTTTTGGGATATTTTTTGATTGTTCTAAGCCTCTATTTTTCTCAGTTTTTAAAATATATAGTGAGATCAATATAGGATAATATGATTATAAATGTTCTAATACTCTATTTACTATTATGAAAAAAATCATATAAAATAAAAAATGACTATAATTACCAATAATGATAGTTCTTAAAGAAGGATTCGAAATTAAATAATAAAGACAAATAATGAAAATTTAGTATAAGAAATATATATCTAAAATGGGGATATTATGAAAATCACCCTTAATCGGTGCGATGATAGAGGGAAAGGGGGTTAATGGAGCGGAATTATAGTAGGGGAAGAGTTCCATGGAGGGGGAAGGGGAATGAGGGTGACCGTGAGGTTGATGGATAGGGAAAGAGTGGTAGAAGTGAGTGATCACCAGAGAGGGATTGATGGTTATGGATTAATGTCGAGGTCCTGAGAGAGTGAGGGTGACTGTAAGGTTGAGGGTGAGGGAGTGAGTGGTTATGGAGAGGGCTCAATGTTGAGGGCACAATGGTGAGGGTTTGAGGATAAAGAGGGATTAAGAGATGGATTTGGGGTGGGGGAAAGGGGGAGAGGGGTTGGATCTAGGGAAAATAATTCAGGTGGAGGGGAGAAGGGAATTTTTCAAATTTCAATAAAAATTTACCGACTATTTATTAAAATTAAATGTAAAATATTTGAATTTTATTTATTGGTGGTTTCCAAAAATTATGTTAAACTATGATTATAATTTAAGGCCAACACCCAAAACAATATACCCAACTCCCCAAACCCAAAACCCAAAACCTAAAACCCAATACCCTATACCCTAAACCCTATACCATAAACCTTAAATCCGACACCCAACACCCTAAACCCTAAACCCTAAACCATATATCCTACACCATAAAACTGATACAATACACCAAATAACCTATACCGTACACCATAACCCTCATACCCTGCATGCTAAACCCTGAAACCAACACCCCATACCCCGCAACCTAAACCCTAAACCCACACCTTAAAACATATACCATTCACCCTAAAGTCTATAAAATACACCAAAAAACCAATATCCAACACCCATAACAATACACCATACATCATAAACCGTAAACTCAAACCCCATACCCTATACCCTAAACGCTAAACAAATACCCTAAACCCTACCCCCTAAATCCTATATCCTCCACCATAATCACTAAAACCTACACCCTAATCCATAAACTCTACACCTTAAACCCTATAACCTACACCATAAACCCCCCTAAAAACCCTAAAAACCCAAAATACCTAAAATCCCCAAAAGAACTCAAAACCTAAAAAAGGCATAAAACCCCAAAAAACAAAAAAACCTTAAAAATCCAAAAAAAAGAGCTAAATTATATAAATATTCTAAAACATTATCAACCAATAAACCCTTAAAAACACAAAAAACTAAAAATATAGAAAATATACAAAAACTCTAAAAAAACCCTAAACCCTAAACCTGACACCCAACACCCTACACCCTAAACCGAAAACCCTAAACAATACACCATAAAAACTAAACCCTACAACCTAAACCCTAGACCATACACCCTAAACCCAAGACCCCACACTATAAAGCCTAAACCTACACCCAAAAACTGAAACCCTACACCCAAAACCCAAAACCCAAAACCCCACACCCTAATCCCCACACCCTATGCCTTAAAATCTAAACCCAAATGCTTAAATCCAACACACTAAACCCTAAACCATAGAATCTAAACGCTAAACCATACACCAAAACCCTATACCATATACCCTAAACCATAAAACTTATACCCTAAACCCAATACCATACACTGTGAAACCTAAAACCTACACCCAAAACACCATACCCTACATGAAAAACCCTATACCCTATACCCTAAACACTATACCATGAAACATAAACCCTAAACCCTAATCCCTACACCCTAAACCTGATACCCTTCAACTTAAACCTAATACCCAACACCCTAAATCCAATAACCTAGACCCTAAACCCTATACCATACACAATAAAACCTAACACATAAACCCTACAACATAAACCCTATACCCTACACCCAAAACCCTTAACCCCACAACCTAAACCCTAAACAGTACACCTTAAACCCTAAACCCTAAATCCAAAATGTTATACCCTACACCCTAAACCATTTACCCCACATCCTAATCCCTATACCTTACACCCTAAACACTAAACCCTAAACCCTAAACCTAAAGACCTACACCAAAAACCGTACAGCCTAAACCCTATACCCACCACCCTAAACCCTATTCTATGCACCCAAAACCCTATTACCAAGACTAAAAACATTAAACTATATACCCTACACCCTCCAAAATATACCCTAAAACAGATATAAAACATAAAAATCACTAAAAACATGAAAACCCTAAAATACCCCTACAAATCCCTATAAATCGATAAAATCCCTAAAAACATTAAAAACCCTAAAAAGCATAAAAATTATAAAAACCCATAATATCACTAATAACCATGGAAACCATAAAAACTGTAAAAACCCTAAAAACAATAAAATAAAAAAGAACCTAAAACCCCATTAAAACTAAAAAAACCTAAAAACCCATTAAAACCCCAAAAACTCATTAAACCCCTAATACCCCTAAAAATGCTAGTGACCCTAAAAACACTAAAACCCTAAAAACATTAAAAACCCTAAAAATATAAAAAAACCATGTAACCCTAAAAACACTAAATATTATTTAAAACCCTAAAATCCTATAAAACCCAAAAACCAGTAAAACCCCAAAAATCGTAAAAGCCCTAAAAAATCATATCCCCCCCAAAGAAACCTAAAATCCCATAAAAATCCTTGAATCTCTTAACAACCCTAAAGGATGATACGAACTATAAAAAACCTAAAACATTAAAACCCATTAAAAACACTAAAAACACCTATGAACCCCGAATACATAGAAACCATAAAATCCATAAAAACACTAAAACACCCTAAAACCCCATAAAACCCCATAAAACCCCTAAAAACCATAAATATCCAAAAAAACCCCTTAAACCCATGTAAAACAATAAAAACCTTAAAAAATTATGGAACCCCTAAAATCCATAAAAATTCCTAAATACCATAGAAAAACATAAAATCCCTAAAAAATCAAGAGGAATGTCGCCGCTCTCTCCTGGGCTCTCCCGCTCGACGCGGAGATTTACAAGGTTCCCTATCAGAATCCTTCTCATCGGCTTCGTGGATTGCTTCCAGATCAATAATTGTGATGTGGATGGAGTTCAAAGGCTTTCTTCCCGGGTACGATGGTGGAAGATGAGGCAGATGCTTGATGGTAGTGGGATCTGGTGGGTTGCAACGGGGAAAGGCGATGACGGCTGGGTCTGGTTTTCGCAAGGTTTTGGACCGGATTTGGTAGATATGGGCCTCCCTCTTCCTCGGACGTTGTCTTTGCTTCTCTGTGATGGCAGTGTTGATGGTTTATCGATGGTTTGGGTGAAGTCTACGAGGTTGACGGTGAAGTCAACCTTGGCTCCATATCTGAATTTCCAGTGGCTTTGCTTTGACTTGCTGTTTCACTACTCGTCCCTATTGGCGCTACGAATCTGTTCTCGGCGTTGGTATACTATGGTGGTGCTCTTCTATCTGAAGAAGGTGGTCATATCCGCTTGGTACAAGGCTGCGAAGAAGATCCAGCGGTGTGGTGCGGGTGCGATAGATCTGGTTTTCGCTTCTAGGGTTTCATGATTCGTGGATCTAACAGTGGTGGTCCTCGATCGGGTAGGCAAGGTTCATTTTTGACTTGATTCTTTTATTACTACTATCGATCTTCTGGATTTTTTCTTCATGTTAGATGCTATGTTGGACTTTGGAGGTGCTTTGTGTGTTCTTGTTAGTAGCTGTGGTGATGATGCTTGGTTTGGTTTTGATTCATTGTTGCTGCTGGATCATGAGCTTGTTGAAAGATGTGATTTCTGGATTATCATGTGGAATTTCATGCGGTTGTCTTGTTCTGCTGTGGAATGGTCCTTATCTTGGATGCTGGTGATTTATTTACACTGATTTTGATGTTGGGTGAGGCTTGATGGAATGTTGGATGTTTTATGGCTGAGATGTGACGAAGTTCTTGTTCTTGCTTCTATTGGCGAGGGTTCTAGAAATGGGTATGCTGGAAAATGCCGGTGTATTATGTTTGCTGTCTTTGGTTCTGTGCTGTTGGCTATGGATCTGACTGGCGTGGAGGTGTTGGCTGCTGTGGAGGCTGGTGTTTTTGGTGCTGGTGGTTTGCTGTTGTTGGTTGTGAGTCTCTTTTTTGGGAAGTTGTCGGGTGCTGGAAGGTGTACTGCTAGTCTCTGGTTACTGTTTAGCTGGGAAGTGCAGAAGGGATGTGGCTCTAGGACTCTTCTTGCTGGTTTCTAGTTGTTGTTTGGCTGGGAGGTGCTGGATGCTGTTTTTTTTTTGAGTTTGGATGTTGGTCGTTGGTTAGTTGTGAGCTGCTGGATGCTGGTTGATGCTGGATTATGGTGGTGGCTTCTTGGTTGTGTATGTTTTTTTTCCTTTTTTGGGTTTTATTTTTTTATTTTCTTTTTTTGCGTGATTTGTAAGGGGTTTTTGGGTGTGGGTCATTTGAACCCTCCCCTCCCTAGTCTGTCGTGTCTCTTTTTCCTTGCTAATAAATTTGGGGGAGGGGGCGGGAATAGCCTGACCCTCAAATCTTCTTTTCCCTAAAAAATCAATAAAAACCCTGAAAATTGCTAAAAAAATTAGAAACCATAAAACCCCTAAAAACCCTAAAAACCAATAAAAAACTAAAAACCAATAAAAAACTAAAAACCATACAATGTGAAAAACACTAAAATCCCATACACCCATAAAACCACTAAAAACCATAAAACTATAAAACCCATAAAAGACCCTAAAACCCAAAAATCCTAAAATACCATAAAACCTTAAAAATCCCTAAAACCCTTAATCACCCTTAAAAAACTAAAACGCAAAACCCCTAAAAACCTAAAAACCTAAAAAAATCTGAAAAAAAACAATTAAAAACCATTAAATGAAATTAGAAAACTTAAAACCCCCAAAATATCGAATCCCAACTAAAAACCCTAAAACACTTAAAACCTGAAAAACACAAAAAACACTAAAAACCTAAAAATAAACTAAAAACCCTAAAAATAAACTAAAAACCTAAAAACACTTAAAACATGAAAAACACAAAAAACACTAAAAACCATTAAATGAAATTAAAAAACTTAAAACCGCCAAAATATCGAATCCCAACTAAAAACCCTAAAAATAATAAAAATCCCTAGAAGACCTATAGCCAATAAAAAAAATCCTAAAATCCCTAAAACACTAAAATGAACTTAATAACCCTAAATTTCATAATAACCCTTGAAACCCCTAAAAATCCTTAAAGACAATAAAAACTATAAAACACCATAAAAATAATAAAAACACTAAAAGACCTAAAAAATCTAGAAAAACAATAAAAATCCCTAAAAAGACAGAGAATCCAAAAAATTTCATCTAAAACCCTAAAACCCTTAAAATCCACTAAAACCCCTAAAACACTAAAACACTAAACCCATAAATATGCTTCAAACCCATAAAAATACTAGAAACCTCTTTAAATCCTTTAAACACATAAAGATCCTAAAAACCATAAAAAACTTGGAAAATTCCAAAAATACCCTAAAATAATAACATCCTTAAAAGACACAAAACCCCTCAAAAACACTAAAAGTCCATAAGAAAACCACAACCATCAAACCCAAAAAACTATAAAAGACTCTAAAAACATATAAATACAATACATATCCTCAAACAACCTAAAACCCCAAAAAACTACAAAAACAATAAAATTACAAACAAGTCCCTAAAATCCTTAAAAACTTAAAACCTGAAAAGACCAAAAAATACAAAAAAACCTAAAACCCCTAAAATTCCTAAAAACCATAAACCCAAAAAAATCTAAGAAACCCCTATTTTTTAAAATCCTAAAAATGCTAACCCCCACCCTAAAAAACCCTTAAAAATCTTTACTCCCCCTCCCCAACAACCTTAAACCCAAAAAACACATAAAAACCAATAAAATCCCTAAAAATCCACTCAAAACCATAAAAACCCTAAAACCCCAAAAATCATAAAACCCTTGATACCCTAAAGAATCCTAAAAATCCTTGAAGAACCCTAAAACCCCTTAAAACAGCTAAGACCACTAAAAATCCTAAAACACAAAAAAAATTTCTTTAAAATCTTAAAAACCATAAAACCCATAAACCCCCAAAAATATTATAAAAACCCAAAAACCTTAAAAATCATAAACACTATAAACATCCTAAAAAATATAAAAGACCCAAAAACCCCAACTAATCTAAAAAACACTAAGAACCCACATAAACCCTAAAAACCCTAAAAGACCCAAAAACCAAAACCCCCCTAAAAGACACTAAAACACTAAAAACCATTAAAGGAACTAAAACCCCTAAATGAACCTATAAAAATACAAAAATAATCGAAATACCATAAAACCCTTAATGGACCCTAAATATTAATAAACCCATAAAAGAGCTTAAAACCCATAAAATACTAAAACCAATTAAAATAACCTAAAAACATGAAACCCTAAAACACCTAAAACCCCTAATAGCCATAAAAAACCTAAAACCACTAAAACCATAAAAAACACTTAAAAATAAAAAATAATTCTAAAAACTATAACACCCCCAGAAAACCCTAAAAATCCTAAAAACCCTAAATAACCCATTAATCCCCCAAAATCCTTAAAAATCCCTAAACCCACTAAATTCCCCTAAAAATACTTGAAATACCCTAAAAACATAATAGCCTTTATAACCCCTAAAAATCCTAAAGGTTTCCCCTTGAGATGAGGCCATGAGACTTGGGGAGAGGTTTGTTGAGGTTGACCACAAAATAAATGCTGTTATGGTAAGGTGCAAGGAAGAAAAGAAAAATCTCCAAGAAAAGTGTGGCTCAACTCCTGGAACAGGATGTAAGAATGGGAACAAAGTGGCCTCAAGTGTAATCATTGATGGAGTATTTCATGAGAAGGCAGTTCATGAAGATGAGTCCATCTCTACCCCCCCCAAAGCGAAGATAGTAGAAGGATTAATATTCCCTTCCAAGACCGATGGTGACCCGGGCCACCTCCAGGGCGGTCAAGCTGAATCTCAAAGTCAATAAATAGAAGCGGCCTCCGCGAAATGCTGAGAAGGAGAGGACCAGAGAGAAAATTTTGTCTATGATCAGAATGTAGGAGGAATATGAGTCTAGTTGTGACTCTGTGGACATAGGAGCTGACTCAGACTTCTGCTTTACTGATGTGGGCGTTGTGCTTGGTGAAAGCTTTAGATACCACGGTGTGGACCTGGATGACTTTGGCAGTGACATTGACTGACTTTCTCAGTTTCTATTCTGTGTGTTTTCTTTTATTTTGGACCATTGGGGTGTGATTATTTTGTGTCTTTTTCCTTTTTTCCGATTGGGGATTGTCCTTTGGGTATGAGTCGATTGAACCTACCCCACCCCCTATTTGCAGTGTCCTCCTTTTCTTAATAAATTTTGGGGGGGCTAGGCTAGCCTAGTCCTCCACCTTTTCTTCCCAAAAAATCCTAACTAATCTATTAAATAATCTAAAAAAACTAATAACCCTAAAATCCCCTTAATACCCTAAAAACACTAAAGGAACCTTAAAACCATAAAAACCCCTAAAATACCTTAAAATACAAAATAACCCTTAAAACCTTAAAACCCAAAAATACTAAAAGACACTAAAAACCTAAAAAACCTTAAAGCATCCAAAATGATATAAAAACATTAAAACACAAAATGACCATAAAAAACCAAAAACCACTAATATCCCAAGAAACACATAAAGATGTAAAAAAAATAAAAACCATATGAAACTCAAAAAAACCCTAAAAACCCAAAAAATCCTAAATGCCCTAAACCCCTAAAAACCTATAAAAACTCATAAGATACCTAAAGAGACTAAAACTCCTAAAAACATGAGAATATCTTATAGACCCTAAAATACCATAAAAGTCCCTAAAAAACCTAAAACAACCTATACAAATAAAAACACTAAAACCATAAAAACCTAAAAACCTAAAAACCACCTAAAACCATTAAAATTTAAAAATTACTAAAATCCTTAAAAACCCTTAAAAAACCAAAAAAACCTAAATTTTTTAAAAATCATTAAAATCCAAAAAACATCAAAACACCCTAAAACCCCACAAAAAACCCTAAAACCTCTAAAACACTAAATACTCAGAAAACCATAATACCCTAAAAAACACACAAATCATCTAAAAACCTAAAAAACCATAAAACTCACATAAAATCCTAATAACCACACCCACAACCTAGAAACCCCAAAACCCCGAAGTGCACTAAAAACCGTTTGAACAACTAAAATCACTAAAGCCACTAAAACCCTAAAAACCCAAAACACATAAAACCCTATAGCCAAAAAACCAAAAAACCCCATAAAAATTAAAACCACTAAAGAACCTTAGAAATCCTAAAACCACTAAAATCCCTAAAAACCTTAAAACCCCAAAACACATAAAACCCTATAGCCAAAAAACCCAAAAACCCCTAAAAATTAAAACCACTAAAGAAACCTAGAAATCCTAAAACCCCTAAAAACCCTAAAAACCCTAAAAACACCAAAAAACCCCCTAAAATTCCAAACCCATAAAAAACTGTAAAACCCATAAAACCCCTAAAAACCCCAAACCCCCAAAAAACCAAAAAACCCCTAAAAACTCTACACCATATACCCTACACCATAAACCATAAACCCTACACCTTAAACAATATACCCTACAACCTAAATGCTAAACACTATACCTAAAACCCTATACTCTACACCGTAAACCCTACACCCTACACCCTATGACTATACCCTGCACCATAAACCCTCAACTATACACCCTAAACACTATACAATACACCATATATGTTAATCCCCACACCATAAACCCTAAACCATGAACTTTAATCTTCAAACCCTACATCCTAACAACTAAACCCCAAAAGACCTTTAGAAAAAAAAAATACTACCAGATCCTAAAAACCCTAAAAACCCAATAGAACCCATAAATACTCTATAAACCCCATAAAATCATAAAACACTATAAAAAACAAAAAACCACAAATCACCTTTAAAATCCTAAAGTACCCCTAAAAGACCATAAAAACAGTAAAAATTAAAAAGAGCCAAAAACTCCTTAAAACACCAAAAAACCCTAAATAGACTTAACACCCTAAAAAACCAAAAACACAAACACCCATAAAAATCCACAAAACCCAAAAAACCCTAAAACCACTAAAAACCCATAAAAATCCCAAAACCCCATAAATAAACCCTAAAACCTCAAACCCCCTAAAAATACTAAAAACCCTAAAAAACCTAAAACCCCTTAACATAATTAAAAGAACATAAAATTTAAAAAAAAACCCATAAAGAGAACCTAAAACACAAGGACACTAAAAAGACCAAAAAAATGCTATAAAACCATAAAAATTCCCTAAAGCCCCTAAAAACCCAAAATAATCCTTAAAATCCATAATTGACCCTAAAAACTATTTACGAACTGTAAAACTCTACCCAAAAAACAAAAATGAAAATCCTAAAAAGGCTGAACCCCTACAAATTCCCAAAAACTATAAAAGACTCAAAACACTCTATAAACAGCCTAAAACACCTAAACCCCTTAAAAACATAACACCCCAAAACCCTAAAAAACCCAAAAAACAATAAAAAAGAATAAAAACCTAAAAACCCTAAAACCCCAAAACCCCATAAAAACCCCAAAACCCTGAAAAAGAGTTTAAAAACCCCCCAAAACCCTAAAACCCCTAAAATCAATAAAAAGAGTAAAATAACCAAAAAACAATAAAATATACAAGAAAACCCTAAAATACCCTAAAAGATACTAAAACCAATAAAACACCCTAAAACATAACCCCCCCCCCACAAAAAACCCCTAAAACAAGCCTAAAAATCCTAAACCTTTTAAAAACTAAAAACCATATAAAAACCTAAAACCCATTAAACCCATAAGAACCATAAAAAAACTTAAAAACCCTAAAATCCCTAAAAACCAAAATAACCCATAAAAATCACAAGAAAAATATTAAAACCCCCAAAAATTTCAAAAACACTAAAAATTTCCTAAAACCCTAAAAACCCTAAAAGACCATAAAAGAGTCTAAAACCCTTAAAAGACCCTAAAAACCAAAATATGTAAAAAGTCCCAGAAACAAAAAAAATCCTAAAACCCCTAAAATAGACATAAAAACCTTAAAACTCTAATTGACCATAAAACCCTAAAAACTGTAAACACCCTAAGAAAACCCTTAAAATCCCTACAAAACCTAAAAACTCTTTAAAACCCATAAAACCCTAAAACCCCTTAAAGACACCAAAACCCCTAAAACCCCCTAAAAGACACTATAAACCCAAAAAACACTAAAAGAACCTAAAATTCACTTAAAATTATAAAAGTATCTAAAAACTCTTAAAACCATAAAGGAACAAAAAAATAGTAAAAACCCCAAAGCACCCTAAAACCCAAATTGGTCTTAAAGGACCATAAAATCAGTAACAAAATTAATACCCCCTAAATGACACTAAAATCACATAAAATCTTAATTACCCTAAAAAAATAAAAATCCGTAAAACCACTTAAAAAAACTAAAACTCCCTAGGACCAATAAAAACCCCACAGACCCAAAAAACCTTAAAAATTCTTACAAAACCCAAAAAAAACTAAAACAATCATAAAACCCCTTAAAAACTAAATTGTATACTTTAAACCCTATACCCCATAGCCTATACCCTATACCTTATACCCTATACCCTATTCCCAATACCATAAAACCTATACCATTTACCCTACACCCAAACCCTATACCCTACACCCTAAACCCATAACCCTACACCATAAACCTTTTACCCTACACCCTAAACCCTTAACCATACACCACAAACCATATAACCTAAACACTAAACCTTAAATCATAGAATTTGAACCTTAAACCCAAAACCCAAACCCCAACACTATAAAACGTAACCCCTATACCATAAACTTTAAAAGATCCTAAAAACCCCTAAAAGAACATAAATACATTAAATGACTCAGATAACCTTAATAACCCAAAAATAAAAAAATACCCGAAAACCCCTAAAACAATAAAAGACCCTAAAAACCACAAAAGAAATACTAGATGAACAAAAAACCGCTAAAACAAATAAATGTTCCAAAAAAAACAAAAGACATAAAAGACCCAAAAAAACCTTTAAAAGCCTTAAAAACTAAAAAATACTCTAAAAACACTAATGACCTAAAACCCATAAAAAACCAAAAAACCCTAAAAGCATAAAAAATCCTAAAAACACCTAAAACAAAAAAAATCCTTAAAAAAAATAAAACCCTTCAATGACCTAAAACCTGAAACCCCCTAAAACCCCTAAAACCCCTAAATATCCCATAAATCCATAAAAGTCCTTAAAAACTTAAAACCAAAAAACGTAAAACCCTAAAATATGCTAAAAACATAAAATCCTTTAAAATCTATAAATAGACCATGAACCCTCAAATTGACCCTAAAATTATAACACCCCCAAAATACCCTAAAATCACTAAGAAGACCATAGCAAAACTAAATCCCTAAAAACCATAAAGTCCCTAAGAGAACCTAAAATCCACTAAAAGTCTGTAAAATCTCTAAAACCCTAAAAAACCTATTAAACCCTTAACAAACTGAAAAAATCTAAAAATCCCTAAAAACCATGAAAACCTCTACCCCTATGACCATAAATCAACATAAAACACCCCTAAAAGGCCATAAAACCCCCTAAAACAAAAAACCCTAAAACCTTCTAAAACCTTGAAACCTTGAAACCTTTAAAACCCCTAAAAACCATAAAAACCTTAAAATCCCCTAAAAACCCTGAAGACCCCTTAATACCCCTGAAAACCCGAAAACCCCTGAACACTAGAAAACCTAGAAAACCCAAAGAAAACCCAAAAAACTCTAAAAACCCAAAAATTAACATAAATAACCCTAAACCCGTAAAACCATAATAACCCTAAAAACTCTTCAAATACCTAAAACCCCATAAAATCTTAAACACACTCAAATTCCTTAAAAACACCTAAAGACCCTAAAAAACTAAAAAAATTATAAAACCCATAACATCCCAAAAACCCTAGAAGACCCTAAAAAGACCCTCAAAACCTTAAAATTCCCCAAGAATCTGTAAAACCCATGAAAAACCAAAAAACAAAAAATAATCATAAAACCCATTAAAACACTTAAATATCATAATATCACTAAAGCACCTAAAAACAATAAAAACACAAAGAACCCTTAAAACCATTAAAAATATTAGAAAACCCTTAAATAAATTTAAACCCATAAAAACACTAAAAAATATAAAAAACACAAAAAACCATCAAAAATCCTAAAATCCCTAAAAACCCCTAAAAACTAAAGAAAAATAAATCCTCTAAAAACAGTAAAAACCAAAATAAAACTATAAAACCCTAAAACACTAAAAACCCTTAAACACCTTAGAAATAAGAAACCCCAAACCCATAAATATCCTAAAAACCCTAATGACCATTTAAACTCCCCCAAACCCTAAAAATCCAGGAAAAATCTTAAAACCTCTAAAATTACTAAAACCACTAGAAAATCATAAAAACCCAATAAAGGACACTAAAACTCCTAAAATTATTGAAACAATATAAAACCATTGGAAATAAAAAAAATGACACTTAATATCAATATAAAACACATAAAAAAACAAAAAAACATCAAAACCTCAAAAAAATGAAAAAACCAAAAAACACAAAAAAACACTAAAACCCCTAAAAACCTTAAAACCCCCTAAAACCCATAAGAAACCCTAAAATATATACTAATCCTATAAAAAATAAATAAACTAAGCCAACCTAAAACTCTAAAAACCTATAAACCCCCAAACCCCCCAAAATAACCTTAAAATGTTTAAAAACCCCGAACCCCTAAAAATCTCGAAAACAAAAAAACCCAAAAATACTAAAAACCCTGTAAAACACTAATAACCCTAAAAACAATAATAAATCCTAGAATACCCTAAAGAACTAATAAATTCAAAAAAAAACCTTAAAACACAAAAACCCCAAAAACCATAAAACCAATAAAAACCCTGAAAACCCCAGAAATCCCTTAAACCCCTAAAAACTATAAAGAACCTCGAAGACCCCTAAGAACCCAAAAAAACCCTAAACCCTTAAAGAACCATGGAAATCCTTAAAACTCTTAAGAAAACTAGAAATAAAACTAAAAACACTAAAACCCATATAAACCACTAAAACCCCTAAACATCCTAAAAACCCACAAAAACTCTAAACACATTAAAATACACAAAAAACTCTTTAAAACCCCCCAAAAACATAAAATCCTTTAAAAATTGAAAAAACTCAAAAAATAAAAAAAACCAAAAAAAACCAAAAAAACAAAAACATCTCTAAGATCCTATAAAACCATAAAAACACTAAAATGATCAAAATCGTAAAAATCATAAAACCATAGAAAATCCACCAAAACCCAAAAACCCCCAAAAAAACTTATACACTACACCCTAAACCCTTCACCCTACACCCAATACCGCATACCCTAATACCTAGACCCTACAACCTAATCCCAAAACCCTACACCCTACACCATAATCCCAACCTCCTAAACCTAATATCCAACACCGTAAATTTGATACCCTACACCCAAAAACTTATACCCTATATCCTAAACCCTTATCCCAAAAACCTAGACTCTGTACCTTATACCAAACAACATAAACCCTAAACCCTACACCCAAAAAACTTTACCTGATACCCTATACCCTATACCCATCACCAAAGACACTAAACTATAGACCCAAAACAATATATGCTACACCCTAAACTATAAAATCTACACTTTATCCCTATACCATACACCGTAAACCCTAAAACCTACACTATAATCCCTAAACCTGAAATCCTACACCCTACACCATATACCCTAAACACTAAACCATAAACAATAAACCCTCTACACTACACCCAAAACCCAAACCCTACACCCGAAAACCTATACCCGACAACTTAAAACCATATTGAATACACCCTAACCTCGTAACAAACATCGAAAAACCAAAAACCCAAACCCAGAACCCTATATCATACAACATAAACCATATGCACTACACCCAAAACCCTATACTCTAATCCATAATCCCTGTAACCCACAACAAAATATTTATACCATTCACCCTAAACTATTGTCCCTACACCCTAAACCTTATACCCAGCACCATAAACCCTATACGCAAAACCCAATACCCAACACCCTAAACCCAAACACACACACCCTAAAACCTAAATCCTACACCCCAAACTGAAAACCATACACACTAAAATTTTTACCCTTCACTCTAAAACCTAAAACATATACCCAAAACCATATTCTCAACTCCGTAAAAATCATTAAAAACCTCCAACAAACTTTTAAAACCCTAAACTCTTAAATACTCTTAAAACCTTAAAAACCCAAAAATCCCAAAAACCCTAAAATTCACATATACCATTAAAAACCCAAAAAACCTGAAAATTGTAAAACCCTAAAAACCTTAAACCCTAATAAAAAATACTGAAAACATTTAAAAAACCTTGAAACCCAAAAAACCTTTAAAATTTTCATAAAACCCCTAAAATCGCTAAAAGCCCAAAAACTAGTTGGGGAAGATTTTGAGGGATATTATCACTCCAAAAAAGTTTGGGTTCATACCTGGGAGGAACATTAAAACATGCCTTTTTACAGCCTCAGAGGGTATTAACATCAAGAAGAAGGAAACAAAGCATGGAATATTTTCTCTGAAACTTGATATTTCAAAGGCTTTTGACACCATAAATTGGAGCTTTATGTTTGATGTTTTTGGAATGTATGGTTTCTCTAAAAAATTTATCAATTTGATTAATACTATCATTAACAGTACTAGAATTTAAGTCCTCATCAATGGTTCCCCAAAGGGTTTCTTAAAATTCTCCTAGGTTGTCCAGCAAGGGGACCCTCTCTATAGCTTTCTATTTGAAATTATTGAGGACTACATGACCTAGGGCATTATTGAATTGGTATAGGATATACACTACATACCAATTAAGGATAAAAAGCAAACATTGTCCTCCATGAAGATGATTTTTCACAACTATGAGAGCCTTGCTGGGTAGACTATCTGCTTGATGAAGTCCTAAATAGGCTTTGGCAATGGTGAATCCCCCTCAAGGCAGCTCCACATTGCTAGATCACTTGAAGTGAAGATAGGATCACTCCTCTTCACCTACCTGGGTTTCCCTCTGTTCTGGGGAAAGGGGAAAAGTTGCTACTTTGAGGGAATATCATCTAAAATTACCCAACAACTCGTAAATTGGAAGGAAAAGTTCCTCTCCCAAGATGGTAGAGTATTCCTAATCAATTCAGTCATCACGTATATGTTCATCCATGATTTTTCTATCTAGAGATGGCTAGATGGTCTTTTTAAATGTCTGAATGTAAGGATCAAGAATTTTTCTTGGACGAGATGCATCAAAAAATGAATGCTGATCTTAGTTTCCGTAAATCACTGTAAAAAACCTATTAAATTTGGGTGGGCTTGGCATTAAATACCTCATAAGATTTAATGATTCCATTCTGGGGAAGTTCACTTGGATCTTGGGCAACCCAAATGATGATGAGCTGGACTTTCTCACTGAGAGGTTCACGTGTAGGCATTGTGATGGCTTCACTGGATACATTTCCTCGTTGGGTTTTCCTTCTCTAAGATCCTTATACAAGGAAATAATATCCAAATCAAAGTGGATTATGTCAAAGTCCTCTACTCTTAATTCATGGACAACTTCATGGCTTGAGAAACTTCTTTCTGATGTTGTGACTCCTCCCCATGAGTTGAGGGACATGTCTATTGCTTCCCTTTTTCAGAAAAGTGAGGGATTCCCTATGAGTCTCCCTTAACATATTATAGAAAAATTAAGCAATATGTTTTCATGGAAAATGAAACCCTCATTTGGAGGCCCAACATGGATGAAAAGTTCAACACCCATGACTACTACCGACTGAAATTTCCTCAAGGAATCACCTCACCATCTTGGCTACTGAAGTTTATAACATATTTCATCTCGCCGGACTATTATGTGTTGCTCTAGAAAATCTAGAGAAACATACCCCCTCTCCAGAAGAAATTAAAGATGGCTGGATGGAACCTTGACTCTGCTTGTCTTTTCTGCAAGAAGGTTGGGGAGAACGGCTCACAAGTTCTTCTCTACTGTAAATTTTCTGGCGAACTATGGAGCTACCTGCTATAATGCTTTGGATTGAAGTGTGTCATGAAAGGGGAGATATGTGACTTCATCTTCAGCCTATTGAAGTGGAAATTTAGTGACTAGGTTCACAACATACTGCTTATAGTTTTTGCAGTGACCATCCACTATATTTGGGATGCTCGAAATGCAATGGCCTTTAACCACCAGCCTCTCTTGTTTTGTGGTGGGGTGGTGACGATCCACAAGGTAATCCAGGAAGCATCCCATATTCAAATAGGTGCAATGGAAAATAATGTTAATGATCTGACATTATTGCATTTACTTGGAGTTACTGGAATGGGGAAGAAGAAACATATGTTGAAATATATCTGATGGATTCTGCCGATCCCAGCATGGATAAAGGTCAATGTGGATGGTGTGGCATTCGGTGCAACTGGCCCCTCAGGGTGTGTTGGGGTTTTTTGCACCGATGGAGTCTTTTTCAAAGGATTCTTTTACAATTTTATTGGAGACAAATGTGCTTACGAAGTGGAGTTATGGGCAATGATGAAGGAGATAAAGTTCACTTTTCCAATTTAAGTGGAGCTCTCTTTGGACGGAGTCTGAATCGATTCTCATAGTGGATGCCCTAAACAAAATCCAAGGAATTAACATGGATACTTCTACCACAATGTATTGAGTCCATCGATATCTCTAAGACTTTCAGTCTTTGGGTCACACATGTCTATATAAGGGCCAACTCGATGGTAGATGCACTCTCCAAAAAGAAAATTGAGGAATGGAGTTCAATATGGTATTTTCATGCCTCATCCTTTTTCATGAAGTATGTAGAATTTGATATGAATGGTAAGATACACTCCTGGGTGTGTAAACCCTCCTTTTAACGATTTGTTTTAGTTTTATTTAATTTTTGGTTGGGCTCTCAGTCCCAAACCTTTTTTCTCCCTAAAAAATAAAACAAACCAAAAACCCATAAAAAGTCCACGAAACCCGAAAAACCCTTATGACAGCGCTAAAACCCTAAAAAACATTAAAAACACACTAAAAATCTAAAAAAATTAAAGCTCCTAAAACCCCTAAAAAATCCAAAAAACCAAAAAACCCCAAAAAACCCAAAAAACCCAAAAAACCACTAAAACCCTCAAAACACCTAAAAACCATAAAAACATTTAATATTGTTAAAAAATACAAAAATCCCAAAAACAATAAATACCAAAAACAAAAAACCCCCCCAAAACACTAAATAACCATTAAAACCCCTAAAAACCAAAAAAACCCTAAAACCCCAAAACACATAAAACTATTAAAACATTAAAATCCTTACAACACTAAAATCCCTAAACCCCCCAAAAACCTAAAATCCATAAAACCTTTAAAACCCTCAAAACCATAAAAAACCCTAAAAGCATAAAAATCCTAAAAGAGGATAAAGAGGATAACCCTGAAACCTAAAAAAAAACCAAAAAAACCAAAAAAAACCAAAAAAACCAAAAAAACCAAAAAAACCAAAAAAAAAACAAAAAAACCAAAAATACTGAAAAACCCAAAAAACCAAAAAGGACCCAAAATAACCCTATACAACCATAAAAGTATTTAAAAACAATTATACACCCTAAAACACTAAAACCGCTAAAAAACCTAAAAATCCTAAAACACTAA
Organism: Viscum album; assembly: GCA_963277665.1. NCBI lineage: Eukaryota > Viridiplantae > Streptophyta > Magnoliopsida > Santalales > Viscaceae > Viscum > Viscum album. The sequence continues at coordinate 603,259,584 of OY728142.1, forward strand.
AAACCTCTATAGAACCCTACAAAACCCAAAAACCCATTAACATCCTAAAACCCCTAAATACCCAAAAACTAAATCCATAAAAATCCATTAAAACCCTAAAACTCCCTAAAACACTATAAAACATTAGAAACCATGAAAACCATAAAAAAACTAAAAACCCGAAAAACCTGAAAAACCCTAAAATCCCTAAAATACCTTGAATTTCTAAAAATATATAAAAAAACCCTAAGAAAAAAAAAACTAAAAACCCTAAGAAACCCTTAAAGTATCTAAAAACTCTGATAAACCCTAAAAACTGTAAAACACTAAAACCCCCCTAAAACCCCACTTGAAAGAATCATAAATCCCTAAAAACTAAAAACCCCCCATAAATCCTAAATATCCAAAAAATACTAAAAACCATTAAAAAACCCAAAACACCATAAAACTGTAAAAACACATTAAACCCCTATCAAAAACCAAAACCCCTTAAAACCCCAAAACCCTAAAAACCCCAAAAATCATAAAAACCTATGAAAACCATAAAGCCGTAAAACACTAGAAACCTATTAAAACCTAAAAACTCAAAAAACCCAAAAAACATTAAAAATACATAAAAACCTAAAAAATGATTAATCCATTAAAACCCTTAAACCCCCAACCCCTATACCTTACACCCTAAAACGTACTCCCTATACCCTAAACCCAAGACCCAAGACCATAACCTCTAAACCCTCCACTATAAACTTTAAACCATCACCCTATACCCTAAAACCTACACCCTAAACCTAAAACCCTACTCCTTCAATCTAATACCCTGCTCCCTATAACCTAAACCCTAAACCCTAAACCCTATACGCCACACCAAAAACCCAGAACCCTACAGTCTGAACCCTCTACCCTAAACCCTAAACCTAAAAACCTATACACTATACCCTGCACTAAACCCTACAAAGTAAACACTATACCCTATACCCTATACCATAAAACATACACCCAACACCCTATACCCTACACTGTAAAACCTAAATTGTACACCGTAAACCCTATACACTACGCCCTAAACCCTAAAACATTCAAACTAAACCCTAAACCCTACACCCTAATCCCTAAAATCTACACACAAAATCTTATACACTACACCTTAAACCCTATACCCTACAACATAATACCAATGAAGAAATCTATATAGCTTATACCCTACACCCTAAAACCTATACCCTACACCCTAATCCCTAAACCATAAATCCTATAACCTACAACCTAAACCTTATACCCTATACACTAAATAGCATAAACTAAACCCTAAACCCAATACCCTATACCCTATACCCTAAAACCTAAACCCTACACCCAAAACCCTAAACACTATAACATATACCCTACAACCTAAACCCTAAACCCTAAACCCAACACCATAAACCCTATAACCATCACCTTACACCCCCAAAACATCACCCTAAACAATATACCGTAAACCATATACCATAAACCATAAACCATAAACCTTATACCTCACACCGTAAACACTATTCCCTACACCCAAAACCCAATACCCGACACCCAAAACCATTAACCACACACCCTAAACCATATAATATGTACAATAAACCTTAAACCACATACCCTAAACCCTACACCCCACACCCCACACCATACACCCTAAACCCTAAACCCTATGCCCTCCAACCCAAACCTGAAATACTAAACCTTAAATCCAATATCATGAACCCTAAACCCTAAACCATAAACCATATACCCTATACCCTAAACCATATATCTTGCACCATAAACCCTATACCATCCACCATAAACCTTAAATCCTATACCATATACCCTATACCCTATACCCAACACCCAACACCCTAGACCCTAAACCTAACACTTGAAAACCAATACCCAACACCCTAAACCTTAAACCCTACATCCCAAACCCTATAAAATACACCCTAAACCATAAAACCCATAGCTTAAAACCTATTCCCTACACCCTAAACCATAAACCATACACTCTATACCCTATAACCTACACTATAACCTATAAACCCTGTACCCTACACTGCAAACCATATAACCTACATCCAAAACCCTATACCCTACACTATAAACCCTAAACCCTAAAAATAATAAAATACCTAGAAACCATTAAAACACTAAACCATTTTAAAAACAAAAACCCCATAAAATCATAAAAACCATAAAACCCCTAAAAAATTATAAGAAAATCCCTAAAATCATAACAAACACCTTAATCCCTAAAAACTATTAAATCAGTGAAAAATCATAAATCCCCTAAAATCCTTAAAAACCCTAAAAACCCCTAAAACTCATAAGAAAACCCTAAAAACCAAAAGACCCCTAAAATGCTAAAATAACCCTACAAATCATTAAAAAAATTAAAAATCATAAAAAATATAAAAGATGCTAAAAAACCTAAAACCTATAAAAAACTATAAAACCGTCAAACCCTTAAAACAAAAAAGACCCTAATGACCCTAAAAAATAGGAAACACCCTAAAAACCCTAAAAGATACTAAAAACCCAAAGGACCCTAAAATACCCAAAATTTACAAACACCCCTAAAAGAATCTAAAAACCCTGAAAATCCTATAGAAGCTTAAGAACACCTAAAAACTCATTAAATACCCTAAAAATCCTGAGAAATAATAATGGTCCCAAAATTTACCTAAAAATATAAAACCCTTAAAAGACCATAAAATTCCTAAAAACCTTAAAAGACCCTAGAACCTATAAAAATCCCACAAAACTATAAAAACCCCAAGAAACCCTAAAAACCCCAAAAAAATAAAAGCCCTAAAACCCTAAAAACCCTAAAACCACTAAAATACATTTAGAACTCTAAAACCTTGAAAATATCAAAAACCCAGAAAACCATAAAAAACCGCAACCTCTTAAAAACCCTAAAAACCTAAAAATAGAAAAATCCCCTAAAAACACAAAAATCCCTTAAAAACCATAAAACTCAAAAACTCCCTAAAACCCTATATTCCATTAAAACTTCTAAACCCTTAAAAATAATTAAACTTTCAAAAAACCCATTTAAACCCCCTAAAACTGTAAAAACCGAAAAATGATTATAAATCCCCCCTAAAAACTTCAAAAATCCCTAAAGTCCCTAAAAAATATAACCTACACCCTAAACTATCAGTCTTACACCCTAAACCCTACACATTGAACCCACACCTCAAACCCTACACCATACAACCTAATCCCAAAACACTACACCCTAGACCCCATACCCTATACCCTAACTCTAAACCCTAATCCCAAAACCCTATATCCTACAACTTAAACAGTAACCCCTACAACCTAGACTTAATACCCTATACCTTAAACCCTAAACCCTACAACCGAAACCCTAAACCCAATACATTACACCATAAAAAACCTAAAAACCATAAAAAACTAAAAAGAATCTAAAAAACCTAAAAGACCAAAAAAACCCTTAAATCCCTAAAACGTAAAATACCCTAAAATACACCTAAATCCCTAAAAAATTAAAAGATCCTAAATACCCAAAACATCTTAAAAACCCTAACCACCCATAAAATATCATGAAAATCATAAAAGGCATGATTGACCCTAAAAATCATTAACACCATAAAAAACCCCTAAAACACCCTAAAACAATTTCAGAACAATATAAAACCCTAAATACCCCAAAAAACACATAAAACCCTAATAACTATAAAAATAAATAAAACCCTAAAACTCTTAAAATTACACCAAAACCTAAAAATCCATAAAAACATAAAAAACCATAAAAATACAAGAAAACCCTAAAAATCCATAAAACCACAAAAAATACCAAAAAATCCCAAAACCCCTAAAAACACCCTAAAAGCACAAAAAAAACATAAAAGATCTTATAAAAGAATATAAAACCCTAAAACCCCTAAAAACACCTTAAACCCCTAAATATACTAAATATCTTCAAACCCCTAAAATAGTAAAAACCTAAAAACCCCCAAAATACTAAAATAGGACCCTAAAACCCTAAAACACCCGAAAAATACCCTAAAAATCCTTAAAACCTTAAAAAACCTAGAGATCCCCTAAAAACAAAAAAAAAGTTCATAAAAATAATAAACCCCCCCCAAAAATCCTAAAATCCCACGACACCTTAAAAAACAATAAAAACCCTAAAAACACATAAAACACACTAAAATACCATAAAAACCTAAAACACCCTAAAGGATCCTAAAGACCATAAAACCCCTAAAACCCCTAAAAACTCTCAAAACCCCTAAAAACACAAAAAATCCCAAAAAACACTCAAAAAATAAAAACACTAAAAAATAGTAAAAATTCTAAAAACACTAAAAACCCTAAAAGCCTAAAAACCCCAAAGAACCCATAAAAACCCTAAAAACCTCAAAATATTAAAACCCCTAAAACCTAAAAACAAAAAAACCATTTGAAAAATTTAAAACCGAAAAGAACTAAAACCCATAAAAATCCTAAAAACCATTTAAACCCCTAAAAACCCTAAAAACTCTAAAAACCCGTAAAAACAATAATAAACCTAAACCCCCTAAAACCCTAAAAACATAAAACAATAGAAATCCCTAAGAACCCTTAAATATATACCCACACACTAAACCCAAAAGCCAAAAAACTAAACCCTAAACCACAAACCATATACCCTATACCCTAAACCCTAAAACCAAAAACTCTAAATCTTAAACCCAATACCCTACACCCCAAACCCCAAACCCTACACCCTATACCCTATACCCTACACCTTAAACCTGAAACCCGAAACCCAAAACCATACACCCTAAACCTATACCCAAAACCCTAAACAATAAACCCTATAACTTAAACCCTAAAAAATACACCCTAAATACTAAACTGTATACCATATGAACAAAAACCCACCAAAAACCCAAAAAACACTAAAAGAATCTAAAAACCCTTAAAAGACCCAAAAACCACTAAACAACCCTAAAATACCCTAAAACTCTAAATATTTCCTTACAACCCTAAAAACACTAAAATACCCTAGAAATACTAAAAAAATCCCAAAAGGCCCTATAAATGAAAAACTTATAAGACACTAATACCCTTAAAACACTAAAAACCCATAAAACCCCCAAAATCCCTTCAACCCATAAAACCCCTAAAAATTGAAAATATCCCAAAAATATATATAGAAACACTAAAAACTAGTAGAAACCATTAAAATCCCTAAAACCCCCCAAATAAACCAAAATGTCAATAAAAACCATAAACCCTCTAAAAATCCTATATAAAGCCATAAAACTGAAAAACCCCAAATAACTGTAAAAAGAACTTAAAAACTAAAAAAACTAAAAACAAATAAAAAACATAAAGCACCCTCAAAACCCAATGAACCCCTAAAAGTATAATAAAAACACTATAAAACCCTAAAGCACACTAAAAACAATAAAACCCCCAAAACCCCTAAAAACCATAAAGAACCCAAAAAATCCTCAAACACCCCAAAACACTAAAAAAGTATAAAAACCCTAAAACCTCTAAAAAGTCCTAAAAACCCTTAAAAGACATTAAAACCTATAAAGACCCTAAAACTCCCTAAAAATTACCTAAAACCCCTTAAAACTGTTAAAAATATTAAAACCATAAAGAACCAAGAAAACCATAAAACAATGAAAAACACTAAAAATCCAAAAACCTCTACAAAACCTAAAAACTATACAAAAAAATAAAAAACCAAAAACCATCCTAGAACACATAAAGGACCATAAAAACCCAAAAAAGGCCCTAAAAACCATAAAAAATATAAAAAACCTTAGAGATATTAAAAGAGCGTAGAAATCCTAAGATAATCCAAAAAACACCTAAAACCCCATAAAACCCCTAAAACCCCTAGAAACCATAAAAATCCATAAAGTACATAAAAATACCTAAAACCCACTAAAAACCTAAAACACATTAAAACTCCTTAAATACCTAAAAATTTCATAAAATCAATAAAAACCATAAGCAACCATGAATCCCTTAGTAACCTAAAAATCCCTTAAAATCCCTAAGACCCTAAAAACCCTAAATATACCCTAAATACCCTAAATACCCATAAAATAACCTATAATAATAAAATACCCTAGAAATCTAAAAAACCCTAAAACCCCTTAGATCAAAAAACAATCCTAAAAACCCCAGAACTCCTTAAAAACCCCTAAAAGACCCTAAACCACCATAACATACTAATAAAGGACTCTAACTACCCTTTGAACCCAAAACCCCCTAAAATACCTAAAATCACTAAAAATCCTTGAAAACTATAAAAACTAAAAAAAAACTGAAAACCCTAAAACCCCTTTAAAATCCATTAAAAGAGTTAAAACCACAAAAAACCCTAAAACTATTAAATCCCTAAAAACCCAAAAAAAAAACAATAAAAACCCCTCAAACAACCCTCAAACCTATGAACACAATGAAAACCATTAAATTCCCCTACAAACATAAAAACACTAAAAAGATCAAGAAACAAGAAAAAACCCATAAAACTTCCTTTAAAACTCTGAAAACCATAAGAAAACCCTATGAAAACCTTAAAATCATAAAAATGCTAAAACCTGTAAAATCCCTAAAAATCATAAAAAGCCCCAAAAGCCCCAAAAGCCATTAAAATCCCAAAAAATCCTAAAAATCTCCAAAAAAATAAAGAATATAAAATTTATAAAACACTAAAACCCCTAAAACTCCTAAAAACCATAAAAACCATTAAAACAATAAAAGAACATAAAAACCCTAAAACAATTAAAAGGCCCTAAAAACCCTAAAAGACCATAAAAACCCTAAGAAACCATAAAATTCTATAAAAAACTTAAATGTACCTAATAACCCTAAAATACCCTTAAAACAAAAAACCCCATAAGACCCTAAAAATCCTTAAAACCCAAACAAATCCCCCAGAAACCTAAAATCCGCTAAAATCCATAAAATCCAAAAAAATCTAAAAAACTAAACCCCCCCCAAAAAAATATAAAGAACCATAAAATCCCTAAAATCAATGAAACCCTAAAAATTTTAAAATCCCTAAAAAACTAAAAACTCATAAGACCCCTAAAAACCATTAAAAACTATTGAACCCATATATTTAATAATAAACTATAAAACACTATAACCCCTTAAACCCTAACATAATGAAAAATCCCTAATAACTATAACAACCATAAAACCCTTTTAAAAACCTAACACCATAAAAAGTACTGAATGATAATAAAACCCCCAAAAGACCTAATAACCATAAAGCCCCTAAAAGACCCTAAAACCTCTAAAAAGCCTAAATGACCCTAAACAACATATAAAAACCTTTGAGGATACTAAAACCCCTTAAACAAAAAAAAACCCCCTAAGAATATAAAAAATCATTAAACCCTAAAGAACCTAAACCCCTTAAAAGTCCTAAAAACATTAAAATCACCTAAACTCTAAAAAAAAAAATCCAAAAAACCATGGAAAGCCTAAAAATCCATTAAAATCATAAAAACACTAGAAACACATAAAAACATTAAAAGACCCTAATAAGACATAAAAACCCATAAAACCCCCTACACCCGTAAAATACTAAAAACCCCTAAAAACTATTATACTCCATGAAATCCCAAAAATCCCTAAAAACACTAAAGATCTAAAAAATAATAAAAACTCTAAAAACACATATAACCCGTAAAATCCTAAAAACCTAAAACCCCTAAAAAAAATCCTAAAACACCTAAAAACCCTAAAAACCCTTAAATCCCCCCAATCCCTAAAAACAAAAAAAAACCCTAAAATGATTTAAAAACTCATAATAAACCCAAATAAACACTAGAACCCTAAAACCCCTAAAATTTCTAAAAACCCTTACACCCCTAAAAGAAAAAATACCCTTAATAGCAGTAAAAATATCTAAAAAACCCTAAAAATCATAAAAAACCTAAAAATACTAAAAACACGTAAAAAGATAGTAAATCCAAAAATATCCTACAAACTAAAAAAACCCGAAAATACCATAAAAACTTATAAACATAAAAACCCTATAAAACCCAATAAAACCCTAAAAGGTAATAATAACCCTTTAAAACCCCTAAAAACCCCTAAAACACCTAAAAACATAAGACCCCTAAAACAGCCTTAAATCCCCTAAACACCCCTTTAAACCGCTCAAATAAAATTAAAACTCTAAAACCCCTAAAACCCTAAAAGACCGAAAAAACCCTTAATAAACTCTAAAAGACCCTAATACCCCTAAATGGACCTAAAATCCATAAAAATATCTAAGGGACCCTAAAACCCCAAAGGATCCTAAAACCCCAAAAAAATATGAATGTAAAATAAAAACCCCAAAAAACACTAATGGACCCTAAAATGATAAAAGACCCCAAAACCACTAAAAATGTAAATGGACCTAAATCCCATAAAAATACAAGGAATTCCCTAACCCTCCCCCCCTCTCCAAAACACCAAAGACCATAAACCCCCCCAAACCCTAAAAACCTCATAAAGCACTAAAAGACCCCAAGAGACCCTACACCCCCTTAAAACCTCTAAAAACATAAAATACCCTAAAAATATTAAATAGAACTAAGAACTGTAAAACCCTAAAAACCCAAAAATGTTTAAAAACCCTAAAAATACCAAAAAAATTAAAAAATACACTAAAAACCATAAATAATCAAAAACCCCTAAAATGAAAAAAAATCGTAAAAACTATAAAAATCCTAAAAACCCATTAAAACCATCTAAAAACCATACAAAACTACAAAAATCATAAAAACCAATAAAACACACTATAACCCTCTAAAATACTAAGACCCCTTAAACTCCATAAAACCCTAAAAACCCTAAAAACCGAAATAAACCATAAAGGAACCTACCCCCCCAAACCAAAAACCCCCTAAAAGCCTATAAGAAACCATAAAACTATAAAATACACACAAAATACTACAAAATTAAAAATAAATCATTAAACCCTACCCCCAACCCTAAAATTACATAGGAACATTAAAAGAACCAAAAAAGCCATAAACCCCTAAAAACCCGTAAAATCACTAAAACCCCAAAAAACCTAAAAGAACTTAAAACCCCAAAAAACCAAATAAAAACCCTAAAACACATAAAAATTTACCTAAACCATATCAAAACCATAAAAACATGAGAAAACCAAAAAAAACTAATACCATATAAACCATTAAAAATCCCCAAAAGAATGAAAAAATCAGAAAAAACCCAAAAAACCAAAAAACTCATAAAAACACATCAAACCCCAAGAAAAACCTAAAAAATACGAAAACCCACTAAAACCACCAAAAAACCTGAAAAACTAAAAAAACATTGAAATACCTAAAAACCACCCAAAACCCAAAAAACCAAAAGAACCCCTCAAAACCACTAAAACCCCTACAAACCTTTATAAAATAAAAACCCTAAAAACACTAAAACCCCCTTAAAACCACTATAATTCCAAAAATTCTAAAAACAATAAAATCCTTAAAAACCCTAAATATCTAGAAACCAAAAACCCCCTAAAAAAATATAAAGATCCATAAAAACACTAGGGAAATATAAAAACACTAAAATCCCTAAAAACATATAAAAGTTCTTAAAATCCTAAAAATCCGAAAAAGAACATAAAAACTATAAAAATCCCTAAAACCAAAAAAACCCTAAAAACCCTAAAATAAAATAAAGAACCTAAAAATAATACAAGAAACAAAAAACCATAAAAACCCCTAAAACATCCTGCAAATGTTAAAACCCCATAAAAGACACTAAAAAAACTAAAACCCTAAAATACTCTAAAACCCCTAAAAGACTCAAGAATAACCTAAAATACCCTAAAGTACACCAAAAACACCTAATGGATCCTAAAAACTCCTAAAAACCCTAAAGGATCGTAACAAACCTAAAGGACCCTAAAAATGTATAAAACCCCTAAAGGACCTTGAAAAACCCAAAAAACCATTAAAGCACCCTAAAAACCCTACAACCCCCCCAAAAAATACTAAAACCCCTAAAAACATAAAGAATCTTCAAACCATCTAGAAGACACTAAAAAACTTTATAACTGTTAAAATGCCTTAAAACCATAAAAACCCTAAAAGACACTAAGAAACTGTAAAAAACCCCAAAATACCATGACCCCCAAAAAGACTCAAAAACCCTAAAAATCATTAAAGGCCCCTAAAAACCCTAAAAACCTCAAAGGAACCGAAAAAACCTAAAAATCATAAAAGATCTAAAAAAACTAAAAAAATATAAGGGACCCTAAAAACCCCAAAAAACTATAAAAGGCACTAAATACCCTAAAAACCCTAAAGGCCATTAAAAACCTTAAACAATATCTAGAGGACCTTATAAAACATAAATAACCTAAAGGAACCTAAAAACCCTAAAATCTTCATAAATAACCAATAAATATATATAAAAACACTACAAGACATCAGAAAACCCTGAAGAAACCTTGAAAATCTCATTACCCATAAAAACCCCTTAATTCCAAAATAACCCTAGAAATTATACAAAAATCCTAAAATAACCTAAAACCCTAAAAACAATAAGAAACCATTAAAAACATTAAAAACAGAAAACCCCTAAAAAATTAAATGATAATAAAAATATTAAAAATCATAAAAACACTAAATAACCCTAAACCCCCTAAAATAACTAATGACTATTGCAATCCCTTGGAAATTGAGACTTTGATAGATGGATGCTCTGCTCTGCTCCCGTGATGGAGCTCCTGCCACCTCATATCTGGATTGAAGATGACGACATGGATCTGCCCTGGCCTCCCCCCTCTGTAGGGGAGGGGCCATCGTTGCCCCTGTTAAAGACAAGTTCTCCCCTTTCTCGGATCCTGATGTGCTTCCTACCTTCCCGCGGATTGAGCTCTACCCTAAGGTGATGGGTTTTCTCGAAGGGATTCCAAAGCTTCCTCTGTCAATTTCAGAGTTCAGTAGGGCCTCTGACCTTCAAAACCTGACCCTGGTTTCCATGTTCTCGAGATGGCACCCTCCGGTTGATGTTTTTGACAGGTTTGTGTTTGAACATTGGGATCTCAGGGACCCCGCCACTGTCGGTTAGGTTGACTCCAACCACATCTTGATTCGGTTCTCTTTTGAGGAAGACCTTATTCGATCCTGGTCAATGACTCCTCTCATGTGTGATGTAGCTCATTTTCCCCTGTTTTGATTGAACTTTGAATTCCATTTAAATCGTGACTCCCCACTGATGGCAATCTGGGTAAGGTTCCCAGAACTTCCCATCCCTTTCCAAAATTTATCCATTATTACTATGCTGGGGAACTTGGTTGGATGGTTTCTGTGTGTGGATAGCCAAACTAGGGACCTTTTTCATTCTATTACCTTGAGGGTATGTGTTGAAATTGATGTCTTGAAGGAACCAGTCTATTTCGTCTGGATTGAAATAAGTGAAGAGATTCGATGGAAGCTGCCAGTGGTTTTTGAATCATGGGTGAATTTATGTGGATCATGTTTTACTCTTGTCCATATGGAAAGGGATTGAAGATACAGGGACGGAATGGAAGATAGGTTTGACAAGGAGATCATCCTCACGATGGTAAGCCTTAAAAGGGACCTGGAGAGGAAGAATGAAACCCTACAGGATTCTCTGCTGGATGCTCGGAGGGGTGGAAAGATGGAGGAAGGGGGTTCATCCCCCCGGATAGGCGTGGATGATCAAATTTTGGTTGGGGGCATCTTTATTCATTTGAAGGGTGATCCGGGACTAGCGAGTAATGCCTCTTCCGAAGTGGTAGATGTCACTCTCGGTGGTGCTGGGGCTGTGGTATTGCAGCCTGATCCTGCCAGGGTCATGACATTAAAGACAACTTGTCATGGCATGGATTGGATTATTTTGTCATGTTCTCTGGTGGATGCAGAAGATGGCGCCAAGATGGTTGTGTTATCAAATCGGTTCAATGGTATGGATTCTATAGGAATTGAGGAAGGGACTTAGGGAGGTCAGGAACTGCAGGAGGTGGTGGATGTTGTCCCCCAAGAGGCAAAAATGCCTCCCCTTGATGATTTTGTTTTGTCCTTGGGTGTGGAGAAAGCGCCCTCGGAACCTTCTGTGCCTGGTCTTAGACTGAGTGATACCCCTCAACCCATGCTGCAACCTGGAAATCCTCATGATGGTAAGAGGATCTTCGAGTAGCCTGATAGGAACTCGGCTCTTGTTCTGTTTGAGAAGTTGCCTCCCTGTACTAAATTGTCTGATCCGATTATGTTGGACTATTTAGAAATTCCACTAGATCAGCACATATATGACATCTTTCATAAGACAGACCTGCAGCCGGTGATGTTTCCTGGAGATGAGAATGATGAGTACACTCGGCTAGCAGAAAGCATGGGGGTCCGTGATGACATTATGTATACTAGGATCAAGAGGGTGCAGGAGACGGGTCTCTCTAATTCCTCTGGCAGCAAGCTGAAAAGAAGTTTGCGGTCTGATCCTGAATGTAGTAAGAAAGGTGGCATGGATGCGCCTGTTGTCGCTGCCATAGGAAGGTCAACATAAATAGTGATCCTCTAGTGAAATGGAGGTCTAGGAGGGACTACTCCTCCCTACCTAGGCCAACGACCAACTGGGCCTCCTCCAAGGCCAGAAAAGGTAATGGAGGCGCACAAGGCAGGAAATATCAGACTACCAAAGTCAAGCTGGATGCGAATCTCATGAAGTATTGTAAAGACTTTCTCAAGTATTACGAATCTTCTGAATGGGAGTAGGTGAACTCGGATGCGTTCTCGGGCTATGGTGCAGATGGGGACCCCTTTGGGGATGCTGATTTTGTTCTGTAGTGGGCTCTCCTTTTGCTTCTTGGGACTTTGGGTTTTTGTTTTTGTGGGGGTTTTTGGGGTTTTGGGTGTGGGTCTTTTGACCCCACCCCTGTTGTTGTTGCATCTCTTTTTTTAATATATTTGGGGGGCTAGGACTAGCCTAGTCTCGCATCTTCTTTGCCCTAAAATCACTAAAAGGAATAAAAAACATAAAAATCCTAAATACCTAAAACCCCAACAAACACTAATTTTTCTAAAAAATCTAGGACAACCCTAAAAACCCTAAAACCCTAAACACCTTAAAAACCTTAGAAAACAATAAACCCCATAAACCCCCTAAAACCCCATAAAAACCATAAAAATCCATAAGAACCAAAAAAACACCTCAAAACCTAAAACACAGACCCTAAAATCCTTAAACTCATTAAAAACATTAAAGACCCTAAAAACAATTTTAAAACCTTAAAAGACACAAAAAAATATAAAAACCCTAAAAACTCAGAAAGTCTCAGAAAAATCCTAAAACCCCATTAAAATCTAAAAAGACCATAAAAACCCTACAATACATTAAAAGACCATAAAACCCATAAAACCCTAGAACCCCCCTAAAACCCTAAAAGTGACGAAGACCCCTTAAAATATGAACAACACTCACAACACCTAAAATTCATAAAATCCCGAGTAAAACCCTAAAAAACCCAAAATATCTCAAACCCCAAGAAACCCTATAAACATAGAAAAACCCTAAAAACCCCTAAAACCCATAAACTCCTAAAAACACTAAATAACTAATAAAAACATGAAATTCCACTTAAAACCACTTTTAAACCCTAACCCCCCCAATAAACCTAAAAATATTAAAACCATAAAAAACCTACAACCCTATAAACACTAAAAAATCCTAAACACCATAAAAACCAATAAAATCCCTAAGCCCCTAAATACTTTGAAAAACACTAAAATCCCTTAAAAACTAAAAACCCTAAAATCCTCGAAAACCCTAAAAAATCCTGAAAACCCTAAGAAACATTAAAAACCCCCAAGAACCCCTAAAACACCTAAAAACCTAAAAAATATCTTCAAATACCTAAAAGAACATAAAACAATTATAACCCCTAAAACAAAAAATACCCCAAAAAACCAAGTGAAACAAAAAATGGTAAAAAACCTAAATGATCCTAAAAACCTTAAAATCAACTAAAAGATCCTAAAAACATTAAAAAACCTAAAAGAAACCAAAACCAATAAAAAACCCAAAAATTCCCTAAAATACACTTAAAACCCCTACAAAAACATAAAAATCCTAAAACCCATAATGGACCCTAAAACCCTAAAGGATCCTAAAAACCACAATAATCATTAAAGGACTCTAAAACCACTAAAAATACTAAAAGGACTTAAAACCTAAAACACCCTAAAGAAACCCAAAACCCCCTAAAAGACCATAAAAATCCTTAAAAACAAAAAAGACCCTAAACACCTTAAAACAACTATTAGACACTAAGAACACTAAAACCCCCCTAAAAACCTAAAAACACCTAAAATATCTACATGACTCTAAAAACACTACAAATACCTAAAGGGTCCTAAAAAACTACAAAAACATAAAGGATCCTAAAACCCTAAATAAACCTAAAATCCCAAAACACTATAAAGGGCCATAAAAACCTATAAATATCCATAAAATATCCAAGAAGCCAAAAAAACCAAAAGGACCTAAAAAATTAAAAATAAAAAATTCCTAAAGGTCCCCAAAAAACCCCAAAACCCAAAAACACACTAAAATTAGAGAGAAAACCCAAAAACCACAAAAAAAAAATCCATAAAACCCCATAAAAACATCTAAAATAAACTAAACACCCTAAAAAAAACTAAAAGAACCCAGAACCCCTAAAAACCCATAAACCCCTAAAAGACCCTAAAATCCTAAAAACACATAAAACCCCCAAAACCCCTGAAAGAGCATAAAAACCCTAAAAATAAAAGGTACTATAAAACCATAAAACACCATTACAAACTCTAAAAGATCATAAAATTCAAAAAACCCTAGAAACCATAAGAAACAATAAAAAACCCTAAAAATCCAAAACACACAAAAAATCCAAAAAAACAAAAAGAACAAAAAAACATAAAATCACATTAAGACCCCTTAAATTTCTAAAAATCTTTAAACACGTCAGAAAATGTAAAAACACCCTAAAAACTCAATAACAAACACATAAAATTCTAAAAACTCTGAAACCACATGAAAAAACATAAAATACCCTAAATTACTAACAAATTATTAAAACCCATAAAACCCTACAAATGCTAAAAACCTTTAAAACACCAATAAACCATAAAAACCCTAAAAACCATAAACACCCTAAAGAATGCCTAAAAATTCATAAAATCCCGAAATGATAGTAAATACCGTAAAATATTAAAAAAAATATCAAAAAGCATTAAATCACTTAAAACGCATAAAAATCCAAAAAATCCAAAAAATCCTAAAAACACATAAAAACCATAAAAACCCTTAAAATTTTAAAACACCTCTAAGTGACCCTAAAACCCCTAAACCCACTAAATGAATCTAAAACTCATATAACCCATCAAAATTACTGAAAAACCTTAAAAACCATAAAATTCCCTATTACCCTAAAATCCCTAAAAGACCATAATTCCCCTTAAAAGATTAAAAGGCCATAAAAAATCAAAAACTCCCTAGAAACATCTAAACCCCGTAAAAACCCTAAACACCACAAAACCCGAAAAAATGAAAAAAACATAAAAACAATAAACACCCTAAAACCATGAAAAAAACCCTAAAATGTTAACCCCCCAAAACCCTAAAAATATGTAATAACCCATAAAATATAAAACCCCTAAAAAATCTAAAACCATAAAAAACCCAGTAAAACCCTAAAACCCCTAAAAACACTAAGAGAATCCTAAAAACCCTAAAAACATAAGAATACCCTAAAAACTATAAAAACCCTAAAACCCTAAAAACATTAAAAGACTACAAAACACAAAAAATCGCAAATAACCCAAAAAACTAAAAAAAACCATAAAATCCATAAAAAACCCTAAAACCCTACAAAATCCTAAAAAACCCTACAAACCCTACAAACCAAATAAAACCTGATAACCCCCTAAAACCCCTAAAAACCTAAAAACCGAAAAGAACCCTAAAAACTCTAAATCCACAAAACCCCTAAAAATCTTAAAACCTCTTAAAACCATAAAATCCCTAAAAAACTAAAAAACTAAAAAACCTAAAAACACTAAAACCCCACTGTAGACCCATAAAAATAATTAATGACCCTAAAAAACATATAACCACTAAAATATAACCAAAACCACTAAAACAATTAAAACCATTAAAACCATTAAAACACACACATCCTTTAGAAACCGAAAAAACCTAAAAAACCATAAAAATCAATTAAAACACTATGAAAACCCTAAAGGCCCCAAAAACCCTTAGACACCATATAAAACCTAAAAACTCTAAAACCCTAAAACTCTAAAATCCCTAAAAAACCTAAACCCTAAAAAACATTTAAAACAACAAAAAACCCTAAAATCTTAAAACCCCAAAAAATGAATAACACAAAAAAAAAACCATTTCAAAAAATACCTAAAACCTCTATGAAATGCTAAAATAATCCAAAAAATACATAAAAACACTAAAAACATTAAAACCCCTCTAAGACAATAAAAAACCCTAAGAAATAACTAATCCCCCTAAAAATATATAAAAACACTAAAACCCCTAAAACCCCAAAAAGCACCTAAAACCCAAAAAATCCATAAAAGAAAACTGAAAAAAACCTAAAATGATTAAAAACCATAAAAAGTATAAAAACATAATATAAATTAAAACCCCGAAAAACCCATAAAAAATCCCTTAAAATCCCTAAAATCTCTAAAAACCCATTGAAAGTATTAAAAACAAAAAAAATCTAAAAACCCTTAGACACCCTAAAAACCCTAAAGACACTAAAACCCCCAAAAATCATAAAAATACCTTAAAACCCTAAAAATATAAAAAACCATAATAACTATAAGAAACAATAAATACCCTTATAGTTTTTAATAACCATAAAACACCTAAAAACCTACAAACTTATAAACCCCTAAAAACTCTATGACCCAAAAAAGAACCTATAAACCCCAAAAAACCCAAAAACCCCTAGAAGACTCTAAACATGCTAAAGAAACCCCAAAAGAGCCTAAAACCTATATAAAGAGTATAAGACCATAAAAACTCCTACACACTATAAAACCCCCTAAAAACCTTTATACTAGAAAACTATAAAACCACTAAAACCCATAAAAACTCTAAAACCCATAAAACCCTTAGAAATCCATAAAACCAAAACACCAAAATTTATTTAAATAACCTAAAAACCATAAACTCCTTAAAAAACACCCTAAACCCTAAAAACACCAAAAAAATCTATAAAACCCCTAAACCCCCTTGAATACCATAAAAACACCATGAAAACCACTAAAAAGTCCTAAAAAGCATTCAAATTCCTTGAAAAGTCCCTTACAACCCTAAATACCTAAAAACTATAAAAACCCCTAAAACCCCTAAGAATCCTTAAAACACTAAAAACCACCTAAAACCCTAATAACCCTAAAACCAAAAAACCCATAACACCCATAAAAATCCTAAACCCCCTAAAACCCTTTAAAACCCTAAAATAAATTAAAACCCTCAAAACTATTGAAACCCTAAAATCATAAAAACCCTAAAGCATTAAAAATCCTAAAAACCCTAAAACCCCTAAACAACCTTAAAGAACCTAAAAACCATAAAACCTTAAAATCCCATAAATACCCGAAAACGCCAAACATACCCTAAAAAACATAAACCTAAAAAAGGCGCTAAAACCCTAACAAAATACCAATAATACCATAAAATACCCTAAATAGAATTGGTGCAAGATACATCCTGTTCGACATTGCTGGTTTGCGTGGTGCGGATGGAGAGATCATTTTACTGAAATGGTGGTGCTGGTTTTTTCTTGTTGTAGGGCAGGAAAATGATAAAGCTGCTGGTTATGAGTTTGGTGTTGGTGGTTCTAAGTTGTTGGCGATGGCTCTTCTTGGTGAGTAGGTGCTAGAAGCTACCGATGATATTGTGTTCGTGCTACTGAAGTTTGATCTTCTTGGAATGGATATGATTAATGATGGTATTTCTACTATGGGCTGGTTGCTGTTTGGTAGGAATGCGATGAAACATGGATGTTGGAATTTGGTGTTGTTGGTTCTGTGCTGCTTGCGGTGGACCTTCTTAGTGAGGGGGTGATGGATGCTGGATTTGTGAGAATGGATGATAGTTGCTGCATGGATGTGAGCTCTGGTTGCTTGTTTTTGTGATCTCTTAGTGCTGATGGTTATGTGCTGCTGCTGGTGGACCGTTTTGGTCAGAAGGTGCTAGATGCTGGTATTTGTGAGATTGGATGCTGGTCGTTTCTTGGTAGTGAGCTACTGGATGCTGGTTAATGCTAGATGACAGTGATGGTTGCTGCTTGTAATTATTTGTGTTTGTTTGGTTTTGTTTTTCTCTTTTACTCTTTTGGGTTTCTTTTTCTAGTTTTGGGGTTGTTAAGGATTTTTGGGTGTGGGTCGTTTGACCCCTCCCCTCCCTTGTCTGTTGTGTCTTTTTTTTCTAATAAATTTGGGGGGGGTTAGGAGTAGCCTGACCCTCACATCTCCCCTTGCCATAAAAGACATAAAAATCACTAAAGGACCTAAAAAACCGTAATGGACCAAAAAATAATTAAAAATTTTAAATGACCCTAAAACCGTAAAGGAACCTAAAAACACCTAAAACCCATAAAGGATTAGAAAAACCCTAAAACCCAAAATGGCCCTAAAAACCCTAAAGGCCCTAAAACTCAAAAAACCCTAAAAGACCCTAAGAACCCTAAAATCCATAAAAGACACTAATAACACTAAAAAATAACCTCAAACAACCAAAAAATACCCAAAAAAATACTAAATTACTCTAAAACCCTTAAAAATCGATAATAACCCATAGAAAACCCCATAAGACCTTAGAAAACCCTAAAAGACCCTATACACCCTTAACTCCTTAAAAGTAACCTAAAAACTATAAAAACTCTAAAATTCATTAAAATACCTAAAAACCCATAAAGACCCTATAACCACAAATGACCCTAAACAACTAACAAAACTCAAAAACCCAACCCCCCCTAAAAAACCTAAATGATCCTAAAAACCTTAATAACCCTAAAAGACCCTAAAAATCATAAAAACCAAAAAAATACTCTATGAACCATAAAACCCCTAAAAATCATAAAAAACTTTATAAGTCCATTTAAAACCCAAAAAACTAAAAAACCAGTACCAAAAAATCCCAAAAATTCCTTAAAACCCTAAAAACACTAAAACCCCTAAAAACCTAACAACTTCAAAAAACCTAACACCCTTAAAAACCTAATAGAACCTTAAAGACCCTAAAACCTAAGAAATAATAAAACCTTAAAAACAGTTATAAACCTTTAAAACACCCAAAGAACTCATTAACCACATAAAAACTCTAAATTCCCCTAAAACACTAAAAACCCTAACGGACCCAAAAAACTCAAAAAAACATGAAAGCACACTAAAAACCCTAAAATCCCATAAAGACACTAAAATCCATAAAAACACATAAAAGACCCTAAAACCCTTAAAATACCAAAAACCCATAAAGCCTTTAAAATGTATAAAAGATCCTAAAAACACATAAAAACACTAAAAACCCTTACAAGACCTATAAACCATAAATGACTTTAAAACCCAAAAAACCATTTAAAAGAGCCTAAACTATAATAAACTATTAAAGACCATAAAAAAACATAAACTTAAACACCTTTGAACCTTAAATTCCCAAGAGACACCAAAAATCCTGAAACACCAAAAAAATCAAAAATGATAACAAAACCCTAGAAA
This sequence comes from Viscum album, assembly GCA_963277665.1. Taxonomy (NCBI): domain Eukaryota; kingdom Viridiplantae; phylum Streptophyta; class Magnoliopsida; order Santalales; family Viscaceae; genus Viscum; species Viscum album. The sequence continues at coordinate 603,279,314 of OY728142.1, forward strand.
ACTCAAAATATCCTCAAACACCCAAAAATCTCTAATTTTTTTTTCAAAACCTCAAAAAACCCTAAAAACATAAAAACCCCAGAAACCCCAAAAAAAATCCAAAAAACCCATAAATATCCCCTAAAAACAACTAGAATAACAAAACCCCTAAAAATCCTGGAAACCCTTAAAAAACATAAAAACCACCCAAAATTACCTAAAACACTAAAAACCACCAAAACCCCGAAACCCCTAAAAATTATAATAGAACTAAAAAACAACTCTAAAACCCCTACTAATAAAAAAATTCTACTAAAAATTCCTAGAAACCTCTAAAAATCATAAAAATCGTAAAACCCATAAAACTGCTAAAAGTCCCTAAAAATCATAGAAACCATAAAATTCCCTTGAAGCTGTAAAAAACCTTAGATTTCCATAAACCATTGACAACAAAAAAATACCCAAAAAACCCAAAAACCCTAAAAACACAAAACCCCAAAAATAACCCTAAAAATACTGAAAAATAGAAAAAACCCAAAAAACCCAAAAAAGCTAATTTTTTTTTTCAGAAACCTTAAAAACCCTAAAACCCCTGAAATTTATAAAAACTCTAAAACCCATAAAAATTATAAAAAAACCTAAAATCACAAAACCCACATAAAATCCTGAAAATGCTAAAAACCCAAACCCCCTCCCATAAAACCCACTAGAAACCCATAAAACCCATTAAGACCATAATAAAACCCATAAAAACCCATAAACCAGTTAGAAATACTAAAAATCCTAAGAATGCTTAAAAACCTTAAAACATTAAAAAACCCTTTAAAACCCTAAAATACAATAACAAAAATATGAAAATTTAAAAACCCTAAAAATAGAAAAAATTATTTAAATATCTAAAAACACTAAACACCCCAAAAAACCAAAAACAAAACCTAAAAAGAGAGAAAACCCAAAATTCACAAAAAATCATTAAAACCCCTACAAACCATAAGACACTAAGAAGCTAAAAATCCTAAAAATCCTAAAAATGCTAAAAATACTAAAACCTACAGACACCCTAAAAACTCTAAAGACCCTAAGACCCTAGAAATCCCCAAAAAACATTACCTGACACCATATACCCAAAACCCTAAATAGTAGACCCTTAACCCTAAACTCTATATCGAGCACCCTTAACCATAATCCTTTCACACGAAACCCTATGTACTAAACCCTATAACCTACAACTTAAACCATAAACCCTAAACCATACACCCAATACCCAATACCCTACAGTCTAAACCTGAAACCCGAAAACCGAAACCCTAAACCCTACACCCAATGCCTTAAACCCTACACACTGAACCCAATACCCAACACCTTGAACACTAAACCCTAGACACTAAATCCTGTACCCTACACCATACACCATACACCCTACACCCTAAACCCGAAACCCTATAAATAATACCCTATACCCTATACCCTAAACCCTAAACCATAAACCCGACAACCTAAACCCTATACACGACCCCCCTAAACCCTAAACCGTACACCCAAAATCTTATACCCTACACCATAAGCACAATACCAGTCACCCTAAACACTATACCATAAACCATAACCCCTATAGCCTACACCATAAAACTTATACCCATTAACCTATACCCTATATACTACACCATAAACACATACCCTACACCATAAACACTAAACCCAAAATGATACACCATAAATTCGAAACCCTACACCATAAAGCTGACAACCTACACACTAAACCCTACGCCCTAAACCTTAAACCCTATTCCCTAAACCCTAAACCCTACACCCAAAACCCTATACCATACACCCTAAACTCAATACCCCACACCCAAAACCATATAACATACACCCTATACACTAAAACCTACACCAAAAAACCTATACCCTACACCATACACCATAAACCGTACACCTTAAACCCCATACCCTCCATGCTAAACCCTTAACCCTACACTGTAACCCCTATACCCTACATTTTAAAACCTCTACCCTAAACCCTACAACATTCACCCTAAACCCTACACCCTAAATCTTAAACCCTAAACCCTACATCCTATAACCTATACCCTATACCCTAAACCCTACACCCTAAAATCTATACTCTTCACCCTGAACCCTGAACCCTCCTCCTAAACCCTATACCCTTCACCCTACAACATAAACCTTACACACCAAAGCCTCTACCCTATACCCTATATATTTATTCCTACACTCTAAACCCTATACCCTACTCCCTAAACCTAAGTCCCTACACACTAAACACTATAGAATAAACCCTCAACCATAAACCCTACACCCCAAACCCTATACCCTTCACCCTAAACCCTAAACCATATAGAATTATCCATGTACCATACACCCTAAACCTTAAACCCTAAATCTTACTCCCAAATCAAAAAACTCTACACCCTAAACTCTATACCCTACACTCTAAACCCCATACACTACACCCTAAACCCTAAACCATGCACCCTATAACCTACTCCCAAAACCCAAAACCCAAAACCCTAATCACCCTAAAACAACCCCAAAAAATCTTAACAAACCAAAAAAAAAACAGAAAACCCCTAAGAAACCAAAAAACCAAAAATTCCAAAACCCCAAAAATTTCTAAAACCTAAAAAACATAATAACTATAAACAATTTAAAACCATTATCACCCAAAAAACACATATGAAAACCCTAAAACCCCTAATAACTCTAACAAACCTAAAAACCCTAAAACCTTCCAAAACCATAAAAAACGCTAAAAACCATGCAAAACCTTAAAACCCAATTAAAATATAATAAATACTAAGACCCTAAAAATGATAAAATCCTTAAAAATTCCTAAAAATACTAAAAAATACTAAGAACCCAAAAAAAACCCTACAAACCCCTACAAACCACTAAAAACCATAAAAAACCTAAAACCATGAAAAGAATACTATAACCTTGAAAGAAACCTAATGACCATAAAATCCCTAAAAGAACCCTAATAGACCCTAAAAACTCAAAAAAAAAACCTAAGAACCCATAAAAACTTTTATAACCCTAAAACACACACAAATAACCCTTTAAAACATATAAAAACCCTAAAACCCCTAAAACCCTAATAAGAAACTAAACGCCCTAAAACCAAAAATGAACCTGAAAACCCTACAAAACCATGAACCCCCAAAAATATTCTAAAAAAATTAAAACCCCAGAAAACACACTAAAATTCTCTGAATACCTAATAAAACCCAAAAAATGCTAAAAATCCTTAAAAAAACTAAAAAATATAAATACCCTAAAAACCCTAAACCCCTAAAATATCCAAAAGTACCACAATCCCCCGAAAACCATTAAAACCCACTAAAATCCCTAAAAAACTAAAAAATTACTAAAAACATTAAAACCCCCTAAAACCCACAAGAACCATAAAAATCCACAAAACACTAAAAACAAATAAATCAAAATACAATAAAATCCCCAAAACCCCAAAAATCAAAAAACCCCTAAATATTCCCTAACAACCCTTAAAACACTAAAAAATAACTGGAATCTCTAAAAACCATAAAAATCCATAGAAACCCACAAAAATAATAAAATTTCTAAAACCTAAAAAAACCTGAAACCCCCCAAAAAACCTAAAAGACCCCAAAACCCCTAAAAACATATATGATCCTAAAAACAATAAAAACTATAAAGGATCACAAAAACCATAGGAACCCATAAAATAGCATAAAATCCTAAAACCTATAAAAACCTAGCCAACAATTACAAAAACATAAAAAAATGAAAACCTATAAAAAACCTTAAACCCCTAAAAGATCCTAAAATTCCTAAAACGCAAAAACCCCCAAACCCCTGAAAAAGTATTAACACCCCTTAAAATTTTAAGAATATCGAAAACCCCTAAAACCCTAAAAAATAAAAAAATATAAAAATCCCCTAACCCATATAAAATCCTAAAGAATATAAAAATGTTAAAACCCCCTAAAAATCCATCAAAACCTCTAAAACCCATAAAATACCCTAAAATCCCTAAATGACCCTATAAAACCCTATGAAACCATAAAAACCATAAAAATATAAAAACCATAAAACCCATAAAAACCCTAAAACACTAAAAACCAAAAAACACTTAAAACCCAAAAAACCTCAAAAACCCCAAAAACCCACTAAAAACTAAAAAACCCCAAAAATCCCTAAAAATTCCTAAAAACCATAAAGGTCCAAAAACACAAAAATATTTAAAAACCCTAAAAACGCTTTATGAAACCTAAAACCCTAAAGGAACCTAAAACCCTAAAAACCTTAAAGTCACTAAAAGACTATAAAACCCGAAAAACCAAAAAAGTACACTAAAAACCTAAAAACCCTTAAAGGCCCTCAGTACCCTAAAAGGAAAAAAAACCAAAAAACCCAAAAACACGCTAAAAACCCCTAAAAGACAAAAAATAATCCTAAAATTCCTAAAAAATATAAAATTACGTATAAACCCTAAAACACACTAAAACACATAAAATCTTAAATGACAATAAAAACCCTAAAACCTCTAAAAGACCTTAAAACCCATCAAAAGTCCCAGAAGACCCAAAAAATCACTAAAAATATAAAAACCTAAAAGACCCTAAAAACACTAAAACCATAGAGGACTCTAGAACATGTAAAAAACCTAAAAACCTAAAAACCAATTACATTAAAAAAACTAAAAAAAACTAAAGCCCTAAAATCCATAACACCCATAAAAACTCTAAAAATGCCTAAAACCCCTATAAATCTGAAAATCGATAAAGCCCCTAAAAGCCATAAAAACCTTAAACAAATCCTAAAAAAAATAAAAAAATCCAAAAAAATCCTTTGAAACACCAAAAATCCATAAAACACCTAAAACACTAAAAAATAAAAAAAAAAACCCAAAAAATGAGAAAACTATACAAACCCCTAAACTCATAAAACCCTAAAAAATTAAAAACATAAAAACTTGTGCCCCCCCAAACCATTAAACCTATAACATAGACCATAAACCAAAAGCCATGTACCATAATCCCCACACCCCACACCATAAACCCTAAATGCCATACCCTAAACCTAAAAACCTACACCCTAAACCCTATACCATACACACTAAATTGTAATCCCTATACCCAAAATCCTATTCTATGCATCTTAAACTATACACCCTATTCCCTAAACCCTACACTCCTCTTCCTATTACCTAAAATAACCTATAACCCTAAAATAATTTGAAACCTCATAAATACCTGAAAAACCATAAAACACCTAAAATAACATAAAAAAACCTAAAACCCCTAAAAACATAAAAGACCATAAAACACCCTAATACCCCTTAAAATATCCTAAATTCCATACAAAATTAATGTTCATTAAAAACTATTAAAACCCCAAACCCCCCTAAAATGCATAAAAATCCTAAAAACCAACCCCCCCAAACCATAAAAACCAGTAAAAACCTAAAAATCCATAAAAACCGTAAACCCTCCCCGACCCTTAAACCCTAAATAAACCCTAAAACCCCAAAAATCCAAAAACAACTGAAAATACCTAAATCCCATTAAAACTGCTAAAATACACTAAAACCACAAAAAAAACCCGAAAACCCATAAAACACTAGAAAGTCCCTACAAACCCAAAAACCAAAAAAGATCCTAAAATCCCTAAAATACCAAAAAAATACCTATATACCCCTAAAACCATAAAACCCCTAAAACCACAAAAAACCATTAAACACCTAAAAAACCAAGAAAACTGCTAAGAAATCCCTAAAACCCCTTAAAACCATTAAAATCCGAAAATACCATAAAAAATGTAAACAAACACTAGAACACCATAACAACACCCGAAAAACACTAAAAACCTAAATCCCCCTAAAATTTTAAAAAACCCGAAAAAATCAATAAAAATCTTAAAAATATGTAGAAACTCTAAAAAACCTAAAAATAATACAAAATTGTAAAACCCATAAACCCAATAAACCCACCATAAATTCCTTAAAACAATAAGAAACCCTAAAAGACCCTAAAAACCATAAAACCCCAAAATAACTTGGAAAACCAAAAAAACCATTGAAAATCATAGAAACTCCTAAAAACAAAGATAACATTAAAACCAATGAAAACAAAAAAACCATAAAACCATAAAACCCTTAAAAACCCATACAAATCCTAACATCCCTAAAACCCTACAAGCCTTTAAAAATATTAAAAATAATTAAAACCCCATAAAACAATGAAAAATCACTTGAAATCACTAAAACGCTAAAAACCCCCCATAAAAACCCAAAATCATAAAAATAATAAAAACCCCTAAACCGATAAAAAATCCTAAAGGTCCCAAAAATACCCTAAAACACTATAAATAACCTAAAACTCAAAAAAGACACTAAAACCCTAAAACCCTAAAAGACCCTAACGACCCTAAAATCCCTAAAAACCGAAAACAAGCTAAAAACTATAAATCCCACAAGAACACTATAAAAATCATTCAAGATCATAAGAACTTAAAAACCCTAAAAAATCCATAAAACCATAAAAAACCATAAAACCCCTAAAGCCCTAAAAACCAAAAAACACCTAAAACCTAAAAACCCAAAAAATCCTTAAAAACCCAAAACAACGTTAAATTCCTTAAACCGCTAAAAACCCTACAAAACCCTAAAAACTCCTAAAAACCTATAAAATACTAAAAAAACCAAAAAACCCTTAAAAACCCGTAAAACCCATAAAAACAAAAAAAACCCATAAAGAACCTTAATGCCATAAAATCCCTAAAACAACCATAAAAACCCTAAAATCCTTAAAAAACTAAAAAACCATAAAACCACTAAAACCCCTAAAAATCTATAAAAAAACTAAAATCCCAAAAAATCATAAATACAGTAAAAGTCATAAAACCCTAAAACCTCTAAGGAAACATAAAAACCTAAAACCCTTAAAAGACCCCAAACCCCCTAAAAGGCCCTACAATCCTACAACCCCTAAAAGTTCCAAAAACCATAAAATAAAGCGATAACCTTCAAAATCCATAAAAGGACTTGGAAATAGTTAAGCACCCAATAACCCCTATAAATCCCAAAACACCCTTAAATCCCCTAAAGCAATAAAAACCTTAAAAACCTTAAAACCCCTTAAAACACTAAAAACTGTAAAATACATAAAAACCCATAAAATCCCTAGAAAACCCTAAAACCGTTATAATTCCTTAAAAAACCTAAAAACACTAAAAGGCTGTGAAAAAAAAACATAAAACTCAAAAAACATAAAAACACTGAAAAAGACTAAAAACTCTAAAAACCCATAATCCCGTAAAAAACCCAAACCACCCCAAAAACCCAAAAACCCAAAAACACCCTAAAAACTAGCAAAAAAGCTATATGTTTTAAAAATTCAAAAAACCCTAAAAAACATAAACACCCTTAATACCCGAAAAACTCTAAAAAACCTAAAAAACATATATAACCCTAAAAACCTAAAAACTGCCTAAAAGACTAAGAAAGCCCAAAACCCCACAAAACACCCTAAAACTCCAAAAACTCTTAAAAGATTATAGAACCCTAAAAAATATATTAAAAACCCAAAAACCCAAAAACCGTAAATCCCCTAAAACCACTAAAAACACTAAAACACCATGAAACCCACCCAAAAATATGAAAAACCCCTAAAACCCTAAAATAATAAAAACCTAAAATGACCCTAAAACCATAACAAATCTAAAAGTATGAAAAAACCAAAAACATTAGAAATATATTTAAAACCATAGTACGATAAAAACCATAAAACCCTAAAAATCCATAAAATCTATTAAATACCACAAAGTCTTTAAAAACCCCTAAAATACCTAAAAGCCCTAAAATCCCTAAAACTCTAAAAACTCGAAAACTGCCCTCAAAACCATAATAAAACCCTAAAACCCTAAAAACAATAAAAACCCATAAATTCCTTAAAAACATAGACACCCAAAAACCACAAAAAACGCCAAAAGAACATAAAAAATCCCAAAACCTAAAAAAACCTTCAAGACTCTTAAATACTCTAAAAACCCCTAAAACCACTAAAAACCAAAAATATGTAACAATTACCGAAAAAAATAAAATCCATAAAATCCAAAAAGGAACCTTAAATCCCTAAACACCCTAAATCCCCTTTAAACCCCTAAAAACTAAAAAACCATAGAAAACTCTGATAACCCCTTAAAAATATTAAATATTCCCAAAAATACTAAAAAACATAAAAGAGTTACGAAACCCCCAAAAAATAAAAAATCCCAAAAGCTCCAAACAACAAAAAACCATTAAAATCCTCAAAAATAGTAAAAAAAACCCTAAAAATATTTAAAAATACTAAGAATTATTTAAAAAACCTAAAAATCCTAAAGAAAACCCTAAGAACCAAAAACAACCCTTAAAACCGTAAAAACCAGAAAACCCATAGAAACCATAAAGAACCTTAAAACCCTAAAATCCCTAAAACACTAAAATCCAATAAAAATTGAAAAACCATAAAACTCCTAGAAACTGTAAAAACCATAGAAATTAAAAAAACAAAAAACCCAAAAATTACTTAATACAGTTAAAAAACCCTGAAACCTTTGAAAACCACTAAAAACCCTAAAAACATTAAAAATACCTAAAAGACCCTAAAAATGCTAATAACTATAAATGGAAATAAATAACCCTATAAACCTAGAAAATAACCAAAATACACTTAAACACCCTATACCCCAAAATAACCAAAAACCCCAAATAAAACTAAAAACCCTAAAACCGAAAATAACCTAGAAAACTCTAAAAACCCTAAATTACCAAAACCCCTAAAAACACTAAAACTCATTAAAACTTAAAAAAAATCCTAAAACCCTCTAAAGACACCATAAACCCCTAAAACCCTCCAAAACCCCTAAAAAATATAAATTCTAAAATCCCTTAAAATCCACAAAAACCCGTAAAAACCCCTAAAATACAATAACACCCTAAAACCCCAAAAAACCCAAAAAATTCCATAAACCCTATAAAAACCCTAAACACTCCTAAAAATCCCAAAACACTTGAAAACCCTAAAAAATATAAAAACCCTAAAAAGAACTAAGACCCTAAATACTGTAAAAATACTAAAAACATGAAAAACCATAAAAAACCAAAAATTCCCTAAAAACAATAATATCATTAAAAAATTATAAAACACCTAAAAACCCTAAGAAAAACCCCTAAAACCTTTGAAAACTCAAAAAAACATAAAAAACTAAAAAACCTAAACACACTAAAAACCATAAAAAACCCCAACAAACCCTAATAACACAAAAAACCCAAAAAATCATAAAAATCCATAATACCCTAAAAACCCTAAAATCCTCAAAACCCCTAAAACCCTAAAACCTATAAAAACAAATTTAAAACATTAAAATGCACAAAAATCCAAAAACCTTAACAACCCTAAAACCCCTAAATGACCTAAAAGGGTCATAAAAGCCCTAAAAAACAAAAACACCTAGAAATCCCCAAACCCCAAAAGCTATAAATATCATAAAAGGCCGTAAACTCCATGAAGATCCTAAAAGTCCCTAAAGCCCCTAAAAGACACTAAAAACTCTAAAATCCCAAGAAGACCTTAAAACTCCTAAAAGACACAAAAAAACTGTAAAACCATAAAAGGAACTAAAAACCCTAAAAACCTAAAATAAAATAAAACCCTGAAAAAAATAAAAGACAATAAAACACCTTGAAACCCCTAAAAGACACTAAAATCCCAAAACACCTAAAGAACCCAAAAACCCATAAACACATTAAAATTTTAAAATACACTAAAACACTAAAGGACCCTAAAATAATAAAGAAACCATAAGAGACCCTAAAAACATAAAAACACTAAAGTTCCCTAACAATCCTAAAAACTATAAAGGAACCTAAAAAATCCATAAAACCTAAAGGACCCTAAAAACACCAAAACACTCTAAATGAACCTAAAATCCTAAATACCTTTAATTAACTTAAAACCCATAACTCCCTCCTAACCCTAAAGCCCCTAAACACCCATAGAATACCTTAGAAACTTAAAAACCACTAAATATATTCAAATTCATAAACCTATAAAAATTTTAAGACCATAAAAACCATAAAAACACTAAAAAACCCTTAAAGACCATCAAAATACTGAAAATCCTTTAAAACACTAAAAACCCTAAAAACATAAAACCTTTTAAAAACACTAAAAGACTAAAAAACCCTAAAACATCTAAAACCCCTAAAAACCCCAAAACCCCAAAATCCCTAAAACCCCCTAAAACCCCTAAAAACCTTAAAATACATTATACCCCCAAAACCATAAAAATAGTAAAAACACTAAAAACCCCTAAAATATTAAAATTCATAAAAAATACTAATAACCCAAAAAAAATCTTAAATCCTCTAAAACCCCTTAAAACCTTAAAATCCATTTTAACCGCAAAGCACTAAAAACCCTTAAAACCCCTAAAACCTTGAAACCCCTAAAAACCCTTTAAACCCCTAAAAACTCTAACAACCCTAAAATAAACTAAAATCCTAAAAAACATCATCAAGGAATGTAAAAACCATAAAAACCCAAAAAATGACCATAAAACCCCTAAAAACCAAAAAATGCCCAAAAATTTAAAAAATATCTAAACAAACCTAAAAACTATATAAAACCCAACACAAAAGCCTAAAAATTGTACAATACCACAAAATATCCTAAAACCACTAAAGGACCTAAAGAACTGTAAAAAACAATTAACATCGTAAAAATCCAAAAAACACTAAAGCACCCAAAAAACCTTAAAACATTAAAGTAGCCTAAAAACCTAAAACCCCAAAAGCTCCATAAAAGCCTAAAAACATTGAAGGAACCTAAAAACCCTAATACAAAAAGGAACCTAAAAAACCTAAAACCCCTAAATGACACAAAAAAACCCAAAAAAACCATAAGAAGCCAACCCCCCCCCCTAAAACCCCTATAATACCTTGAGAAACCCTAGAATTACCTAAGACAACATAAAAAGCCTAAAGAGCCTAAAATATCTAAAAACTCAATAAACCCTAAAAAAATTAAAATACCGTAAAACCCATTAGAAACCCCCAAAACACTAATGCCCTTAAAGGCCCAAAAAAACCCAAACCCCCTACAATCCTAAAACCCTAAAACTCATAAAACCCATAAAACCCCTCAAAATCATAAAAAACTTAAAATCCTAACTACAACATTAAACTCTAATATAACTATAAACCCATAAAAACTAAAACAATTTAAATCTCAAGAAACCCTAAAACCTGTAAAACCATAAAAACACTTAAGCCCCATTAAAACACCAAAAAACCCAAAAAACACTAAAACCCCTAAAACCCCTAAGACCTTCAAAAACCCTAAACCACCAAAAACACCCCCCAGACCCAAAAAACGTGAAAACACCAAAATATACTAAAAACTTAAAAATAAAAAAAAACCTGAATAGAACTTAAAATGCCAATACATAAAAAATACCTAAAAATCGAAACCCCCCCCTAAAACCCAAAAAAGACCATAAAACCCTAAACCCCTTAAAACCCCAGAAAACCCAATAACACACCACAAACTCCCAAAAAGCATAAAAACCAATAAAAACCCATGAAACCATAAAAACCATAAAAATATCTAAAAGAATATATAAACCACTAAACATCCTAAAACTGTAAAAACCCTAAAAACCTTATAATTCTCTTAAATACACTTAAACACACTAAAGACCCTAAAACCTCTAAAACCCCCAAAACTATAAATGAAACCTAAAAACTCCAAAACACCATAAAAATCCATAGAAAGCATAATAAACCCAAAAAATGCTAAAAAATCCAAAAAACCCTTAAAAACATAAAACCCTTCAAAACCCTAAAAATATTAAAAAACAATAAAAATCCAAAAACACATTGAAATCCTAAAAACTATAAAAAACCCCAATATCGTAAAAACTCTAAGAACCATAAAAACCTAAAAAACCCTAAGAATCATAAAAACCCTAATATAATTCAAAAAAAAACAAAAAACCCTAAGAAAACCCTTAAAACCCTAAACCTAGTAGAAAACATAGATCCCATTAAAACCCTAAGAACATTAAAACCATAAAAACCATAAAAACCCAAAAAACCCAAAAAAACCAAAAAACACTAAAAAACATAAAAACCCTTAAAACACATGAAAAAACCAAAAACATTATCACCCTCCCAAAGAATAAAAATGATAAAAATCCGTAAAAATACATAGGACACCTAAAAACCAAAAAAAAAACCTAAGAACCTTAAAAACGAGTAAAAATTCCAAAAAAACCACCATAAAATACTTAAACCCTATACCCTACACCAAAACCCTAAACCCTACACCCTAAACCCAATACACAACACCATGATCCGTATACCCTAAAACCTATACCCTACACTATAAACCCATTAACCTACGCCATAAACCCCATACCCTACACCCTAAACCTATACATTACACCCTAAACTGCAAACCCTATACCCTTGACCCAAATCTCTAAATTCTACACCCAAAAATCAACACCCTAAACTATAAACCCTTTAACATAAGCCCAATATAATGCTCCATATCCCCTAAAACCAACACCATATACCCTATACCCTACTCCCTAAACAAATACCCTACACCATAAACCCTATACACTACACCCTAAACCCTATACCCTACTCCTAAAACCTAAACCCCAAACTGTAAAGCTAAAACCAAACAACCTAAAAGTAAAACCTTACACCCTAAACCCAATACCCTATACCTTATATCCTAAACCCTATACCCTTCACACTAAACCCCAAACCCTACATCCTAAATCCTATACCCAACACTCAAAAATCTAATCCCTATACCCAAAACCCTAGATCGCACATTCTAAACCCTAAATCCTAAACTCTACACCCTAAACCCTACACCTTAATCCAAATACCCTATAACCTAAACCCTACAACCTATACCATAAACCCTATACCACCATGTACCCTGAATCCTACACACTAAACCCTATAACCTATAACCTAAAACATAAACTCTACACCCTAAACCCAAAACCCGACACTGAAATCCCTTAACCCTACACCCTCCACCATTAACCCTAAAACCAACACCAACAAACCTCTATAGTAATCCCTAAATCATAAACCCTACACACTAAAACCTAAATCCTAAACCATATACCCTTAACCCTAAACCGTACACCCTACACCCTATAACATACGCCCTAAATTCTATAACTAACCCTATAAACCCCAAACCCTACACCCTAAACTATATACCATACACACTAAAACCTAAACACTAAAACCCTAAAACAACCTTAAAACCCTAAAATATATGAAATACCCAAAACCCACTAAAAACCCTCAAAACACTAAAATCCAAAAACAAAAAAAATTATAAACACCCTAAAACCTAAAAACCCCTAAAACCAAAAAAACCATACAACTGATTAAAAACCCTAAAAAATTTAAATTTCGTAAGAACCTTAGAAATCATTAAAAATATCTAAAAAACATCAGAAATAGAAAAAAACATAACAACCTATGAATACCCAAAAAACCAGAAAACCCTAATATGACCCTCAAAACTGCCCAGACCCCCTCTAAATCATAAAACCCCTTAAAATAGAATAACCATTAAAACCATTAAAAACCTTAAAAAAGCTACAAAACATGAAAAAAACCTGAAAACATCAAAAAATAATTTAAAAATAAAAAAACCATACTAAAAACTAGTCATCCTAGAAACCCCTAAATATTAAAAATCCTTAAAACCCATAGAAAAACTTTAAATATCTAAAAACCTAAAAACCCTCAAAATTCTAAAAAAACCTAAAAACCTTGAAGAACACTTAAAAATATAATACCCATAAAAATGATAAAAACACTCAAAACCATTAAAAAATCCCCAAACAGCCTAAACTATCATTAGAAACCCCTAAAAAACCTATAACCCATAAAACTAGAAAACCCATAAGAAAACCATAAAATCCATAAACCCAAAAACTGAAAAAATAATAAAAACCCCAAAACCCAAAAAAAAACTCAACAAAAACAAAAAAAAACCTATGAAACCCTAAAACCCTAAAAAAAACCAAAACCATTAAAAACCCAAAAAAAATCAAAATTCCATAAAAACACTAAGAGGCCAAAAAATCATGAAAATCTCTAAAAAAATACTGAAAACCCTTATATAAGCCAGAAATACCAAATAACACAAAAACCCATAAAACTCCATAAAAACCATAAAAACCAAAAATACACTAAAACCACTAAAAACACTAAAAGAACCTAAATATCCCAATAAAAACCTTTGAAACCCTTAAATTCAAAAAAACCATCAAAACCCCTAAAACCCTAAAATACCCTCAAAACCCTCCAACCCTAAAAGTCATTAAAATCATAAAAACCCTAAAAACCACAAACCCATAAAACCCTAAAAACCAAATGACCCAAAAAATCCATATAAAACCATAAAAAATAAAAAAACCTAAAAAATCCAACAATACATTAAATACCCCTAAAAAACCCATTATAACCTTAAAACATTAAAAAATCCAAAAAACACTAGAAAACCATTCAATCCCCTAACAAAACCTAAAACCCCTAAAAAATTTAAATGCTATAAAAACCCTAAAAACCCCTAAAAGACTCTAAAAACACTAAAAACCATAATGAACCAATAACCCCTTAAGAGACCCAAAAAACACAAAAGACCCTAAATGTATTTAAAACCTAAAACCCCTAAAATAGCCTAAAAACCCTAAAATACAACAAAACTCCCTTAAACCCCCTAAAATACCAAAAAATATCCTAAACCCCTAAAAGTCTCAAAAACCCCTAAAACCCCTAAACCCCATAAAATCATAAAATTCCCTAAACAAGGGCCCAAAAAACCTAAAAACTCATAAAGGACCCTGAAAACCCCAGAGGTAACTAAAACCCCATAATACCCCCAAAAAGTACCTAAAAAACTAAAAACCTAAATGAACCTAAAACCCCCAAAAAACCCAAAACCCCCTATAACTTTTAAAAGTCCCTAAAATACCCTAAAACCATAAAATGATCATAAAAACCCTAAAGACTCTAATAAAACCCTAAAAATGATGAAAGCCATATGAAAACTCTAAAAATCATAAAATAAACTAAAATATTTAAAGGAACCTAATAACCAGTAAAACCCTAAAACCC
Organism: Viscum album; assembly: GCA_963277665.1. NCBI lineage: Eukaryota > Viridiplantae > Streptophyta > Magnoliopsida > Santalales > Viscaceae > Viscum > Viscum album. Next base: position 603,294,504 of record OY728142.1, read on the forward strand.
TAAAAGACCCTAAAAACCCTCAAACACTTAAGAACCAAAAACTCCATAAAACCCATAAACCCCCAAAACACTAAAAAAATCCTAAAAACCCTTAAAACATATACAAACAAAAGAACCCAAAAACCAAAAATTAAATAAACACTATAAAAACTCTAAAACCCTCTTAAAATGGAAAAAAACATAAAACAACACAAAAAACCCTAAAAACCTTAAAAATTTTGAAAAATTATAAAAGAACCCTAAAACCCCTAAAACCCTAACCCCCCCAAATACCCTAAAATCACTAAAAGATAATAAATAAACAAATTAAACCCCAAAACACCCAAAAAACCCTTAAACACCCTTAAAAAATTGAAAACCCAAAAAACACTAAATACACTAAAAACCTATTACCTCTAAAAATCCTAAAAACCCTAACCCCCCCAAAAAGTTGTCAAAAGACCCCAAAAATTTCTTTAAAACCCAGAATATCAAAAACCCTAAAAATACTATAAACACCTCAAAACACTTTAAAATGTAAAAAACCCTACCCCCCCCCCCCCCAAAACCCTAAAAACCAAAATAAATCTCTAAAACACCCTAAAAAATAGGTCCCCCTAATACCCTAAAACCCCTAATAACTATAAAAGACCCTAAAAACTCTACTAGATAGTAAAATAACCTAAAATGACACTAGAAACCCTAAAACCATATTGGGCCCTAAAACCCCTAAAAATAATAAAAACCCTAAAGGACAATAAAATACATAAGGAACCATATAAAGCATAAAAAATACTAAAGGACCCTAAAAACCCTTAAACACTAAAGAACCCAAAAAAACCCTGAAAAATATTAAATAAACCTAAAATAACAAAAAAAACTTAAAAACTGAAAAACCATTACTAAACACTAAATGATCCAAAAACCGTAAAAACAAAAGAACCCCTAAAAACCCTAAAACCCATAAAGACCATAAAAACATAAAAACCCCATAAAATGCCATAAAAACTAAAAATCCCTAAAATTTTAAAAACCTTAAATGATGAAAAAACTACCTTATAAACATTAAAAGACCCTAAAACCCAAAAAATCCCTAAACCAAAGAAACCCTAAAAGATCCCAATAACCCTAAAACACCCAAAAATAATAAAACCCCCTAAAAATCATAAACACCATAAGCACCGTAAAAAATAATTAAAAACCTAAACCCTTAAAATAACTTAAAACCCCAAACCCCCTAAAACTAATAAAACTAAAAAACCCACTAAAAACTCTAAAAACCACTAAAATCTCAAAAAAAACCCTATAAACCCTAAAAACACTAAAAAAACCCTAAAACCCCATAAAACCCTAAACCCCCACACCAGCCTTAAAACCCCTAACCCCCCCCCCCAACCCATGAAAAAGTGTAAAAATTTTGTACTCTATACCCAACACCCTAAAACCTAAGCCATACACTCAAATCACTATACCCTACACCCGAAAACCTAAAACCTAATCCCTAATACCTACCCCAGAAACCCAATACCCTACACCCTAAAAGATCCTAAAAACTCTAAAAACCCTAAAAACCATAAAAAATGAAAACCCTAAAAACACCCTAAACCCCCCAAAAAACTAAAAGGCCCCAAAAACAAAAAAAATGAAAAGACCCTAGAATCCCCCAAAATCCCTAAAAACAAAAAAAAACACTAAAAACCCAAAAACCCCTAAAAATCGTAAAACCCCATATAAACCATATAAACCTCTAAAAGTCCTTAAAAACTAAATATGACCCTAAAACACTATAGAATACTCAAAAAAAACATAAAGACCCCTAAACCCCAAAAAACCCCTAAAAACAATCAAAACCCTTAAATATCCATAAAAATACTAAAATGAATAAAAACACATAAAAACCCTTAAAGATCGAAAAAACCAGTAAAATACCCAAAAATAACCAAAATGCCTTAAAACCCATAAGAGATCCTAAATACATGAAAAATACAAAAAAATGTAAAAACACTAAAACAATGATAAAAACCATAACAAACACTGAAAACCAAAAAAACACTTAAAATATTTAAAACCATAGAAACCCCTAAATACATAAAACCATTAAAAATCCAAATAACCCAAAAAATGCTAAAAAATTAAAAACCAAAAGACAAAAAACCCCTGAAGCACTAAAAAAAGAATTAAAATAAAAAAAAAGAAACTAAAATACACTAAATATTCTAAAAGACCCTAAACCCCTAAAATACACTAAAAACTGAAAATACCATAACAACCCAGAAAACCCAAAAAGTCCCCAAAATTTCAAAAAGACCCAAAAACCCAAAAACCCTAAAGGAACGTAATAAAACCTTCAAGAACATAAAATACCTAAAAACCCTAAAATTTATAAACCCTTGAAACTGAAAAAACCCCTAAAAAACATTAAAACCCCAAAAATCTCTAATACACACTAAAAATCACTAAAACCCCAAATAACATACAAAACCCTACAACCACCTAAAAATATATAAAATCGCTAAAAACCCTAAAAAACCTTAAAACACTATAAAACCCAAAATACACCCTAAAAATTTCAAAAAAAACTTTAAAATAACCATCAATTAACATAAAAACCTAGAAAAAGCTGAAAATCCCTAAAAATTCAAACAAATAAACATATAAACCCTTAAGACCACAAATAACCCCTAAAATAAGAAAAACATTAAAAATCATAAAACAATAAAAAAATAATTCCCCTAAAAACCTTATAAACCCCCAAAAACCTAAAATCCCTAAAAAACGTGATATCCAATAGAAAACCCATAAAAGTCCTTAGAAACCCTAAAAACCATAAAGTACCTAAAGATCCAAAAAAACCCAAATAGACCATTACCCTAATATACCCTTAAATAATATAAGATCTTTAAAATAAATTAAATCCATAAATCACATTTAAAAACCCTAAAATCCATAAAAACTGTTAAAACACTAAAAACACAATAAACCCTGAAAAACATCAAAAAACATGAAAAACCATAGAAACCCAAAAAATCATAAAGCTCATAAATACCCCTAAAATCCATAAAACCCCTAGAGAAACTAAAATACTTAAAAATATTTAAGACCCCTAAAAATAAAAAAAATATCACAAAAAACTCAAAAAATGTAAAAAACAACCAAAGACCCTAAAAACACTAAAACCCTTCATAACCCTAAAATCCAAAAGAAACCACTAAAACCCCTAAAAATCATAAAAACTTCTTAAAAACATAAAAACCCTAAAAACCCCAAAATACCTAAAAACTCATAAAACCCCTAAACCCTAACAAATAATAATAAAAAACACTACATGATGTGATGGAAGAGTGAGGAGGATGTCCTGAACCTGGTAATCACATGCAAGGAAAATTCTTGAATCCGTTGAAGGTTACTAATAATTTAGGAAAGTAAAATATGGATATGGCTTGGAACAAAGTTATCCTCATTATATGTAATCCTCTCAATGAAAATATGGTTGCTCGTGGTGCGGCCCCTAATTCTAATGAGCCAAAAATAATTTTGCAGAGGTTTTCAAGATAGGGATGTCGCTTTCCTTCTCAGATTTAAATATTCCTTATCTCTATAATGTCATAAATAATGGGTGTGTATCCCATGTATCTGATAATTATGAGGATTGTGAGGAAAGAATCAATTTGTGCTGATTTTCCATCATATAGAGGGTTCTGATCCTTAAAGGGGATTTTTATCATTTTGGAAATCTGGAAATGAGAATTGAAGAAGTATTAGTGTTTGATGATTAGAATTTCACTTCCTCTGAATGGTGTTTTATAACATTTTTTCTTTTCATACAATTGGAAATGTTGGTCTTGGAGATTTGGATTAATCTCTCCCAAACTTGTCCCCCTCCGAATCTAGGACTAGGACCAAAATTTTGATCCCTCCAGTGTGAAAAATACATTCACTAATGTTTGGATCTATGTCTGTAAACTTAATTGCCTATATTAATATCCTTAGATTCTATGGGACATCACTTCTTCGATTGGATTCCCAATCCTAATTAATAGAGAAAATGAAAATCCACCTTTTTGAAATTATGTGAGGGTTCTTGTTGAAGTCGACATGGAAAGAACCCTAGTTGAATAGGTGTTTCTTACCAAACTAGATGATAGAATCACATTGGACAATAAATAATAAATAATGCCTATGTTTTATAGAAATTGAAACATTCTTTTCCATTCTCTCCGAGAATGTAGATGGTTAAACTTCTACAGTGTCTGTAAATTATGCATCCATGATGATGCAACCTGACATAGGAACCAAAGGTTATGAAAGGAGAAGGTGAAGTATCCCCCTAATGGGAATAAGGCTGTACAAAACTCCTATTAGGATCATTCTGTCTCAAAAGATTTCCCCCCTCTGGAGGAAGTGGTCAACAATTCGACCCCCAAGATGATCATAACTCTATACAGGTTATTGAAACTAAGGCACACCCTAGGACATCTGATGTGGTTCTTAAGGGATCAAGAAATGTCCCCCCTGAGAAGTTTCATGTTGGGTTACCGATATCTTCCACTGATGTCATGACACTTTCGCCTAACAAGTCTATTCCAACAAGTCATAGTGTTGATTTAGGGGTAACGGTGGGCTATGATGCACTACAACCTATGCATGAGGTTTCCCTAACCGTTGTTAAATAAAAGGATCCCCTCTAAGTTAAGGGAAACATTGTATCTAATTCCATACATCATATTCTTATACATTCTAGTAAAAAAGAGTTTATGACGACTACCCATTCTCCTAGATTGTCTACTACACCAACGACTGAGGAATTGGATTTATCTTCAACCCCTCGTATATTTATTCCAAAGGACAATACTAGATATGTTGTTAACACGGTTCTATATACACCAACTGACATGCAGGGAATCTTTCACCCTTCCCAAGTTGCGGTCTTTAATTTTCTAGGGGAATCATTGTGATTTTTACCTAAGGCCCATTTTGATCCTATCTTAGACACAACAGTGGACCTAAGAAACTCTGTTGATCAAATGGTCACACCTGAGAGACCAAATATTCTTGATCTGATTGAAGATTCTTTCAATGTGGTTTCCTCAGAAAAGGATTTTAAGAGGAAACCTAATGGGAATTCATAAAAATAAATTATTTTCACCATGAATAAATTTATCCCACAGAGTGGGGATTTCTAGAGTGATGTTGTTGAGTATTCTCAGGCCCAAGAGGATGTTGATCAGATTAAGCACTCTATTTTCCTTAAACCCATTGAGCAACTTAGAGACAAGCCCAATTAGAGGGGGAAATACATTGAATCTAAATCCACAAAGAATCTTGTAGATATACACAAGAAGAAAGGGATCAATGGTAAAAGGGAAGGAATAAATCCCTCTTCTAGACTTGCTAGTGGAATAAAATCCATTTCTTAATGAGGATATTTTTTTTGAATTTCCACGGGATTGGGAACTCTCCCGTAGTTGTATCCCTTAAGCTCATTTTTCTCTCTAATATGCCAATGATCATTGGGATTTCAAAACCCTAGATGAAATTTAAACATTGGAATGGATTCAACTAGACCAGCTTCAGATATTCTCTTATCTCCCAAAATAGAGATTAATGTTCCTTGGAAAACATATGGGTTATGATACATGATGATATTTAGGTTCTTTCTTATGAGGAGAGCTCTCAAATCATGTCCCTCTGAATCTATTTTCAAGATAGTACATTAACCCTATCCTTTGTATATGCATAATATTTGTACACTAGTAGTAGGGATCTCTAGAGGAATATGACTCAATTAAATGATTAAATGGTTCAAAATGAGATTATTATTGGTGATTTCCATACTGTCCTCAAACCAGATGAAAATATTGGGCCTCACTTCTATTGAATAGTTGTAGAGCACTTCTCTCACTTCATGGATCTATGATACCTCACATAAGTCTCTATTTTTGGAGCCTCGTTTACATGGGGAAGGTTCACTATGCATGAAAGACAGTCTAGAAAAATTGACAGATGTTTCTCTCATATAAATGACTAGAGTTCCCCTATTGATCATTTAGGTTTTACTATTACAAAATTTAACTCGGATCACAATCCTATTATTGTTGATCTCCAAGAGGGTATCATGAGGTCAATACCTTTTCCCATCAAATTTAACAATGCATGGGTAAAGATTTCATGTTGCATAGAAGTGGTTATCAATGGATGGAATAAAATATTTCTTGGAATCCCCCACTCTACTGTAGCTTCCAAACCCAATAAAATAAATGGTGTTATGATAGAGTGGATTAGTAACTCTTTTTAAAATATTTGTGATGATAGTAAGGCTATTAAAATATTACATTTCCTATGTCAAATTAGCAACCATTAGCTATATATTCCTTCCTAGGATAAACTCCAACTACCTTATAAACTCGATGACCTCCTAGCTTTAAAAGAGAGGTTGGAAAGAAATCAATTTAATTTTAGGTGGATCAAGGATGGGGACATGAACTCTAAGATCATTCATCATCTTACCTGATAGTAAAATTCCATGAAATGTCCAAATTCTATATTTATCAATAGAACCACCTTTACATATTAGAATAATATCTCCAATGTTGTGCTGGGTTATTTTACAACATTATACAATGATGCTGGTGATGACCATTCCAATCACTTTTCTAACTCCATTATGTTGTTGGTTGATATTCATAATAAAAAGTCTCTTACAGATGTTACCTTTTAATATTAAGTCATATATTCCTTATTCTTTTTGAATGTGGAAAGTGTAGTAGGATGGATTGGATTTAGAAAAATGTTTTTCATGTTCTATTGGGACATTTTTCATGTGGAGGTTATCAACGCTTTTAGGGAATTATTTCTCTCTAGTTCACTCCTGGATGGGTCTAACACCAATTTTATTGGTTTTTTCCACATGAAGGAGAATGATTTTGATATAAGGGACTTTTAGACGGTTTCCATTGGGAACACCATTCCAAAAATCATAAGCAAGATTATAGTTGTCAGGATGAGAAAGATTACACATGATCTTATCACCCCAATCAATTTTGGTTTTTTCCCTAGTAGGAGTATTCAAAAATACCTCTATACATCCTTAGAAGACATCAAAATCAGGAGTAAGGATACAAACCATGAGATTATTTCCATGAATATCGATATCTCAAAGGCCTTTGATACTATAGAGGAGAGATTTTTCTTCAATGATCTTTGCAAATATGGTTTCTCTAGCTCATTCATAAAAATAATTACCACTATTTTGTTTAGTTCTAGGGTGTCAATACTCATCAATGGCTCCACAAAAGGGTTCTTTACATGATCCCATGGAGTCAAACTAGTGGATATTCTCTTAGGTATTATTTTTTCAATAGTGGAAGAGTAATTGATTAGTTTCAATAATGATCTCTTATAGGATGGTATCTATATGAAAATAATGGTAGGGAAATATCTCTATGCATTATCCCATCTTCTCTATGCAGATGACATCCTAATTATTGTTCAAGCCAATAAGATAATGTTAGGTTCAATCATAATGATCTTATATAGTTATGAAAAGGTGGTAAGAAATACATTAGCTAGAAAAAATTTACTATTGTTTTTGGAAAATTGATTTCAGTTTCCAAGCAACTCATCATAGCCGGGTCTCTTGGTGTGAAGAGGGGTTCTTCACCCTTAATGTATCTGGAAGTCCCTCTATTTTGGAGTAGGGTTAAAGTTTTACACCATGATAATATATTGATCAAGATAACTCATCAACTAGCCAACTAGAAAGGGAATGTATTATCTCTAGTATGAAGGGTGTGCCTGATTAATTTCATTATCACCTCCATGTTTGTCCATACGTTCTACATATACTAATGGCCCGTAAGTCTTATGAAAATATTGCAACCTGAGGTCATGAAATTTTCTTGGATATGCTATATTAGTGAAAGGAATATAGTTTTCATCATATGGAAGGAATGCACCATACCCATTGACATGGGTTGGATAGGCATTAAGGATCTCATGAAATTCAATGAAGCCCTCCAGGGAAAGTTCACTTGGAATTTGTTCAACCCAATTTGAAGGGGTCCTAGAATTTCTTAGTGAAAGGTTCTCTAGGAAACTCTATAATGGATTCTTAGGTTATATCGTTTCCTATATTTTGTCTACAGTCAGATCCACATACAATTACATTTTATCACACACAAAATGGGCTATTTTGAATTAATCGAACATGAACTATTTGACCACTTCCTGGATTGAATGAACACAACTTAAAACATTACTGCCTCTCTAGAATTTAATGCATTCTTCCATTACTGATCTCAAAAAGATATTTGATGATCTTGATGGGATCATCCCTGGTAATATCATCATGTAGATTCATAGGTATAATTTTATTGACACTAACATGCTCTTATAGAGACCAAACCTTGTTGAGTGGCTTACCAAGAATGAGTTCTACCTATATAAATGTGCACACAGTTTTGACCCTCCTTCCCGACTCTCCAAATTCATGATTCATTTTATCACACCTACATATCATCTTATTTTGTTGAAAATTTATAGGAATAGGTTTCCAATGGATGAGAAGTTGAAGAAGGATGGTTGGTTTCTATCCTTGGCTTCCTATCTCTTCCTTGTTGTTGAGGAGAGTGTTCAACATGTTTTCCTTCATTGAAAGATTGCTGCCGATCTCTGGGATTATCTATAGAATCTACTCAGGCTTAACATATTCTTGAACAACCATTTTCTTGACCTACTTAGATGCATTGAAGGAATGAATTTTAATAAACCGGTCCCCATTCCACTTCTCACTATATATTATGTACTAGTCACCTACATTTGGGATGATTGTAATGCATGCTCCTTTTATAATAAAACCATATCCTTCCACGGTGGAGTTATGGAAATCCAAAAAGCAGTCCATTCAGAATCCTATATTCAAACATGTTTGATGGATAATGATTTCATTGACCTCATTATCTTTTATGTGCTTTTAGTTTATGATATGAGTAAAAAGCCTCAGGTTCCTACATCCATCTGATGGATCCCTCCAATTACATCATTAATTCAAGTCAACGTTGAAGGTGTAGTGGCCAAAGCACCCGACCCATTGGGATGTGGTGGGGTATTCCATACATATAGGGGCTTTGTGAAAAAATTATTCTACCACTACAATGGAATTGGATGTGCTTATAAGGTAGATCTTTGAAAAATGATGAAAGTTGCCATGTTTCTAGCTCAATTCTGGTGGAATTTATGCTGTCTTGAATCTGACTCGATGCTTGCAGTGGATTATCTTAAGAAAAAATCTAGGAAGGTTCCTTGGATAATCCTCCCACAATGGATTTAATGTCTCATACTCTCCAAAACTCTCACTCTCAATGTCACTTAGACTTATAGGGAGGGAAACACGGTGGTAGATTCATTAACCAAAATGGAAATTGTGGAACGAAGCTTGTTATAGTCCTTTGTCACCCCTCTTTTATATGTGAACTTTATTGATTTGGATATGAAGGGTGATATTGACACCAAGGCTTCTAAAAAATCCTTCTGAAACTTTGTATTTTCTTATTTGTTAATAGATTTTGGGGGACTAGGAATCTCTTGCATTGTCTGGAGCCTTCTTTTCCTAATAAATCCTATAAGACTGTAAAATCCCTAAAACACCCTAAAATCCCCTAAAACCCTAAAACACTCTAAAAGAGCCTAAACTATATATAGAAACACTAAATCACCCATAATAACCCTTAAACACTCTAAAAGACCTTAAAACCCCCTAAAACACAAAAAACCATATAACCCATTAAACCCCTAAAAACCAAAAAAAAAAACCAAAAAAAACCCTAAAACACATAAAAAACAATAGAACCACAAAAGACCCATAAAATTATAGAAACCTTAAAACCCATAAAAACCCTAAAACATTAAAAAATATGAAAAATACAGAAAAACCAAAAAACCCTTAAAAACCAAAAAACCCCTAAAAACTCTAAAACACTTTGAAAACCCATAAAACACCTAACAATCCCTAAAATCCTAAAAATCATAAATCCCTTAAAACCCCAAGAAAATCCTTTCAAACCCCTAAAACCTAAAACCACTAAAATCCAAATAACCCCCAAAAAAACTAAAACCCCCTTAAAACCCTTAAAACCATGAAAAACCCTAAAAAACTTCAAAAACCATAAAAATCCTATAAATTCCTATAAAATAAAAAAAAATCCCCAAAAAAAATCTAAAATACTCCGAAACCCCTAAAATCCCTAAAAAACCCAAAAAATCATTAAAAACATAAAAACCCCTAAAACCCCTATAATGACCCTCAAAACACTAAAATAACCTTAAAATGGTAAAAAAATTAAAACACCTAAAATATTAAAAAAACATAAAACTCTAAAAACCCTAAAACCCCTAGAATCCAAAACACCTCTAAAACCCCTCAAACCCTAAAAACTCTAAACACCCTTTAAACCCTAAAAACAATAAAAACCATAACAAATCCCTAGAAAATCATAAATACTGTAATGGAACTTTAAAACTCCTAAAACCAAAAAACCCTATCAAAACAATTAAATGAACCTAAATCTCTTAAACCCGAAAAACCCAAAAACCCCAAAAGAGACCCTAAATTCACCTAACCACCATAAAAACCCTAAAATACTAAAAACAAAAACAAAACCCCTAAAAAACCCATAAATCCCTAAAAAAATAAAAAACCCTTCATACCCCTCAAAATCTATAAAACCCAGAAAAACAATAAAAATCCAAAAAAAAGTTTGAAACCCTAAAATTTTACTAAAAATATAAAAAACCATAAATACCCTAAAAATCCCTAAAAACCATTAAACCCCAAAAACCCCCAAAAACCATAAAGTCCCTAAAAACATGAAAAACACTAAAACCCTTTAAAAAAAGAAAATAAAACTAGAAAATCTAATTAAACCCTAAAACCTGCTAAAATTCTAAAAACCCTAAAACCCAAAAAATCCCTAAAATCCCTAAAACCCCTAAAACCGCTAGAAATCACTAAAAAATAAAAAACCTAAAAACACTAAAACCCCCAAAATCCATAAAATACCTAAAACCCAAGAAAATCCTAAAAAACTAAAAACGCTAAAAAATGCTAAAAATCCTATAAATCCCTAAAACCCATAATAACCAAAAAAACTAAAACATCCTATAAACCATAAAAACCTTAAAAACCCTAAAAGCCCTAAAAAACGCTAAAAACCATAAAAACACTAAAAATCATAAAAACTATAAAAATGCTATAGTCTCAAAAAGACCCTAAAACACTAAAAACCATAAAAACCCAAAACCCCTAAAAACCCAAAAATGTGTTCCAAACTGAAAAACCAAAAAAATCCTTAAAAATTCAAAAAAAAAACCCTAAAACCCCTAAAACCCTTAAAAAATAAACCCCTTAAAAATATTAACCTCCCAAACCCAAAAAACCCTAAACAACCCTAAACAACAATAAAGGACCTACTCCCTAAAATTCCTATAAGAGCCTAAGGATGCAAAAAGTCCCAAAATCCCCTAAAATGACTTCTAAAACCTAAAAGCCCCAAAAAACCCCCTAAAAAAGAAAACCCTAAAAGACACTAAAAAATAAAATTGCCCCAAAACACCATGAAATACCTTAAAATGCTAAAAGAGTCTAAAAACCCAAAAAAATAAATATAGGATCCTAAAAATCCTAAAAACCCTAAAGGACCCTAATAACCCTAAAAAATCTAAAAGAACCGAAAAACCTAAATACCCTAAATGATCCTAAAGAACAAGAAGACCCTTAAAACTCCCTAAAAACCCTAAAATACACTAAAAACCTTGAAAACCCCTAAATAATACTAAAACCCAAAACCCATAAAGTCCCTTAAAATACTAAAAACCCTAAAATCTTTAAAAGATCCTAAAATCCATAAAAAAACTTAAAAACCTGCTAAAAGACCCTAAAACCAATAAAACCCCAAAAATACTTAAAACCCCGAAATACCCAAAACCCCCTTCAAAACAATAAAAACACTAAAAAGCATAAAAACCTGAAAACTCCTTAAAATGATAAAAAATCCATAAAAACCATAAAAATCATTAAAACCCATTAAATACCTAAAACGATAAAACACTAAAAAACCCTAAAAACTCTAAAAACCCTAAAATCCTTAGAAAATCATGATATCCCAAAAAACCTTAAAATAATAAAAACTATACAAACCCTAAATAACATAAAAACACAACATACCCTTAAAACCACTAATACCCTAAAAAAACTTAAAAAAACAAAAAACCCTTAAAAATCTTAAAAACCCTTAAAGGCCCTAAAAACCTTAAAACCCTAATACTCTTAAAACCATAACAAACCCTAAAATAACCAATTCCACTATAAACCCTAAAATACCCTAAAACCTAAAAACCAATAAGGGATCAAACAAAAATCCTAAAATACCATAAATGACCCTCAAAACCCCTAAAAACCCTAAAACCTTAAAAGACCCTAAAACCCTAAAACCCTAGAAAGGACCCTAAAAACCTAAAACCCCTAAAATGACCTAAAAGTCCTAAAAACCCTAAAATCCCCTAAAGGACCCCTAAAATGAAAAAAACCCTAAAGAACCAAATAAAGTGAAAAAACAAAAAAGGACCCTAAAAATCCCTAAATCGTCCTAAAATCCATAAAGGGAACTAGAAATAAAAAACCCCTCCTAAATGACACAAAAAACCCTAAAAACACTAAAAAATATAAAAGAAACTAAAAAATCCTAAAGGGTCCTAAAACCCTTAAAAGACTCTAAAAACAGAAAACTCCTTAAATGACCATAAAAACGTTAAAATACATAGAAAACCAAAATAATACCTAAAGGCAATAAAACCCCTAGAAACCATAAAAACACTACAAACCCTAACACACACAAGAAAAATCTTAAAAGTCTTTTAAAATATTATAACATATTAAAAGTCCCTACAAACCCATAAAACACAAAAGCCTAAATCCATAAAATAACTTAAAATCTCTAAAAATAAAAAATCAAAAACCACCTGAAGACCAAAAAAACCAAAAAAAACCTAAAACCCTCAATCCCTAAAAAGGCTAAACCCCCTAAAAACCTAAAAAAAATATAAAACTCAAAACCCCCAAAAAAGATAAAAAAACCCTAAAACACCAAAAAATCCAAAAAACACTAAAACCCCGCTAAAAACCATAAACCGCCCCAAAACCCTCAAAAACCCTAAATCCACTAAAACATCCAAAAACTGATAAAAAACCCCTAAAAACTTAAAATCCATAGAAAAAATAAAAAACCTAAATATTCTAAAATCCTTTAAAAACACAATAAACCCCTAAAACCATAAAACCCATAAAGCCTAAAACCCATTAACACCCCTTAACAAACACTAGAATCCATAAAATCCCATAAAATTCTTAAAAACCCTAAAAACACTAAAATACCCTAAAACTAAAACTACATAAAAACCCTAAATGGGCCATAAATCACTAAAAGTCCCAAAAAACCAATGAGAACCATAAAAATCCATTCAACATCACAAAAAATAATAGAGAATATAAAAACTCTAAAAACGTTAAAAATAGTAAAAACCCTATAACAGATTAAAAACCCCTAAAACCAAAAAAACCCAAAACACCAAAATATGGACAAAATTAATAAAAACACAAAAACACAAAAACATTAAAAACCCTAAAAATCATTAAAACCCCTATAAAAACCTTAAAACCCAAAGAAAGCACCAAAACCCTAAAAACCCAATGAAAAACATTAAAAATCAAAAATAACAAAAAATGCTAAAAAACCATGAAATCCCTAAAACCCTAACACCACTAAAAATCCATTAAATACCCCTAAAAATGCTAAAAACCCATAAAAACCAATAATCCAGTAAGAACCATAAAACCCTGAAAAACTAAAAACTCTTAAACACTAAAAATCCTTTAAAACCCTAAAAAATAGAAAAAACCCCCAAAATACCTTAAACCTGTAAAAACTGTAAAACCCTAAGTACTCATAAAACCCTAAAAAAATCACTAAAAACCAAAATAACTAAGAAACCCTAAAAATATTTAATAAACTATATATATATATATATATAATTTATGAAAACCCCCAAAAAACTCTATACCCTACTCCCTAAACCCTAAAATTTACACCCTAAACCCAAAACCATATACCATATACCCTATACCTACACTGTAAATATAAACCCACAACCTAAACTATATACCATAAACCATATACCCTACAACATAAACCCTATACCCTATACACTAAACCCTCAACCCTACACTGTATACCCTATCCTATACACCCTAAACCCTAAACTGTAAACACTAAACCCTAAACCCTAAACAATAAACCCTATACCCAACACCCTAAACCCTAAACCCTACATTGTAGACCATGTTCCATACAATCTAAACCATAAACCCAAAACCCTAAATCCTAAACCCTACAACTTATACACTATATCCTATAGTATAAAACCTATACCCTTTACCCAAAACTCTAAACCAAACACCCTAAACCTTAAACCCTACACCCAAAACCCTAGACCCAATGCCCTAAACCCCAAACTCTACACCCTAATCACTACATTCAAAACCATAAAAATCAAACATATACACAAAACCCAATAAATTACAGCCTAAACCCTAAACCCCACACAATAAAACCTATACCCTACACAATAAACGCTAAACCCCACACCCTAACCACACACCCTACATCCTAATCCATATACCCTATACCCAATACCCGATACCATATACCCTACACCAAAAACCCTACACCCTATACCTTAAACCATATACCCTACACCATAAACCCTAAACCCTATACCTTACACCCTAAACCATAAACCCTACACCAAAACCCTATTCCCAACATTATGAACCATAAAACCTACACCCTAATCAAAATACCCTACAACTTAAAGCCTTAACCCTGCACCATAAACCCTAAACCCAAAATCCTATACCTGAAACCCTACACCCTAAAACCTATAACCTACACCCGAAACCCTATAACCTACACCCTAAACCCTACACCCTAAACCATATACCCTACACCCTGAACCCTAAACTCTAAACCCTAAACCCTATATCCTATACTATAAGCCTGATACCCAACACTTTAAACCCTATGACCTATACCCAAAAACCTAAACCATTTATCATATACTCTATACCCTAATCCTTATAACCTACACCACAAACCCTATACCCTACACCTAAAACCCAATACCCTAAAACACAAAAAAACCTAAAACCCCTAAAAAATTCGAAAAACCCATAAAACCCCTAAAAATTATCTCTAAAAACTAAAAAAGTACAAACCCATTAAAAACCATAAAATCCATAAAACCCTAAAAAACATAAAAACAGTAAAAACTGAACAACCATTATGAATCCATAAAAGTACTAAAAACCCTAAATACACTAATAAAATCCCTCAGAAAACACTAAAAACCCCTCAAACCATAAGAAAACATTCTAGAACCCTCAAAACAATAAAAATTCCAAAACCCCATTAAAACTCTACATGTCATAAAAACCCTTTAAACCAATTAAAACCCCTAAAACATAATAAATACTAAAAACATTAAAAAAATAAAAATACATAACACCCTAATTACCCTAAAAACCCTAATAACATAAAAACCCCTAAGAATACATGAAAGAGCTAAAGAATCACAAAAAACCTTAAAATCCCTTAAATTCCCCAAAAACTCTACAAAATCTAAAAAACACAAATAACTATCAAAATGATTAAAAGGTCTTAAAATATCTATAAATCCTGAAGCTCAATAAAAACTCTGTGAAATCATAAAACCCCTAAAACCCCCCAAAACCATAAAACCCCTAAAAATATTTCAAACCCTAAATAACCCTAAAAATATTCAAAAAACCTAAAAAATATAATAACCCTAAAACCCTAAAACATCGAAGAACCTCAAACCCCTAAAAATGCTAAAAAAATCCCTAAAAACATTAAAAAAGCCAAAAAACACCTAAGAACCTTAAAACCAATAAAATCCAAAAAATTCACAAAAATATTAATAAACCCTTAAAAGACCCTAAAAAACCTAAATACCCCAAAAAATTTAAAAACACTAAAGGTCCTAAATCCACTAAAAATCACATAAAGAACATAAATAACGCTATAAAATAACTAAAATTCCCTAAAACCCTTTAAACACCCACAACACTATAAAAACTCATAAAAACCCTAAAAACTATAAAAACTATGAAACCATACAAAAACTCCCAAAAATTGTAAAAACTGTAAAAACCCTTTAACACCCTACAAACCCCTAAAAATAAAAAATACATTAAAATAATCCAAAAACCCCTAAAAATCCTAAAAACCTCTATGAAAATAAGGAAAATCCTAAAACCCCATTAAACCCCTATAAAATCCCTAAATAAATTAAAAATAACCCTAAAACACCAAAAAACATGAAAATAAAAATCCCTAAATAGATTTTAAAATCCCTAAAAACCTAAAAATTCTAAACCACTTAAATCCACTAAAAAAATTAAAAACCCTAAACACCCAAAGTACCCATTAAATTCAATAAAAACCTAAAAGTCACTAAAAACCCTTAACTCCCTAAAAACCCAAATAAACCTAAAAAAACAAAAAAAACCATGAATAACTCTAAAAAAATTAAAAACCCTAAAATCCTTAAAAACCCTAAAAATTATAGAACCCCAAAAATCTAAATAAACATTAAATACAATAAAAAACTCTAAAAAAACCATAAAAACCCTAAACACCTTCAAACCCCTAAAAATCCTAAAAACCCTAAAAACTTAAAGAAATCAAAACATTAAAACCCATATAAGGTCCTAGAAACCCGAAAATACATAAAATAACCTGAAAACCTAAAAACCCCAAAAAGATCTAGAATAACCTAAAACCCCTAAATCCTCTAATAAAATTCCATAAAAACCCTAAAAACCATTAAAACCCCATGAAAAATTTAAAAACCCTAAAAGACACTATAACCCCTAAAAGACCATAAAATATTCTAATAACACTAAAAGCCTCTAAAAACCCCTAAAAACCAAAAGGACCCTAAAAACCCACCAATATCCTAACACCCTATATGTTCCAAAAAACCAAAAATGCTAAAGGCCTATAAAAACCTAGAAACCATAAAAGACCTTAAAAAATCTCAATAAACCCTAAAGGACCCCTAAAACCCAAAATAAACACAAAAGACCCAAAAAACCCCTTAGAAACCCTTATATACCATAGAAACCTTTAAAATATCCACAATACATAAAACCCCTAAAAGTTCCAAAAACACCCTAAAACCCCAAAAGTCCCTAAAACCCCTAAAATCCCCAAAAGACACTAAAAATATATAAGATCATAAAACCAATTGAAAGTACCTAGAAAACTTGAAAACATTAAAAGATCATAAAAATATTTAAAAACACTAAAAAACATAAAAACACCCCTAAAACCACCAAAAAACACAAAATAAAACACTAATAGCCATAAAAATAAAAAACCCCTAAAACACTAAAATAATAAAAAACAAAAAAACAATTAAGACCCCAAGAACCCTAAAAACTAACCAAAAACATTAAAACCCTCTAAAAATACTAAAAAAATTTAAAAATGGAAAAACCCTTTAAACCCTATAGATTCCCTAAAAACCTAAAGACCCCTAAAAATCCCAAAAAACCCTAAAACCCCAAAAAAACGAAAAAATGAAAAAAATAAATAAAACAACTAAAACCCCCAAAAAACTATAAACCCTTAAAATAATAAAAAACAATAAGAACCCTAAAAATAGTAAAAATCTGAATAAAAAACCCTAAACCCCTAAAAACCTCTTAAAAATTAAAAAAAATTTAAAACACTAATATCCACTCAAAGACCCTAAATAAATCTAAAACCCCTAAAATATCCCAATAAAAACCATAGAGGTCCTAAAAACCTTTAAACAACCTAAAACTCTAAAAACCCCAAAAAACTCGAAAAACCCCTATAAAACCCCAGAAACCCTAAAACCCCTAAAAACACCTAAAATCCATAAAACAATCCTCAAAATCCCTAAAAAACTAGAAACCCTAAAACCCCAGTAATCCTAAATTGCCTAAAACCCTAAAAAACCTAAAAACCCTATAGAATCCTAACAAACCAAAAACCCCAAAAACAAATCCCCTAAATGACCGTAAAAATCCAAAACCCCTAAAATAGATATAAATATCATAAAAAAATAAAGACTCTAAAAGGAACTAAAATCCATAGAAGACAACTAAAATCCCTAAAAACCCTTAAAAGACTCTAAAAACCATAATGGGACATACAAATATTAAAAAACCATAAATACCCTAGAAACCCAAGAAAACCTTAAAGGAATTAAAAACACCAAAAACCCTAAAGGAACCTAAAAATAGTAAAAAGCACAAAGGGACCTGGGCCCCCTAAAACCCCAAAAGGGTCCTAAAAAACCTAATAATCCCAAAATGAACCAAATAACCAAAAAACAATATAAAGGACACTAAAAAACTAAAACACCTAAAAGATCCTAAAAACACCAATAACCTTAAATGACCCTAAAAACAATAAACCCAAAAAAACCATTAACCCCCTTAAAAACCCAAAAAGACTGGAAAACCACTAAAACCCTAATGGAAACTAAAAAACCTAAAACCCCTAAAAGTCCTTGAAATCATTAAAACCCATCAAATCATAAAGGACCCTAAAAATAAGAAAATTTCCGAGAAACCCACAAACACTCTATAAACCTAAAAAACCCCTAAGTCATAGAAACCCAAATAACCCTAAAACTCCAAAAAATGATAAAACCCTAAAAACCTTTAAAAAATAAATAAAATATAAAAACCTTAAAACTTCCTAAAATCCCTAAAATTCCTAAATAAATTTAAAACTAGAAAACCCATAAAAACACTTAAAACCCGAAAACCCACTAAAAACACATAAAACCCTAAAAAAATCTAAAACCCCTAAAAAATAATAAACCCTACCCCCAAAACCTAGAAAGTCCTAAAACCCGAAAATATCAATAAACTTGAAAAGGCTAAAATGACATAAAAAACCTAAACAACATAAAAAACCTAAAACCTATAAAACACACTAAAACCCTAAAAAAACATAAATGACCCTAAATGGCCCTCAAACCCTACAAAACCCCAAAAATAACCAAAAACCATAAAAATCCTTAAATATCACAAACATCCAAGAAAATAAAATAAAAACCATAAATATCCCTAAACCCCTAAAAGAACCTAAATTAATTTAAAATCCATAAAAAACCTAAAAATATAAATAATCCTAAAAATATAAAATCCCAAAAAAACCGAAAATAACTTGAAAATCCTTAAAAACCCTTAAAACTCCTAAAATCTCCAAAAACCATAAAACCCTAAAAATCATTAAAAGGTCTAAAAATATAAAACCCTAAACCCCTAAAAATTATGAAATAATCATAAAACCCTAAAAACCCAAAGAAACCATAAAAACCCTAAAAACCACAAAACCCCTAAAACACACAAAAACCCAAAAAACACCAAAAAAACCCAAAAAACACCAAAAAATCAATGAACACAAGAAAATTATAAAAAGACATTTATGGAAACCCTATATAAATCCAAAAAAAATCTATAAACCTTATAAATGCATATTGAAGCCTTAAAACCCCCATGACAACCCTAAAAAATATAATACAATCCATTAAACCCAAAGAAAACCATTAATCCACTAAAACCCCAAAAAAATCATCAAAAACCCTAAAAAACATAAAAATCCATAAAACCTAAAATATCCTTAACCCTATACACTACACCTTAAATCCTAAACTGTAAAAAATATACCCTACACACTAACCCCTTAATACTATACACTAAACCATGTACCCTACACCCTAAAACCTAACCACTACACATGAAATCATATAACTTACATCGTAATCCCTAAACCCTAAACCCTAACCCTAAACCATAAACCCTAATCCCTAAACCCTACATCTAAACCCTAATCACAACAATGTAAACCCTATAACCTACACCCTAAACCCTAAACCATACACCCTAAACCCCAAAACATACACCCTATACCCTATACCCTACAACCTAAACCTTAAACCATACACCCTAAAACCTAAAACCTAAACCCTAAACCATATACCATACACCCTAATCTGTGTACCCAACACCATAAACCATATCCCCTACACCCTATACCCTACAACATGAACCCTAAACCATGTACTTGAATCCCTAATCCATATACTATACACCCTAAACCATAAACCCTATACCCTAAACCCTACACCCTAAACCCAAAGCTATACTCTCGAAACACCTTTCCCTACACCCTAAACCCAAAAACATGAACTGCAAACCCTATAACCCAAACACTAATCACTATACCCTACACCAAAACCATATAACCTACACCAAAAAACGCCAAACCCTACACCTTAACACCAATACCCTACACCCAAAACTCTACCCCCTAAACCCTACAACATAAACCCTACACCATACACCCTACACCCTAAACCTTACATTATAATCATATACACTACACCAAAAACCCTAATCCATACACTATAAAACCTATACCCTACTCTATACACCCTAAAACCTACACCATGAACCCTATACCATAAACCATAGACCATACACCCTACACCCTAAACCTAAAACCAAGAACTCTAAACCCTTAACCATATACCCTATACCCTCCACCCAAAACCCAAAACCCAAAACCCAAAACCTAAAACCCCACAACATAAATCTCATACCTAAAACCCAAAAAAACCTAGAACCTAAACAATATATCATACTCTTTATACCCTAAACCTGATACACTACATCCTAAAAAACATTAAAGCCCTAAAAACTCTAAAAACCCCAAAAAACCTAAAAACCCTAAAACCAAAAAAATCCCTCAAAAATATTGAAAAAGACCTAAAAGACCTAAAACAAGATAAAATCTATGAAAGCCATAATAAAACCATAATAACTCTAAAAACCCCCCCTAAAACCCCCAAAAAACCCCTAAAACACTAAAACCCCCGAAAAACATAAAAACCAATAAAACAGTAGAACACCCTAAAGAATGAAAACCATAAAAACACTAAAAAAAATTAGAATCTCAATATTCCCGAAACACCATAAAAATATATAATAGATCAAAAAAATACTAAAACCCTAATAACATGAAAATGCCTAAAAAGAACATAAAAATCCTAAAATACCTTAAATAACCCTATAAAAACCTAAAACCTTATAACACTGAACAATATAAGAATACATAAAAACCATAAAACCCTGCAAAAAATAAAGATACCTAAAAACTGCTAAAAAAACAAAAACCATAAAGAAATCCTAAAAAAACAAAATCCCATAAAAACCTTAAATATATGAAGATACCTAAAAACTCTAAAAACTATAAAATCCATTAAACCCTAAAAACCCTAAAATCCTTAAAAACCTTTTAAAACCCCTAAAAATTCATGAAAACCCATAAATAACCCAAAATCCACTAAAAACTCTAAAAACCCAAATAAATGTTAAAACCCATAAATAACCCAACACGAAACTAAAAATCCCTAAAAACACTGACAATGCTAAAAACCCTAAAAACCCTAAAAACCATACAACCCTAAAAACCCTAAAAACCCTTAAACAATTGTAGGGTATTGAAAACATTTCATAGGGAAAGTAAATACTCCCATAATTATGGAAATGGAAGGAAAAAAATTGGATGAAGGATTTAGAAATAATTTTTGATTAATCAAAATTTATAAAAGGACCCCAAGTGGTCAGCATATTGAATATCAAGAATAGTTTATGGAATGCATCACCTATGAACTCAGTAGTACACAAAATAAAGACAATAGTGTTGGTAGTCATGGACCGTGTTGTAGGTGGAATTGAGGTAGATAAATTTTCCCCTACATACGACACCCATAATGAACCACACCATTGGAGAAAATGGAGGCAGAAATTTCTACCCCCATGTACCATCCCAGTGAACTCAATAGTTCGTGTAAGAGGAAAAACAAAATCACCATGTGAACAAGGTGAAGTCATATGTGGGATTGAGGTGGTGATTTTTCCACCGCAAACTGTAGCCCCACAAGGCCTCTGTTGACCGATTCATCCAAAAGCCAGGTGATTTCCCCATGGGTTTCCATAAAAGGTGTCATAAGATATATAGATCTAGCTTCCCCAACACTATATAAAAGGACCCTAAGGGGATCTGAGATAATGTACGAGAGACGAGAGAGGAGGAGAAAAGATTTTAGGGAATTGAACATACATTTGAAGGATTTATAAAGAGATTGATCGATGAGGCACAGATCTGTTTTGACAAATTATTGTATGTATACACATTCCTTATAGATAAAAAATGATGAAGGAAACATAATAATGGGAAAACCACAAACCAAATTGGAATACATCAAAACATGCCCCCTTCAAGGATGAAATTCTCGCAAATCACTAAAACCAATTCCCCTCCATCACTCTGGTGCCCCACGTAGCACCATGATACATGGAAGGAACCTATACCTGCATAGTGAAGTGATACTTGGACCACATACAGTTCTACATAACATCATGGTACATAGAAGGTCTCTCCACCCACGTAGAAACATGCTACGCGAGAAGGCCCCCATCCCGCATGAAGAAATAGTATGCAGAATGGGGTACCCTCAGATGTTCCACCTTCTAGCTTTGATCATCGCCTTCCATTTTTATCGGTTTGTCTATATTCCCTCTATGAACTAGTCCAAAGAAATCAGGCATAATCCTCTTACAAATCCACTAGACTTGTATGATAAAACCATTAGACATATCAACACACCCTTGTGAGATTACATAACCATGGTAAGTATAGTCGCATAAGTAATCCCGACCATGGTAGAGACCCTCAGAATGTCCATAAGTTTACATTTATATGGTAACCTAGGGTCCAACAATGGGATACTAACATGAACCTCCCTATTATAGAGGTTAAGGTTAGACACTAGACATTCCCTTCGATGAGGGTTAGTGATACACAAGGAAAATCACTCTTTCTTTTCTTTTTAACAAGAAGCAACATTCCTCCCCATTACAAGAACCAATTTCAAGGCACTCCCACTGAGGTAATCCCCAAGATTTTCTTGTGGGAGGTTTCATGAGTGCTCTGCTCTGTCTCCATCTAGGGTGTACCTGGATAAGTTAATCTGAATATCCAGGGTATGAAAACAAATAGAGGATGGGAACATGAAAATCCCTTCATTTCTCTTCTTTTTGGCTCCACTTCCATCTACCAGCAGATGATGTGGGATGTGTGATCTTTATATCCGCTACCTCCTCTTGTTTCTCACACTGAGCATGAATCACATGGGCTTAGAGGCTAGAGACGATCATTAATTCCATATAACCCTAAAGTATGGGCATCCTCCTAGGTGTAAGACCCAAATTCCTTAAACTACAAGAACTATGATTCCTACTCTGGTCATGATACGTTGTATACCTACCTAATACAAGAGATCAAGGGACATTCCCCTTAGAATGAAGTCAAAATAAAAACCCCCCAAAACTCTCTATAGAATCCTATTCATTAGTAATCCCCAATTTATTTCTCTCAAAGGGTAGCTCCCATGTGTAAGACCCAATCATGCCCTCAAAAATGGGTTACCTCAATGGTGTAAGTCCCAAATCAAACTAAACTATGAAAGATTTGATTCCCAACTAACTGGGATACGTAGGAATACTCTCAAATGTCCAAACCCAATAAAAAAAATAACCATAATTTTCCCCAGTCCATATCCTTGGTAGGGTTATATCCACTTGGGAGACAACATATCCTTTGGGCATCTTAGGCTGCTTTGACATAAGTCACTCAGGAAATATTTACTAGGAATCTTCCACCTAGACATCCTCACTACATGACATTAAACTGGATGGATGGTTCCTTTTCACATGACCTTAGAAGGTGATTTGTCAATTAAAGTGACACTAAACTATTTGAAATCTTATTCCTCTCATGAGGATGCAAAGGAAGCCCATCTTATGGGTTCGATCCCAAAATCAAAACAATATCCATCCCTCTGGGATGAAGATAAACTCCAGAGTTCCCCATGTTATGACTTAAATCATCATTGTCTCGGTAAAAAACTATAGGGTCATTAATGTGTCTGAAAAAGGGTGACATTGATGAAGAACATTGGATATACACAGATGTCCTCGTCTGTAGAGAACCTCAAATTTATACATATTATTTTGAACCCATGCAGATTTTTGATAGATCTTGTAACCCAAGAGTAATCTGAAGACACATTCTTAGGAAAGAACCAAGGATTCACGAACAATAAACATTTTATAAATCTATGAAAGAGTCTTAGAGTAGGAAATAATTTTCCCTAAAATGGTGTGATGAGCCTGACCTCCCATCCTCTCAACCAATGGATTCCTTAAGTGTAATTTTCCAAATCATCCAGCGATCGTATGCCTTTGGAAATTTGGTCCATGAATCTTGGATAAAAGGGTTGTTGGGTATTATTGGATCTAAGAATAAACTCATTGGAGACCATCTGAGGAAATAATACCTGATGCAGGTGAATTATAAAAAAACTTAACCCCCTGAAATCACCCTCTAGGACTACTCAGCTATGGAACCGCCTTTATAACACAAGAAGGATATACTAACAAGTCCTAGTGAGACAATATCACCCACCAAAAAGGGTCACGACATGAATTGAGTCAAAAAATTAGTGAAATGAACATGAAACTCTATAATAGTAGGCAATTGACTATTATCCATCGGACCATTTTTCTCACTCCCACACACGCACCATGGACCAAAACAAAAACGGTGAACCTGACATGAATCCTTCACTATGGTGATGAGTTAAACCACCCCAATCCCCTTTCTCATTCCAAAGGAAGAGGTATAATCTAGATCATCAATTATACATGTGATCATGAGATGCTACATTGATGGATTTTTGTTTTCTGTGCATGTTACAAATAATAAAGCTCTCCAGAGAAACCTTCAATATAATGGCATACTCAATGTTCTCATGAACAAACATGACGATCGATGCACTAGTTGAGTCCTCCATAAGGTAAAGGACACCATCTCCTCCCCAGAATCTTCAATTCTAGGTTTTAGACATACTGATCTGAGAATACAACCAGAAGGGTACTCTCCCCGCGATGGAGGTTACAAGATATGCCCTCTAATCGATAAAAGTTCTCCATACACCTCTTCACCTGTGACTGAGGTCCCAACAAAATGAGGCCCAACTGGCTGTATCCAATTTATTTGGGAGCCTGTCCTAAGAGAACGATAATGAGTACCTCCTATACCTTAGGGAGGTAGATGAGGATGTCATCAAAAACATCATCACTACTATGCAGGAGCCCCGCTCTAGGAACCATGCCAGAGAACGTCACATACAGTGCCACATGAATCAATAACCTCACCCTGAAGAGGATTTCATAACAAGGGCTTCATATAAATACCAACGGACACATGCTCCTCAGACAGTCCTCCTAGAGCGATAAACTTACCACCAAGAATAGTTTGTCACCCTTGTTCCTGAGGAGGAGATCCTCCTGAAAAATATTGTGGTAACCTATGATTGTATGCATTTCCTTAATCCCTCTTATTATTCCTTCCATGGAAACATGGTGAAAATTACAATCCAATGCATATTTATACTAATGCTCTTCAATCCCACTGTGCAACCAGGGAGGCCAATTTTCATAACATGAAAATCTTTGTCGTCCAACAAGAATCCCACCATCCATATAGGGAGGAAACCATCTACAAACAGAAGAAACTTCCTACTGATGTACACCAATCCCCCCATACAAATAGGGTGAAAAAAATGGGCATTCAAATAATAATACCACTATATATGAATCCCACTAGTCAAATATGGTGGCAATCAATAGGCAGACAAGAATTCCTACGTACAAATATCAAGCCCACCAGTAAAATACAGTGGAAAGAAAATATATGAAGTGTCAAATTCCCATAGATACACATCAAGAACTTGAGAAAAATAAAGTAGAAAATGATTAGATGAAAATTCCTACTCACAAATATAAACCCACTAACCAAATATAGTGGAAACTAGAGAAAGTAGTCAACGTATCCCATCTACAAGTTAGGGAAGACTCATTCCTCTGCCCCAACATAGGTGAACTGTCAGTTCCCGCTATAAACACATGGAGGAATGGAGTTGGTACCAAATATTTCTCTGACATTAGAATGGAAATTTATACCTATTCAAGACAAATATGTATCTTAGAATATCCTCGAAATTATGGAGGATCAAACGGTGATTCCAGACCATATCCTCCAATCTTGTCAAGACTTCATCACGTATGTAGAAAAATCATGGAGTTGGGCCCACAATCCCATCTCCCCAGGTGGGATTCATCTATAAAATAATATGGTTACTCAGGAGAAGACTTGCATCCCTTCTCTAGTCTAGGAGGGTCGATGGCTATATTCCACGATACAAGGACAACCAGATCAGGAACAAACACTGGTTACAACTAGGGGAAACCAGTCTAAAATATTGGTGAAACCATGGAGAAATATATCCCTTCTATAACCCAAGATGGTAGTCATAGTATACTAACGACATCACATGAACCAACAAAGTAGGTACCTGTATATGAAGACTGTTGCCAATAGCAGGTGGCCCCAGCGACCTACAAGAGAGCACCAAAAAATTAAATTCACCAAAGGCAGATGGAAAATGAAGAAAATACTCATGAATATGATCTATTGGAAAATGGAGGTCTTTATTCCCTAAGAAAACTATCAATAGAGGCTCATGATCCTATTTATTGATTACCATGTTATGGAAGCGGCTATAGCAGTTGCGAAGGTCCTCCCCACAATGTTGTGACCAACAACTCTGAAATCCCTTCTAATAGTAATCACAAGGTCTTACTACATAGCCCATAAATGATAGATCACAAGATCATATATCCTAATGTGTTTCAGGCTATCCCTCCTCTTTACTAGATGATCGAAAATTTAGAAGGTCATCCCCTTACTGTCTTCCTCCCTGATGGTCCACCCCATGTATACACTACAAATATTATTCTCCCTATAGTTAGACATCAATCTATGATGTTAGTTCTCACCATGATGTAAGTCACTAACAAGACCCTCCCTGTAGTGACATCAAGAAATTATAATGACCTCCCCTCATTACATTACATTCAGAAGGTCCTCCCAAAAATGTACACTACAAATATTCTACCTGCAGCCTAAGATCAATCCATAATGGTAGATCATTCCATGATGGAAGTCACTATAAAGGTCCTATCTACAATGATGAAAAATAGAAAGAAGGTCCTACCCTTACCATGGTTCCCCCTGAAGGTCCTCCACAGGGTACATGCCATGGAAAATCTCCCTTTGGTTGGATTCTAAGCTGTGATGGTAGTAATTTCCACCACATCCTTGGCTACGAAGATCCTCCCCATTGCCCAAATTCAAAAAAGTGAGAAGGACCTCCCATATCATTCCAAATACAAGAAAGAACTCATATTCTAAGACACTTTGAAGGATAGGTTTGGATACACTAGAAACTCTATCAATGAAAAGTGACAACCTTTCTTATATAGAAGATGGCCCGGGGCCATGCTCGCCCTCTAATCCACCCCCACACTGTTCATGCATCAATGAAATCCCTACTAGACCTACTACGCAGGATGAAATCATCACAAAGAAACCATGTTGGGAACAAATAGTATAGAAATCCCTTGTAAAAGAACAACATAATATGTTTCTTCTGAGAAGATTGCAAGCCAGGGATGACATGCTGATTATGTTCTGGCCCACATCATCTTCTCAATTTTTCATTACAAAGAAGTTATCAAAAGAATGTATTCATAACATTCGCCTTAATGTCTGGGAAACTCTCTATCAGTTTAAATGGAAATATCTACCCCATGATGGGTATATATACCATGTCAATATATTGGGAGATCTTCATTGAAAAATTGACCTAGAAACCCTTCCATCTGTACATCATCCACAATCAGAAGGAAAAAGAAAAACCTTGAGTTGGATTTCCTCAACATGTTGTACAAATTGTATTGCCTCATTGGTACTGCCCCATATGGTGTTCATGTCTGATGGTGGGGAGATCATGGAGTTATACACTTCACCCCAAGTCCCATATAGTAGAACCCATTGGAAATAGATTCCAAAAATTTCATCATCCCAAGACGACAACCAATGAAGTACCTATTCAAGAAAGTGTCCCGATCGACAAGAACCATCCTTGAGTATATCTCAAAAGCATCAGGATCGACAAGATCAATCTATCGAAAAAACTCCTAAATAAGCCCACAACGATGATTCAGCAGGATTCATGCCTAAGGGAATCCAACCAATGAGCACTAATCATGTCCTTAAAGGAAAATAATTCAAGTTCATATCTGGAATTGTATCTGGCTCATGACCGCATTGGAATGCATGGGATCAAGGAGAAAATAGCAGTGGATACCGCCGTAGTATGAGAGAAACCCCATCCCACAGGGCTGGGGGAATTTTTAACACAAAGCACCCCCATAAGACTAACAAATCTAGGCAGAGACACATCAATGGGAGAATTGGAGAACCCTCAGCTCGTAGGGATGGGGGAATTTTTACCTCACCCACTCGCATAGTGGATGTTAGTATTTTCCCACTGGGAGGAAAAACAATATAATGACCCATACTTTACATACATTTTTAGTACTTCAAAATTGAAGTACACTGATTATAACATATAAAAAAACCAAGAAAGGACTGTATATGTATAGTGTCTTTAGAAACTGGGAAACATAAACAACTGGTTC
Organism: Viscum album; assembly: GCA_963277665.1. Lineage (NCBI taxonomy): Eukaryota > Viridiplantae > Streptophyta > Magnoliopsida > Santalales > Viscaceae > Viscum > Viscum album. Next base: position 603,323,332 of record OY728142.1, read on the forward strand.
ATAAAGAATCTACACTTTCTCCCATTTATTTCATCATATCTAGAGTCCCTTTTAGCATATCCTACTTAATAACCTGCTTCCTGTCCTCGGGAAAGAAAACATACAAAAGGGTGAGCTCAAATTCTTAGTAAGGGTAAACAAAAGAAATATCAATCACATCATATTCATAAGAACATAACATTTTGGAAATCTTAACCTGCAAAAGAGATCATAATTTCATAACATGGGATAAATCATAGTAGTGAAATTTAATCCCAATAATCATAACTTAAAAATTTAAACTTTGTGGCATACACACATAATCATAGATAATCATTTCTTAGTAGTCAAGACTCATTTCCAAGACTATCTTAGCGGAGAAAGTCCATTTCTAAACCGAGTTCACTCCTCGTTTCAGTCCTATTTCACTAAACCGGTTTAACCTGCCGTTCTAGCCATGTCTATCTCATGAGATATAAATCTTTACCCAATTAATTGGTGGGAGATATAGGTCCCACCCATCTCATAATTATACCATTCTTATGTGTTACACAAAATCATAAATCATACATCATTGCATAACCCATGTAATAAAAATGGGATTCCTAAACATCGTGACATCATAAAACAATTAATATAAGATAAAAGAATTCATAAAAATAATTCCATCACAACATAATAAAATCAATGTAATAATAGGGATTGAAAAATAATCCTATATTATCTTAGATGTAAAATAATTTTGATAAAACACCTGAACTTCATTCTTGTGGAAAATATCCTTTCTACTTCAAAAACATTTTCCTTTCTTAACATGTCATATAATTTTGAACTAAAAGAAGTCGATTAAAACTAAAATTGAAAACTTATAAAGGAAGCTTCATGGAAATAATGTTTTAAAAATCCATTCATGCCGTATAAGTTAATAAAACATTTTTCTCGTACTTTTGTCGGAAAAGTCAAAAAGTACCTCGTACGAAAAACGACAAAAGATTCCTTTCATATCTTTTACTAAAAACTCACCAAAGGGTAAAATTGGATATAAAAAATTGTATAAGGATATAAATATTACATATTGAGGAAACATGGATGTGGATAATAAATATTCCCCAGTAAATTATGAAGTATAAACAATCTCGGATAAAAATGAGATTGTGAGATTTTCCCTTACCTTAGGTCTGATTTGCTTCGTAAGTGTCCGAACCTCCTGTATAATGATTTAAATAATGTAATTGACTTATTCCAGAATCATATTCATTGTTATGATATCATATATGGTCATATTCTTAGCTTCTTATTAGTAATATTTCATTGCTACTTGTTATTCGGGTGTTTATTACTTTTTGTTCTTATGCGTGTTTTGTCAAATAAATTCGTATTCTTCTCTTTAGGTTATAGATAACTCATTTCCAGAATGGTATTAGTGTAATATATATCATATTCATTTATTCAATTCATCATTATGCAATGAATATCATGTAGAACGAGTCACATCACATCATAGAGACGGTATTCCATACGTACGCACAAGCGATGATATCATTCCCATGATCGTTTAATTGTATTGGAGTGTATGTATACTATTTCAGAATCAATATCACTTTACAATAATCATATATAGTTATTACTTACACCATTATACCCATCCAAGTAAGGTTGTGGTGGAAAATAGATTACACCACGACGTGGAGACGGTATTCGGTACGTATGCACGCGCGGTGATTTCGTTTTCCGTAGGATGGATAGATGGTGAAATAGGGTTGTTTCATACTTATAATAACATATCAGTATATGAGTTATACTGATGTTATTACTTAATAATGAAACAAATAAAGAATAAGAAGTGGAAGAAGAAATAAAGTTGAAAGAATCGGCAACGGACATTACCTCTACTTTGAAGCGCCTCTTTGAGACCTCCTCTTAGGGAACTAAAATTGGTCTTTGAAGAAGACAAGGACATATAGGATGTTTCTAGGGAAGTGTATAAGAGAATTTTTCAGGGGTTGGCCGATCTTGAAGGATCAAAGTGGTTTGAGGAAGAGAAGGAGGAGGTTCCCTTTTATAAGGGAGGAGAGGGGCACCTTTGGAAAAACTAAAAATATTATTTTATTATAAACTCATATTCGGTTTTTAATAGCTCCAAATTGATTTATATTGAAGATAATGTTGGGATGGGTCGAAATAATCTCATAAAATAGAATTTAGATAAGTTTAGGGTTCTATTTTAACCTTATCATTTAGATTTAACTTTAAGTTAGATAATTTAACTTTTACCGTGTCTTCTTGTTTTCTTACACTATAAGGTTAATAAACTTACTATAACAAGAAAAAATAACCCCAAGTTGTTTATTATTAATATATATAACCTTATCTAAGTCATTTGTCCGAACCTTAGATTTTTATGAATAAAATAACAGCTAATAATATAATATTTGTTTTAAAAACTATTTTATGTCAATTTTGACACTATTTGGTAATTGATTTTTGTGAAAATTATAACAGAAATATTAGTTAGAACAAAGTTAATTAAATCAATAGTAACATGTCGTATTATCCTAGGAAATTATTTTAATTCATAAAAAGTCTCAAATTACATTTATTTGGGTATTTATAACATCAATTATGTCAATATTTCATTAATAAGATAATTACTGCATCATCATTGTGTCATAAATAAATTAAATTATTTAGTGTCTAAAAACTAAAAATAAAATACCATTATGTAGGAAATATTTTTTTATTTATAATTAATATTTATAGTTGAATTTATCTTATGTATAACCCTATATTAAAAATGATTTAGTTATTAAACTTTGATTTTAACTGTTTTAACCCTTCTTTAAATAAATTAATAATAAATGTCCTAATCTAATCCAAGTGGGCCTAAATGGTCATATTTTATTCCTAATGTTGTTTTTAGTCGAATTAATCTTATCCAATATAATTAGTACATGTGTTTGGGTAATAATAATAACATTTTTACCCTTAATTACCCTATTTACTTTTAATCGTGGCAAAAAAGTAAAAAGTTACTATTCACCAAAAATTATTTTCATCTCATTGAACCACATTTTAGTCCTTGATATTAACCGTGTCTCTCAGATTTTCGAAATTACACTCACAGAAGCGGTAAAATTAAGTTTTATGTAAATTTGAAAATTCTCCTAGGAGGTGGGTAAAAGATGGTGAAAAGTTCGATAAAATTTTTATATATCTAAAATTATTATAAAATGACTCAAATGAATTAATTTGAACTTATAAAGGTATTATATATCAATTTTGACCTAAAATAAATTTATATAAAATAAATAATTATTTAAATAAAAAGTTGGTTTTTAATTAGTAACCCAATGTTTTCACTATTCATCAAAAATTGAAAGTTTTCAGAAAAATACCAAAATTTCACCCTAGGCTAATTTCGATATTCCGAATCCAAAAATGAATTCAATTTTGAAAAATAAAATTTAATAAATTTCAAAAGGTGGGTATTACTATTCATAATGGCTAGTTTTAGTAATATTTTAATAGCATATCGTTGTTTAGTGAAACTCGGTATTGCGTACAACGCAAGCTATCGAGGAAGGTCGCGATTGCGTGTAATGGAAGCCAAGCTAGTGTTGTGTGTAGTGAAAGATTCCTTTTATGATTTATATAACATAAAAACAAAATATTTCTCATAAAAGTCTCAGGTGTTACATTCTACCCCCCTGAAAAGGAATTTTTCCCTCGAAATTCGTCACTTTGTAACAAGCAGATGAGGATACCTTTCCCTAATCATATCCTCAAGCTCCCATGTAGCTTCTTATAATTGGTGGTTCTTCCATAAAACTTTCACCAAGCGAGTGGTCTTGTTCCGTAGGAGTTTTTTGCTACGATCCAGAATCTCTATCGGCTGTTCTTCATAAGAAAGATCTTGCTCCAGTGGTACAACTTATGAGCTGAGTACATGTGAATGGTCAGGTATGTACTTTCTTAGTAGAGATACATGGAACCCATTGTGAAATTGGGAGAGATTCGGTGGAAGCGCCAATCAGTAAGCAACCTTCCTAACACGATCCAATATTTTGAAAGGACCAATATATCTAGGTGTCAACTTTCCCTTCTTTCCAAATCTCATTACTCTCTTCCAAGGAGATATTCGTAAGAACACTTTATCACCCACTTCAAACTTTAGGTATTTTATTCTGTTGTCGGCATAACGTTTTTTCGACTCTGAGCAGCTCTAATGTGTTGTTGAATAGATCTGACCTTTTCTTCCATCTCATCAACAAGATCAGGTCCTAATAGCTTTCTTTCCCCAGCTTCATCCCAGCAAGTTAGAGTCCTGCATTTCTTTCCATAGAGAGCTTCATAAGGAGCCATCTGAATACTGGATTGAAAGCTATTATTATAAGAAAATTCTACCAAAGGTAGGTGTTGATCCCAACCACCTTTGAAATACATAGAGCAAGCTCTCAACATATCTTCTAGAGTTTGAATTGTCCTCTCAGACTGACCGTCTGTCTGAGGATGATAAGAAGTGATGAAACTCAAATCTGTATCCAGAGTATTCTAAAGACTTCGCCAGAACTTTGAGGTAAATCTTGGATCCCGATCAGATATAATGGAAAGAGGTACTCCATGCAATCTTACCACATCCTTTACATATATCCTGGTAAGCTGATCTAGAGAGAAATCTTCTCTAATAGTAATGAAGTGTGCCGACTTTGTAAGATGCTCAACTATGACCCATATATCATTATTGCCTTTGGATGTTTTAGGAAGTCCAGTGACAAAGTCCATAGTGATGTTTTCCCATTTCCATTCAGGTATGGGTAATGGTTGTAACATCCCCTTAGACTTCTGTCTCTCAGCTTTAACTTGCTGAAAAACTGAGCATCAAGAGATATATTCAGCAACATCCCTTTTCATGCCATCCCACCAGAAGTACTCTTTCAGGTCCCTATACATATTCGTGCTTCCAGGATGAATAGAGAATGAAGAACTATGAGTCTCATCTAGCAGCTTCTTCTTTAATTCTGGGATGGGAGGAACACAAACCTGATTCCTGAACTTTATTATCCCATCACAATCAAGGTTGAATTCAACAACATTTCTAACCTTCTTTTGTAACTCTACATCTTCTTTCTGCGCCTCTTTAATCTTTACATGTATAGATAGTTTAACATTCAATTGATAAAGATACTATTTTTCCCCTTTCATTATAATTTCAAGATACATGCTTTGTAAATCCATAAATATTTGATCTTTTGTGATCCTCATCATGGATAAGCTAGCATGGTCTTGTCGACTTAATGCATCTGCCACCTTGTTTGCTTTCCTAGGGTGGTAATGAATTGAGCAGTCATAATCCTTAATCAGCTCCAACCATCTTCTTTGGCACATATTCATCTCCTTTTGTGTGAACATATACTTTAAACTTTTATGATCAGTATAAATATCACACCTTTCTACATAAAGATAATGCCTCCAAATCTATAATGCAAAGATTACCGCAGCTAACTCCAAATCATGATTTGGGTAATTTTGCTCAAGGATTTTCAACTGTCATGAGGCATAAGCTATCACCATATCATTTTTCATATGAACACACCCTAGCCCCTTCTTGGATGCATAACTTTAGATCAAAAATGTTTCTCCACTACAAGGAAGTGTGAGTACAGGTGCACTGGATAACCTTCTTTTCAACTCCTTGAAATTCTCTTCACATTCCTCCATCCACATGAACTTAACTCCTTTTCGAGTCAACCTGGTGTGTGGATTATATAATCGTGAAAAATCTTTCAAAAAACGTCGGTAATATCCAGCCAAGACAAGAAAACTTCGGATCTCGGTTACTGTTGTTGGTATCGACCATCTTTCGATAACCTCTGTTTTTGCTGGATCCACAGATATCCCCTCTTTTGAGATTATGTGACCCAAAAATGCAACTTTTTGAATCCAAAATTCACACTTGGTAAATTTGGCATAAAGCTTCTCCTTTCTCAGGGTCTTCAATATAATTCTTAAATGATCTTCATGTTCTTACTTTCTCTTTGAATAGACAAGAATATTGTCTATAAAGACTACCACAAACTGATCAAGATAGTCTCTAAAAAATCTATTCATCATATCCATGAAGATAGTCGGGGCGTTAGTAAGACCAAATGGAATCACTATAAATTCATAGTGTCCATACCTTGTACGGAAAGCTGTCTTTGGTATATCCTCCCTTTTGACCCTTAATTGATGATACCCTGAACGAAGATCAATCTTGGAAAAGTATTGAGCTCCACATAGTTGGTCAAATAAATCATCAATGCATGGGAGAGGATATTTGTTCTTGATAGTGATCTTGTTAAGTTCTCGATAATCAATGCAGAGTCTCATTGATCTATCTTTCTTCTTAACAAAAAGAACAAGTGCTCCCCAAGGTGACGCACTAGGGAATATGAATCCCTTATCAAGATTCTCTTGGAGTTTATTCTTCAATTCCTGCAACTTAATTGGGGCCATTCTATAAGGTGTCTTTGAAATAGGCAAAGCACCCGGTACGAGTTCTATTGAAAACTCAACTTCATGATTTGGTGGAAGACCCGGCAATTCCTACGGAAAGACATCGTCAAACTCTCGTACAATGAGAATATTCTTAATCATGAGTTTCTCACCAACCATTTGAGATAAATAACCTTCATTTAGTGGAATCAAGACCCATAAGATGGAAGAAATTTCCACTGGAAGGTTATGTTAATACTTGCATCGATAGACGATCATAGATTGATCTGGAATATTAAATATGACTTCCCTTATTTGGAAATTGATATGAGATCCATATAGAGAAATACAATCCATGCCAAGAATCACATCAAATTACATTATAGGAAGGATCACAAGATTTTCAGGAAGCACTTTCCCACAAACTTCAATCGGAGAAGAATTATAAACTTTTGATGTGAATGTTGTGCCATTAGGGGTTGTCACAGCTAACTCAACATCTAATTATTGAGGTAATACGGTGATACCCTTAGAAAATTCTTCAGAAATAAAAGAGTGGGTGGATCCAGAATCAAATAGAACATTTTCTGCTTTAGAGTGGATGGTAAGTGTACCTTTAACAACTTCGTACTCCACATCGCTGATAGAAACTGCATGTGACTTTCCTTTGTCTTTGGCCTTAAGAGTTTGTTGACGTCGATCATCATCAACAACCCTCGGATTAGGGCATTGATTGGCATAATGGCCCATTTCCTTGCATTTTTACATTGAAGTGTAGGAGGTGCACTCTGTGTAGCCTTTTCTTTGTTCGCATCACTAGACATCTTCTTCCCATCATTACGGAATTCAAATGACCGACGACCTTCCTTTCCATATTTGAAACATTTACTTTTCCATTTAAGACAAATCCCTCTATGTTTCTTTCCACACTTTGAGCATAAGGGAAAGCTCATCTTCTTTTCAGTGTACTCTTTAGATTTTCCTTTGAATTACATTTTCATCTTCTTATCAAACCCATATGACTAATGGGTTACTCCAATATCCATATCAACCTTGAGAGCACATCGAACAATTTCCTCATGGCTATTGAAGTCCCTTATGGCTAACACCCTTCGAAGACTTGTTTTTAAGCCACTAAAGAATCGATCAATCTTACTCTCAGGTTGGATAATAATCCCAGAAGCATACCTTGAAAGTCTTGTAAAATTTACTTCATAGGTACCAACAAATTCATCATCCTTTTGCTTCAGTTCAAGAAACTCCTTCTCCATCTTTGTTCGGAGAATATGAGGGAAGTACTTATTGAAAAATAAGTTCCTGAAATCGTCCCATTCCATGGACTCAATTTCATACCTTTGCCTTGTATTCTTAAAAAGATTCCACCATTGATCAGCATCACCTTCCAAACGATATACTGCTAAGATGACTTTATCATGTTCATAACATTGAAGAACTGAAAATATCTTTTCAGTGGTACTGATCCATTGTTCAGCCACTAATGGATCAGAAGACCCACTGAATGATGGTGGACGCTGCCTCATGAAGGATTCAATAGAATGTTTCTCCTTACTTTGCTTGTTTGGAAGTCCTACATGATTCATAGCTTGAGAAAGTTGTGTGAGCATGGCTACAAGATTTTTCATTCCAACTCCCATAACTTTTGGTTGCTCAGGGGGACAATCATTGCATTTCCCATTGCATTCCTCATTAACACAGTTCCTTCGGGTTCTAGCCATTGACTAAAACCAAGAAGAATAGTGTGAGAAACACAAATTATAATAGAAAAAACACATAATCAAGAATAAAATTTCACACTTAAGGTCTTATCATAGGTTTTTCATGGCCATTTCTAAAAAACTAAGATTGTGTTCTATTCTTAGACATAACCTTAGGTTTCTTACTAAGGATTTCACATCCTAGTTTCTAAAGGCTGACTATACCTTTCCTCTGATACCAACTATAACGACTCATACTTTACATAAATTGTTAGTACTTAAAAATTGAAGTACACTTATTACAACATATAACAAAACCAAGAAAGGACCGTATAGGTATAGTGTCTTTAGAAACTGGGAAACATAAACAACTGGTTCATAAAGCATCTACACTGTCTCCCATTTATTTCATCATATCTAGAGTACCTTTTGGAATATCCTACTTAATAACCTTCTTCCTAACATGGGGAAAGAAACCATACAAAAGGGTGAGCTCAAATTCTCAGTAAGGGTAAATAAAAGAAATATCAATCATATCATATTCATAAAAACATAACATTTTTGAAATCTTAACCTTCAAAAGAGATCATAATTTCATAACATGGGATAAATCATAGTAGTGAAATGTAATCCCAATAATCATAACTTAAAACATGAAACTTTGTTCCATACACACATAAACATAGAGAATCATTTATTATTAGTCAAGACTCATTTCCAAGACTATCTTAGCGGACAAAGTCCATTTCTGAACCGAGTTCACTCCTCGTTTCAGTCCTGTTTCACTGAACCGGTTTAACCTGCCGTTCTAGACATGTCTATCTCATGATATATAAATCTTTACCCAATGAATTGGATAGAGATATAGGTCCCACACATCTTATAATGATACCATTCTTATGTGTGCCACAAAATCATAAATCATACATCATTGCATAACCCATGTAATAAAAATGGGATTCTTAAACATCGTGACATCATAAAACAATTCATATAAGATAAAGGAATTCATAAAAATAATTCCATCACAACATAATCAAATAAATGTAATAATATGGATAGAAACAGAACCCTATATTATCTTAGATGGAAAATAATTTTGATAAAACACCTGAACTTCATTCTTGAGGAAAATATCCTTTCTACTTCAAAAACATTTTCCTTTATTAACATGTCATATAATTTTGAACTAAAATAAGTTGATTAAAAATAAACTTGAAAAATTTTAAAGGAAGATTCATGGAAATAATGTTCTAAAAATCCATTCATGCCGTATAAGTTAAAAAAAACATTCTTCTCGTACTTTTGTCGGAAAAGTCAAAAAGTACCTCGTACGAAAAATGACAAAAGATTCCTTTCATATCTTTTACTAAAAACTCACCAAAGGGTAAAATTGGATATAAAAAATTGTATAAGGATATAAATATTAAATATTGAGGAATCATGGATGTGGATGATAAATATTCCCCAGTAAATTCTGAAGTATAAACAATCTCGGATAAAAATGAGATTGTGAGCTTTTCCCTTACCTTATGTCCGATTTGCTTCGTAAGTGTCTGAACCTCCTGTATAATGATTTATATAATTTAATTGACTTATTCCAGAATCATAATCATTGTTATGATATCATATATGGTCATATTCTTAGCTTCTTATAAGTAATATTTCATTGCTACTTGTTATTCGGGTGTTTATTACTTTTTGTTCTTATGCGTGTTTTGTCGAATAAATTCTTATTCTTCTCTTTAGGTTATAGATATCTCATTTCCAGAATGTTATTATTGTAATATATATCATATTAATTCATTCAATTTATCATTATTCAATGAAGATCATGTAGAACGAGTCACATCACATCGTGGAGACGGTATTCCGTACGTACGCATGAGCGATGATATCGTTCCCATGAACGTTTAATTGTATTAGAGTGTATGTATACTATTTCAGAATCAATATCACTTTACAAAAATCATATATAGTTATTACTTACACCATTATAACCATCCAAGTAAGGTTGTGGTGGAAAATAGATTACACCACGGCGTGGAGACGGTATTCCGTACGTACGCACGCGCGGTGATTTCATTTTCCGTAGGATGGATAGATGGTGAAATAGGGTTGGTTCATACATATAATAACATATAAGTATATGAGTGATACTGATGTTATTACTTCATAATGAAACAACTAAATAAGAAGAAGTGGAAGAAGAAATAAAGTTGAAAGAAATGGTAACAAACATTAACTCTTCTTTGAAGCGCCTCTTTGAGACCTCCTCTTAGGGAACTAAAATTGGTCTTTGAAGAAGACAAGAACCTCTAGGATATTTCTAGTAAAGTTGAGAAGAGAATTTGGCAGGGTTTGGCCGAGCTTGAAGTCTCAAAGTGGTGTGAGGAAGAGAGGGAGGAGGTGCCCTTTTATAAGGGAGGAGAGGGGCACCTTTGGAAAAACTAAAAATATTATTTTATTATAAACTCATATTCGGTTTTTAATAGCTCCAAATTGATTTATTTTTAAGCTAAGGTGGGTATGGGTCTAAATAATCTCATACAATAGAATTTAGACATGTTTAGGGTACTATTTTAACCTTATCATTTAGATTTAACTTTAAGTTAGATAATTTAACTTTTACCGTGTCTTCTTGTTTTCTTACACTATAAGGTTAATAAACTTACTATAACAAGACAAATGAACCCCAAGTTGTTTATTATTAATATATATAACCTTATATAAGTCATTTTGACGAACCTTATATTTTTAAGAATAAAATAACAATTAATAATATAATATTTTTTTTAAAAACTATTTTATGACAATTTTGACACTATTTGGTAATTGATTTTTTTGAAAATCATAAAAGAAATATTAGTTCGAAAAAGTTAATTAAATCAATACTAACATGTCATATTAACCTAGGAAATTATTTTAATTCATAAAAAGTCTCAAATTACATTTATTTGGGTATTTATAACATCAATTATGTCAATATTTCATTAATAAGATAATCACTACATCATCATTATGTCATTAATAAATTAAATTATTTAATGTCTAAAAATTACAAATAAAATACCATTATGTAGGAAATTTTTTAATATTTATAATTAATATTTATAGTCGAATTTATCTTATTTATAACCCTATATTAAAAATTATTTAGTTATTAAACTTTGATTTTAACTATTTTAACCCTTCTTTAAATAAATTAATAATAAATGTCCTAATCTAATTCAAGTGGGCCTAAATGGTCATATTTTATTACTAAGGTTTTTTTGGTCTAATTAAAATTATCCAATAGAATTAGGACATGTGTTAGGGTAATAATAATAACATTTTCCCCTTAATTACCCTATTTACTTTTAACCGTGGTAAAAAAGTAAAAAGATACTATTCACCAAAAATTATTTTCATCTCATTGAACCACATTTTATTCATTTATATTAACCGTTTCTCTCGGATTTTCTAAATTCCTCTCACAGAAGCGGTAAAATTAAGTTTTATGTAAATTTGCAAATTCTCCTACGAGGTGGGTAAAAGACCGTGAAAAGTTCGATAAAATTTTTATATATCTAAAATTATTATAAAATGACTCAAATGAATTACTTTGAACTTATAAAGGTATTATGTATCAATTTTAACTAAAATAAATTTATATAAAATAAATAATTATTTAAATAAAAATTCGGTTTTTAATTAGTAACCCAGTGTTTTCACTACTCATCAAAAATTGAAAGTTTTCAGAAAAATACCAAAATTTCACCCTAGGCTAATTTCGATATTCCAAATCCAAAAATGAATTCCATTTTGAAAAATAAAATTTACAAAATTTCAAAAAGTGGGTAGTACTATTCATAACGGCTAGTTTTAGTAATATTTTAATAGCATATCGTTGTTTAGTGAAACTCGGTATTGCGTATGATGCAAGCTATCGAGGAAGGTCGCGATTGCATGTAAAGAAATCCAATCTAGTGTTGTATGTAGTGAATGATTCCTTTGATGATTTATATAACATAAAAACAAAATATTTCTCAGACAATTCTCGGGTGTTACAAACAATAAGGAGGTTACTCATTCTATCCCATCTCACAAATCATTTCACCTTGGGAGGAGGCATACTTATATGTAATTTCAAGGCACCGTTCAAGTCAAACTTCACCAAGACACTCTATTAGGATCCCAGAATGGAATTATAAGATCCGACAAGGGATGTAAGATTCCCTCATACCATATGGCACCCAATACACCGCCTCAAATGTAGTATGAATTGGTAAATGTTGTTAAAGTAATCCCAATAGATCTCACTAAAACAATACAAATGATAAGGATGAAAGGGAATATGTTTCCCTCCTAGAGGCAGCCCACATTGAGCTATAAGGTTTTCACACCGAGAACCAAATTACCACCCTAAATTTGGGCACTCCATCAGCCAATCCATATTTTCCACCTCTACGAATCAACAACAAGGATAAGAGAATGATTAAGGTAATATATGACCCACATCATCCCCCAAATGAAAATTCATCCATAATGATTGAGGAGAGATTAAACTATAAGGAAAAAGAGATAAAGGAGATAAGGTGAATAAATGCTAAGATTCTCTAAGAAAACTGCCCTACCAGATATGTCCCTCAGGTAGAGCATCAAAACACACTTCCAACAGAGGTGCCTCTACTACGAGGACTCCTCCTAGAAAATGAAGAAAGGCACTGATTCTCATCCAATCCAGCACCTGGACCGTCATTCTCTTAGAATCTAGCTATAAATAGATACCAAAATTTTATTCCATTGAGGAAGAAACTGGATAAGGTCTCGATGAATCCCCAAATGAAGCCCTCGTCTAGGTATCCACTTAAAGTGCCCACAGAACAGAAACTGCCAAATTTTTCCATGCTACACCATCCCGTCCTCAGATCCATAATGAGGTGCATCAAGGACTCATGAACACCATAGAGTCATTAACATATTGGTTGGAAGTAATGGAAAGGCAGAGTGCTTGGATATTTATAGGATGTAAAACTTACCCTGAATGGGTAAGAAATGTTCCACTACCACCAAATTTTAGGAACTTGATGTTTGTTGTGTTCAATGGATTAGGTGACCTTGGAGAAACACCTGATGCACTACTCATGTTACTATGATCCCATGATGGGAACTCCATATCAATAGGAAGTTATGAAGCTCAGATGTTTTGTGTGAACCCTACAAGTTTCAGCCTTTGTATGGTACACCGATTTTCCATCTAACTCAATAACTGGATGGGAGGATCTTTGGAACCTGTTCCTATTCCATTTCAGATCAACATTTCAAAAAATCACAGTCAGTGATCTCGTGAACTACAAACAATGATATAATAAGAGAGTTTCAAACTTCATTTCCAGATGGAAGGGTCTAACTTACTCCTTGAATCAACCGCTACCCCAAGATGAGATGTTTTCCATATGCATCGACAACCCACATGATGATCTTAAAACACCACTTATTATAGTGAAATATATATGTGGTTTTTGGGACTTCTCTTCCATCACTTAATGGATAGAATGTTCCTTGTAACAGACTAGAATCATTTCTCGGGTAGCCCCATTTGCCCTATTAAAAAGAGCAGAAAGAGATGTAGTGGATTCTTTCACACTTAATCTACCCCTACGTTGGATCTGGATCCCTATCCCACGCCGAATCATGTTTTCCCCTGATCATCATCATCCACCCATGCCTCGTCAAGTTGAGAGAAGAGAATCTTGGAGAAATAAATTATTGTAATGGAAGAATAATGTTTACTCATTTTGGGATGACCAAGTTTGTGACTACTTCGTAGCCTCCATGAATTTCAACTTTCTCCAGCTTCCGAAGCTAAAGAGGGATAATGAAGTAGGTCTTGATAAATGGCTCGACTACTACCCTTTCTACTAGTTATTGGGGAACAACATCTAGGTTTGCTTTGTCTTCAAGGATCTCCTAAAAAATGATAGCATTTGGACAAGTCAAACTGGGACCACTACCAGTGCAACTAGCATATGTTTCCACCACTGACCCGAACAAAGGAGGGGACTGGAAAAAAGTTGTCAACAAAAAGGATAAAATTTTAAATAGTTGTATGACTCGAAAAAACATAAACCGAGCCCATGGTATCCTCCAATCAGAGTTAAAGAAAACAATTGTGCCTCCAACAGCTCCTGATGCAATGCATTCGACATCCTCAGCCCCACAATCCGCCAAAGGCCGAACACCCCAAAAGAAGTCCAATCATAAGGGATGAAAGAAATTACAGGAAGATAAAATTTCACCAAATCCAAAGTTGTCTTTAAAACTCTTAGATTTCATGCCAAAATATCTGAAGATACGGGCATCAACCCACCAAATGGCACCACCAGAGGCATATGATGAGGAAAAATCATCATTAGAGTAGGATATAATATTTTGATCTGTCAATGTCATCCAATTAATGGATCCCTTCACTGATGATGAATATAGTTATTAAGAAGAATTCCCCACACCTAATTGGGGGTCCAGAAGAAGAATCTACAAAATCCATAGATATCAAGGGAGATGCTACCATGGAAGAAATCAAGTTTAGGTCCACACCCCCAATCAAACGATCAGTGTTGCAAAAACCCAAGGAAGGACCCTCCAGCAGATCCAACAGGGACAAGAAAATTCTCCCGCGTCACAAGATTCCAACCTGATCCAATATTTCTGGAATATCCCTTAGAGGAATAACAAATGACTAATAACCCTTGTCATGTGATAAAACCTTCCTAGCCCAATACACAATGGATAGAAGCTCCTTCGGCTCTAATCCCAAGGCCCAACCCATAATCATCAAATGATCAAGCCCCTAAAATTTCTGTGAAAGAGCATCCCCAAACAATGAAGCACCATAATTTAGATTAGAAATATGATATTCTGAATAAGTCATCTTTGGTGCCAACCAAGGTGTCTATCTTGGACGCACTGAATCTATCAGGATATCTCATCGAAGAACTCATCAAGGCTTTGATAAGTCCCCAAGAGTTTGAATCTGAAGTAGTAGCTTATAATGTCTACCATAAAGAGACCAATCCTATAGAATGTCATGTGATTATATGATAAAAGAGAAAAAATTATGTGTCTAGAAGGATAAAGATGAAGATTCCATCATTTAAGGACACATAAAACCCTTATAAGGACACATAAAACCCTTCAGAGTTTGAATCTGAAGTAGTAGCTTCTAATGTCTTCCTGGATCAAGATGAAGATTCCATCATTTAAGGACACATAAAACCCTTATATGTGTCTATAAGGATAAATGGTGTCAATATTTGAAAAGTCTTCATTGATAATTGATCTAGATTTAATCTCCTTCCACTACAGACACTTTGTCTTTGGGCTATAATGAGGATGATCTGAAGCCCTACACCATGACTATATTGGGCTATGATAAAAGAGAACAAATTATGTTAGGAAAAATTAAGCTCAAAACACAATTTGGTAACCTCAAATCTCACCAATAATTTCTGGTGGTCCGAAATAATATGTCCTTCACTACCCTTCTATGAAGACCTTGGATGCATCAACATGCAGGAATCCCCTCCTCATACCATCCGTGCCTCAAATATAGCATTATTGGATAGAGTGGGGCACAACATGCCATTAAGTCCCCATTATTCCTCTAAAAATCACAGTATATTGATGTAGGTTTCTATGATCCAAAGGTGAAGTGACTTTTGGTCGATGGTGTTGATTGTATTGGCATCCCAAATGGTTTGTAAATGGTTCCCACCAATCCCCTCAAGCAACTCGGGGAAAGAATACGTACTTACCATAAATAATATTGAGTTCACAAGTCTAAATTTGGATGCATATTCAATAGTCCTCATGATTTTGGTCATGGCTACCGAACCTGATAATGTTGAAAAGCCCACTGACTCCCAATATAATGTGGGGGATCAAATAAGATTGTCCTCAAACCATCATCAAAACTCTTAAAAACCCATGCCTCTACCATTGAGGTAGGTGGAATTGGCTCATCACTCAAAGTAGATAAGGAGACCCTTTTACCCCTCACTTCGGCTTCCCCAAAGAATCCCCCACTGACAGCTATGGTAGAAGATGCAACCTCACCTCCTAGACTCCAAAATTGAAACCCTTCCCTTGATTATGGAGCAATCATCTTTAGAATTGTTTCCCCATCAGAATATGAAGATGATGATAGTGATGACAGAGATTAGGAAGAAGAAGACCTAAGGGATTCCCCTCTAGTATTTGAGGAAGGCATCTCTATCACCATTGATGAACTCAAGGAAATCAACTCGGGTATGAGAGAAGACCTGCCAACCACTTTGATTAGTGCATCCATGACTTTCAGGGAACTTGAAGAATACACCTCTTTTCCAAAGTATAATCAATATGTTTTCACCTGGAATTATACATAAACGCCAGGAATCAATCCCGAGGTGGCCACTCACCACCTAAACCTACCGAAATACCACCATGGTTACAAGAATGCCTTTATAAGGATGTATCCAACACATGCTGCCAAAATAGAGGCTGAATTCATAAATCTCTTAAAGGATAAATTCATTTGGGAAGTCCAATACTCCATCTGGATAGAAAACATTCTCCCAAAAAAAAGAAAAATGGGTAAATTAGAGTCTGCATTGATTTCATCGATCTCAATCAGTATTTCCCAAAAGATGATTTTCCTATCCCAATCACATCATTATTGATCGATAAAATTTTTGAATATGGGGATATATCTTTCATAGATGAAAAATTATGATATAATCAAACCTGAATGGTCTAATAAGCTAAAGAATCCACTACCTTCATGGCTCTTGAGGGATTGTTTTTCTATAATGTAATTCCTTTCAGTTTGAAAAATGTCTGCGCCACATATCCACGTGTCATGCATTGCATTTTCAAACCCTTCCTAAGAAATTTCTTAGAATTATATGTTGATGATCTGGTGGAAAAATCAAAACAATTATCAGATCACTTTTCAGATCATGGAATAGTTTTCAAAAAACTATGACAGCATAGTCCAAAAATGATCCCCCTAAAGTGTGATTTTGGTGTTACCTTGAGAGAATTCCTAGGCTTCGTCGTACTCCATAGTGGAATTGAAGTCAACCCTAAGAAGATATAGGTAATTATTGGAATGTCACATACTCACAACCTCACTAAGATGAGAAGACTTCATGGACACCTAGCCTACATTCAGTTCTTCATAGCTAACATCACATGCATTTTTTCCCTTCACCTTGTTGATGAAGAAATGGGTAGAATACTAATGAACAGATGATTGTCTGGAAGAATTTGAAAATATCAAGATACATCTCATAATCCCACTGGTGCTAATGTCACATGTCGATGGAATACCAATCATTATATATGTGACCACCTTGGAATGATCCCCAGGCACCTTCCACACATAGTTAATGATGCTGGAAGTGAGAACAATCTCTATTAACACAGCCTCACCATGATCGATGTTGAGACTCATTATTCTAATATTTAGAAGAGATGACTTGAATTAATATTTGTGTTCCATAAGCTAAGGAATTACTTACAGCACCATGAGGTTCATTTGATCTCATGTAGAAACCCACTCAAGTATATTATCAACCATCCAATGTTGGGTGGTCATCCTACAATAGTTTGACATGCAGTTCATACTCTATAAATCCATCAAAGGACAAACATTAGCATATTTCCTAGAAGATAACCCCTCAATGGAGATGTCCACATTAGATGTTGAATTACCTAATGAGGAAGTGTTATCTATTCAATAAAACCTCCATATATGGGAAATTCACTTCAACAATGCCTATAAAAGCCTGATAAGAAAAAGAATAGAATACCCAAAACTCACAAAAGTGGGACTAGGAGTAATACTCATATCCCCAGAAAAGTAAATTATTCCCTATTCCTTCTTATTGTCAAAAGGGTGAAAAGCAATGAAGAAGAATAACATTCCCTCATTGTACTCCTAGAGCTGGAAGTTCAAGTACAAGAAAAGCATTTAGAGATAAAATTTGACTCATAACTAGTCATCAAACAAGTCAATGATGAGTACACTATCAAGAAAGAGGATCAAATCCCTCTGATGGACCTTTTCCAAGAGTTGATGGCTGAATTTCCATCAGATCTGGCATTAATTCATGTTCCCCAATTATAAAATGAACAAGACAATGCATTATCAAATACAACCACAGATTTGGATGATCTAGATATATATGAAATAGTTTCCATCATTTCCCATTGTTGGATGGTTTTACCATTCATTGAGGTTAACATGGAAGAAATCAACAAAATCAGTCCCATCTCTGAGCCATGTGGTCCTACCACCAACTAGATAAATCCCATTATAGATTACCTTCAAAAGGGAGATCTCCCACTACATAGGTATGGAATGGAGAAAATTTGAAGACGAGAAATCAACCTCATGATGTATGATGACACAATCTAGAAAAATGTCCTTTATAAGAGAGGTCTTGAAGGGATTCTTCGTAGGTGCATCGATGGGGAAGAGACTGCTTTCTTCATGAAAGTGGTACATGCTAGAAGATGTAGAGCTGCAATAGAATGTGAGAAATTATCCTAAGTTCAACCTCGATTTTTATGGAATAATGAGATTCAATAATAATGAATGTTTCCCTCTGGTATCGGATTTGAAGAAGGAGCTAATGGATAAAGCTCTTTTTTCTTCATTCTCTATTCAGCTTGGATGCATGAGGATGTATATAGATTTGAAAGATTATTTATAGTGGGATAAAATGAAGATAGATATTATAAATTATGTCTCTCGGTGATTGGAATGTTATCAAGTTAATGCTGAGAGATATAATTCAAAGGGGATGTTACAATCATTACCCATACTACAATGTTAATGGAAAAACATCACCATGGAATTTTTTGTCGGACTCTCCAAAACATCTAATGGGTATAATGGTATTTGGGTTGAGGTAGATTATCTTATTAAATCATCACACTTCATTTTCATTAGATAATAGTTACCTCTCAATGAACCTATTCTGTTATACATTAGGGAAGTGGTAAGATTAAATGTGTACTATAATCAATTTTATTAGATCGGGATTTGAGGGTTACCTCAAAGTTTTAGAAAATTTTTAAGTAGTCTCTAGATACCGAGTTAAATTTTTGACTTTATTATCATCATTATATAGATTTTTAGTCTGAGAAGACCATTAAAACACTATAATACAAGATGATATCTTTCTTTATGGATTTGAAAGGTGTTTGGGATAAACAGATTCCTTTAGTGGTATTCTCTAACAACAATATCTTTGGATCTAGTATTTAGATGGATCCTTATACAGCCCTATATGGTAGAAAGTGTACAACTCCAACATGATAGAATGAAGTTTGATAAATAAAGCTATTGGGACTTGATCTATCTTATGAAATGAAAAATATGGTTAGATCCATTAAACAACACATATGAGTGGTTTAGATTCGATAAAAAAGTTAGGCCAATAATCATCAGAATAATATAGAGTTAGATGTTAGTGATAAGGTATTCCTATGGTAATCTCCCAAGAATTGGGTGATGATATTTTGAAATAAGGGAAAGCAAAGATCAAGGTATATTATTCCTTTTTTGTATTCTTGATCATATTGAGAAAGTAGTTTATCAATTGGTTCTTCCACTGAATCTCTCACAACTATTAGATGGGTTCTATGTATCTAACCTGAGGATGCACACACAAGATTGTGCTGAATTCAATAATAAATGTCATACTTATCAAGTTCATGTCAATTTCATCCACCAAACCCTAGAAATATTTCACACTACCAAGTACTCCTAGCCATTTTTTCATATGGGAATAGATTTCATGGGACCATGTCCTCCTACTATGACCAAACAATTTAAGTTTATTCTCACATAAATTGGCTTATTTTCCAAATGGGTAGAGGTTGTACCCCATAAATAGGTTAGGGAAAGAAGCATTGTTATCTTTGTGAAAGCCAACATAATCACCATATTTGGTGTCCCTCCTACAATACTAAAAAAATGGCACTAATTTCTACTATGTGTCATTGAAACGGTTATATTATGAGTATGGAATCAAGGGAAACTGTTAATCCCGCTACCATGCAGCGGCCAATGGGAAGATATAGGCCTTCAATAAGACCATATCTGATATACTCTAGAAAATGGTAAACAATGACAATAAATCATGGATGGATAAGCTCATCCATGCTATGTGGGCTTATCGGACCATGATCTACACTGCCACTCAAGCAACCCAATACTCATTAGTATATAGAATAGAGGTAGTTCTACCCATTGAAGTTAAACTACAATTTCTCTGCATTTCCATCCACAATCAACTATCCACAAATGAGAAGTATCAAAAATGAATTGATGAGTTGGAGTGATTGTATGAGAAAATATTGGACACTCTGCACCATTTGGAAGTCTACCAGAACCATATTACATGATCCTTTAATAAAGAGGCTCTCCTTTGGTCTTTCCTTGAAGGAGGTATGGTATTGGTACTCAGAACTCTAATGCTACTCATAAAGAAACCTCCAAAATTGGATCTGAAATGATAAGATCCATATATCGCACACAAGGTCTACTCCAACAGAGCATATGACTTAATTTTTATGGATGGATAACTCACCACATCTCCCACCAATGCGAGGTTCCTAAAGAATTACCTTTTGTAATTATACAATACTCATCTTAGTTGTATGACATTAAATGGAATAGCACCACCTACTTCCATGCTACAAGATGATAAACTATACAAAAATAATCCTAACTGTACTATGTTAAACTTCATGGCCAAATATTCCTAACCAAACTATGTTAAACTACATGTAAAAATTGTCCTAACCACATGATCTCAAACTGTATGAATTTCATTGTGTTCCAAATTGTGATTCATCACGCATGAGTCAAATTCATGTAAGGTAATGATAAAAAAGATAAAAATGACCCCTTCTAGTGTATGTGTCAGACTGATATAGGTACTGTTTTCTAGAACTATGTACAACTTCATTTCCATTCATTAATGGGATATGTAGTGATGTTAGGATCCTTCATCCTGGTTTAGTCACCAACATAAAAAAATGTTTTCCCTCTTTTCATATGACCTAAGCCTATGCAGGGAGGGACTTTTACAAAACTACATATATCTTGATTACTGTCTTTATAGGATACGTAGTGACACTGAGATCCTATATCTTGGTCCAACCGCCAGGAAAAAAATTCCCCTCCCTGCATATGTGTTAGACTTTCACAAGTAAATTTATAAGTCCTAACCGCATGACGTTAAACTACGGAGCCAAATAAGTCCTAATCACATGACATTAAACTGTAAGGTATCTCAAGAAATATGTATGTCTTAATTCCCATTCATCAATGGGGTAAGTAAAGGCATATTGACCCTAAGTCTTGTTCTGGACATCACATGACCTAAATTGCGTTTATTGTATCCTCTATTTCCCCCTGCACTACAGGGGAAATCCTCCTCATAACTCCTTGTTTCTCACAATGAGTATAACTCACATGATCTTATGAATATTGGTGAGGGTTTTCCCATGTGGAAAAAGCATATAGGAACAGGATAAGACCATTATATTGAAAGAATGGTATAAAATTCCCCTCCCTCTGCATGAGTCTGACTGGTACAGGGAACCTTAGAACTACATACATCTTGATTCCCATTTGTTAATGGGATACGTAGTAACGCTTGGATCCTAAAACATGGTCAGGAAACTAGAAAAAGTCAAAAATTATCCTTTCCCTACATATGGTTTGAATTGTGTAGGGGAATCCATGCAAAGTCCTAAACGTACAACATTAAACTGCAAGGTAACTCCAGAACTACGTATGTCTCGATTCGTGCCCTCATATGATACGTAGAGACACCTTGACACGATGTATTGGTCTAGAAACCACATGATACATATCCCCCCTATCTATGAAAAAGATAGACTATCAAAAACTATCTTCAATAACTATGTATGGATTCATTTATACCCTCACAGGATACATAAATACACCTTGACTCTAAGTCTTGGTCCAACCCCCACATGATACAAATTCCCCCATCACTATGCCCAAGTCAGACTGGCATTGAAAGTCATCAAGAACTACATATGGCTTGATTCCTTTATTCGTAAGATATATAGTGACACCTAGATTCTTCATCCTGGTACAATCAACATTCAAAAAATGCACCACCCCTCTATATGGGTTAGACCGGTACAAGGAACATGTTGTCAGAACTATACGAACATTGATTCCCAACTAACTAGGATATGTAGAAATCCTCCATGAGTTTCAATCCCAACACTTCACCCACCTCATACTTTTCACGTCAGTTCACTCTCATCCTTAACGTATGAAGTTAAACTACATGTGATACTATAACTACATGTGGCTTGATTGCCACCTTTTCAGGATACATAGTGATACCCAGATCCCATATCCTGGTCCACCCACCATGGAAAAAATGCCTCCCCCTACTTATAGGTCATACTTTCATTGGAAAATTCATGATTTCTAACCGCACAACATTAAACCGCATGGCCAAATAAGTCCTAAACACAAAACATTAAACTATAAGGTTTCTCAAGAACTATGTATGGATTGATTCCTACCCTTTTAGAATATGTAGTGACACCCAAATTATTTATCCTAGTCCATTCACCAATCAAAAAAATTCCCCCTCTACACGGGTCAGACCGGTATAGGGAAACCTCCCTAAGGTTCAAGCATGAAACTTCACCCACGACATCCTTTTCATGTTGTTTCACCCCCATACTTATTGTAGGATGTTAAAATACATGGGAGACCAGAACTATGTGTGGAATAATTCCTATCATCATAGGATATGTTGTGATACCTGGATTCTATGTCTTGGCCCTACCACCATTCAAACATAAAATGTTCCCCCGCTATACACAGGTTATACCAATACAATGAACATGTTTTTAGAACTATGTGTGGCTTGATTACTGCCCTCATAGGATACATAGTGACACCCAAATCCCATATCCAGGTCTAGTCGCCATTAGTGAAAATTCCTCCCCCTACTTATAGGTCAGACTTGCACAGTGAGATTTATGTGTCCTAACTACAAGATGTCGAACTGCATGACCAAAGATGTCATAACCGCACTACATTAAAATTTAAGGTCTCTCAGGAACTATATGTGGCTTGATTCTCAGTATGAAGAGATAAATAGTGACCCCTAGTCCTTCCCAGGTCTATCTGTAAGGAAAAAATTGTCTCCATTTCTAGCATAAGAATGTTAATCTATGTGGAAGATTACAAACCTTGATCCTCATGATAATGATTAGTCAGAAGATCATCCCCCTACATACAAATCAGATCAATGTAGAGGATCTCGTACTTTATAATTAATCACGGTCTGTATATTTCTAACTTTCCCAGATACCCCATTTTCATCCATTAAACTCCATGCCCTGGGAAATCTTGAATCCCCATAATCACTCATGGCTATCAGATATGGGATGCCAGTGTCCTGCGGAGACCTTTGTTTGACTATACAGAAAATTCTTTGGTGGCTCTTCATATATTTCCAACAAAAAATGAACTGTAAACTAAAGGTAAATTTCACCTCCTAAGAGCTTTTTGTATATTTGAATCCCCATTGGATCCTAAGCCTCACATCATCCCTCCTGATTCGAGGGCTCCCGGAATCATGGTTTATACATTCTTCCTCTGTTTATATCTAGAGAGTACCAGGGATGTTTCAACTAGATTATCCCATACTTATGCATGATTACTTTGATATTTCATCCCTGTAAAATGACAATAATCTATGATGTCAATGTCCTTTCCGCAAGACTTAAAACTATGTGGACCCAGAATAGAAAACTTTTTCATGATGAGTCACCCACATTCTCATTGTAAAATGTCAAACTGTATGGCCCGATAATGCTTTATTCATTGATCCTTCCATCCCAAGGTGGTGGAGTGAAACCCTTACCACTTCTTGTTTCACACACCGAGCATAGCACATGTGGTCTTAGTAATTTTGGCAGGGAATTCCCCACAGAGTCAGGGAAAATCAATCCACAGTGATGGATCCTTCTTGAATGACTTTCAAAGGCATAATATAGTTTTCCCCTCCATGTTGAGAAACCCAAAGTTGTAACCATGTCAAATTAAAATGAAAGGTAAAACAAATATTGATAAAATGTTACAATCCCTACTCATGTCCCAAACCTATACAGAGAACCTAATTTCGGGTCAACTGAAAGAGTTCCCAACCTTATAGGTGATCACAGCCTTAACTTTTCTAACATATCCAAACATGCCTTTTCCATCTATTAAATTCTGCACTCTAAGAAATTTCAGATTTTCATATACCTCCCTATCCATCAGGTATGGGAGGCCAGTGTCCTGTGACTCCTTTTTTGACTATGCACACAATGCCCTGGTGGCTCTGCATATGTTGCCCACAAAAATGGCATGTCAACCAAAGGAAAATTCATCCTTGGGAGAGGATTTTCCTATTCTCATATGCTCAATGGCTTCTAAACCACAAACCATCTTTCCTAATCCAATATACCTTGAGCTCACAGCTTAAAATTTCCTCCCTAGTCACATCTTGAACACGTTGGAAGACCTTGGCTTGACCATCCTCCAGTTAATCAAGGATTCTACATCAATGTACTAATCACATGACATTAAAATTGTATAATGCTCGACAATCAATGTTCATTACTGGTCCCTGACACACAAATGAATTTCATCCTCCATGTTCCTATACACGAAAATAATCATCATAGGAATGTTCAATGTGGGTCCTAATTCATTGGAAACCCTGTGGGAAAACACAAAAATTCCCCACCAATATGTGTGAATCAGATCTTCATATGAGAAAACTTTAAAATAACTACATTTTACATGATTCCTATCATCATAAGGATACATAGTGAAACTTGAGTCATATATATCGAGCCGAACCATGTAATGAAATCAACCAATTTTTTCCCACATAAGGGTCAGACCTGCATGGGGAACCTACTCACACCTATATGGGAAGCACATCATCAAAAATTCATAGAAATATTTGGCCTGAAATCCCCCCTTTACATGTTTTGGAACCCCTCTTGAAAAACCGTAATCTATGTCCAAAAAGGTTTCAATCCCTATAACCAACCATGCCTATCAGAAATAGATGGCTAGTGTCCCATAAACACCTTTGTTTGACTATGCACATAATGCCCTGGTGACTCTACATATGCTTCCTACAAAATTTCATGTCAAACATAGGAAAATTAATCCTCATGAGAGGCTTATCCTACCACCATATACCCCTATGACTTTTACATCTCACCCCATTCCTTAGCATCAGAAACCCCCTAGATTACAGTTTACATCCACTCTCCCCTCTCATGCATAAAAGTGATAGAACATTTCTTGTCAGACCACTATGAGAAAGGTAGATCATTTATCCCCTAGTTAGAGTAGAATTAATTCAAATCATAAGTCTCAAATGTCCCATTTTTATGATGTTAAATTACATCATGCTCCATCTCTCCTTTACACATGTCAAATTCATATGGGAGTAGTTTCTCAACAAAAGCTGATATAAATTCCCCTATCACTCTCAGACATTGATCCCTAAAAATTCCACCCATTGTGTTCTTAAAAATACAAAAAAAGTCAAAATTTCCATTAAACTTCCTTTACATTGGATATAGAATGACAATGTTCTATGAACACCTTTTTTGGACCATTCACATAATTCCCCAATGACTCTACATATGTTTCACACAAAAACAGCATGTCAACAAAAGAAAAATTCTTCCTCAAGAAAGGTTTTTCATATCTTAATATGAATAATGGATTCTATGCCACATTTCATATCCAATTTCTCATAAAACACAAGTTAGGGTCAATAAAAATCCCTTATCCATGTCTGGAATCTATTGGGATGTTCTCGTCTAACGAGCTATAAATTGGGACACTTTCCTAGAAAATTAGGGCCAAAACTGCTTGACCTAAAACATCTGTCATGATAGTCTAGTTTTCAAGAATCTAAACTTCACACCAAAAGATACATGAAACTCAATAGGATGAAAATCCACAAAGGTAGCCCTAGAAAAAATTCAAGTTCCATCTCGCAAAACCTATGTTTCATACGGTTTAGGAAAAATTAAAATCAATAAAGAATCAAAATAGACACAAAGATTGTTAGGTCTAAAACCCAAAAATCATGGCCTAATAAATAGTCAAATTACATTTTCTAAGACCAAATTATAATAGAATTAGGAAAAAATTGAGATTATAATAGAAAATAAGAAATGTTTGTGGGGATTTCCATTAAACCCTAGCAATAGTCAAACTACGCTCACTGAGCCCCTTAGTTCATGAAAAAATTTGTGCATGATTTGATTATTTCCTTTATCCCTGATTTAAATTGAAATTGAAATCTGGTTGATATTACTATTTAATTTTGGTCAATTATAAATAATTGACATTTTAGGGAGAAAAATAATGACAAACATTGGAGAAAAAAACATCCTCATTATATTATATGAAAACAAGAAGGGCATCCACAAACTAGAGCCTCTCCAAACACATAGGGACTAACCATTACAAAATATGTTTAGTGGACTCACATAGGTATATCAATGCCAGATTCAACTCTTAAATGGTTTGGAGAATCCTTATCAAATCCGCAGTCTCAGCCTCTACACCTTCCTACAATTCCTCTACCTCGTGCGCAGCATTAAGGCCATCCTTCTATCCTACCTCCATAAGACATTGTCCCTAAACAACTATAGATTTGACATAGTCTTGTTCCTATTTAAGCCTCTCTTGTTCTCTTCTCTACTTCTCCACTTCTTATTTAAGCTGTACTGCTAAGGACCTTTGTTTCGCAAGTTCGCTCTGCAGCCTCATGACCACTCTAGATTGGTCAGTAGCTTCATTCATAAAAATCTATCTTGACAACAACAAGATGAGAACTATAATATACAGAAAAATGATGGGACTTGAGCATTCCTACATTCTCCCAATACATGAAAACATTCTTCACTATGTCTTAAATACCATGGAAATCAAATCCTCCAAACCATAGAACCAAAAATTGGTTAAATAATTTGGGTAGTTTTGTCAGCATATCGATGAGTGGTGTTTGAGACATCAATCTAAAAATATATTCCATGACCTTTGGTGGCTAGGATAAAGACTAGTCAGGCCCTCCCCATCAGTCTCAGAATCACTCCTAGATGATGAAACATATTCAGGAGTAAATATCACCAGGGGTGTTTTTGACTCAATGACTTCGTCTCGAATTGACCCTACGAAAGCCGCATATTTTGAAGTTTCTATTGGTTGTAGGACTGTGGTGTCAACATTAACTGCAAGAAATTGTGGTTGTGATATTAATGTCAAGGGTGAGATTAGTGAACACTCTTATCTCTTAAATCTAAATAAAAAAAAATATATAAATAAAATGGTTGGAAGAGTAGAAAAAAACCTCCGCCTGTTAGAGCGTTAATACCTTCAACTTCCATTATGTCATCACAACCCGATGAAGATGGTACTGCACCTTCATTAAACAATTTAGATTTACGGTCTTCCAAAGGAACTCGAGACCCAGGGTCATCCCTGACTAGATCAACAACCTCCATAAGATCACTTACAAAAATCAAGCTCGCAATGATAATCAGTTTGGACAAAGGCACAATGGATAGCTTTGAATTTCTAGAAGCCAAGTCTGTGAACTCTCTTATGGGTATGGAAAAAGTCATGATGACCCATTCTAAATTTATAATATCTAAGAGAGTTCCTCCCCTGTGGTTGTGACTTTTGGGATAGTAGGGTCATCATTCTCAATTGGGATATTGACCTCTGTGGACATTCCCTCTACAAGGGTGGGGACCATATGATTTAGGGCACTCAACTCCGTAATACTAGGATTTCTCCCAATATCCTATTATATTTGGGGCTCCCAAACCAGCTTATCTATGGCTACCATTGTTATCTCATCCTTATATTTGATGATAGGATTGACATGCTCAGTTGGGTCCTCAATCTCTAAATATTCCACCACTATAGGGATGGACGTCACCTCACAAAAAAAACAAGAACCCTTTGAGAGCTAACAACACCCCGAGCTTCCTCGGATGGCTTAGCCTCTATTCCTTATTTAGCCACAATTTTTGGGGGTACTTCCTCTACTATAAATGGAACTTGAGATACTGATTCCTTGGAAACTACCGCTTAATTAGTTATTGGTTCTACATTAAAATATACACACTACAACTAATCAGAAAGGTGAAATCATTTAGTATGTAAAACAGAAAAATAGATATGGTAGTTACTTGTAATCCCTGATTTGATGTAGGGAAACAATTGAGATTCCTATATACATTTCATATATTTCCATGGGGATGGATCCCATATGGTAATATCAAGAGGATATGTATGAGGTAATTCCCTGAAATGATTCACAATAACTACCTCCATGTGTCATGCATCGCCAGTGGAACCTTTCATCGCAATGCCCATGTTCAGAGGGACATGTTACCCAATGGAAGTACCTATATGGGTGTAAATGTGAGAAGGTATCAGCTAAATGATCTCCTATGAATCCTAAAAGATTAAGGAATAGAGTGATCATCATTAAGATAAAATAAAATAAAAACATAGGTCATCAAGCACACTTACCTCTTCTTCTATATCACTTGAGTATGAGTATATCACAATCTATACTACTGGATTAGACTAATAAAGCTTGTTTTTGTAATAATGAAGGCACCTATCTATTTCATTTATATATTTAGCTACTTCATCCGGATATTTGTGAAAAAAATTCATAGGGGAGCAATGGAACCTCCAAAGCCCGAAAGTTCCAATAATTCTTCTTAGAGTAGATCCCAAATGTTTTCATTAGAAACATTCACCCTCATGTCATCTCAGAACTTCTTGCCCCCTGGAAAGGAAGTCGTTATGGGAATGGATAAGGCTAGAGGGTCAGTCTGAGGAAGTGAAGTGGGTTCCATCAAATGAACCTGCTTCATGGGTTCCTCTGCAACCCTAGAACCTCCAAGGGTTGGGTTCTTGTGAGATTCATAGTGAAAATGAGTAGTTTCCCTAGCCCCAACCTCAGTAGACACATTAGGAAGGAAAGCACCCCCAGAGGTGTCATATTTATCCCCATGGACATCGGGCCTTATCATGGACATCCCTCAATGAGAATATTACAATGGCCCTATCGATCATAGATCAGGGTCTCAAGCTCCCACATGCAAAGATATACCTTTCTAGGATCATCATCCTAAGAGATGTCAGTAAGTGCCGACACATAGTCGGTTCTAGTCAGGGCCACTTTAGTCCCCTGGAGAAAGTCCCCAAAAGCAAGGGGAAATTGATCCTGAAATTATTGGGGAATGCTTAAAGTATCATATTACCACCAGGACACTATAAAGACAACATAAAGATGGATGAAAATCTGATACTCGGTGGTAGTACCAGCTGCCTCAACAATCTGAGAGGTCACAACCCATGTTCTCAAGACCTTCCTTATAGATTTATAACTAAGAGACTTATGAAGAGATTTCCCTGGTCAAGAATGATCTAAAGTTTCCTTTTTCCCCCTTATCCCCATATACCTTAGGGGTCATCACAATGGAAACTAGGTCTGCCATCTGGCTATCTGGATACAATTGAACCCATGGAATCTGCATAACCTTTTGTTAATGAGGGTACAGAACCCCCAGAATATGGAATCTTGATCTTAAACTGGGTATCCTCTTGGGAAAACATTATCCACAACTTTTAGGCCATCAAGAGATGTTTTTTCCTAGCGTGGACTACTGAGAGAAGGGGTACATAGCATTTAGACATAGTTAAATTGATGGCTAAAACAGCAAGGTGTGTATTCCTCACAAATAAGTTCCTCATCAGTATAGGAAACCAATATATCCTATCATAAAGAAATGAGGTATCCTTGGTTAATAAATTATTTTCATTCATCATTAAAAATGGTACTAGTAGGGGAAGTGTAACGATGATAAGTAAAGTGGTCATTATAGTTTATTAAATTCAACAATTCTCGTTCATTCTATTCAGTCCAGTCTTCCTACTTATCTTGTGCGGCCCAGCCCACAGGTATAACCCTACTGATACTCTAAAGATACCACCAAAGAATAGCGTGTAGAATTGGTAGGTGATTGAAAAAATAATACACCACCCCTATGGGGTCTTCTCTCTAACTCAATAGGATTTTGAAAGGTCTAATCACCAGATGAGGTCGCCTCCCCTCAATAACCCGGCCTAGTAAGAAGTAGATTTTGGATAATACCAGAATGGACAGGTTGATGCATGTTCTAGTGGCCAGTTGAGCCACCATGAAAATGTTTCTGACTCTCACACCACCAGAGTCTCGTACTGGTGAAATCCAGCCGCTCAGAAACATGGCTAAGAAGGCCGTCAACTAGAATGATCGATCGACATTTGGGACAAGTTCCCATACCCATTCATGAAACTTTCCCTACTATAAGGTAAGATAGTAGGAACCTACTTGCCTTGGGGTTTCCTTGGTTAGGAAGGACATGTGTCATCCTGCACTGGGCTTTGGGCCACTTCTCTTAGAAAATTCATTGATCTAGTTTGAGAAGGAAATGTATTACTTCTCGCAAGGTTCAATGTCCTTTGAAGATTTTTTTTTTCTCAGGAAATGAGCCTCTTAGAAAGAGGAGGAGTCCTCTCCTTATTATCCCAGGTGGAAGGGGGAGGTAGAAACTCTTCATACATATCCCCATTAATGGGAACCCCCAAAATCAGTCGATTATCCTATAGGATAATTCTGACCTCCCCATGGACTAAATGAAAGGTATTGGTATCTAGACTCCATATTCTCAGAAGCTATGGTATAAGGGTGTTGGTATGATGAACCAAGGTATGGGATACCTAGATATCCTTATATAACACCACAGTCTGCAATTAAACATGGAATTATTCACAGCTCGAACGAACCCAGAAAGGACACCACCAATCTAAACCAAAAAAACCTCCAAAAATAGGTCCTCCTTTGATAACCAGTCATTTTTTTCATTTTTTGTGGTCCTCTATGAAATGTTATTCTAGAAATGGATTGTTTCATCTGGCTTCCATCATGCACCCTCCGGAGATCGAGGGGCATAGTTCCATAAGGACCCAAAAGTATTATGCTTCTGTATGGATCTCTATTTTGAATAAATAAAATCCTTAGTAATGGTGAAACCAAATATCCAACCACTAGGTTGGTCATCTCAACATGGTGTCCGAATCATTGTACCAGACAGCAGACCAAATCCATAAATGGGAAGCATTTTTGAAATTGGATACTCCCTCTAACACATAGTAAGTAGATTTAATGAGGATTTATGTGGTGGGGTGATATGGATATTGTTGTCAATATAGTTCAACTAATTATTATGTTTTTCATCAGTAGATGAAAGGGGAGAGACATTAAATCCAAAGACCACAACATCGTCAACAACAGTCTAGGGAATAGCTATCTCTTTTCTACATCAAACAACCATAAAAAGGGTTTTTCCAAAAAAACTTATCAAGGGACCCAAATTTGTCTTCATACTAAATTCTAGAAATGGTATGAAGAGGGAATTGTCCACAAAATGATAGTTCATGGAAACCCGTGAGGCGCTGGACCATGAAGAGTTATCCAGTGAACTAAACGATTCTTGGATTGGGTGAGCCACACACCAATCTCTGCTACACGGTTATCCAAAGCATACACTTTGAAGACTTAAATTTTAGTTTGAAAATAAATTTCCAGTTCATGGATTTAAAAAATTAGTTCATAGACTAGGCCAACCTTGAATGGTTTTTGGTTCACGGAATGCAAAGCATTGTTCACGGACAAAGGATTTTAGGCAGTGTCTTTAGTATACAGAGCAAGTAAAGTTGAGAGAAATTTGAAGAGCATGTTTCTCCAATAATTCCTATAAAAGAAAAATGACCTGGCCCCCTATATATAGGCATAGTCCACCTACTTTTCCACCTTTCTACTAGATACCAGTTTAGATCAGAAAAATTTTCTCCATGAGAATAGCCACCACTTCATCTTGATCAGAACCCATTCCGATGGGGGGCATTTATAGGGTCATGAAAACATTATAATGGGAAAGTAAATACTCTTATAATTATAGAAAAGGAAATAAAATTAATTGAATGAATGATTTAGATAGAATTGGTGAAGAATAAAAATTTGGAAAATGACCCAAAATGGTCCGTGTACGGAATCCTAGGAATGGTTTGTAGAAGGTATCACCAGAGAATTGAGTAGTACATATAACAAAGAAAATAATGTCGACAGTCATGAACTGTGTCATTTCTGGGATCAAGGAGGATAATTTCACCCCTACATAAAATGCTCTCCATGAATTTTTTCATTATAAATATGGAGGAGAAGAATTCTACCCCCACGTACCATCCCCGCAAATTCAACAGTTCATAAACAGGGGAAAACT
This sequence comes from Viscum album, assembly GCA_963277665.1. Classification (NCBI taxonomy): domain Eukaryota; kingdom Viridiplantae; phylum Streptophyta; class Magnoliopsida; order Santalales; family Viscaceae; genus Viscum; species Viscum album. Next base: position 603,355,974 of record OY728142.1, read on the forward strand.
AGCACCACCCCACGAACAAACAAAACTTTTCACGAGATTTTGGTGGTTATTATCGCCACCAAGAACCATATCCCCATAGTCCTCTGTTGACCGAGTCATCCATAGGAAGAGTGATCTCCACATGGTCTTCTGTAAAAGGTGTTGTGAGATCTATAGATCCATCTTCCCCAGCACTCTATAAAAGGACCCTGAACGGGAGTCAAGAAAAGGTACGAGGGATGATAGAGGTGGAGACTATATTTTAAAGGATTTAATGGATGATTGAGAGATTTATAATGAGATTTTTTGATGATGGACAAACCTATTATGACAAATTACATCAGCTATAAACTCGTTTTATTGAGAAAAAAAATAAATAATGAAACATAACAGTGGGAAAACCAAAAACCTAATTGGAATACCGTGAACCATGTCATCTTCACGGATTAAATTCATGCAAAGTACAGAAACCAATTCCCCTCCATCAGCCTGGAACCAAGTGTAGAACCATGCTACGTGGGTGAAACCCTGCACCACGTAGCACCACACTACATGGATGGAACTCGGTGCTGCATAGCACCATGCTACGTGGCTAGAACCTAGACCCATAGGTCCACATACCATCATGGTATGAAGATGGTCTCACCACGCTTGTAGAAACATGCTACACATGGAGGCCCCCATCCCACAAGAAGAAATAGTACATAGAATGGGGTACCCTCGGATGTTCCACTCTTCGGATTTGATCATCTCCTTCCATTTCTATCACCTCATCTGCATCCCCTTCATGAACCAATACAATAGTATCAGGACTAAGCCTCTTCTAAAGCCACCAGACCCTTATGATAAAACCACCAGGCACAATAGCCTATCCTTTTGAGTTTACATATCCATGATAAGAGGATTCACATTTGTAATCCCCACCACAGTGCAGACCCCCAAAATGTTCATAAGTTTACATTTCCAGGGTAACTCAGGGTCCAACCATGGGATAATAACATGAACCTCCCCATTCTAGGGGTCAACGGTAGTTAATAGACTTTACCATCTATGATGGTTAGTGATACACAAGGAAAATCATGCTTTCCTTTCCATTTTATGAGAATCAATATTCATACCCATTCCCAGAACTAATTTCAGGGTACTCACACTGAGGTAAGCCCCTAGCTTTTCTTATAGGAGCTTTCATCAATGCTCCTCTCTACCTCCACCCTGGGAAAACATGGATAAGTTAATATAACTATCCATGATATGAAAACAAAAAGGATATGGGCAAGTTAAAATCCCTCCCCCTCTCTTCCTTTGGGATCCAGTACCATCTACCACACTACTACATATATTTTTTTTAAAAGTTCTTGAAACCACTTTCAACAGTGCTAGAAAAGAATTGTTAATCTTAGTGAAGATAAAGGGGGAGTCCCCTTTATCAGTGCTAAAAAATCACTTATAAAGGGGGCCCTTTGTCTGCACATAAAAATAACTGATAAATGTCCCCCTTTATTAGTGATATTTTAGAATGAATAAATAATACCCTTTATCATCACTATTTTTATTACTGATAAAGGAAAAAATTATAGTGCTAAAAGTAGTGATGATAAAGGGGGCCTTTATCAGTGCTTGGAATAGTGCTAATAAAGGCCTAGCTTCCTTTGATGTTCTGTTTATATAACCACACACCCACAAACACCTGCACCACACACACACACTACCAACACAAAACAGCACCTACACATCACACACAAGAACAAATCAGAACACACAACAATGTAAACAATAACAAAGTTGTTCACAAAGGGGTTTGGAAAACAATTCTATAATCATTTCAAACATTGGTTAATATAATTATATTTACAATTATTTAACAAATAGTGAACAAAATTAATGTTTCATCTTTTAACATCCATGATCCCCTCTCAAAAATGTCCACCCAAGGTATTAGTTACCGAACAAATCATCCCCACTCAATAAAAAGGTTCCACCTATATACAAAAAAAATATTATTTTAGTAATAATATAAATAAATAAATTAAACCTTAATATGAATGAATAAATTAGTAAAATGTCAATTTTTAATAAAAAAAGACACATTTAGAGTTATAAAAATCACACTGTGCATCATATTGAGGTGGGGTTGATTCCTACACATCCCAAATGAGTTAGGGATAATTGTTCTAAATATCAAATCAATATAGATGAGTTTTATTTGTTTTGAGTATGTCCTTTTTTCTTTTACTAAAATTAATATCAAATTTAAATGACACATTTGGATTTGTATCAGTCACATCATTCATCGAATTGAGGTGTGGTTGATTTCGATACATCAATAATGACTCACAGATCGTTGTTCTAATGTATAAAAAAAATCTGAATGCATTTTCATAGTTTTCAGTATGTTAGTTGTGTTTTCTTACTAAAATATTATTTCAAACCAGAAACACGCATATTTAGTCATGCTGGTAGCATCGTACATCGTTTTGAGTTGATACTACTTTATACATGTCACAAATAAATTAAGAATATCTCTCTTAAATTATGAGGACAATCAGAGGGAGTTTTCTTGGTTTTCAGTGAGAGAAATTGTTTGATCTAAAATGTCAATTTTTAACTGATAACAGACACTTTTAGTCATACTGGTCACACCGTGTGTCTAATTGAGGTGAAATTGATTCCTCCATATAAAAAATGACCCATGGATCATTTTCTTAAATATTCAAAGCAATTTGAAGGCATTTTCTCAATTTACAGTATGCCACTTATTCTTTTTTTCATAAATTAATGTCAATTTTAAATAAAAACACATTTGGATTTATACCAGTCACAAAATTCCTCATATTTTGGTATGGTTGAATCTTAAACGTCACAAATGACTCATGGATAATTTTTATAAAGTATCCAAACAATAAAAATGTGATTGCTCAGTTTTCAGTATGTTAATTATGTTTTTTTACAAAAATATTATTCCAAACCAAAAAACATTATATTTGGGTCATACTGGTCGCATCACGTGTCGTTTTGATGTGAGACTGCTTCATACATGTCAAAAATGACTTATGGATTGTTTTTCTAAATAACCAAATCAATATGAATGCATTTTATTGGTTTTTAGTGAGTGACACATTTTGTGCTAAAATGTATATTTTAAACTGATGACAGACACTTTTAGTCATACTAGTCATACCATGCATCAGATTGAGGTGAGGTTGATTCCCACACATCAAAAATGACTCATGGATCATTTTCCTAAAGTATCAAAACAATAAAAATGTGTTTTTATGGTTTTTAGTTTGTCACTTAGTCTTTTTTACTTAAATTAATGTCAATTTTAAATAAAAAAACATTTAGATTTATACTGATTACATCGTACACTGTATTGAGGTGGTGTTTATTCCTACATATCCCAAATGAATCATAGATCATTTGAATAAATTATAAAAACATTATGAATGTTTTTTCTTAGTGTTCAGTATGAAAATAGTAGTTTTTACTTTAATTAATGTTAGTTTTAAATAAAAAGAGACACTTTGAGTCATACTGGTCGCACCGTACATGGTATTGAGGTTCAATTGATTTCTACACATCACAAATGACTTATAGATCACTTTCCTAAAGTATAAAAATAATATTAATGTGTTTTCTCATTTTTGTAGTATGTTAGTTGTGTTTTTTTATGAAAATATCATTTCAAAATGAAGTCACACCTTTTGAGTCATATAGGTCACATCGTGCATCAGTTTGACATGAAACTATTTTATACATGTCACAAAGAACATATGAATCATTTCCTAAATTATGAATACAATCAGAGCCAGTTTTCTTGGTTTTATGTGAGTGACAAATTTTGAGCTAAAATGACAATTTTAAACTAATAACGGTCACTTTTAGTCATATTGGTCACACCGTTAATTGAATTGAGGTGTGTTTGATTCCTACAGATCAGAAATGACTGATGGATCATTGTCTTAAATTATCAAAACAATCTGAATGCATTTTCTATATTTTCAGTATGTCACTTGTTCTTTTTTCTAAATTTATTATTAATTTACTATAAAAATACACACATAAAGCCAAAATTTTCCCAATATGCATCTGATTTTGGTGCGGTTCATTCCGACACATCACAAATGACTTATGGATCATTTTCATAAAGTATCAAATGAATACTAATGAATTTTCTCAGTTTTCAGTATGTCATTTATTTTTTTAACCAATAATACTATCAATTTTAAATAAAAATAGACACTTCATGTCATACCTGTCACATATTCACGCTATTTTTGCACATTATTATATCAGGTTTGCTGCCCATTCATTTCGAGATGAATTTATATCATCTTGTGAATATGAGACTTTTCAAAAATAATGGTAGTACTAAAAAAATATCAATACACAAAGGATTAATAAATATTTTAAATGAAATAGTAATTATCTTTAAAAATACCTCTTTAGTGATGCTATTTTTTTTTGATGAAATACATTCTCTATTATAAATTTACAAACATAATAACCACAATCTTTTTTATTTGTTTATTTCGGACATTGAGAAAACATTGAGAAAAAAATAATTAATTTTTTTGATATGTGCTTGGATAGTGAAATATTATTACATATACCCATATATTTATCCAGTCATAGTACTTGTGATGTTTCTTTTTCTGTCCCCTAGCCTTATTCCATGTCATAGACAAAATTCACACACCACCCTATCCAAACAGAATCCTCATTAAAAGATAATATAAATTATATAACGAGATGTTTAGTTCTAAAATGTTGTACGCAATGCATTAAACATTGATAAACTCCATCATGTGTGGTTATTTTATGGGATATACATTCATTGAATTCAGTAAATAAATTTTTCGAGTAGTCAAATTGACCACAATGAGCATCCAATGCTGACTACGAACAGAAAAAAAGAATAAGTAATGAAATAAAATATATTTGATATGATTAAACTGTAGAGTTTTACCCTTTTATCATTTGTATTAAGAAGATTATTTCATTCATAATTTTGTTGGTAAACAATTTGAGTAGGCCTGTCACTATTTCAACCTATTTATTGGATTTTATTTTCTGTTATGTAGAGGTGATGTGGGGACTAATGAGTCCAAATTTTTGTTCATGGGGACATTTCTTCAATTTTTTTTTCATATATAGGCCTTTGAAAAAAATTAAATGTATTTAGTAATAATTATAATAGTATATCTACTTTTGGAAAATCAAATCCAGAAAACATACCTCATGTATACATTTACAACTGAGCCTCCTAGCCAATAATACACCAACATTTCACAAACATAGTCAACCCTAATGAAATATAGATCCTCCCCACTGTACATATTTTCATAAAAAAATTTGTGAGTACCACCATCTTTCAATTTCTTATTCACAAGATCCTCAAATGATAATAAATGTGAATATATAATGGATGATTTTAAGGTGTTTTCAGTATATTGTTTCGATAGGTTGGTTAATCCTTGATATGGTTTTGAGATATTAATTATTTAAACCCCTTTCCCTATGTACATCTATAATAAAATTCATCAGTTTAGAACTTTTTCTTTAAATGTTAAAGGTTTATCTTGAAAAATAAATTGGAAATCAGTACCTCCTTGTTGACAAGTTTTTTTACAAGTTGTGATGGCCATGCGATGAATGTTCCTAGAGCTTTTTCGAACTTATTAATATATTCATCATCAATTGGAATAGGTAGATAAATTCTCAGTTGGGCTATGTTAATCAACACTTTGACATGACCTATTGGAAGTAGTATGTTGTGTATCATGGAATTCTAGATATTGATCACTATAACCCTCACTACAAGGCGATGGGTGAGTGTTTATAGATATAAATCATAGTATTTTTCACCATGTACAATATTAGTATAGGAATGGTATCCAAGTCTATCTAATTCAAAATTCATAGAAACAATTATTATAACATTGATTACCTTAACTAAGATAGGTTTTCTAGGGGAATGGTTTGCCTCAATGGAGGTGGGGGTGCGGCGAGATCTTCACGTGATGGTTTTTCTTGAGGTTTTTCTTCTCTTTCCCCCCCACAATAAAATTTGTTACAATCTCTCTCTGCCATTTCATTTGTTATTCAAGGATAGATACTAATTCTCTTATAATTTTCATTTCTTTACTTTGATCCTCTTGTTATTTTCTCAAAAAAATGTTCAGGGTGTCACCCTAAATCCCACACCTCTAACGCAACCATACTTTTATAGCTGCTTCAAGGCCAATGCATGTATGTATACATCCAGATTAGATGTTTGTGATTATTTTGACTATGTAAAATAGAAAATATTGGAAAATAATAATCATTATTATGTAATATCAATTTAAATAAAAACAAATATTTATTATTCCATACTTACAAATGTTTCTCAAAATTTTTGTGTGTTTTAATCTATTAGTATCACATAATTATTTACATGTACCTACTTCCATAGCATATGGAGTGCGATGTAAGTGACTTTGGATTTGGATTCATCAATCTGCATATAAATAGAGTAACACAGTTATGGTGGTGTTTTATGTCACATAAAAGTATTATGGTAGATTTAAAATATGTAACATTTTTTTCAACTGAAGCTTACCCCATCATTGCTTTACGGTAGGGGTATGCTAGTTTTTTTGCTTGTTCCTTATTTTCAGCACTCCGTTGTCATTTTTTATATTAAAAACTATCAATCAAAGTGATGAATACATGTATCATCAAACAACCATTTACCAAACAGAATGTACCTGAAAATACCGCTCCGTATGATGGCTAGTAAATGCATCTCACACTCCTTGGGATATCAGGTTTTCATAATGAGGTGGTGGGTGTGGGTTTATTTTCCCTTCAGAAACTTTAAAATAATATCTAGTTAAAATTTTGTGAAAGCATTTGTGAATCCATCCAGTAACCCTTAATATAAAGTTCTTGTGTGATTGATCTACTATAAATTCACTCTACAAGGGATGATTAAGAGTAAGTAAATCTTTCATTATTTTATTTTTTAGTAAATTAAATAAATGATATAATAATGTTACTATAATATCTCCCCACATTAGTGTCTTATGCTTGGTGACAACATGGTGCCACGACAATACATCAATCGATATGTGTTGCTGAGTGATGATTCCAATGTAACTACTGAACATGGCCTTGTTGGGGTTAACATGATTGCTCCATTTATTCTATATGACCTCATATTTGATTCCTTTTTTCCTTGAGGATTTTTGTTAACATCATCAAACTAAGATTCTCTTATTTTTTCTAAACTTCCAGTGTTTTGTTGCTTACAATTTCCTCCGTTTAAAAATCATCAATATGTTCCTATGAAGATCTAGCATCTGTATGTGCATATGGTGGTTGTACATCTATACTGGGAGTAGTATTAGTAGGTTGAAAAACTTGTTGGTCCTTTTCACTATGAGTAACCACAGGTTGAGAGACCTATTGTTCCTCTACACTATGAGTAACAGAAGGTTGAGAGACTTGTTGTGCCTCTACACTGTGATCAGTAGTAGGTTGAGAGACCTTTTATGCCTCAGTATTGGGAGCATCATCACATCTAGAAGTCATTATATATATATATATAAGTTGTTTAATATTTAATTTGTATTATATAAAATTAACAGAGAACAAATAATAACATAAGGTAACATGGTGTATATTACAAAAAAATATAACCTGATTATTGAACACTTTTTTTAAAGGATGAAGGGATTTGACCCCTCTATCAACTATCCAAATCCCTTCATTTTTGTATCCTCTTACATACAAAATTTCATCTACATTGGTACTGCTATGAATTTATTACGATGTCCCAATTAAAGGGTCAAACTTAGTTGAATTTTGATATAACCCTTTAGTGGTTTTGGTCAATAACATAATGATTGACCAGTTTTGGTTTGTGGGATATGGAATATAAAATAATTGCACTACCTATGATTACATTATAAATAGTTCATATTTGTACCCTTTCTTACTAAAATAAACTTTCACGAATCCCAGCTCATCTATTTTAACAACACACCTATTATCAACCCACTTGAATTGAAAAATAAGAACTTGTAATTTCTTATAATCTAACTCCCATAGTTGTCTGATGATGCCAAAGTATGAAATATTCACATAAATTGGATCTATGTCCTTATCATCAGAAACATGCATCACTTCATACAGAATTATGACTCCAATATTCTGCACGGAACATCCTTTATCATTTTCATTAGTGTAGAATGTATAACCCTTAATTACATAAACATTATAATATAATACATACACACTTGGTCTTATGGCTAGCCATCGAAGTCATTTTGAAATTAAGTTTAGACTTTCATCTGAACCCTTAAATATATGGTTCCGAAACTATCCTATAAACTATATATTATCTATATTTGATATCCATTTTTCACCCCTTTATGGATTCAAATGCCAAATAATTTCTTTGTGGCTTTTGACATATGGGTCAACCCCCAAGCTGTTATGGAAAAACATAAAGGTGGGCATGTTCCCAATCTGTAATAATGATTGTGAAAACCTCCCTCCCAGAAATTACTTTACCCGCAAGCCGTAGAATGTGATGATATTTTGGTAGAGAAATTATTTCCACACCAGACATGTATTCGGTATAGAATTCATTGGCTTCCTCAATAATATAACGCTCCATAATAAAACCCTCTGCCCGACTTTGATTTTTGACACACCCTTTCAAACTATTCATATACAATTCAATGGGGTACATCCATCTATAGTGTATGGGACTACATAGTTAAATTTATCTCACCATGTGAACCATAACATTAACCATCATATCAAAGAATTTTGGTAGGAGTAAAAATTCCAATTCACATAATATTATAGAAATTTCCCTTTCAATACATGGAAATTTCACTGGGTCAATAACTTTTCTGACTATAGCTTTGAAGAAGAAACATATCTTTGTTAATGTATAACAGAGATTGTTGGAAAAAAATCAATGTAAAGCTATAATAATTAGATCTTACATTAAAACATGGAAAACATGTGATTTCAGACCCTTTAACTTTAAATTGGTCATTGAAACGATGTTATTGATATTCAACGAATACCCCTATGTAACCTTTATGTCATTAAATATGTTGAAAACTGACATCTCTCTTTCATGGAAAGAGTGTAAGCAGCTGGAGGAAGAAAAGTTCATTTTCACCCTTCACTGGCGCCAACTGTTCCCTTATTTCCATGTCAACCATGTCCAACCTACCAAGAATTTCATCCTTTTTTTTCTCAGGTGAATTTAGAAATGTGGCAATGACACTATCACATATATTTTTTTCAACATGAATAACATCAACATAGTGTATGAAGTACAGACAATTCTAGTATGGTAATTAAAAAAGACTAATCTCTTGTTCCAGCTGGTTTTACATAAGTTTTTTCAAAAATGGTTTACCAAAATTAGTGTCCACATATTTTACTTTCTAAAACAATTGATCCTCTGTTAGTGGAGGTGGTGATGAAAATTCTTCGAAAGATCCATCGAATGATGTCTTCTATGATCAGTATTTATGTCATCGGGGTAGAAATGTGTGATTTCCTAGAAACAGAATTTTTGATGAATGTTTCAACCTAATTGACTGTGTACCTTATTCACAGAAGAGACACCCTCGAGTTCCTTTAATGCTATATATAAACAAATTTCCATAAGTATAAAAGTCATTTATTTTCTCATACAACATGGCACTTAATGTGAAATCTTCGTTTTTTTAATCACTATACAACGTAACAAATGAATCCCGCAATAATTTCAAATCCTCAATCAATGGTACTAAATAAGCATCATTATCAATACCCAGTTGTTTCGGTCCTGATATAAGCATATATAGGATGATGTGTTTTCGTTTCCTGTATAACAATGGTGGAAGGTTACAATTTTTCAACATAACTGGCCATGTATAGTGAGTTCTGCTTTGAAAACCAAAAGGATTCACTCTATATATAGATAAAATAAGACAAAATTTTCTTGGCTTGTTTCCAAAATTAGGATACTCATGATCAATTCTCTTCCGCTGAGGGGAGTCTTTAGGGTGATGTTTTTTCCCATATTTATTTCTTCTCTCTGTATGCCACATCAATTTCCCTATAGTATCCTCCCATCCATATAGGATTTTAAACCGTGGAATGAATGGAAAGTACCATACAACTTTCATAGGACTGGATTCATCTTTATTATATTAAGAAACACCACACTTTGGTCATTCTCTAAGTGATTTTTGTTCCTAATGAAATAGTATAAAATCATTTTGGTAGGAATGTATTATTTCAGCGATCATACCAATTAAGTATAACGTTTCTTTGGCATTGTATTTTCGGATTAGGAGCTCATTATCTTTTTTGGATCATATTATTCAAGAGAGAAATAAATTCTATAAAATTTTCATCTCTCCATATATTTCTTTCTTTCAAATTATATAGCTTCAATATGGATAAAAATGTTGTATATTTAGTTCAACCACCATACAATGGTGTCTTTTCACAACTATTCAATAGCTCAAACTATTTGGGGAAATCATGAAGTTCATCTCCAACTATCCTTATCATTTCCTCAATATGATATTTATCATCATTTGCATCTGTAATCATGTACTCGATACAATATTCTCCATTTTCCACACTTATAATCATTTCAGATGATCCATAAAACACATCGTTATCCCATCCACTTGCTATGTTCCCTTTTTCCCCATGTTTACTCCAACATTTATAACTTCGATCTATTCCATGGTATATCATGTGTTCTTCCAACTCCTATGGACTAAACTTTTTTAGATAAAAATAGTGTAAACACTGAAAAAGGATTTGAGAAGGGTCAAATGCATGATATTTTGAAAACATGATGAACTCTTTCACTCTATCTCTATACTCTTTTGTCAAATGATTGGCATCCACACATTATTTATTCATATACATCCTATTTGATTTGGTGATATTAGTATTTAACAAAATAAATACATGAAATATTGATATAATGTAATGGATTTCTTAAATTTATAAAAATATAAACATAAAAGATTATGGTAAAACTATAGTTCAAATGTCCTTCGAAAAATATTTAAAAAATCACACTTGAAATACCATTAAAAAACCAACCATTTAAAAAAAATTCCTCTTAAAAAAGACTCTTTTTAAAATAAATTAATTAGTTCCATACACTCTTTCACAAAACCACAATTCATTTTTTTAAACATTCAAGGCATCTTCTTAACCCAAAAATCTTAATCATCTAAAATGAGTGACAAAACTCTAAGAAAAATTTCAAGGCACTGAAATCATTTTAAAATAGACACTTAGGAATTTTTACAAATAAATAGATCCCAAGATAGTCACCTTATAAAAGATATATAGAAAACACCTCAATTCATTACAAATCAATCAGTGTTTTATGATTCCATCACAGTATTCTAAAGTTTGGTGTAATAATAATAATTTACATAAGCAATTGATATTTTAATCCCTACCATTGGATATCCCTTATTCATGATTAAATTTTCTAGTTATATCAATTATCCTTCACCACAACACCAGAGTCCCAATGGATATGTTCTATAGTCAGTGACAACAATCACAACCATGAAACACTCGTGTTCCAGTTTACTACAAACATTGCATTATCCCAATGATCATTGGCTCACACAAAATCAATTGGTTATACACCCCAAGAACAATGTATATGTCTCTCACATGAATTAATATTTGTTATTTACTTTATAAATATACCTAGGAAAATGTACAAGGATTAACCCAACTACTAGATCGAGAGCGCTCCCAACACTCCACTTCTCAAGTCAAATGCATCCAAATGCCTACCCACAATGGTGTATTTTTATATAATTACCTCTTGGTGATAGAAGACCCCTATAGGCCCAAAAATTGGAAAATAATCCCCACACATTACAATTTATTAAAAACATACGATTTTATATTTATGAAATAATAATTTTTAATTGAGAGTAGGGTTTTTAGAAACATATTTATATTTAAATAATTGGTTTTAATGAATATTAAAATCCACCTAAGTAGAAATATTAAAATGAACCATTTAAATAGAATGTGTTTTATATAAAATTTCTTTACACCATTGAATCTTTAGGGAAATAAATTTTCTTAATATAAATTATGCCTTAAGTTATTTTGTAACAATCGTGATTCTAATTTTATTTTACTCATTCCCACTTAGTCAACCCATCCATTACGTCACCACCAAATCATCCTCTTAATTGAAGGTTAAATTGGTTTTGTTGACATATAATTAAATCAATTTTTAGTGTAATGCAATGACTTACTTTATAAAACAATAATATGACTAAAAATGATTTACATTATATATAATATGAAAAAAATATAATGTCTAATCTAAGATACATTTTTTATCTTACAGTTATTCATAAATGTGGGTTGACACAATTTTAAAACTTATTATTTCAATTTCATCCAATTATTAGTTAAAAATGAAAATATGGGACATATTTATAATAAAAAAGTGTGTAAAACAACTCAGAAATGGTCTCCCCAACTTAGACATTTATATAAAAAAAATATGACATAGGATTCTGAGGGCCCAATCAGATAAAAAATTATATAAAAAAGACCTCAAAATGAACGACGGAATATGGAGGTCCCAATTTAATAACATATAGAATGTACATTGTGAAATATTTACAGTAATGGAGTTGTTACTTATTATAGTAGGGTCTTAGGTCTTGTAATTAACACCTAAATTCCCTATTACCTATGTTATACACTTATGAAAAGTGATCAAACACCCATTAATTTGACCATAAAACTATTTTACAAATAAAAAACAGTTCCCATTTACCAGAAGATCCCAAAAAACCTAATTCATGCCTCAAATGAATCCTAAGGACCTGATGGAAACTATTCACATCATACCGTGTATTCATACAGAAAACATAAAAATGAACTAAAGTACATTGATCATAGAACCACTACATATAATCCAACTATTTTCCAATCTAAAACCAATACATTTAAAAGAATCTTATGAATATGACTCTTATCTAAAATCCTTAAGAATTCCTAACCACACTATTATCCCATCAACAACACCAAAAATAGAAATTCAATATTAACATCAAATCCCTTTCCATAGACACATTGAACATGAATAAACATTTATTATACCCAAACCATATGTTCCTAATTTCATTTAATCACACCCAAAATTACTTGGTATAATTTTTGAGATCCGAAAGAGTTCACTACACATGTGAACCAAACTTTTTTAACTCTCATCACTCTCTCAAGAAGATAAGGTTAGAAACAACGACATAGTAATCACAATATAAATACCTTTGAATCAATTCAATTACTATATCTATCAAAAATTTCATATTTTAAAGTAAATAATGCACTAGTATGCCTAAGGCCTCCACATAAGCTTCCAAATTATCTCAAAATACCACATTCTAAAACTAATTTCACATCTATAAGTGCATCAAATTCAACATTTTTACAAGCCATTAAAAAAGATAAAGAGCATAAAATTTTTATGTACGGATGAAATAAATACGGGACATTATAATTTCAATGAAAATAATTTATCTCAATTTCTATAAAACCATTGAATATATTTGGGTGACCCATTCTATGGATTTTATTAAAACACCAAGATTAAAACCAAATTAATAAGTTTCATCAAGATATTCTAAAAAATCCTATTTTGAAAAGCTTATATGAAGAAAAAAAATAAACCATCACGTTTGTTCTATTAGGATTACCAAATATAACACTCACAATTGAAAAACATTTATAATTGATAAAAATGGAAACACCATAAAAAACATCATTGGATTAGAGTACAGTAATTGTGGAAATAAGGAATACCATCTTGCAATTCATTTGGTGTTCAAATAAGGACCACCAATGAGCACGATTTTCAGTGGGTCATTTATCCTGTACAATTCACAACATCATCATTAATATCAAACTGTAATAACATATGAAACAAATGAGAAAGAGGAGAAAAATAACTGTGGAGGTGTGGTTTATCTCTTGGTGGAGGTGCATTCACAGAGGATGAGAGGTGTGTGATAGAGGAGTCCTTCGGCAGAGGATAGGTGTGTGACAAAGGAGTCCTCTGGCAGAGAAGAGGCAAACAAAAGAGGATAGGCATGTGGGGAAGCTGGATTCACAATGGAGGTAATCACAAAGGCAAAGGAGTTGATGGCAGAGAAGAGACGTGCAGTGGTGGAGAGGTGCATGGATGAGGAGATGCATGTGGGGAAGGTGAGTTCACAGTGGAGGAGTCAGTGGGAGAGGAGGAGGAGGAGAAGGCAGCGACAGTGGTGATCGACTTCCACAAGAGCTTGAGGGGTGTGTGGAAGGAGGGTAAAGTTAGGGTTTCTTTATAAAACATGGTGAACCTTTTATCAGCGCTAGATAAAAAGTGATGAAAAATGTATGTTTTATCAGCGCTAAAATGGAAATTGCTGATAAAACATGCCTTTATCAGCACTTTTTTAGATATGATAATGATAATCCTTTATCAGCGATAATAAAAGGCTGATAAATATATAATATTAGTAATTTATTTATATTCTAATATATATTTAAAAAAAATTATACATTATAAATATGTATTTATATTTTTAAAATTATAATTTTTAAAATTATAAAATTATAAGAAATATACTTATTATATTTATGATCTTAGAAATATATATAATTAATATATTAATTGTATATATTTAAAAGATCATAGTTGTATATAACAATATTTCTTCTAAATTTATAATTATATATATATATATATATTTATTTATAATTATAATTATAAATGAAAATATATTTATTTATTTAAATAATTATAAAGTTATAAAAATTTAATATTTCTAATATTTATAATTTTATTTATATATATTTAATATATTTATTACAATTTTATAATTATTTAAATATATCTTTATTTATTTGTAACTATATATATAAATATTTGTATTTATTTCTCAATATATCAATATATTTGTAAATATAATTAGAAATATATTTATTTAATTATATATAACATTATATATGAAAATAATAAATATGTTTTCTATGAATTAATAATTATTTAAATAAATATATATTTATTTATATTTTTAACTAATAAAAAAATATTTGTTTATTTTTAATTAAAAATTATAATAAATAAATTATGTATAGTTGTATTTATAAATATATAAATATATAACTATAAAATTATAACAAATATATTAATAATTTTATAAATATATATAATTAATATATTTATTATAATCTTTTAATTATTTAAATATATCTTCATTTATTTGGAATTATATTTATAACTATTGGTATTTATTTATCAATATATGTATATAAATATATATAATTAATAGATTTATTATTATTTTTTTATTTATTTAAATATATCTATTTTTATTTAGGAATTATAATTATAAATATTTGTATTTATTTATAAATATTTTTATATATTTTTTTAATTATATATTTATAAATTTATAAGTAGTATAATAAATATATTTATTATAATTTTATAATTATTTACGTATATATATTTATTTATTTTTATAATTAAAATAATAAATAAATATATTTACAAATATTTTTATATAATTATATATATATATATTAAATTATAATATATGTATATATTTATTGAAATTTTATAATTATTTAAATATATATATATATATATATTTCTAATTATAATTACAAATAAATATATTTAATTTTTTTATATAATTAAAATTTAATAATTATATGTATAATAAATATATTTATTCTTTAAATGTATTTAATGTAATTTTTTTTGCATTGAGAACATAATATAGTATATATATGGGTAACATGGATTAATTAATCATACCCACCTAGTAAAATATACAAAATAAAAAATGAGCCATTAATGGACAACATAAATAATAAGATGTGTGTAATGTATAAATGAACATTAATGATGATACATAAAATATAGACACACATGATCAGTATATATGTTGACCAAATTTATTGGAAACACATATATATTTAATTCTAATCTTAGAAATGCTTTTTTTTAAAATTATATATATATATTTGAATTATTAAAAAATACATATTAATTATAAACATGAATTTTTTATTTAATGTATAGAAATAAACATTATTTTTTAATATAAATATAATAATTGTATATAAATTATTATTAAAAACATTTATCAGAGCTAAAAATAGCACTGATAAATGTAATTTTTTTATAGCTAATAAAAACACTAATAAATGTGTACCCTTTATCACTGCTTTTTTAGCGCTGATAAAGGATGAATTTATCAACACTTTTAGCTATTGATGATAAAGGCTCCCCCATCATCAGTGATTTTTGTTTAGCACTGATAAAACGAGGTGATTCCCTTGACCCATTTTTGGTAGTGCCAAAAGATGATGTGGGATGTGCGATCTTCAAATCCATCACCTCCTCTTGTTTCTCACACCAACTATGAATCACGTGGTTTTAGAGGCTAGTGGTGATCCTAAAATCCACATAACCCTAAAGTATGGGTATCCTTGAAGGTGTAAGCCCCAAATTCCTTGAACTAAAAGAACCCTCATTCCTTCTCTGATTAGGATACGTAGGACGCCTGCCTATGGCCAGAGATCAAGGGGCATTTTCCTTAGAAGTCAGTCCCAATAAAATGCCCCCAAAATCGCTAGGGTATCCTCTTCAGATGTAATCCCTACTTGTTTTTCTCAAAAGGGAAACTCCCATGTGTAAGACCCAATAATTCCCCCCAAAACAAGCCGCCTCAAGGGTATATGTCCCAAATCAAACCTAACTACAAGGGCTTTGATTCCCTACTAACTGGGATATGTAGGAAACCTCTCTGAGGTCCAAACCCAACACCCAAATCACCACAATGTTCCCTGGGCCATATCCCCAGTAGGGTCATATCTACCCAGTAGATCATTTCTCCTTTGGGAATCTTGGACCACTTTGGCATAAGTCCCTTACGAAATCTTGACTATGTATCTTCCGCCTAGAAGTACTCATCGCATGACGTTAAACTGCATGGATGGGTCCTTGTCACACAAACGTAAAAGGTGATGTGTCAAGTAAAGTGACACTAAACTATGTGGAATCTAATTCCTCTCATGAGAATATGTAGGAATCCCATCTTATGAGTTTGATCTTGACATCAAAACAATCTCTGCCATCCTTGGATAACGATAAACTCTAGAGCACATCATGATATGGATTAAATCATCATTTTATCATTAAAATAACAGAGAGTCATTAGTGTTTCCGTAAAAGGGTGACATTGATGAATAACCTAGGATACACAAAGATGTCCTCATTAATAGAAAAACTCAGAAACATACTGATGATTCCAAATCCATGCATATTTTTGATTGATCTTGTAACCCATGAGTAATCCGTGGACACATGATTGGGAAAGAACCAAGGATTCACAAACATAGGAACATTGTTTAAATCTATAAGAGAGTTCTAGAGTAGTAAATAATTCCCCCCAAAAGGATGTGATGAGCCTGAACTCCCATCCACTCGACCAATAGAGCCCTTAAGTTCTGTTTTCTAGACCATCCAATGAGCACCTTCCTTTGGAAAGTCGGTCTAAGAATCATGTATAAAAGCTATGTTGGGTGTTTCTGGAACCACGAATAAACCCATTGGAGACCATACAAGGATATTGTACCCAAAATCAACTGATGTCACAAACACTTAACCCCCTGCAATCACCTTCTGTGACCACTCAAATGTTATAACTCCTTCACAACACAAGAAATATATACTGCCATGTCCTGGTGCGGCCATCTCGCTCACCGAAAAGGGTCACGATGTGAATTGGGACAAAATAAAAATGGTAAACCAGACATGAAACTCTATAAAATTAGGTAATTGGATATTATCTTTTGGACAATTTTATTTGCTCCCACACACGCACCTTGGTCCAAAACAACCCTATAAAACCATTAATCCTTGTAACTCTAAAAACCAGAAAACCCAGAAAACCCTAAAACCCATAAAAATCCAAAAAACCCAAAAAAACATTAAGAAACCCTAAAACACCAAAACACCAAAATCCCAACCCCCCCAAGAAAAACTTTACACCCATAAAACTCTAAAACCACTAAATCCCCTAAAACCCTAAAACTATTAAAACCACCAAAAACCCAAAAAACCCAAAAAACCTTAAAACCCCTAAAACCCCTAGAAAACCATTAAAACCATAAAAAACTAAAAATCCTAAATAAAATGAAAACCTATAAAAGAACCTATTAACCTCAAAAAACCTTAAAAACCATAAAACAAAAAAAAAAACCAAAAACCCCGAAAACCCTATAAAACCCTTAAAACACTTAAAACACTAAAACCCCTTAAACTAACCAAAAAAAAATCGTAAAATACCCTAAAAACCATAAAACCCCTAAAAGACCCTAAAACCCCAAAACAAAAAAATACCCTATAACCCATAAATACACTAAAATACACTAAAAACCCTAAAAACACTAAAAGACTCTAAACCCCCTAAGAACATAAAGGATCATAAAAAAACTAACAACCTTAATAGACCTGAAGAATTCTAAAAACTCTATAGGGAGATAAAATCTATAATTAACTGAAAAGACCATAAAAACCCAAACACAGCTAGAAGACCCTAAAACCCCTAAAAATCCTCAACGAACCTAAAACCCCTAAAGAACACTAAAACCCTAAAAACCCTAAAACCCATAAAAGATCCAAAAAACCCTAAAAATAATATAAAAAACTTAGAACCCTCTAAAGACCCTAAAACAACCTAAAAACCCAAAATACCCTACGACCATTAAAAATACCAAAAGGACCTAAAAATGCTAAAAACCATAAAAACCCTAAAACATGATTAAAAACCCTAAAACATGATTAAAAACCCTAAAAACCCTAAAACACTAGAAAACCTGAAAAACCCTAGAAACCATAGATATAATAAAAACCATAAAAAATACCCAAACTCCAAAAACCCCCAAAACACCTAAAAACTTAAAACCCCTAAAAACCTAAAAACGCATAAAAACCCTAAAACCCAATATATCCAAATCCCCAAAAGAACCTAGATACATCTAATGACCTTTTAAACCCCAAACCCCCTAGAAAACCTAAAACCAATAGAAAACCCAAAAACTCTCAAAAACCTCCAAAACCCCGAAAAATAATAAAAAACCCTAAAACCCCTAAAAAACCAAAAATCCCCTAAAACCCCTAAAAACCATAAAAAACATAAAAACACTAGAAACTTTAAACACCATGAAAACCCTAAAAACCCCTAAAATGCTCAAAAACCTAAAATAACCCTAAAAACACCAAACCCCTAAAAACCCTAAAAACCCTAAAAATATGAAAAAAACCCTAAAAACCCAATAAAAACCTCAAAAACATTTAATATCCCTAATGTTCCTAAAACTTATAAAACCCCTAAAACACCCATACCCTTAAGAAACCCATAAAAACTTCAAAAATCCTAAGAAAAACCCAAAACCAATAAAACCAAAAAACACTAAAAAACCTTAAAATACTTACAAACCCTAAAATAAAACTAAAATCGATAAAACCTAGAAAACCCTAAATCCATAAAACCCCAAAAAACCTTTAAAACCCCCCAAAAACTATATAATATTGTAAAACCCAAAAAAAACCATAAAATTCACCAAAATCCCCTAAAAACTCAAAAAACCAAAAAAACCCTAAAATAACATAAAACCCATAAAAAACCTAAAACCCTCTAAAAACCATAAATATCCTAAAAGTAGAAAAATCATAAAATCACTCAAAAGATTCTAAAAACCATAACAACCGTAAAACCCTATAAACCCAAAAACCCCTAAAAAGACTAAAAACCTTAAAACCCCTAAAAACCATAAAAACTCGTAAAAAAATAAAACCCCTTAAAACCCATATAACCAATTAAAAATATATAAAATCCATTTAAAACCCCTAGAATCCCTATAACCACTAAAACCGTAAAACACATAACCCCCTAAAACCTCTAAAAACCCTTTGAAACCAAAAAATCCCAAAAAACTGAAAAACCCATAAAACATCCTAATTTTTTTAAAAACCCATTAACTCCTCCCCCCAAATCCTAAAACCATAAAAAAGTTAAAAACCAGAAAATACCTTAAAACCCTTAGAAAATACTCAAAAATAACTAAAAACCTAAAAGAACCTAGAAACTATTAAACACCCTAAAAACCCTAAACCCCTATAAAATCCCAAGAATCCTAAAACCCCCAAAATCCCCAAGACATTCTTAAAAAACCAAAAATACTCTTAGAACCCTAAAACCCAAAATAACCTATAAGATAATAAAAATCCATAAATTCACAAAGAAATCCCAAAAAACTACTAAAAATACTGGAAAACCCTAAATGTCCCAAAACCCCCTAAAAACCTTTAGGACCTATAAGAAACCCTAAAAAACCTATAAACAGTAAACAAAATTATAAATCACCCAAAACCCAGGGAAAACCTAAAACAATTCTAATAACCCATAGAACTATTTAAAACCCATTATAAACAATCAAAACGCTTAAAAACCTAAAACCCCCCAAAACACTAAAAACCCAAAAGCCACTAAAAAACCACGAAAAAGCTTAAACCCCTAAAAACCCATAAAAAACAAGAAACCCATAAAAACCCAAAAAAATCCATAAAAGCCATATAGCCCCTAGAATCCATAAAAACCCTAATAGACTCTAAAAAACATAATATATCCAAAAAAACCCCTAAAAGACCTTGAAAACCATAAAAGGCCATACACCCCCCCCAAAACCCAAAAAAACCTCAACCCATAAAAATCCAAAAATATAAAAAACAAGAAACACACCCTTAAAACCCTAAAACCCAAATCTCCAAAAAACCCTAAAATCTAGTAAAAATACCTAGAAAAACCTAAAAACCATCAGAACCCCAAAAAACATGAAAGACCATAAAAACTAAAAAAAGATCGTAAAACTCTAAAAACCCCTAAAAGCCTAAAAATCACAAAAAAACCAAAATACCATCAAAATACCCCAAACCCCCTTAAAACACTCAAAACACCTGAAAACCATTAAAACCCATAAAAATACTAAAAAAATAAAAAAACCTAAAAACTAGGAAAACTCTAAAAATCCCTAAAACCCCTACAGACCCTAAAAACAATATAACCCCTAAAACCCATAAGAAAAATTAAAATTGTAAAGACCATTAAACCTATAAAATCCCAAAAATCCCAAAAAAATCCTAAATCCAGAACAAACCCAAAAAACCCCTAAAAGAACCCATAAAACCCAAAAAACATTAAAATACCCTAAAACCTATAAAATCCATAGAATACCATACTAACCCATAAGAGACCCCAAGAACCCTAAAAAACCCAAAAGATCCTAATATCATGTAAAAATCCTAAACTGCACAAGAAACCCTTAAACACCCTAATAACCCTAAAAGCCTAAAAACCCTAAAAACCCTAAAAAAAAAACCTAACAAACCCTAAAAACCCTAGACCCCTAAAAACCTAAAAATCCTAAAACCCATAAAAACCTTAAAATAATCCTAAAACCCTAAAAACCCTAAAAAACTAAAAAAATCCTTATAACCCCTTAAAACTCAATAACCTCTAAAACCCCTAAAAACCAGGGAAACACTAAGAATAGTTAAAATCAATAAAAAATCATAAATACCTAAAACACTAAAGACCGATAAAGAGCTCTAAAAATTCACAAAAAACTAAAAAAGATCCTAAAAAATGTTAAATCCCCTTTAACCCCCTAAAAACACATAAAACACCATAAAATACCTAAAACAAAAGAAACTATTAAAACCCTATGAAACCAAAAAAACCATTAAAACACTAAAACACTAAAAATAAAAAAGAATCCTAAAAATTCTATAGGACCTAAATAACAGTAATACCCCAAAAAATCCCTAAAACCCCTAAAAACTATAAAACCTCTAAAGACCCTGAGAACCCCTAAAAACCCTGGAAACATGAAAAAAAACTAAAATACTATAAAACACTTAGGAGATCATAAAATCCCAAAAAAACAATAAATACCCTAAAAACCCTATAAATACTCTAAACGGGCATAAAAATTCCTGAAAAAATTAAAATTCATAAAGACCTCAAACTCCAAAAGACCCTAAAACCCTAAAAACCCTAAAATACACAAAACCCCTAAAAGATCATAAAATACAATATAAATAATAAAAGACTAACTATAGTGAAAACAATAAATTACCCTAAAACCCCATAAAATCACTAAAAGACCCTAAAAACCAAAAAAACTATAGAAACCTTAAATAAAATTAAAGACCCTAGAAACCTTAGAAACCAAAAAAATAGTAAAAACCCTAAAAGACCCCAAAAAACCTATAAAATAATTAAAAACCCTAAAACCCTTTAAATCCATAAAATTCCAGATAAAACAAAAAAACTCCCAAATATCCCAAAAACACCAAAAATGACCTAAAACCCTTAAAACACTTTAAAAACAAAAAACCCATAAACCATAAAAACCCAAAAAAACCCAAAAATCATAAAAACCAATAAAAAATTAAAAACCCCTAAAAACAAAAAACACTAAATACTTAAAAACAATAAAACCCCTAAAAACCTAAAAAACCCTTAACCCCCTAAAAATTTATAAAACCTGTAAAACCATAAAAACCCAAAAAACCTTCAAAATCTATTAAAAAATACCCAAAAACCCAAAAAAACTATAAAATCCAATAAAAAATAAAATAAAACCTAAAACCATTAAAATCCTAAAATCCCTAAAACCCCTAAAAACCCCAAAACCCCAAAAACCCAAAAACCCTAAACCACCCAAAATCCCTAAAAACACCAAAACCCCAAAAAATACTAATTCTATAATAAATCATAAGTATATAACAAACCATAAAACCATAAAATTAAAACCCTTAAAAGCCCCCCCCCCCCCAAAATAAAACTCTAAAAACTCTAGACAACACTAAAAACCATTAGTAACACTAAAACCCTTAAAATCAATAAACACTGAAAAAAACTCTAAAACAATCCAAAACCATAAAAAACCTAAAAACTCAGTAAAACCCTCTAAACCCCTAAAAAACATAAAACTCTAAATCCCCTAGAATCACTAAAAACCATAAAACCCCCAAAAAATCCTAAAAACATTAAAAGATCATAATAAATTATGAAAACCCCCAAACCCCCAAACAATCCTAAAAAACAAAAAAGCCATAAAACCCCTAAATACCCATTAGAGACTCTAAAAACCAATAAAACCCCTGAAAATTTTTCAAATTACCTAAAAACATGAAAACCCATCGAAAAATAAAAACCCTAATACCCAAAAAACTTTCTAAAACCCCTTAAGAAGCCTAAAAACCCTAATGGTCCCTAAATAACTCTAAAACTAATAAAATGCATAAAAACACGTTAAATAATAAAGACCATAAAACCCTTAAAACTCATAAAAAATCTAAAAAACCCTAAAACCGTAAGAAACCCTAAAACACCCCAAAGCCCTAAAAGACTCCAAAAACACAAAACATACCCTAAAACCGTAAAATGACCTAAAATATCATAAAAATTCTTAAACCGTAAAAGACCCTAAAACACTTAAAACCACTAAAAGACCCTAATATATTATGAAAGACCTAAGAAACCCTAAACGAGCCGAAAAACTCTATAAAACCTAAAATATGATAAAATGACCAAATTTTTTCAAAGACTCCAAAAGGGTTAAGAACACTAATGGACCATAAAAACTATACAAAAATCTAAAAGACCATAAATCACTAACAATCCTAGTAGAACATAAAAACCATAAGAACCCCAAAAACCCATAAGAACATAAAAATAACCTCAAACAGTTAAAACACTAAAACTCCCTTAAAACACTCAAAAACGTGATAAGTCCATAAAAATCCCAGAAAACTCAAAAAACCGTCAACACCCTAAAAACCATAAAAACCATTAAAACGCTAAAAACCCAAAAAAACACTAAAACCCCTAAAAACCCTATAAGACCATAAAATAGCCTTAAAAAACCTAAAACTCTAAAAACATTATAAAACTCTTAAAAACTAAAATCCCTTAAAATAATATTAAAACCCCTAAAACCATAAAACATCTAAATCCCTGAAAAACCCATAAAAAATGCCGAAAAAACCCAAAAACACCAAAAAACCCATAAAACCTAAAACCCCTAAAAATTAAAAAAAACCCTAAATCCCTTAGAACCCAATAACAATCTAAAATACCAATAAAACACGAAAACCCCCCTAAAACCCTGAAAA
This sequence comes from Viscum album, assembly GCA_963277665.1. NCBI lineage: Eukaryota > Viridiplantae > Streptophyta > Magnoliopsida > Santalales > Viscaceae > Viscum > Viscum album. The sequence continues at coordinate 603,380,269 of OY728142.1, forward strand.
ATATAAAAACACAAAAAAAATATAAAAACAACATCAAAATTCCTAAAAACCACTCCCCCTAAAACCCCCCAAAACCCAAAAACCATAAAAAGTCTAAAAACCCTAAAGACCTGAAAAATATAAAAATCCCTAAAACCCTAAAAACTCAAAAAACTAATAAAACCATAAAAAATCCATAAAACCCTAAATCCATTTTAAAACCCAAAAAACCCAAAAAACCCAAAAAATCCTAAAAAACACTAAACCCAAAAATCACACAGTGTAATCCCTAAACCCTAAACCTATAATTTACACTCTAAACCGTATACACAAAACTCTCTACCCTACACCCTAAAACCAAAACCCAACACCCTAATCCACACACCATAAACCCTAAACCGTAAACCCTACACCCTAATCACTAATCCATTCACCTTAAATTTAAAACCCAACACTCTAAACCCTAAACCGCAAGACATTAAAAAACCCAAAAAACACAAAAAAAACATAAAATAACTAAAATCTATAAATATCATTAAATCCACTAAAACCCTAAGATACCCTTAAAATTTCTAAACACACAAAGATACTATAAAACCCCTACAAAGTCCCTAAAAATACTAAAGAGCTCTAAATAGACCCCAAAACCCCAAAAAAATATAAATGACACTAAAAGTCCCATAAAACCCAAAAAAACTACTCAAAACCATAAAACACTTAAAAACCCTAAAAATAAAAAACACTAAAACCGTGAAAATAATCCTAAAAACTCTAAATTCCCATTAAGACCATAAATAAACATAAAAAAATCCTAAGAACACCTAAAACACTAAATACCCTAAACAAATCATCAAAACCTCAAAAAAAATAAAAAAATCATCATATTCCTAAAAATCACCCTAAAATCCAAAAAACCCTAAAAACTATAAAACCCTAGAAACCCCCTTATACCCCTAAAGTCCCTAAAACCCCTAAAAATCCATAAAACCAATTAAAATAATAAAGAACCCTAAACCTAAGAAAACAAAAAACCCCAAAACCAATGGAAAACCTAAAACACTAAAAGGCCCTAAAACCCAAAAATACCCTAAAAACCCAAAAGGACCATAAAACAAACTAAAATACTAAAAACCCATAAAACCCCCAAAACTGACATTAAATAAATGAATATAAAATACACTAAAAAACCTAAAACACTAAAAACACCCCAAAACCCTACAAACCATAAAACCCCCTAAAAACCATAACAACCTACGGAACCATAAATTCCTTAGAACTCTAATAACCATAAAACCCCATAAAATACAAAAAGACCCTAAAATAACTAAAATCATTAAAACCCCTAAAACACAAAAAAAACCCAAAACCCAAAAAACCAAAAAACCCAAAAAACCTAAAGAAATCTAAAAACCATTAAAACCACTCAAACAAACTAAAAACACTAAAAATCTCCTAAAAATAAATAAACAACTAAAAACCTTATAACCCACTAAACCATAGAAATAATTAAAACATATTGAAACCCATAAAACCATATAACCATAAAAATCCCCAAAAAAACCCAGAAAACCATATTTTTCACCAAAAATCTTTAAAAATCAACAAAAATTATAAAACCCCCAAACCCTAGAAAACCCTAAAAACCATAACAACACCAAAAACCCTAAAAATTATAAAACAAACCCTTACACCTCCTAGAATGACCTAAAAGACCATAAAATCTGAAAAAGTTCCTAAAACCCCTAAATAAAAACTAAAAACCTAAAAAGACCCAAAAACCCCTTATAACCCTTTAAAAGAACCTAAAATCCCGAAAGGCCCTAAAAATCCTTTAATAATTTGAAAAACCTAATACCATAAAAACCCTAAATGCAACGCCCCGACCCCAGTTACCCATAGTTTGTGCATTATTACATAACATTGGCATGATCACAAAAGATCAAGTCTCAAAAGACCGATTAGTTTAGTAGCCTTGGAAACACTAGATGCATTCATACAAGTTACATTTCATCATAATGTGATAAACTACAACAATATAGTCTCCATATTCCACACTCTTATCCCCTCAAACTATCCCTGCAGGTCATTCATGAATTACTTCATCACATCCTGGGAAAAATAAAACATAGAAAAGGGGTGATATCAAATGCCTAGTAAGGATAACAATATAGTGGAAACTTTCATAAATAAGAATAAACATTTAAGGCAATGTATAACTAAAACAAAATCCTTTTAAACATGAACTTCAACATAGTATGGAAAAAATAAAATAAAATAACTCCATTTACTTATTCACATGGATATTCTACTAATCGAATAATCACATGAAATATCAATAACCACTTTCATAATGATGGAATGCATAATGCCAGACTATCATAACCACATAGCCAAGGCCTCTTGCTAAGACTACAAATAATATTTTTTCAAGGCCCTGTGCCAAGATACTATTTTGTCTCATGAGACCTAACGATGCATCGAGGAGCTATAGAGGGCTCCACCCATCACTTATTAAGTCCAATTCATTCCTCATGTGAACAGGTTTAAACATAACATAAATATTCATATTAAAACTAGCATACGAAATGTCAATACTTTCACCATAAACCATGAATGGTATAAAAATAACACATCCATGGTCAAACATATCACAAAACCTTCAATACAATATGGAAGTTTTGTTTCATAATAAATCAACTTCAAATAAGCTTAAAATCCATTAAAGGATGTTGACATAGATGAAATCAAAACTATTTGGGAGAAATATCTCTTTTTTTTAAATCATTTAAAAGTCATATAATTATAAAAGAAGACATATACTTTGAAAATATTATTATAATCTTGTAATTGAAGCTTCTAAGATTTTATAACGGCGGAAAATAGCCTCACCCTCCGTATTAGTTAAAAAAACATTCTTACCTTAATTCTGCTGAAAAGGTTAAAACAAACCTTGTTTGGAAAATGAAGGAAAGATTACTTTATAAACCTCTTATAAAAAGTAAAACAAGGGTATAAATGACTTTAACCCATATTATTGTAAATATTAAAAATGTTTTGAAATATATTATTAAGAAACATGGATGTGGATGATAAAGAAATCCCAGTAGATTATCACGTATAAACAACCTCGGATAATGAAGAGATTGTGAAATAAACCCTTACCTTGTACTTTTCCTTTTTTGGGGGTAAGTTAACCTCCTGTATAATGGTGAAATAATTTTTATTAAATTATACAAGAAGCATATACATTAATATGATATCATATATGATCTTTTAACATTGCTTTGTTAATAATATCTTAGTATTATCGTCGTTTCGGGTGTAAACTTACTCGTTTTCTTTTATATGATTTGTTACGTAAGATGTGTTTGTCATGGATAGTTTGTATAGTATTCATATCCATAATTATATCAAGTCCTTAAAAATTATTTTTAGATCATAAAATGATAATGATAATTGAATGGATACGATCGAGAATGAATCTCATCACGTTCGTGGAGACGGTAGTCCGTACGTACGCACGAGCGACAATATCATTCTTTTGATATTAAAATAATATATAATTGGATGTTATATCATATATATATAATAATTATACTGTTATATTTATTATTTACATGAATTAAACATCATTATTATACCCATCCAAATAATAATTTATTGAATAACAATTACACCACGGCGTGGAGACGGTAAGCCGTACGTACGCACGTATGGTGACATGTCATTCAAAGGATGGATATAAATTTGAATATGGTTGTACCATATTTATAATAAAATCACAGTATATATAATATACTTTATTTATTATTTTATAATGGGAATAAAAAATAAAGAAGAAGTTGAAGAAGAAAGGAACTTGAAAGAGGGTGGTGAAAACATTACATCTTCTTCGGGTTCTTCCTTTTTATTTGATCAAAAGGGCTCCATAAGGTTGGATTTATGACTCAAGGAAGGACTATAAGATGAAATGATGGAAGTTTAGAGAGTATTTGTGCAGTGGTTGGTCAAACCAAAAGGCTTTTAAGGTGTGAATTAATGATAAGGGGGAGTTCCCTTTTATAAGAGGGGTGAGGGGCACCTTTGGAAAAGCTAGAAATATTATTTTATAATAAATTCATATTCGGTTTCTAATGGATCCAAAGTGGATTATTTAAATTTTATGGTGGGTATGGGTCTAAAATAACTCAACCAATAGGATTTAGATAGGTTTGGGTCACTATATTAACCTTATATTTAAGTATTAACTCTTAGTTAATTAGTTTCACTCTTACAATGTCTCTTTATGTTTTTATATTATATGGTTAATAAACTTACTATATACATCCAAGAGATCCCCAAGTGGTCCATTAATTATACACCTATCATGGTATAAGAATTTTTTCCGAGACTTAGATTTTTAGGAATTTAATATCAATTAATAATATAATATTTGTTTTAAAAACTCTTTTATGTCAATTTTGACACTATTCAATAATTGATTTTTGTAAAAATCATAAAAAAATGATTACTTCAAAGAAAGATAATTAAATAAATACTAACATGTAATATTTACCTATAAAATTATTGGTATTTATAAAAAGTCTCAAATTAAATTTATTTGGGTATTTATAATATTAATTTTTCTAATTTTTCATTAATTAGGTAATTACTGCATCACCATTGTGTCATACATAAATTAAAGTATTTAATGTCTAAAAATTATAAAAAAATACCATTATGTAGGAAATAGTTTTATCTTTCTAATGAATATTTATAGTATAAAAGAAAACATATATAACCCTACGTAAAAAGTGTTTTTCTAAAATATATATGCTTGTGTCATTTTTGTATTTATTTTAACTTAATTAAAATAAAGTGTCCCTATCACCTACAATTGGCTCCATGGGGTCCCCAAAGTCGACCCAAAGATGCCCATGGTCGGACATGTATCCACCATTAATGTTAGGAAACGTTTTAGGGTAATTTATTATTATTATAATATTATTTTTTAACCCTTATTTACCGGATTTACCCTTTAACCATGGTAAATAAAATATTTACCGAAGTAATTATTCAAAATGTATAAAAATAAAAGATACCTATTTTCAAAATTTGGATATCATGATTCCAAATATGGAATCCATTTTTCCAAATTCAAAACACAGAAGTGGTAGTAATTAATTTAAAATTAATTCATGTTGTTAAAACAAAAAGCATGTTTTTAAGAGATAATAAGTATCAAAAGATTGGCACTTGTTTATGTCCGGTTTAATTGTGAAATTATGTACAATGACCAAAATTGTATTAAATGGTAAAAATATATTCCAAATATACTTTAAAACCACTCAAATTCATAATTTATCAATATAAATTATTTCGATTAGAAAAGTTGTTTTTAATAAAAATTTAGTAATTTTCACTATTCATCAAAATATAAATGTTATCTGAAAAGTTCCAAAATTTCACCCGAGGATAAATTCGATATTCCGAATCCAAAAATGAAGTCCATTTTGAGAGATAAAATTTATAAAATTTCAAAACGTAGGTATTACTATTCATAGCGGCTAGTTTGATTGGTTGTAGTGTGTGTTAGAACTCGAAGTTGCGTACAACACACGCTACTGTATTATTCAAAGAGAAGCGTACTGTGGAATGTTGGGCTATTACCTTGTAAATTTTTGATGTCCTCATTCTAAAGAATAAATTTATTTAGTCAAATTAAATATATAAAATTTTAAAATATTGGATTAAAAAAAAGGGTTTCACTATTAAAAGTTGGTAAAAGTGCATTTTTTGAAAAATACTTCTTTTATCTGAAAAAATGAATTTGTTCTTACATTATGTATAAGAAACTCATAATATGGATTCTAAAATTATAAGGATTATATAACGTTTAAAATTTAGTTAATACTATTCATAACCTCTTTTGAACGACTTGTTTGGTAAGTCATGGTGCGCTTGAACTCGGTGTTGCGTGTAGTGCAAGTTATGGAATTATTTTGAAGAAATAACACACTATGAAATCTTGGGGTGTTACACTAAAAACTATTTAAGACCCCTAAAAGGCCCTCAAAAATCCCTAAAGACCCTAAAACCCAAAATACCCTAAAATTCACTATAAACCCAAAAACCCAAAAGACCATAAAATACCCCAAAATCCCTAAAATACTCTAAAAAACCTTAAGGACCCTAAAACCCCCAAATCCCTAGAAGATATTAAAAAAACCAAAAAAACGGAAAGTAACCTAGAAATTCCAAAAACCCTTAAAACCCCTAAAATTCCCTCAACACTATAAGAAACCATTAAAGACCCTGGAAACTGTAAAAACACTAAAAACCCCAAGACCCCCTTAACAACCCTAGAAACCCAAAAAAAATATATAAAACCCTAAAAACATAAAACCCATAAAAGCCCTAAAATCCTAAAATCCCAAAAACCCCCAAAAACATTAAAAAAAAATAAAAACCATAAAAACCATAAAATGATAAAAAACCAAAAAAAACCCTAAAATACCTTCAAAATATAAAATCCCCAAAAATCATGAAAGTATTAAATACCTAAGAACACCTAAAATTCCAAAAAAAAACATCAAAACACCAAAAAACACTAAAAACACATAAACACCCCGAAAACCCATAATAAATACTAAAAAAAACTAAAAACATTAAAAACACTAAAAAAACCTACTCCTCAAAAGTGTAAAACTTGTAAAACTCTAAAAACCATTAAATCTATAAAAAAACCCTAGAACCATAAAAAATCTCTCAAAACATCAAACCAGATACCGTACAACATAAACCCTAATCTATATACACAAAAAATCTATAACCTACCCCTAAACCGTATACCCTCACCCCAAACCCAACATAAGAAACTCTATACCATAAACCCTATACCCTAAACTGTACATCCTATACCCTATACCTAACACCCAAAACTCCTATGCCCTAAGCCCTACACCCTACACTGTAATCCTTAAACCCTACACCCTATACCGAACACCATAAACCTGAAACCCAAAACCATAAAACATACACCATTAACTCTGAACACCCATAATGAACCTAAATAACACTAAAATACCCTAAAACTATTTAAAAACCCTAAAATACCCTAAAACCAATAAAACCCATAAAATACCCTAAAACATCTTAAAACTTCTAAAAGATCCTAAAACCCCACTAAAAACCCTAATAACCCTAAAAAACATAAAATACTATAAAACACCTTCAAAAACCTTAAATAAATAAAAACCCTAAACCCATATAAACACCTAAAAACCCTATAAACCTAAAAAACCATAAAAACCCTAAAAACCCTAAAAACCCTAAAAACTATTAAAATCCCTAAAAAACCATAAAAACTCATAAAAACCTGAATAAATGAAAAAAACCTTAAATAAACCCTAAAACCCAATCATATAAATTCCGAAAAAACCAAAAACCCCTAAAATGTCCTAAAAAACCAAAATAACCCTAAACCACAAAGATGTTCCTAAAAACCCAAAATCCCTAAAAGACCCTAAAACCCCTATAAAACCCAAACACCCTATAAAACTCCCTAAAACCCCTAAAAATCCTAAAAACCATAAAAGACCCTAAAAACCCTAAAAGGACATAAAACACCTTATAAATTCCTTAACAACCCAAAAATATTAAAACCCTAAAACCACTGAAAACCGTAAACTACCATTAAAATACTTGAAACCCTAAATACTATAAAAAATCCTAAAAAACCCCCCAAAACCCATTAAACCCATATAAAATATTTAGAACCCAAAAACTCAAAAACCCAAATCATCCATTAAAAAAAATAATAAAAGACCCTAAAATCCAAAAAACCCCTAGATGACCCTAAAACACATCAAAGACAATCAAGACCCTAAAATTCCTAAAAATCCTAAAAAACTCAAGAAACCACTAAAAAAACTAAAACAATACAAAAAACCCAAAAAACTGACAAATCATAAAAATCTAAAAGTCCATAAAACCCTCTAAAACCCTAGAAACACTTAAAAACCCCTATAAAACAAAAATATTGTGTTTCTTCCTAGAACGTGGAATCTCACGACCACGTATTAGAGCTAAATCAGAAATCCTTTTTGTATCATTCAGAATTCTAGAGAATATTTCATTAAGGCCTGCTCTGAGTTGGTTAATTCATGAAGAAGAAGCCATTTTCATCTCTTTATATTGTTGGTTGGGTGCCATGTAGATCAGGACTTCCCCTTTCCAGTTGTGTGGTTTGATCTCTTAGGGTTTCCTATGCAGTTTCATATCTTGGAACTTCTCCATGCTATTGGTGATTCTTTTCCATCCTTCTGTTGTGTGGCTGAAAACATGTCTCGTTTAGTAGAATCCTCATTTTATAGAATATGTGAAGTGGTTTATTTATACAACCCTATACCTGAATACATCCATATCAGTGTGGTAAGGTCGTTCATATGGTGGAAAAGGATCATCACTGCTTCTTCTTCATGGTTCTACTCTAAGTACAGAATGCAAGGCTACTATCTTCAGCCCTGTAGGAATTTCTCTTCAGGCATCTCTCCCAATAAGGGTGTTCCTACCTTCCATGCTCTAGTTGTACCAGTCTGAAAGCCTTCATGCATTTCTTGTTCCCTATCTCCACCCCCTCTTTCCCTTCCACTTCTAATCTACCTCTCTTCTTGGCCCTCCACATGAATCCCTTCCTAGGCCTTTCAGTGTCCCCCTTGGTATCTCCATTTTGACACCCCTGACCATCTTTCATCTAGCCCAATTTTTCTTCCTCTCCCTCCTATTCCTTTGGATCCCTTTTCATTTCCTATGTTCTTCCCTCTGGATTTGACCTTAGTCATCATTCATAAGTTATGTGCTCCTTTATCGGACAATGGAAACTTCTCCTCAACTCTTCATTCTCTCTTACTTGATAAAGAGAAGCCTTCAATTCTTATAATATCAGATCCTAAGCCTCTCTATCATCCCACAGTCTTCCTCTTCCTCCATATTTCTGGAAATATCTGAATATCCTGATCCCTCAAAGGAGTTTGTTTCTCCTTCTCCTGCCTCCCTGTTCTTCTCTTCTCCAATCAGTGGAGTAAGAACCAGAAATCATCTTCATTGCTTAGAAAACTTGATTCCTTCTCCTTCCTCTATTAATAAGGTAGTTTGAAAACAATTCTTGTCCTCTAATAAATTTTGAACTTCATCATATGGAATGATCTTGGATTTGGCGTACTGGTCAAAATAGACTTTCTATATCAGAAAATTAAAAGGATAAATTCCTCTACTATTGTAGTTTTGGATCCCAAAAACAATCATCCAAGATCTCTCTCTTTTCTTCTTTTCACAAGCTACGGAAGTGAATTCATTCCACCCATAAAAACATGCAATTTTAGATTTTATGGAATGAAAATGTATTTTTTGATTTCATTAGCACATCAGATTAGTTTTTCACCACAAAAGTGTGGACAGTGTCCCAATGTTTTTTCATCTTTTTTAAGATAAGTGCGAGGAAGTGGATTGTGAGGATTTTTGGAAGGACCTTTTGGACTTTGATCCATGTGAGGATCTATTGTTGGTTGGAGGTGACTTGAAAAATATTTTGGATCCCTTAGAAAATAAAGTAAGAGATCATTTACTATATAAAGCTACTCAAGACTTCACTGAGTTTATTACCTATTCGGGTCTCCTAGAACTAAGCTTCTCAGGTGATCAATATTCTTGGTCCAATAACAACAGAGGTAATGATCGCACATGGTTATATCTTGGAAGGTGTTTGGCTAATCTATAGTCCATCTCTGCATTCTCATATACCAATGTGTAACATTTTTCTACAGAATCTTCAGATCATTCTCATCTTCTGGTTGAACTTCTATCCATAGATAGCTCCAATGATTGTTTTGTCTTTATTCAGAGCTAGATTTATGATCCTGATTATCATTGAGTTGTGGATTCTTCTCGGATTCATATGTATTTGAGATGTTGTTTGTTTCATCTCTATAATAAATTGTGGCACCTAAAATGTGATCTTCATACTTGGGAAAAAATCACCACCATCAAATCTTGTTTGGGAAGACCTGGTTTAGGAGATAGATCCCTTCAAAATACTTTTGTATAAATTGTGGGATGATGTTCTTTTTTCCCAACTATCCAGGCTAAAACATGAACCCAAGGATCAGCTGTTTTCATAGGAAATATCTACTCAGAAACTATATTGAGTTAAATGGCTGAAGGAAAGGGATGGGAATACTTCATATTCTCACGCTTGTATTAAGGGGAAGTGCCACACCATCAAGGAAAAAATACTACGGGAGGATATTTATTACACCTCGGATCATAAAAAATTAGGGGGTATGGTCGCTTTGCATTTTCAATATCTCATTGCTTGTCCTACTTCTATGAATTCTAATGGGTACCCTTCTAGACATACTGATATTTTTGGAGCAGTTCCCCATGTGTTTTAGGAAACTGTCAATTATTCTCTAGAATTAGTCCTTGAGGTGCATGAAATTCAGAATGAAATTATTTATTTGGACCCCTATAGTGCTTCAGGTCCGGATGGATTTACTATTATATTATTTTCCTCTTCCTGGGATATTATCAAAAGTGTTCTGGTTGATGATGTGTAAGATTCATTTCATGGATGACATATTCCTTGATTGGAAATAACTACTGATTTGTTCCTCATCCCCAAGATAAAATAACCTTGCTCAAACTCTCATTATTGGCCTATACGTTTATGTAACTTTCCATAACTTATCCTAGGATTCTATATCAACAGACATATTTTCCTTCTCCTTTCTTAGTGGGTTTCATCTGAGAGACATGGTTGTTTTAAGGGAAGGTCCATCCAAGGATGAGTTGGGGTGGATCAAAAAAATTTCAATAATATCAATCAAAAGTTTATTGGATCGAATGTTGTTATTTAACATGACATGGAAAAATATTATGACCATATTGAATGGTATTTTATCATCAAGGTCCTCTCATGCATGGGTATCTCTAGTAAAGTGATTGAAATTCTATTCAGATACTTCAGTTCTACTTGGATATCAGTGGTTTTCCTTGGTAAAATCTAGGGATTCTTCAAATCTATTCCTGGAATTAGGCAGGGTGATCCCTTATCTCCATGATTCTTTATTCTCATGAATAAAACTCTTATAAACATAATCCACAAAATCATCCTAGCATGTCATTTATCAGAGTTCCATTATAGACTTTATTCTCATGGAGAGTATCCTTTGATGTTTACGGACAACACTATCCTATTCATCAATGGTAGAAAATGATCCATTTGGGGTATCAATAATATTCTTGAGGAGTACTGCAAATGGAATGAGCAATATATTAATCAGGTAAAAAGTAGCTTATTCATCTCCTCCAGTTGTGTGGGCATTAGAATAGCCTCCATGGAGTCCTCCTTGTGTATTATAAAGTCAAACATACCAATGGAATGCTTGGGTGTTCCCATCTCCTCATCATGTCCAAGAATCCATTCCATTGATAATTTTTTCCAAAATATATCCAACTGCCTGACTAATTGGATGAGTCGTCATCTCTCTTTTGGTGGCCACGTCACACTTATCAATCATGTTCTCTAATAAATTCTCATGCATGATCTCTCTTCAATTAAGGTTCCTAAAGATATTATCTCTCACCTTGAGAACATAATGTCTTCATTCCTATGGGATGATAATGGTGAGGGAAAACATCATTGGGTAGTGTGGTTGAGACTAGCTAAACCCACTAAATAAGGTGGCATCAACGTGGTTGAAATCTCTACTAGTGTGCATTCAATGCACACCAAACATTCATGGGAAGTCTAGGAATGCCACTCCCTTTGGGGAAATATTTCCAATAAGAAATATGGCCTCAAAAAATAGAATTAATGTGGTAGGAAAACCCCTCTTTTTCGAGATATTCTTAACTTCATACCTCTTTTAAAGCCCCATATGAGATGGATAATCGTCTGTGGCGATGTTTTGTATTGGGATGATAACTGGGAGGGGTCCAAAATTGGTTTTTTAGGATTCCTTATTCCTCTTGTTTCCTTCCAACAAATGATATTATTCATAGAGTTCATCTGGGATACCCTTATCCCATGAAAACATATCATTTTCAACCTCATTGTGTAATCTCCATATTCAAAATAGTTCATTTTTGTTGGATCTGCATCAAGAAAAATTCTCAAACCAAGCTTCCCATAATCTGATACAGTTTGAAAAGAAGGTCGAAATATGGGGTTACTTACTCTAGTCTAAAAAGCTTCAAATGAAGGTGAAATTTCTAGTTTGGTGAGTGATGCACAATGAACTAGACTCTGATGATAACATAAAATGTATGGGTATTCAGATAGAATCCAAATGATGTTGTTGTTTAGTTCCCCACATGGAGTCTGTGCAGCACCTCTTCTTTAAAATATAGTGGGATATTCAGGAGTGGATCCACTTAGGCATCTTCACTATATTTCATTCACCAAATCTTACAGGATATGTCTTCTGGGAGCAATGGTCTCACAGGTTGAGTAGAAACTTCACAGAACAGAAAGATAGGTCTCTCATTCTGGTTGTGGGCTTTAGGGTCATCTAAAAATCTAGAAACAAGGAAAGTTTCAAGGGAACCAAGATATCATCATTAGCCATCATTTTAAGTGTCAGGATCCTTCTTCTGGAGGTATTTATGATGTTTCTTCATAGGGCAGAGTCCCCCTCACTCAAATTCACCATTCCACCAGAGATTTCTCCTTATCCCAATTGTGTGACTTCTCTTGGACACTAGATGGACCTGTTCCCTCCCATTTTTTGATTCAAGATGAATATTGATGTCTCATGAAATATGGGGATGATGAGGGGGGGGTTGGTTCATGATTATATGGGACCTGTTCTTCTTTCTTTCTCGGCCTTCTACGGGATGTGCGACTCTTTGTAGGAGGAGGCCAATGACATGCTATCGGGTCTCCAATAGTCTAGTTTGAGGAACATCTCTCTTTAAATTGTTGAAACTAAACCCTTATAAAATGTTAAAATCCCATAATAAGATAGTAAAACCATTAAAAATAGCTTAAAACACACTAAAAAATTAAAACCCTAAAAACATAAAAACACTAAAACACCTAAAAACAAATAAAAGACACTAAAAGAATATAAATTAACATAAATAACCTAAAATAGAAACCCCCTTCTAAAAATTCTAAAAATCATAAAAACTGAAAAACAATCCAAAAAAACTCTAAAAAACACTAAAAATTCAAAAACCCCTAAAAACCCTAAAGACTTTTAAAAACACATTAATCTAATAAAACCCTGAAAACCCTAAAACACCTAAAAACACAAAAAACAATAAAAATCATAAAAAATCCTAAAACCCAAAACAATCCACTAAAACCCTAAAAAATTAAAAATCCCTAAAAAATCATAAAATCCCTAAATACATTTAAAATGCTAAAAATTTCAAAAAACCTAAAAATAATAACAAAATCCCCAAAACCCTAAATAGACCCTAAACCCCCTATGTACCATTAAAAGACACTAAAACCCTAAAAGACTCTAATAACCTTAAAACCCTCAAACCTAAAAACACTAAAAACCCCTAAAAACCTTTAAAACCCTAAAAACCCTAAAATCCCTAAGAACCCTTAAAAATCCTAAAAACCACAAAATATCCTAAAACCATTTAAAACCCCTAAATTCCTGAAAAAATTTAAAAACCCTAAAACCTAAAAAACAACAAAATCCTATTAAACACCCCTAAGACATGTTTAAACCCCGCCAAAACCCTAAAAATACTACAGAACCCAAAAACCCTAAAAAACCCTAAAAAACCCAAAAATCCCAAATATGATTAAAAATCCCCATAATAACATCAAAATCCTTAAAAGGATACTCAAAACTAAAAGAACCATAAAATCCCTAGAATATTCCTAAAGAGCCCTAAAACCCTAAAAACTTGAAACCCCTAAATTCCATAAAAACACTAAAAACCATTAAAAACCAATGAAAATCCATAAAACCCTAAACAACTATTAAAACCCATTAAATACTAAAAAATAAAAAACCCCTAAAATCTCTAAAACCACTAAAAACTCCAAAAATATTCTAAAAACTAAAAAATAATAAAAGAACCAAAAATAATGTTAAACTCCTAAGATGCACTACAACCCTAAAAGACACTAAAAGGCCCTAAAAACCCTAAAATACCAAACACCCTTAAAATGTCTCTAAGATCTCTTTAAACATGTTAAAAACCCCAAACACCCATAAAACCATAAAACCCCTTCAACCCCTAAAAACCCTCAAAATCATGAATAACCCTAAAAACCTCTAAAACCCTAATAAAACACTAAAAATAAAAAAAACCATAATTTTTTTTAAAAACTTAAAACCCATAAAAACCCCTTAAAACCTAAAAAACATAAACACCCTAAAACCATAAAACCCTACAAAGGCTAAAAAACCATTAAAACCCTAACACCATAAAACCCCTTAAATCATTAAAACCCATAAAACCCTAAAATAACCCTAAAAACAAGAAGAACCTTAATACCCTAAAAACCCTAAAATACGTAAGAACCCCTAAATGACCCTAAAACTATAAAACCCCAAAAAGATCCAAAAAAAGCTAAAAACCCAAAAATACTCTAAACCCCCTATAAAAGTCCAACAGGACCCATAAAAACCTAGAAAAACCCTAAAACCTTAAAACCCCCACCAAAAAGACCCATAAAACCAATAACCGCCATAAATCCCTTTGAAAATCCAAAACACCCCTAAAACAACAATACAACAAAAAACCACAAAAAATTAATAGAACTAAAAACCCTAAAATACAATAAATCACCATAAAAACAAAACAAAATACCTAAAACCCCTTAAAATTATACAAATTCTAAAAAAACATGAAAAACCTAAAATACCATAAAACTCCGAGAAACCCTTAAAACCATAAAACCCCCCCTCTAAACCCTTAAAAACCTTAAAACTCTTAAAAACACTAAATAACTTAAAGCCCAATAAAATTCATAAAAATTTCTTAAAAAACTCTTAACACCATATAAAACATAAGAAAAATATAAAACCCTAATAAATCTGTAAAACCCCTAAGAAACCTCTAAATTCCCTAACAATAATAAAAACAATAAAACCCCTAAAACTCATAAAACCTTGAAAACCCTAAAAACATGTAAAAACCTTAAAAACCTAAAACCCCTAAAACCCTAAAATGCTAGAAACCATAAAATCCCTAAAAACTGGAATATATATATATATATATAACGCATACCCCCAAAAAATCACTAAAAACCCTAAAATTCCCTAAAAACCCTAACAAGAGTATGAAACACTCTAAAACCCTTTAAAACCCCCTAAAACCCAAAAGAAATCTAAAATCCAGAAAAAACCCTAAATTCCCTGAAAAACCCAAAAAACCCAAAACCCTAAAATATACTATGACCCTAAAACCATAAGACACCTAAAACCCCCAAAACCCCAAAACCCAAAAACCACTAAATACTCCTAGAACCTAAAAAAACCATTAAATACCTAAAACTATAAAACTAAAATAACCCTCAAAAACACTGAAACCCCCTAAAAATATTCAAAATCATAAACCCCTAAAACCCATTAAAACCCTAAAATTCCCTAAAAACCCTAAATCCCCTAAAACCCCCAGAAAACCCTGAAAACATGAAGAAACCACAAAACCCCCCAGAAAACCCTAAACCCCCTTAAATAGTCAAAAACGAACCTAAAACCCACCAAAACCCTAAAAACACCTAAAAACCAAAAACCCTAGAAACTCTAAAAAAAACCCAGAAACACTAAAAATCCAAAAACCCCCTAAAATGAAAAAAAACCAAAAATCCCCCAAAAAACCCTAAACCCCTAAAATACCCTAAATAACCCTATAAAACTCTACAAGTCCCTAAATACATTTTTAACACCCTAAAAATTCCTAAAACTCCAAAAATCTCTAAAAACCTAGACACCCCTAAATCCTATAAATACCCTAAACCCCTAAAAGCTATAAAACCCCTAAAAATCCAAAAAAACACTCTTAAAAAAAATAAAACAATCCTAAAACCCCTAAAAACCAATAAAACCCCTAAAAACCATAAACCCATAAAAATAATAAAACCAATAGAAACACTAAAAACCATAAAAACCCTAAAAAGCTAAAAACCCTGGAAAACATTGAAAATCCCTAAACCCTAAAACCCCTAAAAATCCCCAAAAAAATAAATTCCCTAAAAATTAAAATAAATTCCTGAAAAATGTTAACACAAATACGACAATAAAAAGGCCAAATAACCATAAAGAACCTAAAACCCCTTAAAATTCTTAAAATCCCAAAAAATCACAAAAACGATGAAATACCTAAAAACCATTAAACACCCCAAAACCCCAAAAAATCATAAAACCCCTAAAAAACGAAAACACCCCTAAAACCCATTAAAAACAACAAAACACCAAAAATAATTAAAAACATTAAGAACACTAAAACCCTAAAAACACTAAAATAAAATCAAAACACTAAGAAATTATAAAAACATTAAAGGCCCTAAAACCCAAATAAATCGAAAAAATCCAAAACCCCCTTAAACTCTCTAAAAACCATAAAAATCCTTAAAAACCCTAATAACCTGTAAAATTCCTAAAATAACTAAAAAAACCTAAAACCTTAAAAACCCATAAAAACCCCAAAAGAACCTAAAGGGCCCAAAAAACCCCTAAAACCCCCTAAAAACCAACCCCCCCAAACCTCAATAACCCTATAAACCCCTAAAAAACATAAAATACCAAAAACCCATAAACAATCATAAATGACCATAAATGTCCCCCCAAAAACCCCAAACCCCCTAAATGAACCTAAAAACTAAAAACCCATAAATGACTCTAAAAACCATAAAAAATACTAAAATAATATAACACCCTAAGACCTATAAAAGTCCCAAAAAACCAAAAAATACAAAAATGCACTAAAACCCCTAAAAGACTATAATGTATCCTAAAAACACTAAAGGACTCTAAAAGCCCCTAAATTACTAAAGGTCCCTAAAAAACACAAAACACTGAAAAGGACCCTAAAAAAATACTACAATACCCTAAAAACATAAAAAAAAATTAAACCATCCAAAAAAATCTTAAAACCCCCTAAATAACACAAAAACCAGCCTAAAATCCAAAAAATCCTAAAAATAATAAAATACCATCAAAACCCGAAAAGAACCAAAATATCTAAAATCGAAAAAAACATTAAAAGAAACATAAAACTATAAAACATTAAAAGACACTAAAACCCTTAACATCCCAAAAAATCCCTAAATAAAAAATAATTTCATAGAACCCTTTCAACCATAAAAAACCCAAAAAATCCTCAAAACACTCAAAATCATTAAAAACACTAAAAAAAACCCTACAACCGCTATAATATATTAAAAATATTAAAATACATCAAAATCTATAAAAACCTTTTAAAACCATAAAAACCCTAAAATCCCATTAAAAATAGTAAAAATTTCAAAAAAAACTAAATAACCCTTTAAAAAAATAAAATCCCTAAAGATCCAAAATGACCCTAAAACCCCCTAAAACCCTTAAAACCACTTAAATTTTTGAAAACACCCTTATAAACCTAAAATCCCTAGAAAAATATAAAAAACCTAAATCCCTAGAATTTCCTAAAAACTCCTAAAGAAACCTAAAAGACCCTAAAAGACCGTAAAATACCCTAAAACCCTAAAAACCCCAAAAATTCTAAAACATAATAAAAACCTAAAATAACTTAAAAAACCAAAAACACCAAAATGATAAAAAAAACCCACAAAACACCCTAAATCCACTAAAATCCCCAAAACACCGTAAAATACATAACCCCCCCCCCTAAATACCCTAAACCCCCCAAAAGAACATAAAACCCTTAAACACCTTAAATACACTAAAAACCCTAAAAACCCAAAAAGACTATAAAATAACCTAAAATACATAAAAGACTATAAAGACCCAATAAATCTATAACGGACCCTAAAACCAATAAATTACCTTAAAACCCCAAAAATACCCTAAAAACCCTAAAACCAACAAAGGAAATAAAAAATCCTAAAAAACCCTAAGGGTCTTAAAACCCCTTAAACCCCATAAAGGATGCTAAAAACCCTAAAACCCCTAAAGGAACATAAAAACCCTTAAAAATTACTAAGGAGCCTAAAAACTAAAAAAAAATCCTTAAGGGCCATAAAAATTATAAAAATGCCCTAAAATACCAAAAAACCATAAAAACTATAAACAACCCTAAAAATCCCTAAACCCCCTAAATCCCCATAAAGACCCTATAATTCCCTAAAACCCCCAAAGAACCAATAATCCCCTAAAATCCCTTAAAAGACCCTAAAAACCCCTTAAAACCTTAAAAGGCCCCAAAACACTATAAAACATTCCAAAACCCTAAAACCTAAAAATAGCCATAAAAAACCATAAACCCCTAAAAAATATGAAAATCCCTAAATCCCTAAATACCCTAAAACACTAAAAACCATAAAAACATTAAAAACCCTGACAAAACTCTAATACCCATAAATCCCAAAAACCCCATTAAAATCCCTATAAACCTAAAACAACCATTAAAACATAAAAACCCTTAAAACGCTAAAAAATTAAAAACCTAAAAACCCCAAAAAATCATTCAAAACCCTCAAAAACCCTAAAAAACCTAAAAAATACTAAAACCCCCTAAAATTCATATGAACCCAAAAAATCATTAAAAACCAACAAAACACCTAATACATAAAAACCCTTATAAACCCTTAATGATTAAAATACATCAAATAACCCTAAAACCCCTAAGAGGCCCTAAACCATAAAACCCCTTAAAATATCATAAAACCCCAAAATATCCAAAAGACCATAAAACTGCTAAAAACACTATAAAAACCATAAAATAATTAAACTTCCTAAAACCCCATAAACCCCTAAAACATAAAAAAAAACCTTGAAAAATTTTAAAGCTTTAAAACACCCTAAATACACTAAAAACCCTAAGACAACCCAAAACCATAAAAACTCTCAAAAAATGCTAAAAATTATTAAAAAAATATGAAAAAAACTCTAAAACCCAGATAGAAATCCTAAAAACCAAAAAAAAAACAACAAAAACCCCTGAAAACCCATAAAATCCCTAAAAATCCCAAAAAACAATAAAAACCCTAAAACCCTAAAACCCTAAAACCCTAAAACCCTTAAAAACCAAAAAACCCATGAACACCCCTAAAAGGCCCTCAAAATAATAAAACAAATAAGACAACCAAAAACCCTAAAAACACTTAGAAACCCCTAAAATTTATAAAAATGCCTAAAAATCCCTAAAACCCTTAAAACCTTAAAAACCCCAAAATACATAAAAACACTCAAACCCCTAAAACACTCAAAAAACATTAAAACCCCTAAATACAATGAAAAACCTAAAACCCCTAAACACCCTAAAAATGCTAAGCCATATTCCCTGCACCATAAAACCTAAACCATGCACACTAAACACTATACCCTACAACCAAAACCTTAAAACTGAAACCCAATACCCTAAACACTACACTCTACACCCAATACCCTACACCCTATACCCTAAATTGTAAATCCTATACCCAAAACCACAAACCCTACACTCTAAAACCGAAACCCTACACCATAAACCCTAAACTCCACACCCAAATCTATAAACCCTCCATGCTACACTATATACCCTACACCCTAAACCCTAAACGCTACACCATAAACCCAATACACTACATCATAAACCCTATACCGTACACCTTAAAACATATACCACAACACTTAAAACCTAAACCCTAAACCATTCAACCTAAACCCAATACCATGAACCCTAAACCAAAAACCCTATAACCTAAACCCTTTACCCTCCCCCCTAAACCCTATTCCATGCACCATAAACCATAAACCCTACACCCAAAACCATATACCCTACACCCTAAACTATAAACCCCATACCCAACAACCTAAACAAAAATCACTATACCCAACACACTATACCCTATACCCTACACCCAAAATCCTATACATTGCTCCCTAAACCCAAACCCCAATCCATATAACATACACCCAAAACCCTATAGCCTGCACCCGTCACCCTTCACCCTAAACCCTATACCATATACTCTAATCTACATACCCCACACACTAAGAACTAAACGATACACGATCTATCTTATACAAAACACTCTAAACTACAATACCAACACTCTAAACCATAAACCCTACTCCCAAATACATAAACCTATACCATAAATCCTATACCTTACACCCGAAACCCTAATCCTTACACCTTAAACCATATTCCCTACACCCTAAACACTAAAACCTACACCCTAACCCATATTCCTTACACCCAAAACACTAACACCTACACACAAAACCCAAAACATTACACCGTAAACCATGAACCCTACACCATAAAACCTATACACCACACTCCAAACCCCAAACCCCACACCCAAAACCATAACCCTCACACCCTAAACACTAAACCGTACACCCTATACCATACACCCTACACCCTAAAACATAAACCGTATACCCTACACTATAAACCCCAAACCCTAAACCCTAAACCATAAATCATATATCATGCACCCTAACCCCTATACCATAGATCGATAACCCTATACCTTACACCCTAATCCCTATACCTTACACCTTAATAACTAAAATATAAAAAAAACATAAGCCCTAAAAAATTAGAAAAAACCCTAACACCCAATAAAAACCTAAAAACCATAAAATAGAAAAAAAACCCTAAAAACCCCCAAAACCCTTAAAGTCAATGAAAACAAAACTTCCAGAAAAACACTAAAAACCTAAAAAACTAAAAAAGATATAAAAAAACACTAAAAACCTTAAAACCCTAAAACCCCAAAGAAAACCCTAAAACTCTAAGAATCCAACAAAAACTTCAAAACCCCCTAAAACCCTAAACAACCTAAATAAGTGTAAAAAAAATCCTAAAACCCCTAAATTACCACTAAAAAACCTAAAAACCCTAAAAACATAAAAACTATAAAACACACTAAAAACACTAATAACCCCTTAGAACCCTAAAAACATAAAAACCCCATTTAAACATAAAACTCCAGAAATACCTAAGAAACACAAAACCCCCTAAAACCCCCTGAATAACCCAAGAAAACCATAAACCCCCCCTAAACCCCAAAAAACTCTTAACAAATAGGAAAAGAACTGAAGACCCTTATAAAATCATAAGAATCCCTAAAACTATTAAAAAAATAAAACCACTAGAACCCATAAATCCTCTAAAAATCCTAAAAAACATTAAAACACTAAAAACCCAAAAACTCCATAGATAGCCTAAATACCACTAAAACAATTTTAAACACCTAAAAACTATAAAAACCCATAAAACCCCTAAAATAACCTAAAAATCACTAAATCCCTAAACACCCTAAAAATCCTAAAAGAAAAAAAATACAATAAAAACCCTAAATGATCCTAAAAACCTTAATAACCAAAAAACCCAAAGAATAATAATTACCCAAAAAACCCTAAAAACATAAAAACCCTAAAAAACCCTAAAACCCCATAAAATATTATAAAAACCTTTAAAAAATATAAAAAACCCTAAAAATTCCATGAAATACCTTAATCCCCTAAAACCACTAAAAATATAAAAACCTAAAAACCTATAAAACCCAAAAAAATCCATAAATCCCAAAATGTCCCGAAAATACCATAAAATACCTAAAAACCCAAAAAAAATCCTTACAACTCCTAAACCCCCTAAAATCCTAAAAAATAAAAAAACCCTACAAAACCCCCGAAAATAACCAAAACCCTAAAAAACATTAAAACGCCTAAACCCCCTAATAACCCCATAAAACCTATAACCGAAATCAACCATAAAAATCATAAATACCCTATAATACATTAAAATGGTTAAAAACCCTAAAAAGCCGAAAAACCGAAAAAAACAATAAAAACCATAAAACCAAAAAAATATACAAGAAACCCTTAAAAACCATAAAAAATGTAGGACCCCATTAAATCCATAAAAAACCTAAAAACCCTAAAAACATTAATTCCACTAAAAACCCATAAAACCCCATAAAACCCCTAAACCCCCATAAATCTCCCCAAAGAGACTCTAAAATCTGAAAACACCCAAAAGTCCCTAGAAACCATAAAACTCCTAAAAGACCCTAAAAACCCTATAACCCCCAAAAGTCCCTAAAATCGACCAAACCCTAAAAGACACTAAAAAACATAAAACACCATAAAACACCATAGAAACCGTAATATATTCTAAAAACACTGAAACCCCTATGGAACTATAAAAACCCCAAAACACTTAAAAGACCTTTAAAACCCAAAAATCCTATAGGGCCATAAAAACCTAAAAATCCAAAAAGGATACTAAAAACCCTAAAAACCCCTAAAGGAACCTAAAAATATTAAAGGATCATAAAACCCCTTAAAGACCCTAAAACCGCAAGGTTACCACAAATACACCAGGGCACCCTTAAAACCCCTAAAAACTAAAAAAGACCTTAAAAACATGAAAAATCCTAAAATACCCTAAAAACTATAACAACCCTAAATAAACCATAAAATTCTTAAAGAACCTAAAATCCCTATAACTTAATAAAAACCCAAAAAATGCCCCCAAACCCCTAAAAATCCAAAAAACATAAAAACCCTAAAAGACCCTAAAATTTTAAAAAGACCCTAAAACGTTTTTAAAGACTCAAAAACCCTAATAATATTTAATAGTCATAAAAATCATTAAAAAACTTAAAGTCTCTAAAGAAAACCTTATGGTATCTAAAAACATATATACCCTAAAAACCCTAAAAATAAAAAAACCCATTAAAACCCATACAAAAACCCTAAAAACCTAAAAAATCCAAAAACATATAAAAAAACGCAAAAAACCAAAAAACCCCAAATAACAAAGTCCGCCAAAAACCTAAAAAAATACCTGAATTAATAAAAAACCCTAGAAACTCATAAAAAATCCATAAATCCACAAAAAAATCTAAAATGCCCTAAAAATATATAAATCCCCATCAAAACCCCTAAAAACATAAAACCAAAAAAAACTCTAAGGATCGTAACACCCAAAAAAATCTAAAAAACCCAGAAAAATCTGGAAAACCCCAAAAAACTATAAAAACCCTAAACGACCTAAAAATCTAAAAGATTGTAAAAACCTAAATCCTCTGAAAGACCCTAAATAACCTAATAAAATCTCTAAATACACCCAAACCCCATTATACAGACAAAAACCCTAATAACAATAAAAATACTAGAAACCTAATAACCCTAAAAACAAAAAATCCCTAATAATCCAAAAAATCCATAAAACCCATAAAACCCCAAAAAACCTAAATTAACCCTAAAGACCCTAAAACCCATTAAAAACCTAAAAAACCCGAAACCCACCAATTAACCCTAAAACCCGTAGAGATTATAAACCCCCCAAACAAACTAAAAAGCTAAAATAATCCTTAAAACCCTAGAAACACCTAAAAACAATAAAACCCCAAAATACCCTAAAAATACTAAAAAACCATAAACAACCAAAAATCCCCTTAAAACCCCAGGAAGACCATAAAAATCCAAAAAATCTTAAAAATACTCAAAAAGTATAAAAAACCATAAAGGAACCTAAATATTCCGAAACCCAATAAAGTTATAAAAAACCTTAAAGGCTCTTAAAAACCCTAAAAACCATAAGGGAACCTAAAACCCCTAAAAAAATAAAAACCCTAAAACCCCTAATGAACCCTAAGAATCTAACAGGAACCCAAAATCCCCTATAAACACAAAATAAAAAAAACCTAAAAACCGAAAAAGACACTGAAAAACTAAAGGAACCTAAAAACCCCGATAACCCTAAAAGACCCTAAAAACAAAAAATACACTAGAAGACACTAAAAAATTTAAAAGACCCTAAAATAACCTAAAACCCATAAAAGCTCCGGAAAGGCCCTAAAAACCCTAAAAACTTTTAAAACCCCCAGAAAACTATAAAAACCAAAAAAAATCCTAAAAGACCCAAAAAACATTATAAACCCTAAATATCCAAAAACCCCCTGAATATAATGTTACAAAACCCTAAAATCACCAAAAACACTAAAATACATCAAACTCTAAAAACCCCTTAAAAATACACCAAAACCATAAAAACCTTTAAACCCCTTTAAAACCCTAAAAACCTCTAATAAATTCTAAAAACCCCTAAAACTCCTAAAACATAAAAAACTCCTAAAATACATAAATTCCATAAAAATACTTAAAAACCATAAAACCCTAAATACCCAAAATATACCCAAAAATACTATAAAATGCTAAAAAATTCAAAAAAAACCCAAAAAAAACCCAAAACCCCTAAAACCCTTTCAAAACACTAAAATCCCTAAAATACATAGAACCCAAAACCCCCTAAAACTGCTAAAAATCACTCAAATACCCTAAAAGCCCTAAAACCCATAAAAAACTGAACATACCAAAAAACACAAAAAATATTAACACCCCTTAAACCCCTAAAAACCCAAGAAAACCCTAAAAACTCATGATAACCCTAAAAACCCTAAAACCCATAAAACCCCCCAAACCCCAAAAAATCCCTAAATCTAAATAAGTAAAAACCTAGAAACTCTTAAAATCCCTATAAAAACATAAAACACCTTAAAACCCATTAAAACTCATAAAACACTAAAAATCCAAAAAACCTGAAAACCCTTAAAGCCCTAAAACTATAAAAAACCATAAACCACCAAAAAAAATTAAGAACCCTAAAAATAAAAAATAAAAAATATAAATGATAAAAAACTAAAACATCCCAAAAAACAATAAAACCCCCTGAAAACCATGAAAACCCATAAAACCCCTGAAAGCCCCTATAAATCTGAAAAACCCAAGAAAACTAAAATACCACTAAAATTATAAAAAAACCCCCCAAATAATACCTAAAACCCAAAAACATTTAAACCCCCAAAATACTAATAAACTAAAAGAAACCCTAATTAAACACTAAAAACCCTAAGAAAAACCTTAAAACCCTTAAAATTTGAAATCCCCTAAAAACCTTAAAAATCCAAAATACCATAAAAACACCTAAAACCCCTTAGAACACTTAAAATCCTTAAACCATTTACCCTTAATGTATTGAATATATTTTTACCATATAATAGTTTATAAAATATTAAAGAATATTTTTGAAGCCAATAATTCAGTTGGCACAATATTTTGAGCCCTTGTGTGCCTAAAATTGATATTATAAAAATATTAAAAGTATTATGATCACATGCACATAGTTTTCCTAAAAAAGTGGAAAAAATATTAAATGGAATATCGAATTGGAAATATGAGACTATGGTTGATTTCAGAACCTGGAGTTTACCCTTTTCATGTTAAAAGGTTGGTCGATATAAGATTTCTGGTTCAGGCAGCCGTTGATTGTGCATTTAATTAAATAAACTATTAAATTTATTTCATTTATTTTTAATTTACAACCAAATTTCCCTTAAAATATGTCATTATGACATCTATACATGGTAATACACATAAATATAGGAGTATTATATGAGGATTATTTTTCATTATTAGAACATCAAGATCATAGGATAAAGTAAGATTGAATTGAGGTGGATCTAAAGGTAGGTAATTCAATGAGTATTCTACATCGTTGTCGAATGAATTATTCACCAAAAATTGATACAAATCAAGGAATGGCTCTTGATTTTTTTTGTTTTTTTCCTTTGGGTTAAATGGTTGACCATGGATTTTCATATTCTATTCTTGATCTACAATTTATTTATTCTTTATATGATCCCCAAATTTTATTGGTTATTCTAATCCAATAAATCCTTATTTCCATTTCTAATACCTACGGATACCCTGTTTATATGATCGTTGGCCATGGATGCTTGTCCAATGAAGGATTCACATTGTTTATGTGAATTTATTCTCATTATTCCTTTTATTCTTCATCTTTTCCCTAGGGGGCCATGGTTCATCATTTTTAGGGTGGGTTAGAGTGTGATCAAACACTATAAATCATGGAAGATATATGAACGACCTAAAGGATGGTGATTTTCATGTGGATTGGGATAGATCTATGGATGTAAGAGATGGATATGTGGATCAAAAATAGGTTTTGGCACATCACCCACATGAGGGATGACAAATCAATGAAATACCAATGAATTTACTATTTTCTATCACTAGAGGCTAAGGAATCAATGTTAAGAGATAACCCTAATAGAGTTTGGGTGTTTAGAAAGAGATATTATCAATGATGAGGGTGGATCTAGAATCTGTGTGAAGAATATGAGGTTTTTATGAAAAAAATGACTACATACCATATAGTGTGGACGAACACAAGGAGTGATATTCAAAATTCACAATGACTAGGGTTTTATATGATTTAATGATTACACACCATGTGGCTAGGTCCACACACCATGTAACCCTACCCAGGTAGTCATGCCTTGTGAAAACTTCACACTACCTAGACCCCATGCAGTATGACATGTCATGTACTTAGGGAGTACATGGGAATACCCATATGTACATAGATGCAACCAGATATATCAAGGTAGGACCATAGTGGTTGATACATTATATGTACAAATTTTATATGCCATGTAGTGTGAAATGGATTAATGAGCCATGTTCAAAGGAGAACATGGCCAGGCAATGTGGCGGGGTCATATACCATGTATACCCCAATATTGTCCATGTATTCCCTCCCAAACATCTTCCTCTTCCATCTCCTCCTTAGTGAATTAGATTTTATCCTCAGAGTATCCTTTCCTGGGTTTTTCTCAATATATAACACAATGGTTAACTTCATTATGGAATATGATATATGATGTGATGTTTTCTAAGTAGTATGCTTCTTTATGTGATGTTGGACCATAGTGGTGATGAATAGATATCATCGGAGAGATGTTGGGATTGGGAAACCACTATCACACTAGGTTGTGGGTCCCCATATTCCTTTATATACTTAGTGGATTCCCATAAAGCACTAGGGATTAAATCCTTCACTCATTAAGTGGTACCCCTTGAAAAACCCATGTAAAGGTTTTATATCTATCTATCTACTAAGGGGTTACCCCTGTCATACTAGGGTGTGGGTCCTCCATTCACTGAGTGGAACCCTCTGTTTCACCAAGACATGGGCCCTCAATGTACTAAGTAGCACTGCTTGTCACACTATGTAATCAACCCTTTATTTATTGAGTTGAACCTCATCCTGTATTGAGACTATGCATGGGTTCCCCATCTATTGAGTGTAACCCTTTAACATAATAATGTGTGGTCCCTCTATTGGATATTATGCCCCCTCAGGATCTAGTGTAGTGGAGAGGTGTGGTTCCTCACATGGTTTTCTCATATATACTTGTAAGACATTGGGTACCAGAGAAAGTCCTTTGGAGGTGCCTATAAACTCATCATCTTGGGCTGGGTTGTGAGATAAATATCACCACTCTATATTATATACGTTTATTTTGAGCATATATATATATATATATATATGATGGGATTCATTTACCTGTTGATATGGTTTGAGTTGAGAATTTTTGTATCTTTATATTTCTCCCTTAGTGGTTTTCGGGGTTTCCTAGTGGGTATGTATATACTCACCTTTTGAATGGGATGTTCTCTCACATGTCATGTTTTATATAGATGACATACAATTTCATAAATACATCAGTGGAGAATAGTGATACTTGAGTGTATAGGCCACATACGGTTGTTGATTTTAGAGATCACAAGTTGGGCTCTCTCAGCTTTCTTTATTTCTAGTTGTTGTCAGGATGGGACTTAATTTCTAGTTGGGAGTGTATTTTTCCCATTTAATATTTGGTTTTATTCTATCAAACTTCAATTTATTACCTAGAGGTTATTGTATACATGTTTTTCATCTAGATATTACATCTATTTTTATTTTTCCTCAACACTTTTAGACAGAGATGGTTGGGTTCTTACGTATAGGTACACAAGGAAAAGGACTGCCATTTACATTACGATTTCTAGATGAATTTCACCGACAACCTACCCTATTAGAGGTGGTCATGGGGTTGTGATGGATCAGCCATATGATGACTAGGTGGGTTCCAGTTGGCCGGTTTTTTTGCATAGTGGTATCACATGAGTTCATTCCATGTGATGGATTTTGGAGTTTTCCCATTACGTGGAATTGGTTTGGACTAAGGGAAATGTGTTTTATGTGTATGAAGTGAAGATTTTAGGCTAAGGAACATAGTATTGGTGTGACGAATGACGAATCAATTCACCAAGACTCTGACAAACTTCTTTTCAATTAAACATATTGATACATTGATTATAGGAAATGTGATACATGAATCAAATAATATTGAGTCATTTGACTGTCCTTCATGAGTCAGTTCCCCATATATATATATACTTATCTAACCACAATATGTCTTGATCAATTTCCGGATTCCTTAGTGGAGATATCCAGCCCTATTACCGATTAAGGATCATAATGATGACATGATGAGTGAATATTCCTTAGTTCATGGTCCATCTTATGAGGAGTTTACTCTTGGAAGGTAGGGATTAGATCCCCATACTGTAGAGTAGTAGTTAGTACCAGTATTTTAGGATAATGATGCATTTAGACTTAGTATGATCTGTGAGCTCTAGCATTAGAGATCATTTAGGTTCCATAATGATCTAGATCCCCAGGTAGTGGAGGATGGTCTTGAGTTGTTGATATTATTCTTTAGGTTCATTCAGATCGTAAATGATCATAAGGTTTCACTGGTAGCTAGTCTTTTCTATGGATTAGTAGA
Source organism: Viscum album (assembly GCA_963277665.1). Lineage (NCBI taxonomy): Eukaryota > Viridiplantae > Streptophyta > Magnoliopsida > Santalales > Viscaceae > Viscum > Viscum album. Next base: position 603,409,064 of record OY728142.1, read on the forward strand.
GCGCTAATGGAGTATAGTCTTGTAGACTCATGATTAGATGGACCTCTCATGTTCCAACTTCTTGCTGATGTTTCTTTAGTAGTATTACCCTTTTTTTCTCTTCAATTTGATTTAGGTGGTTCTTGAGCTATATCAAGTTAGTATGATGGTTTTTGAGTATGTCGTGAGGTTTAATGACCATACAAAATACTCACTTGACATGGTGTGGGACAGATACATCATGAAATATAAGACTGAGTAGGTTCTTCATAGATACATCTAGGTCAGTGTGGTTCCATTGTGCCTCCCAAACTATGTTGGAGTTCTAGAGTGGACACTAGGGATAGGGATATTCCTATCATAAGGATTCCAAGTAGATGTATAATTTAGTTGGAATCATTGATTTGAGTCATCTGCGATAGCTAGTAGGTGATAGTCGGTAGGGTCTCAGTGTAAGAGACCTTCTCATAGTAAGACTCAGTCATGTGGACATGCAGCGTAGGGTTCATTTGGATATTTTGGCCATTCTAGAGAGGGGATGTGTTTTTCATGTGATAGGTGAGGTCACATGGAATGGGATTAACTAGCCCAAAATGATGAGGATAGTAGGTAGGTAGTGGATGGACTACCATGGCAGAGGTAACACCATGATCTAGGTTCTCCTAAGTGTGGTCAGGGAAGCCCCTTGGGAGGCAGTACTGGTAGAAAAAAAAGGTGGGGTTCCATGGGGAGGAGTGACTGGTGGATAGAGACCCTATGATCTAATTCAACCAAAAACACCTATTGACCCAAACCAGGATCAGGGAGCTGGTGGTCAGGTCCATGGGAAGCTACAGACTATGAAGGGTTATGACCTGAAAACACATTAGATGATATGAGGTACAATCCATGTCTTTCCAATGCTTTCACTTGTACTAGTATACATATTTGTGAGTTATAACCTCATTTTTATATCCATAATACGAGAGTTATATGTCCTTGTTGAAAAATTATCCCCAAAAAAATTATATTCCATAACAGTGTGTGATTCATCAATATCACAAATCTAATGGATGTGTGAGATAGTTCTTGGTGGAGAGAGTTTCTCATGCGATATAGTGGTCATCACGAGGAAAACTTATGACATTTTCTTGGAAATTTAATGGTTTTCCATGGTTCAATCCCTTATTTATTATCATCAGAGGTGGGTTAGATTCCTTCATAAAAAGATGACAAGATTATATTTTATAGGATAGAGAGATCTCATGGTGGAGAGAGTTGTACTTGTATGAAGGAGGCTGAAACCCCATATCCATTAGTTAGTGAGTTTATCTCTTATCATTGAAGGCTCTTCAAGAATCTATATTCCTTCATTAGTGGAGGGAATTTTGGTTTTCTTCCCCGACAATGTTTCAGGACAACGTTCAAGGCAGGAAACAGACTTTTTCAATAAATTTCATTAAAGTATTGAACCAATATCATATACCGTTAATTTTATATCCTTTACTAAGCTTTAATAGATGAGGGTGAAGTTGGAGGACATTAATGATAAAGGTTTTATCATCCCTAGTGTGTCCCCTAGGCATCTCCAATGTTGTTTATGAAAATGAAAAATGAGATCATGAGGAATTTTGTTTATTATCATCGATTTGACTGGTTAATGATAAATAAAAATTAACATCTAACAAGGATTTAATACATCTTTAACCAATTTTTAGTTTTGATTTGGATCTCAATGATTGACCCCAAGTTTCTCTACCACCAATTGATGGTACATGGGGATGATATTCTGAATATGACATTTCAATATCGCTACAGACATTATGAGTTTTTCATGATGCCTTTAGGTGTAAAAAATTATCTTAAAATTTTTATTGATATGATGAAATAGATATTTCAGCCATACGTGTAATGATTATTAGTTTCCTTTATTGAGGACATACTTTTTTACTCTGCATCAGAGGGGGGTCATGTAGGGAACATGAGGATGGTTTTAAATTTAATATAGGAGCACCAACTTTATGGTAATCTCTCAATCTTATATGTTTTGATCCATGGAATTAACGGTTTAGGGAATATCATTTCAAATCATAGTTTATCTATAGACCTAGTTAAGATTAATGTCATTATTTCTTAGCATCCACTCATGAGTGTGTACTGGGGGTATAGTTTTCTTATGTTGGTGGGGGTACTACAAGAGTTTCATGCTCGAACATTCCTAAGTAGGATCCTTTTTAGCATCCCTTATATAGAAGATTGTTGACGCTCCTTTCGTCACAGAATCTAAAGATCGGAAAAGGGAATATCTGAGCTCAAAGTGATTAATCCTTTGAAGAAACATCAAAAATCGACAAAGGGATGAAAAAGGAGATCATTGCCCAGAGGTCACGCAAGTTCCCTCTTGGTCGCGCAAGTACACTTGCGCGCCGCCTCAAAACTTGCGCGACTCTTCATGGTCGTGCAAGGGACTTGCACGACATAGGTGGTAACCGCCTGGTAACCGCCCAGTAACCGCTCGGGGTCTTGTTTTGCCTATAAATAGACCCTGTGGGCCCCCCATTCGGGAGGATCTTTTTCCAGAAACACAGATTGAAGCTCCCGACGCCCAAGTCTCTTCTTAAAGCTTCCATAACACTTCTAAGGTAATTTCTTACCTAGAATGGAAGATCTAAAGAGAAGAAGGAAGGCCTAAGTGTTGAAACTTATCAAACACTTGCGCGCCGACTTAATTCCTTCAATATAACTTGCGCGTCTCTTCTCTGGAAGAACCTCAAGAGGATTGTAAAGGGTTTTATAAAGAGTCTCTCAAGTAATTCAACTCTGGTTGAAAATCGCGCAAGTATCCCTCATGTCGTGCAAGTATACTTGCGCGACCAGTACTTGCGCGCCGCCGCAGGACTTGCGCGACTTTTAATACTTGCGCGCCCCTATCTTTTTGGGTGCCCATCTTGCCCATTTTACCCCTCTTAAGCCATTTCACCCTTCCTATTCAAGATTCAGTCTTCAAGATACTCTTCAAAGCCATTTATGGCATGATTTCTTGAATTGACATCCTTATCTGAAAGGAATTCTGTGAAATATTTCTCAAAACCTAATGATTTAAACATCTTTATGTCACCAAAGATTGAGAGTTCATTCATTCAACCTCATCCTTTAAAGATGAGAGAATCCTAACCTGGTTCTCCTTTTCAGGAATAATCCCCAGTTATAAAATCTTTGATATGGGCATCCTCCTCAGGAGTAAGCCCCAATCAAGTCCTTTAATCTTGGGCATCTTTCTTAATAATAATCCCCAACCTCAAATATGGGCATCCTCCTCAGGAGTAAGCCCCAAACCTTAATCCCTAACCTGGGTCTCCTTTTCAGGAATAAGACTCAGTCATAACCTTGGGCTTCCTTTTCAGGAGTAAGCCCCAAGTCCCCTAACCTGGGCTTTCTTCTCAGGAATAAGTCCCAGTCATAAACCTTGGGCATCCTCCTTAGGAGTAAACCCCAAGCCTTAATCCTTAACCTGGGCTTCCTTCTCAGGAATAAAGCCCCAGTCATAAGTACCCTCCTAACTTGGGCATTCTCCTTAGGAGTAAGCCCCAAGATTAGAGTATTCAAATCTCCATGAAGCACATATAGCTTTGTGGACCCTGTTCATGGATTTTCTCCCTAAAAGTAAATCCTAAACCTTCATCTATCTGGGCAGTCATCCATACATAAGCCCCAAACAAATTCTTATGATTGCATCTTTCATGGCACAATTGTCTAAATTTTACCAATACCTCTTGTTTCTCACACCGAGCATGACTCACGTGAGCTTAGTGTGTAAAAGTAATTATGACATTCATCTTTGAGCCATCAATCATAAACATCATACCCCATTCCTCGAACTACGTGGGTTCTGATTCCTTTTCCAAAACAAAGGATACGTAGGTAGCCCATTTATGGGTTCGATCCCAACTTTGAGATAATCTATGTCCTTCTGAATGACGATAAACTTCAAGTGCCCCACTGAGTGGCTTTAAAACCAGCCTGGTCATCATAATGACCAAGAGACTTTTATATAAATGTTTTGAAGGATATCATTGACCAAGAATCTCTAAACAGATATGGATGATTCTCTATTGATGAAGAACCTCGAATACATATAAAAGATTCTCTAAATTTCTTGCATATTTAATCATTGATTGTTAAAACTAAAGGAAAACTCATTTTATACTTGGTAATGTAATAAGGATTCACGAACATAACTTAAATCTATAAAGAGAGTCCCGGAGTAGACAATAATTCCCCTCAAAAAGGATTGATGAGTCCGACCTCCCATCCTCTCGACCAATGCAAATTCCTAAGCCTCATCAGTCCACAAGCTAATGAGCGCCTGCCTTTGGAAAGTAGGTCCAAAAGGATGTGGAATCATTGGATGTTTCCGGTTCTACGAAAAAACCCGCTAGAAACCGATCGGAACGTTTGAATCTCCTGTCCAGGAGGTTATCCCCGTAATCCGTGTGGAAACAAAAATGGTGAACCCGACGTGAATCCTTAACCAAGTTAAAGTGATGTTCTTCTTATTTGTTAGGCCCCTTGGGCCAACAAAGCAATCATTGACATATGCTCATCCAAAAGATGCAGTAGCCAGATTCATCTTGATTATGTCTGTTACATGGAACAGGCACTCTTTTCTCAAAAATCTTCTGAAAAAAATGGCTTTCCTTAAATTCACCCCTGTGAATACTGCTGCTGTGAACACCTCAACTGTGAGGTCTGCTGCTGTGAAAACCAATGCTGCTACTCCTGCTGGAACGTCATCCGCTCTGAGGATGACATCACCAACTCAGCGTCTTCAACGCTGTGTTTCTAATGCACTGGTTAAGGAGTACCGTCGCGACGGTACTATCCCAACTCTGGAGGCCGCTCGTCAAGCCCTCCAGGTTAACAATTCTACCTGGTCGTCCGGACAACGGCGACCAGCAATCAAGAAGCAGGCGGTGCTGACTACCATCTCCAACCGTTTCGGGTCGTTATCCCCGGAACGCAATTTCCATTCACTCCCTTACTCCGAGGAAGTGAATGAGCAGGTCCCGCAGGACCTTAATTCAAAAAGACAGGAGTCCTTCTCAAGGGCTCCCATCAACAATCGCCGCCAGAATCGTACGGTAGTGCGCCCTCAACATGATGAGGGTACCGACTCCAGGCATTCAGCTCAGGTTCCTCGAACCCGAGCAGGCAAGATGAACCGCCAGAGACGGAATCCGGTTAACAATAGGCAGGTTGTCATCCCTGCCATCTCCGGAGAAGTCCACCAACCTAACTTGGTGGCAAATAACGAGCAGGCATACACACCTGTTCGTTTTAATCCCGCTGTCCAGCAGACTCGTCTGGAAGCATCAAGCCGATCCCGCCAGGCAATTCCGGCGGAGTACCATAGGCAGGAACATACACCTGCTTATACATCAGCAGTTAGTCAGCAGGCTCGTCTGACTACATATGATGGATCTCGTCAACCGCGTTTGGCGAAGTGTAATCAGTAGGCACATACACCTGCTAATACTAATCAAGCCTACCAACAGTCTCGCTTGGTAGCGCACGGAGAAGTCAGTCGGAAAGTCCCGACGACAAACAAAAGGCAGACTAAACTCTCTACCTCCACACTTGAGTACTGTCAGAATTCACTGACAGGAAAAGGAGGACAGGAGCAGGCACATACACCTACTCCAAGCCCGGAATGGACGTATATCCCTGTTCCGGCGGCTGAAGTCACCAAACATATTTTGTTAATGGTGAAAGAGAAGAAGCAAATTCCTGCTCATATTCTGGATGCTTGCCAGGATATCATAACAGCTTCAGCATCATCTCAGGGACAGACACATAAATCTATCCCTAGCAGTGGAGTGACACCTCAACAATTCACTCCGGAACAGACACACACATCTGTTCCAGTCCGAGAGGGTTATGGGGCATACTCCCCCATATCATACGGACAACCAAGTCAGGCACATACACCTGATTTGAGCGATGATTGTCAGCCTAACCTGACCATCTTTCCTGATCAGGCACATACACCTGCTCAGAGCAATCACTTTCGTCATCAAGTGATTTCTAAAGCGAGTAAGAAGGCATCTAAGAAAAAGATCCGCCCAGCACAGTCAGAAGATCAAAGGCCAATCTGCAACAAGGCCTTGCTTGATGCTGGAGTTCTTGAAGACCTCAGACATTTATCTGTCAGAGTTCAAGATTCTACTCCCTCAGTTCCCAATAACAGGAACATTAATCCCGAAGGTCTTCAACAGACACTTCCTCATGAAGACTTGCTTCATGAAAATTCGGTCAATCTTGAAGTTTCTTCTTCAGATGAGAGCCACAGGAACCCTCTGTGTGGTCAGAAGACTAAGGAGCAAGAGATCTCATCTTTTGCTGTAACCCATCATGATGGTCCTCCTCATGGTGATGAACTTCGCTGCGAAAGTCCTCTCCGCAGTAGTGATTCACATTGTCTCGAAAATTCTTCAGAAGGCAATGTAGTGACGAGAAAGCCCTCTTATCTTGAGGCACTTGCAAACGTAAAACTAGTCATGTCTGATGCTTTACTATCATCAGGTGAAACTCTTTCTCCATCAGAAGATAGCCTGGGGTTCAGGTTATTCTCCGAACCTTCCCTGGGTCATTCATCTTCCAGCATGAATAGTGATTTCTCTACCAATCTTGTTGAATCCGATGAAGCAACAAGGAAACACCAACTCTGGTCCAAACAGGTAGAAGAATCTTCATTTAATGATAAAGAAGAAATGTTGAACATGAGGAAAAAACTGGCAAAAGGTGAAGTACCAGTCATGTTTTGGCCTTTGGTTGACTCCCAGTACGACATTCCAAAGATGTTGACGGATGATGGAATCCATGATATTCGTCTCAACATATGGAAAACTCTTTGTCAATTAAAGAAGAAGGTATTATCTTACGATGAATATGAAAATCATCTTAAGATAATAGAAGGGTTACAACGCCAGATTGATTTGGCATCTCTATTAGTCTCTCGGTATCCGAAGGCTGAAAAGCAACAGAGAACCCTTCAACGTTCATGCCTTGGCGCACTAAGAAGATTGCGTCAGTTAATTTCCAATGCTCCATCTAATGTTCATATCAGAGGATGGGGTGTTCACGGAGCACTACATTTCACAGTGCTTTCCGGTCAGCAAAGCCCGCCGAAAATGGTCTCATGCAATGTTATTGCACATGGCCGGCCACAGTCAATGGGCTTTGTTCATAATCAAAATCTTGCTCGAGATCAAGCTTCAACTAGTTCCTCTCAACATCAAGTATATAGAGAACAGGTTGTTGAATTGCTCCTACACCAAGCAGGCGAGAATATTGCACAAGCCTCTCGTCTGGAGCAAACACGTCATCAAATGACAGAAGTTTCGGAAATCATCCAACGGTCTGTTGAACCAGGTGATAAAAGTGGATACAGGTTAATGCATCCAGCTAATTTCCGAACTAAGATTCGCAAGATCAAAAGAGATTTCAAGAAGATCTCAGACATAGCATGTCAAGAGACACCCCAGCTTGCCAGACTGGGGACTTCTCTAACCTAACCCTCAGAGTCAACAAATGGGATTCGAGGAGTTGAGCAGAAGCAGCAGGAACACCCCCAGTCCACCGGACCGGGGACTTTTTCAAATCTTCAATCCCTCCCTCATAGAAAGTCAGTATTCTCTTGATTAGGGAATAATCCTCAAGAGGAACGAAGAGCCAAGCTATCAGGAGATTCTCTCCAAGTGACGGTTTTCCAAGAAGTTCTTGAGGGATCAAGTCAACGGAATTCCATGTCTCATCATGGGCATGGAAGAAGACAATATCACAGAAATGCTGATAAAAAGGATTCCATGCAATATGCATCCATTAATGTCATCAATGCCGTTGCTGCTGATTCACCAGATGAGGCTCAATCAGAGGGATCAGACGAAGAGGTTCCTGCTCAAGAAGTTGCGCACACAGACCTAAATGAAGAAGGTGTGCGTACACGTAATCAAAGGCTTACCCAAAATCTGGGTATTCCTTCAAGTAACCCACTTCCCCCTCTCCGAAAAGGATCCAATAAGGGGAAAGGAAAGAATCAGGTTACTTCTCACCCTTCCTCTGAAGGAGTTCAATCGCTCTCATTAGAGCAAAGGTTTGCACAACAGGAGGAAGAAATGAAAGAATTAAGAAGGTTGAATGCAGAACTACTTCAGAGTAGTCTTCTTCTTAAGAATGCTGAAGTTCGATAGCCGAAGGAATTTGTTGTAACTACTGAGATGGATCAGGAATATCCTCCTTTTTCAGTACACCCACAGAGGTCTAATCCTACGGGTCAAACGCAACAACGGTTGGCATCACTACCATCAGTTGCAGCACCAACCACCACGTCTGTCCAAGCTCCATTCATTGCACCTACCCAAAACCAAGTTCAACCTGACGTTTCTCAAAAGTTAATAACTACTATTGAGTCATTAACAGCTCGGTTAGAAACTATGGAAGGGAAACGGGCGCAAGTTCAACCTGAAAAGAAAGTTTACCCTGAATGGGTAGATTCAATTTCTCCTCCATCCAGTTTTGGAAACCCTATTTTCCCTACTTTCAATGGATCAGGTGACCCTGAACAACATTTGACGCATTACGTGTCTTGTTGTGATCCTATGATGGGAACTCCAGAGCATAAAGAAGCAGTGAAACTCATATGCTTCGTGCGAACCATGCAAGGACCAGCTTTTGTCTGGTATACAAGCTTGAAATCCCGGTCAGTCATCGGATGGGAGGATCTTCGTCAAAAATTCCTTATTCAGTTTAGCTCAACTTTGCCAAAAACGACAGTTTTCGATCTTACAAACTGCAAGCAAAGGGAGAATGAAAGAGTCTCTGATTTCATTGCTCGTTGGAAGGGATTAACATATTCCTTGAGTTTATCACTCCCTCAGGAGGAATTGTTGCCAATCTGTGTGGCAAATTTGCGTGACGAATTACGCACGCCATTGATCCCTGTGAAATACACAGGAGGGTTTCGAGACCTTACTTCAATCACTCAACAGATTGAAGATTCCCTTATACAGGCTAAGGTTAAATCTCGTGTAATTCCATCAGCTCTAGGAAGAAGAATGGGTAAAGCAGAAACTGCTACAGTTATGCTTAAACAGGCACCTGTACCTATTTCTACTTCAAAACCTTCATCTTCTCGAAGGGATCCACCTCCTGAACGCCAACAACAAAGGCTATTTCGTCCAAATGATCAAAAAGATCAACGACGAAAACAATTTGAGGATATGAAGAGTAAAACATACTCTTTCCGAAGTGAGCAAGTTCCTGGTTACTTCATTTCAGCTCTGGAAAATAATTTGGTTCAATTACCAGTGCCGAAGAAACCAAACAAGGAAGGAGATGAAGACCGTCCCAATTATTGTCCCTTTCATCAAATGTTGGGGCATCCCATCCAGGAGTGTTTTGTCTTTAAAGACCTCCTACAAAAGATGGTCGACTTGGGACAAGTCAAATTGAAGGGTTCTTCAGCTCATGTAGCGTGTATTACCGCTACAGATCCAGAAGAAGGAGGCGAGTGGCAGGAAGTCAAAAGCAAAACTGCGAAAAAATATGATGATTGGATGGTCAGAAAGACAATCAATCGGACCCATTCCATTTTGCGAACACAATTGAAGAAGCCAATTGTGTCTCCTACAAAAGCTGCAGTAAAGCCTCCATCAAAGGACAAATCCTCAAAAGGGCAGCACAATTCAAAGAAGAAAGAGGAATCAGGAGAAGATGAGTATGTATCAAAGCCTAAATTGTCTTTAACTTTAGCAGATTTCATGCCATCTACTTCAAAGCAACGGGCACCGTCCCACCAAACGGCACAGCCTAAACAGGCTAATCAGGCAGAGTCTTTATCAGACGAAGAGTTAATCTTTGGTTCTGTTTAATCTCAATGGATGGAGAACACATCACGACTCCAACTAATGCCAGATTTCTGAAGAAGTATTTTGTATAAACACAAAATATTATTCCCAGAACCAAGACTTACAATTGGTTCATACACTTCGGTCCAGTATGACCTTAAACTGAACAACGGTCCAGTATGACCTTAAACTGCACCACGGTCCAGTATGACCTTAAACTGCACCATGGTCCAGTATGACCTTAAACTGCACAATGGTCCAGTATGACCTTAAACTGCACAACGGTCCAGTATGACCTTAAACTGCACCACGGTCCAGTATGACCTTAAACTGCACCACGGTCCAGTATGACCTTAAACTGCACAACGGTCCAGTATGACCTTAAACTGCACCACGGTCCAGTATGACCTTAAACTGCACCATGGTCCAGTATGACCTTAAACTGCACAATGGTCCAGTATGACCTTAAACTGCACAACGGTCCAGTATGACCTTAAACTGCACAACGGTCCAGTATGACCTTAAACTGCACCACGGTCCAGTATGACCTTAAACTGCACCACGGTCCAGTATGACCTTAAACTGCACCACGGTCCAGTATGACCTTAAACTGCACCATGGTCCAGTATGACCTTAAACTGCACAACGGTCCAGTATGACCTTAAACTGCACAACGGTCCAGTATGACCTTAAACTGCACCACGGTCCAGTATGACCTTAAACTGCACCACGGTCCAGTATGACCTTAAACTGCACAACGGTCCAGTATGACCTTAAACTGCACCACGGTCCAGTATGACCTTAAACTGCACCACGGTCCAGTATGACCTTAAACTGCACCATGGTCCAGTATGACCTTAAACTGCAAATATGTCCTACATGACACTAAACTGTATATGTCCGAGATGACATTAAACTCTATTAAGTTCTTCCTTGCTATATGACGTTAAACTATACAGCAATGGTCCAGTATGACCTTAAACTACAACTACGTCCAGCATGACGATAAACTGTACGGTCCATGCATATGACCTTAAACTATTCGCACTACGGTCCATGCATATGACCTTAAACTATTCGCACTTATGTCCCTGCAACATGACACTAAACTGTGCAGCACCAATAGTCCTAACTGCAAGACTTTAAACTGCATAGTCCCTGATTTTGTCCTACATGACAATAAACTGTATAGAAGTTCCTATATTTTGTCCGAGATGGCATTAAACTATATTTTGTCCGAGATGACATTAAACTATATTGTGTCCTAGCAACATGACATTAAACTGTGTGGCACTTCCATCGTCCAGCATGACGTTAAACTGTGTTAAGTCCCTTATTGTTCTACATGACACTAAACTGTATTTTGTCCGAGATGACATTAAACTATATTGTTTCCTAGCAACATGACATTAAACTGTGTGGCACTTTCATCGTCCAGCATGACGTTAAACTGTGTCAGTTCCCTTATCGTCCAACATGAAGTTAAACTGTCACATTGGTTACTAATTCGTCCAGCATGACATTAAACTGTAAAAAAGTCCCCAGAACTGATATACTCATATTTGTTCACCTTAGTCCTAGTCACATGACTTTAAACTGTACAACACCAGTTAGTCCTAGCTACATGACTTTAAACTGTACAGTAATGGTCCAGTATGACCTTAAACTGCAACTTCGTCCCACACGACATTAAACTGTGAAAAAGTTCTCTAAACCGTCCAACATGACCCTAAACTGCATCATCCCTGGTCCATGTATATGACCATAAACTATTTGCAAATCCCTTATGTCCAGCAAGACGTTAAACTGTGACGTCCAAACTACATGACGCTAAACTGTATAAAAGTCCCTCACGTCCGGAAAGACGTTAAACTATATAATCATCAAAAGTCCAGCATGACATTAAAACTGCACAATCCCCCTTTCGTCCAATATGACGTTAAACTGTATTGTCCCCATCGTCCTAACTACATGACGCTAAACTGTACAGAAAGTCCTTGATATGTCCTACATGACATTAAACTGTGCATCGTTAAGGTTGTTATTACCTCTTGTTTCTCACACCGAGTATGACTCACGTGAGCTTAGAGTGAACATCAACCATAACACTCCCTTTGGGCCACTAACCATGTGTAAGTCCCAACAACATTTTTTATTAGATTATTGTCCCAAAGAACAATCTCTTCACATCGTTTCACCACCATCTCATATGATGATGATTTGTGAAACCGCCCTTGGAATCAATATCATTACATTGATTCACTTTCGTCCTTGTTATATGACGTTAAACTATACAACACTTTTGTCCGGTACGACAATAAACTACAATATTCTTTGATCTCCTCACTTGAGAGAGAACTATTATTGACATTGATTTTTCAATCATGTTTCATTTCAAAAAGACTACGTACATACATGGTAATGCCTAAATTTTTTATCTTAGGTTAAACCATCATTGCACTAAAGTCCCCTTTCACCCTTCACATGTACAAAACCAAATTTGTACAAAGGGTAGTTCTAGAACTACGTGGACTTGATTCCCATCCTTATGGGATACGTAGGAACATTCGAGTGTCCCTCGAATCCAATCCCAAGTCTTTTGGGCCTAACCCCAAATTTCACTTTCAGTCCCTTGGCTGAAAAGTCCTCATGAAAACACACACTGTGTATTCATTATTATGGTCCGAATTCTATGACCCTAAACTAAGATCACTCATCCTTTCGTCCTGCATGACGTTAAACTGCATTTCAATAACTACGTATGGCTTGATTCTCATTCTTATGAGATACGTAGTGAAGTCCAAAATTTCAATTCAGGACCCAGCCACAACATGATTATGGTTTTCATTGACCTATGTATCTCTATATACATTGGAAAATACCCATCTTTATGTATTATAATCCTAACCTTAAATATTTTCAGATCTTCATAACCCTTTTTCATGACTTCTAGTCACAAAAATGTCAAACTTCTGAGAATTCTTTTGCCTGACTATGCAGCACGTGCCCATAGGTGGCCTTGCATAAACAGTCCACATAACAGACTTGTCATCCAAAAGATGCTATTTTATTTGACTATGCAGCCAATGCCCATAGGTGGCCCTGCATATTTCAACCCCCTAACGGGTTTTGTTAAATAATAGTAACTTCATTCTTGGGAAGAATGCCTCTTTTGTCCTTATTTGTCTTAAACGACAGTATGTAGGGATCCGCAAAAATAGCCATCCTTAACATATTTGTCCCATATCCTTTTTCATGATCTGAGAGTATTCAAGTCTATGGTTTATTCTTCTTCCCTACGTTTGGGTCAGACCTTCGTAGGAGTGATATTCATCCAGTTCTTCGATATTCTTGTTTGGAAATATCTTCTCCATATTCAAGTACCTCTTTCCATACAACAAACTCTATGCTTTAGAAAATTTGAATCTCCATAAACTTTCACTAGCTTTTAGCACTAGGAAAGTAAATTTCTGGGAGTTCTTTTGCCTGACTATGCAGCACGTGCCCATAGGTGGCCTTGCATAAACAGTCCACATAACAGACTTGTCAGCCAAAAGATGCTATTTTATTTGACTATGCAGCCAATGCCCATAGGTGGCCCTGCATATTTCAACCCCCTAACGGGTTTTGTTAAATAATAGTAACTTCATTCTTGGAAACTACTTCTTCTTCTAATGCCTTTTAGCTCTTTTTCATATCATTCCTCAGATTCAAATATTCTTAAGCCATAGTTTACATTTTTTCCCTCATACTTGAGTATGGTAAATATGTTTTCAGATAAATTGTCAAGGAATTGAATCCATTTTTTTCCATTTTTTTTGGTCAAAGCTATTTCGACCTTAAACATTAGCCCCTTTATGTCCGGCATGCATGACTTTAAACTGCCCACAAAAGAAAAAGGAACTCTGAATAAAAGTCAAGTTCTAGCACACTTGCGCGCTGCCCTCTGTGCACTGAAGACTTGCACGCCCCCCTTTTCCTTTGGATGGATTCAATTTCCTCAGAGTCAAATCCTCATTTCTTTCCGGATCCAACTCTGAGGGGGGACTTTTGTTGACGCTCCTTTCGTCACAGAATCTAAAGATCAGAAAAGGGGGAATATCTGAGCTCAATGTGATTCATCCTTGGGAGAAACATCAAAAATCGACAAAGGGATGAACAAGGAGAACATTGCCCATAGGTCGCGCAAGTTCCCTCATGGTCGCGCAAGTACACTTGCGCGCCGCCTAGTGGTCGTGCAAGTACTTGCGCGACGCCTTATGGTCGTGCAAGTGACTTGCGCGACCTAAGTGATAACCGCCCGGTAACCGCCCGGTAACCGCCCGGGGTCTTCTTTTGCCTATAAATAGACCCTGTGGGCCCCCCATTCGGAAGATCTTTTTCCAGAAACACGGATTGAAGCTCCCGACGCCCAAGTCTCTTCTTAAAGCTTCCATAACACTTCTATGGTAATTTCTTACCTAGAATGGAAGATCTAAAGAGAAGAAGGAAGGCCTAAGTGTTGAAACTTATCAAACACTTGCGCGCCGACTTAATTCCTTCAATATAACTTGCGCATCCCTTCTCTGGAAGAACCTCAAGAGGATTGTAAAGGGTTTTATAAAGAGTCACTCAAGTAATTCAACTCTGGTTGAAAATCGCGCAAGTATCCCTCATGTCGCGCAAGTATACTTGCGCGACCAATACTTGCGCGCCGCCGCAGGACTTGCGCGACTTTTAATACTTGCGCGCCCCTATCTTTTTGGGTGCCCATATTGCCCATTTTACCCCTCTTAAGCCATTTTACCCTTCCTATTCAAGATTCAGTCTTCAAGATACTCTTCAAAGCCATTTATGGCATGATTTCTTGAATTGACATCCTTATCTGAAAGGAATTCTGTGAAATATCTCTCAAAACCTAGTGATTTAAACATCTTTATGTCACCAAAGATTGAGAGTTCATTCATTCAACCTCATCCTCAGAAGATGAGAGAATCCTAACCTGGGTCTCCTTTTCAGGAATAATCCCCAGTTATAAAACCTTTGATCTGGGCATCCTCCTCAGGAGTAAGCCCCAATCAAGTCCTTTAATCTTGGGAATCTTTCTTAAGAATAAGCCCCAACCTCAAATATGGGCATCCTCCTCAGGAGTAAGCCCCAAACCTTAATCCCTAACCTGGGTCTCCTTTTCAGGAATAAGACTCAGTCATAACCTTGGGCTTCCTTTTTAGGAGTAAGTCCCAAGTCCCCTAACTTGGGCTTCCTTTTTAGGAGTAAGTACCAAGTCCCCTAACCTGGGCTTCCTTTTTAGGAGTAAGTCCCAGTCATAATCTTGGGCATCCTCCTCAGGAGTAAGCCCCAATCAAGTCCTCTAATTTTGGGCATCTTTCTTAAGAATAATCCCCAACCTCAGATATGGGCATCCTCCTTAGGAGTAAGCCCCAAACCTTAATCCCTAACCTGGGTCTCCTTTTCAGGAATAAGACTCAGTCATAACCTTGGGCTTCCTTTTCAGGAGTAAGCCCCAAGCCTTAATCCTTAACCTGGTCTTCCTTCTCAGGAATAAAGCCCCAGTCATAAGTACCCTCCTAACTTGGGCATCCTCCTTAGGAGTAAGCCCCAAGATTAGAGTATTCAAATATCCATAAAGCACATATACCTTTATGGACCCTGTTCCTGGATTTTCTCCCTAAAAGTGAATCCTAAACCTTCATCTATCTGGGCAGTCATCCATACATAAGCCCCAAACAAATTCTTATGATTGCATCTTTCATGGCACAATTGTCTAAATTTTACCAATACCTCTTGTTTCTCACACTGAGCATGACTCACGTGAGCTTAGAGTGTAAAAGTAATTATGACATTCATCTTTGAGCCATCAATCATAAACATCATACCCCATTCTTTGAACTACGTGGGTTCTGATTCCTTTTCCAAAACAAAGGATACGTAGGTAGCCCATTTATGGGTTCGATCCCAACTTTGAGATAATCTATGTCCTTCTGAATGACGATAAACTTCAAGTGCCCCACTGAGTGGCTTTAAAACCAGCCTGGTCATCATAATGACCAAGAGACTTTTATATAAATGTTTTGAAGGATATCATTGACCAAGAATCTCTAAACAGATATGGATGATTCTCTATTGATGAAGAACCTCGAATACATATAAAAGATTCTCTAAATTTCTTGCATATTTAATCATTGATTGTTAAAACTAAAGGAAAACTCATTTTATACTTGGTAATGTAATAAGGATTCACGAACATAACTTAAATCTATAAAGAGAGTCCCGGAGTAGACAATAATTCCCCTCAAAAAGGTGTGATGAGTCCGACCTCCCATCCTCTCGACCAATGCAAATTCCTAAGCCTCATCAGTCCACAAGCTAATGAGCGCCTGCCTTTGGAAAGTAGGTCCAAACGGATGTGGAATCATTGGATGTTTCCGGTTCTACGAACAAACCCGCTAGAAACCGATCGGAACGTTTGAATCTCCTGTCCAGGAGGTCATCCCCGTAATCCGTGTGGAAACAAAGATAAAGCCATTTATCTACATCATATAGTGTGAGGGAGACTTTTAGTAGTTTAGCATGAGGTTTACTAGTGATCCAATGTTGATACTATTAGAGGAGGGCCTAGATATAGGCTTAGATGCGTGTTGATTCATATTAAAAAACTGAACATATAATGGTCGAGACAACTGAGACACTGTGAGTAAAACTATGCTACTCATGACCAGGAGTTGGTAATAGTAGTATTTGTTGTGAATATGTGGAGGCACTATCATCTAGAAGAGTGTTTTTTGTTTACTCAGACCACCCAAGTCTTAGGTATATCTTTACATAGAGATATATTAATCTATGAAAGATATGTTGGTTATAGATCCAATAGAACTGTAACTTTGAGATAGTCTACACTATTTGGAAAGTAATGTGGTTGGTAGATTCCCTCAGAAATAATCACCCTTATCACATGGTGGAGGTGGCATCTGAGTAGTTGGACTCTTTGCATCTAACCCTAATAGAGGAGAGGGGTATAGTTTTTTCATTAGTTGATGGTGGTGACTCCACTACTTCTTTAGAAAGTGAGAGTGTCTTAGTTATGATACATCTAATATGAGGTTATTAGAGACTAGATATCCTCAGGGGATTCACTATATGGATTCTATGAAGGAGGGGATCATGTCATCCTTTCCTAGGGACAAATAATGGTTCTGATCACATTATGAGAAGAGGTGATGATGGAGTTTCACACATTAAACAAGTATAAATATACCAATTTGTCAAATATGTACAAAAAACATTAGAATTGGTTTTCGTGGGCTTTCATAAGGAATAACATCATTGATTTTGTCTCACAGTGTCTCACATTTCAACAGGTGAAGGCTGGAAACCAAGTTTTGGTTGGTTTGACACAGCCTCTTGATATCATGGAGTGGAAATGTGTTGGAATATACACAAACTTTGTGATGACACTTTCATGAATAGTGATAGTCCACACTTATATATAGGTTATTTTTAATTGACTAATGAAGTCATTACATTTCCATTCTAAAAAGGGATAGTGTTTGGTAGAGATTATAGGGCATTTGTATATATAAGAGATCATTCAGCTTCATGGGACACCCTTGACTATTATCCCTGATTGTGATGTGTAGTTTACGTCAAAAGTGTGAAAATATTTTTAGGAGGCATTCAAGACCTAGTTTTGGATAAGTACAAAATTTTAACCCCATACGTATGGTTAGAACAAGTTCCATATCCAGGTGTTGGAGGATATAGTGAGAAATTATGTTCTATAATTTTTCAAAGCTGGGTGGATCACTTAAAAATGTTTGTGTTT
Source organism: Viscum album (assembly GCA_963277665.1). Classification (NCBI taxonomy): domain Eukaryota; kingdom Viridiplantae; phylum Streptophyta; class Magnoliopsida; order Santalales; family Viscaceae; genus Viscum; species Viscum album. Next base: position 603,426,749 of record OY728142.1, read on the forward strand.
TCTTATAATAATATCTATCACAATACTATCTTCATGGAACCTTTAAAGTACCTTAATGAGAGATCTTATAGTTCACCCTTATGATAGATTGATACTAGTGAAACATCAATAGTTGGGATAGTGATAGTGTAGGTCATGATGGAGAAGGTTTGGGTGATCCAAAAACATATGAGGAAAACCCAGAGTTGATAAGAATATTACATAGATTAAGTTAATTTTCCTTTAGATATTGAGAAAAGAGTCCAGGATTTCCAGAGAGTCTCCCCAGGATGATGATTGTGGAGTTTTTTCAGGGAGTCAAGCTATCCCTGAGGTTCATTAGGAAATTTTATATCCTACAGAGGGTTGGTGAAGTTTTATACCACCTAGTCATATCCCAACAGTTTGATTGGGTACAAGACTTCTTCCATGTTCTTTATCAATGGGGATATGTGCACATACCTACACACATAATTGACTGGGGAAAGATGAAACTTGATGATTAAGGTACCTTCACGAAGTAGATGGTGGTAATCAGGGATTTGTGGGAGAGGATCTTGAGAGGATAAATCATAATAATGGTTCATGTGTTGTGGCATTATAAAATTATACTAGGGATCACCTAAGAGAGAGAGAGAGATCCAGATACGGGCTTAGTATCCCAATCTTTTTGTTTAATTTTTGGTTTTTGAAATGAAAATACCTGAAGGAGGGGATAAATTAGGGTCTCTATTCTTTACTTCTAAGAGTTTTCAATATATAAGGAATATTTTCAGAGATAGTTGTTGGGTCATGGTGAGATTTTGAGGAATTATGGGCCCAGTGTTGATATTATTAAAATATTAAATATACGAATATCATACACATGATGTTTTACTAAAATAGTGAAATTCCTACTGAACAAAATATTGGATCAAAAATATGATACCACAGTTGATTTTGGAAGGTGGGGTTTACCCTAGGAACAACCTAAGGTTGTATAGTTTTGGATTTCTAGTTGGGGAAGTCGTTGGTTATGTGTTCAATTAAAATAAATAATCAAATTTATTTTTTATTTTAAATTCTTTGACTTAATTTCCTTCATTGAATATATTGTTATGGAATATCTATAGGTTTTACCGCATAACCCTAGTAGGATTAGAGGGGGATCATTCTTCATTTTTTGAATATTGAGATGGGAGGATAATAGAAGATCTGATCGAGGAAGATCAAGAGACAAAAAATGTAGCAGGTCTTTTACATTTCTAATGAACTTATTATTCACCAACACTCAATCTAAATCAAGGTAGGGCTTGTCATTTGTGGTTTCCTCCCTTTTAATTAAAATATTGGGCATATATTTTCATCTACAATTCTTGATCTAATATTTTTTTATTCTTCGCATGAGTCCCACCATTTATTGGTTATATAAATATGATAAATCCTCATTACGATTAATAATACCCATGTATACACCATTTATACGATCATGAACTAAAATAATTTGGATAAAAAAGGATCCACCTTGTTTATGTTCATTTCTCCCCACCATTATTTTCATTCATCAATATTGGCCGATGGGGTCATAGTTTAACATTACACAGGCTACTCGAGCATGATCAAACCCCTAGATTCATGGTTGTTATGAGAACAATGTATGGGATGGTGATTTTTGGGAATATAGGAATGGATCCAAGGATGCGGGAGTTGGTGACATGGATCATGACTGGGTTTTGGATAGTCACTAATGAAAGGCATGATGACTCAATAATGGTCCAATATATTTCAGATTTATTGCAACCGTAGGTTGGTAATCGACAACCATATATGGCCCCCATAAATGTTGGGTAATCAACTAGTGATATTAATTATAGGGAGCATGGATTTGAAATTTTTGTGAATAATTTGTGTTTTCTTTGAAAAACATGACCACATGCCACGTAGTGTGGAAGAAGACATGATGTTTTCCATAGATTTCATAGTTATTAGGGTTTCTTCCAAGTTAATGATCACATGTATTATGGTCGAACCCACATGTTGTGTGACCATACCCAAGCATCATGGATCTGTTAATGCTATACACTCTTAGGACCCCATATGGTATGTCATACAGTCAACTTCAACATTACATGAGCATGCCCGAAGGTACATGAGCAAGACTATATATACCTGGGAATTCTTGGAGTGGAAGAGACACGTTGTGTGTCACCTATACTCACCATGTAGTGTGACATGGAAGCCCAAGACATGTACAAATAATAACATAGGCAGGAGATGAGGTAAGGTCACATGTCTTCTAGACCCCTATAAAAATCATGTATTCCCTCTCAAACTTATCTCTATCATATCACCTCCTTTGGGACATGGATTTTTTCCCTCGTGTAGCATATCCTAAGTTTTTTCCCATATAGAACGTGATGGTGGGATTCATTGTGACACTTGATGATAGTGGTGATTAGGTGGGATCATATGAGAAATGATAGTGTTTTAAACCCCCTTTCACACTAGGGTGTGGGTCCCCCAAATTCCACTCTATACTGAGTGCCACCCCTAATGATCTAGGGTATGGGTCCTCCAATAATTGAGGAAAACCCCCTGATGGACGAAGGTGTCGGTTATATATCTACTTATATTTTGATTGGAACAACCTATCATACTAGGGATTGAGTCCTCTATTCACTGAGTGGCACACCCTGATGCACCATGGTGTGTGTCCTTTGTCTACTAAGTGGAACAACCATGTCACACTAGGGTGTGGGTCCTCAATATATTGATTAGAATCCCCCTATTACCTCAAGGAGTGGGTCCTCTATCTATTTATTGGAACCCATTTAACACATTATGGATCAAGTTATCTATTGAATATTTCCCCCCTTGGTATGTGGGTGCAATGGCATAGTGTGGGTCCCCCACATGGTTTTCTCAGACAAACATGTGAGATATTGGGCATCAGATATGGGTCTTTAGAGCCATAGGAAAACTCTTCATCCTGGTCTCGACTATGAGATGTAGATCCCATTTCTATCCCATATGGGTTTCTTTTGATAATATATATATCTCTTTGATGGATTTTTTCCATATTATTATGGGTGGAGCATACCTTTTCCATATCTTTTTGTTCCTCACTCAGTGGTTTTCGAGGTGTCTAATTGGGTATGTATATACTCTACCATGCATTGGATTTTCCAATACGTGCCGTTTTTATAAAGATGAAGGACAATCCGGTGGAGAAATTGGTGGATCATAGTGATACTCAGGTGCTTTAGACACATATGGTAGTCGGTCTTCGAGATCAGTATCCGGGCTCTCTCAGCTTTCTTTATTTTCAGTTGTTGTCTGTTTGAGACTTCAATTCTAGTTGGACATGTATTTTTTCCATTTAAACTTTGATTATATTCTATAATACTATTATTTATTCCCAATAAGTTATTTTATTAATGTTTTTATTCTATATATTACAAGTCCTTTTATTATTTATCTACACTTTTTCATGATGAAAATTGGGTGCAGCCATACAAGTACTGTAGGAAAAGGACTCCAACTTACATTATTCCTTCTCGAACCTTGTTTCCAGCCCCTACCCTATTGGAGGTGGTCAATGGGTTGTGAAGGCTCATAATTATTCTAGATAGGTGGGACCTAGTGTTTAAGGTCCTTAAACTACACCAAATACTCTATAACTCAAACCCTATACCCTACAACTTAATCCCAAAACCCATCATCCTAAACCTTGAACCCTAAACATTAATCATATACCCAACACCCTAAACCCTAAACCATACACCATAAACCCTATAACCAACACTGTAGAACCTAAAACCAACACCCTAAAGACTATATAAAAAACCCTTAACCCTAATCCCTACACCCTAAACCGTATACCCTACCCCAAGAACCCTAAACTGTATTCCCTAAACCTTATATCCTACACCCTAAACCCGAAACCATAAACCCTATACACTATACCCTGCACCAAAAACCCTAAAACTTATTCCCAACACACTAGACCCTATACCCTACAACCTAATCCCTAAACCCTATACCCCAAACCCTATGCCCAACAACCAAAATCCGAAACCCTTCACCTTAAACCCCATACCCTACACCCAAAACCCAAAATAATACACCAAAAACCACATACCCTACACATTAAAACCTATACTATATACCCTAAACCTTATACCCCAAATAAAGAACCCAAAAACCAAAATCCTACACCCCAAACCCTAAACCCCTGAACCTAAACCCTATACTCAACACCCTAAACCATATTCCCTACACCCTAAACCTTATACCATAAACACCAAAACCTAGACCTTAAAAATTATACCCTACTATATAAACCCTAAATTGTACACCCAAAACTATAATGTCCTAACCAAGATTACAATAAAACTGTGCTCTAATCCAGTGGGTTACAAGGCCTCAATCACACCTCCCCATAAGCTAGAGTTTTCCAGCTAGCAGAGAGGGCCTAGGGTGTGATTTTGGGGAGACTATCCCCTCATATCATCATAAGAAAATAGTAGAAATAGCTAATTATCATTCACATCAGAAAGTAAACAGAGCACAGACGTAGTAAATAATTGAAATAAAATATGTCTTAAAAATAAATGAAATACTGTAAAAGTCCGAAAAACCATTTCATACAATACAACACTGGTCACCCATTGATCTGACCATATAGATACAGGATTAAAAAATAAAATGAATTTATAAGTATAGGGATCAATTACAAAATCTGAGCCAGACCATGTACCTGGTCTCCAGACACTATCGAACTCCAGTATCCCAATTAGAAGAACAAAATGTGTAGCTCCTCTTAATCATGAAACCCTGAGCCTTAGTCTTATCCACTATGCAACTCATGCTCAACCTAAAAAGGCAAACATAAGGTCTAAACATACACTGAAGTGCATGTGTAGGGTGAGAAATAATATCAGCAGGCCACCCAGAAAAGAAACATAGAAATGTGTATCCATAAGTATATGAAAACAAAATGTGATTAGCCTCAATGAGACAGAACAAAGGTATGTAAACCAAACATGAAACCATAGTTGAACCTCAGTTCTGTAATCCCAACCAACTGGGCAGATTCCACTATGGATTTCCATATCTATATACGTATACATGTATAGTCCCATACCTATATATATATATTTATTTATTTATGAATATTCATACTTATGTGAATCAAATAACATGAAACCACATCAGCAGTCATTCTTTGGGTCCATAATCCTGATTACATAGACGTCTAGTGCAGGAACATTGAGCTAGACGTTGTGCCACTTAATCCATGTATCACCATATCGATCTCTAGGTTTGTAATCCCAATCGACATATACCTACTTCAGATAATGATGGAAAAGTCTCTGAGCAAGATACCTCACCATAGGGGGTAATCATATTACAACCAAGTTCACTCATACACACATCCTATAACTAACTAGGATATTGTATACAGACAATCAATCCTATATATAATGATTATAGGGAGTATGTCCGAACATCTGATGATAATCCATTCAATGCCCCTCGAGTATCATAACTGATCCGAAAGATCTTAGTCATTCTGATCATATTTCAACCATCCTATGATCCTATAAAAAGTAATTCCTATAATTGGAATAGAAGTATCACTCAATATGTAGAAGTCACCAGCTCTTTGAGCCCATCTAATGAATTCCTACAAAAAGAATCCAAGTATCACATAGGGCATAAAAGTCGTCAACCCAATGAGAATATCCAAGTCATTACTACAATGGGATTCCAAGTATCACTTGGGGTATATAATTCATTAGACCACTAAACACATCCAAGGTATTCTTAAAATGGAAATGAATGTATCACTCCGGGTATATAAGTCATCAGACCATTGATCCTATCAAAGGAATTCATATAATAGGAATCCAAGTATCATTCAAGGTGTATAAGACATTAGCCCACTTTTTTGATCCAACAAATTCCTATAATGAGAATGCAAGTTTTACTCATGGTATATAAGTCATCATGTAAGGCTCAGCAATCGGATACTAGGAAAAACCTTTGTACATCCCAAAAAAATATATAAGATAAAAAATATTTATACATCCAGGATCAATAGCCACGTCCCAGTTAGTACCTATGGGTACACTAGTAAAATATCCAAAATAACATGGCTCATAAGCCAATTCCCATGAAAGAATGTTTGGGCATCCCTGTACGTAAAACTGATCCCATGAAGAACATCATGGCATCAAAATTGGAAGAACGATGCCTCACATTAGGCTCAACAACCAAAAAATATAAAGCACCTTTGGTAGAAATTGTTGCATTAGTAAAAACCATGTCAAAGATATAAAAAAATGAGTGATGGTGGTCTGAATTCCCAACCCAGCACCCCATACACAATACCATTGGGGTCACTAGTTTCGTATGGGTTCTAAGGTGACACCATCTACCATCTCTACCCAAATTCGATTTACAGCATAGGGTCAGTCAAAAAACAGGAACCAGTTGGGTCTCTCAAGTCAGGAACTGATGAGGCATCCTACTCGGAACACTTAGAACAAAATGATTTATAGGGACCCTACGAAGTACTCCGTAGACTAGAATATAAGAAAAGGAATCCCTCATGGGATCCTTAGAAGCATCTAGTCTCATGACATCCTAGGACAGAAGGGAATGTCTCACTAGGGGAATGTCCTCAGAAGAATACATTACGAGCGATGGATCATAGATCATCTTAGATCAAGGTATCAACTAGGTTAGTCCAAACACCAAACCTATCATTAACACCAAGTCTCACTCTTAGGAGATAAATGAATTCAAAATCATAAGGGATAGCCTTTCTATTTATATAGAAATCCCAAAACACCCATTAGAAGTCATCAGAACTATCCACGGGTTTCACCATCGTGATATACATGAAAAAACACTCATAATGGACTATTATAGGGTCCAATTATGATAACAAGGAATAAAATAGGAAAATAACCTCAATGGAAAATTAGAGAGAAGTACACGACATGTAGATACCCTACACGACATGTACCCTCGAGATCCCACATGGGAATGTTCTCTCACCAGCATGGTTGTGTAAAAACCATAGGTACACATCATGTAAGTAGGGAACATGAAGTGTAAACTACATTGGGCACCTGGATGTTTCCCTCATCTGGCCTAAATGGATACATGGCTAGGCTGTGTACTTTTACACAGCGTTCTACCCACATGGGATCTGGCTGTGCATGCTACACGACCATGTACCCTTACACGGGTATCCATGCCTAGGTACTCGGCTACATGACTGAGTGCTAGTACACTGAGTGTATACCCCATACATGTCATGTAATCCTTAAAACATCATCTTCCAAAAATGGAAAGAATACACAGTGTGTCACCCCATACTACACACAGTGTTATCGAGTTTTCCTGAATGAAAACACTATGGATCGCCCAAAATCCTTGTTTAAACCCCAAAAATCTCATATTTAAATACTAGGGGCCTCATATAAGAAAAATTAGTCTTTAAAATCATTAATAAATTAATTTAATGGGATTTCCAATAAAAATTTAAATGTTCCCTCCTTTGGTAAGAAACCGCAGAAGCTTGGCTTCATTCTGCGGTCCACAACTGTTACATAGTGATTCGGTGCATCGAAGTCTCCATAAAGGCTCCTCCCTCTATTCCTCTCTCCCTATATTTCTCACTCTTCATCTCCTATATTGGTTTTGTAGTGTTTTAACCCTCATAGGGGAGTACATGAGAATAAAAATTAAGAAATAATAGAAAAAAATAAAATAAGGAAAATAAAAAAAATAAGAATAAAAAGGGGTTTTGGCCAGCCCCAGAGCCCAAATAAAGTTTCTACCTCACCTTGTCTAAAATTACCATTCCATAATAAATAATGGATAATATATTTCAATATGATGCTCCATTAAAAATATATGGCTGAATGAACCTACGCGAACAATTTAATTTGTATGTTATTAAATATTAAATATGAATTATTCCACCAAAATTAGAACAGATCATATTTCCACCAAAATCATATCCTAGGGTGAACATACTATTATGGGACTAACAGAGTGGTCATAAAAATTTATCCAAGATCATATTCTAGGGTAAAAGACCATTTTACCCCTCATGGGAATTTGATAGAAAACATTTAAATTTATGATCAAAATTGAAGTCTAGAAAAACATTGTTCCTTACAAACTCCCCACCATAAAACTTATCATCCCCACCATATGTATTACCTTACACTTATCCAAAAGCACAACCTCAATAGGCTCCTTCCCACCAGGGAAGAACATTTAGAAACAAAAAAAGATCTTAGTGTACGTTTGATGCTCTCTCAACATACTCTAGATGAATCATGATATATCATGATATTCTCTAGTATAAGTACATTGAGATTACACCAAGGGTATGTATAGCTCCCTTTGAAAAAAATCACCATATTTTAATAACATGACCAGGATTCGGCCATAGGTAAACCATCTCTTGGTATCTGATTCATTACAGGATTTCACCTCTACCTTGTAGGGACATTCCATCACAACTTTCAGGATCCAAGCCCTTGAAAAGTTTTGTAACATCGATCGTTGACTCATACCCGACCACTCAGAATTTTATATTCAAATGATACCACGAGAAAACAGTGTGTATCTTTATCACCTGACTTGTACTCCAGTGATTCCTCCATTACAAATCTATGTTGACTATGCTACATGGAATGTTAGTTTCATTAACCCATAAGTCCCCTTGGAACTCATCTTCAAAATCGAGAACATCACCTATTCTATGATTTATTACATGACAACCTATAACCCAATGTCGTTCTATGCAGAAGTATCTACCCATGATCTAAAAACATTAGTAATCCTAGAAACACTGGTCAGCTAGCCCAGGCACCCGAAGAGTTCTAACCTTCAAATCTAGTCTCAAAAAACAGTCATCCAAGAGGATTTTTCAAAAGATGAAGGCGTCAACACGCCTATAATGAAAAAAACCAGCATATACCATTCCTCAATCACAACATGAACATAAAACCAAAATCACTACCAAAAAAGGCATCTAAAAACATAGTCCAACCTCCCTCATGTGGGTTTCCCTAGAACAAAATGGACGTCAACCTATAAGGGTCCAAGTCTAAACCAAGGGCCGCTAGGTCTTGTTGAGTCAATAAGGTTTTCCTTATGACTTTTCCATTCCTTCTTATTTTAAAAATCACAAACACCTTATACTTAAGAAAATCTATATTTTACTTCTATAAGGAAAATTTCCTTCCTTAAGGAAATTTACCCTAACCTAGATTTCCTTACACATATCAATATTTTTCTTATGAATAAAAATAGGATATATATCAAAACCTCAAAATCATATAATGCTTAGATATGAAGAATTCTATTTTAGGATCCGAATTCTGGATGTGAACTATAATGAAGTTCGACTCCGAATTCTAGATGTGAACTATAATGAAGTTCGACTATGAATTCTGGATGTGAACTGTAATGAAGTTCCACTCTGAATTCTGGATACAAACTCTAATAAAGTTCCATTCTGAATTCTGTATATGAACTCTAACAAAGTTCAACTCTAAATTCTGGACTCCGAACTTTTACTAGTTTGACTCCGAACTTGTATGAGTTCGACTCCGATCTTTTACTAGTTCGACTCTGAACTTTTACTAGTTCGACTCCGAACTTTTAACGAGTTCAACTTCGAACTTTTATGAGTTCGAATCCAAACTTATACTAGTTCAACTCCAAAATTCTACAAGTTCGACTCCGAACTCTGTAAGTTCAGATTCGGAACTCTGGTGAAACCAGACTCTGAATTTCCTTAGAAATTCAGACTCTGGATTTCTATAGAATTCAGGTTCTGAATTCCAATAAAACAGAATCCGAATATCCTTTTATTATAGACTCTGAATTCCATTTTGGTTAGACTCTGAAATTTTATTTGCTTACCTTCCGAACTTCAGTTTTTCTTATGCTTACACTCATTTCATTATAAAAAAATGTCGTGATTTTAGTTACACATGTTTTGTTATAAAACGATGTCCTCCATTCTATTTCTAACTAATCGTTGGTCGAGTGACACATGTGTAAGTCCCTCCAAAATTTAAGGAAAATATGACCATTGGAGGAGTGAGCTGACCGTTCCAACTGAGCCTATAAATAGGAGCTCATTTGAAAGAGCTCAGTACTGAAGTTGATCAATCTAGAGACCACACACTGTTAAGGTGATTCTAAAGAGAGAAGCTTTTCATGTCTTGTGCGTACTGAACTTCTCGTTCAGATTGCTTAGTGCGACTCCAAATGTTGGTGATTACATTCAAGGGCTTCTTGGGATAGGAAGACAGAGTTTCCAACTACCTTGAAGTTTGAGGTCTTCCTTACTAAGGAAGACATAGGTTCCAACTACCTTGAAGTTGAGGGCTTGCGGGGATAGCAAGACAAAGACTCTAATCTTCATATCGAGGGCTTACCCGTGTGTGTGTAAGAAAGAATTTCTTGAAAGTATAAATCAAGGGACCTTTATCCAAGGTTGTTGGATACCCTTCTTTTTGGGTTAAAATATTTATATCTTGTTACTTGTTTTTGTTACAAGTTTTTCCGTTGCATTTTGTATTGTATGGAAAGTATAACCTTCTTCTATTTCCATACAATTGTACTCTGATTAATTTAGATTCTATATGCTTTAAGGTAGAATCTCATATTGTAAACTTTGGTTAAGTTTCAATTTCCGGATCCATATTTCCAGAACCTGTTTTTCAGAATCACTTTCCAGATATAAGAAAGTGTGTAGAAAATTATGTTTGTAACTTCATACCTTGTTCCAATTCTTTAATTGGTGTTAGAGGTGTTGTGAATTTTATTAGTTTAACTTTGTTAAACTTAGATCTTTCCTTGTTTAAGGAAATGTTTAAAGTGTACAATTCACCCCCCTCTTGTATATTGAGCATCTATATCATTATTTAGATCTTAAATTGGTATCAGAGAAGGCCTCTGAAATACTTATTTTCACATATAGGTTTTTCTTGATCAGTTTTTTTTATTTTTCTATATTTTTCCTTGCTTAGAAATATTTTCCGTGAATATGAACTTTTTTTATTAACAAACTTTTGTGTATAAAGTTTTTTTTAGGATGGTAGGTTTAAATGTTGGTTCCATCGACAACTTAAATCCTACAAGACCACCAATTTTTGGTGGCAATGATTATGAGTATTGGAGAGATCGAATGAAGAATTTTGTTATCAATATTAGAGTAGAAAACTTTTTTATTCTTACTAGAGGTTATAAAATTCATGATAAAGAAGTAAGTGCTTTCACAAACTAAGAGAAGCATGATTATCAATTAAACTATAAGGTACGAAATACTCTACTATGTTCAATGACTAGGAACATATATAGCCAAATTTATTCATGTGAAACAGCTAACTGTTTATGGAAGAAACTTTAAGTTAATCATTTTGGTACATCCAAAGCCATATAGATAAGAAGAGCTATGCTGAGAGTAGAATACCATGGTTTTAACTTTCCTTATGGAGAACCCATTTGTAAGGTAAAACAAATATTTATGACTATCATAAATATCTTACAATCTATGGGAGATAAATATCTGGATGATGAAGCTCTTATGGATAATATTATTGATATTATGACCAATGAGTGGGAATCAAAGAGGAAAACTATTGAAGAGAATAGGAAGGTTACTCAAATTTCCATAGATGAGCTATTTGGAACTCTTCTTCAACATGAAATGAGGATGAATAGAGATGCTGACAACATCAAAAAGAAGAATGGGAATGGTACTGTTTATTTTACTACAACATCAAACCACATGAAAGCTAAGACTTCTGAGAGAGTAACTAGATCCAAGTCCAAGAAGGTTACTATCCAATCCGAATCTATTGAGAGTGAAGTCTCAGAGAATGAGTTAGCAAATCTTGCTCGAAGGATGAACAAGATAGCTGGTCAAAGACATTTCCAATCCAAGTATAAGAAGAAGGAAAGGAAAGATAAGAAATATTCAGAGGTCACATGCTACGAATGTAAGAGAAGTGGACATATACGACCTGATTGCCCAATGCTTAAAAATAAAGAATGAAAAGAGAGGCATTCTGAAGGGAATAAGAAAAAGTTATACAAAGCTAAAGCTAAGAAAATTCTGAAAGCTAATACTACTTAGAGTGCCAGCTGTGGAGACTCTTTAGAAAGTGAATCTTCAGAATATGATTCATCAGCTCAGAAGAATATGGGATTCTTTTCTAATACTTCTTTTCCACATACATGTCTTATAGATAAGGTACGCTCTGCCGAGGCTTTAATAAATTTATCTCTTGATAAGAATTACTATTCTGAAAATAGTACTTCTAATGAAGATACTTCATCCTTAGAAAATAAAGAACCTTCATATGAAGAAGTATCTAGATTTTCCAAGTTACATGAAGAAAAAAATTGTAAAATTTCTAGGAAATTATACAAGGAAAATACTAGGGAATAAATTATTACAAAAAAGATTTCAGATCTTTCTTCAGATCTTAAAGATAAAGATGAGCTTGTAGAAAAAATTTCTAAAGACCTTGAGAAAGCAAATTCTGATAAGGAGGAACTTTCTAAATATCTTAAGAATGATATTTCAAAAATAAAAATTTTTGAGGAAAAATATAACTCTAAGGAAATGATTCCTGAGGACCGGGATTTAGTCATTAGACTAAAATCTGAAATTTTTTCTCTCAATAAGCTCCTTGAAAAATTTACCTATGGGAAGGAAATTTTTGACAAGATGTATTCTCAAAAAAAACCTAAAGGAAACTCTACTAGAGTAGGTTATACTCACCAAAAACCAGTTTTCAAAAACAACTATTTTGTTCCTTCAAAAGCTCATTTTTGCACTAAGTGTCAAAGTGGTGGGCATTGGATGAAAAAATATTCTTTGAATAGAGTTCAATCTCTTGGGTTTCATAAAGCTTATTTCTCTAAGAAAATGTGGATACCCAAAAAATTTTTATCTAGAAATCTCTAATCCAAACAAGTTTGGATTCCGAAAGTCTAATTCTTTTCTCATTTTCAGGAAAATAGGGAGAATGACAATAAAAATACTTGGTACATGGATAGTGGATGTTCCCAGCACATGACTGGTAAAAAAATTATTTCGAAAAGATTATCAAGACGAAAGGAGGAAAAGTAACTTTCTGAGATAATGTTAAGGGAGAAATTGTTGGTATAGGTAATATTGTTCTTCTTGGTAAAACATTGATTCCAAAAGTTTTGTTTGTTAAGGGTCTTAAGCACAACCTCATTAGCATAAGTCAATTATGTGATTAAGGATACCTTGTGAATGTCAGGAACAATAAATTCTTAGTACACAATTAAAAGGAAGTGTTTTTTCTCTCTACCAACACTACTGGAAACTCATGTTTTCCCAACGGTTTACTGAAACCGTTGGGAAAGGGGTGTCCAAGGAAACCTTTCCCAATAGTTCACTTGAACCGTTGGGAAATGGTGACCCTTTACTAATGGTTTGTTTAAACCGTTGGTAAAGGGTGTCTTGGACACCCCTTTCCCAACGGTTTTTAAAAACTGTTGGGAAATCTTTTCCCCAAATACACAATTGGCCGCTCTCCCCCCCATTCGTGACAGAACCCTAATCCTATCCACGGCTCCGCTGTTCTCATGACTTCCCCCATATGAACATGTCAAACCACATCCAAATCATCTCAAATCAGGTATTCTATTCTTCATACACATAAAATATTTAAGTGCTACCTTTTTTTTATTGTTATTCATCTCATATTTTAGTTTTAAGTTTGGATTTTGATGTGTATATCATTTTTTTGTGTTTTGATTTAATCTAGACTTTATCCATTCCAATACAATTAATTAATTAAATCTTTAACCCACCATCGAAGAAGAAGCATCTCAAATTCATTGCCGTTGGATTCTATATTTTCTATGTATGTGTTTGTATGCTTTTTTTATCTTGTAATTAATTGTTACTTGGAAATTTATTTATATGTGTTTAATAATTTTTAGCAACGTTTTTATGAATTTTTTCCTTAAAATTCCTTGAGGAAAGTGTTTTATTATAATGATTTTTTTAATAAGGCTTGTGTAATGTAATTTGTTATAGCACACTATGTGACTATGTTTGGTATTTATTAACACATGAGATAACTGGTCTGTGAGAATGTGTTGTGAAAGAGATTCCATGGTTGGTTCAAGATTATATTTACATTTTGAGCCTATTAATGAGTTGTTTTAATGATATTTTGAGATATTTATCTTATGTTTATTGGTGAAAACTGGGAGCTATAGAGGTGGTTCATGATTAAGACATATAATTACTGCAAAAAATGTGGATAAACCTTACATAGTAGTGAATTCTTGAAATGTTTGATGTTTTTAGTCATTTTTTATTTAGAGTTTCTTTTGATGGTGATGTTTCTTATTGTTACCTATGATGGGAATTTATTTTAGTTTCTAAATCGGCTGAGACTCCTCCAACATGCACAGTGTATGCAACCTCTACCCTTATTTAATCATTCTGTTTACACAGCGTATGAAACCTCTACCCTCATTTAATCAGTGAACTCAAGTCATTAATTCAAGCCTTCATTCTCACTAGCATGTATGAAATTGAATGATGTAAACCCATCCTCACATGATTTCTTACTTTAGATAGTGTCCAATATATGAAATACGAGCTTTTGAATTCATCAGTTAACCGGGATCATATATTACATTTCCCACAAGATTTATGTACTAATATAACTTTAGGGTCAATTAAATATGGTTCCCATTGTAAGATGTATATTATGTGTCCTTCTTTGCCAATACTCACTTTTATGAGGGTGGGGTGCTTTTCACTACCCATTCTGGCATGTGTAGACATCCATAAAAATGTTAGATAAGTCACAAGTTTAATTCAGTAATGTTGTTATCATTGACATACTTTATTATTAATCAAAAATTTAAAAATAATTTTTTTTGTCTATACTTAATAAAATTAAATCTTTTTACAAGCCATGAACAACCTATTAGTGCAGAAGCATAAAATTTATTCACCCATAGGGTGCGCTTGACTTGGGGAAGTAATTGGGTAATGAAAGGTATGGCCATAGAGGTTCCAATAAAGAGTTATTGAACATAAGTGAATGATTTGGGATGCCTATAACACATGATGGGACCTGAGTCATGTGCCTCTTATAGACCTATGAAAATGAATATAAATAAATTTTAATTTAATTTATGAGTACTTGTTATTTACATTATTTTAATAGTTCACTACATCGACTAGAAACTTCTTCCTTTATCGTTTACTTAAATGTATTTTCTATTATAGTTCAATCCTATTGAATTTTTAATGAAAAATTGACTTATATAAATTCTTTTTTCAGAATGGACAGAAGTTGGATGTATGAAACCGATCGGATCTCAAGATATTTTCAAAACAATTTGGAGATATTTGTAGATTTTTCATTTCACAATGCTTCAGATAGTGGTCGCATACACTGCCCATGTTCCAATTGTGTTGGTAGACCTTGGTTGAGCCATGAAGAAGTCATCTACCACATAACCAAAAATGGTTTTCAAGAAAACTACTTTGTTTGGTATCACAATGGGGAGAAAATGAAATCTCAAATTGATGATGATTGAAATGAAAGGATTGGAATGGAGAATTTGTTATATGATCAGTTTCTGTTTATTCGTCATCATGAAAAAGAAAGGATTTTGACTCAAGAAGACTTCGATATGAGGACAACTGATGCTTCTAGTGAAAATGATGATATTGATAGGCTGAAAAAATTGAATGATGCTGCCATGACTCCAGTATATCGACAATGTGATAAAATGAAAAAGATGGAATTTTTAATTCGATTATTTCATGGGAAAACTATGTATGGGATTTCTAATACAGCAATCAATTACATTCTTACCCTCTTGAAGGATTTACTTCTAGATGATGCAGATATTCCATCAAACCACTATATGGCATGGAAGTTAGTTGAGGAACTTGGATTTTCATGAAACAAAATTCATGCTTGCCCGAAAGATTGCAGTTTATTCTGGGAGGAAACCGCTGAACGAAATGATTGTATAAAATGTGGCACATCCCGCTGGAAGTCAAAATCTGATGGAACACCATCCTTCATTCCATATAAAGTAATGTGGAACTTTCCATTGATCCCCAAACTCCAGAATCTTTTTATGTCTGATGACATATCAATAAAAATGAGATGGAATGATACCGAGAGAAAGAAGACTAATGATGAGTTTGTTCATCCTGCAGATGGATTTTCATGGCCGAGATTTGATGCTCGACATCCTGATTTTGCAACGGACGTGCGTAATGTGAGGCTGAGTCTTTCATGCGACGGTTTTAATTCGTTTGGGAAAATGCTTACTTTGCACAGCACATGGCCAATTTTTATACACATTTATAATCTTCCCCCATGGTTGTGTATGAAAAAACCTTTCACTTTCATGAGTATACTCATATTTGGTCCTTCTGATCCCGAAATTGATATTGATGTATACATGAAACCTTTAATAAAATAGTTGAACCTTCTTTGGGATGTGGGTGTGCGCACATACGATGCATGTTCGAAAGACATATTTCAGATGCATGCTGCGCTTATGTGGATGATCAATGATTTTCTAGCTCATGCAATGATGTCTGGATGGAGCACGAAGGTAAAAATGTCATGCCCAGTTTGTATGAATAATACATGATCCAGAAGACGGAAAAATTGATGTAGTTTAAGTTTTACGGGACATCGACGATTCTTGACAAATGATCATCCATATAGAATGAATCTTCAAATATTTGATAATACCATAGAGACCGATGATCCACCTCAGCATATGTCTGTAACTGATGTGCTTAATGAATTGAAAGATTTCTGTTTTTAGTTCGGGAAGGGTTAAATTAAATCTGGAAAGAGAAATAATGTTTCCACTAAAACCTATTACAATTGGAGGAAGATGGGTATCTTTTTTGATTTGACTTATTGGTCAACCAATTTGTTACGTCATTTCTTATATGTAATGCATATTGAAAATAATATATGTGAAATGTTGCTTTCAGTTCTTCTAAATGTCAAGGGGAAGACAAAAGATGATTTACGATCTCGGCGTGACTTGGTGGATTGGGGCATTAGACTAGAATTGCATCCTATGTGTATTAGTGAAAAAAATGGAAACTTCCATGTGCTTCTTATGTGATGACACCTACGAAAAAAACAATTTCTGGAAGTATTAGAGACTATTAGAGTTCCTGATGTCTATTCAAGCAACATATCTAAACGAGTCAACAGAAGAGAGTTGAAGCTAAAATTTTTGAAGACTCATGATTATCATCTTCTAATGCATGAGTTGCTTCCAATAGCAATCAGTCATATTTTGTCCAATAATGTAAGGGTGGCTATTATTCAGTTGTGCCATTTGTTTAGAGATCTTTGTACTAAGAAGTTGTCCAAGTCTTTCTTTCAAAACATTTTGACAGATGCCCCATTAATTTTGTGTGAGTTGGAGAAAATATTTCCTCCATCATTTTTCACATGCATGTTGCATCTAACTGTCCATATTCCCACTAAAATACTTCTAGGAGGACCTATTTATTTTCTTTGGATGTATCCAACTGAAAGAAATATGTTCAAATTAATGTCTTATGTCCGAAATAGAAATCATCCCGAAGGTTCTATCGTGAACGGTTACTTGGATAAAGAATGTATGGATTTCTGCTCGATGTATTTGCCTGATCTTACTACAAAATTGAAATGACCAATGAGAAATGAAGAAGAAAAGTATGAGAAAATTGAACCCATTTTTCCATCACTTCCTCAACAGGAAGAATTCCTGGATCATATACATTGAAGACATTAATCCATGTAGAGCGGGAGATGGCACATCACACAGTTTTGTTCAACTGTGATTTGTTCGATGACTATATCAGGTAACTAAATTTATTATGTATATCTTACATATATATCTGTTAAAATATTCATATATTTTATCTACAGGGAACATAAAACAATGATAAATATGAATAATTGTTCTTTATCTTTGAGAAGGAGAGAGACTTTTCATAGCAAAGAGTTTTCTGCTTGGTTAAAATTGAAGGTAAAAATATTACTGTTTAAAATAATTATATCAATATTTAATTAAGTTTAATAGTCATTTATTTTTCAGGTATTGATTTTTTCTACTGACTCTGTCTCTGAGGAAATAAGAGATTTGGATTTTGGTCCTAATACCATGGTTTCTGAATGCAAATCAATTGTTATCAATGGGTACAAATTTATTGTCACTGAACGAGAAAAGAACATAATAACACAACATGATGGTGTTATGGTTACTGCCACAATAGATTGTTATGCCAGTGCATCAGATAGTAGACCGCTATTTGAAAATGTGGGTTATTATGGAGTTGTTAAGAAAATAATAATATTGGATTATTACTCTCATGGACATGTCACAATGATGAAACGCCATTGGTTTGATTCGATGACGAGACAGGTCACATTTATTGATGATTTTGGATTTCGAGTAATTAATATGACTCACACTCTTACAACCGAAGAACCATATGTGTTGGCATCAATGGATAAACAAGTTTTTTTTGTCAAAGACAAACTTCAACCTGAATTTGGTGTCATAGTTGAAGTAATTCCAAGACATATTTTTGATGATGGTGATGATGGAATTGACACTGTCCCAAGTGCCATTGGAACCAATCCATTTATTTCTTTTGATGACTCCAATATCTCAATTATAAAAGTTTATTGTGAACCTGAAGTTGTGGTTGAAAATATATAGAATCATTCATCCATGTTCTCAATTATTTTGGTTTACCTTGAGTTGGGTTGTTAAGGTTGGTAATATTCAAATTGATTTAGTATTGATCACAAATATGTTTTCACTGACTTGACTATTATGTGAATTTTCAATGTTTATTGGTTGCAGTTTTTTTTGAATTGCATTTTCTAATGTGGAATTGAACTTTATTCAAACCTAGTCAAACAATATTTCTAACTTGGTGAACATTACATCTGTATGATTTATTAAATCCATTCAATCTCTTCTAAAAAAATTGATAGCTAAATTACCAATGAATCCCTCTATTCCCTCATATATTTAGTTTTTTGGGTTACACATATGTTTCCTTTTTCTAATTAATTACATATTTGTTTTCAAAAGCAGGAAATGTAGCCAATTGAAGAGAGATGAAGGAAAAAAATGATGGAGAACAATCGTCGAATGGTGGAGTTGGGAATTCCATCATTAGTGCCTGTAGTGAGCACATTATTTCAAATATATATATTTAAAGAATATATAATGTCATGTGATTAATTTTTTTTGTAATAATTTTTGTAGGATCTACCTATACGTCGACAGTTATTCGATGAGGAGCCTAGTACTGGTCTTAGTACTCAGGCCGGTGGTACGAGGAGGGTTCGTACCAGAGGTAGACGAGCAGCTGCCCGTGCCCGACTAGACCCTGCTCCTCCCACTGACATGTCATCCTTCCCACATTCCGATCCTGGTGTGTCATTAGGTACACACGGGATATTTAGGCCTCCCATGTTTTCGCTACCTTTTTCATCTTCTGGCCCATCATTTTCACGTCCCATGATGATTCCCACTCCCTAGTCAGAATCCGGTTAGACAGCTGTCCCATCTTCTTTTCCTTCTACTTATGTCTCTCTGAGCTTTTATATTCCATCGTCTTCGACTCCTTTCCACCATAGGGTGTTCCATCAGTTTCTGTGGATCCAGCAGCGCTCAGATATCATAATGGCACAGGTATATTTATAGAACCCTAGCAAATTTTTATAGCAATATTTATTTTCATTATAACATGTTTTGATAAAATATTTGTTTTTCTTTCATGACAGATATATCTACTGAGAGGAGGCGTGGGCGGGGGCGTACACGCATGCATTCGGTGTGGAACCGTCGCACACAGGTTATGGTGGATTATAATGAATACAACCAAACGGTTGAGAAAACAGGGCAGCAATGTCGGAGTTTTTTGGTGATACTTTCCAAATACTCTGACATCATTCCTGTCAGCCTGTTATCATGGAGACATTTTCCACATGAGGTCAATGATAGATCTTGGGTAGAGATACGGGTAAAAAAATCGGTTCTATTTAATTCTATGAATTATTTTTGTATTTATATGAATTAATATTTTTATTTCATCTTCGATTTAATTTTCCTGATGGTGAGGGTGCACGACCAGAACGTATAAAGGATTTAGGCGAGCTTTGGAGAGCCTACAAGCATGAGTTGTATATTGGCTGGGTTGCTAGAGTTGGCACTGAGTTAGAGGCGGTACCAGTGGTGGATCATTGTCCTATAGAGCGGTATCGTCAGATGATTACTCATTGGACGAGTACCCAATTTATGTTATTAATTACATTTGAGGTATTTAAATAATAACTTTCATGTTTTTCATTAATAATATCTATTGAATTTTTGAATTTTATTTAGGAATCATCTGGAAAAAATAAAAAGAATATTGATGCAAAAAAATACCTCCACACACTGGGACACACTACGATGCCTGATCATGAGAGAAAGCAGGTATGAAAATTGTTTATAAGTTTTATTTACGACTTAAAATTTATTTTGTTTCCTCAATTATTTAATATTTTTCTAATGTTTTCATGTAACTTTAGTTTTCAATGTCATTGTAGAGGAAAATACAAAATATTGAAGGACGTGTGCCTTGAGCAAAACTGTTTTGCTCGAGTAGACGAAAAAAGGATGGAAGTGCCGTCAACGAAGAGACTCAGCAGTAGATTGTAAGTTTTAATATGTTGATTTAATATTTAAATATCTATTTTGTAACTTAATAATATATTTATATTTTTAACAGGCTTCTTTAGAGGCCCCCGATGCCCAAGAACCAGACAATTTTGGGCAAACTGATCACTTACATTAGGTTTTGGGAGAGGAGCATCCTGGCAGAGTACGCTGCTGACCTAGGATAGCCTCGAAGAGGTATTGGACCTCATCAGGTACGAGTTGTAGTGCCACCAAGCTGCAGAAAGTTAGGTCACAGGCAAAACAGGCTGAAAAAAGGGCCACAGAGACGGAAGAACAGTCTGCTAGGGAAAACTGTGCATTTATGAAATTTATTGATGTTCTATGTCCAAAACATCCACCAGAGGCCAGACTAACTTTTGATGAATATATGTCGTCTATACGTTCTATATATGAAGCATCAGGTGGCAGTTCTAGTGGTGGTCAAGACGATGTCTAGGCTGACGATGATGATGGCGAGGAGTCTGATGCGGAAGAGGAGGGAGAGGAGGAGTGCGAAACGGATGGCGAGGGAGAGGAGGAGGGCCAGGAGGGTGAGGATGCTAATGGGGACGAGGATGAGGGTGATGATGATAGTGATGATGGTGATGGTGATGTGGGAAAAGTTGATCTGTTACATTTTTTACTAATATTACTGAGATTTGATATTTAATCTATTCTAGTTATTGGTTTTATCCAGACCTGTAGTATAATATTGGAGTTGAGTTATTTTTATATAATGTCTATTTTCATGGATGTTGATGTCTTTTTTTGTGTTTGGGAACTCCCTGGACAACCCCCTCCTTCTTGGACCCTAGAAAACCCCCCACCATCCTCCTTGGACCCCAGACAGCTCCCCGAACAATCCCCCAGACATCCCCCCACCCTCCTCCTTGGTCCCCAGACAGCCCCCCCGGACACCCCCCGGACAGCCCCCCCACCCTCCTCCTTGGTCCTCGGACAGCCCCCCGGACATCCCCTAGACACCCCCCGAATAGCCCCCCGGACAGCTCCCCGGACAGCCCCCCCACCCTCCTCCCTGGACCCCCAGACAGCCCCCCCACCCTCCTTGATTTCACATGCCTTTTTTTATTTCTCTAATCATGCAATGATATTTAAGATTATTCCATTTTTTATGTCTTGAATTATATGAATGTCTTGGTAAGATTATTAGCTCATGCTCATCAAATGCACGTGATGATATGCTTTAATTTGAATACAAAGCCTTGCTGTACATTCTCCATGTTATGTGAATTATGCCTTGTTTGATTTGGTTTACTAGTCAATATTTAGGATAAAATATGGGTTACATGTTAAGGACTCATGGACATGATCAGGAAATTTAGACTTGAAATTCCAGGATGTATGCTTTGGTTTCTAGGTGAGGGCTACCAGGATGGTTTCTAACTGTGTCTCTTTTGTATAAAATGGATGAGATTTTATGTGAAAAGAACAACTGGCATGCGGAAAACTAACCAAACAAGTTTTTATTCTCTTGATAATGTATCAAAATGATCCATGGGTCATATGTGACGTGTACGAGTCAACCCCGGCTCAATCTGAGTCGCGGTGAGGTCGGGATCACTCTAAGTGTCTCTCTTTTGTTTAAAATGGACAATATTTTAAGTACATATGGAAAACTGACCAAACAGATTCTGATTGTGTTGATACTTTAGCACAACAATCCATGGATCATATGTGATGTGTACGAATCAACCCTGCCTCAATCTGATGCGCGGTGTGGCCGGCACCACTCAAAGTGTCTCTATTTTGTTTGAAATGGATAACATTTTAAGTGAAAAGTACAAATGACATATGGAAAACTGACCAAACGCATTCTAATTGTGTTGATACATTAGGAAAATGATCCATTGGTCATTTGTGACCTGTACGATTCAACCCCGTCTAAATCCGAGGCGCGGTGTGGCTGGTAACACTCTAATTGTGTCTCTTTTGTTTAAAATGGATGAGATTTTAAGTGAAAAGAACAACTGGCATGCAGAAAACCAACCAAACGCATTCAGATTTTGTTGATACTGTATCACAATGATCCATGGGTCATATGTGACGTGTACAAGTCAACCCTGGCTCAATCTGAGTCTCGGTGTGGTCAGGATCAGTCTAAGTGTCTCTCTTTTGTTTAAAATGGACAACATGTTAAGTACATAAGGAAAACTGACCAAACGGATTCTGATTGTGTTGATACTTTAGCACAACGATCCATGGGTCATATGTGACGTGTATGAGTCAACCCCGCCTCAATATGAGACGTGGTGTGGCCGACACCATTTGAAGTGTCTCACTTTTGTTTAAAATGGATAACATTTTAAGTGAAAAGTACAACTGACATATGAAAAACTGACCAAACGCATTCGAATTGTGTTGATACTTTAGGAAAATTATTCATGGGTCATTTTTGATGTGTAAGAGTTGACCCCATCTAAATCCGAGGTGTGGTGTGGCTGGTATCAGTCTAACTATGTCTCTTTTGTTTAAAATGGATGGGATTTTAAGTGAAAAGAACAACTGGCATGCAGAAAGCCGACCTAACGCATTCAGATTCTATTGATACTATATTTCAATGATCCATGGGTCATATGTGACGTGTACGAGTCAAACCCGGCTCAATCCGAGGCGCAGTGTGGTTGGGATCACTCTAAGTGTCTCTCTTTTGTTTAAAATGGACAACATTTTAAGTACATACATAAATCTAACCAAACAGATTCTGATTGTGTTGATACATTTGCACAATGATCCATGGGTCATATGTGACGTGTAAGAATCAACCCCACCTCAATCTGAGGCTCGGTGTGGCCAGCACCACTCAAAGTGTCTCTCTTTTATTTGAAATGGATAAAATTTTAAGTGAAAAGTACAACTGACATATGTAAAACTGACAAAACGCATTAGAATTGTGTTGATACTTTAGGAAAATGATCCATGGGTCATTTATGATGTGTAAGATTCAACCCCATCTAAATCTGAGGCGCGGTGTGGCCAGTATCACTCTAACTGTGTCTCTTTTGTTTAAAATGGATGAGATTTTAAGTGAAAAGAACAACTGGCATATGGAAAACTGACCGAACGCATTCGGATTCTATTGATAATGTATCACAATGATCCATGGGTCATTTGTGACGTGTACGAGTCAACCCCGGCTCAATCCGAGTCATGGTGTGATCGAGATCACTCTAAGTGTCTCTCTTTTGTTTAAAATGGACAACATTTTAAGTACATACGAAAAACTGACGAAACGGATTCTGATTGTGTTGATACTTTAGCACAATGATCCATGGGTCATATGTGACGTGTATGAGTCAACCCCGCCTCAATCCGAGATGCAGTGTGGCCGACACCATTCGAAGTGTCACACTTTGTTTTTGAAATGGATAACATTTTAAGTGAAAAGTACAACTGACATATGGAAAACTGACCAAACGCCTTTGAATTGTGTTGATACTTTAGGAAAATTATTCATGGGTCATTTGTGACGTGTACGAGTCAACCCCATTTAAATTCGAGGTGTGGTTTGGCCGGTAGCAGTGTATTTGTGTCTCTTTTGTTTAAAATGGACGGGATTTTAAGTGAAAAGAACAACTGGCATGCAAAAAACCGACCTAATGCATTCAGATTCTATTGATACTATATCAGAATGATCCATGGGACATATGTGCCGTGTACAAGTCAAAATCAGCTCAATACGAGGTGCAGTGTGGTCGAGATCACTCTAAGTGTCTCTGTTTTTTTAAAATGGACATCAATTTAAGTACATATGGAAAACTAACCAAACATATTCCGATTGTGTTGATACTTTAGCACAATGATCCATGGGTCATATGTGACGTGTACGAATCAACCTTGCCTAAATCTGAGGTGTCGTGTGGCCGGTACCACTCAATGTGTCTCTCTTTTGTTTGAAATGGATAACATTTTAAGTGAAAAGTACAACTGACATATGAAAATCCGACCAAATGCATTCTAATTGTGTTGATACTTTAGGAAAATGATCCATGGGTCATTTTTGATGTGTACGATTTAACCCCATCTAAATCCAAGGTGCGGTGTGGCCGGTAGTACTCTAACAGTGTCTATTTTGTTTAAAATGGATGAGATTTTAAGTGAAAAGAACAACTGGCATGCATAAAACTCACCAAACGCATTCAGATTCTATTGAAACTGTATCACAACGATCCATGGGTCATATGTGTCGTGTACGAGTCAACCCCGGCTCAATCTGAGTCGCGGTGAGGTCGGGATCACTCTAAGTGTATCTCTTTTGTTTAAAATGGACAACATTTTAAGTACATACGGAAAACCAACCAAACAGATTCTAATTATGTTGATACTTTAGCACAACTATCCATGGGTCATATGTGATGTGTATGAGTCAACCCCGCCTCAATCCGAGACGCTGTGTGGCCGAAACCATTCAAAGTGTCTCACTTTTGTTTGAAATGGATAACATTTTAAGTGAAAAGTACAAATGACATATGGAAAACCGACCAAACGCATTCGAATTATGTTGATACTTTAGGAAAATGATTCATGGGTCATTTTTGTTGTGTACGAGTCAACCCCGTCTAAATTTGAGGCGCAATGTGGCCTGTATCAGTCTAAATGTGTCTCTTTTGTTTAAAATGGATGAGATTTTAAGTGAAAAGAACAACTGGCATGCGGAAAACTGACCTAATGCATTCAGATTCTATTGATACTGTATCACAACGATCCATGGGTCATATGTTATGTTTAAGAATCAACCCCGCCTTTATCTAAGGTGCGGTGTGGCCGACACCACTCAAAGTGTCTCTCTTTTGTTTCAAAAGGACATCATTTTAAGTGAAAACATCAACTGACATACAGAAAACTGACCAAACGCATTCGAATTGTGTTAATACTTTAGGAGAACAATCCATGGGTCATATGTGACGTGAACAAGTCAACCTAGCCTCAATCTGAGGTGCAGTGTGGCCGAAACCACTCAAAGTCTTTCTCTTTTGTTTAAAATGTACTTCAATTTAAGTGAAAACAACAACTAGCATATGGAAAACCAACCAAACGGATTTTGATTGTGTTGATACTTTATCACAATGATCCATGAGTCATACGTGACATATATGAGTAAACTCTGCCTCAATCCAAGGTGCTTAGTGGCCGACACCACTCAATGATTCTCTCTATAGTTTGAAATGGACTTCATTTTAATTGAAAATAGAAACTGACATACGGAAAACCGACCAAATGAATTCGGATTCTATTGAAACATTAGGAAAACGATCCTTGGGTCATATGTGATGTGTACAAGTCAACCTCGCCTCAATATGAGGCCAGGTGTGTCCGAAACCACTCAAAGTGTCTCTGGTTTATTTGAAATAGACAACATTTTAAATGAAAACAATAACTGACATACAGAAAACTGACTAAATGCATTTGTATTTAGTTGAAACTTTAGGAAAATGATCCATGGGTTATATGTGATGTGTACGTGTCAACCCAGCCTCAATTCGAGGTGTGGAGTGGCCGGAACCACTCGAAGTGTCTCTCTATAGTTTAAAATGGACTTCATTTTATTTGAAAACAACAACTGACATACGGTAAACTGAACAAACGCATTAGGATTCTATTGAAACATTATAAAAAATATCCATGGGTCATATGTGACGTTTATGATTCAACCACGCCTCAATCTGAGTCACAGTGTGGTTGGGATCACTCTAAGTGTCTCTCTTTTGTTTAAAATGGACAACATTTTAAGTACATACAGAAAACCAACCAAACAGATTCTGATTGTGTTGATACTTTAGAAAAATGATCAATGGGTAACATAAGACATGAAAGAGTCAACCCCACCTCAATCTAAGGCGCGGTGTGGCCGACACCACTCAAAGTGTCTCTCTTTAGTTTAAAATGGACTTCATTTTAAGTGAAAACAATAACTGACATATGGAAAACCGACAAAAAGAATTCGGATTCTGTTGAACCTTTAGTACAACGATCCATGGGTCATTTTTGACGTGTATGAGTTAACTTAGCCTCAATACGAGGCATGGTGTGGCCAGAACCACTCAAATTGTCTCTCTTTCGTTTAAAATAGACTTCATTTTAAGTGAAAACAATAAATGACATACGGAAAATTGATCAAATGCATTCATATTCCATTGAAACTTTAGGGAAACGATCCTTGGGTTATATGTGACGTGTAAAATTCAACCCCGCCTCAATCCGGGGCCCAGTGTGGGCGGCACCACTCAAAGTTTCTCATTTTTTTTGAAATGAACAACATTTTAAGTGAAAACAATAACTGGCATACAGAAAACCAACCAAATGCTTTCAGAATATGTTGATACTTTAGGAAAACGATCCATGGGTCATATATAACGTGTACGAGTCAACCTCTACTTAATTAGAGCCATGGTGTGTCTGGTATTACTCCAAGTGTATGTATTTTGTTTAAAATGGACATCATTTTTAGTAAAAACAACTGGTATACGAAAATATGAACAAACGTATTCAGATTCTGTTGATAGTTATTCAGTTATTTATGTATTTTACTGATAATTGATAATTAAATTATGTATGTATTAAATTATGAATTGAATTCTGGATTCCACATATAATTGTCATATAAATTTTAAATTGAATTCTAAATCAATTATGTATTCTTATAATTATGTTATGAATTTTAATTTAATTCTGGATATGTATAGTTCAAGAATTCATTATATGTTAAATATGTATGAATTTGTTCTCTATATGTATGTATTAGTTTGTTATTACAGGTATAGTAATTGAAAAGGAGCAGAATGGAGGTTGGTGTGCAAAATTGGAGTCTGCTGTGCAAATTGCGGGCTACTGTGCAATTTTCACAGCAAGCCTATGCCAATGGTTTGAAACCATTAGCATAGGCTTGTAATAATCCTTTCCCAATGGTTTACAAACCGTTGGGAAAGATTACTATGGATTTTTTTCCAACGGTTCTCTTTGAACCGTTGGCAAAAACCATTCCCAACGGTTCTAAACCGTTGGGAAAGCGTTTATTTTCAACACTTTTACCAACGGTTTAGTGTAAACCGTTGGTAATACTTATGCCAATGGTTTGGTTAAAATGTTGGCATAGGTTAATTTTACTAAACTATACCAACGGTTCTTTGTAAACCGTTAGGATAGGTTTTCCCAACGGCTTACTTCCCCACGGTTTGCAGAACCATTGGTATATGTTATACCAATGGTTCTAAGGCCTTTCCCAATGGTTCTGAACCATTGGTAAAGTCCCCATTTCCAGTAGTGCAATAGGAAAGATAATGTTTACACATTAAACTTATAAGACCTTAGGAGCCATGATTTACCTTGCCTGAGTGCAATGGAAGATCATTCTTGGTTATGGAATAGAAGACTAGGTCACTGTAATCTTATAAACTTATGTAAACTATCTAAGAAGAAACTAGTTAAGGATCTATCGGAGCTTAGATTTGATTCTTATAAAGTTTTTGATCCTTGTCAATATGGAAAGCATCATAAATCTAATTTTAAATTGATCAGTGAAGTCTCAACAAATGATGCATTATAGTTGGTGCACATGGATATTTTTGGTCCAACACAAACTGAAAGAATTGGAGGCAAATACTATGTGTTTGTTCTAGTTGATGACTACACTAGATTTACATGGGTCTATTTTCTAGCAAAGAAGTCTGAAGTTTTTTCTTATTTCAAAAGTTTTAGAGCTCAAGTTAAAAATTAGAAAAACCTTCCACTGAAAACTATTCATAGTGATCATGGATGAGAATTCCAAAATTCTGATTTTGAAACTTTTTGTAGTAGAAAATGTATTACTCACAACTTTTCAGCGACTAGAACACCTCAACAAAATTGTGTAGTTGAAAGAAGAAATATAATTCTTCAAGAGATAACTAGAACCATGTTGAGTGAATATTTTATAGCTAGACATTTTTGGGCTAAAGCTGTAATTACTGCTTGTTATATAATAAATCGGGTTTTGATTAGATCTTTTCTTAATAAAACTCTTGATGGGTTATGGAATGGTAGAAAACCTAGACTTTCCTACTACAAGGTTTTTGGTTGCAAGGTATTCATCCTGAATACTAAAGATAATCTACACAAATTCACACAAAATTCTGATGAAGGAATTTTCATAGGCTACTCCACAACTTCTAAGGCTTATAGAGTTTTCAACAAAAACACTTGTGCTGTTGAAGAAACAGTGCATGTAAAATATGATGAATCTGATCCTTTTTTTTTTAAACCATCCCAACCTACATCTTTGGATGTGTTTTTAAAAACTGATTATCAACCTTTTGTTAGAAGATCCTTCTGATAAGGAAAATGTTCAAGATGATACTTCTGAAACATTTACCCCAGAAGACTTTCTACCCTATGTTGATGAATAGGTTTTACAAAACCCAAGCCAGGTGTTTCTAAAGAATCATCCCAGTGATAGTATCATTGGTGATGTCATTCATCCTGTAAGGACTAGAATTTCCTTGAGGAATGAAGTAGAACATCTAGAATTCTTTTGCCAATTAGAACCAAAAAGCACTGATGAAGCTTTAGGTGATGATGATTGGATCAAAGCCATGCAATATGGACTAAATGAATTCGAAAAGAATAAATTCTGGACATTGGTTGAAAGACCTAAGGAAACTTCTATTATTGGAGTAAAGTGGGTCTTTAGAAATAAGTGTGATGAAAATGGAGTCATTGTTAGAAATAAAGCTAGACTAGTTGCTAAAGGCTATAATCAACAAGAGGGAATAGACTATGAAGAAATCTATGCTCCAATATCCATATTTGAATCTATTCGTATCCTACTTACCTTTGCAGCATTCTTCAATTTTAAACTTTTTCAAATGGATGTGAAATGCACTTTTCTTAATGGTTATGTTCAAGAGGAAATTTTTGTTGAACAACCTCCGGGATTTGAAGATATAAAACATCCTGATCATGTTTTTAGACTTGTTAAAGCTTTGTATGGCCTTAAACAAGCCCCACGAGCCCGATATGATAGACTTATAGGATTTTTTCTTCAAAATAACTATGTTAAGGGAAATGCAGATCCAACCCTTTTTATAAAGAAAGATCTGAAAAATGTTTTGATTGTTCAAATTTATGTTGACAAAATTATATTTGGTTCAACTCAGCAATCTTTAACTGATTCCTTTGCAAGTCTAATGAAATATGAGTTTGAAATGAGTATGATGGGTGAGTTAACATTTTCCCTTGGTTTTCAAATTTCTCAAAAACCAGAAGGAACCCATATATCTCAACATAAGTACATTAAATATCTTCTTAAAAAGTATGGATTTGACAACACTAAAAGTATTAGTACTCCCATTTGTACCTCAAACACACTTGATCTTGATGATGCTGGGAAACCAGTAGATCAAACATCTTTTCGAGGTATGATAGGAAGCCTACTATACTTGACAGCTAGTCTTCCAAACTTAATGTTTTCAGTATGCTTATGTGGAAGATATCAATCCAATCCTAAGGAATCTCACTTAAAGGCAGTGAAAATAATTTTTTTCTACTTAAAGGGAACCATGGATTTATGATTCTTTTATACCTCTGGAAATGATTTTGTTTTAAAAAGATTTTTAGATACTGACTATGGTGGATGTAAAATGGATAGAAAGAGTACATATAGAAATTTTCATTTCTTAGGATATTCATTAGTTTCTTGGTCATGCAAGAAGCAACACTCAGTAGCACTCTCCACTACTGAAGCTGAATATGTAGCAGCTGGAAGTTTTTGTGCTCAAGTGTTGTGGATGAAACACACACTCACAGATTATGGCTTGAGTTTTACTAAGACTCAAATTTTGTGTGATAACACAAGTTCCATTTCCCTTAGTAAAAACCTGGCACATCACTCTCTTTCAAATCACATAGATATTAGGAATCACTTTATTAGGGATCACACACTTAAAAGAGATATAATTCTTCAGTTTATTGGAATGCAAGATCAACTTGCTGATATTTTCATAAAATATTTACCTTCTGATAGATTTGAATACATTAAACATTAGTTAGGAATGATAACCGTGAGTTAATTCTTCTTCATTAAATTCTTGTTGAAAAATTCTCCTTACAGTAATAAACTCCTTTTCATAGGGGGTGTACATTTTCATGTTAGCATAATAAAAAATTTCGGAACTGAAATTTTCGTAATGAAAATTTTTGGAACTGAAATTTTCAGAATGGAAATTTTCGGAACTGAAATTTTCGTAATAAAATTTTTGTACTGGAACTTCCGTAATGAAATTTTCATACTGGAACTTTTGTAATGAAATTTTCGTACTGAGAATTTTCATAATGAAGTTTTCATACCAAATTTTTCGTTATGAAGTTTTTTGTAGTGAGTTTTTCTTAGTCAAATTTTCCTCAAGAAGAATATTACTAATTACGAACAATCTTTCTATCCAATCCGAAAGGTATGACTTCCTTACTTAAGTCTTTGTAATCATATTTTACTTAATGGTGTTTTATTATGTGTTTTAAAATTTTTGGATTCTAGTTTTCTTATGTTCGGTTTTTTTTTCTTAAAACCTCAAAAGATCGGTGTCAAGTTTTCCTTGTAGTTTTCATCTCAACCGTCAGATCAAATATCAATGTATCTCAACCATTTGATCAACCATGGAAAATAAACCGTCGTCACAACGCCTATATAAAGGGGACCCTGAGAGTCATCCCACATCTGTTTTTCAAAGTTATCGCGTCTCGAAGCCCTGCCTCTCTTCTTAAGGCCGTTTCGATCTTTGTCAAAGCCCATTCTGAATCATCCAGAACTCTTCATTCTGAATGTCTGCTGAAGCTACTTCTCAGGATATGTAAACTATGAAGCCAGTCTCAAAGTGGTTATTCTATAGGGAGAGGTTAGTGCATCCGAGTTTCTACAAGTATGATTGTTTTATATCTAATAATATCAGATTGAATGGCTGGGAGGATGTTTTCTTGTCAATGTCAGAGAAACATGATCCAGTTTATACATATTTTCTTGTTGAGTTCTATGATTTTGTTTCCTTCCATAAGGAAGATGGCATAGATTTTTTTTCTTTCAATTCTTATGGGAAGACTTATAAATTATCCTACACCAAGGCTACAAGTTTGGTGGGTTTATCTTATGAAGGTGAAGCTAAGTTTTGTTCACATAAGCTTCTAGATGAGTAAGTAAGTTTCAAAAAGTGAATGAATTGAAATATATTGGACTTAAAGATTCCAAGACTTCTAAGATTTCTCATCTCTCTCCGAGTAATTGGATTCTACAGCTGTGGGTACAAGGTTTTCTCATACCAAGAAGGGGTGATAAGGATAATCTCAAGAAGAGTGATATTTACGTCCTATATTTCTTGGTAAATCTAAGGAAGATAAATTTTATGAGGCATGTTTTGATTAAAGTTATGAATATCAAAGAAGGGAATTTGAAAGCTCAGATCATTATGTATCCAGCCCTGATTTCTAAACTTATCATCATATGTCTTGATTCATTCAATGTTGCTTGTACTTCCAAGCAAAGAAATTACAAGGTAATGTTAGTAAGTGATAATACATTAAAGAGGATGAAAATGGGTTTTTCTGATGAATCCGGAGAATTCTACCCTTTACCAGAGGGATAGGCTGAAACCGTTACAGAAAATGTGGTGAAGGATGAACCAGTGATGAATGTTACTAAGAAGAGGAAGCTTAAGGAAGTGGTTGCTGAAGACAAAACCCCCAAAGCTAAGGAAACTCAGTCCGCACCTCCCAAGCTGAAAAAATAGAAAGCATATCTAGATGAGATGGCTGCCAAGTGGAGAGAAGAAAAAGAGAAGAGGAAATAAGGGGATCCACAGTTCGGATTGGACCCTGCTGAGGCTAAGGCCTTAAGAGAAAAAGTTGCAGATGAATTAGAAAAACAAAC
Source organism: Viscum album (assembly GCA_963277665.1). Classification (NCBI taxonomy): domain Eukaryota; kingdom Viridiplantae; phylum Streptophyta; class Magnoliopsida; order Santalales; family Viscaceae; genus Viscum; species Viscum album. The sequence continues at coordinate 603,459,429 of OY728142.1, forward strand.
AAAAGAGAAAAAGATGAAGAAGAAGATGTTAGAAGAAGAGATTGTTCAATCTCTTTTGAAAGCAACAAAGATGGCTTCTGAGAAGATTCCCATTCCGGAAACCTTTGATGTCTAGCCATCTTTACGAGAGACTCCATAAAAGAACTATATCACTCTGGAAAAGTCGAAGGGTAAAGAGGTAGTTGATGAAGTAGAAAAAGAAGCTGTTGAAAAAATAGAAGAAGAGGTTGTTGAATAAGAAGAAGAAGAAGAAGAAAAAGGAAGTGATGATCTGGATGACTTGATCGAACATTTAGATGATTATCAAGAAAATGATGAATCCACAAAATTAGTCACTCCGGGAAAGGGAGTTGAGAATGAAAGTAGGAAGGATGATGATAAGCAAGAGGAAGACATGGAAAATGTTTTGTATGATGAGGAAGAATCCTAGGAGAAGAATTTTCTTGAGGAAGGAGAAGAAAAGGAGAAAATAGATGAAGACCAGATTGTTCAACTATCATAAAGTGAGGAAGAGTCCCCAAATGATCAACCCATTCCGAAAATAGATAAAGGTAAGAAAGTTCTCATGGATACACCAACGAAAGATATCATCAGAAAGAAAGAAGTTGGTGGTTCTTCTAGAAGAAAGCTAGTGCAGGTTGAGGAAGAGCAATCTCCAAGAAAGGTCTCTGATTCAGAGTCATCAGCACACAGTCGTGACTTTTTTGTTGAATCTTTGAAAAAGTTTGTGGACACCATTATGATATTTCCCACTATAGACTCCAGATTCCAGATGCTGCAACATAGTATGAATCCGAAATCAGATTCCTTATCCATGGTGACGGATAAGTGTGTGAAGATTGAAGCCGACCATAAAAATTTTCTTATCAATTATGATGTGCCTAGAAAATCATACAGAAAAATCACTTTGTGGTCTAAGAAAGTTGAAGAATACATTGCTGACTTTTATCATTTTCAGAATGAGGTAAAAGATGCCTTTGACACCTAGGATAACAAGATTAAGAATCTTCAAGATTATCTGATCATTGAGCAAAGTTCTTCAGAATCAACAGGTCAGAGATCTGAATGGGAAGCATAACTCGGTTTCTCAGAACTGTAAAGGGGAAAGAGATTTCCGGATTGAGTTTAAAGAGAAGCTAGAAAAGCAAGATGAGTTACTGAAGATGTAGGAAGTTTCCATGAAGGCTCAGGCAGACGTTTTGAAATCTCAAGATGAAAGGATAAAATCTTTGGAGAGGCAAGTTGAGGAGGATCAAAGAGATTTGAAGAAACTAAAAACCTTGTTGAAGAAGCTAATCCCGAAGGAAAAGGAAGACAAATAAACTCAATACGATATTTTGTTGCATTTGTCTTTCCTTGTAAACATTTTCTCAACTCTAATGAATTTTTTGGTTGGTTGTATGTTGTGTTGTTTTATACTAATGTTTCGGTACCATATTTTTTTCCCATTCCCTTAAATTATTTTTGAAAATCACAAAGGGGGAGAAGAAAAAATAATTACTCAAAAGGGGAGAAAGAAAAATTTAAAATGAAGAAGGAAAAATTTCTATGTGAATATATCCTTAAAGTAAGGGGGAGTTTTTCATTACAAAGTTTTTCATTCCCATGATAATGAAAACTCCACTCCAAAAATTCAAAAAACAATCCTTAGAGTTTCAATGCCTAAGGGGGAGTTAGTTGTATTCACTATCATCCATGAACAAAGGGAGATAAGTTTTAATTTCAAAGTCTAATGAAAATTTTCAAAGTCCTTATATTCTTTTTCGTAAGGATGTTTGTTCTTTCCAAAAAGGGTGAGATTGTTGATTCAATAAGGTTTTCCTTATGACCTTTTCATTCCTTCTTGTTTTTAAAATCACAAACACCTTATACTTAAGAAAATCTATATTTTAATTCTATAAGGAAAATTTCCTTCCTTAAGGAAATTTACCCTAACCTAGATTTCCTTACACATATCAATAATTTTCTTAAGAATAAAAATCGGATTCATATCAAAACCTCAGAATCATATAATGCTTAGAAATGATGTAAAGACCCATAAATTTCAAGGAAATTTTTTTCTTAATTTTCTTTGGAATTTTACAAGAACGTAGTTTCTGACGGCACCTGATTCCGAGGCCCGGTGTGCCCGGAATCATTTTCCGAAGTTTGGCTCGGGTACGTTCAGTGAACGGACGAGCGGGTTTTTCTAACTTTTGAACCGGTGCCCAGAATCGAATTCTGAGGGCACCGATGAAATCGCAGCGCCGGTATTCGCTTAGAAACGCCTCTTCCGGAGTTGGGTTTGCTCGGGTGTGGTTTTTAATTTTCGGGCTTAAAGTTAAGAAATAAAATAATTTTGCGACAACTTTATTTTATTTCACTTAAGCCACTTGAAGCCACTAAAAATCAGCTTAAACTGAGTTGAACCGGATAGGGTACTATCCAGAAATATCCTACCCTATTGTTAGGATATTTGTGAGGTGGGGCCCACACAAGCCCCGCCGTTTATTTCCGCTAAGTAACTCACCCGCGAAAACCCGTCATTATGAAAGTCAACTGAAGTGTTTTCATAAATTCTTAACAGACCATTTAATTGGGCGGTTTTCTTCGTGAATTAAATGAGCTGTTACTTTCGTTGAATTAATACAACGAATTGATGGGTCGTTACTTACCTTTTCCTTTGTTGGCGTTATAATAAAATAAGACCAACAAGGTATTTTGAAGGATTACACGTTGGGAGGCTTGACAGAATTCTTGAGCCTTCATCCTCCTTCACGAAGAACGCGAAGAACGTGAAGAACGCCGTCACCCTCGGAGTTTGACAATGCTTCATCCGAGACGTTCTTCGGCGACGTTCTTTCCTCCACGACAAGATCCTTCGATCTTCCGTTGAGGTGAGTGTTTGTGATTCTTTAAATCTTCTTTGTGGTTATTACCAAAACACGGATTTAATTTTATATAATTAAATTAAATCTGTTGTTTCTTGGTCTGTTGAGTTCGCCGACTCAACGCCGGATTCCGTGACGACGCGACGCCCTTCCGTGATGACGCGGCGATCTCCTCCTTCCGCGACGAGCAATTCCGCGAAGGACGTGCGTACGACGACGACCAACGAGGTAGGGGTTGTTGTGAACTTTTCCTTTTTCCCGTGTTATTTCCGTTCAAGAACGAAGAACCCGATCCATAAACAATTTTTATTTCATTAAAAATTGTTTTCGGATATGTATTCATATGTTGAATATTGTTCCTCCCGTTGTTTATCACTAACGCGGAGGGTGCGGGCCAAACGAACACGGCCCGACAACCCTCCGCCGTTCTTCGTTATTGTGCGGATTTGACGGGTGACGATGGAACGTGCCGCAACGGAAGTGTGGTGGTTCCGCAGTGAAGAGCGAGTTCCGGGAGGAGCAGCGGCGTAGACGGGAACAGAATCGGACCACCGGAGCGACTCCGGTGGCCCTCGGAAGCCGCCCGCGGCACGGGTCGCCGGCAGCCGGGAGCGGCGGCACCCCGGCGCCCCGCCGCCGCAAAAACCGCGGCGGCGGCACTCGCGGACCCGCGGCCGCGCGGGTCCGGCGCGCGCGGGACGCGGCTGAAGGTGCATCCGGTTGTCCGAGCGACACCCCGCGGGTGCCGCGGGGTTGTCACGCGGGGGCGGCGGCTCCCCCCCCGCGTCGCTCGGCTGTCCAGGGTGACACCCCGCGGGTGCCGCGGGGGGTGTCACGCGGGGGTGGCGGCTCCCCCCCGCGTCGCTCAGCCGAGCCAAGCCGGGCTGGCCGAGCCAGGCCGGTCCGACCGGGTCGACCCGGTTCGGCCGACCCAGGGGGGGGGGGGGGGGGGGGGGGGGTCAGGCCGGCTCGGCCCGGGCCCAGACCCCCCGTCTTCGGACTGTTTTCGGTCAAATGCCCGTAACTTGAGCTACGGGCCTCCAAACGACTCACCGTTAGAGGAAACACGATCCTTGGATCGAGACGGTCTTTTCGGTATATCGCACTCAAGGTTTTGGAATACTTTGGGTTCGTCCGGGTTGGTTCGTACACGAAACCAACCGGGCCCTCGGAGCAGAAACGCTCATATCTTGAGCTACGGACGTCCGATTGACGTGCCGTCAGCTTTGTTGAATTCCTCTAAGTGAGACGGATCTTTTGGAATACTCCGCCCGAGGTTTGGATGCAGTTGGAGTACGGTCGGGTTGGTTTTGCCTTAAAAACTAACCGGGCCCCCTGGGACGAAAAAGCCAATAACTCTCAGACCAGGGGTCCGATTGACGCGCGGTCTGCGGCGTTGAGTTCCTGTTGACGATACGGAACTTTTGGATACATCAACTTTAGACATTGTGTTAGTTGATGTATCAGCCTCTCGGCTCGTGGAGCGGACCCTCCCGAATATGCTTGCTGTGTGCGGGAACCCTAGTGCTGGCTGCGACTGCTACTTCGACAGCGACGACCGTGCAGAGATCCTCAATGGACTGCGACGACGACTGTGCAGAGATCCTCAGTGGACTGCGACGACTACTGCACTCAGCGATCCTATGTGGATCAGTGCTACAGGTCCTGTGTGGGCCCGATCCTGAGTGGGTCCGATCCTGTGTGGGTCAGCGCTCAGCGGTTCTGTGTGAGCCAGCGCCTACAGGTCCTGTGTGGGCCCGATCCTGTGTGGGTCTTTGCGGGGGTTAGTACCTATCGATCCTTTGTGGGTCCGATGACTTAGATGGATCAGTGATCATCTTTATCATCATCCGAAGAAGTATACCTATGTGAGCTGAATCCTGTGTGGATTTACTGTTTACTCTCCTTTGTGGATTGTGTTGAGCTGAATCCTGTGTGGATTTACTGTTTACTCTCCTTTGTGGATTGTGTTGAGCTGAATCCTTTGTGGATTTACTATTTACTCTCCTTTGTGGATTGTGTTGAGCTATCCTATGTGGATTTACTATTTACTCTCCTTTGTGGATTTTGTTGTGCTATCCTGTGTGGGTTTACGTTTTGCTTTCCTGTGTGGACTGGGTTGTGCTTGGGCTCGGACATTGGAGCCGAACGAGAATTGATGACTTATGTATATGTATGGTCATATACCTAAGCAGTGTCGGTTGTTACTTTGTGATTGTATCTTTCCTTTGTGGAGTATACTTTGTGGATTCTGGGAGACCTTCGGGGGTCTCGGGGTCCCTACTGAGTAGCTTATACTCACCCCTGCACGGGCTTTTCCCGCACTACGTTGTGTTGGTTGCAGACGACGGACAGCGCTGATCGTGGTGGAGGCGTGCGGAGCAGGATGGTACCTGGAGGTGGACCACTGGGCGGGACGTACTCAAAGCGGTTAGGTGGACTCGGGGAGTAGTGGAGGCTATCTGTACCCTCCCTTCAGGTGGGAATTCCAGAGGATGGCTCGATGCTGCAGCTTTTCTTTTTTAGTTGCTGTTTTCCCCTTTCAGTTGTACTTTACAATTGGGCTTGTATTTCCGGCCCCTTTTACTTTCAGCACAGCTTGTTACAGTTTTACTTAGTGTTTACTTTTCCGCTTGCTTACTCTGTGGTGCTTGTTTACTTTTCAAAGGCAATGCCTTCCCTTTTGTTGGGATTTACGCCTTGGTGCTAGTCGCCAGCCCGTCGCCTATGGAAGGCGGGCTTGGGGTAGTCACGACACGGGCCCCGAGGACGGGTCGTGACAAATTGGTATCAGAGGTGGTCGGTTCTACCGCAGACTCTGACCTTTCTTCTATGTGAAGCAACAGTTTTTAGCGTATTGAGTGTGGTTATCAGTCCAGGTAGTCCAGTGTTGGTGCGGCGGCCGACGTATCCGTACACCAGGACCCTGACTTCTGATTTCCGACTTAATGCACGAAAACATTGATTGCGTGTGTGTTTCAAGTTTTCTTTGTGATTACTTGTGTCAGCTCACCAGGTATACTGTTCTGACCGTGGTGCACTTGTTTCCTTTTCAGGATGGCCCGACGACAGAAGCCAGCTAGGGTTCTGAGAGTAGAGCACGACGACAGCCCACCGAGCGACGAGTCCTCGGTATAGGGCCCGTTGACAGTAGAGGCACCAGCAGTACCTTTACCCACCGAGCCCCCGATGCTTCCAGCGCCGATCGCTGACGATGAATGACGCCTCGGAGCTCTTTACGAGTTCTAGCGCCAGCGACCACCCAGGTTCCATGGGGAGATGGACCCCCAGGAAGCCGAGGACTGTCTGGAGGCGGTCGTTCGAGTTTTCAGACTAGTGAGGACACCAGCAGACCTAATGGCAATCCTCGCGGCGAGCCTACTGCACGCAGCAGCAGGACGATGGTGGAGCCTGATGCTCCAGGTGCACGATGAGGCCTCTCTCATCTGGACGGACTTCGAGAGCCTCTTCCGCTCAGAGTTCGTCCCAGCCACCCTCCGTGCGGTGCGCATTCAGGAGCTTCTTCAGCTGCGGCAGGGCAGCTTGACGGTCGCCCAGTACGCGGCAAGGTTCACCGATCTTTCTCGCTACTCGACCGACATGGTACGGGACCCCTTCTTCCGGGCCCGGACCTTCGAGCAGGGATTGAGACACAAGATCAGAGCATCGCTGATCTCCCTCAGCATCCCGACCTAGGCAGGAGTGCTAGAGCGAGCCCTTCTGATCGAGAGCTTTCTGGCTGAGTCCACAGCGAGGCCTACCGTAGGGTGGCAGGTAGCAGAGTCTTCGGCAGCTGGTAGCCGACGGATGACTCAGGGTTCCAGGCAGACCAGACCTTCCGGCAGACGACCTCGGGACACTGGCTCAGCAGTGTGGGGCACACAGCGCGGAGCCAGTCTTCCGAGAGGCAGGCAGTGCTACTCGTGCGGCGGGCAGGGCCACATGGCTCGTGACTGCCCGACCCGCCGTACGGAGGAGCAGCAGACAGTGGAGGGGCCACCCAGGCAGAGGCAGAGGGTCGACCGTGGCGGTTCGCAGGGAGGAGGCGGATGAGGCAGGGGAGCTGGCCGAGAAGCAGGTGGTGGACGACGCTTTGAGGCTCTGCCACCACCACCACCAGGAGGTCCGCCCCGACCACAGGGAGTTGGTGGGCAGAGACAGGCACAGCGCCAGGCAGCGGAGGCCTACGACCACGGCGCACCAGAGATGATTCGAGGTACGATCTGTGTCTATTCCACCCTTGTTGCAGTTCTTATAGACACAGGAGCGAGTCACTCTTTCATAGCCGCTGCCCTTGTTCGGAGCTCGGAGATTCCGACAGAGCCGTTGGCTCGATCCTTACGGCTAGAGACTCATACGGGAGCAGACTCGACGATTACGCACTGGTGCCGGCAGTGTGAGCTTACTCTAGGAGGCGAGAGCTTCGGCTGGGATCTTCTTGTAGCGGCGTCGAGGCCTTACGACGTCATCTTGGTCATGGATTGGTTATCTACAGTCCATGCTCAGAATGACTATTTTAGGCGCAAGGTGCAGTGTGTACGCACCGACGGGAGCAGGTTCACCTTCACCGGTGAGAAGGGAGCCTTAGCAGCATAGGATGGACTCCCGCATAGGAGAGGACAACCCATCACTCATCAGTTGGCTAGCCTCATCCTTGGAGCAGTGGACGTGTGGAGTCCTAGTTTTCCTGCAGTGGTGGATCAGTATGCGGACGTCTTCCCCGACGACGTTCCAGGGATACCTCCTCGCAGAGAGGTAGACTTTTATATTGATCTGTACCTCGGGACAACCCCGATATCCACTCCAGCGTATCAGATGGCCCCCGCTGAGCTTCGAGAGCTACGGGTACAGTTGGAGGACTTACAGGGCAAGGGGTTCATCCGACCCAGTGTTTCACCCTGGGCTTCCCCCGATTTTGTTCGCCAAGAAGGCGGACGGGAGCTTGCAACTTTGTGTCGACTATCGTCGCCTGGACCAGGTGACAGTGAGGAACAAGTATCCGCTACCGAGGATTGATGACCTCTTCGATCAGCTCAAGGGAGCACGGTGGTTCTCGAAGATAGACCTCAGGTCAGGCTATCATCAGCTCAGAGTTCGAGACAAGGACGTGCAGAAGACGACCTTCAGGTGTCGGTATGGCCACTATGAGTTCTTGGTTATGCCTTTCGGCGTAACCAACACTCCAGCAGTGTTCATGGGCCTCATGAACAGGATCTTCCAGCCATACCTAGATCGATTTTTCGTGGTCTTCATCGACGACATTTTGGTGTACTCGACCACGGAGGAGGAGCACACCTACCACTTGCGGGTTGTACTAGACACACTCCGAGAGCACCAGCTTTATGAAAAGCTCTCGAAGTGCCAGTTATGGTTACGTGAGGTCCACTTCTTGGGGCACATCATTTTTGAGGCGGGAGTTGCAGTGGATCCCGCGAAGATAGAGGCAGTGCTAGCTTGGGAGCCACCCAGGAGCGTGACGGAGGTGCGGAGTTTCTTGGGTCTAGCCGGATACTATCGGAGATTTGTGCCAGACTTCTCCAGAGTTACGGCACCACTCTCAGCATTGGAAAAGAAGGGGAAACCCTTCGTGTGGTCAGACAGATGTCAGCAGAGCTTCCAGGAGCTGAGACAGCGGCGGTGGCTCGAGTTCCTCCAGGACTATGACTTTGAGATAGTCTATACTCCTGGGAAGGTGAACGTGGTATCCGATGCCCTCAGCAGGAGGACGGGCATCCAGCTACTTAAGGAGGTGACATAGCAGCTAGCCGCTTTGCCGATATCCTTCGTGGATAGAGATGGAGCAGCCTTCCTTCAGTCTCTCACAGTCACCCCTCCACTACTGCAGCGGGTCAGAGAGGCACAGTGTGAGGATGCTGACTGTGAGACGCGGCGTGCACAGATATCCTCAGGACAGGCACCTGATGGTTTATCCCTTGGAGTAGAGCATGACTTCCTTTTCAGAGGACGTACCTTGGTGCCAGTCGCTTTACGAGAGGAGGTGCTGAGAGAGTTTCACAATTCTCTTTTGGCGGTACATCCTGGAGTGGCGAAGATGTACCAGGACCTCAGACGACAGCACTGGTGGCCGGGCATGAAGAAGGCTGTGGCAGAGTTCGTTTCTCGGTGCCCCACCTGCCAGCAGGTGAAGGCAGAGCACCAGGTACCAACAGGCTTGGTACAACCCTTGGAGGTCCCAGAGTGGAAGTGGGACGGGATATCTATGGACTTCGTGACTGGACTTCAACGCACTTCCAGAGGTCACGACTCCATTTGGGTGATTGTTGACCGACTCACCAAGTCGGCACACTTCTTACCCATCCGAGAGCAGGGCTCAGTGGAGAGCTTGGGGCGTCTCTATGTTCAGGAGATTGTATGGCTCCACGGTGTGCCATCGACTATCGTCTCCGATCGGGACGCTCGTTTTAATTCCCGGCTTTGGAAGGGGTTGCAGGAGGTGTTCAAGACGCAGCTACGTCTGAGCACCGCCTTTCACCCTCAGACGGATGGTCAGACGGAGAGGACCATTCAGACTCTCGAGGACATGCTCCGCGCATGTGTTCTCGACTTTGGTCGCAGCTGGGAGGACCACCTACCCTTGGTAGAGTTCACATACAACAACAGCTACCACTCCACCATCGGGATGGCACCATACGAGGCATTGTATGGCAGACCTTGCAGATCTCCTTTGTGCTGGATAGACCCTGGGGAGTCAGCACTCGTGGGACCAGAGATGGTCCAGGCAACGACAGAGAAGGTCCAGGTCATCCAGGAGCGGATGAGGACAGCTCAGAGCCGGCAGAAGTCTTATGCTGATAGGAGGCGGAGGCCACTAGAGTTCGAGGATGGCGACCACGTCTTCTTGAAAGTCTCACCTCGACGTGGTTTGCAGAGATTTGGCCGAGGCGGAAAGTTGTCTCCACGCTTCGTTGGACCGTTCCAGGTCCTCAGCAGGGTTAGCGAGGTGGCTTATCGCCTAGCTCAACCACCTTAGTTGCACCGGGTGCACGACATCTTCCACGTATCTCAGCTGAGGAGATACGTGCACGACCCGACGCACATCATTGACCATGGGGAACTAGACGTGGATGATGGGGCGACTTTTGCGGAGGTCCCGGTGGAGATAGAGGATCGACAGGAGCGGGTACTACATGGGTGATCGATTCCTCTTGTGCGCGTCAGATGGCAGCACGGGAACCTTCAGGAGAGCACATGGGAGTAGGAGGCTTAGATGCGTGCTCAGTACCCACATTTGTTTCCCTAGTTTATGATGTATCTTTACGGGGACGTAAAGTCCTGAGGTGGGAGTAATGTAAAGACCCATAAATTTCAAGGAAATTTTTTTCTTAATTTTCTTTGGAATTTTACAATAACGTAGTTTCTGACGGCACCTGATTCCGAGGCCCGGTGTGCCGGAAATCATTTTCCGAAGTTTGGCTCAGGTACATTCAGTGAACGGACGAGCGGGTTTTTCTAACTTTTGAACCGGTTCCCAGAATCGAATTCTGAGGGCACCGATGAAATCGCAGTGCCGGTATTTGCTTAGAAACGCCTCTTCCGGAGTTGCGTTTGCTCGGGTGTGGTTTTTAAGTTTCGGGCTTAAAGTTAAGAAATAAAATAATTTTGCGACAACTTTATTTTATTTCACTTAAGCCACTTGGAAGCCACTTGAAGCCACTTAAAATCGGCTTAAACTGAGTTGAACCGGATAGGGTACTATCCAGAAATATCCTACCCTCTTGGTAGGATATTTGTAAGGTGGGGCCCGCACGAGCCCCGCCGTTTCTTTCCGCTAAGTAACGCACCCGCGAAAACCCGTCATTATGAAAGTCAACTGACGCGTTTTCTTAAATTCTTAACAGAACATTTAATTGGGCGGTTTTCTTCGTGAATTAAATGAGCTGTTACTTTCGTTGAATTAATACAATGAATTGATGGGTCGTTACTTACCTTTTCGTTTGTTGGCGTTATAATAAAATAAGACCAACAAGGCCTTTTGAAGGATTACACATTGGGAGGCTTGACAGAATTCTTGAGCCTTCATCCTCCTTCACGAAGAACGCGAAGAACGCGAAGAACGCCATCACCCTCGGAGTTTGACGACGTTTCATCCGAGACGTTCCTTCCTCCACGACAAGATCCTTCGATCTTCCGTTGAGGTGAGTGTTTGTGATTCTTTAAATCTCCTTTGTGGTTATTACCAAAACACGGATTTAATTTTATATAATTAAATTAAATCTGTTGTTTCTTAGTCCGTTGAGTTCGCCGACTCAATGCCGGATTCCGTGACGACGCGACGCCCTTCCGCGACGACGCGACGATCTCCTCCTTCCGCGACGAGCAATTCCGCGAAGGACGTGCGTACGACGATGACCAACGAGGTAGGGGTTGTTGTGAACTTTTCCTTTTTCCCGTGTTGTTTCCGTTCAAGAATGAAGAACCCGATCCATAAACAATTTTTATTTCATTAAAAATTGTTTTCTGATATATACTCATATGTTGAATATTGTTCCTCCCGTTGTATATCACTAACACGGAGGGTGCGGGCCAAACGAACACGACCCGACAACCCTCCGCCGTTCTTCGTTATTGTGCGAATTTGACGGGCGACGACGGAATGTGCCGCAACGGAAGTGTGATGGTTCCGCATTGAAGAGCGAGTTCTGGGAGGAGCAACGGCGCAGACGGGAACAGAATCGGACCACCGGAGCGACTCCGGTGGCCCGCGGAAGCCGTCGGCGGCGCGGGTCGCCGGCAGCCGGGAGCGGCGGCGCCCCGGCGCGCCGCCGGACGAGGCCGCCGCGGCAGAAGCCGCGGCGGCAGCACTCGCGGACCCACGGCCGCGCGGGTCCGGCGCGCGCGGGACGCAGCTGAAGCCGCGTCCGGTTGTCCGAGCGACACCCCACGGGTGCCGCGGGGGTGTCACGCGGGGGGTGGCGGCTCCCCCCCCCGCATCGCTCGGCCGAGCCGAGCCGGGCTGGCCAAGCCAGGCCGGTCCAATCGGGTCGAACCGGTTTGGCCGACCCAAGGAGGGGGGGGGGGGGGGGGGGGTCAGGCCGGCTCGGCCCGGGCCCGGACCCCCCGTCTTCGGACTATTTTTGATCAAATGCCCGTAACTTGAGCTACGAGCCTCCAAACGACTCGCCGTCAGCGGAAACATGATCCTTGGATCGAGACAGTCGTTTAGGTATATCACATTCAAGGTTTTGGAATACTTTGGGTTCGACCGGGTTGGTTCGTACACGAAACCAACCGGGCCCTCGGAGCGGAAATGCTCATATCTTGAGCTACGGACGTCCGATTGACGTGCCGTCAGCTTTGTTGAATTCCTCTAAGTGAGACGGATCTTTTGGCATACTCCGCCCGAGGTTTGGACGCAGGTGGAGTACGGTCAGGTTGGTTTTGCCTTAAAAACCAACTGGGCCCCTGGGACGAAAAGGCCAATAACTCTCAGACCGGGCGTCCGATTGACGCACCGTCTGCGGCGTTGAGTTCCTGTTGACGATACGGAACTTTTGGATACATCAACTTCATACATTGTGTCAGTTGATATATCAGCCTCTCGGCTCATGGAGCGGACCCTCCCGAACGTGCTTGCTATGTGCGGGAACCCTAGTGCTGGCTGCGACTGCTACTTCGACAGCGACGACCGTGCAGAGATCCTCAGTGGACTGCGACGACGACTGTGCAGAGATCCTCAGTGGACTGCGACGACTACTGCACTCAGCGATCCTACGTGGATCAGTGCTACAGGTCCTGTGTGGGCCCGATCCTGAGTGGGTCTGATCCTGTGTGGGTCAGCGCTCAGCGGTTCTGTGTGAGCTAGCGCCTACAGGTCCTCTGTGGGCCCGATCCTGTGTGGGTCTTTGCGGGGGTTAGTACCTATCGATCCTTTGTGGGTCCGATGACTTAGATGGATCAGTGATCATCTTTATCGTCATCCGAAGAAGTATACCTATGTGAGCTGAATCCTGTGTGGATTTACTGTTTACTCTCCTTTGTGGATTGTGTTGAGCTGAATCCTGTGTGGATTTACTATTTACTCTCCTTTGTGGATTGTGTTGAGCTGAATCCTGTGTGGATTTACTGTTTACTCTCCTTTATGGATTGTGTTGAGCTATCCTGTGTGGATTTACTGTTTACTCTCCTTTGTGGATTGTGTTGTGCTATCCTATGTGGGTTTACGTTTTGCTTTCCTATGTGGACTGGGTTGTTCTTGGGCTCGGACGTTGGAGCCGAACGGGAATTGATGACTTAGGTATATGTATGGGAATATACCTAAGCAGTGTCGGTTGTTACTTTGTGATTGTATCTTTCCTTTGTGGAGTATCCTTTGTGGATTCTGGGAGACCTTCGGGGGTCTCGGGGTCCCTACTGAGTAGCTTATACTCACCCCTGCACGGGCTTTGCCTGCACTACATTGTGTTGGTTGCAGACGACGGACAGCGCTGATCGTGGTGGAGGCGTGCAGAGCAGGATGGTACCTGGAGGTGGACCACTGGGCGGGACGTACTCAGAGCGGTTAGGTGGACCCGAGGAGCAGTGGAGGCTATCTGTACCCACCCTTCAGGTGGGACTTCCAGAGGATGGCTCGATGCTGCGGCTTTTCTTTTTTAGTTGCTGTTTTCCCCTTTCAGTTGTACTTTACAATTGGGCTTGTATTTCCGGCCCCTTTTACTTTCAGCACAGCTTGTTACAGTTTTACGTAGTGTTTACTTTCCCGCTTACTTACTCTTTGGTGCTTGTTTACTTTTCAAAGGCAATGCCTTCCCTTTTGTTGGGATTTACGCCTTGGTGCTAGTCGCCAGCCCCTGGCCTATGGAAGGCGGGCTTGGGGTAGTCACGGCACGGGCCCCGAGGACGGGTCGTGACATATGAAGCATTCTGTTTTAGGATCCGAATTTTGGATTTGAACTGTAATGAAGTTCCACTCTGAATTCGGGATGTGAACTTTACTGAAGTTCCACTCCAAATTCTGGATGTGAACTATAATGAAGTTACACTCTGAATTCTGGATACAAAATCTAATAAAGTTCCATTCCAAATTCTGGATACGAACTCTAACAAAGTTTAACTCCTAATTCTAGACTCCGAACTTTTACTAGTTCGACTCTGAACTTTTATGAGTTCGACTCCAAACTTTTACTAGTTTGACTCCAAACTTTTACTAGTTCAACTCCAAACTTTTAACTAGTTCGACTCTAAACTTTTATGAGTTTGACTCCGAAATTTTACTAGTTTGACTCCAAACTTCTACAAGTTCGACTCCGAACTCTATAAGTTCAGAGTCTAAACTCTAGTGAAACCAGACTCCGAATTTCCTTAGAAATTCAGACTTCGGATTTCTACAGAATTCAGGTTCTTAATTCCTATAAAATAGAATCCGAATATCCTTTTATTATAGACACTGAATTCCATTTTGGTTAGACTCCGAACTTTTATTTGCTTACATTCCGAACTTCAGTTTTTCTTATGCTTACAATCATTTCATTATAAAACAATGTCATGCTTTCAGTTACACATGTTTTGTTATAAAAATGATGTCATCCATTCTATTTCTAACTAACCGTTGGTCGAGTGAAATGTGTGTAGGTCCCTCCGAAATTTAAGGAAAATATGACCGTTGGAGGAGGGAGTCGACTGTTCCAACCGAGCATATAAATAGGAGCTCATTTGAAAGAGCTCAGTACAGAAGTTGATCAATCTAGAGACCACATGCTGTTAAGGTGATTTCTAGAGAGAGAATATATTCATGTCTTGTGCATACTGAACTACTCGTTCAGATTGCTTAGTGCGACTCCAAATGTTGGTGATTACATTCAAGGGCTTCCGGGGATAGGAAGACAGAGGTGCCGACTACCTTGAAGTTCGAGGGATTACTTACTAAGGAAGAAAGAGGTTCCAACTACCTTAAAGTTGAGGGCATTCGGGGATAGCGAGACAGAGACTCTGATCTTCGTATCGAGGGCTTACCCGGGTGTGGGTAAGACAAACTTTCTTGAAAGTATAAATCAAGGGACCTTTATGCAAGGTTGTTGGATACCCTTCTCTTTGGGTTAAAAGATTTATATCTTGTTACTTGTTTTTGTTAAAGGTTTTTCTGCTGAATTTTGTATTGTAAGGAAAGTATAACCTTATTATATTTCCTTACACTTGTACTCTGATTAATTTAGATTCTATATGCTTTAAGGTAAAATCTCATATTATAAACATTGGTTAAGTTTCAATTTCCGAATCCATATTTCCAGAACCTGTTTTTCGGAATCACTTTCCAGATATAAGAAAGTGTGTAAAACTAGAAGTTTGTAACTTCATACCTTGTTCCAATTCTCCAATTAGTGTTAGAGGTGTTGTGAATTTTCTTAGTTTAACTTTGTTAAACTTAGATCTTTCCTTGTTTAAGGAAAATTTTAAAGTGTACAATTCACCCCCACTCTTGTATATTGAGCATCTATATCATTATTTCAATCCTACCGGTCTCTCACCTATCCCAATAGAAAAAGTCTCACAACTGGTTCATAAGGTCCAACCACCTCACCCAAAAGATCAAAACCTCTCAAAATCTGGTAAAGATCACAATGACTAATGAGGGTAAAGGTGAAAACCTGACCCGATGAGGCTCTGATCCTCTCCGAGCATCCTTAGAAAGAACTGCTCCCTAGAGGTCACAAAACCAATTTAGAAGAGAAACTAAACTAACACTCATCAAGAATTGATATATGGAAATACCCCTGGAGGTCCAGTTCATATAAATATTCATGGTTTCTATCGGCATCGTACTTAGCGATCTTAGTAGATAACCAAATACCTAAAAACAACACCCTACAAGGGGTTCAACAAAAGGAATCACATGCCATATCGACCTACAAGGCTCACTGCACCTCTTATCAATGAGGACTAAGTCACCAACCTCTCAAAAAATCCTCAATGTAGATCCACATAACCCTCCATCAGAGTAAATATATATGTGTATGTAGGATCAAAAGGCATCAATCAACAGTAAAATCACACACTAGTAGGACTATATGATGTGAATCATACGTGCTAAATATGATTCATGAGACACCTCGTACCTTTTCCGACCAAGAGAAAAAATCCATCTCTGGCCTCTTTCCAATGGCCAGGATCTATAGATCTATAAAAATTAATAACATCAAAAAAACATGTGAATCTATCAAAGTGAAACTCATGTAAAATTGTAACATTGCAGATGATAATAATAATCTCATGGCATGGTATCTAGGAATTCCTACCAGAACAATTTTTCTTGACATACTAGTACGATATCCATCTAAGATTCGGATGAATTCCTAACAATCCTGTCAACCATATACCAAATAGTAATGACCATGAAAAGAATACCTTGGATACCACTTTGTAATGTCCTGGCCCAGATTCCACTAAATCGGTTCTCTGAGCCGGTGGGTTATAGGGCCAAAAGAGCGCCTTCTCATATGCCAGAGGCTGCCAACTAGTAGCGAGGACCTAGGTTATGATAGTGGGGAGACTATACCCTTATATCAAAGTAATAAAAAATGTAAATATCTATGTATCATACATAGCGGAAAGTATGTATAATGTTGTAGCAATAAATAAATAAAATATAACATAATATAATAATAAATTAGATCTTATAAAATCCCAAAAAACTATGTCATACAATACACTATTGGTCACCCACTGGGAAGACCATACCAATATAGGAGTACAAAATAAACTGAAATTATAAGTATATGGATCAACTACTAACTCCAAGCTAGACCACATACCTGGTCTCCAAACACTATCAAACTATAGAAACTCGATCAAAAGAGCCACATGAGAAACATTACTCGATCATGAAACCCTGGGCCCCCACAGTATCCACCATACAACTAGTTATCAACCTGAAAAGCAGACATAAGGTCTACACATAAACTAAGGTTCACTTGTAGGGGTGAGAAATAATCTCAGTGGGCCACCCTGATAAGAAAACTATTAATTTTCTTCTTTAAGTGTATGAAAAATCAACATGCTAAGCCTCACTGAGACACAAAAAATGTATGTAAAAGAAACATGAAACCACAATCTAACCTTAGGTCTGTAATCCCAGTCAATTGGAAAAGTTCCACCATGAATGTCCATATCTATATACGTATACATGTATAGTCCAATACCTATACACACACACACACACACACACACACACACACACACACAAAGATATTTATATATATGAATATTTCCGAGTATGATAATTGAATGACATGAAACTACATGAAAAGTCGATCCTTGGGTCTATAATACCAATAGTTTGGACATCTTGTGAAAGGTAATTGAGCTAGATGTCATGCCACTCAAGACGTGTATCACCAAGTCGATCTATGGGTCCAGAATCCCAATCGACATATACTTGTTTCATCTAACACTGGATAAGTATCTTATCAAGATATATCACCATAAGGGAATATTCATCTTACACTTGGGTTCCCTTATACTCACCTCTAATCACTAACCATGATACTGTATACCGATGGTAAATCCTACAAACATGTATTCCATAGAGTACATCCAGACACTCAGTGAGAATCCATGCAACACCCCTAGAGTCTTGTAACTGATCTGAAAGAGCGTAATTGTTCTAATCATATATCAACCAGCCCATGAGTCCATAAAAGGCAGTCCTACAACAGGAATCCATGTATCACTCAGGGAATACAAGTTATCAACTCACTAAGCACATCCATGGAATTACTATAATGAGAATCAAAGTATCACTCAGGGTATATAAGTCATCAGACCATTGAGCCTATCCAAGGAATTCCTGCAATGGGAATCAAAGTATTACTCAGGGTATATAATTCATTAGACCATTAAGCCCATCCAAGGAATTACTACAATGGGAATCCAATTATCACTCAAGGTATACAATCCATCAGCCCATTGAGCATGTCCAAGGCATTCCTACAATGGGAATCCAAGTATTACTCAGGGTATACAAGTCATCATGTAAGTCTTAGTAGCTAGATACTAGTATACGCCTATGGAAATCCCAAAAACAATATATCACAAAAAATATACATCTAGTCTCAATAGCTACGTCCTGGGTAGTAACTCTATGTACACTAATAAAATAATGAAAATAGCATGCATCAGAAGCTGAATCCTAGGAAATAACATATGGGAATACCAATAATCAAAAAGGATTCCAGGAATAATATCCAAGCATCCCAATAGGAAGAAATATTCCTCACATCAGGCTCAATAGACACTAACCAGGAATCACCTCTGGTAAACATCACTGCATCAACAATAACCATGACAAATATACAAACAAACGAGTGGGGGTGGACCAAATACCTAACCTAGTACAACAATCATAGACCAACGGGCTTACCAGTTCGGTACGAGTTCTAAGGTGACACCCACTACCACTTCTACCAAAACCTGATGCACATATTAGGTTTGGTCAAACAACAGGAACTAGCTAGGTCCTTCACTGAAGCACCGATGAGGCATCCTACTAAGGATTCTTATAACAATTCAAATGTGTAGGGATCCTACAAGGGAATCCCTAGATCAATGTATAAGTAAAGGCATCCTTTAGGGGACCCTTAGAAGCATCTAGTCTCACAACCACCTAGGCCAGAATGGCACCTCTCTCAAGGGAAATGTCTTTAAAACCATACATTATGGGAGATGGTTTATAACTCATATCATATCAAGGTCTCAACTTGGTTGGTCCAAACACCCAACCTATCATCCATGGCATGTATCACACCCAAGAGACAACTGAATTTAGAGGTTGGAGGGATGACCTATCTATTTTTATAGAAGCCCTAAAACACCCATTCAGAGTCCTCAAAATGATCAATTGGTTTCACTATTGAAACCTATGGGAAAAACACTCAAAATGGACTAATATTGGGTCCAATTATGATATCGGGGAATAAAATAGAAAAAGACCCTCAAAGGGAACCAAGAGAGGAGTACACAACATGTAGATACCATACACGATGTGTATCCTCGAGCTCCCACAGGGGCATACACTCTCACCGACCTGGGAGTGTAAACACCCTAAGTACATGGTGTGAAATGAAGGAAAAAAGGTGTACCATACATGGTAATATGCTTGTGTCTCTCATATGGACTGGCCAAATACATGGCAAGGATATGTACTTTTACACAGCATGCTACCCACATAGGATCTGGCTATGTATGCTACACGACTTTGTACCCTTAAATTGGTAGCCTTGCCTTGGTACTCGGCTACATGACCGAGTACCAGTACACAGATTTCATACCCCATACATGGTGTTTACTCTATAAAACATAATCTTCCCCAAACGGGAAGAACACACAATGTGTCACCCTCGACTACACGTTGTGTTATCGGATTTTCCCTAATGGAAACCCTCCAGATCACCCAAAACCCTTGTTTATACCCCCAAAACCATATATTTGTCCAATAGGGGCCTCATACAAGCATAATAAGGCTTTTAAAACATTAAAAAATTAATATAAATGGGTTTTATGATAAAAACGTAAACATTCATACCTTTGGTCGGAAACTGCTGAAGATTGGCTTGATTCTGCAGTCCATGACTATCGTACGATGATTGGGTGTTTTGAAATATTTTCGACAACTCCTCCCTCTCTTAGTATCTCCCTATAGATCTCCTATCTCAATCACATGGCATTGGATCCCTTACAGGGGAGTACACAACAAGAAGATGGAAGAAAGAAAGAAAAAACGAAAGAAAAGAAATAGAAAAAGAAAATGAAGAAAAAGGGGCCCAGGCCGATCCTGGCACCCGACTCATGTTTATGAGTTTCCTAGGATAAACTACCAGTTATGACTCAACATAGAAGATGGAATCTCAATCTAACACTCTGTTTAAATGTTATGACTGAAGGAACCTACAAGAGAATTTTAATATTAAATTCATTAAATTTTAAATTTTAATATTCTGAAAAATATTAAGGGCTCATATTTCCACTAAACTTATGTCCTGGGGTGAAGACCCTATTTCGGGACCATCTGAGTGGTCAAAAAAGCTATATGATATCATCTTCTAGGGTAAAAGACTATTTGACCCTTCAAGGGAATCTATTATAAAAAAATTAAATTTCTGCACAAAAATCCAGTCCATAAACACAAGTGTCCTTACATAAATGATACACCCTTAACACTATGCATTACCACTTAAAACCTACATCGTAAACCCTATACTCTACACCATAACCCCTATACCCTACCCAATAAACCATATACTCGAAGACCTAAATCCTAAACCATATACCAAAAAGTATATTCCCTAAACCTAAACCATATACCATACATCCTAAACCCTATTCGTACCCCCAAAATAAGAAAACCTACACCCAAAACCCTAAACCTGGCACCCACAACCTTTAACCCTACATCCTAAACCCTATACACTCCATTGTAACCCATAAACCCTACACCCTATACCCTATAACGTAAACTTTAAACCCTAATCCTACACCCTAAACCCTAGACCCTGCACCATAAACCCTAAAACCCTACAAGCTAAACCATATACCCTAAACCCTAAAACCTATACCCATAAACCTAAACCCTATACCCTATACAGTGAACCCTACAACAAAAATACTATACCCTACATCCTAAACCATATATCCTACACCCAAAACCCAAAACTCAAAACCCAAAACCCAAAACCCAATACCATGCACCCTAAAACTTAAACCATAAAAATTCTAAAACCCTAAAACCCAAAAAGAAACTATATAAAATCCAAAAAACCCCTAAAACCCCCCTAAAAATCCAAAAAACCCCAAACAACCCTACCAAATTTTCAAAAACCCCAAAACGATAAAAATGCTAAAAACAACTAAAACCCATTAAAAACCAAATGAAATTAATAAAATATCTAAAAGACCCTAAAACCCCGAAAACCCTAAAAACCCAAAGAAAACTATAAAACCCCTAAAAACATAAAAACCCTAAAAACTATTAAACCCCTAAATACCTAAATACACTAAACCTCATAAAAACAACAAAACATATAAAAACCTCAAACCCCTAAAATTCCTCAAAACACTAAAAATTATAAATAAACCCTATAAACCCTAAAACCCCCCAAAACCTTAAAAACAATACAAACCCATAAAACCCCTAAATGACCCCCAAATCCCTAAAAACCCCAATAATACTAAATATCCCAATAAAAACCATAAACCACCATTAAACTATATAAACCCTAAATCCCCTAAAATCCTAAAAAATATAAAATATCCTAAAGATCCTAAAACCCCTAAAGACCCTAAGAACCCGAAAACCCATGAAAAGAAGATAATAAACCTTAAAAACATTAAAACTTAAAATAATAGTAAAAACCAGAAAAACTATAAAAAATAATAAAACTCTAAATCCCTAAAAAACCCTAAAACTCAAAAAAATCAAGGAAAAACCCTTGAAAACCCTAAAACCCCTAAAACTCCTAAATCCCTAATAAATCCCTAAAACCTTTAAACACCTAAATATCCATAAAAACCCCAAAAATATCTAAACACTTAAAATCCCTAAAATCCCAAATAACAATTAAAATCCCAAAAAATCCCTGAAAACACTAAAAACCATAAAAAAACCACTAAATACCCCTTCAAACACCTAAAAACCTAAAAACCTATTAAAACCCCTAAAAACACTAAAACTCATAAAAGCACTAAAAACCCTTAAAATCCCTAAAAACCCTTAAAATATCTAATGACCCATAAATCATATAAACCTACAAAAACCCTAAAAACCTAAAAAACCAAAAATCTTAAAAACATTAAAAACCCTAAAACCATTAAAACCCTAAAAAATACATCAAACATAAAAAACCCACAAAACCCTAAAACCCTAAATATCACTAAAACCCCTAAGAACCCATAAAACCAATAAAAACTAATAAAAGATCCTAAAATCCAAAAAACAAAATCTTTAAAAACCTTAAAACCCCATAAACTCCAAAAATTCTAAATACCCTTAAAGGACCCTAAAGGACCCTAAAACCAATAGTAGAACCTAAAACCCAAAAAACCAATTAAAATACCTAAAAGAAGTTAAAACCCTAAAAGGCCCCTAAAACCCTAAAAAACTAAAAGATTCTAAAAACTCTAAAACCCTAAAAACCTATAAGATACTAAATACCCCAGAAAGCCCTAAAAGGCCATAAAAATATCTTATATGACTGTAAAAAATCTAAAAACCCTTATGGGCCCTAAAGCCCCTAAAGACCCAAAAAACCCTAAGGGGATGTCAAAAACCAACAAAACCATAAAGGACCAAAAAAACTCATAAACACTATTGGACCCTAAAAACCCTACAAGACACTACAAATCCTTAAAAACCCTAAAGGACCCTAAAAACATAAAAACCAATAAAAGACCCAAAAAACCCAAAAAACAATAAAATACACTAAAATCCCAAAAGGCCCTAAATACTCTAAAGAACACTAAAACTCTAAAACCCCCCACAAACAATAAAAGGATATAAAACTCCTAAAAATACATATAAAACACTAAAACCCCTATTAATCCATAAAGTGCATAAAACCCTAAAAACATTTAAATATCTAAAAACACAAAAAACACTAATAAAACCCTAAACCCCTAAAATCCCTGAAAATCCTAAAACAAAAAAAAACCTCCCAAACCTTTAAACCCCCCCTAAAACCCTAAAAACCCCTAAGAATAATAAAAAAACCACTAAAACCATAAAACCCCTTGAAACACTAATGACCCCTAAAAACACTAAAAATGATATAAAATAGGAAAAAATGGAAAAAAACCTAAAATATCAAAAAACCCTTTTAAACCCATAATATCGCCAAAAAATACTAAGAATCCTAAAATCTATAAAGATACCTAAATGCCCTAAAATCCCAAAAACCCTGAAAAACCTAAAACCCTAAAACTCTAAAGACCACAAAAACTCTAAAACCCATAAAAAAGTAAAATACCTAAAAGCTG
Source organism: Viscum album (assembly GCA_963277665.1). Classification (NCBI taxonomy): domain Eukaryota; kingdom Viridiplantae; phylum Streptophyta; class Magnoliopsida; order Santalales; family Viscaceae; genus Viscum; species Viscum album. The sequence goes on from OY728142.1 coordinate 603,482,279, forward strand.
TAAACACCTCAAACACTATAAAATCCCTAAATCCCCTTAAAATTCTAAAAAAAATCCTAAAACAAGCCTAAAAACATTAAAAACATAGAAACCCATAAAACTGTAAATAATATGAAAAAACACAAAAAACATCTAACAACCAAAAACCCTAATAACCCTAAAAACCATAAAACCCATAAAGACCATAAATCCCCCAAAAAACCTAAAAACACTGACATCCCTAAAAACCAAAAAAACCCTAAGAACACTTCAAAACACTTAAAATCCAAAAAACCCCCTAAAAACCCTAAAAATCCTTAAACCCTAAAAACCCGTGAAAAAACCAAAAATCACATAAAATCCCTAAAAATAATAAGAACCATAAAATAACAACCCCCCCTAAAATCCCTCAATACACCTAGAAACCCTAAAAATCCAAAAAATGATAAAACCATAAAAACACCAAAATACCTCTAAACCCCTTAAAACAATAAAAACCCTAAAACCCAAAAAAACCATAAAATAGCCTAAAAACACCTAAAACACCTAAAACCCAAAAAAAACCAAAAAAACACCGAAAAATACCTAGAAATATTAAAAATCCTATAAATCCTAAAAACCCCTATACCGCCTTTTAAAATCATAAAAATCCAAAAAACTTAATAAAACCTTAAAAAGGCTAAAACCCCTTAACACCATAAAAACCACTAAAACCCCCTAAAAACATTAAAAATCCTAAAAACACTAAAAAAATTAATACACCGAAAGCCATTCAAAATTATATAAAGCACTAAAAATCCTAAAACCTAAAAACCGCTAAAAACTTGAAAATATAAAAACCATAAAAAGTCATTAAACACCCCTTAAAACTATAAAAACCACTAAAATACCCTAAAAACCTTTTAAACCCCTAAACACCCCTAAACACTAAAAACCTAAAAGAACCTAAATAACCCTATAAAAAACATAAAATACCCTTATGAACCCTTAAACACCCTAAAATGATAAAATACCCATTAATATCCCTAAAACCATTAAAACCCTAAAAAAACCCAAAATCCCAAAAAAACCCTAAAACCCCTTAAAAATATTAAAACCCTAAAAACCCAAATAACCATAAAACCCCTAAAAGACAACAAAAACCCAAAAGACCTAAAAAATTCTGAAAAGACCATAAAATTCTTAAGAACACCTAAAATACCATAAATATCCCTATAAAAACACTTAAAGACACAAAAACACATAAATGAACTAATAACCTGAAAAATACACTAAAACCCTAAAGACCAATGAACTTACTACAACCCCTAAAAACAATAAAAATGAATACAATCCCTGAAAAACCTATAAATTCATAAAAAAACAAAAACAATCCAAAAAACACATAAAATCCCTAAAAACCCCTAAAAACACTAAAAACCCATAGACACCTAAAAATCCTGGAAAACCCCTAAAAATGCTAACACCCTCAAAAAACCATATAAACCCTAAATCCCTAAATCTGTATATCCCTAAAAATCCTAAAATCCCTAAAATACCTAAAACCCTTAAAAATCTTTAAAAACCTTAGTAAACTATAGAAATCCCTAAAACCTATAAAAACCCTAAAACACAAAAAATCGTAAAAAACCTAATAACTCTTAAAAAACTAAAAATAAAAAACCCAACAAACCATTAAACCCCATAAAACCTTAATAACCATAATAACCCTAAAACCCATTAAAATCATAAAACCATTAAAACCCCTAACAAACTTAAAACCCCTTTAAAAACAATAAAAACCCTAAAACCCTAAAACATTTGAAAACTATAAAAAACAAAAAAACCATTAAAAAACCCTAAAACACTAAAAAACCTAAAAAACCTAAAAAAATACAAACCAATAATAACCCAAAAATACCTAAAATCCCAAAAACAATAAAAACCATAAAAACACCACAAAAAACTCAAAAAAACCTAAAGTATTCCAAAAACACAAAAACCCTAAAAAACCCTAGAAACCCCAATAATCTTAAAATACCCCATAAACATAAGAGATACTAAAAACATAAAAACCTAAAAAACCTAAAACCCATAACACCCCCTAAAACATTAAAAATATGAAACGACCATAAAAACCCTAAAATCCTTTAAAACCCAAAACCCCTAAAAACACTAAAAATTCAAAAAAAAACATTCAAAATACCCAAAAGAACATAAAATCCCTAAAACTTAAATCATATCCTAATAACCCAAAAAAATAAAAAAACCCCAAAAGGACCCTAATATTTAAAAAAAACTAAAAAACCTTAAAAACCTTAAAACCCATTTAAAACATAAAACACTAAAAATAACAAAAAGTGGAAAAACCCTAAAAACCCTAAAACCCATAAAAACCCTAAAAACATTAATGAAACAAGAAACAATAAAACTAAAAATATGAAAAACATAAAACCATGAAAATACTAAAAACCCTAAAACCATTTTACCCCCCCCCCCCAACGAGTAAAAACCCATAACACCCCTAAAACCCCCTAAAACCCAAAAATAACATTAAAACCCAATGACCCCAAAAAAATGAAGAACCCTAAAACCCCTAAAATAACCTAAAACCATAAATAAAATAAAAAACCATGACACCCAAAAAATCATGAAAACACCTAAATACCCTAAAAGCACAAAAAAACCCAAAAATACATAAATAAACACTTAAAACAGGAAAACCAATAAAACACTAAAATTTATAAAAACACCTAAAATAACCTGAAACCATATAAATCTTAAAAGACCCATAAACCCTCCAAAACATATAAAAACCCTAAAAACCCTATAAAACCACAAAAAGACAAATATAAATATATAAACTCCCAAAAACCCGGAAAAAAAACACCAAAAAAACCCAAAAACCCAAAAACCCCATAACACTCCTAAAAACATTAAAAACACCCTAAAACCTTGAAACCACATTAAACACTTAAAATTATAAGACCCATAAAACAACCCATAAAACCCTCCCCCCCTCCCCCCCCAAAAAACCCTTAAAATACTTTTGAAACCCTAAAACCACGTAAATCCCTAAAACTACTTAAAACCCTAAGAAACCTCGAAAATCCCAAATGAAACCCTAAAAAATATAAAACAACTTAAAAATAGTAAAAACCTGAAAACCCATAAAAACGAAAAAACCCCAAACCCTAAAATATCCATAAAACCCCAAAAAATACTTAAAAAATATTAAAACCCTAAAAACAAGAAAACCCTAAAACCCTTCAAAATTGTAAAAACCAAAATAATCCTAAAAACCCTAAGAAACGATTAAAACAATAAAAATCCTAGAAACACTAAAAGATAATAAAAATATGCTCAAAACCAATTAAACCCGAAAACACCATAAAAACCTTTAAAAAATTCCTAAATACCCAAAAAACTCAAAAAAACATAAAACCCATAAAAATACCCAAAAACTCCCAATAAACCATAAAACCCCTTAAATACCTGAAAACCCTACAAACCCTCAAAAACCCTAAAATCCCTAAAAACCCATAAAATTCTTAAAACCCCCTAATAACCATAAAAATCATAAAAACTAGAAAAATAGTAATTTTTTTAAAAACCCCTAAAAACCCTAAAACCCCTAAAATACCCTTAAGACCCCTAAAAAGCTTGAAAATGTCCCTTAAAAGACCTAAAATTCTTAAAAACCCTAGAAGACCTTGAAAACCCAAAGAATACCCCAAAACAAAAAAAGCCCCAAAAACATGAAAAAAATATTCATACCCCCCAAAACCCAAAAAACCCTAAAAGCATAAAAACCCTATATACACTAAAAAACATAAAACACTTAAAACCCCTAAACCTATAGAAACCTAAAAACCCTAAAACCCCTAAAAATACTAAATGGTATGAAATCCCTTAAAACACCTAAATCCCTAAAAACCCATAAACCCACTAAAAGACACTAAAACCTTGAAAGAAAACTAAAACATAAAACCCCACTAAAACTATAAATACTATAAAAGAACCAAAATAACCCTATAAAAACCATAAAATACTCTAAAACCCATAAATACCCTACGAACCCTTAAAAACTGAAAAACCCCATAAACCCCTAAAAACCAGAAAACCCTAAAACCCCGAAAAAAACCCTAAAACCAATACAAATCCCTTAAAATCCCTAAATATTCCATTTCTATTGGGATATTCTTCATGTGGAGATCACTAATGCTGTCAGGGAATTTTTTATCTTCTACTCCATTCCTCATGGAACAAACTCCAACTTCCTTGCTCTGCTGCCAAAGAGGGAGAATGCCATGGACATTGGGGACTTTCATCCGGTGGCGATTGACAATACCATTCCTAAGATAATAAGTTAAATTCTGGCGATCAGATTGGGGAAGATTTTTGGTAGGATAATCACGCCAAACCAATTCGGGTTTGTCACAGGACGCAATATTTAGAGTTGCCTTTACTCTGCATCGGAGGGTATTAACATCATGAGGAAAGACTCTAAACATGGAAGCTTTGCTATGAATATGGACATCTCAAAGGCATTCGATACAATAAAATGGAGCTTTATCTTTACTGTTCTCAGCAGGTATGGCTTCTCCGCCTCTTTTATAAAGCTGATCCATATTATCCTATCCAGTGTCCGGATTTCTGTTCTTATTAATGGATCTCCTAAGGGGTTCTTTCAATGCTCCCGCGGTGTCCGGCAAGGTGACCCAATTTTTGGACTTCTCTTCGCTCTGGTTGAGGATTACCTGAGCAGATGTATAATTGAACTAGTACAGGCTGGTTTCTATGCTCCGATTAAAGCTGGGAAAGATCTCTACGTGCCAACTCATCTTCTATATGCGGATGATATTCTCCTTTTTGGGAAGGATGATTGGCATACAATATCTTCAATTAAGTCACTTCTACAACATTATGTGGAGGTTGAAGGGCAATCAATTAGTTGGAAAAAGTCCTCTATCATTTTTGGCAATGGGATTTCAGCCCCCAAACAACGCAGAATTGTCAGAAATCTTGGTATCATGAGGGGCTCCCAACCCCTCATGTACCTGGGAGTCCCCTTGTTCTGGGGGAGGGTGAAAAGTAGTTACCTGGAGGGAATTTCACTCAAAATTACTCAGCAGCTTGCGAACTGGAAAGGAAAATGCTTATCTCAGGCAGGAAGAATTTTCCTGATCAACTCTGTCATTAAATCCATGTTTGTGCTTGTGTTCTCCATTTACAGATGGCCGACAAGTCTCATCAAGAGCCTACAGGCAAAAATCAGAAATTTCGCATGGACAGGATGCATAACCAAGAAGAATCTTGTTTCTGTGGTATGGAAAGAATGCACGAAGCCCATCGAGATGGGTGGGCTGGGCATCAAGGACCACAGGAAATTCAATGATGCCTTAATTGGCAAATTCACATGGAATCTTTTCAACCCGACTGACATGAGTCCTGACTTCTTGAGGGAAATATTCACCTCTAAGCTATGTTAGGAATTCCTGGGATTCATCCCCTCGTCGGTTTGGACCACAATCAGGTCCTCATATAGGCGCATTATTTCCAATTCGAAATGGGTGGTCTCAAGGTACTCGACCTTGAATTGTTGGAAGACCACCTGGCTGGATCGGCCCATCAGTGAATCTGTCCAGCCACCTCAGGTTTTCAAGTACTGGTCCATTGCTGATCTCAAGGAAAATATGAATGAGATTGAAGGTATCCTGCCGCAGAATATTATCACACAAATACAAAACTATAGTTTTATGGACATGGATTGTCTCATTTGGAAGCCATATATGGTTGGGCTGTTGAGTGTGAAGGAGTTTTACCGGTCTGAATGTGAGCAGGGAATTCAGCCCCCTTCTTGGCTCTCTAAATTTCGGAGGCCCTTCATTCCCCCCTCTAGCTACCTGGTGCTGTGGAAAATTAGGAGAAATAGATTGCCAGTTCAAGAGCAATTGAAAAGAGCTGGGTGGTGTTTGGCCTCTACTTGTCCGATCTATCTTCAGGATGAGGAAAATCTGCAGCACATTTTTCTTAAGTGCAGGTTGGATGCAGGTCTTTGGGATCATTTACAGGGCATATTCTAGCTGAGAATCTGCACGGACAGCACGCTGTCTGCTATTTTCAGCAGTGTTGTAGGCGTGCAATGCAGTCAGCAAATTGCCAATCTGCTTCTTGCTACTGCTGCGGCTCTTACTGCTTTTTTGTGGGCAGCTTGGAACAAAGTGGTTTTCGATAATGATTCATGCTGCATCCGAAATGGTGTGGTGGAAATTCATCAAGTAGTCCATACGGCGAATCATATCCAGGATGGTACGATGGCTAATGATATTAAGGACCTTATTGTGTTGAGAACTCCCGGAATTTCTGGAAGATGCAGGAAGCAGAAGGACTTTAAATTAATTCGGTGGATTCCACCAATCCCAGAATGGATAAAAGTTAATGTGGATGGTGCAGCCCTAGGCGCACCTGGTCCCTCCGGGTGTGGTGGTGTTTTCCGGATGTATAGAGGATTTGTTAAAGGATGCTTTTATCATTACATTGGGAATGGATGTGCTTATGAAGCGGAGCTATGGGTCATGATTAAGGCTGTACAGTTTGCGGTCCACTTCAGGTGGACGCAGCTATGGATTGAATCTGACTCGATGTTGGCAGTGGAAGCCCTCAAAAGCAAAACAAAAAACAATCCCATGGAGGCTCCTCCCACAATGGGTTGACTGTCTGAGAATCTCTCAGGGTATGAACATTATGGTCACACATATATACAGGGAAGCGAACAAGGTGGCAGACATACTCTCCAAGAAAGCAATTGAGGATGGATGTTCCATGTGGTCATTTATCGCACCAGATTTCTGCACTCCCCTTGTGGACCCAGACATGAAGGGTGAATTGCACACTCGGCTATGGAAACCCTCCTTGTAATGCCGTGTACCATTATTTTATGTTATTATATTTTGTGGGGCTGGGATCCGCCCGGCCCCAAACCTGCTTTGCCTAAATATTCCAAAACAATACTGAAAATCATAAAACCACATAAAAAACTAAAACCTCATAAAAACCAAGAAAACCCCAAGAAACACTAAAAACCCTAAAAACCCCCTAAACTGATTAAAAATCCTAGAAAACACTAAAAATCCCTAAACCACTAGAAACTCTAAAAACCCTAAAAACCATAAAACCCAAAAAATATTTAAAACACTAACACCCCTAAAAACCCATAAAACCCTAAAGAACCATAAATAAATAAAATCATAAAAACCCTAAAAAACTAAAAACAATAAAACTCTAAAAAAACTAAAAACACATTAAAACCCCTAAAAACACTAAAATCCAAAAAACCCCAAAACCCCCAAAATTACATTAAAAACACAAAAAAATTAAAACCCTTAATAAAACTAAAAAACCTGATAAACCATTAGCACCCTAAAACACATAAAAACCCTAAAACCATGTGAAAAGACTTAAAACCCATAAAACCTAAAACAATCTTCAAACCAAAACACCCCTAAAACCCTTAATAAAATCTAAAAAACACTAAAAAACTCCAAACAAATTAAAACTCCTAAAATCATTGAAATCCATTAAAACCTAAAAACCCTTGAAGCCCTTTGAAACCCTAAAACTCCCTAAAACCCTCTAAAAGACCCTAAGAACAGTAAAACCTTAAAAGACCCTATGAAAACATAAAAATTCGTAAAAGTATATAAGACCCATTAAAAGCCTAAAAGATCGTAAATAAACCTATAAAACCAAAAAGAAACTAAAAACCCTTTGACATCCTAAAAATTCTTTAAAACCCTAAAAACCCCTAAAACCCCTTTAAAATCCAAATCCACTAAAACCCCCCAAAAAACTCTAAAACCCTTAAAACCTAAAACCCTTAAAAATTATAAAACCATAAAACCTTTAAAACCCCTTAAACCCAATAAAAACATCCTAAAACCCAAAATACTCTAAAAAGACTAAATTCCAAAAAAAACCCTAACATCAATTAAACCCTAAAAACACTAACAAACACTAAAAACCATAAAACCACTAAAACACCAAAAACCATAAAATCCCTAGAATCCCATAAAAATCCCTAAAACCCATAAAACTAGTATAAAAGAACTAAATACCATGAAACCATAATAGAAACCTTATCATCCCCAAATAACTAGAAAAACCCTAGAACCCAAAAAACCAAAAAAACCCTAAAAGAACTAAAACCCAAAACCCTAAAAGAATAGTAAAAACACCTAAAACCCCTAAAAACTCCAAACCCCAAAAAATAATACAAACCCTAAAAACCCTCAAATACAAAAAAAAATTAAAACCCTAAAAATCATAAAACACTTAAAACAAAAAAACAACCAAATAACCCGAAAAAACATAAAAAACCCAAAGTCCCAAAAACCACTAAAACCCCACAAAACCCAAAAGAAACCCATGAAACCAATAAAAATCCATTAAAACCTAAAAATAATTTAAACCATAAAATAACTATAAATGAAACCCTAAACCCAATACATACAACCTAACCCCTAAATCCTACACACTAAAACCAAAATCCTACACACTAAAACCAAAATCCTACACCCTAAAACTGATATTCTATACCATGAACACGATACCCTTCACCCTAAACCTTATAACATACACCCTAAACCCTAGAACCTACACCCAAAACCCTATATGATACACTGTAGACCCTAAAACATACAATCTAAATACAATACCCTAAACATTACACCTGAAAACCTATACCCTATACCCTAAACTGTAAACCCAACACCCTAAACACTATATCCTATACCCTAAACCCTAAACCATATACCCAACACCCTATACCCTACACCTCAAACCCTAAAACCTACACCAGAAACCCTATACACTACACACTAAAACAGAAACCACACATAGTAAACCCTTCACACTAAACCATATACCGTACACCCTAAACTGTATACCCTACACCCAAAAACCTATAACCCACACTCTATAACATATACCCTACACACTACCCTAAATCCTATACCAAAAACCCTATACCCTGCAACTTAAACCCAAAACATACACCCTAAACCATATAGGCTACACCTTAAACTCTATAACTACACCCTAAAACCCATACCCTACACCCTAGGTCATATTCCATACTACTTAAACACAATATAATACACCCAAAAACCCAAAAACCCAAGACCCTACACCCTAAACCCTAAACCCTACACATGAAAAACTAATTCTTATACACTATACCCAACACCATAAACCCTAAACCCTTCACCCTAAACCCTATACCCTACATCCTAAACCCTTAACCATACACTAGAAACCCTATACACAACACCCAAAACCCAAAACCCTAATCCCTATATCCTTATCCGTATATCAAACACCCTAAAACCTAAACTCTACACCCTAAACACTATACCCCACACCCTAAACCCTAAACCATACACCCTAAAACCCACACCCTACACCCTAAACCCTAAATAGTACACCATAAACCATATACCCTAACCCATAAACCATATACCATAGACCCAAAACCCAAAACCCAATAACCAAAACCCAAAACCTCACATCCTAAACACTATACCCTACACTCTAAACCCTAAGACCTACACCTTAAAACCAATATCATGCACCGTAAACCCTAAATGCTATACCCTGCACTCTAAACCTTAAGCCCTACACCTTAAACCATATGCCATGTGTTATAAACCCTAAAACCTTTACCCTATACTCTATACCATAAACCCTAAACCATATACCTAAAACCCTATATCCTACTCCTGAATCCCTAAAACCTACATCCTAAACCCTATACCCTATTCCATAAACCTTAAACCGTATATCTTACACCCTAAATGTTAAACCACATAACCTAAACCCTTTACCCTACACCCTAAACCCTAAAACCTGCACCACTATCCCTATACCCTAAATCATAAATAATGCACCCTACACCATAAAACATAAAACCTAAAAACAATAAAATACCCTTAAAACATGAAAGAACCCTAAAAAATACACAAAATTATGAAAACCATAAAAACCCCAAAACCCATTAAAAACCCTAAAAATCACAAGAATTCCCTCAAACCATAACAAATACCTCAAAACCGAAAAAAAATTTAAAACCCCCACAAAAACATAAAAAACACCAAAACAAAAGAATCCCCAAAGCCATAATAAAATCATCAAAAAATATTAAAAACACATAAAAATGCTAAACAAAAACAAAAAACCCATATAAATCCTTAAAAACCGTAAAAACACTAAAAACCCTAAATTTCCCTAAAACCCCTAAAAGTTCCCAAATAAAGTCCCAAAAAACCCTAATGTCCCAAAAAACCCTAAAACCCATAAAAATAGTTAAAACCATAAAAACACAAAAAAAAACAACAAGAGACCCTAAAAACACAAAAAACCCCAAAAGAACCTGAAAACCCATAAAACCATAAAATTCCCAAAAACCCCTAAAAGATTATAAAAACCCCCAAAACCCTAATGATAGTAAAATACCCTAATAACCATAAAAGACTCTAAAAACCCTAAAAATACTAAATTACCCAAAAAAAACTCCAAAAAAGCCTTAAATAACATAAAAATCCTAAAAATAATAATATTCCAAAAAAAATACAAAAAACCATACCAAACCCCAAAAGTCCTTAAAATATTTTAAAAATCATAAAAGACAAAAAAAAAATAAAACCCCAAAAACTCCTTGAAAATCAAAAAAATATAAAAACTCTGAAATCCCATTAAAATCATAAAAAAACCTTCAAACCCCTAAAAAACCATGGAAAATGCTGCCGATCTCTCCTGGTCTCTCCCTCCCGACGTGGAGATCTTCAGGGCGTCCTCATTGAATCCTTCTCGGTGTCTTCAATGATCTCCTCCGGTTGGGTGCTGTGGATGGCTTTTGGTTCGTGCGGTCTTCCTCCTCGGTGCGTTTGCGGGTGACAAGGCAGTTTCTGGCTGGTGACGGATTCTGGAATTTCTTCTCAGGGAAAGGAGGTGACTTCTTGATCTGGGTCGTGTGGCGCTTCTATTTGTCAGATCTTTCCGATCTAGTTTGTGGTGATTCTACAGATCCCTTGGAAGCCAAGACCCCTTCTGGATTTTAGCCTTTCAGGGCTGTTCTTATAGATCTTATGTGTCGACGGACGGTTCAGCGGGGTCTAGGGCTTCCTCAGTAGTGTTGGAACACTAGGTCCGAGGATATATTCCAGTCTGAGGTTGCAGTTGGTGTTCTGCCCGAGAGGTCTCCTCCCCTGGTGGTCTTGCAGGAGATGCGATAGGTGCTAGATGGACTAGGGATTCGGTGATCCAGTCTGGGAAAGGCTGTCTTCGAGTTGGTCGGGAACATGCGGAGATTTGGATCTTCCTTGGAAGATATGGGTTTTTCTCTTCATTGTGGCATCCATGGTCAATGCACTGGGAGGCGGTTCTGGTGGAGTCAAGATGGGTCAAGCTTTCACCGTTGTGTCTTGGTTTTGCAGGTTCGTTTTCAACTCGCTTATTTTCATGCTGGTGTCGAACTTCTGGATTTCTGCTGGTTGCTGGATGCTATGTTGGACTTCAGAGGTTCCTTGTGTGATCTTTTTGGCCACTATGGTGATTATGCTTGGTTTGGTTATGAGTTACTGTTGAAGCTGGATCATGAGCTTGCTGCAAGACTGGACCCTCCTAGGGAGAACATGATGGTTGCTGGAAAGGGTGTTAATGGAGGCTGGTTGGGGAAAGACTGCACTATTTTTTGGTGTTTGAATTCTATTTGGGGGATGCTTCTGGTGGTTGATTGGTTATTTGTTTGGTTATTTGTTGCTGCTACGGATGAGTTTGCTGCTGTGCTGTTTTTTGCTGGTTTTTGTTTGATGGGAGGTGTTGATGGCTGCTTTTGGTTCTGGTGCTTTTGTTGTTGTTTGCTGCTACTGGGTGTGATTGGCTGTGATGTCGGATGTGGTGCTGATGGTAGCTGGGGCTGGTTGGTTTGGATGTGTTGTTGTTGGTGTGCTGCTGTGATGGTTGGATGTGGTGATGCTGGATGCTGGTACTGGCTAGATGTGACGTGAGGATGCTGCTGTTGTGTCTGGTCCTTGAGTCTTTTTTTCTTGGTTTTTCTTTTTTTTGCGTGGGTTGTAAGGGGTTTTTGGGCGTGGTTCGTTTGAACCCTCCCCTCCCCTGTCTGTTGTGTCCTCTTTTTTCTTTCTAATAAATTTGGGGGGGCCGGGAATAGCCCGACCCTCGCATCTTCCTTACCCTAAAAAACAATTAAAACTCTAAAAACCCTAAAAAAACTAAAAACCCAAAAAATGATAAATACCATAAAACACTAAAAATAGTAAAAACCACAAATCCCTTAAAAAACTCCTAAAAAAAAGAACCCTAACCCCCCCCCCCAACACAAAAATTATAAAACCCCCTAAAAACGCCAAAAAACTCATAAAACACCCAAATACCTAAATCCCTAAAACCCTAAAAGAACTAAAAACCCTTCCCCCCCAAAAAACCCTAAAACCCTGAAAATGATTCAAAAAATCCTAAAACACATATAACCCCTAAAAATAGTAAAAACTCATAAAGAAAATGAACTATATAACCTACACCCTAAACCCTGAGTCCTTCATGCTAAACCATATACCCTACACCCTAAACCCACACCCAAAATCCTATACCATACAACTGTAGACAAAAACCCTACACCCAAACCCTAAACCCTAGATCCTAAACCCCAAACCCTACCCCATACACCCAAAACCATAAAACCTTCACCCAAAACCCAATACCCTACACATTAAACCCTAAACCCTAAACCCTAATCCCTAATCCCTAAACCTTGCACCTAAAACCCTAAAAGAACATAAAACACCCTAAAACCCAAATGAACATAAACCCCTAAAAGTCTAAAAAAATTCAAAACCCCTAAAAAACAAAAACAACCTTAAAACACATAAAAACCCTAAAAACACCAAAAAAAGACACTAAAAACACCAAAACCCTACAAAAATATTATAAAAACCCTAACATTCTTAAAAAATCCCAAAACCGAAAACCCTTAAAATAATAAAACACTAAACAACCTTAAAAACCATAAAACACATCTAATTACGTCATTTATAGCCAAAGATTTATTTCCACGATTTATAAAAATGGTGTGTATATCCGACCTAAAGACATAATGTCTGTGGCTATACCCCACCCACTCACGCTTAATCCTCCCCATCCCCCTCCCTCCCTCACAATTCTCCCCCCAAAAGACCATATTTCGCTTCCCTCCCTCACGATTCTTCTCGTCAGTCTCCCACTCCTCCTCTCTGCCTCCTCCACCTTATGGTCTCATTAGAGCCTCCCCTTCCTATATCTACATCCTGGTCTCCTCCTCAGCTCACCTAGTCAAGGAATATACCCCCACCTTACAGCCTCCCCACCTTTCCATCTACCCCTTCCTGCATCCGCATCCGCACATCCTCACATCCCCACCTCCACTTTCCCAAATCTCCATCTCTTCCTTACCACCTCCTCACCTCCTGGCCTCCCCACCTCCCCACCTCTATCGGTTCTCCCTAACGTTCATGGCTTAATTATACATATTTCATTACCCCATAATTTAATATAGATTCTCAACTTCTATATTTCTGCAATTTTCAATCCCCAATCTTCTGCATTAAATAATCTCTTCATCAATGATAAAAAACGACCGAGATCCAGTTATCTAATCCCTATGCTTCTGTGACCCGATAATCTTGTGGTTATAGCGATGTTGGAAATCTATAATTATTTTATGTTTAGGGTATTTTATTAAGAAAATTTTGAGTTGTTTGAATTTGATACTATATTTGTTTCTAATAATATAACTCCTCTTGCTTCTTCGATTTTTGTCTTTTTAAATTTTTTTCCATTACTTCAGAGGTTGTATTTTCTAATTTTATTCCATACTAATAATCCTTATCAAGAGTTGTCAGTTTTAAAATAACAATTTTTAAGTTTTTGGAAATGTTTTAAAGGGTAAAACTCATTGAAATACAAAGTGTATTATTATATAAGTAATTTTTAATAAATAATATCTTTATTAATCCTGAGGTCATTTTTTATTTTAATAACGCGTTATTGGGTTCTTATGAAGACTTACAACTTTTTCAATTCCCTAATGAAAATGAGGGTTTTAAATGAATCATTTTATTAATGTTCGAGTTTATTTCAAACAAGTGTTTGTAAAAAATGTTTTTATTCATTAGGTAATATAGTATTTTTTAACAAGAAAGTGTGATTTTGTAAAGTAAAAGTTTTGGCATATGTTTTTCTTTGATGAATGGGTGATTTTGATATTTTCCCCCTGGTGTACTGTGACTCGTTCATTGGGTTTGGGAAACATGAATGGATTGGATTCATGTTTCCTATTGTTTTAATTTTCTTCCTAGAAAGGTTCTTGGGATTAAACTTATGGTGAATCCCATTATTTCTTGAGTGAGGCCCTTTTAGAATTTCGAACTGCCTGAGCTTTAAACAGAGTGGAAGATGTTATTCTTCCAACACATCATATACTATTTCATCCTGGATAATTATTCAATATGGTGTTTTTAGTGGAATTATCCTCAGACTATACGTGTGAATAATCCACAACATTCTTGAGTACTCTTTTAGGAAAGGAGTGTAGTGAACTTATATGGAGCTTATTTCTTAGTTCTTTAGAGGAGGTATTAAGTTCAAACTTAGATATTTTATGTGATTTAGTATATAAACCTAATAATTTTAATCCACTGTGGTTTTTATATCTTATTATTTATTATAGGTGGATACTCAATTAACCGTTAATAGTTTCATTAGGATATGATGTGGGGTGAATTTTGGACATGGTTGTGATTTGGGTGATGAATTATATTGGCATTCTTGTTCAAGGATGTTAAAGTGGTTATGTGATCTCACTATTTAACTTCTATATGAAACTCATTCAATGAAAATGATCTTTATATTCATTAATATCTACCCAATTTCATTCCATAATTTAAAAATATGTGCAGGTGGTTTTTATAGAAAATGTTGATTACAAAGGTGCATCACATGCTTTTGTTTTCATGGAGTTTTACGTGTACCAAATTTGTGCATCGCATATTTACTTGTTAAAAAACCAACACCTCCTATATTTTCATTGCTACATAATTCATATTAATTCACTTATTGTTCGTTTCATAACATGAATTTTTCTCTTGAACAAAGAATGTGAAAATCATGCCTTTATTGATTTTCCTTCACCGCATCATACTTTCC
The DNA here is from genome assembly GCA_963277665.1 of Viscum album. NCBI lineage: Eukaryota > Viridiplantae > Streptophyta > Magnoliopsida > Santalales > Viscaceae > Viscum > Viscum album. The sequence continues at coordinate 603,497,495 of OY728142.1, forward strand.
TTGATCTTTAATGAATGATTAACCTAGTTTTTCTTATGAATGTACTCCTTCATGAAATCTAATAATTTTTAGTGAAAATCATATGTGGGGGAGAAGATGAAAAAAAACAATATTGAATCAAATAATGATGCACTGACATAAATGATAAAAAATTCCCAATGAAGTTCAAGTCCTATATATTTATTTTACTTGGGAAACTGCAACTTAATTACCTAGACCACTCCAAATAGGCTCACTAAACTCCCATGTAGTCTCCTTGCTACACAGCCATTACCACTGTATCACCCTATAAATTGTCTCTCCTCCCTTTCACCTCCCTAAACTCATCATTATTTATATTTCATTCCATGGGTAGCTTATTGTTTTAAAATGTTATTCTTTACAAAATATAGATATTGGTGATACCCATGGAGGATTTTAAATAGTTTTCAATTGGTTTTTATACTTGGCATGGAGTTATTGAATGAAAAGTGTTTGTGAAAATCCCCGAGTGTATATTTCCAATGAATTTATGTATTCTAAATTTTTTTGACACATATTATGTTTTAAAAGGGGATGATTTGGGTAGTTTAAAGGATCATTTTATAAAAATAAGGATTTTGTCCATTTTTTTCAGTTATTTTAATACATTTAGGGTCTTTGAGGTTGTTTTCAATGTTTTATGGAATTTTCATGGGAAAATATCTTTTTCAAGTGTTTCATAAACAATTTCTACTAAAATGAGATTTCATATGTAGATTAAATGTGTTCAAATACTAGGAATATTTTTTTATAGCCTATTTGGTACTCTATAAATGAAATTTCTTGATGTTATTACTACCCCCATTGTTGATATCCTTGGTTTATATTACTATCCTAATGGAGTATGAATCTAATGAGGATATTTATAATTATTAATTATTTTTCATGGACATGAAAGGGGATATTTCATGATATGGTGTTCAAGGTGAGATGATGTTTATTAATTTTTATTAAAATATTGATTTATGTGATGATATTGTGATTCATTCATTCTTCTCACCTCCATTTATTGATATCATACGAACCTTGGGTAACTAAGTAGAAGGTTTGGATGTGTGTTATAGTAAATTAGTGTGTATCGGCTAGATATTTCCATATAAGTGTTATAATATCCTAGGGGATTATATTGGACATGGAAGGAACCTCATGTGGATAGTCCATATGGGGTGTTTTATGATTCATTAAGTATGATTTAGAGGAACCCGATACTTATACCCTGTTTTTATCTAAGGTATTTAATTTAGTTACCTGACACCATGACTAGGTTGTGGGTTATTATATTTTTATCCATTAATATCTTGGTTCCTATTGCGTTTATTGTTTTCTTTAGTTTGTGGTGTTGGTGTTATTTTAAACTAATTTATAAATAGATAGGGATGTGTGTTTTATTTAAAATAAAATTTATTTTTTTTCAAAAAAGGATATTGAGAATTTTTTTTGAGAAAAAATAGAAAAAATAGTTGGGTTTCCTATGAACTTTAAATTCCACTTTTCATTATTTGAATGAGAGTTTGAAAGAATATTTTGATTGATCTATTGGGTTAGAAATTATGGTATGTAGTTAATAACATCTTTTATTGTTTTTAAAAGAGATAAATCATTTTTTTTGGAAATAATCTAGTGTAGGGGTGATGGTGGTGAAAGGGGGTGGGTTGGGGGGAAGGTGCATTGGGGTGGGGGGGGGGTGCTGGGGGGATGACATAGGGGGGAGGGGGTGCTAGTGCAAGGGGTGGGGGTGATGGTGCAGGGGGATGGGGACTGGTGCAGGGGGTGACTGGTGGGGGGTGGCTGGTGGTTGAGGGTGTGGTTGGGGGGGGGGTAGTTGGGGGGGATGGGGGTGGTGGGGGGGGGGTTGATCTAGGGGAGGGGGGCTGACATTGATATACAATATTATTTTTGTCACTTGATGCTACTCTTGTCCTCGAGTGAGATTGATTCAAATTTATGGGGTGTTTGTGGGGTTATATTGATTGATGGTTCATGTGGAGTGAAATTATATATCACTGAGGACTATTTTTTATCTTTGATGTAATCACACCGATGGATTTTAGGTGTAAAATATCAATATTTTATTCTTGTATATGAGTAGAATTAACTCTAAGAGTTCATGAATTTTATATTATGAGAATTGTTTTAGGTTGTGGTGGAAGATAGATATAGGATAATTATTGTAGTTTATCCAACTACATAATCCTTATAGTACTTCATCTTGATTAATGTATGATTCACACAATTTGTGCATAAAATTTTTCTTATATATTTTTCATAGATCTAACCATACTATTTAGTTTTAGGGTATCTTTTAATTATTATTATATTCATATTGGTATTATAACATCATGTTACAATAGTGGAGTTGTAGAATTCATGGGTTCAATTATGTAGATTGGAAGGAACCCCTATAGTATACACTTTGGCTTTATAGTTCATTAATTTACTTAAAAAACTGTTCATCATCACCTATTCTATTATTTCATTTCTCACTAATCATGTTACTCCCACCTCAATTTTTAGGTTCAATTAATTATGATTCATCATATCACTATAATTTTGTTGAAGTCTTCTGATACCCGTTCGTGTGTGTTGAAAAAACCACCACCGATGATGAATCAGTTTGACCCGATTTGGTTCACCACCAATGGTTTAAGGTTATTTCCCTCATTCTTCAATGGAACTTAGTTTATAATTGGGTTTTTTAATTTTAGAGCCCTTGGAAATTTTATTATAGCGTGTTGATCATCCGTAAGGCGGTTTCGAGTCACCAGAGTCAAAAGCGACTCACCATGTATGCATAGGTAAGAATATATATAACAAGTTTTCCCGTTATATTTATATTCCCCCATGAAATCACAATTACATATAAGTGGCTAGGTGTACTTATGTTTACAAATAGAAAATGCATATGTGTGTGGGTGATAATGGGATTATGCAGGTGATCAATAAATAAGGATCCTCTTATGTGTGTTTAAGGCTATGAGGACACATACATAAGGGTTAGGGAATCCTTATATATATGTAAAGGTGAATATACATGGATGATGGATGGAGAACCTTAGAGTTTTCACTGATAAAAGTGTCAAGTGTTGAGTGTGGCTTGACTCCTTTGAGGTAGGGTCCCTCTTTTAGCCTCTTTAATTCATGAATGTTTCAAATTTCATTTAGTTTCATCATTAATTTTTCTTTTTTATATTATATTGAAATTATTGATCATGTGTTAGTTAAGATAATTGTTTCGTTTGATAAATAATTCATGGTTTCGTAATAAAACCCCTCTAATGGAGGATCTCTATCTTCGAAAAAACACAATGGTAGTTTATACTTATATAGTTTGCTTTACATTATTTCATTGATGGTTTCCTTATACATGATGTCATTATAAGTTGTAAAACACACATCGTACTTGGACCTTTTTATATCATTGAAGGGGGGTTGTCCTCTTTTTATTAAAATGGTTGTTTGAACCAAAACACCCTTTTAAGTGTCGTTCTAATTTTAAGATGGAATTTCCCAAGTAAGCATGCGATGTAATGACCAAGTCACCACTAAGTGACCCCCCTTCGATCTTATAAATTGAATTTCCATGTTTTAATGAATTGGATGAGTTAAATGTAACCGAGCATGGTTAACTTGGCACATTAGAGGTAATGCCTCATGTAGTGAATTATTTAATGGTTATGCCTCATTTATAATGTTTAATTTTATGGAGTGAAATAAATATAGTGACTTATTCATTTTTACTTGCACTCAACTTTTGAAATGACTTAAGGTAAAGTGGTAAGTGTCCAATTATAACCAAACACCACCTAAGTGTTTGACTTTCTATGTATAAGGGATTACCCAAGTAGGTTATTTCCATATTGAACATTTCACATTCTAAGTGTTTTCTTAACACTTTTAATCAAATTGCCTTGTTTTGATAAATTAAGTTTCATTTTTTGGATGTAATAGATTGTCATAGAATAATGCCTTTCCTTGAGTTTTTTAATTGAGAATACCTTGTTAGCTTGGATACCATGAAACCTGATCATTCCTACTTTAGTGCTATTGAGAAATTTCACCTTATTGCCTCATCTTATGCCATTTCACTTATGCCCACATCATTTGAAAAGACATAGGGTGGGATGACATCCAAACCATTACCCATTACATAAAGGAACTGGTAATGGTCATGCATCAAAATATTGACCCACTCCCTTATCTCTCAAGATGGGGTCCATTGGTCTTGTATCACATTATACCAAGACTCGGCCCCTTGGGTAGTCCTTTAACCAATCCTATATAAGGAAAGTTCCACCAATCTCATTGAACCATCCATGTAACTCAAGGGAGATTATCCCATCCCAACTGACGCTAGGGAGGTAACCAACACAGAAACCATCCCCTCAGACTCTTGGGAGGTCACCAGTTCACCAAATCATCCCCGCAGGCTCTGGAGAATTCACATTAATAACACAGGTCCACAACCTGTCACACATCTCTCAAAACAATCCCACAGTACTAGTCACTCGAGACTTACCCCTTTTCATAACTTGTCTCATATTACCCATAAATGTGTCCACAATGCCTTTCAAAATCATATCAGTCTCCTCCCATTAATACCATCTTCTACTCATCACTCATTAGTAGATTCACTACCCAAAGTCTCCTATGACCGAGACTTTATGGTGTGATCCATGTCCCCATAATGATGTCTCAACAAACCTCGTCCTACGCATGAGGAAAATAATTAATGTAAATAAATGATATCATTATATCATAATTCATTAACCCGAAAATCAAAACATTTGACATGTTTTATACACTAGTTGAACGTCAATTTGATACCTATAAAACTATAATGTTGGATTATACCTACATTAGTTATATTATATTATCTTATCCCCATGTTCTATATACACCATTTAATTAATAAAAAAGGGTTATTATGTTTTTTAGACCTGAACAATACCCAAAGTTTTAGGGTAGAACCTTATGTCTATGATCTAGTCTCATCTCATTACTTGAGGATATACCACATCCCTCATGGAGGTGGTGTTCAGCACATAGGGGTGTCTAGGAGGGAATTGTTGTCCAGGAGGGGGGTGTCCAGGAGGTAGCAGTTTCCAAGAGGGGGGGGGGGGAACATGGTGTCTAGAAGGGAGGGGGTTGTCCAGGAGGGGGTGTTAAGGAGGGAGGGTGTCTAGGGGGTGTCCAAGAGGGGGGGGGGGGGTTGTATAGGATGTTGTACCTCTCGTACCCCTCAAGGTTTTATTTTCATGATCACAATCACCCTCATATTTATCTAATCTTTCTTTAAGTGTTTTTGGATGATAGGAATCATTTCAGGTTACCAAGGAATTGGGCCAAGCAAGCTTAAGTGGCAAAGGAACAAAAGTGGACTGAAAATCAGTCCACCGGCCAACCGGTGGCTTCACCACCGGCCGGCCGGTGGACCCTGGGAAGGATGCTGAGCCACTGCCTCCACACCGGCCAACCGGTGGCCTCAGCACCGGCCAGCCGGTAGAGCCCAGACCGAGAGCTCACCCACTGCTTCAGCACCGGCCAACCGGTGGCCAAGCACCGGCCAGCCGGTGGCATCCAGCCCCAACAGTGAGACCTACTGTCTCACCACCGGCCAGCCGGTGGCCTCAGCACCGGCCAGCCGGTGGCTCCTGGGCAGAAGCACCTCTCAACATCCAAGGCACCGGCCAGCCGGTGGCCCTGCACCGGCCGGCCGGTAGCCTAGTCAAACTAGCCGTTGGGTTTGACCAGTCAACCTCCTTTTGGCCTCCAACGGCTCCGAGGACTTCTCCAACGGCTCCGAAGGCCCCCAATGGGTTCCATGCCTATAAATAAAGGCCAAGGAAGCCCCGGAACCAACAAGGATCACAAACCCAAGCCACCGGACACATTGTTGATCTTTTTGGCGAACCTCCGGCGGATTTCCTCAAGGAACCCAACGTGCTCCAATCCAATTCCACATCCAAGAGCACCACCAAAGAAGTTTGGAAGCGGCCTTCAAACATCATCAATAAATTAAAGGCGCCCAAGGCTTCTCCAATTACGGGTTTTATTGTTTTTATCTTTTTGAGCTTTCAATTTGGGTTTGTGCCTACAAACCCCAAACTCTTTTCTCATCTCCTTTTCTTTGGGTTCTCACACCACCACTAAGGTGTGAAGAGGTTTCTTCAAGCTTTTCCTTTAAAAGGCTTGTGTCACGGTGAGCTAGCCTTCACCCGTTAAAAAGGCTAGTGGGTTCTTGCTAAACCATTAAAAGCAAGTGGGTTCTTGCTAAACCACAAAAAGCAAGCTGTAATAGGTCCTAGTGCTACCTCAAAGCCTAGTGGGTTTCTTGCTAAAACCATTGAAAAGCAAGCGGTAGGAATCTCTCAACGGTTGAGTTGGGAGCGGAGACGTAGGCCGGGTTTTGGCCGAACTCCGTTAACAATTTCTTGTGTGATTGCCTCTTTATTTCCGCTGCATTCTTTACTTTGATTTTTAATTTGTTAATCTTTTTTAAAAAGGCAATTCACCCCCCTCTTGCCATCACTCCCATTTCTTCTTCCGCCCAACAATTGGTATCAGAGGAAAATTTGAGTAATACCCTAACCCGGTTTCAAATTTAAGATCCATTTAGATGGCATCAACCTCTTTCGCCCCCGAAGGCTTTTCATTGGGTCGTGCTCCATTTTTTGATGGAACCGACTATAATTATTGGAAAACCCGCATGACTACCTTTATTAGAAGTATATGATATCCCATATATAAAATTGTCATGCAAGGTTACACTTTGTCTACCCCCGACGAATCCAAATGGACCCAAGCCGACATTAGAAATTTCGAGCTTGATGGCAAAGCCATGAATGCTCTTCATTGCGGCCTTGACCGAAATGAGTTCAACCGAGTTTCCACTTGCACCACTTCACATGAGATTTGGAAACTATTGGAAGTGACCCATGAGGGCACTAATAAAGTGAAGGATACTCGGTTAGATATGTATAGACAAGATTTTGAAAGCTTTTCCATGCATCCAAATGAGTCTATTTCTGAAATGTTTACACGCTTCACTGACGTTTGCAATGGTAGAAAATCTCTTGGTGATGATGTTTCAGCTGAAGCAATGGTCAAGAAGATTCTATGGGTCCTTCCGAGCTCATGGGCACCAAAGGTGACGACGATCCAAGAAGCTAAGGACGTCAAAAATATGCCGGTAGAGGAGCTCATCGGATCCCTCATGACTTATGAGATCACGATGAGGAGGCAAGCTCAAAAGGAGGGCACACCAATCAAGACACCAAAGAACATTGCCCTCAAAGTACAAAAAGAAGTAAGCTACTCCTCATCATCCTCTTCCTCCCCATCCTCTTCATCATCAAGCGGCGACTCGGAAATGGAGAATCTCGCCCGCCAAATGCACAAGTTTATGAAGAAGCACAAGAAGAAGAAATCCCGCAAGCATCGAAAGCAAGAAACCACCGCAAGAACCGAGCCCAAGGTAAAATGCTACGGGTGCGGTGAAAAGGGCCATTACAAGCCCTATTGCCCACTCAACAAGAAACGGGCCACGCAAAAGGAGAAAGGAAAGAAAAAGGTCCTCAAGGCGACATGGAGTGACACCTCATCATCCTCCTCCTCCTCCTCGAGTGACAACGGTAACAAATGCCTAATGGCATTTCACGAGGTAACATCTTCCGACTCCTCTTCCTCTTTTTCTTCAAATTCAAATTCTTTCAATCATATGTCTTATGAAGAACTCTCACATGCTAGAGACCAATTAGAAAATGGTTTTCATGAACTTTCTTCAAAATTTGTTGCTTTAAAAAAGTCTTTCAAAAAACTTTCCTCCGAAAAAGACCAACTTCTCAAAGAGAAGGAGGAACTCTCCCTAAAAATCCAAAATTTCCCAAATGTTGATTCTATGGAATCAACCATCAAAGACCTAAGGGAGACCCTAGCCAAGTTCACCCAAGGTGAACAAAATTTGAACAATTTGCTTGGTTCCCAACGTATATCTAGAACCACCCAAGGGCTAGGATATACCAACCAAGCTTCCTCCTCCCATGCACCCACTGTTTTTGTAAGGGGGAGCTCTAGCTTTAAATTTTGCAATTATTGTAAGAAACCCGGGCACTTAATCTATGAGTGCAATTGCAAAAATGCCCGGTATGGCCGCCCCAAAAGTATTTTCTTTAATGACGAATTCTATAGGAGAAGACCCGCCATGAGACAAGTGTGGATTGAAAAATCCCTTTTGGCGAGTCTCTCCGGGCCTAAAATCATCTCTTTTCAAAATCCCTCTCCCCGGTGATTTGTTGTTTTTATTTAGGGGGAGTTAGGTTTGTTTAAGCTTTTTTTATTCAAAATTTTCGATTCCAACTTTCTATTTCAACACTTGGTTTCAAAATTTTCAAGTCAAACTTTCAATTTCAATACTTCTTTTCAAAATTTTCAATTCATGATTCAAAACATTCAATTTCAATTTTTGGTTCAAAATTTTCATTTCAATTTTTGATTCAAAACTTTCAATTCAAATTTCTCAAATTTCAATTGGGTTTCAACTCTCTATCTTGTTTTTCAAACCCTTTCCCTCAATCAAGTTTTATGCCCCGAGCTATTTTGATAATCACAAAGGGGGAGAAATTCTTGATTGATTGGGGGAGAAACCTTTTGATCATGCTTTGATTTATTTTCAATTTATTCTTTAAAAGCATGTCTTTAATTCATGTTTTTACTTTGATTGTTTTGGTGATTGTGATCATCAAAATAGGGGGAGATTGTTGTACCTCTCGTACCCCTCAAGGTTTTATTTTCATGATCACAATCACCCTCATATTTATCTAATCTTTCTTTAAGTGTTTTTGGATGATAGGAATCATTTCAGGTTACCAAGGAATTGGGCCAAGCAAGCTTAAGTGGCAAAGGAACAAAAGTGGACTGAAAATCAGTCCACCGGCCAACCGGTGGCTTCACCACCGGCCGGCCGGTGGACCCTGGGAAGGATGCTGAGCCACTGCCTCCACACCGGCCAACCGGTGGCCTCAGCACCGGCCAGCCGGTAGAGCCCAGACCGAGAGCTCACCCACTGCTTCAGCACCGGCCAACCGGTGGCCAAGCACCGGCCAGCCGGTGGCATCCAGCCCCAACAGTGAGACCTACTGTCTCACCACCGGCCAGCCGGTGGCCTCAGCACCGGCCAGCCGGTGGCTCCTGGGAAGAATCACCTCTCAACATCCAAGGCACCGGCCAGCCGGTGGCCCTGCACCGGCCAGCCGGTAGCCCAGTCAAACTAGCCGTTGGGTTTGACCAGTCAACCTCCTTTTGGCCTCCAACGGCTCCGAAGGCCCCCAATGGGTTCCATGACTATAAATAAAGGCCAAGGAATCCCCGGAACCAACAAGGATCACAAACCCAAGCCACCGGACACATTGTTGATCTTTTTGGCGAACCTCCGGCGGATTTCCTCAAGGAACCCAACGTGCTCCAATCCAATTCCACATCCAAGAGCACCACCAAAGAAGCTTGGAAGCGGCCTTCAAACATCATCAATCAATCAAAGGCGCCCAAGGCTTCTCCAATTACGGGTTTTATTGTTTTTATCTTTTTGAGATTTCAATTTGGGTTTGTGCCTACAAACCCCAAACTCTTTTCTCATCTCCTTTTCTTTGGGTTCTCACACCACCACTAAGGTGTGAAGAGGTTTCTTCAAGCTTTTCCTTTAAAAGGCTTGTGTCACGGTGAGCTAGCCTTCACCCGTTAAAAAGGCAAGTGGGTTCTTGCTAAACCATTAAAAGCAAGTGGTTTCTTGCTAAACCACAAAAAGCAAGCTGTAATAGGTCCTAGTGCTACCTCAAAGCCTAGTGGGTTTCTTGCTAAAACCATTGAAGAGCAAGCGGTAGGAATCTCTCAACGGTTGAGTTGGGAGCGGAGACGTAGGCCGGGTTTTGGCCGAACTCCGTTAACAATTTCTTGTGTGATTGCCTCTTTATTTCCGCTGCATTCTTTACTTTGATTTTTAATTTGTTAATCTTTTTTAAAAAGGCAATTCACCCCCCTCTTGCCATCACTCCTTGCTTTTTCTCCGCCCAACATAGGAGGGGGGGGGGGGTTCTAAGAGGGAGGTGGTGTCCAGTAAGGGGTGTCTAGGAGGGTGGGGGTGTCCAAGAGTGGGGGGGGGGGTTCCAGGAGGGGCGGTGTCCAAGAGGTAGGGGTGTCTAGGAGGGGGTGTCTAGGAGGGAGGAGGTGTATCCGGGAAGGGGGGTATGTCTAGGGAGGGGGGGGGTGTCCAAGGGTGATGTCTAGGGGGAGTGTAGGGGGGTCTTTGCAGGGAGTGCGGGGCAGTAGGGTGAGTGGTTTGGGGGGGGGGGTTTACAAGGGGTGGGCTACTACAAGGGGAGTAGGGGGGGGGGGGTTGTGCAGGGGGTGGTTAGGGTGATTTTTTATAAAATGGGAAGTCCTATAGCCAATGTTTCAAACCATGGCTGTAAACCCTGTGTGGATTATTCTTCATCCATGGTTTCAAACTGGGGCTATAGGGATTTAACCATAGTTTGAACGTTGGGTATAAGTGTTTAGACAATGGTTTAACCGTGTCTATAGGGATTTAGCCGAGGTATGAAAATGTGGCTATAGGCCTAGCCTTATATCCATGCTAATACCAGTCATGGTTCATTAAACCATTTCCATAACAAATAGCCACAATATATGGGCTTATAGCCACAGTTTCAAACCGTGGGTATAGCCTAAATTTCTACTAGTGAAACCCCCCAAAAAACTAAATACCCTTAAACCCCTAAAAACCTTTAGAAACATAAAAACACTAAAATCTCTAAAACACTAAAACCCCTAAAACCCCCCAAATCCCCCCAAAAAAACTAAGAATCCGAAATAAACCATAAAACCTTTAAAATATAAAAATCCAAACAAACCCCAAAAGATCCAAAAAAACCCAAACACTAAAAATACCCTATAAATCATTATAAAACCCTAAAAAACCTAAAAACAACCTAAAAATCCTAAAAACTGGGAAAAAAACACTAAAAGACACTAAAAATCCCCCCAGACCCCAAAAAACCCAAAAATCACCTTAAGGACCCTAAACGCCCTAAAAGTCAATAAAGGTTTCTAAAGTCCCTACAACAGAAAAACCCATAAACCCTAAAAAACTATACAAACCCCTAAAAACCCCTATAATAATCCAAAAAACACTAAAACTCTGGAAAACACCTCAAAACCCTAGAACCCCCTAAAACCATAAAATATAATAAATCCCTCCAAACCCACAAATACTATAAAAATACAAAAATACCTATAAAACCCAAAAAACCAAAAAATACTTTAAAACCCTAAAAAATCCAAAATACACTAAAAGCCTAAAAACACTAAACCCCATAAAAACCCCAAACCCCAAAACCCCCTAAAAACCAAAAACACATAAAATCCATAAAACACCCTAAAACTCCCTAAAGCTTATAACCTACACCCTAAACCATATACGTTGCACTCGAAACCCTATAGACCAAATCCTACACCCTAAACCCTACACCAAAAACCCTATACCCTACACCAACACCCAAATCCCTACAGTCTATCCCCTATACCCTACACCCTAAACTCTAAACAATACACCCTAAAATATACACCCTACACACTAAACCTTAAACCGTATACCCTAAACCCTAAAACCTATACCTTAAACCGTAAACCCTACACTCTAAACACTAAACCCAATACCCTAAACCCTAAAAGACCCTAAAACCCTAAAAACACTAAAAATATATTTAAAACTCTAAAAGAACCAAAAACCTTAAAAACCCTAAATAACCCCAAAATACCCTAATACCATAAAATCATAAAATACCCTAACAAACCTAAAAACTCTAAACAACCTTGAAAACATAAAAACCATAAATGCCCCTAAAAACCCAAAAACACATTAAATAACCTAATACCCATAAGAAAAATAAAAAACCAAAAAAATGATAAAATCCCCTACAAACCCTAAAAACCCTAAAACACCAATACAACAAAAAAATCCAAAACCCCCAAAAAACCCATAAAAACCTTTAAATCCCCTAAACCCCACAAAACACTAAAAAATCGTAAAAACCTTTAAAACCCCTAAAATCCATAAAAACACCTGAAATCCTAAACAATCCCTAAAACCCTAAAAGACCCTAAAAACCCAAATAAACACCTCACATGACCTAGAAAGACCATTAAAACCCACAAAAAAGGAAAAACACTAAAAGACCCAAAAAACCCAATGAAACCCTAAATAGATAAAAAAAACTACAAAACCCTAAAACACCATAAAACCCAAAAAAAACCTAAAACCAACAAAACCCTTAAAACCCCAAAAAAAACCATAAAAACCAGAAAACACCAAAAAATACCTGAAACCACAAAATACTAAAATGGTCAAAGAAACCCTCAAACCCCTAAAAAGGCCTAAGAAAATTATATAGACTTCGAAACCCCTAAAACAGCCAGTAACACTCCAAAATACACTAAAACCCCTTAAAAATGTAAAAAAACCCCCAAAATAAAATTTAAAAATAATACAAACCAAAAAACACTAAAAAACAATTAAAAAATCCACAAAAATTAAAAATAGAAAACCTAGGAACCTAAAAAATCACAAAATACCCTAAAAACCATAAAGGACTATAAAAAACTATAAAAGACCATAAAATCCATAAAATACCCTAAAAATCATAAAAGAATCTAAAAAACTAATATAAATAAAAAGACTATAAACAATCCAAAAACCCAATAATCCGAAAACACCAAAAAATAATCCTAAAACCCTAGAACCAATAAAAACTTCTAAAACACCTCAATTTTTTTAGAATACCCAAAAAATTCTAAAAAACCCTAAAATCCCCTAAAAATCATGAAATTCCATAAAACTCTAACCCTCCTAAATATAACTAAAAATCCCAACAAAATCCTAAAATCCCAAAAACCCTTAAAAACCTTAAAATCCCTTAAAAACTTTGAAAAAAATTTAAACCCTATTAGAAACTACAAACCAAAAAACCCTAAAAGACTATAAAACCACTAAAAGTCCCGAATAAGCATACAAAAAACTAAAAACCCTTAAAATATTGAAAAAATTTCTAAAACCCCAAAAAACCTCAAAAACCCATACAAACTCTAAAACCCTTAAAATCCCTTAAACACTTCTAAATGGTCCTAAAACACCCTAAACCCCATAAAACATCCCTAAAAGTCTGTAAAACTCTAAAACCCTTAAAAATGCTAAACTAACCATAAAAATCCAAAAACAAAAAAAATCCCATAAGATCCCGAAAATTAATATATTCCCTAAAAACCCTAAAACCCCCCAAAAAACCTAAAATCTCTAAAAACACCTAAAAACCCTCAGAACTTCATGGAAAACATAAAAATACCAAAAAAACCTAAGGAAACCTTAAAATTAGTGAAACACCTAAAAATCCTAACCCCCCCATTAAAACCCTAAAACCCATAAGAAAACCATAATACACTAATTCCATAAAAACCATAAAAAATGATAACAAACCCTAAAAGTTGTAAAAATATTTAAAACACCAAAAACCATAAAAACCCTTTAAAATTCCCTAAAACCTAAAAAAACACTAAAAACTCTAAAAACCCTTAAAAAATGATAAAACGTGAAAAACCTTTAAAGAACCCAAAAAAAATAAAATTCCACAAAAACCCTAAGAACCCATAAAATCATTAAATACCCCAAAATCCCCAAAATCCCCCAAAAACCCTAAAATCAAATAAAACCCTTAAATGTCCCTAAAAACCCTAAAACTCCCCCAAAACCACAAAAGACCCATGAAACCAAAAAAACACTAAAAACCAAAATATCCTAAAAACAAATAAAAACCTTAAAATTATATAAAACCCTAAACCCCCTAAACCCCAAAAAATCCTATGAAAAATCTAAAAACACTTAAAAAAACTAAAACCCAAAAAATCCCTAAAAACCCTAAAAATACCAATAATACCTAAAACTCTATTTCTACTTGATTCACATCGCACCCCATGGGATGGGGGATTTTCGAGCTCATCCATACGGTTCATAGGAATTGTATCCTTATCATATTCTAAAAGAGGTTTCATAATTGAATGGTCCCCACGGGTGATTGTAGGGGGGTGTGTGTGCATGAAAATAGTTTGCATCAAGTACGATGTCATCAGATGGTCTCCAATGGGTTTATTCATGGATCCAAAACACCCAATAGTCCTTGTATCCATGATTCATGGACCTACTTTCCCATGGAAGGCGCTCATTGTATGGCGATTTGGTCAACGACACTTAAGGACTCCATTGGTCGAGAGGATGGGAGGTAGGTCTCATCAAACCCTTTTTGGGGGAATTATTGCCTAATTTGGGACTCTCTTATATATTTAAGAAATGGTTATATGTTTGTGAATCCTTGGTTATTTCCCAGAATATGTCTGTGTATTACCCACGACTTGAAAAATCAATCATGGATACACATGGATTACGAATTACTAAGACAATGCTATATTAATCCCTGTGATGATGCGGTCTCATGTTTATTGTCATCTAGGGAGGAAAAATGTTTCATCAATATCAGGATCAAACCCATGGGATGAGCTTCAGCTATATTCTCCTAAGAATAATTAGAACTCACATAGTTCGGAGTAAATTGGACACATCACCTTTTAATGCCATGTGACAGGGACCCATCCATGCAGCTTAGCGTCATGTAACGAGGACGTCAAGGTGGAAGATTACTATTCAAGATTTCATGTTGGACATACAGTGAAGTGGTACAGGATGCTCAATAGAGGCATGGTCTCCTGGGTGGACATGGCCCTACCAGGGATATGGCCCTATGACCACTAGGGTGATTTGAGTTTTGGGTTTGGATCTTAGGGAGGCTTCATATGTATCCCTATTAGTTGGGTATAAAACACCTTATAGTGATGTTTTATTTAGGGATTATATCATAAATGAGGCCCTTATGGAAGTGTCACTTTAGGGATTATACATAAAGAGGACTCCTTAATGAGATGGGGGGAATTTTATTGGAATTGACTTTTAAAGATAATTTTCCTTGAGCTCGAGCCTTAGGTAGGCATCCTATATATCCTGATCAAAGTTGTAAATAGAGTTCATGTAGTTCATTGGTGCGGGGCCTACATGTGGATGCAACCCATTTTTCTAGAAACCTAAGGAGGATCTTGACCCATGAATATTTGAAGGTTTGGTTGGGGATTAAACCAGGAGGATACCCATGATTTGGGGATATGCAGATGTCTTGGTCAGCACCAACCTCTAAGCCCTTGTGAGTCATACTCGGTATGAGAAAAAAGAAGAGGTAGTGGATTTGAAGATCAAATGTCCCAAATCATCTGCTGATAGATAATGCTAGAGACCGAAGGGGGAGATATAGATATAGCGTCTTTGAATGTTCCAATTTCCTCTTCCATGTTGATATCTAGGACAATCACATTTAGAAATCAATCTAGATATGTCTCGGGTTGAGCCTAAGAGGAGAAAGGGTGCCACCTCCTATGGAAAGGTTAGGGGCTTACCTTAGGAAGCATGCCTTGAAACATGTTCTGGGAAATGGGAGAAACATTTCTCCTTATCCAAGGGAAAAGTAGTATAATCCCTTTAACAAATCACTATCCCTCATTGAATGGAAAATATAGTGATTACCCTTGATCCATAGAATATGGAGGTTCACATGAATATTCCAAGGTTCAGCCTTAGGTTACCATGGGAATGTAAACTTAAAGAAATTTCTAGGGTCTAAAACCTTGAAAGTATTTACCATGTGAATCTTCTTACTAGGGGTTTTCAAACTCATAAGGATGCATTGATGCTCCAGATGGTTTTATCAGACGATTTTGGCGGCTTTGGAAGAGGCTTTGGCCTGATTCCAATAGACCAGTTAACGGATGGGATTCAGAGGATAAGGTGGAAATGGAAGGGCATGATCCGGACTAGAAGTAGAAAAGATCTAAGGTACCCCATTTGGAGTTCCATTTGTTCATGTAGGGTGGGGTACGCTGCGCATGGTGCATTTCCATGCAGGTGGAGGGTTTTTTCACGTACTGAGGTGGTATGTAGACTTGGATGCATCTACGTACTGAGGTGGTATGTAGACCTAGACGTGGTCTGCGTAATACAATGGTATGTGGCCTCAAGTTCAATTTGCATATCGTGGTGGTATGCATTAATGGAGTCCATCCATGTAGCGGGATGCTACTTGGGTTAGGGTTTCGTCCGCATTGAGATGTTCTATGTGGTACCCCAGATTGATGAATGGGCATGGGTCCTGTAGTTCGCGGGAAGTTCACCTGCGAAGGGGGAATGATTCTTGATTCTCCAATTAGGCTCATGGTTTCCCAATTTTTTTATGATTCCTTCTTTTTATTGTTCATGAAGTATTTATACCTACTAGAAATTATTCATGGTTTCATACATTTTCAATCATTTTCCTTCAAAATCTTCCTTCCGTAAACTCCAATCTCTCCAAAAATCTGATCCCTATCTTTTATTCTCCTCCCATTAGGGCCCTTCTATAGAGTCTTACGAAGGCTATTTCTATGGGTCAGATGACACCTTTTGCAGCATCCTATGGGGAAATCAACCGTCCCATGGATGACTAAGTCAACAGAGATTTGTGGTGTTGTGGTTTACGATAGTTTAAATAACCACCTCAATCCTCAGAATGATGCAGTTAACAGGATGTTGCAAGACTCTCCTTGTCCACAAATAGAGTTTGCGGGGATGGTGTGCAGGGGAATACCTATTTGTCACATTTTTTTCACATATGTGGTTCATGGGGCCATGGTTCGTAGGTGGAATTTATCCACCATCATTCCACCAATTTGGTGGTTCATGGGGAATCGACACCATTCCTCATTTATTCTACCAACTTCCTAGTTCTCTGGCCAATTCCTCATCAGCTAGAATTTCATGGGCTTCCCTTGTACCGTTTGGTTTACAAGCAATACCATCTACATACCATTCCTAGAAGTCAATACATGAACCACTTTGGTTCTTTTCCAAATTCAATTTCTTCAATATCATCATCAAATTTTTAATCGAACATGCCTATTATTCCTTAATATAACTTTGGGAGTATTTTCCTTCCTTTGTGAAGTTTTCAGGACCCTTTAAATTCCCCCCAGTAGAATGTGTTCTGATCAGGCTGAATAGAAGGCTATTCAGATGTAGAAAGTAGTTTTGAACAGAACTGGTTTGCAGTAGAAAGGTGGACCCATTGGGGGGGGGGAAATTCCTCTATATAGGGGGCCTAAGACCTTTTTCATTTACCTAACTTCTACATGAAAAGTGATCCATAAAGTTATCTTAGCATTCCCTGCATCTGTGTACCATTTCCTTTTTAAAATCCATTGTCCGCAAACCGTGCTTCACATTCTGCTAACTGCGAACTCTTCACGAACATTTTCATCCATGAACTAACCTCTGAATCTAAAAACTAAACCATAATGTTTAAAACATAAGTTAGAACTAAAGCACAGTAAGACTCTATGTTGGTTTCCTACTCCATGGACTAAACCTCAATTTGGTGAACTAAACCATAAATTTCAAAATTGAATGTTAAATATTCAAATTGTAAATTATTTTGAACAAACACATAGCGAATAATGATGCATGGATCACCCATTCGAAAAACTAGAATTTATTCTCTGTAAAATGCAATGCAATTCAGTGCCTTGTGGGGCGTTTGGTGAATTGTCGGTTTGCGGGGAATGATATCCATGAACCATTTCTAGGGTTCAGCACGAAGAGCCTTGGTATACGGACTTCTTGTAGTCCTTTTTCAATTTTTGTTCTTTTTTTGAAGTATTTTTTTTGGACTTTCCCTTCTGTATTATATTTTTTTAATGCACGAAAAGTTTGATCTTCCTCTTATCAAAATAGAAGCGACCATGAGGAGGGAAGCAATGGTTCAGAATTATAAAGACAACCTTCATTCCAATAATGTTCCTCAAGAGGGTATTCTCAAAGAACATATTTCACCAGAGATCATAGCCTATCCACTATCTTTCTAGTTTCCAATTTACAATGTCGGCCTCCTGGATAACATTCCCCTACCATTGTCCAATCATAGTAGTAATATTATTTTCCTCAAGGAATCCCAAGGGTTTAATCGGGCCAATATTTCTTCAATGGGAGAACTCATACCTACTTTTACTCAAGATAACATGATCACACTAAAAGGATTTTCATGGTCTCAGATTAGTCATAGTCATCGTAACACCTCTTTGAGGTCGGTCATCCTAGAGTACCCATCAATTGTAAATTCTTCTCGAGAGAATCCCAATGGTAGGGGAAGGACCAAATTGGGATTATGATATAGAGGATGCTTCTTCGATGTGTGGGACTAATCATTCTGGGTGAATTTGATTTATTTGGAGTCCCCTGGATAGTTGGAAGTACTAAACTTGTATCAGTTAGCATGGGTTTCCCAATTTTTGATCTATTCACCGAGTGAGATGTTACCCAAACTGCTTAGCTATTAGTGTTCAATAAAAAATACATTCCACATATTTCATGGGGTGGTGGGGATTAGTTTGTGGTACATCCTTCAACACAGAGGGATTCTCATTCTAGGAAACATATATGACGAGTTTCATCTAGAGACCAATTTCTAGGGGATTGTCAAACAGGTATCTCTGATGGCAAGGAATTTATTGGTCATGAAATAGGGATTACTCAATAAACCCCTCAATTTCATTCTCTTATTTCATTCAAATATTGGATCATTTTGTTCTTTCAGGAAAACAGTCCTAGGACAAGTGTTCACCACAACTAGTCTCACCCAACTCAATAATCACAGTAATTCCTAGGATCATACAGCACCTCCCTCATAGTAGGTCGATACACCACCTATGGGTATGGAATTCAGTCAGAAAAAACACCCAAGATTATATTGTAAGGTTTCTTTTCTATGTTTTTAAGTGGATGGATCTTCCCCTCTTTTGATGTATATTTCAGTGTTAAGGCTTGAACTCTTATCATATAATACACATTGGCAGAGGGACAACCCATTAAATTGGTCATTCCTACCCTTTCCCAAATCGATAAACTATTAGGGTAGATAATGGAAGGGAAACCCACACATTGTATTAGTGATCCATTTTAATTTTTTATGGATGGATGTAAAATCATTTCCCCTACTACGAATATCGATATACTAGAAGGGTTCTTCATTTGGACTTTCTCTGAGCTCTTCTTAACATTTCCTCTATCCGTGAAAAATCTCTAGGTTATGATGGTGTGGTTTAATTTCTAAGTGATGTTTCTCACTTATCCATTATGGATTATGTATAACCCCATGGTCCAGTGAATGATAATGTGAAGGGATCCCAAGAAGTTTGTTCTTATATCATTTCAATTTAGGGTGGAGTCTTGATCATGTGTATTGACAAGGTGTCTATTTTCGAACATTACTTCCCTTGTAGGTTTTCTAGTAACTTTAGTTGAATTCAATAGGTCACATCCCTTCCAGTCACTCTGATTAAGAGGGAGTCTCATCCCATAATCCTTCACCAACTATTGCCGATGATGATGCAAGAGGATGCTTGTGTGGACATCTTTATTCCTTCTATAGTGGACACAACTTTCTTATCACTATAGTATGCTAAAATCTAGGTTGTCTGATACCCAGATAGGGTTTTGGGAAAGCCAGTATGATAGGTACAGAGACTGTTGGTTGATTCTGATCCTGTCCCAAATATTCTAGTTGTGTTATTTGTTCACCTCCCTATGGTGAGAAGGTGTTCTACTCTCCATCACATGTATTTTGAAGGGTATTCACCCATAGAACCCATATCTATGTAAAGTAACTTAGATACCATACCATTTTTTGATATGCTCTACATTACTATAGAAGGTGGTCTAAGTGGTACATCACTAGGTTTTCCTAAAGTTGTTTCCAACCCCCCTCATTTAATCTCAAAGGATGACCCATCTATTGGGAGAAAATCCCTTCTTCTTGGGTTAATAAACTTAAAGCGCTTCAGTATTCTGTAATGATGATTCCTAGTTACATACCTATCACAGTGGAGGAGGACGAGAATTAATGTTACATTATGAGGAATTGAGCTATGTGAAAATGGGCATGACGTCAAATCTATAATACTTCCATATAAACTCACCTGATAGACTTTTCCAATGAGGAGGATAACTTTCGGTGAGTATTTTTTTCTAGGTTTAGGCAGCTTTGATTATGAATGCATGTATCTATCTGTGTACCAAATTGTTATAGCTCGAGAGGACCTCACTACTTGTGAATGTGACCTCTCTTAGTTTAATGCTTCCAACAACCAAGCCCAAACATTCCAAGATATCACTAATGAGTTTCATCATTTGGAGGGTGAGGAAGCTAGTGCTCATGACCAGGTGATTTCCCAGAAGGTGGAACTATGCGAGTACGAGGCTCACATGGATAGACTAAAAGCACAACTAGCATCATCAGGTTCTAATTATGAGTCTATAAACTAGAAAGGAAGAGACATCTAGATTGTTATGAAGTGAGTACAACCAGTGGTTGAAGTTTCATATGGATGGAAGGATGCTTTGGAAGAGGCCCTTAATATCACTCATCGGGCTATTCATGACCTTCTAGAAAGGGAAATCCATTCCTCATTATAATACATTGGGATACCCTACACCATCTTTATTTTTGACATCGGGGAGAGCCTCCTGATTTTGGATGTCCCCCACACTCTCAATTTGTTTGATAAAATGAAAACATTTTTATTTTTAGTGTTCCTATTTTACCTTTTCCAGCAATGTCAATCATTTATAATCTACTACATTTTAAATCATATTTTCAACCAGATGCTGAGTTGAATCATAATCTGGTATAAGTAAATAATCAATTCATGCCCTAATTTTTTCTTGAAGTGAGTGGATCAATGAGTGTATTTTGACTATTTCTAAGGTTACATGAAACACCCTATACACATTATGTCCTTTTCATTATTACACTATTTTTTTCCTAAACCCAATTTGGAGTGGGTTTAGCAGGGATACCATGACTCTTTATTAGGCTGTTCATTACAGGTTTTTGACCTAACAATATTTTTATATCTTTATTATTTTTTTATTGCTCGAGGTTTTTCCTAAACCATATTAAGTATAGGTTTAGTGAGCTGGTGCTCTATTTTTGTCTTGGGTGCCTTTGTGGGTTTTCACCTTGGTGAGCATTGTGTATTTTTCATTGGAGTTTTAGTTTCTTGAAAACCGAACTATCATTACTAATGTTTTAGTTCAAACAACATTAACCATGACTTGTAGGGAAAGGGCCTAAATTTACTACTCATTAACCGAGAATGTCCCATCAACTTTCAGACAAGAAAAAGGGATTTTTATTGACCCTGACTTGTGATTTATGGATATAGGATGTGATATGGGGCATGGAATCTAGGTGTGTACAAATGTTGGAAATGCCTCTCTTGAAGATAGATATGACCTTGGTTAACAGGTCATTGTTTTGGGTAACATATGCAGAGTTGCAGATGCGTTCTGTGCATAGTCAAACAAAGGTTTCTGTAGGACACTGGCTGTCCATTTACAATGGGCAAGAAATTTGTATAGAATTTTTATTTTTATTTTCTATTGAGGACCATAGTGGGTGGCCTATTATGAGAAAAATTTCTGAATGTATGGGGGAATTTATATATGTTCTTATTTAGAAACTGATCCTACATTAACTTGACTTGTGAAAATGAGGGCTAGTGCATGGTGTAGTTTATCATCGTACAACTAGGCCTTTTGAGAATTATGGTTTAATTTTCTTTTTTACTCAAACCAGATGGCGGAAACAATTTTTTTTATTCATGAAACTTCAAACAGTAATGTTGTATCACCTTTAGTCATGAGGGGGGAAAGATATAAACTGTAATCTTGGTGGTTTCTGAAAACAGGGAATGAGGTGAGATGTAGAAATCATAAGGGCATGAGAAGATCATAAAATCCTCTCTTGAGGATGAATTTTCATTTGACTGGAAGACATTTTTGTGGGAAACATATGTAGAGCCTCCAGGGAATTTGGTGGATAGTCAAACAATGGTTCTGTAAGACACGAGCCATCCATTTCTGATGTCTAGGGATGATTATGGGGATTCAGAGCATTATGGACATAGAGTATAGTGTGTGAAGAGGGGTTCCTGATCATGAAGATGGGGAATTTTTTTTGAACTTCACCGAGAATACTAATAATTGGTGGAGGAATATTCATCATATCCATGTGAGTTGTTTCCTTATGCAGGTTTGAGTATTGTGTGGGTGGGGATGAGACAATACTATTTCATGGCTGAATATAACATATAAGAACCAGATGTCACTTTGTATCCTATGATGATAGGAATAAATCTATATATAGTTCTTTTTAAGGTTAGTTCCTATACAGATTTTATTCATGCATATGGATGGGGCATTTTTGTTATGGATAAGGATTCACCAATGAGTAGGGATGTATGTTGAAATTTCTTGTGTATATTGATTTATTGCATAGGGTCATGAGGGAAAATACCCTTTGACATGACCTGACAAGAGGGTGAATATTGGGTATCAATTATCCCGCAGTTTAAAAATCATTCGATTAGGATGTTTATATAGAAGCCCCGAGTAACTAGAGGGTAATCGATCCAATATTTTCTAAAATTTCTAGGATGTGGATAGGGAGGAATGTGTAAACCATGGTTTCAAGGGATCTTGTATTAGAATAAATGACATGGGGATTTGAAGCCATTAGGCATACGAAAATAGGAAAAGCCTCTCCTAGGGATGAATTTTCCTTTGGTTGACATGTCATTTTTGTGGGAAACATATGAAGAGACACTGGGAATTGTGTGTATAGTCAAGTAAAGTTGTACGTAGGACACTGACCTTCCATTCCTGATAGCGATGAAGGATTATGGAGATACAAGATCACTCAAAGCATGGAGTTTGAATAATGGA
The DNA here is from genome assembly GCA_963277665.1 of Viscum album. Lineage (NCBI taxonomy): Eukaryota > Viridiplantae > Streptophyta > Magnoliopsida > Santalales > Viscaceae > Viscum > Viscum album. Next base: position 603,520,470 of record OY728142.1, read on the forward strand.
GACAGTTGGTTTGGACATATCAGAAACTCTTAGGTCGTGATTATTTAACAAATTGGGAGTTTTGATGCACAGAATTTAATTATATGTGAGGAGGGACATTTTGACTACCTTGTCAGATCGAGGCCCAGTTTTGAAGATCCATATGTCCCAAGATCAGATTCCCTGCACAAGTTTTGATCCGTACGCATGAAGTGGGGGAATTTAAGCAGTATTTGGTGCACCATGAAGTTTAATGTCATACAGTTAGGAATTTAGGTTTCCCAATATAGAGGGGAAAATACTAATATTCTTTTTAATGTCATGACAATAGGGTCAGTCATTTTAGATTGATTCACCCTGGCTCTATGGGGAGTTCCCTGCAGAAATTCCTACTCCCAAATGAGTTATGCTCGGTGTGACAAATAAGGGGTGGAAATGGTCTCACTGAAAAACCTAGGGATGTAAAGATCAAAGAAAATAGCCTTTTTAGGCTATTCAGTTTAACATAATATGGTGAGGATGTGGGTTATCTGATGTGAACAAGATAGCTGTTGTGGGTCCATGATGTTTTAAGCCTTACGGAAATGATGTTAACATTAAAATTTAATGTCAAGTTGTAGGGATTAAATATCAAAGGGGTCATACATAAATATGAGATAATTAGGCTAGGATATTCTTGGTATGCCTAGAAACGAGTGGGGGAAGAATGTGTAAACCATGGTTCTGGGAGCCATTTAGTTAAGAGGGATGATGAAAGGATTAAGAGCCAATTGACGTACGGAAGTAGGAACAACCTCTCCCATGGATGAATTTTTCATTGGATGATAGATCATTTTTGTGGGAAACATATGTAGAGTCATATGGGCATTGTATGCATATTCAAACAAAGGTATCTGCAAGACACTAGATGTCTATTTCTGATATCCATGGGTGATTATGGTGATCTGATATTTTCTGGGGCATGGAGTTTCATGGATGAAAATGGGATATATGGGTATGTGATAAATATCACGACCATGATTATTTCTGAGTTATGAGATCCTCTACATAAATCTAATTCATATGTAAAGGGATGCATTGTATTTTTACACTTTTTGGATATAAGAGTCCATATTTTAAATCCCATGCATCTATTTTAATTTCACATGTTGGGGATTAGGATTCATTTTTTTTCATTATTTTATTATGAGTGGATGCACCTGAGATTTTCGGAATCAGTGTCACTATATATCTCATTATAATGAGAATCAAGTCACACATAGTTCTTGATAAACCTTACAGTTTAATGTCGGGTGGTTATGAATTCATTGGCCATTTAATTTAACATCATGCAGTTTGGACTCGTGAATTCCCCTATGCACGTCTGGATTATATGTAGGGGAGGAATTTGTTTCATGGTGGTTGGATCTCAGAAGGCCCATTTGTCACTACATGTCCCATTGATGGATGGGAATCAAGCCACAGGTAGTTGTGGTATCCTATGTAGTTTTACATCATATGGTAAGGACAATAGTGAACCAATGTGAAAAGGATAAGGTCAGTGAATTGTTGGGCTTGAATCTCTTGTAGGTTTCTTATGTATCCCAGTTAGTTGGAAATCCAAGTCCTCATAGTTTTGAAAACATGTTCCATATGTCAGTCTGACTCATGCATAGTAAAGGAGAAGCTTTTTTAATGGTTATTGGACTAGTATGAAGGATCTGGGTGTCAATACGTATCCTATGAGGGATGGAATCAAGCCACATGAATTTCTTGAAAACTCTTTGTGCCAGTCTGACCTGTTCCTAGAGAGGGGGTAATTTGTATCATTTGGCGGCTCGACCAAGACATAGGGTCAAAGTGTCTCTATGTATCTTGTGAGTGAAGTAATCAATCCATACACAGTTCTTGAGGTACCCTATAAGTTAACGTCATATAGTTAGAAATTTTCATTGATTCACCTATTCCATTCTAACCTATGCATAGGGAGAGGGGTATTGTTGAATTTTACTGGTGGCTATACTAGGATGTAGAATCTAGGTGTCACTCTGTATCCCATTTATGGATAGGATTTGATCCACACATAGTTCTAAGATAGACTCTTTGTTCCAGTTTGATCCATAAATAAATAAGGGGGGGGATTTTACCTTTCCCTCCCATAGATTTGATTTTTGTGAAACAAGTGATTATACTCATCAAAATGATAACTATGAAGTTTAACATCTTTTTGTAAGGATGAAGATGCTAAACATTTTAACATCGTACATTGTGGATTCATATATCACAATGTAGTTTAATGTATCACAGCTAAGATGGGTTCACCATACAATTTAATGTCATACGATCAGGACCATTTTTATACAGTTTAACATCGTGTAACATAGTCATAGACGACACTATGCAGTTTAGCATCATGAAGCTAAAATGAATTTGATACGGTTACACAATGTACTTCAACTGGAAGCTCGCATTGGTGGGAGATGTGGTGAGTTTTACATCCATTAAAATTAATTCATATGCTTTATTGGTGTAAAACATATGTATAATATATTGTCCTTACCATTTTGTCTCCAGCTTTGGAGGTTCTTTCTGAGTATTATCGGAGTTTTGAGGACCAACACCATTTCTCCATCGAGGAAAGATTAGGATAGAACCTTCTTATTAAAGGATCATGAAATCTAGTTATGGTAAATGTCCAAATGGTGTAGAGAATTAAATACTTTCTCTTCAAAATCTCCTATTCACTGAACTATTTACACATCAATGGGTAGAACTGCCTCTTTCCTATATAATAATGAGTATGGGGTTGCTTGATTGGTGGTGCATGTCATGAGCTGGTAAGCTCACAGAGCATGGAGGAGCTTATCCAGCCAGGATTTCTTGTCCTTGTCTACTTTTGTCTAGAGTACATTGGATAGGGTCTTCCTGAAGGCATATATCTGCCCGTTGGCCGCTGCATGATAGCGGGATGAATGGTTGGGCTTGATGTCATACTCCTAATATAATTTTCCAATTCAATAGAGTAAAAATTGGTATTGTTGTCTATCAGTATTGTATGAGGGACACCAAACCTGATGATGGATTTCACAAAGTTGAAAATGATTCTTTTGCTGACCTCTTTGAGAGGTACAACTTCTACTGACTTGGAAAAGAAGTATGTTGTCGTGAGAATATATTTGAATTGTCTAGATGTGGATATAGGGTATGGCCTCACAACGTCCATTCCTCATATGGAAAATTTCTAAGAGTACTTGTCTATGTGAAGTATCTCTAGGGGATAATGGATGAAATTTTCATGAACTTGGCATGAATGAAACTTCCTAGTGAATTTGGAACAATCCTATATCATGGTGGGCCAATAGTACCCAACCCTTTGAATCTATTATGAGATCTTGGATGCTGATTTATGTGCTTTGAAAGTTTCAGCATGCACTTATTTTATGACGGTGGTGGTCTCTTTTCTATCAATAAACATGAGAAGGACTCCAACATGGCCTCTCTTATAAAGGCCCTTCTTCCAATTTATGTCATCGTACGTCATGATGTTGATTGATCATCTCTGTATTTTCTCCCTTCTATCCATATTAGGTGGGAGATCTCCCCTTTGAAGGTAATCTAAAATGGGAGTCATATAAATACTCTTATGACCATACTTCTCAGAGATGGGACTAATTTTATTAATTTCTTCTATGTTGGCCTGAATGAATGGTAAGACTATTTTTTGGTGGGAAGTACTGATGACTGTTTCATTTCAATCATGGTTAGGTAGATTCGTGGATATATTTTCTAATGCATCGTCTTGTGCATTTTGTGTCTAGGGGAAATAAGTCAATGTAAAATCTAATTAGAATTCTACCATTAGTTTTCTAACATGGTTCATCAAAAGAACTATCTTGTCTTTCTTGAAACCATAATCGCCATTGACTTTCTAGATGAAAAGTTCTGAATCACCTTTAATCATTAGTTGTTTGGATTGTGATTGAAGTTCCAACATTATGATTTTAATGAGGGACTAGTACTCAACTTCATTATTCATTCATCCTTTTGAAAGTAGAAATGAATAGGGGACATATGATTTTTCTAGGCAGATGAGTATAACCCCCAACCCCGCATTTTTGAACTTGGGGTCTTCCATTATTTTTCTTCTCAGGCTTCAAGTGGTACCATCAAAGTACATTTTCCATATCCAAAGATCCTCTTGAATAGAGAACACTTCCTCATCAGGTGTCTCATCATCTAATGGGTCCACCTATGTTTATGGATTCTCTACCGGGAATTCTGCTAACACCTAACCTTTGACAGCCTTATGGGGTATGAACCGTATATCTAACTACTTCAGGATGACCACCCACTGTGACATGCATCCATTTAATATTGGAAAATAAATAATATACTTAAGTGGGTTTCAACATGAGACCAAATGGAATTATTAGTGATACAAGTAATTCCTTAACTTCTAGACTACAAATATTAATGTAAGGCAACTCTTCTCGATATTCTAATAATGAATCCCAGCATCGATCATGGTTTAGCTGAGGTAATAGAGACTATTCTCACTGCCGATATCATTCTTATGTGCGTGGAAGGAGCCTAGGGATCGCACCAAGGAGGTTACATACTAAATGATTTGTCTTTATTCAATAGGTGGCACTAGTACCAGTGGACTTAAGAGATATTTCTAGATATTTTTGAATGCTTCCTGATAGTCTTCATTCCATTGATATTTTACCCCTTTCTTCATCAACTCGGTGAAGGGAAAGTATTTACCTGTGATGTTGGATATAAAGTTCCGAATGTAGTCTAGGTGTACTTGGATCCCTCTCAACTCACTAAGGATGCAAGTAGGTGACCTTAAAAGTATGGAATTTTTCTTCTAATGGTTGAATTCTATACCTCGGTGGTGTATAACAAAGCAAAGGAATTTCCATGAGGTAACACCAAAATCACATTTCATGGGGTTTGTTTTCATATTGTATTGTCATAGTTTATTGAATACAAGATCATGATTTTCTATATGGTCTAATAAATTTGATGATATAACCACAAGATTATCTCCTCTTTTAATGATGTATTTTCCTTACCATCTACCATCATTGGTTCCATTTGGTGGAATGGTAACCATGTATTTATATTATATGGAATGAAATATGACAGTTTCAAATCCAAAATTGTCTTTGGTGCATGTTCATCTCCCTACACATGCTTTCTATCCTTCCTATTGGACTGCTTTTTGGGTATTAGCCTTTAGAGGATTGTGGGGTCAAGGATGTCAGCTGGGTTTCATTAGGAGTTGTTGGATGAATAGTTTTTGCTTCAAATATTCAAGCATGATACTATGGGATCTGTTGATTATTATCAGATTCATCCAACTATTGAATTTTTTTTCCTTTTTTAAACAAATCTTTTCCACCCCCCCCCCTCTTTGTCTAGGTCAGTAGTGGAAACATATTCCACTTGCACCAACGGTGGTCCTATCTGGACCTATTTTCATTGTATCATTGGTTTTATGAGGAACTTAAAGAAAAATCACTTCTGGATGCTGTTCCCCAATATTTGGTGGAAGGGATAGTAATTTGACTGGTCATCAAGACCTACTTCATCATCCCTCTTTGGATCAGGAAGATAAAGTATCTTGCAATTCATGACAGCTAAAAAGTATCCATAAACTTGATCATCCCATAATGAATGAACTTTATTTTGGAATTCCAAAAAATGATTTCATTTGGCCCCCCCCCTCCACTCATCTTGACAGGGTGGGGGTGTCTACTGACATCCAGAGGGCCCTATGAAGTTTGGTGGGGACCTTGGAGATAGAGATGGTGTAGGGGGTGGCTTAAGTGTGATAGAAGCTGCTTTATCTCTCCCTGTTCCTTTTACTGGGGATGATGGGGCCACATGATACATGAGATTATTCTGTTTCAAGAAATATTCAATACTTTGAGTGATGGCGGAGATGTCCCAAAATGAACTTTTATATTTTTTCTAATTAAGTGGTGTTCGAAGCTTATCACAGAGGTTTTTGATGCACTTGGCCAACATCTAATATTAGGGGAGTGGTTGGTTCGAGGAGTAAGTCATACCCTTCCATCTGAATGTGATGTCTAAAACTCTCTTGTTCCCACAAAATTGAAATTTTATGAGTTCTCTAACTTTTTTTTTTGGAAAAATCGAGCTGAACTAGAATAGGAATAGACACCGGAGATCCTCACATCCTATTATTGATTTAGTTTGCAAACTGGTGTACCAAATAAAGGCCGAACCCTGAAGGGTGTGCACAAATCATTTGAGCTTCACAGCTTCTTGTTGCATTGGGGTTCCCATCATTGGATCATAGTAAGAAGAGTTGGCCTTAAATACTGGTCTGGGTCCCCTGAGCTATTGAACACTAGGAATACGAGGTTCTCCAAATTTTGCAGAAGATGGACGTTGCATACCCAATCAGGGTAGGGATTTTTTTCCTATTGTATTGGGGTAAATCATCCCTATATTGATTCCATTCGAGTTGTAAATAACTCTATGGTATTTAGGATCCCTTGATTCATGTCCTATTGGACCTAAGCATGAGCGGGTGCAGCATGGGGCAAGATTGGATCTATTGGCACTACTAGAACATGAGGAGGATACCCAGCTAGAGGCATCTTTTTTGGATTCATTTGAAGCTATTTCGGTTTCTTCCCCATTAGAGGGGAATCTTAATATCCTACCAGGAATGGTTTTAGTTAGACTGATGGTCCCAGTTCTACCTTGAATGAGATTTCTAGCCTTGCTTTATCCATCGGGGTAAGCCTTTGAGGCAGAGGTACATCTGATGGAGGTGTGTGTTTATGCTTTACCTAAGGAACATACCTAATAGGATGGCTTCCTCTTAGAAAATCAGCATTGATTCACTTATATTGTTCATATATTCCTCATGTCGAGAAAATCCCTCCACAAGAATGGGGGAATCGTTTTCATGAGTAGGAGGAGGTGGGTCATAGAGCTTTCTCTTATTATTCTCTTTTTGGGGGATTCACATGGTATATGGTGCCATATTAACTAAGGGGGTTTTCAAATTTAAGACAACTCTTTTGTTTCTGGTGTGCACACCTCCGGGCTCATTGTGGACTATCTCTAGGAGGGAACCCTCTTCTCATATTTCCTTGTTATTTATATCATTTTTAGTTAGGTATGTGGGGCTGATGTCCATGATGTTCACTAATTCATACATCGTTGGGGTGGCATACTAGGTGTTGAATGGTAGGAGAGATTCTTGAGTCCTTTTTTTGGATCTTCTCTTGCCATTCTATGATGGTCTTAAAGTTTCCTGGTGAAGAGTGACTAAAAGAGAGCCCTAGTATGACCTTTAATATGCCTCTATTCTGAGGGAGGATGGTCGTAATATGGGATGGAACATGTTACCCCTCAATCCATTATTCTTCATAGTTCGAAGATGGAAAATGTCTGTTGGGTGTGGATTTCAGGTAAAAATTCCCCCATACCTGTGGGATGGGGTTTACCCATTCCTATATTTATGTGACTCTACCATAATTATCTAGTATTATGGGGGCATTTTTTATAAAAAATACCTCTAGCCCTGTGGGTTGGGGTTTAACCGATGTTGTGGTTGCTGCTGCTACTATTGCTGCCTTCTTGATCTTATGAATTTCCATGCTTGTGTGATCTGGATATGGTGTCGGGTTTGTTTATGAATTTTTTTCTTCCAATGACATGGGAAGTACTTGTAGATTGGATTCCCTTGGATGGGAGGAATTTCAGATATTCTCAGTGTCTTGATTCAAGATCCTCTCGGTGGTTTTCTCTCGTTGGGCCTGATGCTCCTGAGACTTATCAATGCTGGTTCATATCGAGTTTTCAACCTTTCCGGAGTAGGGACATATTTTTGAATGCTATATTGGGATGATGAAATTATAGGATGTCACTTATAGTGGGTTCTAATGGAGGGGAAGTAGGGTGAATTTTAGAGGTCCATTTTATCCCCATCCCTAGATATGAACACTAGATGGGGAATTTCCGATAAGGCAGTGCAACTTGTGCAGCGCATTGAGGTATTCTAGCTCAATGTATTTCATTCACCTTTATGATTGCGTTCTCTATACAGACTGAATGGATTCTAGGTATATTTGATAGAGAAGTTCCCCTAATATATTGATATGGTCTGCATACACTTCATAGGGCATAAATATTTCCTTTAGATGGTGGAGGGTTGTCCATATATTGAGGTTAATGTTGTGAATACCTTCTTTTAACAACTCTGTTGGTATGTTGTACTGATAAGTGGTAGTGGGACAAAACATCACTTGTATATCCCCCATATCTAGTTGTCTTCTCATAAGCAACATATCGTGGTGTTGTTCCTCTAGGTAATCTTTTACGTGATCTGCCCGGTTTGAATGTTCCTTAATGATTTATTTCAAAGTAGTGAGGTTAGCGGGAGTCCCATTGACATGTGAATGGTATGAGGGTGGCTCAAAAGATTAGTGTGGACCCAGTACATTCTATGGTTGTGAAAGGATATAGATTTTTCATTGAGAGAGAATCTAACATGTCATACTCCATTTTTTCAAGAGCATCACATTATGAGGGATTTCTCGCATTTGACCCGACGAGGGGGGGACTTTCTCACCAGTATACATTTTGACTATGGGAAGGACCTTCATAGTCAATACTATGATGGTGAGGACTACCATCGCGGATTACTGTCCATATATAGAGAGAACTTATATGGTGTAAACCCTGGGGAGGACCTTTTGTGTAGACCATAGTATGGGAGGACCTTCTTGCTGCTTGGTGTCACTGAGGGGAGGTCCTTCACAATGACTGCTATCATGGAGAAGACTACCATCAAAGATATGAATACAGGGGGATTATTTGAAGTGTACATTCTGGGGTAGGAATTCAGGATGTAATATGATGCGGGGAGGACCTTCTTGTTTCTTGATGGCATTGCGGGGAGGGCCCTCATAGTGACTGAATTCATGGAAAGGACTACCAGCATAGCTTGACGTTTGACTAGAGGGAGAAATATATCTGTAGAATATACCATGGGAAGGACCATATGGTTGGATGATAGAAAGGGGAGGAACTTCTTACTATTTTATCCTCTATTCAAGGGGACAACTACCCTGATGCACATCAGGAGATATGCTTTCATGATCGATCATTTCTGGCTCACAGAGTAAGCCCCCATGGGTGATCTAGGTAGGACCTTCAGAGCTACTGGTAACAACATTGTGGGGAGGTATTTCACAACTGCTATTTCCACTTCAAGAATTTATTAATGTACTGATCAGATTTTGATACTCAATTGACAGATGTTTGATGGCATCAAGAACTCTAGCTTTGAGCAGAGCAGAATCATGAATGTGCTCTACATTTTTAGACTGCTTTGGAACCTTTCATGTTTGAGTTATCTCTTTTGGGAAAATGGGTCCATGTAATGTTGGTAGTAGCCTTAATATATGGGACTATATTTGGTTTGTTCCCATGATGTCGTTTGGCCTTACTAATGAGCATCTGGAGTTTTGGCATGGGTATATGCCAGCCTTATAGTTACCACCACATTGGACTAGTTCCCCCAGTTGGAATGAGGGGTTTTTTGGAAGATACGGTTCTCCATGTATGGAATAATTTGGAAATTTAATATCCTGGACTAGAGTAGGGATGCGGGTCTGCTCCAGGGCTACTATCTAATTTTGTGGATGAATCACCCCGCCCGAGGATATGGGATCATGGGCCTGACTCCTTGCTTTTTCCACTAACGCAATGGAATATTTATACATCTGGAGGATATATTCTAGGATCTACATCTAATACTATATCATGGATTATATTTGTTAATACACATCTTTTTATATAATGGGTATGAATTCCCATTTCTATGTCAGAGTAAGAGTGTGTTCCTGCTCCGGTCCTCTATGAGTTTTCAAGGGGTACTGGCAGTTCTTCTGTGCTAGGATAAAGGAACGAGTATATTTGCAGTTGTATTCTCTCTTTTCCACCATATTTGGCTATGTGATTTGTGTGAATCTGCATGAATTTGACTCTTATCATATATTCTTTCCATTGTTTTTGACTGGTGGGATTTGTTGTGGTAGGTAAGAATTTTTATCTACCTATGGATTGACACCGTATTTAACTGGTGGGCTTCATATGCATCAGTAGTGTTATATGACTTCCCATGGTTTTCATCCCTATTTGGATGGTGGGATTGGTGTACATTAGAATGGATTTGTGCCTACTTATATCATGTTTACATCCTATTTGGATAAAGAGCTTCTTGTGTATTGGAATATATTTGCATCTACCTATAATTTTGTACTCTATTTGCAGGGCAGGACTGACACGCACTAGAAGGAATGTGAATTTTATCATATTTTTCCACTGTATTTCCATGGTGGGATTCACAGGAGAGATCAGGGATATGCATCCACTCATATATTGCCAATGTATTTTTGGGGAAGGCTTCAGTAGGAGGGGAAGAATTGTATGCCTGCACATTATATTCCATTGTTTTTATGAGAAAGGGACTATCCTTAGTAAATAGGGTGATACCCTACTCATGATCATTCATTTTCCACCCTTGGTAGGTATCTCGAGGTGCATATTTCCATTGGACTTCAACAGGTTCCCTCAGCATGGGGTCCTCTTCAGAGTGAGGATATCGGGTCATACGCTGCTAGTGGTGACGTCCTTTGGTAGGATCCCTTGAGCACGGTTCTTGTGCATCTGGGATGAACTAATTGTTATCGAACTCGTTTTACTTTCTAATATAAGAGAGTTACTCATTTTAACTTTTCGGGGATAGGCTCCCAAAATTATTTGAGATGGATAGTGGAGTCAACATGTGATGGATTGTCGACCGCAACTAGAGTGGCGGATGGCAAGATTTCACTAATTAGAGGGTACTCCTTGCAGCCTCCACCATAGGGAGAGTAACATTTTGGTGGTACTATTTTATCATCACATTTGAAACCTAGTGTTGAAGATGATGGGTATGTGAGGGATTCATGTTATTTATTGGGGACTCGACCACCTATGTGGTCACTCACATGCGTGTTTGAGAAAATTGTTAGGATGCTATTTGGATCAAAGATAGATCTAAAAAATTCCTAATATATATATGGAATATAAAGACAACAAAATTCTGTCAAAGTAGAATCTCATGATCACACACATAATTGATTATCTTTCTTGACCCTCTTCCTTTTTTTATGAAACATGCTTGTGGTGGGATAATACCACCACCTTGGTTAAAGATTCATATAGGTTTCAACATTATTATTTCAACCCGATTCACATTGGAACCTAAGTGACGGGGGATTTTCAGGCCCCTCCCTGCGTGGACTGGGAAGTGTATCCTTCACATAATAAAGGAGGATCCATAATTAAGTGGTCCCCACATGTGATTGTAGGGTGGTTTTGTTTGTGTGTGATCATTCCAAATTGGGTACAATGTCATTGGATGGACTCCAAAGGGTTTATTCGAGGAGCCAGAAAAACCCAACAACCCTTGTATCCATGATTCATGGACCTTCTTTCTGAATTCAGGTGCTCATTAGATGATGATTTGTTTAATGAAACTTAAGGACTCCACTGGTCAAGAGGATGGGAAGTTAAACTCATCACAACCTTTTGGTGTGAATTATTTCCTACTTCTGAACTCTCTTATATATTTAATCAATGTTCATATGTTCTTGAATCCTTGGTTATTTTCCATGAATGTGTTCAAAGATTACCCCTGGATTTCAAAATCAATCATGGATACACATTTATTAGGAATTAGTAAGATAATTATAGTTTAAGACCTATGGTGAGGTTCTCTGGATTTTATCATCATCTAGGGAGGATAGATGTTTCTTTGATAATAGGATCAAACCCATGAGATTGGATTATTATATATCCTCAAGAGAGGAATTAAAACCTAGGTAGTTTGGTGCCACTTAACTGAAAAAATAACCTTTTAAGGTCATGTGACAGGGACCCATCCATGCAGTTTAGTGTCGTGTGGCAAGGAAGTTTAGGGAGAGGATTCCTATTCAAGATTTCGTGTGTGACTTATAGTGAAGTGACCTAGGACACTCAGGAGAGGCATGGTCTCCTAGGTGGATATAGTACTACTGGGGATATGGGCTAGGGAACACTAGGGTGATTTGGGTGCTGGGTTTGGAGCTCAAGGAGGATTCCTACATACCCCAGTTAGTTTAGAATCAAATCCCTCATTTTTTGGTTTATATTGGGGCTTATACTGTAAAGGAGGCCCTTTTGGAAGAGTCACATTGTGGTTATAACAAAAGAAGTTTCCTTAATGAGATGGGGGGAATTTTATTGGGACTCACTTTTAAGGAGAATATCCCTTGAGCTCGGGCCTTAGGCAGGCGTTCTACATATCCTGATCAATGTATGAATCAGATTTCTCATAGATCATTGGGGTGGGACTTACGTGTGTAAGCTACCCATTTTTATGGAACCATGAGGAGGATCTCGATCCATGATGATTTGAAGGATTGGTTGGGGATTACACGTAGGTGGATGCCCATGTTCTGGGGCCATGCAGATATCATGATCACCACCAACCTCTATTCCCGAACGTGACATGCTTAGTGGGACAAATAAGATGAGGAAATGGATATGATGATCTCATGTCCCACATAGTCTATAGATAGATAGCACTGGATCCGAAAGGGAGAGAGAGAGGGGATTTAAATCTGCCAATTTCTTCTCATGTGTTGATATGCAAAATAGTCACATTTGGAAATCTATTCGGACATGTCTCTAATTGATCCTAAGACGAGAAAGGGAAACAACTCTTGTTTAAAGTTTATGGGATTACCACATAGAGAGTGCCTTGAAATAAGTTCTGGGGAAGGGGAGAAGAATTTATCCTTTTTAAAGGGAAAGTAGGATGATCCCATTGACTTTTCACTATCCTTGATTGAATGAAAAATCCAGTGATTACCCTTTATCCCTAGAACGGGGAGGTTTACATGAGTATTCCATGATTGGGCCTGGGGTTACCATGTGAATTTAAACTTCAAGACATTCTAGGGGTCCACATCCTTTCTAGGATTTCCCACATGACTCTACATACATGGATATGTAAAATTAGGAGGGCATGCTGATGCGCCTAATGGTTTTATCATACGGGTCCAGCAGATTTGGAAGAGGCTTTGGCCTGATTCCAATGTACTGGTTGGCAGAGTGGATTTAGATGATAGGATGGAAACCAAAGGGAATGATCAGGATAGGAAGGTGGAAATCTTGAAGGTACCCTATTCCGCTTTACCATTTGATCATGTGGGGTGGGGTACACTCTGCATGGCGCATTTCCATGCGGTTTGAGGGTCCATCCACATACTAAGGTGAAATGTGGACCTGGAAGTGGTATTCATACCATAGTGGTACTCGGCCTTAGGTACCGTCTAAATATTGTGGTGGTACATGGTGATAGAGTCTATCCATGTAGCTATTTTCTATGCGGGGTAGGATTTCTTCCGCATAGATATGTACTATGTGGTATGCCAGATTGACAAAGCGACATGGGTCCTGCAGTTCGCGGGAAGTTTATCCATGAATGGGGTATGGTTCTTAGTTCACCAATTAGGTTTGAGGTTTTCCCATATTATTATTCTTCCTTATTTTTATGGTTTATTGTGTATTTATACCAACTAGAAATCTTTTTCAGTTCCATACTTCATCGATCATTTTCCTTCAAATTCTTCCATCCGTAAACTCCATTATCTCTAAAAATATGATTCATCTCCATTCTCCTCCTCCCCTCTATGTACTTTTATAGAGTACTAAGGAGGTTCTATCAATGGGACACATGGAACCATTTGTGGAATCCCATGGGGAAATCATCCAGCTTGTCAATGACTTCGTCAACAGAGATTTGCGGTGTTGCAGTTTGCAACGGTGGAAATCATCACCTCAATCTTGAAAATGATGCATTTTATGGGATACTGCTAGCATTGTATTATCTTTGTACTCAGTTTTCAGGGATGGTGTGTGTTGGAATATCTCTCCGTCAAGTATTCACCAACAAAGTGGTTCACGGGGCCATGGTTTGTGGGTGGAATTTTTTCACCTCCATTCTGCCAACGACATGGTTCCCCGGGGATTAACACCGTTCCTCATTTATTCCATGAACTTATTAGTTCACTGGTCAACCCCTTATGGGCCAGTGTTTCAGGGGTTGTCCACATACCATTCAGTTCTCAAGCAATACCATTCGCATACCATTTCTGGAAATTAGTACGTAGACCACTTTTGTTCTTTTCCAAATTTGATTTCTTAAAAATTCTTGTCAAGTTTTCAATTGAAACTATTTCTTATTCCTTCATATAATTTTTGGGAGTACATTATTTCCCTTTACGAAGTTTTCAGGGCCCTACAAACTCTAAAAACACAAAAAATCAATAAAACCCTAAAACCCCTAAAGTTTATAAATCCCATAAAAATTTATAAAAACCCATAAAATTCCTACAAATACTAAAAACTCAAAAGATACTCTAAAAACCACTAAAAACCCTTGAAATTGTAAAAACCCTAAAACAAAGAAAAACCATAAAAACCTAAGAATGGGGAAAAAATCCCCAAAACCCTTAAAAACAATAAAAACCTTAAGACCCTTAAAAACCCTAAAACCCCTAAAAGATCCTAAATAATTGTAAAACCACCAAAAAGTCCTAAAAAACAATAAAACCCCTACAATGCCTTAAACCCCCCCAAGAGACCCTAAACACTGTATAAATATCCTAGAAGATCATAAACTCTCTTAAACACTCTGAAAACCCTATAAAACTAAAGAACAAAAAAAATCCTAAAACCAAAAAAACCCTAAAAACCTAAAAACCCTAAACCCCAAAATAACCCTGAAAACCCTAAAACCCCAAAAAACTCTAAAAACCCAAAAAAACCTAAAAAACTCCTTAAAACCTTTAAAACCTAGAAACCCATAAAATAGTAAAAACCCCTAATGTGTCTTTGAAAAACACTAACAAACCCTCAAAATCCTCAAAACCCCTAAAACACTAATAACCTCTACAAACACAGAAAATCCAAAAAAAACCCTAAAATGTTCTAAAAATTTCTAGAAACCCAAAAAACCCTACGAAATATAAAAACCCCAAAATCCCAAAAATTCTTAAATACCCTAAAAATTCAAAAAACCCAAAAAACCAAAAAACCTAAAAATCCCAAAAAACACGAAAAAACCTAAAATAAAACTAAAAAACATAAAAACCTAAAAAAGACATAAAAGCACTAAAACCACTACTAAACCCTTAAAACCCCTAAAACCCTAAAACCAAAAAACCATATAAAACACAAAACCCCTAAAAACCCAAAAATCCCTTAACAACACTACAAACCCATAACAGACCCTAAAACCATATGAACCATAAAACACATTAAAACCCATTAAAACACCTAAAAACACCCAAAATACCCTAAAAACCCAAAAGACCCAAAAAAAACCTGAAGTACTATAAACACCCTAAGACCCTTAAAAATAATAAAAGGCCCTAAAACATACAAAAACCCCTTAGATGATAATAAAACCCCTTAAACACACTAAAAACCTCTAAAACACTTAAAACATCAAAACCGTATAAACCCTTAAACCCCCTAATACTCCATAAAACAACTAAAATATCATAAAAAACCTAAAACAACAAGAAATCAAAATGTACATAAAAACATGAAAACAACTTAAATAGCCTAAAACCCATAAATAACCCTAAAACCCATAAAAATACTAATGTACCCTAAAAACCTAAAACCCTAAATGACCCTAAAACCCAAAAAATATGAAAGGAACCTAAAACCCCCAAAACACTAAATGACCTTAAAACCCCTAAGAACACTAAAAGTCCATAAAACCCTAAAAACCCTAAACAAACCCAAAAACCCAAAACATCCAAAAAGCCCTAAAACACCAAAAAACCCAAAAGACCCTAAACACCCTAAAAACACTAAAAGACCCTCAAAACCCTAAAAGATCCCAAATAACCCTAAACCCATTAAAACAACTAAAAATCCTTAAAATTCCTTAAAAACAAAAGGAACCAAAAAACCCTAAAAACCATTAAACCATAAAAACCTATAAACCCTAAAAAGTAGTAAAACCCCTAAGAAAACCAAAGGAACCTAAAACCATTATGAATCACAAAAAGCCCCTAAAAACTCAAAAACCCCTAAAAAACACAAAAAAACCCTAAGAAACCCTGAAAATATAAAAAACATAAGAACCTTATAAAACCATAATAAACAACTAAAAAAAGGAAAAACCTCTAAAAACCAATAAAAACATAAAACCCCCCAAAACACCTAAAAACTCCCTAAAAACCATAAAAACCCCTAAAACCACAAAAAATCCTAAAAAACCCTAAACCCCTAAAAACTCCCTAAAATCACTAAAACCTAAATAAACCCTAAAGAACCGTAAAAACCATAAAATCCCAAAAAAAACCTAACATCCCCTAAAAACATTAAATTATGGTAAACAACACTTAAAAATTCTAAAATAACCTATAAACCTAAAACCCAGAAAGAACAAAAAAAACACCTAAAACCCGTAAAAAATATTAAAAGATAACAAAAGACATTAAAAGACCCCAAAAACCAATAAAACCCCTAAAACCATAAAATACCCTAGAAATTAAAAACTATAATAATCCCTACACAAAATAAAAATATTAAACCCTACCAAACCACTAAAAACCCAAAAAATACAAAATACATTAATACTGTAATAACTCTATAAACCATTAAAAACACAAAAAACACTAAAAAAATAAAAAAACATAAAATACTTAATACCCTTAAAACACATAAAAATCACAAAACCCCTAAAATTATTTAAAACCCCTAAACTCCCATAAAAGCTTGAAAAATACAGACTTACACTGAAAAACCTAAAAGAAATCCAAAACTCCGAAATTCCCTAAACAAACCTACAAAACTAAAAAACCATAAAGCCCATAAAAACCAATAGAAACCCTAAAAACTTTAAAAATATGAAAAATCCTAAAATAAATTAAAACAATTATAACCCTAAAAACCCTAATACCCCTAAAACCCCTAAAAATATCTAAAAACATAAAGAACCTTAAAAACCCTAAAACCCTAAAAAATATTAAAAACCTCCAAAAGGCCTTGAAACCCTAAAAATAAAAAAATACCTTAAAGAACTATAAAACCCCTTAAAAGACCAAAAAACAGCTATAAACTCTAAAGGACCCTAAAACCATAAAAATACCCATAAAGACCCTAAAACCACTAAAACCTTCTAAAATACAATAAAAACCATAAAACCACTAAAGGAAACTAAAAACACTAAAAACCATAAAAATCCCTAAAACACCCTAAAACCCTGAAAAGACACTAAAACACTAAAAATCCCCTAAAGGACCCAAAAACCCATTAAGGACTTTAAAAATCCTAGAAACCCCTAAAGCATCTTAATAAACCTAAAGGAACTAAAAGCCCATTAAAACCCATAAAGGACCATGAAAAAACAAAAAACCCTAAAGGACCCAAAAAAACCTAAAAGTACAAAAAGTCTCTAAAACCCTAAAAACCGTAAAAATCCTAAAGAACTCTCAAACAACCTTAAGTCCGTAATAACCATTAAAATACTAAAAGAACCTAAATACATTAAATGACTCTAACAAATAATAAAAAACACAAAAAGATCTTAAAACCCCAAAAAAATATAAAAAACTTATAAAATCCCTAAAGGACCTTAAAACCCCTAAAGAACTAGGAGGACCCTAGAAATGACTATAAATATTAAAAGACCCTAAAACCCTGAAAAACTTTAAGAGATCTTAAAACCCCTAAAAGACCCTAAATTAGCCTAAAATACCCTAAAACCCCTAAAAAACCTAGAATCCCTTAAAACCACCCCAAACCCACTAAAATACCCAAAACCCCCAAAATATCCTAAAAATACATAAAACTGTAAAAATCCAAAAAACACTAAAATCCCTAAAACCATTAAACCCCTAAAACCCCAAAACCCCACCCCCTAAACCTAAAAACAATAATAAACCTTAAAAACAATAAAAAAAACTAATAAAAACCTAAAACCCCATAAACCCCCCAAAACCCATAAAATTTCCTAAAACCGCAAATAAAGCCATGAGAAACCCTAACAAACCATAAGACCCCTAAAATCACTAAAGACCCTAAAAACCCCTAAAACCAAAACAAATATCTAAAAAACCAAAAAATCCCAAAATTACCAAAAATATATAATTACAAAACCCCCCTTAAAATCACTAAAAAATATTAAAAACCCCAAAACCATAAAACCTCTAATGACACTAAAAACCCAAATACTGTTAAAATTTCCAAAAAGAAACCCCCATAATAAAACCAAAATCCCTAAAACCCCTAAAAACCCAAAAAAACCATTAAAATAACTATAAAAACCCTAAAACCCTAAACACCCATAAAAACCCTAAAATTTCAAACCCCTAAAGAACCCTATAAAAACTCTAAAACCCCTAAAAACCCCTAGGGCCCCTAGAAACCCCAAAAGAACGATAAAACCACAAAAAATAAAAAACAAAATTTAAAATCACAAAAACATTAAAAAACTAAAAGACCCAAAATAACCCTAAAACCTAAAAAGACCCTAAAACCCAAAAACAATCCTAAAAAGACACTAAAACCCATAAAGACCCAAAATTCCTATAAAAACCAAGAAAACCCTAAACCCCCAAAAAAATAATAAACAAAATAAAATCCTTAAAACCCTACAAAACTAAGACCCCTAAAAGACCATAAAGACCCCTAAAACCCAAGAACCCAAAAAATCCCAAAACCCCTATAAGGGCATAAATACCCCAAAACCCTAAAGGACCCTAAAACACAGAAAGTCACTAAACACAATAAAAAATCTATATTGGACCCTAAAACCTGAAAGGAACCTAAACCCCTAAAAAATTTAAAGGAACCTAACACCTTATAAAAATACTAAAGGACCCAAAAACCCTTGAACAAACCCCAATAAATCAAAAACATTAAATGAACCTTAAAATACTAAAAATTCCCCAAAACCCATAAAACCCCCTAAAAACCCTAAATGACCCAAAAAACCCTAAAACCCCGAAAAAAATCCCCAACATCACTAAAACACCCTAAAACCCCAAAAAACTCTTTAAAACACCTTAAAAACTTTAAAATACCCTAAACACCGAAAAATTTAATAAAACCAATAAACCATTAAAATATTAAAATACACCAAAACTTAAAAATTCCTTAAAAACTCTAAAAACCCATAAATCCCTAAAATAGAAAATATCCATAAAAAACTATCAAAAACCATAAAAACCAAAAAATATTTCATAGAACTTAAAAACCCACTGATAACCCTAAAAACCCTAAAAACCCAAAAAATCTATAAAACCCTAAAAACCATGAAATGTTTAATAAAATATTAAAAACCATAAAATCACCTAAAACCCCTAAAAAACCAAAAAAACCATTAAAACCTCCAAAAAAATCTAAAAATATTGAAAATCCTAAAACCACTAAAAAACACAAAAGCACTAAAAACCCTAAAGAAAATTTAAAACCACTAAAACCCACCAAAACCCCAAAACACTTAAAAACCCTAAAACCCCGATAAATCCCTGAAAAAATTTAAAAAACCCAAAATCCCCTGACAAACTCTAAAATTACTAAAAACATTGAAACCCTAAATTCCCTAAAAAACTCTAAAAACCCAAAAAATCCTTAAAACCCCAGAAACCATGAAAATCCCTAAAACCCCCTAAAACTCCTAAAAATATAAAATCTCCTTAAATCCATTAAAGAACATAAAACACTTTAAAACCCCTAAAATACACTAAAAGACCCAAAAAAACCCTAAAAACTAAAAGTTCCTAAAAACCCTAAAAAATCCCAAAGAGGTCATAAAAACCGTTCAACCCCTTAATGTCCATAAAACCTTACAACTGCTAAAACATAATAAAAACTATAAACCCCCTAAAGGACCCTAAAATACCATTAAAACCCATAAGAACTCTAAAAATGCCAAAAAACCATATTAAACCCTAAAAAGACCGATATGACTCAAAAAACCATAAAAACCATAACATACTGTAAACCCACAACATTCTACAAGACCCTAAAACCCCTAAAACATTGAAGGATCCTAAAAACCATAAATAACCCTAAAAACCCTAAAATCATAAAAGTCCTTAAAATAATAAAAACTCATAAAGAAACCCCAAACCCCCTAAAATACCTGAAAAACCATAAAACCCCCAAAGACTGTAAAGACCTTTAAACCCCTAAATGACACTAAAAATAATAAAAACCCAATAAGACCCTAAAAACACTAATAGTCTATAAAAACACTAAAATATCCCTAAAGGGCCCTAAAACCCATAAAAACCATAAAGGATTCCCAAAACCCTAAATAACCCTAAAAATATGAAAACTATAAAGGACCCAAAAACCCTTAAAATTCCCTAAAGGACCCTACAAAATCCAAATATCCTTTAAAGAACCTAAAACACTAAAAAACGTTAAAAGAAACTAAAAAAACTAAGGGACTGTAGAACCAATAAAAAATAAAGTACATTAAACCCCCTAGAAAAACCTAAACCCCCCCAAAAAACATTAAAAACCCTAAACCACCTAAAAACACCTAAAACACCATAAAACACCCTAAAATCCCTAAAAGAACCAAAAACCCATAAAACCGCAAAAACCCTAAAAGACCCTAACATAAAAAAACCTCATAAAAAAACATAAAAACCTAAAAAAATCAAAATAAACTAAAAAAATATAGAAAACAAAAATTTATATTAAATATTATAAATGATCATAAAAACCCTAAAAACCTTAAGAAACCACAAAAACAAAAAAATACACAAAATAAACTAAAAACACAAAAAATATAAAAAATATAAAACCTAAAAAAACCATAAAACCCCTAAAAACACTTAAATCCCTAAAAAAAATTAAAAACATTAAACACCATAAAAACACAAAAAACCCTAAAAACTAAAAATCACTAAAACCCCATAAAACCCTGAAAACACTAAAACCCCATAAAAAATATAATAACCCATAAAGGAAATAAAAATTATTAAAAAATATAAAACCCAAATAACCTTTAAAAAATCCTAAAACCATAAAAATACGAAAAAAACCCTAAAAACACCATAAAATTCATAAAAGTCTATAATATACCTAAAAACTATAAAACCATAAATAAGACCTGAAAGAGTTAAAACCCTTAAAAGCCCTAAAATAACTAAAACCCCTAAGAACCCTAAACCCTTAAAATCCTAATAACCCTAAAAAATATAAAACACCTCCAAAAGACCCTAAAACCTGAAAAGAACCTAAAAATATAGAAAACTTTTAAAAGACCATAAAAACAGAAAACCCCCTAAAAGACCCTAAAACACTAAAAATCAATATATGAATCCCAAAACCTTATAAACATGTAAAAGGCCATAAAACCCTAAAATTATTAAAAATACATAAAAACCATAAAAACCAGAAAAACCAGAAAACCCTAAAACAAAAAAAAAAACCCAAAAAAACCCAAAAAACCCAAAAAAGCTCTAAAAATCTAAAATACCCAAAAACCTTAAATATCTTTTAGAAACCCAAAAACCCCAAAAACTGTAAATCTGTAAAAACTAAATAAACCCTAAAAACCCTAGAAACCCTATAATAAACATAAAAAAACAATAAAATCCAATGAAAACCCCAAAATCTCTTAAAACCCTAAAACCCCTAAATACCCTACAAAAACCCAAAAGATCAAAAAAAAAAAACTCTAAAAACCATAAAAAATCTAAAACCCCCTTATAACACTAAAACCCTATAAAATAATAAGAAACCCTAAAACCCCTAAAAATTATACAGCTTGGAAAACCACTACAACCCTAAAAACCCTAAAACCTAAAATAATCCTGAAAATCCTAAAAAAACCTAAACCCCTAAAAACCTAAAAACCCCTTATAAACTCTAAAGTCTAAAAAAACAAAAAACACCCCCCCAAAATAAGCATTGAACCTCAAAAATCATAGAAAAAACATTGAAAACCCCCAAAACACCTAAAAGACCTTAAAAACCCAAAAAAATCTAAAATATTTTCAAAACCCATAAAATCCCTAAAACCCCTAAAAACCATAAAACAATAAAAATCCTAAAGACAATATAAAAACCCTAAAAGGCCCCAAATCCCCTTAAATTCCTTAAAAACCATAAAAATCTAAAAACCTAAAAACCCTATAATCCTTAAGAACCCTAAAACCCCTAAATAAACCAAAAAACCCTTAAAAAATTAAAAATCCCTAAAAACCCTAAGAGACACAAAAATAATCCTAAAAACCCGTAAAACACTAAAAACCCTAAACCCCTAAAAACTATAAAACTTCTAGAAAACCGAAAAAAATCCTAAAGAAAACCCTAAATCCCCCTAAAAACAATGAATACCCTAAGAACCCCTAAAATCATAAAAAATACGTAAAACCCCTAAAAACATTAAAAACACCTAAAATGACGAAAACCCCTAAAAATATAGAAAATCTAAAAATTTAAAAAGCCCCAAAAAAACCAAAAACTAAAAACCCTTAAAACCCCAAAAAAAACCCTTAAAAATCCATAAAATATATAAAAAGTCTAAAAATCCATAAAAATAATAAAACTATCAAAATAATAAAAAACCAAAAAACACTAAAAAACCCTAAAACACTAAAAATATCTTCAAAACCCTAAAAACATAAAAAAACTAAAACCCATAAATACCCTAAAGACCCTTAAAACCCATAATAACCCAAAAATACAAAAACCCAAAAAACCATAAGAAACTCTTATAAACCCTAATGATCCCTAAAAAACCAAAACACCCTTAAAACCCTAAAAACATAAAATATTCTAAAAACCCAAAGAAAACCTGAAAGGCCTAAAAACCATATATAAATCTTAAAAGACCCTAAAGACCCCATAAACACCAAAATAACCCTAAAGATCCTAAATACCCAAAAACCATAAAACCCCTAAAAACCATAAAATCCCAAAAACCACTAAATACCCTAAAGACACAAAATCCCTAAAAAAGTCTAAAAATATATATAAACACCCTAATCATCCAAAAAACCCTAAAACCCCTTAAAACCATAAAAACCATAAAACCTAAACGAACTAAAAATCTTAAAAATCCATGAAAACCCTAACCAACCCTAAAAACCACTAAAAACCCCTAAAAACCCTAAAAGCACACTATAATACCATAGAATATAACAAACATTAAAATCCGTAAAAAAAATCAAAACCCAACAACTCTAAAAACCCTAAAACCCTAAAACCCCTAAAACCCCCCAAAATCCATAAAACCCTTAAAATCTCTAAAAACGCTTTAAAAACCTAAAACCCATAAAATCCAAAAATCCCCTAAAAAACCTTAATGACCCAAAAAATCCTTAAAATAATAAAAGACCCTAAAACCCCCCAAATACTAAAGGAACCTAAAACCCCTAAAGGACCATAAAGACCCTTAATGACCCCAAAACCTCTAAGAACCATAAAGGTTCCTAACAACCATAAAGGAACATAAAAAACCCAAGAAACCTCTAAGAATCTTAGACAACCCTAAAATCGTAAACAAACCTAAAAAACAAAAAAAACCGAAACATAACCTAAAAAATAAAAATTATAAAACCCATAAAAATAACCACAAAATTCCGTAAAATACCCTAAATAAAACCCTAAAAGACTATAAAAACCTCACAACAATAAAACACACTTAAAACCCATAAAGGGCCATAAAAACACTAAAGGATCCAAAATACCATAAATAACCCTAAAAACCCTAATTAACCCTAAAATAGAATAAACCCCAAAAGTAACCTAAAAACCCTAATGGGACCTAAAACCCTAAAAACCCATAAAGGATCATAAAAATTCTAAAAACCTGAAACTACCCCAAAACCCTCTAAAAGATCGTAAACCCCCTAAAACCCTAAATGACCTTAGAGACACTAAAGATCTTTAAAATTCATTAAAAACCATAAAAATAACCTTAAAATGCCATAAAATACCATAAATAAATCACTAAATGACAATGAAAACCCTAAAACCCTTAAATCCTAAAAGACACCAGAAAACCCTTAAAAACATAAAGGGCCCAAAAAATAATAAAGGACCCTAAATCCCCAGAAGGATCCTAAAAATCATAAAAAAAACTAGAAACCCTAAGGGATCCTAAAAACCATAAAAATATCTAAATGCCCTAAAACCCATAAGGACCCTAAAAACTCTAAAAAACCCTAAAAAGCTAACAAATCCCAAAAACCCTAAACCCCTTTAAACACATAAAATACCCTAAAAAACCAAAATAACCTAAAAACTCTAAAACATCTAAAAACCATAAAAGTACCTAAAAATCATAAAAACCATGAAACCCTAAAAACCATTAAGATCCTTAAAAACCATTACAAACATTAAAAGTTCAATACCAAAAAATCATAAAAACCGTAAACACCATAAAAAACACTAGAAACAGTAAAAACCCTAAAAATTATAAAAAACCTAAAAACCTAAAACATTTAAAAAATCCTAAAAAATGTAAAAAAGTCTAAAACCCAAAAAACCCTATAAAACCCATAAATTCATAAAATCCTCTAAAAAACCCTAATATCAAAAGAAATAACAATGGACCCTAAAAACCCTCAAACACCAAGGGAATCATAAAAACCCAAAACACCTATAAAAACCCTACAAAACCTAAAAAAATTAAAATTACATAAAAACCCTAAAAACCAAAAAAAAACCTTAAAACCTCAAAACCCATAAAACACATAAAACCCCCCTAAAATCTTATTGAATAAAAAACCCCTAAAAATTCAAAAAGACCCAGAAACCCTAAAAACCATGAAAGACCTTATAACCACCAAAAAAACTTTTAAAGACACTAAAAACATAAAAAACATAAAAACCATAAATCCCAAAAAAATGCCCAAAATCCTTATAACCGTAAAAATCTAAAAAACACCATAATTAAACCCTAAAAACTCTAAAATCACTAAAAACACAAAACCCATAAAAATAATTAAAACCCCCAAATATACCAAAAAACCTCTAAAACCTCTAGAAACCCTGTAAAAACAATAAAAAAACGAAAAAAACTTCAAAAACCATAAAAAACCATAATAACATAAAACAACTACAACCCCTAGAAGCCCTAAACCCCCTAAAAAAGCCACATACGCAACAGAAAATATTAAAAAACACACAATTTCCCTAAAACCTAAAAATCCTAATAACACTAAAAAACCTAGAAATACAAATAAATAATAAATTACATGAAAAATATAAAACCCCCTAAAACCCCAAAAAAAACCTAAAATCCCCTAATAACCCTAAAACTCCTAGATGACCCTAAAATGTCTAAAAAACCTAAAAACCCAAAAATACCTAAATTAACATGAAAACACTAAAAACACCTAAAATCCTGAAAAACACCAAAACTTTTAAAAAACCTAAAACCCAAAAACCACTAAACCAACCAAAAAACCCCTAAAAATCCAAAAACCCAAATATACCCTAAAAACCATAAACCCCATGAAATAACAAAAAACCCTAAATACAATAAAAAAATAGTAAAAACCCAAAAAACCTAGAAAACTCTAAAATCCCAAAAATCCCTAATAAAGCCCATAAAAACCATTAAAAACATAAAAAAACATAAAAGAACCCTATAAATACTAAAACCCCACGAAACCCCATAAAAAACCTAGAAACCCTCAAACCCTAATAACCAAAAAAACTCTAAAATACCATAAAATCCAAAAAACAATAAAATTATTCTAAAGCCCTAAAAACAAAAAAACCTGTAAAACCCAAAAACCTCAAAAAACCTAAAAACACCCAAAACCCCCCAAAACACTAAAAAAGCCCAAATATACAATAAAAATCCTAAAACACCTAAAAGAGTAATCACCCTAAAAAATATAAACCCCTAAAAACATAAAAAAAACACAAATCCCTATATCGGACACCCTAAACTCAACACCCAAAACCCAAAACCCTACACCTTAAACCATATACCATACACCCTAAACCATAAACCCTACACCCTAACCCATAAAACCTAAACCCTATGACCTACACCCTACACCATGAACACTACACCCTATACCCTACACACTAAACTCTATAACATAAAACCCAAATCACTAAACCCTACACACAAACCATATACCCTACACCCTAAATCATATACCATAAACCCTATACCCTGCACCATAAACAAAACACTTTAAACCCTATAACCTTCATACAAAACTCATAACCTGACACCCCACACCCGACACCCAAAACCTTATACCCCACAACCTAAACCCTACATCCTAAATCCTAAACATTTCACCATAAACCCTAAATCCTTCCCACTAAACCGTATAAACTACACCCTAAACCCTAAACCCCAAACCCCAAACCCTAAAACCTACACCATAATCCCTATACCATAATCCCTAAACCCTATACCATGCACCCTAAAACCTATATCCTAGACCCTAAACCATATACCCTACACCCTAAAACCTATACCAAACCCCCTAAACCCAATACCATACACCCTAAAACCAACACCATACACCCTACACCATAAACTCAAAACCATACACCCAAAACCCGATACATTACACCTTAAACCATTCACCCTAAACCCTACTCCCTAAAACCCAGACCCCATGCCCTAAACCCTTCACCCCACACCGTAAACCCTATAACCTAAACTCTAAACCCTACACCCCACACCCTAAAACCTATACCCTAAACCATAAACACAACACCCTAAACCCAATACCCTACACCATAAACCCTAAACCCGACACCTCAAACCTTATACCCTACATGATAAACCCTACACCCTAAACACTACACCCTAACCCATATACCCAACACCTTAAACACTAAACCGTACATTGTACTCCCTAAACCCTAAACTATAAACAATATACCCTACACCCTAAAACATAAACCTCACACCCTAAACCCCATACCTTACACCGTAAATCCTAAACCCTATAGTGTAAACTCTTTACCCTCCACCCTAAAACCTAAACCCACCACGTTAAACCTTATACCATACACCCTAAACCATAAACCCTACACAGTAAACCATATACACTACACCCTACAACCTAAATCCTACACTATAAAACCTATACCATACGCCCTAAATGCTAAAACAAACACCCTAAACCCTATAGTATACACCCCAAAACCTAAACCCTACACTCTAAACCCTAAACTTCTCAAATGAAAACCTATACAATACACCCTAAACCTTAACCACACACCCTAAATCCGAAACCCAACACCCTAAACATTGTAATTTACACTCTAAACTTTATCTACTATACCATAAACCCTACAACCTACTCCAAAACCCTAAACCATAAAAACAATATATAGACCTAAATATACTAAAAACCAAAATAATATGAAAACCCCTAAAAACCCTAAACACCATAAAATAAAAAAAGACTTATAACCCCAAAAAACCCAAAAAACTCTTAAAATCCTAAAAACCCATAATTCCCAAAAAAACCCGTAAGAAAACCCTCAAAACACTATAATACCTAAATACATTAAAACCCCTAAAAACCCTAAAACCACTATTTAACCAAAAAACCTTATAAAAAAATCCCAAAACCCCTATAAAATACTAAAAATCTTAAAAAACCCTACAATGCCCTAAAATGACTAAAAACCATAAAGATCCCTCCCCTACCTTGTCAATTTTGGGGGGTACCAGGAATAGCCTAGACCCGATCCTTCCTTACCCTAAAACCCTAAAAGAACCCTATAAACCCTCAAATCCCTAAAAGGACCATAATAACCCCTAAAAGAACCATAAAACCCATAAAATCTATAAAACCCCCAAATACCCTAAAAAAAATAAAACCCTAAAATCCTAAATACCATAAAAACGAAATAAACACTAAAAAACATAAAATGACACTAAAAACCCTAAAACTCTAAACCCCCAAAAAACCTAAAATACCCCCCCAAAAACCCATAAAACCTAGTAAAATAATTCTAAAAGACATTGAGAGCCCTAAAAACACACAAAACACCCTAAAAATCCCATAAACCCCTTGAACCCAAACAAACCACAAAAAAACCTTAAAAATAGTGAAAATTTATAAGAAAACTAGAATGAACCTAAAAACACTAAAAATCCTTACATACCCTAAAACTCAAAAAACCCCCAAAACCCTCGAATGGCACTAAAAGACCCTATATCACCTAAAAACTCTAAAAACTCTAAAAACTCTAAAAACCCAAAAAATACCTAAAACTCCCAAAAACCATAAAAATCCACAAAAAACAAAAACTACAAGACCCCTAAAAAACACTAAAAAAACTAAAACACTAAAAAAATAAAAAAACCCTAGAAAAGTAAAAAATATAAAATTCATTAAAACTCCTATACACCCTAAAAATCCCTAAAAACCTTGAAATCTAAAAATATCCCTAAAAACCAAAAAACCACTAAAAACCCAAAAAAACATAAAATAATAAAAAAACCCAAAATCAAAAAAATAACCAAGAATCATTAAATCCCTAAAAAATCCCTAAAATACCTCAACACCCCCTAAAACCTTAAAAGATCCTAAAAACCATTAGAAGCCTATGAAATTCCCTAAAACCCAAAAACCACTAAATGACCCTAAAAACAAAAGAAAACATAAATGAACCTAAAAATACAAAAAACCCTACAAAACCAAAAAAAACCTAAAGCCCATAAACACTTGAAAAAAACATTAACAACCCTAAAAATCTCTACAACCAAAAAATTCTAAAACCCTAAAACAATCCTAAAAACCCGAAAACCCCTAAAAACACCTAAAAATCCATTAAAACCCATAAAAACATTAATCAACCCTAAAACACAATAAAACCTTACAATACCAAAAAAAACTGAATAATACATTTAAATACCCTAAAAATATAAAGCTCCTAAAACCCCTATAAAATCCCTAAAAGCCGTAAAATTCCCTAAAACCCCTGAAAATCTATAAAAACCATAAAAACCATAATCCCATAAAATATTACATAAAAAATTAATACCCAATAAACCCTATAACCATTTAAGCCCCTAAAAGAACATAAAACCCATTAATACCCATAAAACCCCTGAAATCTTAAAAACTAAAAGGATCCAAAATAACCATAAAACACTAAAAAACCCTACCAAAACACTTTAAATCACAAAAAAATAAAAACCCTAAAAGGGAGAAAATACAAAAAACCATAAAACCAAAACACTAAAACCCCTAAAAATTGTAAAAACACTAAATATAATAAAATCCCTTAAAACCCGTTAAAAACACTACAAGAACGAAAAAAACCCAAAAACCCACAAGATCCCTTGAAACCCAAAAGAACCAAAAATCCTAATATAACATTAAATACATAGATACCCTAAAAACACTAAAAACCTAAAACACACTAAAAGATCATAAAATACCCTAAAACGCTACAAGAATATAAAACCCATAAAAACCTATAGGACCCTAAAGACAGTAATAATTCCTAAAACACCCAAAAACTGTAAAAATTCCTAATGACCATAGAGACCATAAAAAACCTAGAATACCTAAAAAATAAAAGACCCCCTTAAAGTCCATAAACGCCCTAAAAAACATAACCGACCAAAAAAATATTTAAACCCCATAAAACCCTAAACATTCTAAAATATCCCAAAAACAAATACTAGAAACCCTAAAACCCCATAAAAATCCTAAATTGTTGTAAAGGACCCAAAAAACCCAAAACACTGTAAAAAATCTAAAAATACCAAAAGTCTAAAAAACCTAAATCCTTGGAATACCCCTTAAAAGTTGAAAGAAACACTAAAAAACATGAAAAATGATAATACCCCTAAAACCATTAAAACTCCCAAAATACATAAAAATCCTTCAAAAAATGTAAAACTGAAAAAATACTCAAAAACCCTAAAAACCCTAAAAACACTAAAAAAACCTAAAACATTACAGACCACATTTTTTTTAAATCCTTAAACCCCAAAAAACCGTAAAAACCCTAAAAATCCAAAAAACCTTAAAACACTTAAAAACCCTAAGAACTGTAAAATGTTAAAAACCCCTAAAAACCCCTAACCACCCTAAAAAATCTTGAACACTAAAAACCCTAAAACCCCCTAAAACTCATAATAACCATAAAGCCCCTAAAAGGAAGTAAAAACCATAAAAATATTAAAATCCTATAAAAAAACTAACTTCCCTAAAACCCTAAAACACTATAAATACATGGAAAACCCTAAAAACAAATAAAAGCCACGAAACCATAAAATACCCCGAAAACCATAAAAACCCTAAAATACACAAAAAACTAATAAAACCCCATAAAAACCTAAAAACCCTAAAAACCACTAAAAAAACATAAAACCCTAAGAGACACTAAAAATACATAACACCCAAAAAACACCTAAATCCGTAAAAGTACCTAAAAAACCACCAAAAATACATAAAATCCATAAAATATAAAAACCCATAAAAACAAAAAAAACCCCAAAAAGTCCTAAATACCTATAATATCCTAGAAAACCCATTAAATCCCTAAAAACTGTAAAATGATTTAGAAACCCTAAAAACCATTAAGACAATTAAAATATCTAAATAAAACAAAATAACCTAAAAAGTAACAAAACTTCTAAAGATCCTAACAACACAAAAAATCTGAATAAACCTAAAAAACCTAAAAATCCTGAAATCCTTAAAAATCCTTAAAACCCAAAATACCCCAAAAAACCTCCTAAAATATAATAAACCCCCCGAAGACCCTAACAACCTTGAAAAACATAAAGACACTAACCACCCTAAACTGCTAAAATTCTAAAAACAAATACTAAATACACTAGAGGGACCAAAAACCCTTAACACCCTAAAAAACCTAGGACCCTAAAATACCTAAAATTGTAAAAAAACCCTAAATCCATGAAAAGAACATAAAACCCCTAAGAACCCTAAAACCCCCCCAAAACCCCAAAACCCTTAATCCCCTAAAAACACATTATAAACCTAAAATGAATAAAAACCCAAAAAATTGAAAAAAAGTCACAAATAAATCAATGAAAAATAGTAACAAACATAAAAAACCCATAAAACCCTAAAAACTTGAAAAAATGTAAAAAACCAATAAAAATCATAAAAACTCTAAAAAAAATAATACCCATTAAAAAAGAAAATTCCCTAAAAACAATATAAACCCTATAAACCCTAAAATTATTGAAAATCAATGAAACCCAAATAAACCCTAATAAACCAAAATAACCTCTAAAAACCCTAAAACCCATAAAACCCATAAGTAACATAAACCCCAAAATAACCAAAAAACCTAACAAAACTAAAAAACATAAACCAAACCTAGAACTACCAAAACCCTAAAAAAATTAAAACTATAAAAAAACCTAAAAAACCCACCAACACCTAAAAACCCCAAAGACCGTAAAACCCCCAAAAGTCCCTAATACATCATAAAGAACCCTAGAGGACAATAAACCCCCCTTAACACCGTCAAAATCCATAAAACACCTAAAAACCCAAAAACACTGAAAAAATCCTTAAAACCCTAAAACTCATAATAGGCCAAAAAATATATAAAATAAATTAAAACCGTAGAGTCCATACAAACATAAAAACCCTAAAGGACCCTAAACCACTAAAAAATCTAAAGGACCCCAAAAACCCTAAAGGACCCTAAAACAATAAAACATTGAATGGTACATTAAATACTATAAAACACTAGAGGAAAATAAGAACCCTAAGAACCCTAATAGACCCTAAAACTCCTAATACCTCTAAATGGGCGAAAAATTCCTAAAAACAAAAAAAAATTAAACCCCCCAAACCCTATAATACCTTTAAAACCCTAGAAACCCTTAAAAGATCCTATAAACCATAAATACCCTAAAAAACCTAAAAATCATTAAAACCCATAAAATCAATAAGGACCCTAAAAAAATTAAATAACCCTAAAAATTATACAACCCTAAAAAACTGTATATACTCTAAAAAATCCCTAAAACCCTAAATACCCTAAAGTGCCTAAAAATCCTAAAAACCATAAAAAAACCTGAAAACCCATAAAAACCCATAAAAACCATCAAAACCCCTAATATAACTATAAAATTCCAAGAAACCCCTGAAAGCCCGAAAAAAACACTAAAACAATAAAACCCCTAAAAACACCCTAAAACCTCTAAAACCCATAAAACCCCAAAATAAACCCTATATGACCCTAAAACACCTAAAAACCCCAACCCCATCAAACCCTAAAACACCTGAAAACCCTAAAATTCCATAAAAACCCTTAATGACACTAATAAACCTTACAACCCTAAAATATCCTAAAACCCCTAAAACCCCTAAAACAAAAAAAAACAGAAAATGACCCCAAAACATTAAAAAACCCAAGAAACCCATAAAATCCTAAAAAAACTAAAAAAAATAAAGTCCCCAAAATCCATAAAACCCTAACACCCCTAAAAACCTTTAAAATTTATCAAAATCCTAAAAAAACCCTAAACCCCAAAAAACATAAAAAAACTAAAACCCTAAAATCCATTACCCCCCAACACTAAAAAATTATAAAAAACATAAAAACTCTAAAAATTCCTCTAAACCACATAAAAATTATAAAACTCTTAATATCCTAAAAACTGTAAAAACCCTGAAGAACCTAAAAGCCCCTAATAACTTAATAAAACCTAAAACCCCACCCAAAAACCGAAAAACCCCAAAATTCCGAAAACCCTAATAATTCTAAAAACCCAAAACCCCCAAAAAACTATAAAGTCTATAAAAACCATTAAAACCCATAAACCCCTTAAAAACATAAAACCCCAATAAATACATGAAAATAATAAGGAACATTAAAAACCCTAAAAACCCCTAAATCAGCGAAAATTCATTTGAAACCCTAAAACCCATAAAAGAGATTAAAAAAACTATAAAAAATATTAAAATACCACAAAAAACCTAGAAAACCCCTAAAGGACCCTAAACACTCTAAAAACCCATAAAAGGCCCTAAAACCCATTGAAGACCCTAAAACCATTAAACCCCCTAAAAGAGACTCAAAATTCTAAAAAACCATCCACTAAAGGACCCAGAAATCATGGTGCTCGTGGTCTCACTCACTCCACAAGCCTCGGCCTCTCATAGCCAGGCTGGGTGTGATGCTCTAAAATCACCAGCCGACATGTAGGACACCTGGGATGTTGTCTCACCTGATGGATTGTAGGACTCACCAGACATACCCTACACTATGGTTCCAGCCTCACCAGCTCTGGTTCCCCTGGGAAGGATGATATTCATAGGGTACCAGCTGGGATGGACCGGGATACTGACACTTTTATAGAGGATTCCTCAGACAAGGCTGTGAGGAAGCCAATTGGTGTTCCTTCAGAGGAATCCATATGCACACTGAACAAATTTTACCCATTGAGTGGGGGTTTTTTGGAGTGGCATGGTTGAAGAACCACAGGGCTAGGATAATAATGGCCCTTTCATTGGTTCTATTCCCAAAGAGTAGACTGATGTCAAAAAATTGTTGGCAGAGAAATACCTTGCACTAGAACCTGCAAAGCAGTCGACTAGAAACACAAAGAATAAGGGAAATAAAGTCAAAGGGAAGGGAATCACCCCCTCCCCCGCCATTTTCAAAACCCACACCCAATGAAGATTATGTTCTAGAACTGCCAGATGCTTAGGAATGTTCCCATGGCCACAACCCTTAAGAACTTGTTTTCTCATAGGCCAATGTCAATTGGGTTAGGTGACCCATGATCAAGTTTTAAATCTGGATTTGATTTAAGTGGAGTAGCCTCAAGTACTACCTCGTTTCTACTAATGGCTAGGATACTGACATAAAAACCATATGGGTCCTGAAGCACAATGATGTTCAGGTCATTGCAGTTGAAGAAAGTCCTCAAGTGATCAATATTAACACTTGTTTCCATGCTACTACCTTAACTCTATCCTTTGTGTATGTATCTTTCTCATACATCAAAAGGAGTGATATCTTGAGGGAATTGGTTCAGATGAATGAGTCCATTTCCCATAATTCGGTCGTCGGTGGTGAATTAAATGTTGTCTTGATTCCTAAGGAAAATATTGTCCCTATCTTTTCCCGCACTAAAACAGTGAAATTTTCCTCATTCTTGGAGCAGTGTGATCTTTATGAGATATCCATAGTTGGAGAATCCTTCACATGAGTAAGGTATACTATCCATGGTATACAATCTAGTAAGCTGGATAGGTGTTTCTCCAAAATCAGTGACATGATATCCCTCATGTCCATCTATGGGTTCACTCATTAAAAGTTAAATTATGACCACAATCCCCTTGTTATTGAGTTATGGGAGAGTAACTCTAGGTCTCTCCCCATACCCTTAAAATTTAACAATTCTTGGCTCACAATTCCTGGGTACAAGGAAGAGTTTATTAGAGAGTGGAAAAATACCTTTGTTGGGAGCCCCTATTTTTATGTGGTTTCTAAGCTCAGAGAAGTCAAGTGCCTCCTGAAAGAATGGAATAGGACGTCCATTTTAGGCCTAGAAGATGACATCAATATTACTAATTCTTAGATTTCTAACTAGAAAATTTAAAATCAATAGTAGCACACCCCCTCCTGAGAGGAGTTGCAGCTCTATTCCAAGATGGATGTGTTACTGGATCTGAAGGAGAGTCTTGCAAAGGCTTAGTTCAAAATTAAATGGCTACCGGATGGGGATAAAAACTCCATGTTTTTTCATCACCTTTACATGGAGAAACAAGTTAATAATAATATGAATGCAGTATGGGTTAGAGGTTCGACCTTCACCTTGATGGAAGAAATTTACAAGGATGTGGTGGAGCACTTTTAGGGGATGTAACTAGATGATGGTGTTGATCCCTTCATATTCTCAGATTCCATAACTCCCTACATTGCTGAACATTAGAATGAGGCCCTTTTGGTGGTTCCCATTGAAGAGGAGCTGAAGTTTCCTCTTTGCTCCTTGAACATGGATAGAACAGTGGGACCAGATGGTCTTAGTAATAAATTATTTATGTTTTATTGAGAAATCATACACCAGGATGTTACCAAGACGATCAGAGAAGTCTTCATCTTTGGCTAAATTCTATATGGTGATAATTATAATTTTTATCTCTGATTCGGAAGAAATAAAATTCCATTGAGATTTTTGTCTTCCATTTGGTTTCCATGGGGAACCATTCCAAAGATTGTAAGCAAAAAATTTTCATCAGGTTGGGGAATATTTTGAGAGAAATCGTCACTACAAACCAGTTTGGGTTCCTTCCTATGAGGAACATTCTAACTTTCCTTTTCATTTCCTAAGAGGATATCAAAATTATGAAAAAGGAAATGAAGCATGAGAGATTTTCTATGAAACTTGATATTTCAAATTATTTTGACACCATAAAGTAGAGCTTCATTTTCAAAGTTCTTGTGAAGTACGGTTTCTCTAGCAGGTTTATCAATCTGATTAATACTACCCTTAATAGTGGTAGAATTTCTGTTCTTATAAATGTCCCCCAAAGTGGTTCTTAAAATGCTCATAGGGCGTCCAACAAGGGGACCCTCTCTCCAGCTTTCTATTTTAAATTTTTGAGGATTACATGAGCTGATTCATTATTTACTTGGTTCTAGCTATAATTTACTCACCAATTAAGGTAATAAGGGACCACTATGTCCCCTCCCACCTCCTCTATGTGGATGACATTCTTCTATTTGGTAAGGCTAACAAGAAAACACTATACACTGTGAAACTGATCTTTTTTCACTATGAGAGCGTCGCTGGTAGAACTAGTGGATGGATTAAATCTTCAATTTTATTTGGAAATGGAGTCTCCCCCTTGGGGTAGCTCCGCATTTCACTCTCACTTGGATTGAGGAGAGGATCTCTACCCTTCACCTACCTGGGTGTCACCCTGTTCTGGGGAAAGGTAGAAGGATAAAACATTGAGAGTATATCATCCAAAATTACCCTATAGCATGACTAATGTAAGGGAAAGTGACTCTCCCAATATGTCAGAGTTTGTCTGATCAATTCAGTCATAACCTCCATGTTTGACCGTGCTTTTTCTATCTATAGTTGTCCAAGTAGTTCTGTTAAATGTTTGAATGAAAGGATCAAGATTTTTTCCTAGACGGGATGTATCAGTGAAAAAAAATTGATCTATATTTCTTGGAATCACTGTAAAAATATTATGGAGATGGGTGGGCTTAGTATTAAAGACCTCAGAAGATTTAATGATGCCCTACTAGAGAAGTTCACTTGGAGCATCCTCAACCCACATGATGATGGCTTAGATTTTATCACCAAGAAGTTAACGAGTAGTCTTTGTGATGGATTCACAGGATACCTATCCTAATCTTTTTGACCTAATATAAGATCCTCAAACATGGATATAATCTCTTAGTACAAGTGGATTGTGTCAAAGTAATCGACTTTTAACTGGTGGACAACTCCATTGCTTGAGAAACTTGTTTCTGTTGTTGTGATACCTCCCCATGGCATGAGGGACATGTAGATTGCTGCTCTTTTTCATCAAAGTGGGGACTTCCCTGTGGGATTCCCTTAACATATAATTTTAAAAATTCAGTGATATGTTATCATGGATAATAAAACCCTAATTTGGAGGTCCAGTAGGGTTGGTAAGTTCAATACTTGTTTCTACTACTGGCGGAAATTCCCTCAAGGCATCACCTTTCCATCTTGGTTGCTAATGTTCAGAACAAACTTCTTCCTGCCGGCTCATTATGTGCTGATCTAAAAAATATAGAGAAATAGGCTCCCTCTCCAAGAGAAACTGAAGTTGGATGTATGGAACCATAGATCCATGTGTTCTTTCTACAAGTAGGATGTGGAGAATGGATCACATGTTCTGCTCCACTGTAAATTTGTTGTCGAACTATAGAGTAACTTGCTACAATGTTTCAGAATGAAGTGTGGCATGTAAGGGGAAATATGTGATTTTATCTACAGCTTGGTGAAGCTGAAATCCTGTGACCAAGTTCACAACCTGCTTCTTACAGGTGTTGTGGTGAACAATCACTATATTTGGGATGATCATAATGTAATGTCCTTTAACCAATAACCTCTCTCATTTCATGGTGGAGTGGTAACGATCCACAAGGAGATCCAAGAATCATCCCATCTTCAAATACATTCAATGAAAAATAATGTTAATGATATGAATATATTGTATTCAATTGGAGTTTCTGATAGGGGGAAGAATCCACAAGTGTTTAAATATATCTAATGGATTCCATCGATCCCAGCATGGATAAATGTCAATGTGGACGGTGCGGTGTCCGATGCATCTGGCGCCTCAGGGTTTGTTGGGGTCTCCCACACCTACAGATCTTTTTTAGAGGCTTCCTTTACCATTTTATTGGAGACAAATGTGCTGATGAAGTGGAGTTATGGGTGATGATGAAGGCGGTTAAGTTTTCTTCCCAATTTAGGTGGAACTCTCTTGGGATTGAGCCTGACTCAATTCTCACGATGGATTCCCTCAAGAATAAATCCAAGGAAGTCCCATGGAGACTTCTACCACAATGGATGGAGTGCCTCAATATCTCCCAGACTCTTAGTCTATGGGTCACTCATGTGTATAGAGAGGCCAGCTCAGTGACAAATGGACTCCTCAAGAAGGAAATTGAGGAATGGAGCTCACTTTGGTTTTTGTTTCCCTGTCTTTTCTGTAATATGTATGTGGACTCTGATATGAAGGGTGAGATACACTCACAGATATGTAAACCCTCCTTGTCGCTTTTGTTTTTTTTCATTACTGATTGGTGGGGCTATCAGCTCTAATCCTTTTTCTCCCATAAAATACCCAAAACCCCTAAAAGGCCTAAAAACCAAAAAAACCGCAAAATGCCACTGAAAACTAAAAACGATACTAAAAATACCCAAACATCCAAAAAATCTAAAAAAATTTGAAAACCCTAAAAACCATAAAACCCCTAAAAACTAAAAACCCAAAAACCCTAATAACTCTATAAACTATAAAAATAAAACAAACCATAAATATTTCTAAAAAACTTATGAACCCTAAAACCACATAAAAACCATAAAAACTATAAAACACTAAAAACCCCTAAAAATATCTAAATATATTAAAAATCCATAAAATCATAAACAAGGCCCATAAAACCTAAAAATCCTAAATACCCATAAAAATAAATAAAAACCTAAAAACCCTTGAAACTTTAAAACACCATTAAAACCCCCCAAAACACTAAAAATCCCTAAAACCCGTAAAAAACCTAATGAAACTAAAAACCCAAATACCTTAAAACCTTAAAAACCAATAATGAACCTTAAAAACCTAAAAAAAACTATAAAACCTTGAACCCCCCCAGAACAAACTTTAAAGAACCATAAAAAACCATAAAACCCCTAAAAACCAATAAAAACCCAAAAACCCAAAAACCCCTAATAAACCCTATAAAACCTAAACCCCGAAAAAACCCTAAAACCAAAAAATGGCCCAAAAACTAGAAAAACCCTATAACCACTAAAAACCCAACAAAATACCTTTAATCCCTAAACACTTAAACACCCTAAAAACTATAAAACCCATAAAATAAAAACCCAAAAATTTCCTAAAAACCAAAAGGACTCTAAAATCCCTAAGATCCCAAAAGACCCTAAATACCATAAAACAATAAAAATCCAATAAAACCCATATAAGACTCTTAAAATACTAAAAAATAATTAAAAACCTAAAAACCCTAAAATTTGAAAAAAATTAAAAAATGCTTGAAGACCCAAAAAACCCAAACACCCCTAAAAGTCAGTAAATTCCCTAAAACCCAAAGGATCTTAAATCCATAAAGGGCCATAAATAACATAAATACTATAAAAAACAAAAGGAATAAAGAAACCCATAAAAATGAAAAACTACCGTAAAACCCTATAACCCCTCAAAAAACACTCATTGACCCTAAAAACCCTAAAAATGAAAAAACACCATAAAACCTACTGAAAACCATAAATGACCCTAAAAACACTAAAAATCCTAAAAGACAATAAAAACCCTAAAACACACCAAAACCCTCTGAAACCCTCAGAGACCCTAAAAAAATAAAATACCGTAAAACCCCAAAAAACATTAAAAGACCTAAGTAACTGTAAATACCCTAAAACCCCTAAAACCCATAAAAACCTCTAAAATCCCAAAACCCCCCAAAATAACATTAACACAAAAAATTCACTAAAAATTACAATAAATCCTAAAATCCTGAAAAACCACTAAAACTCAAAAACAATAATTACCATAGAACCCCCGTAAAATAATAAAAAAACCCATAAATTCCAAAAGAACCCTAAAACCCCTAAAGACAATTAAAACCATTAAAACCCCTAAAAACCCCCAAAACACCTAAAAAATATAAAACCCCATAATGGATCTAGGACCCCTATACCTCATAAAACCATTAAATACCTTAAAACCCCTTTAATACCTAAAAATACCATAAACCCCTAAAAACTCTAAAAACCCATAAAAGACTCTAAAAACCCCATAAAAAACCCCAAAAACCCGAAAGGACCCTAAAATCACCAAAAAACAAAAAAGACACTAAGACCACTAGAAACCATAATAGGACCCTAAAACCCTAACAACCCTAAAAGACCCTAAGAATCCTAAAAATACCTTAAAGGTTTATAAACATGTAAAACATAAAGAAACCAAAAACCCTCTTAATGATCCTGAAAACATAAGAAAAAATACACTAAACACCATAAAACCCCAACTAGTCACTAAAAATGCTAAAAAACCCTAAAAAACTTGAAAACCACTAAAAGAATATAAAAATGCTAAAATATACCAAAAGGGCCCTAAAAACCCTAAAATTACTAATGGATCCTAAAAAACCTAAATTAATAAAAAAACAATAAAAAACTTAAATGACCTTAAACACCCCTAAAGCCCCCAAAAAAACTAAACGACCCTAAAACCCCTAAAAGTCTATAAAACAATAATGGTACCAAAAATCAGAAAATCCAAAAAGACACTAAAACCCCCTAAAATCCATAAAACCCCTAAAAACATTTAAAATCCCTCAAACAGCCTAAAATAGAAAAAAAAATATAAAAACCCCCTAAACCCCTAAAAGGACCTAAAAACCCCAAACCCTAAAATCCCTAAAACACCCTAAAATACTAAAAAGTCATAAATACCAAAAGAAACCCTACAAGACCAAAAAAATTGTAAATAATATTAAAAGAAACTAAAAACCCATAAAAACCCTAAAAATATCTTAGAACACAAAATGATCATACAAACCCAAAAAACCATAAGAAACCCTAAAAACCCAAAAAGACTAGAAAAATCCTAAAAACATTAAAAATATTGAAAACCCTAAAAAACATAAAAACTATAAAAATAATTAAAATCCCTTAAAAACCTTAAAAACCCTAAAAACCATTAAACACCCCAATAAACACAAAAACCCCTAAAACCTAAAAACTATAAAACCCACCTAAAACCCTAAAAACCCTAAAAA
This sequence comes from Viscum album, assembly GCA_963277665.1. Lineage (NCBI taxonomy): Eukaryota > Viridiplantae > Streptophyta > Magnoliopsida > Santalales > Viscaceae > Viscum > Viscum album. The sequence goes on from OY728142.1 coordinate 603,561,024, forward strand.
CCCTAAACCCCCCTAAAACCCCTAAAAAGCCTAAAAATTCTAAAAACCCCTAAAAACACTAAAAATATTTAAAAAATACTAATACAATAAAGGAAAAAAACCTTGATGAAACCCTAAAAAAATCCATAAAATTACTGAAATACTGTAAAAACCCGAAAAATCCTAAAATCTTAAAAATCCCTAAAAGCATTAAAACCCCCAAAATCCCTTAACCCCCCCCCCCAAACCCTGGATAAAATCCTAAAAACCCATAAGAACCCTAAAAACATTAATAACTATTAAAACACGTCTAAAAGACCCTAAAAGTCCTTAAAACACATTAAAAATCCTAAAAAACTAAAAACGTAAAAAACGTAAAAAAACATAAAACCCCTTAAAAGACCCTAAAACCCTAAAAATCCCTAAAATATGCTGAAACCCATATCAAATGGTTAAATTCCATAAAACACTCAAACTCCAAAGAAATTCTAAAAAATCACGAAAACCCTAAAAACCCTAAAAATATATAAAATCCCCTAAAACACAGTAAAATAACTAAAACCCCTAAAACCCCTAAAAGACTTTAAAACCCTTAAACAACCTTAAAACCCCTAAATCCTAAAAAAATCCCTAAAAACATTAAATCCCTAGAAAACCCTAAAACACTATAAAAACCCAAAAGACATTAAAGACCCCTAAAAACCCAACAAATCCTAAAAAAACCTAAAAAAACCATAAACCCCAAAAATGCCCAAAAAAACCTAAAAGAACCCTAAAAACCATAAATAACATTGAAACCCCAAAAAACTTTAAACAATAAAAATAATTAAAACCTTAAAAACAAAACAAACCCTAAAACCATAAAAAAGAATCCCCTAAAACACATAAAGACCCTAAAACCATAAAATCACAAAAATATCCAAAAAATCCCTATAAAACATAATAAAACATAAAACCCTAAGACCCCCAAAACCATAAAAATCCTAAAAAACAAGAAAACCCCTAAAAGGACCTAAACCCCTTAAAACTATAAAAAATCTAAAAAACTAAAAAACCTAACAACCCTAAAACACTTAAAACACTAAAAAAAATGAAGTCTAAAAAATTATTAAACCCCTAAAAAATAATTAAAAGCCTTGAAAACCCTAATAAATAATAAATAATCCTAAAAAAACCATAAAACACCGAAAAACATAAAAACCTACTTGGAAATGCTAGAATCCCTAAGAACGACCTAAAAAAATCTAAAATTCAAAAATCCTAAGAACACTAATTACCCTAGAAACCACTAAAACCCTAAAAAATCCAAGAAAACCTTAAAAACCTAAAAACTCTACGAAAATGGACATAGAGGATGGAGTAAGGAAGGAAACCATGTTTTCATAAGGATCTCACATGACCCCAAATCACGATCTTCCCTAAATTCAATAATGATGATACAACCTTGGTTAACCATATTTTCTAGGGTATAAAGAGATATTTCATCTTTACAAACCAATAATTTCAATGCCTGATGGCATTCATAAGGTTTCAAAGGCATATGGTTTGAAGATGAATTTCGCGGAGGTGGTGAAGTCTGTGGCTTTGCATACTTTCACTAAATTTGGTGTTCCTTACCCTGGCTGCGTGTTCAAGAAAGGGTGTGCAGTGTATGTTTTTGGAAATCACAATGTAGTGGAGGAGTGTTTAAGATTATGTTGAATCTTCATAATCATGAGAGTGAAAACACCGAAGGGGAAAAGTCTTGGAAAATTTTCAGATCATACCAAATGAATTTTTGATATTTGGGGGTTCAACGAGTGGAAGATGATTGCCATGGTAAGGGGATATTACCACATTATCTTCAATTGTGATGACTTGAAAAGGAGGGCATAGAAATTTGGATCACTCAATCTCAAACCAAGATTCCTCTAGATGCAAGACTAGGATTGGAATTTTTATCTGTATAGTGTAAAAAACACATTCACATAGGTTTGGATCAGTTTATGTAAGATAAATTTGCTTTATTATAATCCCTGGATTGTCTGGGACATTGCATCTTCAATTTTATTCCCCATCAGAATTGGTAGGGAGACTAGAAACCCAAAGTATTGACATTACACCAGGGTCCTAATTATAGTCGATACGGTGGGAACCCTGGTTGAGGAGGTTGTTCTCAACAATCTTGAAGATAGATTCACCCTTGAAATTCAATATGAAAGAAGGGGAAAATTCCGTCTTAATTATAATTTTTTTGATCCTCTATATTCGAAGTGTATAATAATGAAGGTTTTAACAATCTGCAACCTCCTAGGGAATGAAGCCAATACATGCAAGAAGAATTGTGGGGCCAGGAAAGGGAAGGGTAATGATAGACATGCTAGTGACCCCCTCCCCTCTAGGATCCCATTACCTTTTTTCCATGTTAGAATACATATGTTAATGCTGATGAACTATTTCCAGAGCCCTCAAACAAGTATAATCATGTTGATGAGATTCCTCCTCAGGACCCTGCTGAGATTCCCCCAACTTCTCTACCTAGCCTGCCCAATGTTGATGAGTCGGGGGAACCTATTTACAAGACACCCCACCCCACCTGCAAGGAGATACTAATCATGCTGGGGAACCTAGTCAGTATGCAATTTCTACTACCAATGAGGCCATGCATCTTGTGTCTCACCAAAATCTGGCCATTGAGGTTCCTCCCCAGGAATCCACTCCTATTGAGGCCACAATTAACTTGGATCCTATCCAGAATACTCCACGGTAGGCCTTGCCTATGCATGATGTTTCTCCCCTCAACATCCAATCTGAGGATAATTACACCACTATGATATCTACTAATGAGGAAAGGGAAACTCAAGCCCTTATCCAGAAGGGTCCCTTGTCGTGAACTACATCACTTCCAAATTTGGTCTCTACAAGCATGGTATTGAATGCTATAATTTCTATGTAATAGGTGTCCATTTTTGAGGGATTAACTATGCTTGGGTTGATTGCTGACTCCTTCATAATTGTGACTTCAACCTAGGCTATGAGGAGGAAACCTAATGAGGGTGTATCTAATGAGGGGATATGCTAGTTGAATATATTGACCCCACTCAATTCAAGTTTCTAGGCTAATGATTTTGAGGACCATCCCACTGAAGATGCTTCCCTTTGGGTCCATACAACTGGTTCTAAACCCATGAATCAACCTATTGGAAAACATATAAAATAAATAGAAGAAAATTGATGGGTAGGGAAGCAATTCTCCACTTTGTATGTTTAAAAATTTTCCTCATGCTAGGGGCAGAACTTCGGAATGATAATCGTGTTCTAGACTTTCCAAGGGCATGGGGATTCACCCACGACTTCATCCCTTAGGCACTTTCTCCTCTCCAAGAGAACAATTCTCGTTGGTATTGTGGAACCAATGATAAACTTTGAAAACTAGAAGGGATTCAATTGGACCATCCTTCAATACTTCATTGTCTCCCACAATAGGAATGAGAGTGTCTTAGAAACAGTATGGGTCCAGATGCATGATGACAATCAGGTTTCTTCATTTCAGGCATGATCTCAAATTATCACCCTCTCAATATGCATTCAAGATGCTACTTTAACCCTATTATTTGTGTATGAATCCTTCTTGCACACTAGTAGAAGGTCCATATATAGGAAGTTGGCTCAGAAAAATGAGCTTATTGAAGATTTAAACACTATATTGAGACTAAATGATAATATTGGACCCAATGTTTCTTGAACTAATACTGAGGAAGTATTTTTCTACTTGGATCAGTGTGACCTCACTGAAGTTCCTATTGTTGTATCCTCCTCTACATGGGGAAGGTTCATTATAAATGGAATAATGGATAGTAAGCTTGACATGTGTTTCTATGAAGTTACCGAAATGAGTTCCCTCAATAATATCTATGGGTTTACTCTCCCTAAGTTAAAATTGAATCAACACCCCCCAATTTTTGATCTATGGGAGGGTATCATAAGGTCAGCCCCTATTCCCTTTAAATTCAACAATTCTTGCCTCACGATTCTTGGTTGCATGGAAGTGGTTATCAATTCCCAGAATAGAATATTTCATGGAAGCCCTCATTTCATTATGGCTTCCAAGATCAAGAAAATCAACTCCATTATGAAATAGTGGAGCATGAACATTTTTTAGGCTAGATGAGAACATTAAGGTTACTGAATCTCAACATTACATATGCCAAATTACCAACCATATAATACTTGTACCTTTTTGGGAGGATATGTAGCTTCATTCTAAGCTAGAAGATCTTCTAGATCTTAACTAGTGGATTTTTAGGAGTCATTTTCATTGGGAATGGATTTTCTTAAGAATCTAAGCTCTGAGAAATGATTAAGGATATCAATTTTGTAATTCCAATTTGATGGGACTTACTTTGGCTGGAATCTAACCCAATTCTTGCGGTGGATGACCCGAAGAATAAGTCCAGGAGAGTTCCATGGAGACTCCTCCAATAATAGATTGAATGTATTAGTCTCTACTAGATTCTCACTATCAATGTCACATGGGACTATAGATAGGTGAACACGGTGGCAGATGCGCTATCCAAAAAGGCAATTGTGGAAAGGAGCTTTATGTGGACCTTTGTCACACTTCTTTTTTGTGCTCCCTCCATGGACTCAAACATGATGGGTGTTCTATGAACCCATTTAAAAAATCCCTCATTTGCAACGCTATGTTTCTAATTTTTAAATTAATTTTTTGGGACCAAGAATTCTTGGTCATGAGCCTTATTTTCCCTAAAAACTATAAAACTCTAAAAATTCCAAAAAACCCTAAAAACACAAAAAAACATAAAAACCTGAGAACCACTAAAACTACATGAAAAAACTAACAAAATAAAAACCCCTTAAATACTTATAAATATCCTATGAATCCCATAAATCCCACAAAACCCTTTAAAACTGTAAAAACCCTAAAAAACCCCTAAAAAGACTAAAAATGCATTAAAACCAATAAAAACCTGAAAAAATACTAATACTCCTAAAAATCCCAAATACCCTTAAACCTATAATAAGCTTAAATCCCTTAAAACCAAAAATCCCCATAACCCACCAAACCCCAAAAGGCCCCTAAAAGAACCTAAAACCCCCAAAAGACCCTAAAAACCCTAAAACCCCTAAAGGCCATAAAAACCCAAAAAAAAACCATAAAAGACTCTAAAACCCTATACTATGGTATCATTAAATAGTTTTGACATCTACTGATGTCAATTAGCTCATTATATTGCGTATTCTTGGAGATAAAAAAACCCTATACTATGGTTTCATTCAATAGTTTTTATGGGTTTTGTGGTTTTTAGGGATAGTTTTTAGGTGTTTTAGAGTATTTAGGGTATTTAGTTTCAGAGAAAAGAATTAACAAATCCTAAAACCAATAAAACCCCTAAATACCCTAAAAATACATTCAAACCCTAAAATCCCTAAAATCCATAAAACCATAAAAATGGTAAAAACCATGAAAAATCCATAAATCCCATAAAACCCAAAATACCCAAAAAACCTAACAACCCTAAAAACTCTAAAAAACACTAAAACCCCCAAAAAACCAAAAAAAATCTTCAAAACCATAAAAAACTTTAAAACCCATAAAAATCCTCAAAATTCTTCCAAAAAATAAAAAAACCAATGACTCGTATAATCCCTAAGAGGCCCTAAAACCCTAAAACCCTAAAAACCCTAAATAATAAAAAAGAACACTAAAAATGATAAAGGTCACAATAACCCTAAAGACCCTAAAATCTATAAAAACCATAAAATATCCTAAAAACTCTAATGGAATTTAAAATCCTAAAAACCACCGTAAAGGACTCTAAAAACCCTAAAACCCTAAAATTCCCTAAAAAACTAAAAACCCAAAAAATCCTTAAGGCACCCTAAAAACATTAAAAGATGCTAAAAGTACTAAAAGTAACCATAAATGACCATAAATTACCCAAAATAAACCCTTAAAACTATAATAACCATAAAAACCCCTGAAAGACAATAAAAACTTGAAAACCCAAAGAGGAACCAAAAAACCCTAAAAGAACCAAAAAACTCTAAAGGAGACTAAAAACCCTAATGGAACCTAAATCCCCCAAAAGAACCTGAAAACCCTAAAATACCTAAAGGGACAAAAAACCCTAAGAACCCTAAACTACCCTAAAAACACAAAAAGATATAAACAACCCTAAAAACACAAAAGACCCTAAAACCCCTAAAATCCCCAAAAGACCATAAAAACTAAAAACATAAAAACCAAATAAAGACACTAGAGCACTAAAATAACCTTAAAAGACCTCAAAATACCATTAATAAAACACTGAAAGACTCCAAAACCGTAAAAATTATAAAAACCAAAAAGAAACTTGAAAACCATAAAAACCTAGATGACCTAAAAAACCTAAAAGATCATAAAACCCTAAAGGATAATTAAAAAAGAAAAAACCCTAAAGGAAAATAAAAACCTAAAAACCCCTAAAATCCCTTAAACACCCTAAAAGCCATTAGGTCCCTAAAAACCCAAAAATGATCATAGAAACCTAACAAAGCCCAAAAAAATCCTAAAACCACCAAAAAACCATAAAAGACCCTAAAACCCAAAAAAACATAAGAGACTTTGAAGCCCCTAAAAATAATAAAATGCACTAAATACAATAAATCCATAAAAATTTAAAAAACATAAAAACCACTAAAAACCCTAAAAACATTAAAAATCCAATATTTTAAATACCATAAAATCCCTAAAATCTCTAAAAACACTAAAAACCATAAAACCCAAAAAACCATTAAAAACCCAAAACCCAAAAAACCATAACAAAACCTAAAACCTAAAAATCCTAAAACCCCTAAAAACATGTAAAATAACCAAAATATCCCTAAAAGCACAAAAACTCTATAACCCCTAAAACACTGAAAACCCCTAAAACTCTAAAAACCATAAAACACTTGAAAAACTCTAAAAACTAAAGGAACCCTAAAACCCTAAAAATCATAAAACACCTTAATACACTAAAAACAATAAAATACCCTAAAAACTCCTAAAACCCTAATAGATTCTAAATATTAATATAATCCTTAATAGACTGAAATAACCCAAAAAACTATAGAAGAATCTGAAAACCATAAAATATTTTAAAGACCATAAAAATAAAAATAAAAATTCAAAAACCCCTAAAAACCCTAAAAGACCCTAAAAACACCTAAAAATCCTAAAAATCAATATAATCCTAAAAACCCCGAACAAAACCCAAAAAAATATAAGAACCCATACAACCCGTAAAACCCCTAAATACATAAAACCCCCCAAAACCCTATGACTATACTAGCCATAGAAACTCCATAAAATCACTAAAAATCCTAAAAATATGTAAAAAAAGTAAAACCAAATAAAAACCTAATTTAAATGAAACCCCTAAAAGTCCAAAAAAACCCTAAAAACACTAAAACCCCGACAAAAATGCCTAAAAAGAGTAAAATCCCTTAAATCTCTAAAAACATAAAATCCTAATAACACTAAAAACCCCTAAAATCCATAAAAAGAAATAATAACCACTAAAAAGGAACTAATCCCCAAAAAATACCATAAAAATCTCTAAAATCCCTATAAAAACACTAAAACTACAAAACTAAAAAAATATAAAAACCCAAAAATACCATAAAACCCCAAAAAGTTCTTGAAAACACATAAAACCCATAAAATACTGTAAAATCCAAAAAAACAATAAAAAATCATAAAACCCTAAAACCACTAAAAATAAACATACCAAAAAAATAAAAAACCCCCCTAAAACACCTAAAAATCCTAAAAATGATTAAAAACTACAAAACCCTAAAAACCCATGAAACACATAAATTCCCTACAACCCCTAAAAATACTAAAGACCCTAAATAACATGAAAATCGTTAAATTTTTTAAAAAACCCATTAAAAATCTGAAAACCCATGAAAACCTTAAGAAAACCCTAAAAACCATAATACCCTAATAAAAACTATAAAAATCCTTTAAAACCATAAAACACTAAAAATTCATTAAATAACACAGAAAAACATAAAAACCCATAAAACACCTAAAAACCCTAAAAACCCTTAAACTCTAAAAAAACCTAAAATAATAAAAACTCTAAAAAACTATCAAAAACCTAAAAACCAGAAATACAACAAAAACACATAAAACCCAAAAAAAGAAAAAAACCCATAAACCCTAAAAACCATAAAAACCACAAATTCCTAAAAACCATAAAAACACTAAACACCCTAAAAAACATAACACACATTAAAAAATAATCCAATAATGTAAAATCCCAAAACCCTATAACCGACACCCTATATCCAACACCAAGAACCATTAAACCTACACCATAAACCCTATACCGTACACCCAAAACCATAAACCCTACATCACAAACCCTAAACCCTATAACCTATAACCATCCCCCTAAACACTAAATCGTGTAGCCTAAACCAGATATGCTACACCCTAAACCCCAAACCCTAGACCCTAAACCATATACCCTACACCACGAATCTGAAAACCCTAAACACTAAACCTTATACCCTAAACCCTAAACCAAAACCCCTATACCCTAAACCCAATACCCTACACCATATACCATACACATGATACACTATACCCTACATCCCAATCACAAATTCCTACACCCAAAATCGTAAACCCAACACCCTAAACCCTACACCCTAAACCCTACACCCTATACCCTATACACTATACCCCAAATTCAAAACACTACACCCTAAACCCTATACAACACACCCTAAACTATAAACCCTTCACCCTAAACCCTACACCCTATACCCTACACGCTAAGCTTTATACCCTACACCAAATACCCTATACCCTACACCCCAAACCCCAAACCCTACACCCTAAAACCAATACCCAATACCCTAAACCATATACCCTATACACATAACATATACCCTAAACCCAAAACCCAAAACACTAAACCCTAAACTCGATACAGTACACCCTAAACTGTATACCATATAACCTAAAACCAAAAACCTAAACAATATACCCTAAACCCTATGCCCAAACCCTAAACCCTATAACCTACACCCTATACTTTACACCATAATATCTAAACCCAACACACTAAACACTAAACCATAAACCATGCACCTTAAACCTCATACTCAAAACCCTAAACCCTAAATCCCACACCTTAAACCCTAAATTGTAGATGCTAAACGCTAAATGCTAAACTCTAAACCATGCACCCCAACCCCTATAACCCACACCCTAAACCCTAAACCCTACATCATGCACCATAAACCCTACACACTAGAACCTAAACGATGTACCCTACCCAATAAACCGTAAACCCTATACCCCACACCCAAAAATCTATACCCTCCACCCTAAACACTAAACCTTCCACCTAAAACCTATACCATGAACCTTAAAGCATAAAACCTACACAATAATTCCTACACCCAACACCATACACCCTAAAACCTACACCCAAACCCTATACACTAAACCCTATAACCTACACCATAATGTATAAGTATACACCCTAAACCCTAAACCCTAAACACCAAACAATATTTCATACACCAAAAACCCAAAACCATATAGGCTAAACCCTATACCATACACCCTAATCATTAAACTATACACCCTAATCCAGATACCCTACACCCTAAACCCCAAACCCTACATCATAAACCATACACCCAACACAATAAACCCAATACACTACACCCTACACCCTATACCCTACACCGTATACCCTAAAAATTAAACAATAAAAAATAAACCCGAAAATGCTAAAACAACCATAAAAAATCCTAAAACCCCATAAAACTCTAAAAACTGATAAAACCCTAAAAACCATGAAAACCCTAAAATCAAAAATAATATAAAACCCAAAACCCTAAAAACTCTATAATTAATAAAAAATTTAATAACCTAAAAACACATATGAAAATCCCCCAAACCCTAAAAACCTTAAAAAATCTAAAAACACTAAAAATGATAAAACCCATCAAAACCTGAAAAACCCGTAAAAACACTAAAAACTATTAGAACGCTTTTAACCACAAAACTCTAGAATCTTAAAAATCACACGAAACCCTAAAAATCCCTAAAAATCCTATAAAATTTAAAAAAACCCTTGCAACCCAAAAACCCCTAAAAACCAACCCCCTAATAGTCTAAAAGAACTATAATACCCCTTAAATGACCTAAAAGAACACTAAAAACCCTAAAATAAACGTAAAACACAATAAAACTCTAAAGATATACAAAACCCTAAAAAACCCTAAAGGACCTAAATACACAAAAAATTCTAAAAACCCTAACAAGACACTAATACCCCTAAAAACTAAAAAACCTAAAAAACCATAAAACCTTAAAAATCCCTAATCCCTCCTAAAATACCCCTTACATACTCTAAAACCCCTAAATCCTAAAAAACACCCTAAAATCCCCTAAACCCCTAAACCCCCCTAAAACCCCCAAAAAAACCCCAAACCCCTAGAATCCTTAAAAAACTAAAAATTCTAAATACTATATAAAACCTAAGAAATTCCCTAAAAACCATAAATCCATAAAAACCCTAAAAACCATAAAAATCTCATAATACTCCTAATAGAACCTAAAATACCCCAAATCCTTAAAATCCCTTAAACCACTAAATAATCCTTAAAACCACAAAACCCCTAAAAATACTAAAACCCCTAAAATCTCATAAAACCCCACAAACAATAACCCCCCCAAACCCTAAAAACCCCTAAACCCCCAAAACACCTTACAACCCCTACAATATCTAAAAACACCAAAAACCCAAAAAAAAACACCTAAAACCCGAAAACCCTAAATTCCCTAAAAACCCTAAAAACCCAAGAAAATATCTAAATTCCAAGAAAATCCTAAAAAACCATACAAACCTTAAAACCCCTAAAAACCCCAAAACCCCCAAAAACCCCTAAAAACCTTAAAAACCAAAAAAAATCCTTAAAAGGCCCTAAAACTCTAAAAATTATTAAAGATCTTAAAAACCATAAAAAACAATAAAAACACTAAAACCCCCTAAAAGGGCCTAAAACACCAAATAAACCCAAATAACCCTATATAATCCTAAATGACCTTAAATACCCCTTAAACAGAATAAAAACCCATAAAACCCCAAAAATACCTAAAAGTACCTAAAATATCTAAAAACCCTATAAAGGCAAAAAAACATAAACACCGCTAAACCCCCAAAACGACAATAAAAACCCTAAAACACCAAAAAATTATAAACCCCCTGAAAACCCTTAACCAATCCTAAAAAATCCTAAAAACCTGTAAAACCCTAAAAATCCAAAAAACCAATAAAAACAATAAACACCCTAAACCCCCTAAAACCCCTAAAACCCTTGAAACCCATAAAATCTTTATAAGATACAACAAATGGTAAAACCCCTAAAAAATTATAAAAAATATAAAATCCATAAAAAACCCTAAAACCCATATAAATCCATAAATCCATAAAACCCTAAAGCTTAAACAATCCCTCATTACCTCAAATTCCCTAAAAATGTAAAACTCTCTAAAACCCTTAAACCCCATAATTACCCTAAGACCCATTAGAAACCCCTAATATCCTAAAAACCTAAAAGTCTAAAAACTCTAATGGAACCTAAAAAACTCTATGAAACCATAAAAAACACTAAGAACTCTAAAAAAACATAAAACACATAAAACCTTAAAACCCTAAAGAACTCTAAAACCCCTATAGACCATAAAACCCTCAAATCCCTTAAACCACTAAACCCCTAAAAGTCCCAAAAAACAATAAAACCCATAAAGCCCCCAAAAACCATAACCCACCCCAAAATACCCAAAAATGTGAAAACCCTAGAAAAACAATTAAATACCCTAAATGACAAAAAAAAAACCCCAAACCCCTAAAAGATCCTAGAAATCAAATAAACCATAAAAGAAACCAAAAACACAAAGGATTATAAAAGACTCTAAAACAACCTAAAACTACTAAAAGACTCTAAAAATTATAAAAATCTTATAGGACCCTAAAAACCATAAAAAATCTTTAAAGCCCAAAAACCCTTAAAAATCATAATGGCCCCGAAAAACCCTAAAGAACCAAAAACCCAAAAAACCAAAAAAACCCCAAAAGACCCTAAAATACTAAAAAACATTAAAGGTCATAAAAAATAAAAAATCCCCTAAACCCCTTGAAATCTTAAAAACCCATTAAAACAACAAAACCCCTATAAATCCTAGATACCCCTAAAACCCATAAATGACCTTAAAGGACCCCAAATACCCTAAAACACCCTAAAAACTCTAAAACACAAAAGTACTAAAAAACCGTAAACCCCCTAAAAACCCTAGAAAACCCCAAAAACCTTGAAAAAACACTAAAACCCATAAAATTGATAATAACCCTAAAAATCATTCATACCCTAAATATCTCTAAAAATCCAATAATGACCTTAAAACACTAAAAACCGTAAAACACCCAAAAAAGACATAAACCCCCTAAAAATCATTAAAACCCTAAGAAAATCATAAAAACATCAAAAACCACAAAAAAATGTAAAAGACACCTTAAAACCATAAAAAATATAAAAACACCAAAAATAACTAAAACCTTAAAAACACATAAAAACACTAAAAAACAGAATACCCAAAAATCACTAAAAATACCTAAACACCCTAAAACAAATAAGAACCTCCAAAACCCCTATAGACCATAAAAAGAATAAAAATAAAAAAACTATTAAAATTCAAAAAACCATAAAACCCCATAAAACCCGTAAAACCCCTAAAAATAATAAAACCCATAAAACCCCTAAAAACCCAAAAACCCCATAAAACAAAAAAAATCCCAATAATCTCTATAAACCAAAAACATTAAATAACCCTAAACCCTACACCACACTCCCTAAAAATTATGCCCTTAACCCTATACAATATACATAGACCAAAACCCACTCCCAAAACACTATACCATAAATCTAAAACACAAAACCGTTCACAGTAAACCCTATATCCTAAACTTTATACTCAAAACCCTAAACCCTAAATCTTACACCCAAAACCCTATACAATAAACCCTACACCCTAAACCCTATACCCTACAACCTAAACCATAAAACCTACACCCTAAACCGTAAATCTGATGATGTAATCTTATAACCAACATCTTAAATCTTAAACCCTAAACCTAAAACCCTACACCATATACCCTAAACCCTAAGAGACCATAAAACACATAAAACCATTAAACGAACTAAAAAACCCATAAAAGAACCTAAAAATCAATAAAAGACCCTAAATGCTTTAAAACCCCGAAATACCCTAAAATACCCTACACCCCATAAACCCTAAAAGAAACTAAAACCACTAAATCCCCTAAAACCCCCTAAATGATCCTAATAAAACTAAAAACAAAAAAGTCCATAAAGAACCATTAAAACAATTAAAACCCTTAAAATACTAGAAACCCTTGTAAACCCAAAATAACCATAAAATCCTAAAAATCATAAAAAACCTAAAAACCCATAAAACCCCTAAAAATACCTAAAACACCAAAAAAATCAATAAACCATTAAATAAACCCTAAAAACCCAAAACCACTAAAAATCTAGAAACCCTTAAAACACTAAAAAAACCTAAAAAACTTGAAAACCATAAAAGACCCCAAAAAAGATAAAATCTCCTAAGAACCCTAAAAACACTAAAAATGACCTATAAAACCTAAAAATATTTTAAAACCCAAAGAATTATAAGAAGACCCTAAAAATCATATAAAACCCTAAAAATCCATAAAAACCTAATGAAACAATTAAATACCCAAAATCCATTACACAAAAATAAAATCCTAAGAAACCCCTGAAACACCTAAAAACACTTAACAAACCTAAATAGATCCAAAAACCATAAAAAACCAAAAAACACTAAAAGTAACCAAAACCCCCTAAAAACCTAAAACCCCCTAAAATTTTAAAAATCCCAAAAAACCATAAAAAACCTAAAGACCATAAAAACACTAAAATCCCTAAAAATTATAAAAAAACATAAATCCCGCTAAAACCTATAACCCCTACCAAAATCCCTAAATACCTTAAAAACATAAAAAGACTAAAATTACACCAAAACCCCAAATATCCCTAAAACAATATAAAAACCCCTAGAAACCCTAAACCAATAAAAACACTAAAATCCCTAAAAACCTAAAACCCCTAAAAACCCTAAATACCCATAAAAATCCTAAAGTTCATTAAAAACTAAAAACACACAAAAACCCAAAATCCTCCCTAAAATTCCTAAAATGCACTAAAAAGACATAAAAGCCTAAAAATACAAAAACCCCTAATAACACAAAAAATAAAAAAACAATAAAAAACCATAAAACCCAAAAAAAACCCCTAAAAATACACCAAAATACCTTAAAACACTAAAAGACCCTAAAACCACTAAAATAAACTAAAATATTTAAAACCATAAAAGACCCTAAAAGTCCCTAAAGACCATGAAAACCATAAAGACCCTAAAAGTTTGTAAAATCGTATAGAAGTATATAAAAACATTTAATTATATGAAAACAAAAAAATCGTAAAAAACATAAAAACACTAAAAACCCTTGAAACACTAAAAATCCTAAAAAAACCTTAAAACCTCTAAAAACCATAAAATATTCTAAAAACCCTAAAACCCTGCAGAACCTATGGACCCAAAAAACAACCTAAAACCCTAAAACCCTAAAACCCTAAAAAACCATTAATAACCCTAAAACCGTTAAATACTTTTATACGCTCAAAACCCATAAGAATCCCAAAAATCCCTAAAACCCATGAATAACCATGAAAAACCCTTAAAACCCAAAAAAACACAAAACCCCCTACAAAATCCTAAAAATCATATAAAACCCTATAAAACCCTAAAACCCCAAAAGATACTTAAACCAAAAAACCCCTAAAACCCCAAAAAGAACAGTTAACACCCAAAAACCATTAAAAAACTAAAAAATACCAAAAATCACTCAAACCCCTAAAATCATAAAAACACTAAAAATCCCTAAAAACATAAAAACCCATAAAAAAGTGAAAAATTGAAAACTCTAGAACACCATAAAGCCCCTAAAAAACCACTAAAACCAAAAAATCCCCTAAAACCCCAAAAAAACCCCTAAAACCCCCTAAAAGACCCTAAAAACCCAATGAACCTGAACATACCCTAAAACCCCTAAAACCCCTAAAAGACCCTAAAGACACTAGAAGATTCTATGAACCCAAAAAAATGCATAAAAGACATAAAAATCCCATTAACACCCTTAAACCCCTAAAAAATCTAAAAACCCATAAAACCATAAAAAATAAAAAATCCCTAAAAACAATAAAGATCCTAAGAACTCCTAAAATCCCAAAAAACCCCTAGAAACCCAAAGAACCAAAAAAAAAACCCATTATAAACCATTAAATTCACTAATAATATATAAAAAACCAAAACACCAAAAAAATTAAAACCCAAAAAAAAACTAAATACACTAAAAACCCATAAAAAACCATTAAAAACCCTAAAACCCATAAATACTCCTAACATTTAAAACCCCCTACAAACCCAAAAAACTCCAAAAAGCAATAAAAAAACCTAAAATCTCTAAAAACAGAAAACACGCTTAAATCCAAAAAAACCCTAAAAGTCATAAAAACCTATAAATGATAAAAAATAACTAAACTCCCTAAAAGTCCCTAAAACTCCCAAAAGACCATAAAACCCTCAAAAGACCATAAAAACTCCAAAAAATCATAAAAGAATCTGAAGCCCCAAAATACCCATAAAACCCTTAAACACCCCAAAACCCTAAAAACCATAATAACTTACAATAACCCTAACCCCCATTAAAACCCTAAAAAAACTAGAAAACAGTAAAACCCCTAAAAAATCATGAAAACCCCTAAAAACCATTAAACCTATAAAAACCTAAAAACTGTTAAATACCCTAAGAACCATAAATCATACAAATTATTAAAAACCCCAAAACTCTACAAAATAATTAAAACCAAAAACCATTAAAACCCTAAAACCCTAAAAAATCCTAAAATCCCTAAAATCCATAAAAAAAATAAAATCCATAAAATAATAAAAAAAATAAACCCCCAAAAAACCTTTAGAAAACCCCAAATTCCCCTATAACATTAAAAAACCCCGAAACCCCGAAACCCCCTCAAACACCAAAAAAACTATAACATGAAAAACCCTAAAAACCATGAAAAATCATAAAAACCTTTGAAAACTTAAAATCACCTGAAAACCCAAAAACTCCTTGAAAAACTAAAACACATTTAAACCCTTAAAACCCCTAAAAACCCAAAACACCCTAAAACCCACCAAAAAACCAAAAAACATTAAAACCCCTAAAACACCTAAAACACTCTAAAAACCCCTAAAACCATTAAAAATCATAAAATCCATTAAAAAAACAATATGTATAAAAACGTAGAAAATTATAGAATACATAAAACCCTAAAAGGAACATTAAAACCACCAACCCACTAAAAATTGTAAAACCCAAAAAACCAGAAAAAAATACAAAAAACCTGAAAAACCTCCTTAGATGATAAAGATCACTAAAAACTCTAAAAACACAAAAAATTTCTAAAAATTCTATAAAATATCAGGAAATCCTAAAAACTCTAAAAACCCAAAAAACCCAAAAAACCAAAAAAATTGTAAAAACCCAAAAAATGATTAAAATTTATAAAAATACCTAAAAACACTAAAAATCCTTAAACCCCTAAAAATACTAATAACCATAAAAAAAACCTAAAAACCCCCCAAAACCCTTAAAACCTTAAAACCTAAAAAAAACAAGAAAACCTTATATACCATAAAACCCTAAAACCATTAAAATCATTTAAAACCCATAAAATCCCTATAACCTTAAAAAAATACAAAAAAAAATAAAAATATGAAAAAGTATTTTAAACCTCTAAAACCCTTAAAACACTCAAAACACCTAAAAACTAGAAATCACTAAAAAAATACTAAAAGGCTCCAAAAACAATAAAACCCCATAAACCCCCTTAATAAGCATATAAAATCAACAAAGACCATGAAAACACTTAAATACCTTGATACCCAAAAAACCCAAAAATATCTTAAAAAATCTAAACAACCCTAAAATAGTAGACATCCTAAAAACACTACAAACACTAAAAATCCTATAAAGTATGAAAGATAAAAACCCCTAAAACCAAAAAAAACGTTTTAAAACCCAAAAAATAATAAAAAATCTTAAAAAAACTAAACATATAATAAAACACCTAAAAACCCCAGAACTCATAAAGATCCCTAAAAATGTAAAACCCTAAACCCCATAAAAACCCATAAAACACCTTTAAACCCCGAACCACAAAAAATTCCCAAAACACCCTAGAACCACAAAAAACGAAAATAAATCCCATAAACCCCCAAAAACATTAAATACCCTTAATAATGCCTAAAAAAACAAAAATACCAAAAAACTCTAGAACCCCTAAAAACCCTAAGAACCAAAAAAACCATATAACTTTTAAAAACTAAAAACCATTAAAAAACACAAAAAACCCTAATAACCCTAATAAATTAAAAAAACCCAAAAAACCCTAAATAACAAAAAAAACAAACCTTTTGAAGCCCAAAAAATAATAAAGAACACTAAAAACACTAAAAATCCTAAAAATCCTAATAACACCCAAAACACTAACAAAACATAGAAGTCCAAAAAGACATATAAACCCTAAAAATGGTTAATACTCTAAAACCATTAAAAACACCATAAAACCCATAAACCCTTAAAAACCCATAAAAGACCTAAAACCCCCAAAACCCAAAAAAATGAAAAAAACCCTAACATACCATAAAAACCCTCAAACCCTAAAAAACATAAACAAACTTAAAACCCCTAAAACATTAAAGATGATAAAAACCATAAATACCCCCAAGAAACCCTAAAGGCCCTAAAACCCTAAAACCCATAAAGGCCCTAAAAATACAAAAATAGATTAAAAAACTAAAAAACCCTAAAAATAGTAAAAATACTAAAAAACTGAAAAACCATAAAGAATCTAAAACCCAGAATCCTTGAAAAGAAACTAAAACCCTAAAATACACTAAAATACAATAAACCCCTAAAACCCCAAAAAGACTATAAAATACCTATGAAACCCTTAAAATAAATTAAAAAAACCAAAAGAACACTAAAAATCCCTAAAAAAATATAAAAACCTCAAAGGAACCTAAAAACACTAAAAGAGCCAAAATAGTTATGAAACCCTGAAGGACCCTAAAAATAGATAAAAAAATAAAGGCCCCTAAAACCCTAAAAACTATAAAGGAATCCAAATAACCCTATAACCTTTAAAGGACCCTAAAAACCTCAAAATACCCTAAAAGACCATTAATACCTAGATACTCCTAAATGGACCTAAAAACCATTAAAACCCTAAAGAAACCATAAAACCTGAGAAAACAATAAAATATACTAAAACTAAAACCACTAAAGGACCCTAAAAACCATAAAAACCATAAAAACACTAAAAACCATGAAAAAAATAAAAAAACAAGACCCTAAAAAAATAAATATTTTAAAAATGATAAAAATAGTGAAAACACGAAAAACCCCAAAAAGACCCAAAAAATCCTAAAACCCCTAAAAACCCTAAAAACACTAAAAAGACCTTAAAACTAGAAAGAAATCATCAAAATCTTAAAACTTATAAAAACCCTAAAAAACCTAAAAACTCATAAAACCATAAAAATACTAAATCCTAAAAAACCCTAAAACCATAAATCCCCCTCAGACCCTAAAAACGAAAAAACACTAAAACCCTAAAAACCCAAAAAATAATAAAAACACTAAGACTAAACAATCACTAAAATCCCTCAAAACCCTATTAATCCTAAAAATACTAAAACTCCTAAAATATCTTAAAAATCATCAAATTACTTCAAACCCTAAAAACCATTTAAAATAAAAAAACACATAAAAACCTTAAAAATCATAAAAACATAATAACATAAAACCCCCAAAACAAATATAAAATCCTAAAAACAGAAAAATTAAAAAAGGACCCTTATAAACCTTAAAACCATAAAAACACTAAAAAACCTCAAAATAATTAAAACCCCCCAAAACTCTAAAATCACTCAAAAACATAAAATACCCTAAAACCCCTAAAACCCCTAAAATAACATTAAAACCGTAAAATACCAAAAAAATATAATACAACCCTTTAAAACCCAAAAAATTCTCTAAAAATACAAAAGAACCCCTAGGTGACCCTAATAATATAAATGAAGCTAAAAGAAACTAAAAACCAAAAGGATTATAAAATACCCTAATACCAGCTGTGAATGCTGTGACTCTACATAACAGGTTTCTGGACTTAGCCTCGGCTGAGCTGGTGGATCCTAATGTGATGGCGGGAGATCTGGCACAGGGGGATGTGGATGAGTAGGGTATGAGGGATGGGGATGAGTATAAACTATCCTTTGATTAGAAGGAGATGATAGTGATAGTGGATCAGACCTGGATTCCACGGGTGTGAAGCCCCAATTGGTGAGATGCACCCCTAGTGCTTACTGGGTGTGACGACACATAGAGACTTGTCATGGGGGCTGGATCAAATCCTCTTGATGAAGAAGCTAGTGGTGTAGAGGATCTTCTTGGTGATCATGTTGAGGACTCGGTTGGGATCCATCCACCAGGGCCCAACATTGATAAAGGAGAGCTGGCCCCGAACCTGCAGAGGGCCATGGTTGTTTATAGTGTTCCATATGATGATGACCATTGTGTGATGTTGCATGATATGATTATGGTTGAATGGGAAAGGTTTCCCCTTAAAGATGAGGCCAGGAGACTTGGGGATAGGTTTGTTGAGGATAACCATAGGATAAATGCTTCTTGCAAGGAAGATAAGAAAAAGCTCCAAGAAAAGGGTGGCTCAAATCCTGGAACATGAAGAAAGAATGGGGAAAAAGTGGCCTCAAGTGAATCCAGTGATGGAGTATTTCATGAGAATGCATTCCATGAAGATGGGTCTATCTATGCCCCCCCAAAGTGAAGGCAGCGGAAGGATTACTCTGCCCTTCCAAGACCGATGGTGACCTGGGACACCTCCCGGGTGGTCAAGATGAATCTCAAAGTCAATAAACTGGAGTGGCCTCCATGAAATGATGATAAAGGGAGGACGAGAGAGAAAATTTTGACTTTTCTCAGTATTCAAGAGGAATATAAGTCAGGTTGGGACTCTATGGACATAGGATCTGGCTCAGACTTCTGCTTTAATGATTTGGGCGTTGGGCTTTGTGTATACTTTATATACCACAGTGTGGACCTGGATGACTTTGGTGGTGACATTAACTGACTTTCTCAGTTGCACATTTGTGTGTTTTCTATTATTTTGGACTGTTGGGGTGTGATTATTTTGTGTCTTTTTCCTTTTTTCTAGTTGGGGATTGTCCTTTGGGTATTGGTCGATTGAACCTACCCCTCCCCGGTCTGTAATATCCTCTTTTTCTTAATAAATTTTGGGGGGCTAGGCTAGCCTAGTCCTGCACCTCTTGTACCCATATACCCCTTAAACCCCATAAACCCATAAACCCACATAAAAACCCTAAATAACTTAATAAACCCCAAAAACAATAAATCATTAAATGTTCATAAAACCCCTAAAACCCTAAAATAACTTAAAAACAAAAAAACCCTTAAACCTTAAAAAATATTAAAATACCCCAATACCCTATTAAATTTTAAAGGAAACAAAAACCCTAAAAACCAAAAAAATAGCCTAAAACACTAAAAGAATACAAAAACCAAAAATAAACTAAAACCCTAAAATCCCTAAAAATCACTAGAACCCCTTAAATACCCTAAAAACCATAAAAACCCAAAACACATAAAAAATATTAGAACACCTAAAAACATAACAAACCATAAAAACATAAAATATATTTAAAACCCAAAAAACACTAAAACTCCCAAATAAAATCCCAAACCCCCAAAAAACCCCAAAAACAGAAAAAAAAAACCTAAAGAAACCAAAAAAACCATGAACCTCCTCCCCCAACCCTCTCCCCCAAAAAACACTATAACCATAAAAACCGTAAAAATACTACAAATCTCTAAAAACCATAGTACACCATAAAACCCAAAAAACCAAAAAACACTGAAAACACTAAAAACAATAAAAACCCCCAAACCCCCCAAACCCCATAAATCCAAAATCCTAAAAGAGGATGGCGGCACACTCCACCATCTCTCTCTCTATCTCTATTCTTCTTCTAGGATTTCCCCAGGATTCTTCTTGGGGTTTTGGTAAAGGATCTTTGCTTATTCTCTGTTCTTGATGATGGTGTCCTATGGAGGCACTCTTCGGACTCAAGGAGGTTTTGGTTTCATGTCTTTTGTGGCTTCAACTTCCCCTAGCGGTGTATTGGCTCGTGCCTTCGGATTCTAATGCAAACCGTGATTGGATTTTTTTATTAGTATGTTCGAGCATTAGCGGCCATGGAGGATGCGCGTTCTGCTATGATTTCAGATCAGATCGATTATGAAAGAAACAACACTGACAGCACCATGATGGATGGAATCCCCAAAGGACATCATTCGTAGATCGAGGTTGAGTTTTTAGATTTGTGTATTCCATGGATGGGTCAGAGAAATCAAGGATTTCAACAGTAGAAGGGGTATAAATGGCGGTACAAGATCAAGCCTCATCGATGGTTGGTTGCCTCTTCTGGTATACTGCCTTAGTTTTCAGTTTCTTCTCCGATGATGATTCAAATCAGGTTTGTTGCCTCTTTTGTGATGTTGATCTTGCAATTTTACTCTGTTTCTGGTGTGCCGGTGGCTCATGGATTTAGCTTTTTAATGATTAGTGGGAGCATGCTTTATCTGCTATTATGGATTTTTTTTATAGTTTATTGGTTTGTTGGTTGGTATGTCCATCTGGTTAGGGGTATTCTGATTGAGTTTCTGGTCGAGATGGTTTTGGTTTGATCGATATTTTTTTTGCTGCTATGAAAATTAGTGCGTGCCAATGTGATAGATTGGTTGTTTGATGATTATTGTTTATTTGGTATGGAAGGAAATGATGGTTGTCAGAAACTGTGGTGCTATATGTTGCTTGCTGTTGGGATGGGATGTGATAAAGATGATGGTTCTTGGAATGGCCATTGGGGGTCCTATTCTACTATGTGTGGAATTATGGAAGCTGTCAGGATACGAGGTTCTGGATGCTGGAAACTGAGTTGCTTGTTAATTGATGCCGCAATTATAGGTATGGTTGAAGGGGGTGCTAGCTATTGGAAACTGAGGTGTTGGAGTTTGGCTGCAACTAGGCTAGAAAATGAGGAAGCAGATGTCTATGATTTTGGTGATGGTGGTTCTGTGTTTTTGGTGGTTGATTTGATTGGTGAGGAGGTGATGGGGCTTATAAACTATGAAGTAGGATGTTGGTTGGTTCTTAGATAGGAGGTTCTAAAGGTGATGATTTTGCGTTACTACTGTGTCAGGCTATGGTGCTGGTGGGTTTTCCATGATGCTACTACTACTAGGCATAGGTTGTTTGACTCTGCCTTCTCTTGTGTGTTTTTGGGTTTTTTTGGGGTTCTTAGAGTTCTTAGGGGTGTCCGGGGACTTTGGGTTGGGGGTAGATTGATTCTTCTCCTCCCTTGTTTGCTGTGTCTTTTTCTAATAAATTGGGGGAGGGGTCAGGAATTGCCAAGCCCTACACCTTTCTTTCCCTAAAACCCCTAAAAACACCTTAAAACCACTAAAAACCATAAAACCAATAAAACCATTGAAACCCTAAAAAATCACTAAAAACATCAAAATAACCATTAAAACCCTCAAAACCCCTAAAAGATACTAAAATCCCAAAAAAACCCCATAAAAACATAAAACACTCAATAAAACCCATACAACCCCTTAAACAAACTAAAAAACCCTAAAAACTAAACAAAAAAAAAATAAAAAACATAAAAAACACCTTAAATACCCTTAATACCCTAAAACCTCGTAACAAACCAAAAATACACTACTAATTCAAAGACCCTGCAAAAAACATAAAGGACCTAAAAATCTTAAAAACATTAAAAGAACCATTAAAACCATAAAAACCCCATAAAAAGGAAAAAAAATAAAAACCTTAATATCCCAAAAAACATAGGAAACTGAAAAAAAAACACATTAAAATCATAAAAACCCTAATAAATCCATTAAACCATTAAAATCCTTAATAAAACCCTTGAAAACCCTAAAAAACTAAAGCCCCTTAAAACCCTAAAAGACCTTATGACCTAAAAAATCCCAAAAAACCATAGAACGCCCAAAATCCCCTAAAATCTGTAAAAACACTAGATGCTCAAAAAAACCCTAAAAACTGGGAACCAACAAAAAACCCTAAAAATCCCCAACAAACCCTAAAAATTTAAAAAACCCAAAAATTCTGTCAGAATCTGATAACCTCTTTAAAACCCTTAATCCATATACCCTACACCTAATCATTAAACCCTACACCCTAAACCCTATACTCTACAACATAAACCATAAACCCTAAACCATATACCCTACCCCCTGAAACCCTAAACCCCACCCCATAAGCCCAATAACATACACCACAAACCCTATACCACACACCTTAAAAGCTATACATTACACCAGAACCCCTATAACATACACCATAAACCATAAATTCGACATCCTATACCTTATACTGTACACCCTAAAACCGAAACCATACTACCTAAACCATAATCCCTGTACCCAAAACCCAAAATCCTACACCATAAAACATATACCCTATACCCTTACCCTATACCATACACCCTATACCATATTCCCCACATCCTAAACACTATACACAACACCATAAAACTGAATCCCTACACCTTAAACCCTAAAACCTACACCATAGACCCTACACCCAACATCCTAAAACATAAACCCCACACTATAAACCATATACCCTAAACCGTAAACCCCAAACCCTTCATGATAAAAAATATTCCCTACACCCACAACCCAAAACCCTACACCCTAATCACTATACCCACACTTTAAACACTGAACCATACACCCTAGACCCTAAATCCTACACCCTAAACCCTAATCCCTAAACCCTAAACCCCCTCCCAAAACCCTACACTATACTCCTTAAATCCTAAACCATAGGCTATAAACAAAAGACACAACGCCCTAAACCCAAATCCCTAAAACCTACAACAGACACCATAAACACTAACCATATACCTCAATCCTCATACCCTACAATATAAAACACAATCCATGCACCCTAAACCTAATACAATGCATCCTAAACCCATAACCAAACACCATAAACCCTATACCGTCCACCATAAACCCTAAAACCTGCACCCTAAACCTTATACCCTACATCCTAAATCCTAAACCCTACACCCTTAACACTATACCCCACACCCTAGACCCTAAACTATCAACCATAAATCCTAATCCATAAACCCTTCCCCCTAAACCCTATACCCAACACCCTAAACCATAAACCCTAAACCCTAACCCCTATACTCTTCCCCCTACACCATGTACCATACACGCTAAACACTATATCGTACACCCAAAATCCCAAACCCTAAAATCCCTAAACAAACACTACAACCCATAAAAAAATCCAAACTAACATAAAACCCCTAAAAATAATCAAAACACTAAAAAATGAAAAAAATACTTAAAACCCCTAAAGACCCTTAAAACCCCTTAAAACCGAAAAAAATCTAAAAAAACTAAAACCCATTAAAATCTCTGAAAAAACTGAAAACCCTAAAGACCCTAAAAAACCTAGAAAATGAAAATAAAACTTTCAAAACACTGAAAATCCTAAAAAACCCATAAAAACACGTAAATCCCAAACAACCTTAAAAAACACTAAAAACCCTAAAAACAAAAAAAACTAAAAATTTTGAAAATCCTAAAAACACTAAAAACCCTTTAAAACACAAAAATCAATAAAAGACACAAATTATCCTAAAAACATAAAAACATTAAAACCAATAAAACCCCTAAAAACCATAAAAAACTCAAACTATAAAACCCTTATAACGCTAAAAAACCCTAAAACCCTGATGAACATTAAAACAACATAAGAAAACAAAAAACGTGAAAAAATTAAAAACCTTAAAAAACCTAAAAATGCATAAAATGCCTTAAAAATCCAAAAACCCCATAAAACACCTAAAACCTGAAAAACCCAAAGGAAAACCATAAGAAACCTAAAAACAATTAAACTCCCAAAACACTAAAGAACCCTAAAACACAAAAAATCCAAATAACATTAAAATCCCTAAAACTACATAAAACATTAAAAAGGAGTAAAAACACTACAAAACATTAAATACCATAAAAATATTAAAACCCTTAAAATCCTAAAAAACTCTAAACCCCCTAAAAATCCAAAAAAATCATAATAACTCCTTATAACCCAGAAATACCCTAAACAACCTAAAAGCCTTTAAAAACCTAAAAGAACATAAAACCCTAAAAACCCTGAATACCCTAAAAACCGTAAAAGACCATAAACCCCAAATAAACACAAAAGACCAAAAATGACAATATACAAACTAAAAAAACACTAAAAACCATTAAACACCCAAGAAACCCATTGAAAACCCTAAAACGCCCTAAAAACCCTAAAACCCCTAAAACCAAAATAAAATATGAAGACCCAAAAACCCAAAAATAATCCTAAAAATATTATAAAACAAAATTATCCTAAAATCCTAAAAACCCTAGAAAACCTTAAAACCCTTTAAAACCCCAATCCCCCCAAACCCTAAAATGATAGAAAATTGAAAAAACCCATAAATATTTGGAAAAATAAAAAAAGAAATATCAAAAAGTCCCTAAAAGATTCTAGAGACACTAAAGACACTAAAAACCCTATAAAGATGAAAAATACCCTAAGAAGTCTCTAAAAATCATAAAAACCTAAGAGGTCCTTTAAAGCCCAAACCACCAAATGGAACTTAAAAATTGGAAAACCCCCTAAGACCCCAACACCATTAAAGGACCCTACAAACCTTAAAAACACAAAAGGTGTCCAAACCCCTTTTAAAACCTAAAGCATCCTCTAACACCAAGAAAAATCCTAAAAGAAAATAAAAAACATAACCCCCCTACCCCACCCAAAAACCTCATAAAACTCATAAAACACCACAAAAAGCTTAAAAATCCCCTATAAGACCACCAAAACACTAAAAGACTCTAAAAATCCTAAAAACCATAAAATACCCAGAAAAATTAAAATAAATCAAAATTCCATAAACATAAAAAACCTAAAACCCCTAAAACCCTAAAGAAAAAAAATTCCAAAAAACCCTAAAAACTATAAAACACTCTAAAAAACATAAAAGCCAATAAACCCCCTAAAAACCCTAGAAACCATAAAACACCTAAGAACTTGTGAAACCCCTAAACCCCCAAGATCCCAAAAAACCCTAAACCTCATAAAACCCAAAACCATTGAAAACATAAAACAACCCTAAAACCCCCCAAATAACACTAATACCCTAAAAAACTCATAAAAAAAAAAGAAACCCCTAATACCACAAAAATAGCAAAACACCCTAAAAAATAAAACCCTAAAACCATAAAAAATCAAAAACCATAAAAACCTATTACTAAGAGAGAAAACATATGTTCTATACCCACACCCTAAAATATAATACCTTCACCCAATACGTTACACTCTGAACCCTAAGCCATAAACCCTGCACCCAAAACCAAACCTAAAACCGCACACCCAAAACCATATACCCTACACCCTAAACCATAAACCCAACACACTATACCCAATAACCCACACCCTAAACTATAATTCCTACACATAAACCCAAATACCTACACCCTACACCCTAAAAACTACACCACAAACCCTAAAAGACACAGAAATTATCTAAAAATTCAAAAATGATTCTAAAAAACCCAAAAAGACTCTATGTACCTTAAAAACCTAACAAACCTAAAACCCACTGAATATTCAAAAAACCTAAAACCTTTAAAAGATCATAAAATACCTAAAAAGACTAAAGGATCCTAGAAACCCTTATAATCCATTAAAAATTCTAAAACCCATTAATCCCCAATATCCCTAAAAATCATAAAACCCTAAAATAGCTTAAAACCCTAAACACCCCAAACCAATAAATTTCCTTAAAACCCTAAAAAAATAAAAATCCATAAAAAACTAAAAAATTCTAAAACCCCTAACCCCCCACCCAAAACCTTAAATAAACCCCAAACCCCCTTAAATCCAAAAAAAATACCTAAAGCCCCTTGAATGCTCTAAATCCCTTCAAAACAAAAAAATACACTAAAAACCCAAAACCCCCAAAACCCTAGAAAGACCCTAAAAGCCCCAAAAAACTAAAAATTCCCTAAAACCCTCCAAAAAATAAAAGACTCTAAAACACCATGAAACCCATCGAAAATCATAAAACACTAGAAGACCATAAAACCCTCAAAAGTCCCATACGAACCCATAAAACTCCTAAAATATCATAAAAATACTTAAAACCCCTAAAAC
The DNA here is from genome assembly GCA_963277665.1 of Viscum album. Classification (NCBI taxonomy): domain Eukaryota; kingdom Viridiplantae; phylum Streptophyta; class Magnoliopsida; order Santalales; family Viscaceae; genus Viscum; species Viscum album. Next base: position 603,588,570 of record OY728142.1, read on the forward strand.
CCTAAAAGTCCATAAAAACCAAAAAGGCCATAAAAACCTGTAAAATACCCTAACAGAGCCTAAACACCCCTAAAAGGCATTAAATGATGGTAAAGACCTTAAAAATACCAAAAACATTTTAAAACTCTGAAAATAAAAAGTCAATCCTAAAACCCCCTAAAACACATAATTACCACTAAAAGCCATAAAAACTCTTAAAATCCTAAAAACCCTAAAAACTCTAAAAACCATAAAAATAGTAAAAACAACAAAGCACTGAAAACCCCTAAAAATCTTAAAAGTATAAAAAATCCTATAAAAAAGAAAAACCCCTAAAAGACTCCAAAATAATATAGAAACCAAAAAAGAGCCTCGAAACCCTAAAAGGATAAAAAACACACAAATCTCGAAAAGAACTGAAAACATCGAAAACCCTAAAACCCCTAAATATCCATAAAACACCTATTTTTTTAAAAAAACTATAAAAACCATAAAAACTCTAAAACCTCTAAAACCCTTAAAAAATACAAAAAACATTAAGAGCCATAAAAATCCCTAAAACACCTAAAACCACAAAACCCCTATAAACCTTACAAAACCCTAAAAACCCTAAAAACCCAAATAAGTTATAAAAACACTAAAAACCAAAAAAACACTCCAAACTTCTAAAAAACACAAAGAGCCCTAGAAACAGTAAAACCCATAAAATTTCCTAAAAACCATAAAAATAATTAAAAACCCTATAGAAACCCTAAAAACATTAAATGAACCTTAAAACCCCTAAATCCAATTAAAGAGTACTAAAAAATAAGTCAAATAAAAATCCTAAAAACCCAAAATCCCCTAAAAACATTAAAATCCCAAAACACCCCTTGAAACCATAAAAACCACAATAAACCCAAAAACACTAAAAAACCAAAAAAACATTAAAACCCCTTAAAACCTAGAATCTCTAAAAACACTAAAATCCTTATAAACCCATAAAAGTACCAAAAACCCTAAAATAATCTAAAAGACCATAAAAATCCTAAAAGATATTAAAACCCCAAATAGTCTAGAATACCCTAATAGACCCTAAAACCACTATATGATTCCTAAAAGTCCATAAAACCCCATAAAAACCTTTAAAACTCTTAAAACGCTAAATACCCTTGAAACTCTAAAAACACTAAAAACCATAAAAACCTTAAAAAACAATACAAATTTCTTTAAATCTATAAAACCCCTAGAAAGACCTAAAAACTCTAAAACCCCTAAAAACCCATAAAACCCATAAAAAAATTTAAGACATCTAAAACCAAAAAAAATCTCAAAACCCCCTAAAACCCTAAAAACCTAAAAAACTCTAAAACCCTAAAAAATATTTAAACTCTAAAAACCATAACATCCTAAAAACCCTAAAAATACCTAAAACCGCCTAAAATACTAATACCCACTAAACTCCTAAAAATCCTAGAAAACCGTAAAAAACCTAAAAACACCTAAAATCCCTAAAACCCATTAAAACCCTAAAACCCCTAACAGATCCTAAAGACCCAAACAATCTTAAAATCTCTTAAAACACTAAAGGAACCAAAAAAATATATAAAAACCAAAATAATTCCCCTAAAAACCATTAATATAAATTGAAAACATATAACCCCTAAGATCCTTATAAACATAAACCCCCTTAAATAGTTAAAAACCCTAAAAACCCAAAAACAATATTAAAAACCCTAAAAAATATGAAAATACGAAAAAAAACAAACCCCCACCCAAACCCCTAAGAGACCCCAACGAACCCCAAAACCCCTAAGAAAACCATACAACCCCTAAAAACATCTAAATTCCATAATACCATAAAATACTCTGAAAATTAATAAATCACATAAAAAACCTAAACACCCCTAAGAACCCAAAAAAACCAAAAAACCAAAAAACCCCAAAAACTCTAAAACCCATAACAACCCTTAAAACCCTAAAAAACCTAAAAACACTAAAAACCATAGACACACTAAAATAATATGAAAATCCCTAAAACCCCCAAAAATAATAAAAAACCAAAAAACTCTAAAACCCCCTAAAAATAATATGAACCCTAAGATGACCCTAAAAACCCAAAATCCATCAACACATGTTAAACCCTAAAATCATTTTATACAAACTAAAAATATTAAAAACCCATAGTGCTCTAAAAACCATAAAAAACTGAAAAAAAACCCTGATACCCTAAAACCTTCAAAAACAATTGAAAACACCTTAAAAACCCTAAAAATCATAAAAACACTAAAAATGTAAAATAATTTTAAAAACCTAAAAAGTGACCAAAAAACCTAAAAACTACAAAAACCCATTAAAATCCTATCAAGAATCTTTAATCACATAATAACTCTTTCACCACCAAAAAACCCAAAAAACCCCAAAATGCCCCTGGAAACCCCAAAACAACATAAAATCCATTTAAACCACTAAAAACCCTTAAAAATAAAAAAAATAAAAATAAAAAACCCAAGAAACCCCTACAAATACAAAAAAAACCATAAAACACCAAAAACCTAAAAAATTAAAAACCCAAAAATATTCTAAAAATAAAAAAACACTAAAATCCCTTAAAACCCAAAAGACTCTAAAAGAACCTAAAACCCCTAAAAGACCATAAAAACCCTTCAACATCCTAAAAACCTTAATAAATTAAAAGAACAAACCATAAAAATCTAAATACCAAAACAAACCTAAAAAACCCATAAAAATAACAAAAAACTCTAAAAAACATAAAAACACTATAAAACATAAAAACTGTTAAAATCCTTAAAAAAATTCTGAAAACACTAAAAACGCTGAAAGCCATAAAAACCCTAAAACCCCTAAAACCCCTAAAAACCTAAAAACCCCTAAAACACTAAATATATAAACCCATAAAAATTAAATTAAACCATAAGAACCACAAAACCAATAAAACAGCTAAAATCAAAAACCCATAAAACCCCCTAAATATCCCCAACACATAAAATACACTAGAAAATTTAAAAAACACAAATAACCCTAAAATTTTAAAAAAACCCTATGTCACGTAGAAATGCACAAAACACTAAAAAATATGAGAACTCTAAAAATGAAAAAATTTATAAAAACCCTAAAACCATAATTAAATTAAAACCCCTCAATAAAAAAAGAATTTCAAAATGATAATCCAAAAGAGAATGAAAGGAGGATGCCGCTGCTCTCTCCTAGGATCTCCCTCACGACGTGACGATCTCTAGGGTTCCCTCTTGGAATCATCTTCAGCGGCATCATCGATCTATTCCAGTTTGAGCTTTGCGATGCAGATGTTTTTCTGTTCGAGTGGCTTCTTCCCCTTGCATGATAGTGGAATCCAAGGTAGATAGTGGATGGTGTTGGGATCTGGGGGGTTGTTTTAGGAAATGGAGGAGACGGCTTGGTCTGGATTTTGCTTCGTTTTGAATTGGTTTTGTTAGATCTGGCTGCTACTTCTCCTCGGGGGTCAGCTTTGTTCCTTGGCAACAGTGGTGATGGGTCTTCAATGATCTGGGCGAAGTCTAAGAGGTCGATGGTCAAGTCAACGTGGGCACAATGGATGTCTTGACGTCTAGACGGAGGGGTGCCTGACCCGATTTTCAGGTATGCTTGTTAGATCTGGGTTTTGTCTCGTCTTTTCAGGTCTTTTGGTGCTTGGCGCTTTGGCTCTCATATTTGGTGTGGCAAGATGCTCTGGTAACTTCTTCTAGGAGATATTTGGCATCGTTTTGGTTGTAAGTGTGTTTGGCAGGCTTCGAGACTTCCTGGTGATGGCATTTTCGGTTCTGTGCTTGGATCTGCGTTTCTTGTTTAGACCCGAGGAGGGTCTTGCTGGCCTTCCTGGCATCCCAAATGGTCATGGTGGACGAAAAGGGAAAAGATGCAGGTTTTGTTTCCTGTTTCTGCTTTTTTGGTCTCAGATATTGCTACTAATGAAGGTATAGTCATTCTGTGTTGTGTTCATTCTGATATGCTGGCCTGCGTGCTCTTGTGTTGTGGCTGGTTTTGTTTTGAGTTGCTATTACTACTGAATGATGGTCGCTAGATTCTATGGTGTTATATGATGTTTTCTACTGGTTGTGGGTTCCTTCATAAGTTGCTGCTGAATTTTGGTTGGATATTGAGTTGTTGGATGATGAGCTACTGGTATTTGGATACCTCTTCCCTTGAGAGGAGGTGGTGGGTGATGGAAATCTGGTATGGTGGTATTGATTGGCGTTGGTGCTGCTGGTTGCTGAGGTGGAAGTGGGATGCTGGCTGTCGGAATCGGATGGGCTGGATGTTGGCTGTTGCTTGGATGAGATGTGATGTTACTGATAATTTGGAGGTAACAAAGTTACTGAGTATGTTGATGGTGTTGTTGCTACTGGATGTTGGTTGCTGCTTGGTTGGGACTGCTATTGGGTTTTTTTCTTGGCTTTGTGTGTTTGTTCATTTTTGATCTTTCTATTTTTTGGGGTCTTTTACGTTTTGGGTTTGTAAAGGGTTTTTGGGTGCGGGTCGTTTGACCCCTCCCCTCCCTTGTCTGTTGTGTCCTTTTTCGTAATAAATTTTTTTTTGGGGGGGGGGGGTTTGGAATAGCCCGATCCTCACATCTTCCTTGCCCTAAATACAAAAAACCCTAAAAACCTCAAAATCCCTAAACCACAAAAAACCCAGAAAACCCAAAAAACCCAAAAAACCCAAAAAACACTATAAAACTCTTAAAACACCCCAAACCATAAAATCTGTAAAAAAACCCAAATAACCCTATAAATAAATTAAAATATTAAAAATACTTAAAAAAAAACAAAAAACCCCTAAAACCCTAAAAACCCTAAAGGAACATAAAGGTCCCTAAAAACCCATACAAAACCCGTAAAACCTATAGACCCCCATAAAACCCCAAAACCCCCAAAAAACCCTAAAAACTCTAAAATCCCCTAAATTCAAAAAAAATCCCTCAAAACCCTAAACAACCATAAAAGTCCATAAAAACCCTAAAACCACTAAAATACCATAAAACGCCTAAAGCAGCTAAAAACCCCTAAAAGTCCTTGAAAATCTTAGAATCCTCTAAAAGAACATAAAAACCCTAAAACATAATAAGGAATCTAGAGACCCCAATGAGATCATAAAATAACATAAAACACTAAAATGCTATGAAATCCATAAAACCCCTTTAGGATCAAAGAAAACATAAAAATTTTAAAGGACTCTAAAAAAAATAAAAAACTAAAGACCCTAAAATCGTAAATACCCTAAAAACCATAAAACCCAAAAATGACACTGAAACCCCAAAAAATCCATAAAACCCCATAAAACCTTTAAAATAAAATAATACCCATAAAAACCATAAAAGTTCATAAAACCCAAAAAATCACTAAAAGTACCTAAAAACAATAAAAACCCAAAAAACCTTATAAGATCTGAAAAATTGTAAAAATATAAAAAGCAGCTAAAATAACCTAAAACACTAAAACCCCTAAAACCCTAAAAACTCTGAAAACCATAAAAACCTAAAAACCCCTAAAATTATAATAATCACTAAAATCCATAAAAACCATTTAAACTCCTAAAATCCCTAAAATCCCAATAAAACTAAAAAACCCTAAAAACACAATAAAAAATAAAACCCCTAAAATTCTTTAAAAACATAGATGACAATAAAAAAAACTAAAACCATAAAAATCCCTAAAAACTCTAAAAACCCTAAAAACCATAAAAACCCTACATACTCAAAAAACCCTACAAAACAAAAAACTCTTAAAACCTTAAAGCCCTAAACATTTTAAAAATCATAAAAAACACTTTAAACACCTAAAACACATAAAAACCATAAATCTCCTAAAAACTGAAAAACATAAAATGCATAAAAAATCTAAAAAACCTTAACAAACCCTAAAACACCATAAAAAGAAAAAACCCTAAAATTCCATTAAATCATTAAAACATCCTAAAATACTGAAACCCCCCTAAGAACTATAAAACACTAAATGAACCTAAAAACCAATAATATCATAAAACCCCTAAAACACTAAAAGACTATAAAATATCCAGAAAATAGAAAAGACTCTAAAACACTAAGAAACAAAAAGGTTCTTAAAATGCATAAAACCCCTAAAAACCCACAAAACCCAAAAATAGACTAGAACCCTAAAGGGCTCAAAAATTCATAAAGGAACCTAAAATCTCTAAATGGCCCTAAAACCCCCCCAAAAAATATAAAGGAAAACAAAATCCTTAAAACACTAAAAACCTAAAGGAAACTTAAAAGCCCATAAAACCTTGATGGAACATTAAAACTATAAAACCCCTGAAGCCCCTAAAAACACTCTGAACGATTCTAAAAAATTATAAAAACCCTAAAAACCTAAAAATCCAAAACACCAAAAACCCCTAAATCCCTAACACACTAAAAAACATAAAACACCATAAAAACATTAAATGACCATAAAAGTCCTATAAAATATTAAAAGACTATAAAAACATAAAAAATAGAGAAAAAACCCAAAATACGTAAAAGAACATGACAAAAATAAAAAACCTAAAAACCATAAAAACCCATAAAACCCCTAACAAACCCATAAACCCTAAAACCCACTAAAACCCTAAAGAAATAAAAAAATAAAAAAACATTTAAACCCATTTAAAATAACAAAACCCCTAAAACCCTCAAAAACCCTAAAACCCACTAAATCCCCTAAAAACATGAGAAAACCATTAAAACCCTACGAACCCCTAAAATAACCTAAATCCCACCAAAACATTAAAACCCACAAAATATTAAAAAACATTAAAACAATTAAAAAACAAACAAACCATAAAACCACAAAAAATGTCCCTAAAATATAAAAAAACCCTACAAGCCCTAAAAAACAAAAAACCTATAAAAAATATAACAAAATATAAAAACCATAAAAATGATTAAAACCTAAGAAACCTTAAAACCCCCAAAAAAACTCCTAAATAACCCTATAAACTTTAAAACCCTAAAATACCGTAAAACTCTAAAATACCCAAAAAAAATCCATATAAATACATATAATATTGATACACACCAATCGTGAGGCATGGTCAAAAGAAATTATAACTTTCCTAGTGCGGCATAGTGGCTAACTGGGGTCGTCTCACCTCAGTAGCCTCTCAATTTGTTCACCTAATTTATCTAAATCATTTGTTCTATCTTTTAATTTGTTGTTTTATGTTTTAAATGAAAAAAATGACAATGTTTTTGGGTTTTTGGTTATATTTTTAAGGAAATAAAATATTTAAATTCTAACTAACATCCAAATGTAAAACTAATGAGTTAATAAAAAATATACTTGGTCTTGGGGTCAGTCTTGGGTTCAATCATTATTTTCCATTATATGTTTTGTTTTTTATTGATAATCCAAACAAGAAGTCTCATGTTTTAATTACTATTTTATATTTATAAATTGTGTAATATCATAAAATGATAAAGAACCCTAAATTACACCTCCTCCTTTAATCAAGGTTGATGAAACTTCTTGGTAAAATAGGTGTTATCTTCGAGGACCCAGCTCAATCAAAGCTATTTCATCCATTTATTAGTTCAAATCCCATCATATGAATAATTAAACAATAGAGAGAGGGAAATATGATTTAAATAAAATAATAGTAATAAATTTAGTTTCATGTCATTGGTGGGATGTCACGAAATTAGAGACATTCATCTCACCATTAATGATAATAAATTTATTACAAATATTACATTAAACTTTATGGAAAATTTAAGAACACCTTGAACTCCCCTCGAGCCAAGCCTCGGGGTCAGCCTCACATTTTTTAGAGTAAGAGAGAACAATGGTAGAATTTGGATAAAGATATGAAGAATTGTGAGAGAAAGAAACAAAATAAAAATAACAAAATATTAAAGAAATAAAATAAAAATGGAATAATGAGGTGTGAGAAGATAAAGAAAAAAATAAGAAAAGAGAAAAATATATAATTTATAGAGTTAAAATAATAATAATTATTAATATTATTATTGTTAAGGGAATATATTTTGAAAAATGATAGAATAATAAATATAATAAAATAAATACTTTATAAGAAATAATAATGTTTTTATAATAATAATAATAATTTTAATAATAATAATAATAATAATAATAATAATAATAATAATTTTTAATCATTATAATTATTATTATAATTAAAGCAGAAATTAATTGTTGAAATAAAAATTAGAAATAATTAATGTTATAATTTATTTAATTAAAATTAAAATTTTTAATAAAATTGAAATCTAAAACAAAAATAAATAAAAACAAAACAAAAAATGAAAAAGAGGAAGAAATGAGGGAGATTTGCCATAACTGTACTCCTCCTTGGTGGAGATCACTTTCGTGGTGGTTTTGATTGATGGTTTGGGATGGAGGAAAGACTAATTTATATAGGCATAGGGGGAGTGGCTTGGTATTAATGGAATTCAAAGATCACTCAAATGAGGGAGGAAATATTGGGGAATTTAAATCACCCGAGGAATTGCGGTGAATAAATATTCTGCATTGAATGAATGAAAATATAAACCACTATATGGAATGGTTTAATCATTATTTATCATGGAAGAACTCATGTAGGCATATGTACTGTGGTGGCAGCGATGAGTAGGAGGTCAGTGGGAGAGAAGTGGCGACTAGTGGATCTAGAATAGTGGTAGAGAATGAGGCTCTTCATGGGCTATTACACATGGAAGGTAGTCGTAATGGAGGTGGATAAGCGGTGTAGAATGGTGGGGAATCAATGATTTTATGAATGCAACAATGCTCTGTGAAGGAAGAGAGCATAGGGGAGAAGCGGTAGTAGTGAAGGGAAGTTCCAGGCATGGTGATCCACGGGGAAATGCGGGCACAAAAATGGAGGCTCAAGCAGCAATGCTTGATGGTGCATGGCCATAGTGAAGGTGGATTACATTACAACATGAGGAAATGAGTGGAGGTTCATTCATGGGGTGGGAGAGACCAGTGTTTCATGCATGGAGTGGCAGCGACTGGTGAGCGATGGTGAATTCATGGGGTGGTGGTGAGTGGTGAGTGGTGGTGAATGCTTGGGGTGGCGGCATCCGATGAGTGGTGGTGCATGCAAGGGGTGACAGGGAGCTGTGAGTGGTGATGCATGAATGGGGTGGAGATGAGAGGAAAGTGGCGGTGCATACATGGGGTGGCGGTGAGCAGTAAGTGGTGGTGCATGCATGGGGTTACGGCGAGCGGCGGTGCATTCATGGTGTGGTGGGACTTCTTGCAAGCCTATTTTTAACACAAAAAACATTAAAATATTTTGAAAATTTCCAAACCATAATCATGATGTCATCAAAATTTCATAAATATGTTCCAAATATAGAACCAAAATCTTTTAACTATTCTTAAAATCATTTTTATTCCTATCATCATAAATTACCAAATTTAACTAAAACATTAAAATTTATGGGTTTTAACTTTTATAATCACTAAAAAATGATTAAAATTTGAATAAAAAATTATACAATATTTTGTTCTATTAAATACTCCCACAATTAAACCATGATTTTACCCAATCATAAAATCTCAAAAATATGTTGAAAGATGGAACTGGTGTTTATTAATAATAAAAAATCAATGTAATAAAATCAAATGATTATCAATTTTAAATAAAATTCTCAAAATTCACATAAAATATCAATTAAATTTCTCATTTTTTAAATAAATATTCAATTCATGTATTTTACTTTTAACCTTTGAAAAATGATTGATCTTCTCTTTTTATTCATCCAATCTCTTCAATTAATTTTTATTAAACTTTCTAACTCATGATTTACCTCACTTGATTTTTTTCACTCATCTCACATGATAAAATTGAAGTGTATTTATTCTTATATAATTAAAACACGATCTTTATCCATAGGATTGTAAAATAACTACTTTTCCCACTTTGTAAATACAAAATAGACATAAAATCAAGAGTTATTTGAAATCAATGATCAAATGTCTCTAAGTCTTAAGGTTAGTAGGAATTGATGTTTTAAAAATAAATCTTAAGGAGGAGGTTTATCTCTTAAAGAATAAATAATGAAATTTAAATTAAATGTTTAATAAAATTATCCCCTTTAATTTACCTACTTCCATAAAGTTCAAAGTAAATATTGTGATCAGTTTAAGCATAATGAATGAATTTTCCCCTCTCATGAATATATATTTCTTATTTTTATACTTTTGTTATTTTTCAAAGAACCTTACCATTTTTTTATTTATTCAAATTTTATGATTAGAATAAAACTATCATCCACCACCTAACCACATATGAATAAATTTATAGGTCTAGTAATAGTGTTTTTTTTCCAAAATCAAAACTTATTTTACAATATGTTTTTTTATTTTCTCAGTTTTTTTTATTCTTAAGAATGAAAAAATAGAGTACAATGAATGATTCCACAACCATTTACTATTCCCTCAATAAGATCCCACCCAAACTACTTCCTTATAATTAAAATCATCCCATTTACCATGATTACCTTCATCCCCAAATATTAAATTTAAATTATCTTGAAAATACTAAGAGTTGGGTTGGAATGGATAAAAATAGCTTAAAACATGGCTAATTACTCTAACGGTAATTCATGGATTATATGGCCTTAAGAAGGATTGATGTAAAGGTGTTATTTTAATGATAAGTGGTTTTTGAAATATTCATCAATCATTTTAAATTTGATTTTTTATAGTCCTTGCTTTGACAAGTTTAAATTCATGTTATAGCAGGTGGCATGTCCCACGATCACTCATGAAATATGCTCAAGATAAAATATGAAGTACTAATTCTAGAAACCCACTCTAGAATGGAACATATGATTTTGGACAATCACTCATGGCATGATTAACAATAAAAAATCAATTTAGATGAATTTTATAAATTAAATGTGTGAAAAATAGTTGGGAAATTTCATGTACATGAATCAATATATTCCCTCAAACCATGAGTCCTCATTTTAATATCCATGCTTCACATTAATCATCCAATTATCCATTTTACTCATTCAATCTTATTAAAATTGAAATCTAAAACATGGAATCATGGGATTCCTAAGAACTCATTTCTCCTAGACAAGTTAAATATATCATAATCCAAGTTTGTGCATGAAATTTCACTTTAAATCTCCAAACATGTTTTGGAAAAAAAATTAGAGAGTTTAAAAGATAAACAATAAAAATGACCTCTATTTCCCATGAATCTCGGTCCTTCTCCTTCACTAGTTGAGGCTGAATTCTTCGATTTATGATCCAAAAAATAGAAAAACTCAATTAAGCACAAGGTTCATGTCATTAAAGATCAAAAAGATAGATGGGAGTGGGAGGTATGATGAACTACTCCTTAAAAAATAAATTGAATTCTAAATTTTTAGAAATCATGGTATCAGCCTTTGTATGATCCCACAAGTGGGCCCTAAATTTTTACATCCCCCAGAATGGCAGTACTATCTCTCATCCATAATCTATTGGTGGGTGGATTTTAATAAATTTGAACCACCACATGTGGTTACTTTAAACATAGAAATATTATTCTCTATTTAGGGGGACTCCATGGACAGAGTACTCAAGATCTACCCCATACTGAATGCGGTGAAACTTGCATGGCAGGGATAAGATGTATAATGGAACCTCCTCCTCTTTGGTTTTTATGTCTGAAAACTTTCTTTCTATATCCAGTTTCTTCTCTAGCTATGATACATTATTAGAATAGTCTAATTTAGAGTTATAAGGTAATTTTTTTAACAAAATTATATTTTGAAAATTCAATATCATATTCTTCCCCTTTTAAGAAAGAAGAATTAATCTCTAGTTCTTCAGGCACACCCACAAGTATCTCTTCATGGGCTTCCTCCAGTAGATGTTAAATATGTTCAGGGTGCTCCATGTGTGACTCAACAGGTGAATTTATTTTCATCATCTTCCTCCATGAAAAAATATGAGTCAACCAAATATATAAAATAAAAATAGAAGGGAGTGATATTCAATTTAGTTTCAATAAAATTGGAAGATGAATGGTTTATAAAATGTTCAACTTCATGAATTGGTTTATCTTGAATATCTTCTTCAATTAAAAGTGCGTCTTTGATTTTATCTTAACTAAATAGAGGTATGTAGTCTATAGCTCTTTTATTATTTCTTTGAATTACACCACCTGGTTAGTTTCTTATTCTTCAATGTCTATAGAGAGGTACAATGGTGGTGATTCATCTACTTTGTAAGGAATGGGGAGATCATCTAGATTTTCAATTTCAACCCAATTGTTCCAAAAATTATCCAAATTAAAATGATCTCCCTCTTGTAAATTTTTTTAAAATGATCTTTTATCTGTCTCCTACAATAATGTTTTAGTGGGGAGGAATTGATATTCTGGTACATCCACCTTAACCTCATTAGGTTATTCAATTTCAAATATAATTAGTGAAATTTCTTCCACCACTACCTCAGGCTCTTATTCTGGATTAGGGTCATGTTTTTCTATTTGTCCATGATCATATTTGAATTCTCTTTCAACTTTTCTCATCATTTTTCTATTATTTCTATATGTTTTCTCGCCTGAGCTCTATTATAATACTATTCTTCTTCTTCATGTTGTTTATTCTTCTTTTTCACCAATGAGTAATCTACCCATGCATAATAATCTAATTTTGAATAAATTATGAAAAGAGAATTTTTATGGTTTTTCAAAGAAAATCTATGAATATATATCTATAATATTAAAATAGAAAAAATAAGTAAACTAATGATTAGATCCCTAATAATGGTTTCAGTTTTGTTACACACATGTCATAGGGTGTGGTCGAAAGCAATTATAATTTTCCTAGTGTAGTATAGTGGTTAACCAAGGTTGTCTCACATGAGGATACTTTCAATTTGTGAACCTAATTTATCTAAATCACATATTTTATCTAAGTTTTTAAGTATAAAATTAAAACAATGACAATGTTTATGGATTTTTTATTACTTCTCTAATGAAATTAAATATGGATATTTAAACTGACATGCAAATACAAATAGAATGAGTTAATAAAAGAAAGTACTTGGTACTACGGTCAGTCTTGGGTTAAATCATTATTTTCTTTTATATGTTTGATTTTAGTTTGATAATCCAAATATTAAATATCATGTTTGAATTATTATTCTTTATTTTCAAATTGTGGAATACCATTAAATTCCAAAATAAATCTCAATTACACATCCTTATTTAATCAAGGTTGATGAAACTCCTTGGTCAAGGATATTTTATCTTCCAGGACCCAGCTCAATCGATGTTGTTTCACCCATTCATTAGTTAAAATCATATCATATGAAGAATCAACTAATGGAGAGAGGGATAAATGATTTAAATAAAATAATAGAAACAAATTCAGTATCATTTCATTGGTGGGAAGTCCCAAAATCACATACATTCACCTCACCATTCATGTTACTCAATTTACAATAGATATAACATTAATCATTAAGAAAAATTTAAGAACACATTAACCTCCTCCCGAGCCAGGGCTCATGGTTGGTCTATCTTTTTAGAGAGTAAGAGATCAAAATGGTTGAAGTGGGAAGAACGGAAGAAGAAGAGAGAAAGAAAGATATAAAATAAAAGGAATGTAAGATAAAAGAAATAAAATAAAAAAGGAAGAATGGGTGATGAGAAGAGAGAGAGAAAATGAATAAGAATTCAAATAAAATATAAAATTTATAAAGAAGTTAAAAGATTACTAATAATAATAATTATTATTATTATTTGGAGAATAATTTCTAAAAAATGTGAGAAGAAGAGAAATAAGAAAATAAGAATTTTTTAAAAAATTAAGAATTTTTTTATTATCATAATAAAAATTTTACTAATAATTATTATTATTAATAGTATACTTAAAGTATAAATTAAATCATGGGACTAAATTAAAAAAATAATGTTTGAATTTATTTAATTACAATTACAATTTTAACAAAAAATGATAACTAAAAAATAAATAAAATTAAAACATAAAAATGAAAAAGAAGATGAAATTGGAGAGATTTATAGCAGCCAAACTCATCCTTGGTGGAGATATCCTTCTTGGTGGTGTCGACTGATGTTATGGGATGGAGGCAAGGATCCTTTTTATAGGAAAGGGGGAGTGGCTCAACCTTAATGGAATTCAAAGATCATGCAAATCAGGTAGAAAATCTTGGGGAATTCAAATCACCCTAGGACACATGGTGAATAAATATTCCACATTGAATGAATACAGATTTAAATCATCAGATGAAAATAGGTTTTTTGTTCCTAAGTATAGAAGAATTCATAAAGGCATCTTAGATGAGGTGGAAGGGACGAGCAGGCGGCCGATGGGAGAGCAGCGGTGGCCGGTGGATCTCGAGCAGTGGCATAGAACAAGGTTATTTGTGGGATTTTCCATACATAATGTGGTAGTAATGGAGGTGCAAAAGCTTTAGAAAATGGTGGGGAATAGGTGATTGCACTCATGCAGTGGTGCTCAACGAAGGCGGAGAGAAGAGGGGTGATGAAACAGTGGCGAGGGGCACTACCAAGCGTGGTGATTCACCACGATATAGATGTTTGGAAATGGAGGCTCAAATATCGTTGTTGGATGGTGCACGATCATGGTGGAGGTGGTTTGTATGGTAGCAGGAGGCGACAGGTGGAAGTACAGGCATGGGGTGGTGGTGAGTGGCGAGCGACGGTGCATGATTGGGGTGGTAGCGAGCTGTGAGTGAAAGTGCATGAATTAGGTGATGACAGGCGGTGAGTGTTGGTACATGCATGGGGTGGAGACGAGTAGTGAACGGTGGTGCATAAATGGGGTGTCAGCGATAGGGTAGCATTGGCGCATGCATTAGGGGCATCGAGCAGTGAGCAACGGTGCATGCATGGAGTGGAAGCGAGTGGCAGGGCATGAATGGGTGAAGGGATTGACTATTGGCCTATTTTTAACACAAAAATCATTAAAAGTGTTTGAAAATTTCCAAAACATAGTCAAAATTTCATTAAAATTTCATAAATAAATTACAAATATAGAACCAACATCTTTTTACTTCTTTTAAAATAATTTTTATTCATATAATCATAAATTACCACATTTAATTAAAACATGGAAATTATAAGGTTTTAACATTGAATATCACCAAAAAATGATTGAAATTTTAATAGAAAAGTGCACATTATTTTTCTCTGTCAAAGACCCTTAAACCAATTAAATGTTGTAAAAAACCCAAAAACCCAATAACACACTAAAACTCCTAAAACCCTAGAAACCAAAAAATGAAAAAAAATATGAAAAAAATTCTAAAAAACAAATAACCCCAAAACCTTAAATCCACACACAAACATAAAATTCCCCAAAATACTAGAAATCATAAATAAAAAATTCATAAATCCCATTAAAACCATAAACACATAAAAATCCTAAAAACCATAAAAAAACCTAAATACCTAAAACTCCAAAAAAACCTTGGATCTCTATAATACCCTATAACCCATTAAAACCCCTTCCGACCAGAAAACCCTAAAACTTGGAAAAACCACTAAAAACCACTTAAATAAACCTAAAAATATTCCGTAACACTAAAATCCACAAAAACCCACTAAAACCAGAAGAACTCGAAAAATTATTTTAAAACCCACAAAAACTATAAAAAAATATTAAAAACAAAAAAAAACGCTAAAACCACCTAAAACCCATAAAAACTATAAAAAATTAATACAGTAAAAAAACCTAAAACCCTACAACCATAAAAAAACTTAAAAACCCCTAAAAACAAAAAAAACCCATACAATACACCCTAAACCCTAAAGCCTTCACTCTAAACCCTAAACCCTAAAACCTAAACCCTAAACCCTAATCCATATACCCTACACCCTTAACCTAAACCCTAATCCCTCAACCCATCACCAAAAAACCCTTAACATATACCATAAACCTTATACCTTAAACCCTATACCCTACAACCTATACCCTATACCCATGACCCTACACCCTACACCCTAACCCGTACTCCCAAATCCATATACCCTATAATCAAAACCCAAAAATATAGACCCTACACCCAAGACCCTACACCCCAAACCATAAACCATGCACCATAAACCCAAATCCCTACACCCTAAACCCTACACCCTATACCATAAACCCAACACCCAACACCCATTAATGTAACCCCAATACTCTAAACCCTAAACCGTACACACTAAACCCTATACCCAAAGCCCTAAACCCCAAAACCAAACCCCTAAACCCTATAATCTAAACCATAAACCCTAAACCCTACACCTTAAACCCAATAATGTACACCCTAAACCCAAAACCATACAACCTAAACCTCATACCTTACACCATAAACGCTGAAACCAACACCCTAAACCCCATACCCTACACCCTCAACCCTAAACCCTAAACAAAAAATCCAACACTCAAAATCCTTAAACCTACACCATAAACCATATAACCTATACAAAAAACCCTAAACCCTAAAAACTACACCATAAACCTTAAACCCTAAAAAATAAACCCAAAAACCCACACCCTACACCCTATACCATAAACCTAACACTCTAAGCCCTATACCCTTCACCTTGAACCCTAAACCCTAAACCCTAAACCCTATAACCTACACCATAAACCCTAAACCCTACACTCGAATCCCTATACCCAACACCCCAAACCCAAAACGCTATACTCTACACCCTAAACCCATAAGCCTTACATCCTAAACCGTATATCATATTCCCTAAACCCTATACCATACACCCTAAACCCTATACCGTACACCCTAAACCCTAAACCCTACACCATAAAACCAATAACCTTCACCATACACTCTATATAGTTCTCCCTAATCCCTAAACACTACATCATAATCCCTATACCCTAAACCATAAATCCTATACTATAAAAACCCTAAAATAATACAATAAAACCCTAAAAATATGAAGAATCATAAAAACACTAAAAATCATAAAAAAAACCTAGAACCCTTAAAACCCCATAAAAATATATAAATTTCCTAAAAACCTTAAAAACACAACATACCCTAAGAGTCCCATAAAAAAATATGAACCCTAACTACACTAAAGCACCAAAAGAAGACATTAAATACCCTAAAACACTAGGAAAACCCTCAAAACCACTAAAAATTAAAAATGTTCTAAAAACCCCAAAGAAACTAAAAACTCCTAAAGCCCAATAAAAACCCAAAAAGGTACTGTAAAATATATAAACACTAGATCCATTAAAATCACTGAAAACCTTAGAAACAACTAATAACTTTAAAAACAAAAAAGATCCTAAAACTCCTAAAATCCCCTAAAAATAATAAAAATTTATGAAATGATAAAACTCATAAAAACCAAAAAAAAGACCTCGAAAAACACTAAAAACCCTCAAATCCTCTAAAAATTCTAAAAATCCAAAAAAATTTAAAAAAATCCAGAAAAAGGTCTTAAAAACCTATAAAACCGTTAAACCCCTAACAAACTCTATAAAACCTTGAAAAATAAAGGAAATCCCCAAAAAACCAAAAAAACCAAAAAAACCTCAAAAAATAATAATAACACTAAAACCCCTAAAATTCCAAAAAACTCTAAAAACCCTAATGAATCCGTAAAACCCCTAATAGAAATAAAAAACATCGAAAATCCTAAAAACACTAAAACCCCTTTAAACCCTAAAAATGCCTAAAAACATAAAAAATCCTAAAAACCAAAAAACACCCTAAAGACCCTTAAAACTGTAAAACTCACCAAATCACTAAGTTAACCTAAAAGAACCCCCACCAAAGACCCTAAATAAACTTTTAAAATCCTTAAAGAACACTAAAACCATTTAAATACCATAAATTTTTTAAAAATGATAAAAACCCTAAACTGCTTAAAAACACCAAAAACCCCCAAAAACATTAAAATTACTTAAAACCATAAAACCCTCTAAGAAAAAAAAAATAAAAAACACTAGAAACCCTTAAAAATAATTAAACATCATAAAACCCCTAAAAATCCCAAAAACCCTGGAAAATCCAAAAAACCCAAAAATAACCCCCAAAATTCAAAAAAATCATAAAAGCCTCTTAAAACCTATAAAACCCTAATACACTAATAACTGTAAAACCCCAAAAACCCATAAAAAACAAAAATAATAATAAAAACCATTAAAATCTATGAAAACCCATAGAACAATAAAAACCTAAAAAACACTAAAAACACTAAAACCCCGAAAAACCCTAAAACCCCCTAAGATATTAAAAACCACAATGACCTTTAAAAGATTAAAACCCCATAAAAACTATAAAAATCATAAAAAAACCAAAAAAATCCAAAACCTCTAAGAAACCTAAAAACCCTAAAAAATTAAAAACACCCCAAACTGCTATAATGCCCTAAAATTCCTCAAAGCCCCTTAAACCGTAAAACCACTAATAATACTTAAAATCCTAAAAACTACAAACAAAACCTAAAGTACCTAAAACTTTAAAAGACCATGAAACCCTAAAACCCTAAAACCTTTAAAAATAAAAAATATCCCAAAACAGCTATAAAATTCATTAAAAGATCATAAACCCCCTAAAATACACTAAAAACCTAAATGTCACAAAAATCTCTAATATATTATAAAATACCCTAAAACACTTGAAAACAGTTAAGGAACATAAATAACCTACAAACGCTGAAAACCTTAAAACACATAAAGGTCCTAAAAAACCCTAAAAACCCTATTGGAACCTAAAAACCTAAAGGACCCTAAAAACCCTGAAGGACAAAAAAATCCTAAAAACTAAAAATGATCTAGAAAAACCCTTAAATACCCTTAAAACCATAAAACCCAAAAAACAATAAAACCCCTAAAAGAACCTAAAACACACTAAAACCCCCTAAAATACCCTAAAACCCCTAGAAACCTCGAAAAGACCCTAAAACCACTAAAAACATTAAAATGCCTAAAATACCATAAAAGAACCTAAAAACCGAAAAATATTAAATGAACATAAAATATTTAAAAACACCAAAAGAACCATAAAAATCATAAAAACCATAAAACCCCCAAAATGATAAAAACTATAAAAACCATAAAAATACAAGAAACCCAAAAAACACCAAAATCCTAAAAAACTATTATATAATTTTGAACCCCCCAAAACCCTAACCACCCCCCAAACAACATAAAAACCCAAAAACCCTAAAAACACCTTAAAACTCAAAAATACCCTAAATACCCCCCCAAACCCCCCTAAAAACCTAGAAAACATTAAATAATAAGAAAAAATAAAACCAAATAAAACCCATAAAAACCCTAAAAATTGTAATACCCCTAAAACCCCTAAAAACTGGAAAAAAATCCGTAAATCCCCTAAACACCCTAAAAATCTAAAAACCCACTGATACCCTAAATAAACATTAAACTCTAAAAAAATATTAAAAATAGAAAAACCCTTTTAAACCCCATACATAATCCAAAAATCACTCAAAGACCCTAAAACCCCCAAAAAATACACTAAATAACCCTATAAAAACCTTAAAAGACCCTAAAATCCCCTTAAACACCCTAGAAACCTTAAAACCCTGTAAAAACTGTAAAAACCCTTAAATAATCCTCAAAACCCTAAAAACCTAGATAACGTTTTAAAACATAAAAACCCCAAAACACCTTAAAACTCAAAAACCATAAAAACCCTAAAAATCTAAAATCCATGAAAGGAACTATAAAACCCAAAAAATTCATAAAAGACCTTAAATATGATAAAAACCCTAAAATGACCTAAGAGTCTATAAGAATTCAAAAAACCATAAATGTCACTAAAAACTCTAAATATCCGAAAAAATCATTAAACCCACTAAAGTGTATCTAAAATCCCTAAAAACCGAAAGGGTCCAAAAAATATCCATAAAAAGACATAAAAAAACTCCTAAGGAAAAAAACCACTTAAACTCTAAAGGAACCTGGAAACCCTAAAGGGCCATAAAAACCCTAAAATACCTAAAGGACCCAGAAAACCCAAAAAAACAGTAAAGGAACATAAAAAACCCCAAAACCCCCTTAAAGGAACCAAAAATCCCAAAAATCCCTCAAAAGACCCTAAGACACTTTATCGGCCCTAAAAACCCTAAAAATAGAAAAAAAAACCTAAAGGACACTAAAAACCTAAAAGACCCTAAAGACACTAAAACCTCAAAAAATAATTAAATCCCTAGAAACCATAAAAACTTAAAAGACCATAGAAACATTAACCAGACCAAAAAGTTCCTAAAAACACTAAAACTCTAAAAAACATGAAGTACCTAGAATCCCAAAAAAAACCAAATAACCCAAACTAAACATTTAAACACTGAAAAACCCTTTAAACCCCTAAAACCTTTAAAACACAGAAACCCAAAACCCCCTAGAACCCTAAAACCCCCCAAAAAAACTCATAAACCCAAAAAACTTCAAAACCCTAAAAAACCTAACCCCCCCCCCCACAAAAAAACAATTAATAACCATAAAACCCTAAGACCCTGCAAAACACTAACACTATAAAAACTCCTAAAACAGCAGAAGCTCCTAAAAACCCTAAAGCCATATAACACACTAAAAAACTAAAAAGGGAAACTAAAACCCCTAAAATACCTTAAAAACCCTAAAAAACACCTAAAATATCTAGGAAAAAAAATTCAAAATCCTTAAAACCTCTAATAGAACAAAAAAACCAACAAATAAAAAAACCAATAAAAACACCTAAACCCCTTAAAACCCTAAAACACACAAACAACCCTAAAAACTCTAAAAAATAAAAAAAATCAAGAAATCCCTAAATTCCCTTAAAAACACTAAATAAACACTAAAATAAGTTTGAAAACCCAAAAAACCTATAAAATATAAAACAACCATAAAAACCGTAAAACCCTAAAAACACTAAAAAACCTAAAATCCTTTAGACACCCATAAAATCCAAGGACATGCTTTTTCCCCAAAAAACCCTAAAACCCTAAAAACACCAAAATAACCCAAAAGACCCTAGAAAACCCTAAAAATAATAAAAATATGAAATAACCCTAAATAATCCTTAAAATTGTAAATAACTTTAAACATATAACAAAACCTAGAAACCCGAAATAAAACCCAAAAAACCCAAAGGAAAAAATGAAAAACATTTAAATCGTAAGACACTTAAAAATACAAAAAAACCAAAAAAACCCATAAACACCACAAAAACCCAAAAAAATCCTAAACCTTATAATGTACACCCTAAACCATAAAACCTATACATAAAAACCCATATAATAAACCCCATACCCTACACCCTAAAACCTAAACCCGATACCCAAAACCATATACCGTACACAATAAACCCTAAACCCTACACCGCGAATGTAACACCCCGACCCCAATTACCCAGAGTCGGTGCATTATTACATAACAATTTCATGATAAAAAAAGATCAGGTTTCGAAAGACCGATTAGTTTAGTAGCCTTGGAAACACTAGATACAATCATAAAAGTTACATTACATCATAAAGTGAAAAACTACAACAATATAGTCTCCATAGTCCACACTCTTATCCCCTCAAACTATCCCTGCAGGTCATTCATAAATTACTTCATCACATCCTGGGAAAAATAAAACATAGAAAAGGGGTGAGCTCAAATGCCTAGTAAGGATAACAATATAGTGGAAAATTTCATAAATAAGAATAAACATTTAAGGTAATGTATAACTAAAACAAAAGCCTTTTAAACTTGAACTTCAAAATAGTATGGAAAAAATAAAATGAGATAATGCCATTTACTTATTCACATGGATATTCTACTAATCGAATAATCACATGCAATATCAATAACCACTTTCATAATGATGGAATGCATAATGCCAGACTATCATAACCACATTGCCAAGGCCTCGTGCCAAGACTACAAATAAGATATTGTCAAGGCCTTGTGCCAAGACACTAGTTTGTCTCATGAGACCTACCGATTCATCGAGGAGCTATAGCGGGCTCCACCCATCACTTATTAAGTCCAATGCATTCCTCATATGAACAGGTTTAAACATAACACAAACATTCGTATTAAAACTAGCATACGAAATGTCAATACTTTCACCATAAACCATGAATGATATAAAAAGAACACATCCATAGTAAAACATATCACAAAACCTTAAATAAAATATGTAAGTTTTGTTTCATAACAAATCAACTTCAAATAAGCTTAAAATCCATCGAAGTATGTTGACATAGATGAAATCAAAACTGTTTCAGAGAAATATCTCTTTTTTTAAATCATTTAAAAGTCACATAATTATAAAAGAAAACATTTACTTTGAAAATATTCTTATAATCTTGTAAGGGAAGCTTCAAAGATTTTATAATGGCGGAAAGTATCCTCACCCACCGTATAAGTTAAAAAAACATTCTTACCTTAATTCTGTCGAAAAGGTTAAAAAGAATCTTGTTTGGAAATTGAAGGAAATATTCCTTTATAAACATCTTATAAAAAGTCAAACAAGGGTATAAATGACTTTAAACCATATTCTTGTAAATAGTAAAAATATTTTGAAATACATTTTTAAGAAACATGGATGTGGATGATAAAGAAATCCCAGTATATTATCACGTATAAACAACCTTGGATAATGAAGTGATTGAGAAATAAACCCTTAACTTGTAATTTTCCTTGGTTGGGGGTAGGTTAACCTCCTGTATAATGGTTAAATAATTGTTATTAAATTATAGAAGAATAATATACATTAATATGATATCATATATGATCTTTTAACATTTCTTTGTTAATAATATCTTAGTATTATCGTCGTTTCAGGTGTTAACTTACTTGTTTTATTTTATATGTTTTGTTACGTAAGCCATGTTTTTCATGGATAGGTTGTATCTTATTCATATCCATAATGATATCAATTCCTTAAACATTATTTTTAAATCATCAAATGATAATTATACTTGAATGGATACGATGGAGAATGAATCTCATCACGTTCGTGGAGACGGTAGTCCGTACGTCCGCACGAGCGACAATATCATTCCTTTGATATTAAAATAATATATAATGGGATGATATTTCATATATAAAGAATAATTATCATGTTATACATATTATTTACATGAATTAAACATCATTTTTATACCCATCCAAATAATAATTTATTGAATAACAATTACACCATGACGTGGAGACGGTAAGCCGTACGTACGCACGTATGGTGACATGTCATTCAAAGGATGGATATAATACTGAATATGGTTGTACCATATTTATAATAACATCACAGTATATATAAGATAATGGATTTATTATTTTAGAATGGGTAAAACAAATAAAAGTGAAGTTGAAGAAGAAAGGAACTTGAAAGAGGGTGGTGAAAAGATTACCTCTTCTTAGGGTTCTTCCTTTTGATTTGATCAAAAGGGAGCCTTAGGATGGATTTATGAATAAAGGAAGGCCTCTAGGATGAATTGAGAGAAGTTTAGAGAGTATTTGGAAAGGGTTTGGACGAACCAAAAGGCTTTTAAGGTGTTAATTAATGAGAAAGGGGAGTGCCCTTTTATAAGAGGGGTGAGGGGAACCTTTGGAAAAGCTAGAAATATTATTTTATAATAAATTAATATTCGGTTTATAATGGCTCCAAATTGGATTATTTAAAGGTTAAGGTGGGTATGGGTCGAAAACCACTCAACCAATAGGATTTAGACAGTTTAGGGTCACTATATTAACCTTATCTTTAAGTATTAACTCTTAGTTAATTAGTTTCACTTTTACAATGTCTCTTTATATTTTTATATTATATGGTTAATAAACTTGCTATATACATCTAAGAGACCCCCAAGTGGTCCATTAATGATACACCTATCATGATATAAGTCTCTTGGCCGAACCGTAGATTTTTATAAATTTAATATCAATTAATAATATAATATTTGTTTTAAAAACTCTTTTATGTCAATTTGGACACTATTCAATAATAGATTGTTTTAGAAATCATAACAAAATGATTACTTCTAAAAAAGTTAATTAAATAAATCATAACATGTCATATTAACCTATAAAATTATTGGTATTTATAAAAAGTCTGAAATTACATTTATTTGGGTATTTATAATATTAATTTTTCTAATTTTTCATTAATTAGGTAATTACTACATCACCATTGTGTCGTAAATAAATTAAATTATTTAATGTATAAAAATTATAACTAAAATAAAATTATGTATGAAATATTTTTATCTTTATAATGAATATTTATAGTCTAAAATAAAACATATATAAACCTATGTAAAATTTTTTTTTCTAAAAGATATATGCTTATGTCATTTTTGTATTTATTTTAACTTAATTAAAATAAAGTGTCCCTATCACATAAAAGTGGCTCCATGGGGTCCCAAAAATCGACCCAAAGATGCCCATTGTCGGAAATGTATCCACTAATAAGGTTAGGACACGTTTTAGGGTAATTTATTATTAATATAATATAATTTTTTAACCTTTATTTAGCGGATTTACCCTTTAACCACGGTAAATAAAATATTTACCGAAGTAATTATTCAAAATGTCTAAAAATAAAAGTTAACTATTTTCAAAATTTGGACATCATGATTCCAAATATTTAATCCATTTTTCCAAATTTAAAACACAGAATTGGAAGGAATTCATTTAAAATTAATTCCCATTGTTAAACAAAAAGCGTGTTTTTAAGAGATAATAACTACCAAAAGATTGACACTTGTTTATGTCCGGTTTAATTGTGAAATTATGTACAATGACCAAAATTGTATTAAATGGTAAAAATATATTCCAAATATACTTTAAAACCACTCAAATTCATAATTTATCAATATAAATTATTTCGATTAAAAAGTTGTTTTTAATTAAAATTTAGTAATTTTCACTATTCATCAAAATATAAATGTTATCTGAATAGTTCCAAAATTTCACCCTAGGATAAATTCGATATTATTAATCCAAAAATGAAGTCCATTTTGAGAGATAAAATTTATAAAATTTTAAGAAGTAGGTATTACTATTCATAACGACTAGTTTGATTGGTTGTAGTGTGTGTTAGAACTCGAAGTTGCGTACAACACACGCTACTGTATTATTCAAAGAGAAGCGTATCGTGGAAACTTGGGGTGTTACCTTGTAAATTTTTTATGTCCCCATTCTAAAGAATAAATTTATTTAGTCAAATTGAATATATAAAAGTTTAAAATATTGGATTTAAAAAAAGGGTTTCACTATTAAAAGTTGGTAAAAGTGAATTTTTTGAAAAATACTTCTTTTATCTGAAAAAAATGAATTTGTTCTTACATTATGTCTAAGAAAACTCATAATATGGATACTAAAATTATAAGGATTATATAAAGTTTAAATATAAGTTAATACTAGTCATAACCTCTTTTGAACGGCTTGTTTGGTAAGTCATGGTGCGCTTGAACTCGGTGTTGCGTGTAGTGAAAGTTATTGAATTATTTTGAAAAAATAACACACTATGAAATCATGGGGGTGTTACAGCGAACCCTAAACACTACACCATAAACGCTAGACCCTAAACCATAAAACCTAAACCCTAAACCCTAATACCCACATAGTAAGCACTATACCCTACACCCTAAACCCTAAACACTATAGCCTACACCCTAAATTCTATAAATTACACACTAAACCCTAAACTCTATATGTTGAACCCTATGCCCTACACCCTAAACCCTAAACCCTATACCATGTACCCTATATCTTATACCCTAAACCCTAAATCCTAAACCCTGCACCATAAACCTTTTACCCTACACCCTATACCATATACCCTATACCTTACACCCTAAACCCTATACCCTACACCACAAACCCTACGCCTTAAACCATATGCCCTATGTGTTAAACCCCATACCCTACACCCTATAACCTATAGATTATACCCTAAACCATACACCACAGACCATAAAACCTAAACCTAGCACCAAAAATCCTAAACCCTAGACCATAAACCCAAAACACTACACCCTAAACCCTATACCATAATCTCTAAACTATAAACCATACACCCTAACAGTATACCTGACACCCTTAACCCCAAAATCTTGCATCCTAAACCATATACCCTACACAAAAAACCCTATAACCTACACCCAAACCCTAAACCCTAAAACCAATACCCTATACCCAAAACCCTAAACACTACACTATAACCATACACTCTACACCATAAACCATAAGCCATTTACACTAAACCTTATATAGTATGACCTAAACCCTAAACAATACCCCCTAAACCCTATATCCTACACCCTAAACAATAAACCCTACACCCTAAACCCAATTAGAAGCACCCTAAACCCTTTACCCTACACCACCCTATACCCTCCACCAAAAACTCAAAACCCCACACCTTAAACCCCATACCCAACACCCCAAACCCAAAACCTTACACCCTAATCAATATAACCTACTTTCTATAACCTGAACCCGAAACACTATAACATAGAAAACCCTAAAAACATGAAAACTCATAAAATACCTAAAATCACTAAAACCCTTGAGAACATTATAAATTCCCTAAAAATAACTAAAACCCATAAAACCCTAAAAACCATAGAAAATGGATAGAAAACCTTAAAAATCCTTAAAACACTAAAAACACTAAAAACACTAAAATATCCCTAAAAATCCCTAACACTAAAACCCAAATTTCCTTAAAACGTAAAAAAACCATAGACCCTTAAAACCCTTTAGAAAAAAATAATTCCTAAAATACATTTAAAACAACAAAATTTTTCAAAAAAAACCTTGAAAATCCAATAAAAATGCTAAAATGACCCTGAAAAATCCTAAAACCCCCAATAAGACCCTAAATAACATAATAAAAACTCTAAAACCCTAAAAACCCTAAAAAATGAAATCCCTATAAATCCATGAAAATCCCTAAATCCCCAAAAAACCCTAAAAACAATAACAAATCAAAAAAATACAAAAAATACCAAAAAAACCCAAAAACCCAAAAAAATATTAAATACCCTAAAAATACTAAAAACTCTAAAGTATAAGAACCACTAAAATGATTAAAAACCCTAAAAATCTAAATAATACTAAAACCTAATGAAGTCCTAAAATCTTATAAACTATAAAATATGGTTAAAACCATAAAAACCCAAGAAACCCTCAAAACCCTAAAAATTATTTAAACCCATTACAAACCTTTTAAAAAATATAAATATTAATAAAAATCCTAATAACCATAAAATTACCAAAGATACCTAAAAATAATAAATAACCCAAAAAAGACATAAAAATCCCTTACACCCCTAAAGACTCTAAAAATTCTAAAAAACCAAAAAACACATCAAAACCCTAAAATCTTAAAAACCCCTAGAACCCCCTATGAACTAAAAAAACCTAAAAATTCCTAAAAACCATAAAAACCTTATAACCCTAAACACTATTAAAAACCCTAAAATCCATAAAAAACATAAAAACACTGAAATAAAAAAAACCTTTTAAACCCTAAAAACCTAAAAAACATTATAAATGAAAAAAACCTTAAAAATACATAAAAACCCTAAAATCCCTAAGAAAACTTTAAACACATAAGAAAATTTAAAACCCCTAAAACCCCCTAAAACCATAAAAACCCAAAATTACTAAAAAAGACTAAATACCTAAAAAATAAAAACCCCTAAAAAGCCCTAAAACCCCTAAACGGTTTAAAAATTCTAAAAACCCTAAAACCCAAAAAAAATCCTAAAATACAAATAAAACTATTAAATCCCTAAAAACCATAAAACCCTTAAAAGACACTAGAACCCCTAAAAGTCCATGAAATCCCTATAAACACAAAAAACCCCTGTAAGACCCTACAACCCCCCATAAGACAATAAAACACCCTAAAACCTAGAAATAAGCTAAAACCCCTAAAATACACTAAAAACATAAATCACTATATGAATCTAAAAACCCCGAAATCTTAAAGGACCCTAAAAAACAAAAAAATCGTCAAAAGAAACTGAAAACCCTAAAACCCCTAAATGGCACTGAAAATCAAAAAATCCAAAAAGACTCTAAAACACCAAAAGAGCCCTAAATACCCAAGAGGACGCTAAAAATCCAAAAATCCCTCAAATAACTAAGAAAACATTAAAAAACCAATAAAAACCATAAAACCCTCCAAAACACCATAAATACCTTAAAAGAACCTAAAACCCCAAAAGTAACTAAAGCCCTTATGAAAGCAAAAATTCCATTAAAATGATAATAACCATAAAAATTCTAAAGCCCAATAAAAAACCCAAAAACCCATAAAAAAACTCTAAACAATTATGAATGACACTAAAAACCATGAAAATACCAAAAACCATAAAAAACCTTAAAAATATCAAAAACACCTTATAACCTAAAAAATACTAAAAACCTAAAACCCGTAAAATTCATAAAAACACTTGAAACCACTTAAAAACAAAAAATTATAAAATAAACAACCCCAAAACACTGAAATATTACTAAAAATATAAAAACACTAAAAACTCGTAGAACCCCAAGATTCCCCCAAACCACAAAAACCCCAAACCTCTAAAAATACTAAAAAACCCTAAAATCCTTTAAACTGCTAAAAACTCTAAAAACCCATTAAAACCCCTAACAACCCTAAAAACACAAAAAATCCATATAATCCTTACAACCCCTAAAAACCATAAAAATCATAAATACCCTAAATCACTAAAAATAGTAAAAAAACATTAAAATTATAAAAAACCTAAATCATATCCAAAGCCCCTAAAAACAAAAAATAATTAAAAAAACCTTAAAAACCTTAAAATTGATAAAAAAATTTATGAGAACAATAAAACGAATAAGAAAATCCTAAAAAACTCTAATAATTTAAGAAAACTCTACAAAACCCCAATAACTCTAAAACCCAAAAACAATAAAAACCATAAAACCCTAAATATCCTAAAAATCATAAAATACCACCAAAACCCCTAAAACCCTGAAAACCAAATTCAGGGAAGTCCCATGGAGACTTATACCACAATGGATTGAGTTCCTAACAATCTCTTAGACTCTCATCCAATGGGTCACTCATGTCTATAGAGAGGCCAACTCAGTGGTAGATGCACCCTCCAAGATGGAAATTGTGAAATAGAGCTTGTTGTGGTCTTTTATTGCCCCATATTTTTGTATGTAATATGTGGAATCTAATATGAAGGGTGACATACACTATCTGATATACAAACCCTCACTGTAGATTTTTTTTACTTTAAAGTTTGGTGGGGCTATCAGCCCTGAACCTTTTTCTCCCTAAAACGTGAAAACCATAAAATCCCTAAAACCCCTAAAAACTCTTTAAATCCCCTAGAAACCATAAAAACCCTAGAAAACAAAACAAAACATAAAATACCCAAAAATCCTATAATGACTTAAAAAGCCCAAAACACCCATGAAAACCCAAAATACCCAAAATATCCTAAAAATAGAATCCCTAAAAGTAGAAAAACACCCTAAAAACCCTTGAAACCCCCAAAAACTGTAGAAACTATAAAATCCCCTCCAAAACCCCCAAAATACTGAAACTAATCAATACCCTATAACCCACTAAAACCATAAAAACTCTCAAACCCACTAAAAACCTATAAAAACCCACTTAAATACCTCAAAAACTCTAAGAACCCTAAAAAACCCTAAAACCCTATAAACCTGAAAAACCAGAAAAATACTAAGACACTATAAAACCCTAAAAACCTATAAAATTTATAAAATCCTCAAAATTCATAAAAATCATAAAAACCCTAATACTGATAAAATCATTTTAAAACCCTAAAAACCCTAAACCCCCTAAAATCCAAAAAAGCCCTTTAAACCCTTAAAAACCCATTAAAAACCTAAAAACTTTAAAAATCCATGAAAGAACCTAAAAAACCTAAAAGATAGTAAAAGCACCTATATACACTTAAACAACCAAAAAACCCAAAACCCCCAAGAATTAAAAAAACCCTATAACCCTAAAAAACCCCAAAATATTCCCAAAAAACCTAGAAGACCCTTAAAACCCTAAAAACCCATAAAAATAAAAAACCCCAAAGAATACCCTTAAAAACCAAAAAATCCATGAAGAACCCAATATTACCCCAAAAAACTAAAAACCTCTAATAATTCTTAAGAAACCCTAAACCCCTTAAAATTAATAAAAAACTAATAAGAAACTTAGAAAACACAAAGAAGTCATAATTTTTTGTATAAACTGTAAAAAACCAAAAAACTCTAAAACCCCTAAAACCCTAACCTCCCATACACTAAAAATCCTAAAACCCCTTAAACTCCATAAAAAATCCAAAATCCACTAAAAATCATAAAACCCCTAAAACCCCAAAATATTATTAATACCCCTAAAACCCCCTTAATGCCCTAAAAACACTAAATACTCTAATAAACTCTAGAAACCCTTAAAAACCCAAAAAAACCTAAAACCCATTTAAATCCTATGAAACTATAATAACCCTAAAATTTGTAAAAACCCCTAAATCCCCTTAAAAACCTAAAACAAAAAAACCCAAAAAAACTAAAAACACCTAATAACAATTAAAACACTTTAAACCCCTAAAACCCCTTATAAACCAAAAAACCATTAAAACGTCAAAAAATCATAAAATTATAAAAACCTGAAAAACCATTTAAACCACTAAAAATATTAAAAACTCATAAAAACCATAAAATCCATAAAATCTCATTAAAACTCTAAAACCGTAAAAAACTAAAAAAACACCTAAAACCCCTAAACCCAATATTTTTCTCCTTAAACCCTAAACCATACACCCTACTACCTATAACATATACCCAAAACCTTAAACCCTACACCAAAAACCCTATACCCTACACCCTATACCCAAAAACCTACTCCCAAAATCCTGAACCCTAAACCAAAAACCCAAAACCCTATATAATAAACCCAACACACTAAACCCTAATCTATAAACACTATACCCTAAACCCTAAATCCTTATCCTTAAAATCATAACACTACACCCTAAACCAAAAACCAAAAACCAAAAACTCTAAATGACCGTAAAAGCATAAAAAAAATAAAAAAGACCTTTAAAACCCAAACAATCATAAAATCCATAAAACCCTAAAATAAAATTAAGACCTCTAAAAACCCATAAAGAAACTAAAACCCCTAGAACCCTAAAATAACCTAAAAATAGTAAATAACCCATAAAGACCCCAAAACCCTAAAAAAATAAAATACACTAAAAACCCTTATAACCCAAGAAAACCCTAACTCACTTAAAAAACAAAAAAACCATGAAAACAGTAAAAACCCTAGAAAACCACGAAACCCCAAAGAAAACTCAAAACCCTAAATTCACTTTAAAACCCTAAAAACAACTAAAAACCCAGAATAAAACTAAATAAACCACTAAAACCCCTAAAAACACAAAACAAAATAAAGCCCCTAAAACCTTAAAAGACCATAAAAACTAAAAAAAACCCCCAAAAACCTTAAAAGTGACATAAAATCCCAAAAAACCATAAAAATATTAAAAACACAAAAAAAAATTAAATACATCATAACCCAAAAAGCATTAAAAGCCCTAAAACCCCTAAAAAAATTACAAACCTTAACAAAACCCCCTCTAAATCCTAATAGGATAAAATGACCTAAATCATAATAATACCTTAAACCCCCCAACAGTACCATAAAACAACACAAAAATACCCTAAAACCCATAAACCCCATAAAACCCATAAAACACTAGAAATACAAGATTATAAAAAATAAGAAAAGACATAAAACTCTGAAAACCCCTGGAAACCCCAAAAACACCAACCCCCCTTAAAATCCTAAAAACCAAAAAACCATAAATACCTAAAAAAAGAAAAAAATACATAAATCCCCAAAAGTACTAAAAACCCTGAAAGACCCTAAGAAACCTAAAACCTTAAAACCCATAAAATTTCCCGAAACCCTTAAAACTAAAAAACCCCCAAAACCCCAAAACCCCCAAAACCCATAAAACCCATAAAACCCATAAAAACAGTACAAATAATTAAAAAACTAAAAATGATAAAAACACTAAAACCTTGAAAACCTTGAAAATACTTTAAAAAATGTAAAACCTCTAAAGTCACTAAAAAAACTAACCCCCACAAGCCCCCAAATCCTAAAATCCTTAAAACCATAGAAAACCATAAAACCCCATAAATCCCTAAAATACATAAAAACCATACAAAAATTGAAAATCCCTATAAATCACAAAAAATCAATAAAACCCTAAAAAATCATAAAACCCCTAATATCCTAAAAACCGTAAACACCTGAGTTTTTTAAAAAATATCCTTAAAAACCATAAACAAAGTAAAAAGACCATAAAATACCTAAAAAGATCCTAAAAACGAAAAAAAGAACCTAAAAGCCTAAAAATACCCTAAAACCCAAAAACCCTAAAAGACCCTAAAAACCCTAGATGACCTTGAAAACCAGAAAACTATAAAATCCCCAAGAAACCATAAAAACTATTTAAACCCCCTAAAAGACCCATAAAATCTCTAAAAATCACTAAAAGACCCTTAAAACCCCTAAAAATACATAAAAGACCCTAAAAGACACTAAAACCCCAAGAACCCTAAATGAACGTAAAATACCCTAAACCCCTAATATACTCTAAAAACCCTAATGGACCCTTAAAACCCAAAACCCCTAAAAGACATCAAAATCCCTAAAAATATTAAAGAAAAATAAAAATGTATAAAAAATTTAAATAAACCTAAAAGACTCTACAAAACCTCTGAAATCATAAAAAAACTAAAACTCGTAAAACTTGTTAAAGACCCCGCCCCTCCCATGTCTGTAGTGTCTTTGTGTCTTTTTTCAATAAATTTCAGGGGTGGTCAGGAATAGCCTGACCCCGAGCCTTCCTTGCACAAAACACCACTAAAACCCATAAAACTACTAAAAATGATAAAATCCCCAAAAACCCTAAAAAACCCTAAAAAACCCATAAAACATAATGACAAAAAATACCCTAAAACTCTAAAAAACACTAAATAACCTAAAACCACTAAAACCCTAAAATACATAAACCCAAAAAAACTGAAAAAATAAATAAAAACCATAAAAACCATAAAAATCCGTAGAAACATTAAAAACTCTAAGAACACCATAAAAATCCTAAAAATACTTAAAATCCTAAAAACACCAAAAAACACCAACCGCCCTTAAAATAACAAAAATACCTTACCCCCCTATAAAACTCTAAAGACCATAAAAACCCTAGAACAATAAAAAAACCCTAAAATAATAAACGCAATAAAAAAACCCAAAAAACCCAAAAAACAAAAAAAAATCCAAAAACTCTAAAACTGTCAAAAAACCAAAGAATAACATGAAAATAAAAAACCTAAAACCCTAAAAAACATATAAATACAAAACCTTATACCCTATAACCTAAACCCTAAGCCCCGCACCTTAATCCCCATACCCTACACCCCAATTACTACACCTAAAACACCTTACATGAGACCCAAAACCCTATACCATACACCCTAATCCTTTATCCCTACACCCCATACCCAAAAACATAAACCATAAAACCTAAACCATAAAACCTAAACCCTACACCATAACCCCTTGATGACCCGAAAAACACTAAAGCCCTAAAAAACTAAATTAACTCTACAGGACCCCTAGAACAAGTCTTTGATTGTTTTTGGGGAGGGGATCCCACGGTACTGCTAGATATCCATTGAAAAGTCCCTTGGTGTCAAGAGAGGTTCACTACCTTTTGATTATCTAGGCTTTAATATTTTTTGGGGACATGTCAAATGATGTTACCTTGAGAAAATCACCTCCAAAATTACTCAACAGCTGGAAAAGTGGAATGGGGATTCTCTCTCGCAAGCCGGAAGGGTCTTCCTTATCAACTCGGTGATTACCTCTATGTTTACTTATGATTCTCCATCTAAAGGTGGCTGGTTAATATCATTAAGGACCTACAAGGAAAGATCATGAATATTTCCTGGACGGGGTGTATAAATCAAAGAAAATTGGTTGCAGTGGCCGGGATGGACTGCACTAAACCAATTGAGCTGGGAGGGCTTGGAATCAAAGACCTCAGAAGATACAATGATTCTCTCCTTTATAAATTCATTTGGGGGATCCTAAGTCCTATGTCTGGGGGATTAGGCTTCACTTGGGAAAGATTTGTGCTCAAACTATGTGATGATTATGCAGGATACTTCCCCTTGTCTGTTTGGCCAGAAATTCGTGACTCGTACAAGGAAATTGTCTCTCAATCTAAATGGATTGTTTCAAAGAACTCAGAATTGAATGCTTGGTCCACACCTTGGCTTGATAGGCCCCTAATAAATTGCATTATCCCTTATCTTGGCCTTGAGAGCCTATCCATTGCGGAGTTCATCCCGCGGCTGGATCAGTTTGAGGCTCTCCTCCCAACTGAAGCATCCCTCCAAATCCAGCATTACACATTCATCGACTCTGACATCATGATCTGGAAACCCAACATGATTTGGAGACTTACTGGCAAGGAGTATTATCGGTACAACTGTGCCATGGTACCCCTCCCCCTTTCTGGCTATCCAAATTCAAGAGGAATTTCATTCTTCCTGCCAGCCATCTCCTTCTCTGGAAAATATGGAAGAATTGGCTGCCCATACAGAACCAGTTGCAGAGGGATGGATACAGCCTTCCCTCTGTTTGTCTTTTATGCCTTGGTTTAGAGGAAAATGCTCGACACACTTTCCTCCAATGAAGATTCGGTGCTGGTCTCTAGGGATATTGGCAGAAGATTTTTGGGTTCCCAGCTAGCTTGGATAGGCCGTTATTTGAGCTCCAGGCAGACCTGTCTAACTGGGATTACAGTGAACAGGTCCGCAATCTCCTTCTTGTCGCGGTTAAAACCACCATCTCTTTTATCTGGACTGCTCAGAATGCTGTTTCCTTCAACAAGAAATGGATTTCCTTCCATGGTGGTGTTGTGGCTATCCACAGGGCTGTTTATGCGGCCTCCCGTATTCAGACATGCCATATGGAGCATTATATTTTTGAGCTGATTATTCTTCAGTTTCTTGGAGTCTATGGTAGGGAGAAAAAACCCATGGTCCTAAAGTTTATTCGATGGATCCCTCCAGTCCCCTCCTGGATTAAAGTCAATGTGGATGGCGAGGCCCTTGGTGCGTCGAGCCCTGCTGGATGTGGTAGAGTTTTCCACACTTCTCGGGGCTTTGTCAAAGGATGCTTCCAACACTTTATTGGTGATGGGTGTTCCCATGAAGCTGAATTGTGGGATATGATAAAGGTGATTGAGTTTGCTGTCAGGTTTGGGTGGAGTTTCTTGTGGCTTGTGTCTGATTCCATGCTGTCTATGAGCATTTTTAAAAACAGATCTTGGTACGTCCCCTAGAGGCTTCTCACCCCGTGGATGGACTGCCTCACTATGTGTCAAAGGCTGAATCTCATTGTGACACATGCCTACGGGGAGGCGATTGCGGTTGCGGATGCTCTTTCCAGGAAAGCCATTGTGGAGCAGTGCTCGCTGTGGTCCTTTGTCGTCATGCCTCTCTGCTCCTCATTCATCGACTCTGACTTGAATGGTGAGGTGCACACCCGGTTATGTAACCCCCCTAGTAGCACTCTGTTTGTCCTTTTCTTTTGGTTTAATTTTGGGGGACCAGGCTTGCCTGGTGTCGAGCCTTACTTTCCCTTAAAAGACAAAAAAAACTAAAACATAAAAGGCCCTAAAAACAATAAAAACCATGAAAACCCTAACAAATCCTAACACACCTAAAAACCATACAAAACATTAACAACACAGAAAAATATAAAAAACCATAAAAAGCATAAAAACCCAAAAAACGTTGAAATCCTTAACTGAACCCTAAAACCAAGAAAACCTTAAAAATAAAAACAACCACTTAAAACCTGTATAATATAAAATTACTTAATAACAAAAAATAACCCTAAAACCCCTAAAAAAAATTATAATCTGAAAACCCCTCAAAGACCCTAAAACCCTATAAAAACCTAAAACCCTAAATAAGACATAAAATCCAGAAAAAATTAAAACACCTTAAAAACCCAAAAACACACTAAAACCCTTAGACCCCTAAAAGACCCTAAAAACCTTAAAAAGACCATTAAACAACCAAAAAATTCCCTATCAAAAAAAATTACCTCTAAAACCTCATAAAACCCTAAAAGACCATAAAACACTAAAAAACCAAAAAATGTCTAAAAAATCCTAAAAAACCCCAAAACCCATAAAAACACATTAAAACCCTAAAAGGTCATCAAAATCCAAAAAATCATAAAACCCCCAAAAAACCACAAAATATCCTGAAAGACCCTAAAACCCCTAGAAGATCCTCATGACCCTAAAAATCCCAAAAACCATAAAAATACTCTAGAAACCCCTAAAACCTAAATACAGTCCTAAAATCCCTAAAACCCCTAAAAACCCTAAAAACCCAAAAACCCCTAAAAACATAAAAACCCTAAAACCCAAAAAATTCCATATAAATCCTTAAAAATCCTAGAAAGACATAAAACCCTAAACACCCTAAAATAATCTGAAAAACCTACAAACCTAAAAAAACCCTACAAACTCCAAAAAGCCCTAAAAATTTTAAAAACACTAAACAACCTAAAAACTCTAAAAAAACCATAAAATATACTAAAATCCCTAAAACCACAAAATCCCTTAAAACCCTTAATGACCCTAAATACTCTAAAACCCCAAAAAACCCATTAAAAGTCCAAAATCCATAGAAACATAAAACCCTAAAAGCCTTCAATCCCCTAAAAAATATAAAGAAACAAAAAATCATAGACCTTATTCTCCACAACCTAAACCCTAAACCCCACACTATAACCCCAACACCATACACCTTAAAACTTTATCCAAACACCTGAAACCCTATACCCTATGCCCTCAATCCAAAACCCTAACCCTAAACCCTATACTATGCAGTAAAAACCCTAAACCCTACACATTAAACACTCCAACCTACTCTATAAACGTTAAATCCTCTACCCTAAACACTAAACCATATAGGTTAAATCCTAAACCCGAAACTCTAAACAATAAACACTATATACTAAACCCTAAAAGACCCTCCATCCCCTAAAAAGTCTAAAATAACATAAAATCATCTATAATAGCATAAAACCCTTTAAAATGCCAATTTTACCCTAAAATACCCCCAAGACCCCCTAATTCCATAAAAGACTCTCAGAGCCACTAAAAACATTAAAATTCCCTAAAAACATTAAAAAACCTGAAATAGCCTAAAAACATAAAAATCATTCAAGACCCTAAACACCCTCAAAGCTATTAAGACCCAAAAAACTAAAAAACCCAAGAAATCCTTAAAACCCCTTAAAAACACTAAAAACCCCAAAATACCCCTAACAATAATAAGAAAACTGTATAACACCTAAAAACCCTAAAATTTTCTAAAAACATAAAAACCATTAATTACTCTAAAAGACCATATAACCACAAAAAAACCAATAAAACCCTAAAATACCTTAAAACCCCAATAAACCCCTAAAAGACACTAAAAAAACTTTAAACATCTAAAAACCCTGAAGACATTAAAAAAAACCAAAAATCCTAAAAAAGAAATAAAAACCCACAAAACCCTCCAAATAACCCTAAAACCCCTAAAAGCCTTAAAACCCATAAAAATAATCTAATCACAAAAAAATCCTTTCAAAAAACTAAACATCATAAAACTTAAAAAAAGCCTAAAAACCAGTAAAAAAATAAAAAATTCTATAAATTCTAAAAACTCTAAAAACAATAAAAAAACACTAAGAACATAAAAACCCCAAAATCCTAAAATCCCCTAACACCCTAAAAACCTTATAAACCGTTAAAAACCATAAATTTTTCAGAAAAACCTAAAAGACCCTGAAACCACAAAAGACTGTAAGAGAGCCTAAAACCCCTAAAAATCATAAAACAAGCATAAACATACTATAAGCAAATCCTAAAATTGTAAAGAACCCCAGAAATCATCAAAACCCCGAATGAACTAAACAACATAAAAACCCTAAATCCCCTAAAAACACTATAAAAAACCTAAAAAACCTAAAAATCCTTAAAACCCTGAAAAACCCTAAAAAAACCCCAAAAACTAATTAATAGTAAAAATACCTAAATTCCCAAGAAATCCCAATAAAAATCCTAAAAATCCATAAAAACAAAAAAAAACTCCAAACACCGTAAAAAGACCCTAATACCCTAAACATACTAAAGGACACTAAAACCCCTAAAAGACCCTAAAACCCCTAAAACCCCTAAAATAAAAAACCCTAAAACCTTTAAAAGATCATAAAACTACTAAAAACTATAAAAGACCCTAAGACTCAAAAAAGACCCTAAAAACCCTTATGGATCTGTTCTTGGATATGCGCTTCTTGTTTGGATTTGAGGAGGGTCTTGGTTTCAGGTTTCTTGACGGGTTATGGAGGTCGATAAGGGTGAAGATTCCAGTTTGCTTTTCTGGTTCCGATTTCTTGTTCTTGGATATTGCTGCTGATGAAGTTATGGTCATGATGTGCTCTGTTCAGTTTGATATGATGGTCTGTGTGTTCTTTAATTGTGGCTAGTTTGGTTTTGTGTTACTATTACTGCTGAATGATGAGTTTAAGGAGTTGTGGATGATGCAGAATGGGTTTTGGCATGGGTGTTGGGGGTATTTTGTTTCTGATTTTGATGGGATGCTGGAACCGGTCTGGTCAGGAAGAGTTGGTCGCTGGATTTTGAGTTGTTATATGACGTTTTCTTCTGGTTGTTGGTTCATTCATAAGTTGCTGCTGAATTTTGGTCAGATATTGAGTTGCTGGATGATGATCTACTAGAATTTGGTTACCACTTCCCTTGAGTGGAGGTGGTGGATGCTGGAAATCTGGTATGGTGGTTTTGATTGGTGTTGGTGCTGCTGGTTGCTGAGGTGGAAGCAGGATGTTGGGCAATGTTTTGTGTTTTTTTATCTTTTCTTTTTTCTTTTTTTCTTTTACTTCTCTTGGGGTCTTTTGCATCTTGGGTTGTAAAGGGTTTTTAGGTGTGGCTCGTTTGACCCCTCCCCTCCCTTGTCTATGGTGTCTCTTTTTTTCTTTATAATAAATTGGGGGGGGGGGGGGGCGAGAATATCCCAGCCTTTTCATCATCCTTGCCCTAAAACCCATAAAAATATTAAAAAAATTAAAAAAACTTCCAAAACCCCTAAATACCCTAAAAATGTAAAAAACCATAAAATCCCAAAAACCCCCAAAAACCTTAAAATATTAAAATCCACAAAAAAACTCAAAAACCCTAAAACCCCATTAAACATTAAAAAATAATAAAGACAATAGAAACCCTAAAAGACCTTAAAATCCAAAATACCTTTAAACCCTATAAGTCCCCTAAAATTCCCTGAAATCCCTTAAAAACCCTAAAAACTGAAAACATAAAAAAACCCTAAAACCCCAAATAACCCTAAAAATCCATAAAACCCCAAACACCCTAAAAACCATAAAACTCAAAATATATTTAAAACCATAATAAAACCCATGAATCCAAAAAACCCCTAATAAAATCATAAAAACACATAAAAAGACAGGAAAACACCTCAAAATACCTAAAACCTCTAAAAACATTAAAAACCATAAAAAACCCAAAAAATCCTAAGAACCCTAAAAACTCTAAAAAACATAAAACCTTAAAACCCTTGAAAAACCTATAAACCTAGAATCCCAAAAAACCAAAAAAACCATAAAAATATTTAAAAACCATAAAACCTCCTCTTACCCCTTAAAACCACTTAAAAACCTAAAATCCATAAAATCAATAAAAACATTAAAAAACCATAAAAACCATAATACTAGAAAAAACCCTAATAACACTAAAAAATCTAAAAACCATAAAAACGCTAAATCCATGAAAACCCCTTAAAACTCATAAAAAATCCTAACAACTCAAACAGATCCAAGAAATGATTAAAATCCTAAAATACCCAAAAAAAAATTAAAACCCCTAAAATACCCTAAATATTTCTATAAAAACCTTGAAAATTCTAATAGCCCTTAAAACCCCATAAAACCAAAAAATCATTAAAAACATTACAATCCTTAATCCCTTAAAATACATAAAAACACTAAAAACCCAAACCCCCCCAAATGAAAACCCCTAAATCTCCCAAAAATCTAAAAAACATAAAAACCCTAAAAAATAGAAAAAACTCTAAAAAACTTTAAAACACCTAAAAACCCAATAAAACCCTTAAAAACAATATAACCCAAAGAATCCCAAAAAATAACCTAAAATGTCTAAAAATATTTAAAATTTCCATGAAAACCCCAAACAAAACAAAAAACACCTAAAACCCCTAAAACCAGTAAAAGACCATAAAAATACCTAAAACTGAAAAAAAAACAATAAAAAATTAAATCCCTAAATTAATAAAACCCTGTTAACCCTAAAAAACAATCCAAAACCATTAAAACCCCAAAAAACCCCCCCTAAAAACATAAAAAACATTGAAAAATCCTTAAAACACCCAAAACCCCAAAAACCCCTAAATCATTCTAAATATCCTAAAAACCCAAAAAACACTAACACCCTTAAAAATCATAAAAACCCCTAAACCCCCCCTAAAAGAACCTAAAACCCTAAAAATACTTTAAAACCCCTAAAATCCCAAAGGACCCTAGACCCCATTAATGACCCTAAAAACCCTATGGAACCCCTAGGGATGCTAAAAACACTTAAATACCCTAAATCCATAAAAAACCCTTAAGATCCTAAAAACATAAAAAAACACTAAATCCCATAAAAATATAAAAGTCTTTACAACCCCAAAAAATCTATAAAACCCATAAGAGACACAAATACCCCTAAAACCCTAAAGTACCATCAAATACTCTAAAGGAACCTAAATAATCCTATAAACTATACAGAATCCTACATACCCTAAAGGATCCTAGAAATCATAAATACCCTAAAAGGAACTTAAAAACCCTAAAAACAATATAGGACCATAAAAACCCAAAAAATACTAAATGACTCTAAAAACCCTAAAAACCCCCAAAATGAACCTAAAACCCCTAAAATCCCAAAACAAACCACACTAAAAACAATAAATTCCCTTTAGAAAATTAAAAACATTATAAGGCACTAAATACCCTTAAAAATTAAACGGCTCTAAAATAATAAAAACTGTAAAATCCCTAAACACCCAAGAAAACATTAAAACATTTAAAACCCTAAAAAACTAAAAAAAATGTTAAAACCAAAAAATAACTAGGACCCTATAAAACCATAAAAACCCTGAAAAATAGCTAAAATCTAAAACCTCTAAAATCATAAAACCATGAAGAAAACCTTAAAGGGCTCTAAAAACCCAAAAAACCCAAAACGACCATAAAAACCCTAACAATCTTATATAGCACTAAAAACCAAAAACCTAAAAATACCCAAACCCTAAAAATTCCTAAAAACACATTAAACCCATAAAGACCATAAAATCTTTAAAAGAAAACCAAAAGAACCAAAAAATCTCTAAAAACCATAAAACCCCCAAACCCCAAAGAAACCCTTAAAAGACTATAAATCACTAAAAATATTAAAAGGCCTTAAAACCATAGAAACTGCATAAAAACCCTAATGAAAATACAAACCCTGAAATCTATAAAACTA
The DNA here is from genome assembly GCA_963277665.1 of Viscum album. Taxonomy (NCBI): domain Eukaryota; kingdom Viridiplantae; phylum Streptophyta; class Magnoliopsida; order Santalales; family Viscaceae; genus Viscum; species Viscum album. Next base: position 603,630,234 of record OY728142.1, read on the forward strand.
ATAAAAACCCCTAAAACCATAGAAAAATACCAAAAACCCTAAAAACACTAAACCCCCTGCAAAACCTAAAAACCCCTTAAATACTTTTAAACCCCCCAAACCCTAAAAACCCCTAAAATACATAACAAAAACGAAAAATCCTTAAACCCCTTAAATTCATAAAAACACCTAATAACCTAAAAAACTCCCAAAAACCATAAAACTCCCAAAAAACCAAAAAACCCAAAACCAAAAAAAAACCTAAAAACCATAAAGACACTAGAAGCCTAAAAAACATAAACCCTCAAAACCCCAAAAACAACTAAAAAATAAAAGACCCTAAAGAACCTAGAAAACCGAAAACCCCAAAAACCCCAAAAACCCTAAAATCCCAAAACCCTAAAAACTATAAAAAGCACTAAAAATTTTCGAAAAAACAGAAGAATCCTTAAAAGCCCTGAAAACCCAAAAACCTATAAAGTATCCAAAAACATTAAAAACCTAAAAAAACTGATATATTTTGAAACCCCTAAAAAGACTCCCAAAACCACTAAAAATTTCTAAAATATCCTAAAATCACTAAAAGATCACAAAAACCCTAAATGACCTTAAAAACTTTGAACCATTAAAGACAATAAAAACACTAAAAATCTAAAATAATATTAGATAAAATAAATCCATAAAAGACTATAAACCCCCTATGGGCCTCTACAAGAGACTAAATACCATAAAAAATCCAAAAGGACTCAAAAACACTAAAATCTCTAAGGGTTCCTAAAAACCCTAATCCATCGTAAAAACCCTATAAGACCCTAAATGGTTTAAAACCCCCCAAAACCCTAAAAACCACTAAAAACCAAAAAATACATTAAAAATAGTAAAAACACTAAAATATAGTAATCCCCCATAAAACCTATAAAACCTAAAAAACCCCTTAAAACACCGAAAACCTAAAAAAATAATAAAAACACTAAAAGGCCCAAAGAGACGCTAAAACCCTAAAAATCCATAAAAGACCATAAAACCCAAAAATACCCTAAAACCCATAGAAACTCTTAAAAACCTAAAAACCATAAAAAACATAAAAAAGAACTAAAAGAACTTAAAACCTTTATATAACCCCTAGAATACAACTGAAAACCCTTAACCACCATAAAAACACTAAAACACTAAAAAACCTAACAATACTAAAAAATAATAAAACCCTGAAAGAACTTAAACCCCTAAAAACTCTTAAGAACACCTAATAGACCCTAAGACACTAAAAACTAATGGACTTTAAATGTCTTAAAGCACCCTAAAAGCTCTAAAATACCATAAAAAACCTAAAAACCCCAAATTAACCTATAAAACAAAAAGAACATGAATGAAACCAAAGATACCATAAAAACACTAAAGGTCCCAAGGTCCATAAAAAATCCCTACAAGACCATAAAAAACCCTAAAACCCCTAAAAGTCCATAAAAACACTAAAATCTCAAAACTCCCAAAACAACCCAAAAATCATAAAAGAAAATTACAACCCTAAATGACCCTAAAACTCCAAAAGGTCGTAAAATCCGTGAAACCCATTTAACCACAAAAATTATCTACAAGAACTTATAATACCTAATAAACATTAAAAAATATAAAAAACCGTAAAAACCCTAAAAACATATAAAAAAAATTAAAAATCCCTAAAAATCCATAAACACCTTAAAACCCTAACAAAATCCTACAAACTCCTTAAACCCTGAAAATAACACTTATACCCTAAAACCCTTTTTAAACACCCCCACCCCACAAACTCCAACACTCTATAAATCCTAAATACCCTAAACACACATATAAACCCATAAAACCTAAAACCCCCATAAAGGACTCTAAAAAACCTAATAAAAACATAAATAACCTAAAACCATAAAAACCCAAAAAACAATAAAAACCCCAAAATAACATAATAACCCAAAAACCCATAAAAGTCCCTACAAACCCTTTAAAACCCTAAAGTCCCAAAAAACCTAATAAACCCAAAATACATTTAAAACCCCTAAAACCCCTAAAAACATTAAAGAACCTAAAAATATAAAAATAAATTAAATTCAATAAAATCACAAAAATATTAAATGAACCTAAAAACACTAAAACGCATAACAAACACGTAAAAACCATTAAAACCACCAAAACCCTATAACCCCTGAAAATAAAAAACAGAAAATGATGCCTCCTTCACTCTCTCGCGATTGTCAATAACCTCCCCTTCAGAAAAAATGATGATGATGGTAGATTTCATGCCTCTCAATCCCCCCTCTATGGTGGAGGGACCTCTGCTGATTTTTGATGAAGACTGTGTTTTCTCATCTCTTTATTTTATGCCACCTTTTCCATGGACCAAGATTTTCACTAAGGTGCCTGACCAATTTGAAGGCCACCCATATCTTCAACTATTGATCCAGGAGTTCATTGAATCCCCCTTTAGGCATCATTTGACACTGGTTGATTGTTTTTCGAACTGGAACCCTCATGTTTATTTATTTGATAGGATTATTTTTGAGTAATGGGATCTCTAGTACCATGCTACGGTGGGTCTTTTTGAAAGCTTCCATATCATGATTTTCATTGCAACGAAGGATGATATTATCCTTCCTTGGTCCGCAGCCCCTAAAAGATTTAGTGGTGCCCATTTCTACCTATTTCGGGGGATCATTGATCTTCACTTGAACTATAACTCTCTAATGTTTGGGACTTGGGTTAGATTTCCAGAAAATCCACCCCCTTTAAAAATATATACATTATTTCCATGTTATAGAATCTAGTATGAAGGTTCTTATGTGTGGAAAACAAGACTCAAGCTATCTGCCACCCTATTTCAAAGAAATTTTTTTCTGAAATTGATTCTTCAAAGTAGATGGTTTTCTTTTTGTGGATTGTTGTTTGTGGGGAGCTCCGCTAGAAGCAACCTATGATTTTTGAGTTGAAGTTTGACTTCTGTTCTTATAGTTGGAAACTTGGTAATTGTGACCATGACTGCAGGGGTGGTGAAAGGGAAATAGGTGGTTTAATTCTAGATGTGGTGGAGTCTGGTGAAGGAATCATGGCTTTGGTGGTGGTTAAGGAGGTGGTGGTTATGAAATAACCCAAAATATTTCCTCCCCATCCAAAGGTTAGTCCATTTTTTGAATGTTTGAAATTTTATTTGAAGTTTGGGTGTGATGAGGAGGTGTATGTGGTGGATTCATGTGAAATGGGATTGGAGATTTCTAGGGATTATAGTGTAAAGGAATGGTCAAGTGCAGAGGTGACGCATAATGATGAAAGCGTGACTTTGAACAAAAACTGTGGGCAGGCTGGTAGTAGTGAGTTACAAGGGGCTAAGAAGGAGGACATGGCTGGGAAGAGGGATATGGATTGATTTGGGCATGATAAGAGTCTGTCTGAGCTCCCCCTAAAGAATCCCTTGAGCATGGTAGTAGTGACAATGAGAAAAAATAGTGGAATTGCTGGTAGCAGTCAGTTTAATATTTTGGATGGCATTTCTTTTAGTAATTGGTTCGAGTTTCTTGACTCGGTTGAGTCAGCTGGGGGAGATGGTATATAAGGGGGTGGCTAAGAAGGGAGATGTGGCTAAGAAGGGGGGAGGTGGCTCAGTTTGGGAATGACCAGAGTTTGATTGAGGTCCCCTTGAAGCAGCCATTTTGCACTGATGATGGCCCACTAATCGGTGTATGGGTGACACTTCTATTCATGTCCTTGGATGCGTTTGAAATAGGAGGGCAGGTCTTCGGGTTCTTCCATTGGTTCACAATGAGGAGGTCGGTGAATCTTGTGATGAGGATGTGGATGGAGACATGCTACTTGGGAATGATGGCACCCCTGGTGAGGAAGGTGTGACTCAAGACATGCAGCTAGTCGTGGTGGTGTATGGGGGTCCTATACTGATGAAACCCATTATGTGGTTCTACAAGACATGGTCACGGAGGAATTCCCATGTGATCGTGAGCTGTTTGTAAAGGCACTAGGTGAGGATAATAAATTTTTTCAAGATAAGAAGGATCATTTTCACAGAGAACATTAGATGCATGACCTTCAGTTTACTAGTGATATGGATGAGGCTAAATAGTTAGGTGCAATTTTTTCTGAGAATGATAGTAGGATCAACTCCAATATGGATTAGATCGTGAGGGAGGTGGATATGGTTAGGGGTGACTTTTCAAATGGGAATGAGATTAAGTCTGTAGAGTCCACTTCATCCCCCCACACCCTGAAAGAGGAAGTCGCAGAAGGACTACTCTACTTTTCCTCAGACCGTGTCTACTAGAGCCTCCTCTAAGGGTCTTAAGAAGAATACATCTGATAAGAATGAGCGATCTAATACCTTCATGGAACAACTATATGAGGAGTAGTGAAGACTCGGGTATATGTAAACTGTTCTTTCCAAGATGTATGAATCTGAGTGGGAGTTGGTGGATGCTGATGCGTCTTCTGGATATGGTGTTGATGGTGACCCATATGGTCCTGTTTCTGATTATGACATGTAGCACTTTTTGGTTGTGGGTCGTTTGACCCTACCCCACCCTTGTTTTTTTTGTCCTTTTTACTAATAAATTTTGGGGGGCTAGGAATAGCATGACCATGTGCTTTCTTTTCTCTATAACCCCCCAAATACCCTAAAAACCATAAAAACCCTAAAAAACCCTAAAATCCAAAAATTAACTATAAAACTGCTAAAAAACTAAAATACCAAAAAAACCTAAAACCATAATACCCTAAAAAAATCTAAAAACATAAAAACCCAAAAAACCCAAAACAACCATAAAAACTATAAAATATCTTAAAACCCCTAAAAATGAAAAAAATCCCCAAAACCCCTCAAAACACCAAAAAACCCCTAAAAACCTAAAAAAATCCCAGAACTATAAAACCCTTAAAAACCCATAAACCCCTTAAGAAACCATAAAAACCCTAAAACCCATAAATACCCTTAAAATAACTAAATGACAATAAACCCCCTAAAATAACCTAAAAATCATCAAAAAATCTAAAAGGCAACAAAATCCCCTTAAAAACCTATTAGACCCTCAAAACCCGAAAAACCCGAAAATACCCTAAACCCAAAAACCTCCCTATTATACCCTAAAAAATTCAAAGCCCTAAAAGTAAAAAAAAACACAAAAAACTCTGAAAGCCCTTAAAATACCCTAAAACACTCTAAAAAATCCCCAAAACCCTAAAGGACCCTAAATCCCATAATGGACTCTAAAACAACCATGGAACCCCTAAAGAACCCAAAAAACCCAAAATTACCCTAAAACTGTAAAAACCCTAAATTATCCCTAAAACCCCTTTAAACAACTAAATGACCTTAAAATCCCCTAAAATACACTAAAACCTTTTAAACCACTAAAAGACACTAACACACAATAAAGAACCCTAGAAAATCCAAAATACCCTCTATTTCGCTAAAAACTGTAAAAATAACTAATGGATCTGAAAAACCCTAAAATTCCCTAATGTATCATAAAATACCAAAATTACATTAATGTACCCTAAAAACTATAAACAAAATAGAAAGCCTCTAAAACCCTAAATGACCCCAAAAATCATGAAAACCCTAAAGGAACATAAAAAAAACTTGAAACCCCTAAAAACTCTAAAAGAGTCAAAAAAAATTTAAAGCATCCCAAAATCTATAAAAGACCATACAATCCCTTAAAACCCTAAAATAACCTAAAACAACTAAAAACTATAAAAGGCCCCAAAATCACTAAAAACCATAAACCCCCTAAAATTCCCTAAAAACCATAAAAACATTTAAAAATAAAAAAAACATCAAATGACTTAAAACACTAAAAGACCAAAAAATCATTAAAAACCCTAAAAATTTACAAACCTTAAAAAACATATAAACCTCTAAAAACATTAAAAAATTATAAGAACAATAAAAAAAATCCAAAACACACCCTAAAAACTGTAACAACCACAAACCCCAAAAACAAAATCCTAAAAAACATAAAACAACCCAAAAATCATAAACAACACATAAAATCTATAAAAACTCTAAAACACCTAAAAACCCGAAAAACCTATAAAACCCATTAAAACATAAGAAAACTATAAAACCCATAGGAAACCATAAAAAACCCTTAAACACCTAAAATTCCTAAAAACCCTAAAAACTCTAAAGGTGCCATAAAACCCGTAAAAGACTATAAAAACCCCAAAACCCTAAAAACAATAAAACACACAAATAACCCCTAAAAATAATTAAATACTTAACACCCTAAAAAACACTAAACCTGTAAAAACCCTAAAACCCCTAAAAGAACCCGAAATACCCTAAAACCCTAAAAGATCCCCAAAAGTCCCTAAAAACCCATAAAAACCCTAAAACACCAAAAAACAATAAACTCCCAAAAATAGTCTAAAACCTGTAAAAGGATTAATAATTACTTGAAAAACCCTAAAACCATAAAAGACTATAAACCCCATAAAATACCATAAAAGACACAAAAAACACTGAAATGAAAAACAAAAATCTAAATGACCAAAATACCCTAAAACCCCCTAAAACACCTAAAAACCTGAAAAAACCCTAAAAACCCTAAAACCAATAAAAACCATCATAAATCATAAAAAACCATAAAACCCATAAAAACATTAAGTACTCTAAAACAACCTAAAAAGTCCAAACCCCCAAAAAATATAAAAATTCCTAATAAAAATTGAATACCCCTAAGAAGATAAAACACTAGAAAATAATACACTTTAAAACACATAATAAACCGTATAACCCCCCAAAACCATAAAAACAAAGAATCTTTAAAAATCTTAAAAACTCTAAAATCTCTTAAAATGTGAAAAAATATAAAAACCATAAAAATCATAGGAAAATCCTAAAAACTCTTTTAAAACATAAATACTTTAAGAAATCCCTAAAACCTCATAAAAACACTAAAAAACATAAAACTCCAACCCCCCCCCCCCCAAAAAAAACTCCAAAACTCTAAATACTTTAAAAACCCTAAAATGATTACAAACCCAAACAAACAAAAAATGACCCAAAAACCCTACATAACCCAGAAAAGCCCTAGAAAACCCAAAAATACTCAAAAAACCCTAAAAACCATAAAAGAACCCTAAAAACCTAAAACCCATAAAAATAATAAAAACAATAAAAACCATAAAACATGTTTAAAATCATAAAACTATAAAAACATTTAAAACCCAAAAATGTCACTTAAAAACCCTAAAAAACTAAAAATTACAAAAAAACCTTAAAACCACCAAAAATCCCTAACACCCCCATAAACCCTTAAAAGTCCATAAACCCTTAAACCCCATAAAAGATCCTAGAAACCCCTAAAACCCAAATAAACCTTAAAAATACCAAAAACCCCTAAAAATCCTAAAAACATCTATAAAAACCCTACAATACCTAAAAATCCTTAAAAACCTTAAAAAACACTAAATACATAACAAAATAAGAATCCCTAACCCCCCCCCCCCCAAAAAACCCTAAAAAACCCTAAAACCCATAAAAAAATATAAAATACCATAAAAACATAAACCCATAAAAACCATTAAACCATAAAAACACAAAAAAATCAGGAATAAATCATGAAATCCTAAAAACCATAAAAATTCCCTAAAACCATAAGAAACCCCTAAAACCCCTAAAAATCCATGATACTCATAAAAATATCTAAAAACCCTTAAAATCTTTAAAATCCCTAAAAATCCCTAAGATCCCTAAAAACTATAAAAACACTAAAAACCCTTAAAACCATAAAAACAATAAAAACTCAAAAAAACCAACAACAATTAAAAACCTAGAAAACCATGTAGAACTAAGAACAAAAAAACCTTGAAACCATTAAAATCTCCAAAAAAAAATTTAAGATTCAACACCCTAAAAACACTAAAAGCCTTTAATACCCCTAAAAACCCAAAAAACCCTAAAAAAATAAATTCCCCTAAAAAACCTAGGTAACCCAAGAAAACTGTTAGACACTATAAAACCCCATTAAAACCCTAAAAGGACCAAATCCCTAAAAAACTAAAATCCCTAAAATCACCTAAAATATCTTAAACAATTTTACCTCCAAAAAGACCTTAAAATATATGGGGACCCCTAAAAACCCTAAAAATATTAAAACCCTCCAAAACACATAAAAAATATAATAATCCAAATAACCCATTAAAACCCATGAAAAAACCTAAAATCACTAAAAACATTAGAATCATCAAAACCCCAAAAAACCCTAAACCCTAAAAATTCCTAAGAACCCTAAAACTCTAAATACACTAAAACACCTAAAAATCTAATTACCCTAAAAAACAAATAAATAAACTTATTTACCCCCAAACCCTAAAACCCCAAAAAATTATAAATACACTTTAAAACAATTAAATCCATGAAACCCTTTAAAAAAGATAAAAACCCCTCAAACCCTAAAAACAAAAAAAATCATGAAAACCCTAAAACCCCTCAAAACCCATAAACCCCCTAAAAACCGTAAAGGACCCTAAAACCCTAAAACCCATAAAACCCTAAAACCCTATAAATCCCAAAAAAAACCCACAAAAAACTTATAACACTGACAACTCCAAAAGACCTACAAAAGACCCTAAAACCCTAAAAGTCACTAAAAACCCTAAAAACCCTAAAAATCTAAACTACTATAAAACCCATAAAACACCCTAAAACCCAAAAAGTCCCAAAAAATCTAAAAAATATAACGACACTAAAAACCACTAAAAACTAAAAAGGCTATAAGATACCATTTAAGCCCCTAAGATACAATAAAAACTAAAAACCCCCTAAATGACCATGAAAACACAAAATATACTAAATGACACCAAAACCCTAAAACCCCTAAAATAACCTAAAAACCATAAAAAAGTACTAACATACCCTAAAACTTATAAAACCCCTATAATACCCTAAAAACCCTTAAAACCCATAAATGAACCTAAGAAACCATAATAAACACAAAAAACCTCAAATCCCCCTAAAAACCATAAGAGACCTTTAAAATCCTAAAAATCCGAAAAGACCCTGAAAACCCTAAAACACCTAAAAACCCATAAAAGACCCTAACAACCCCAAAAACATTAATAGACTCTAAAAGCCCTAAAAACCCATAAACTTCCCTAATACCCCAAAAAAATTAAAAGACCCTAAAAAAAATAAAACCCCTTAAACCCTAAAATACTAAAAAATCCCCTAAAAACCCATAAATGACCCCAAAATCATCCAAAAATCCCAAACGATCTCGAAAACCATAAGAAACCCGAAAACCCCTTAAACAACATAAAAACATAAGACTCCCTAAAGACCCATAAAACACCATTAAAACCCCTAAAACCCTTAGAATCCCGAAAAATCCAAAAACCCTGAAAAAACCTATAGAATCCTAAATACCCAAAAACACTAATACCACTAAAAACCTAAACCCCCCCAAACCCTAAAAATCCTAAAAATGAAGAAGAAACCACTAAAATCTCAAAACCTACCCATAATAAACCATAAACCCACTAAAACTTATAAAAACACTAAAATAACTAAAAACCCTTAAAAATCCTAAAATCCCATCAAAATCCTAAGACATTAAGAAACCTAAGAACCCCTCAAAAAACCCCTAAAAGAACCAAAAGACCCAAACACTCCTAAAAGACATAAAACCCCGTAAAAAGACCCTGAGACCCTAAAAGTCCTCAGAAAACCCTATAAAACCTCAAATACCATAAATTACCCTATAACCCTTAAAAGAACCTAAAACTGTATAAACACCCTACATACCCTTAAAACTCTATACCTCCATAAAACCCATAAAAGTATCTAAAACCCCTAAAAACCCAAAGAAGATGGCTGAGCCAGTAGGGGGATCAGGCGATTCTGTGGATCTATGGCCTTTGCCGGCTCTTCTGAATCGGGAGGTAGTTGATGCAGCGAAGAGCCCTGATTCTGAGCCCATTGGGGACAATGTACTCTTTCAGCTTTGTAATCCTCGTGTTGCAAAACCTGGTCAATCTTTGGCTTCACCTCTGGATGCGCCGAAGAAGAACTTTCCTGAGGTCGTTAAGTCTGCGACTTCCTTGTCTTTCTCCGATTTCGGCATCCCCTCCCCAGGGTGTGTCATTAAGAAAGGGAAAATAGCTCATGTTTCTACCAATCGGGAAGCAATTGAAGAAAGAATTAACCTCTGTAAATTTTTTATCATTGCTCGGGTGGTCATGCCTAAGGGTGGGAAATTGTGGAGATTTGCTGATCTTGTCAAGCGGGTTGTAGAACTCTGGGGTTTTTCAGACTGGAAAATGACATCCATGGGCTGTGGCTTTTATCACATCATTTTCCCCTCTAATGAGCACAAAAGACAGGCTTGGAGTTTTCGATCACTTGCGCTTAAGCCTGGCCTGCTGCGGATTCAGGACTGGGACCGTAATTTTGATCCAACAAGCGTCAAAAATACTTTTTCCCAGGTTTGGATTCGTATTTGAAAATTGAATTGGATATATTGGCACCCTCGAATTTTGTGGGACATTGACTCCTCGGTTGGTTTTCCTATTCGGCTTGACAGGGAAACTGATAATCCGAGATTTGGTCACTATGCTAGAGTTCTTATTGAAATTGACATGGCCAATACTTTGGTTGAAGAAGTGGTTCTGAACACTCTGGATGACAGCATCGTGCTGGAAATACAGTATGAAAGAAGACCCATGTTTTGCATTAATTGTCTCTTTCTTGGTCACTCTATCAATGAATGCAGGAGATTGAAGACTTGTAACATTTGTAAGGTGTGAGGGCATGAGGATGGGTCATGTCAAGCTTTGAATAATAATGAAACCCAGAAGGATACAGTGAATTCTGTTACTCCCCCCTGCAAGTTGGAAGCAATAATACAGGAATAAGTGGGGTCCCAGACCAATCTGTTGTTCCTGAGAAGGATTGTGATCCCATTTCTTCGACTCTGGTCGGGGATTCTAATGCTCCCAATGCTGGGCATACTGCTCATGCAGTTTCTTCATCTCCTGGAGCCTCTGTTGTGCTTCCTATTGTGCAAACTTCACTTGCCCAGCCTGATGCACCTGGTCTTGCATCTTCCAGTAGTGTCCATGTTGTACCTTCTCAGCCTCCTGATTCCTGCATAGCAGTGGCTCCCGCTGACCGAATAGTTGCTGCCAGTGTCCATGATACAGCTATCTTCTCTATCATCTCTTTCAAAGTGGTGGCTCCAGTTGAGCAGGTTATGATTTCTACAAGTGCTCCCTCTACTGTGGCTAATTCAGATCCAGGGACCATTGTGTCCCCTGCTGAGCGTCTGTCGTGTGTCCAGCCTGATGCAACTGCTAATTTCAGCAGTGCATATGGTGCACCTACTCAGCCTCCCCAATTCACTCCTGCAGTCAGCAGTGTGCAAGATGCGCATATAGCAGATGCTTCTGCTGAGCAATTTAAGATTACTGATGGTGCTCCTTCGCTTGGGGCCCCTCCGGGGATTGCTGCATTTTTGAATTCTTCTGCTCCTGGAATTCACTCACCCAGCAGAGTACATGATGAAACTGCTCAGTCAGATGCACCTGCTCTTGCTGATACGGATGAGGTCTTCTCTCATGTTCCTGCAGGAATTTCCAATAAGGCCAAACTCACTGGAATTCCTCGTAATGATGGGATTTGTGTTACTAATGCCTTATCCCCCCTATCTGGGAAATTCTGGGCAGATCAAGTTGATGACAGCCTAGATGCAGATGTTATCCTTGAGGATGCTCCTATGGCCTCTAATCATGAGTTGCCAAACATTGAGCAAGTCATTAAGAAACCTCCTGGCAGACCTCCAAAGCAGGGAGGGAAAAGTAAAGGTGCCACTTCCAAGAATACAAAAGGCCTGCCTCTCCAAAGAGGCAACTCAAACTCCAGTCAATGAAGCTGATTTTTAGAATTGTCAGGGGATTGGGAACTCTCCCACTACAGCATCCCTTCGACATTTCCTTGCTGTCGACAAACCCTATCTTGTGGCCATTGCTGAGCCTCTTATTAGCTTTGATCACTGGAAGGGTTTCAACTGGGCATCACTCGGGTACTCATTTATTGCTCATAATAGAGGTGCTGGTAATATTGAATCACTATGGGTGCTTCGACACAATGACTTGATGATTGAGTCTTTTGAGATTTGTCACCAGGTTATTTCAGTTCACATCCGGATGCAGGACATTCCCCTAACCTTCTCTTTTGTCTATGCCTCTTGCTCTTAAATCAGAAGAAGAGAACTCTGGGCAGATTTAGCTACCCTCAGTGTGAACATGAATCATAATTGGGTCATCACTGGTGACTTCAATGTTGTTTTGAGTCCTGATGAAAAAACTGGCCCCCATTTTCTCCATTCTTCTGCTCAAGATTTTCAGTACTGTGTGGATCAATGTAATCTCATTGAAGTTCCTATGGTAGGCTCCAAATTTACCTGGGGAAGGTTCACTGTAAATGGGAGACAAGCTAGCAAAATTGATAGGTGATTCATTCACGTCAATGATGCTGGTGCTCCATTGGACATCTCAGGGTTTACTCTCCCTAAATTTAACTCTGATCATAATCCCATTGTTGTCTCCATTCGGGAGGATATTAGGAGACTTTCTCCCTTACCCTTCAAATTCAACAATGCCTGGCTCTCAATCCCAGGATGTAGGGAAGTTGTTCTTGATGGATGTAACTCCACTTTCCATGGCTCTCCTTACTTTGTGGTTTCCTCAAATCTTAGGAGAATCAAAAGCCTTCTTAAAGCTTCGAGTAAGCTCTCTTCCTCCAGAATTGATGAGGAGATCAAGGATGCACAATCTCAGCTGGACTTTTTCCAAGAAAACAATCAGCAGGGGGCTGTTCCTACTCATGAGGAACTTTTGTTTCACAAAAATATTGATGATCTTATTGCTCTCAAAGAGAATCTAGCAAAGCACCAATTCAGTGATTGATGGCTCAAGGATGGTGATAGAAACTCAAAGTTCTTTCATCGCTTACAATGGGAGAAAAGGGTCTATAAAGGACCTAATCGTATCTGAATCAATGGGGCAACCTTGGTTGAGGAGAAAGAGCTCTCTGATGCTGTTGTTGACCATTTTAAAGCTCTTTATAATGATGATGGTACCCCTCCCTCGGCCTTGGTTGCCGACTGTATTGAGCAGTGTGTGAATGACTCACAGAACAATGATCTGGCCTCTCCTCCTCTTGAAGATGAAGTCAAATCTTGTCTCTTCTCTCTCAATTTTGAAAGTGCCCCTGGATCGGATGGATTCACCAACAAATTCTTCATCTTTTATTGGGATATCTTTCATGCGGAAATTACCAATGCTGTCAGGGAGTTCTTCATCTCAGGATCATTGCCATTTGGATCCAACTCCAACTTCATTGCTCTGCTTCCCAAAAAAGAAGCTGCTATTGACATCGGTGACTTTCGTCCCATTGTCATTGGAAACACCATTCCAAAGATTATTAGCAAAATCATCATCACCAGGTTGGGGAAGTTTGTTGGTTCCATTATCACTCCTAATAAATTTGGCTTTGTTCCTGGGCGAAACATTCAAAGCTGTTTATATACGGCCTCTAAATGAGTGAATATCATGAGAAAGAAAGTCAAATATGGGACCTTTGCTCTTAAACTGGATATATCCAAAGCTTTTCATACCATTAAGTGGAATTTTCTGTTCAGGGTGTTGGGTATGTATGGTTTCTCATCCAAATTTATCAGCATGATCTCTTCTATTTTGGAGAGTGCTAGAATTTCTGTTCTGATTAATGGGGTGCCAAAAGGATTTTTTTCAGTGTTCACGAGGGGTCAGACAGGGAGACCCTCTCTCTGGAATTCTCTTTGCACTTGCAGAAGATTACCTGAGTCATATTGTTACACATGCAATGATGGCTGGATTATATTGCCCTTTCAAAGCCAGCAAGGACTCCTATGTACCCTCACACCTTTTTTATGCTGACGATATCCTTCTATTTGGGCAGGCTAATATGCGAACTATCTCAGCTATCCAGAAAATCTTTAATCACTATGAAGATTTTGCTGGGCAGGAAATCAGTTGGTGTAAATCATCTATTATTTTTGGGAAAGGGTGCTCCTCAGTGAGGCAAAATAGAATCATTAGATGTCTTGGCGTTAAAAAAGGATATCTGCCTTTTAATTACCTTGGGGTTCCCCTCTTGGGGGAGGGCAAAGCTCTACCACTTGGAAAGCATTTCTGTTGATATCACCCAGCATCTAGCTAAATGGAAGGGAAAGTCTCTGTATCAAGCAGGCAGAGTTTGCTTTATCAATTCCGTTATCACATCAAATTTGTTCATGCCTTCTCTTTATATAGATGGCCGGTAAGTCTGATCAAATCCCTTCAAGCCAAGATTCGGAACTTTGCATGGACAGGATGCATTAGTGAAAAGAAATTGGTAACTGTTTCATGGAAAGACTGTATCAAACCCATTAACATGGGTGGTCTTGGAATTAAAGATCTCAGGGCTTTCAGTGAGTCCTTGATGGCTAAATTCACCTGTAATCTCTTCGTGCACAAGGAAGGTGAGCTGGATTTTCTTAAAGAACGATTCACTGCACACTTGTGTAATGGCTACACTGGGTATATGCTCTCCTCAGTATGGACCACAATTAAATCCTCATTTCAGAATATTTTCTCTCAATCTATCTGGACAGTTTCAAGACAATCCAATCTGAACTGCTAGCTCACCCCTTGGCTCGATTGTCCTCTGCATGAGCTTATGCAAGTTCCACAAGGTCTGCAACACATGACTATTAGCGAGCTCAACGCCAGGATGATGGATCTGGATGGAATTCTACCATCACACATCATCTCTCAGATCCGTTGTTACAACTACGTTGATTCGGACACTCTCCTATGGAAGTCGGATCTGATTGGCCAGCTCACTGCAAGGGGTTTCTATGAGCATGAATGCCGGCAAGGTCCTGACCCCCCTCATGGCTTCTGAAATATAAGTGTCAATTCATTCCCCCTAGACACTTTCTTCTTCTTTGGAAAATTTGGAGGCGTAGGTTGCCTATGCATGGTCAGCTTCAAAAAACTGGGTTGCAGATTGCCTCGGTCTGTAACATCTGTTTGCGAGGTGCTGAAATCATACGACACCTTTTTATTGATTGCAATATTGCACACAGATTATGGAGCTACATGCAGGATGTTTTTGGTCTCTGCTTACCTCCTAGAACCTTTTCTCAATGGATGCTTTTTATCAATGATTTTAGCTGCAGTGAGCAGCTTCATAACCTCCTTCTTGCAGCATCGGCAACCATTGTCTATTTCCTATGGGCTGCAAGAAATTATGCTATGTTTCGGAACAAATCATGCTCCACGCATGAGGGTATTATTTCCTTGCATAGTGCTGTTCGGCTGGCTGGGAGTCTCCAATCAGGTACGATGAACAACTGCTTCAATGATCTTGTTACACTCCACACCCTTGGTGTCCCTGGAAGGTGCAAAAAACCAATGTTGATGAAGTACATTAGATGTATTCCACCAATCTCGTCATGGATCAAAGTTAATGTTGATGGTGCGGCGGCAGGCTCACCAGGCCCTTCAGGTTGTGGTGGGGTCTTCCGTACTTGTCGAGGATTTGTCAAGGGTATTTTCTATCACTACATTGGGAATGGATGTGCTTACGAGGCAGAGCTTTGGGATATTATCAAGGCTGTTCGTTTTTCAATTCAATTTGGGTGGTTGCATCTATGGATCGAATCAGACTCAATGCTTGCAGTGGAGGCGTTTCGCCAAAACTCAAGGAAGGTTCCATGGAGGCTTCTTCCTCAGTGGATTGACTGCCTTAGCCTATCCAAGAACCTGACTCTCAGGATCTCTCATGCATATAGGGAAGTCAATATGGTGGCCGATGCTCTCTCCAAGATGGCTATTGAAGAATGCTGCTCACGGTGGTCATTCATTGCTCCTTCCTTTTGCACGTCTCATGTAGCCTCTAACATGATGGGTGCTACCCGCACACGAATGTACAAGCCCCCCTGTAATGTTTTGTACCTTTTCTTTTTATTAATTGAGGCGCCAAGCTTTCTGCTTGGCACGCGCCTTCTTTGCCCTAAAAACCTAAAAATCCCTAAATCCCCTAAAAATTTAGAAAAGTCCTGAAAACCCCTAAAAACAAATCTAAGTGACCCTAAAACCTCCTAAATACCCTAACACTCTAAAAATATCTAAGAAGCCCAAAAATCCCCTTAAACACCTTAAATCCAATAAATCCCCTAAAAATATATAAAATATTCAAAAATACCCCAAAATCCATAAAACCCCCCAAAATCCCTAAAAACCCTGAAAATCCATGAAACACATGAAAACCTCTAAAAACCCATAAAACCCTATAAATCCTTAAAACCCCATAAGAAGTCTTAAATAACCCTTAAAACACTAATAAAACAAAAAAACCTAAAAAATTAAAGAAAATAAAAAAATCTAAAACCCATAGAAACACTAAAAACTCAAAAAAAAATCCAAAAATAACCCAAAAAACCAAAAAAACTCAAAACCCCCCTTAAACCCAAAAAAAACTCAATAAAAACATAATAATCATAAATGGAATAAAACCCCTAAAAACCATAAAACCCCATAGACCATAAAAACACTTATAACTAATAAAAACCCTAGAAATCCTAAAAAACACAAAATACCAAAAATACTGTAAAAACCAATGACCCCCCAAATAACCCAAAAAACCTAAAAATACCTAAAGTCCCTAAAAACTTAAAAACCCTAAAACAACTTAAGGGACCCCTAAAATCTCCTAATACCCATAAAAACACTAAAAACATATAAAATAATAAAAACCCATAAAACCCCTAAAACATTAAAAACTTATAAAAACCCACTAAAAACATTAAAAATCATTAAAACCTGAAAAAAAAAATTAAAAAGAAAAAACCCCTAACAAACCATAAAACCTTGGAAATCACTAAAAACCCAAAAACACTTAAATATCCAAATAAAATACTAAAAATCTCTAAAAATCAATAAAACCCCATAAAACCCATAAAAACTCTAAAATCCCAAAAATGATAAAAACCCTAAAAAACTAAAACTCCTAAAAACCCTAAAATACTTAAAACCCTAAAACCCTTATAAATACTAAAAACATGATAATCCATAAAATCCTTATAAAATCCATAAAAACCCTAAAAACAAAAAAACATTTAATACCATAAAAACCCTAAAAGACCCAAAAAATATAAAACCCAATAGAAGACACTAAAAACACAATAAAAATCCTAAAAGACCATAAAAACCATTAAACAATAAAAAAATCTAAAAACCCAAAAAAAATCCCTTAAATCAATAAAAAAAGATAAACCCATCAAAACCATAATAAACATTAAACCCCTAAAAACCCCTAGAACAACTTAAAAAATCTAAAAAACCATGAAAACCTTAAAATAACACTAATTTTTTTTAAGAAACCCCCTAATTATATGAAAAAACCTAAAAAAATAAAAAATTTCAAATAACCAAAAAATGATTGAAAACCATAAAACCCCTTATATATACTAAAACCCCCTAAAAGCAAAAAAATCCAAAAAACCATAAAAATCCAAAAAATCCCTAAAAACCACAAAACCCCAAAAAAACTAAAATAACCCTAAGAAAACCCAAAAACCTATAAGAAAAACCTTAAACCCCTAAAACCCCTAAAAATCCTAAAACCCCCTTAAACCATAAAAAACCCAAAACTGTAAAATTCCAAAAAACCCAAAAAATCCCTAAAAAACCTAGAAATGCTAGAAAAACCATAAAAACCCTAAACCCCCAAAAAACCCCAAAACACCATAAAACACTAAAAACTATTTAAAACACATAAAAAGAATCCTAAACTACCTTTAAAACATAAAATAATTTTTTTAAAAAAAACCCTAGAAACTGCTAAAATCCCTAAAAATCATAAACCCTCTACCCTACACCCTAAAACCTAAACCCTAAACCGTAAACCCTAAACCCAAAACAAAAAATGCTAAAACCTAAACCCTACACCCTAAGCCTTACATAGTAAAACTGATACCCTGCACCCAAAACTTGATTCCCCATACCCTAAACCATATTCCCTACACCATAAACCCTAAACTGTACATCCTAAAACACAAACCCTACACCCAACACCCAAAACCCTAAAACCTAAACCGTATAACCTAAACCCTAAAATATACACCCAACACCTGGAACCCTATACCCTACACCCTAAAACCTAATCCATATTCCCTATACCCAATACCCTACACCCAACCCCATATGCCCTACACCCTACACCCTAAACCCTAAACCATACACCATAAACCCTATACACTACACCCTAAACCCCAACGACATGACCAGAACCCTATACCCAATAGCCTAAACCCTATGGCCTACTCCCTAAACCATATAACATACACCCTAAATCCTATACCCGCACCAGAAACCCTATACCATGCACCCTAAAGCTTATACCCATCACCCAAAACCATATACTCTTCACCTTAAACCCTAAAACCCATACCCTAAACCCTATACCCTGCACCTTAAACCCTAAAACATTTACCCTAAACCCTAAAAACAATAACAAATACTAAAAACCCTAAAACCCTAAAAGTTCATAAAGAACATAGAAGACAATAAAATCCTTAAATGACCATAAAAACAGTAACCCCCAAAAACTCGAAAACCCATAGACCCACTAAAACTCATAAAAACTCTAAGAACATTTAAATCACAAAAAACACTAAAAATCACTTAAAATATTCTAAAAACATGGAACAATCCCTAAAAACCCTAAAAACCCTAAAAACCCTATAAACGCCTAAAACCTATAAACCCTCATAAAACCCATAAGACCCTTTGAAAACCCTGCAAACCCCTAAAACCCTAAAAAAAATAGAACCCCCCATCAAATCCCCTTAGAAGCATTAAAAAACTATAGAAACTCCTAAAAATAGTAATGAACCGAAAACCATAAAAATTCCCTAAAAACCATGAAAACCCTGAAAAATACTAAAAACCCTAAAACCCCTAAAATTTAAAATTATACCTAAATAACTTTAAAACACCTAAAAAATAAAAACACTCAAACCCCATTAAACCTTAAAACACTAAAAACCAAAGAACCCCAAAAAAACCCTTAAAACCCAAAAAACCTTGAAAAATAGTTAAAAAATCTAACACCCCTAAAACCCTAAAACACTCTAAATACCCCTAAAAAATAAACACCTAAACCCTTAACAACCCTAAATCCAAAAAAAACCAAAGAGACCCCTAAAAACCCAAAAAACATTAAAAAGACCATAAATTGATAGAAAAAACCAAAAGAGTCCAAAAAAGACACAAAATTCTATAAATATCTAAAACTCTTAAAAGTCATAAAACCCATAAAACACCTGAAAACATGTAAACCCATAAAACCCACTAAAAACCAAAAAACACTTAACCCCCCCCCCCAAAGAAAACTATAAAAACCCTATAATCCCTAAAAAACCATTAAAAACCTTAAAATCCCCACCCCCAAAACACTAAAAATCCATAAAAAACAAAAAAACATTGAAAGCCATTAGAAAACCATATAATACCTAAATAACCTTAAAAACCATAAAACCATAAAGACATAGAAGATCCCAAAAAATTATTTAAAACATTAAAAAACCAAAACCCATAAAACACTTAAAAATAATAAAAACCTCAAAACACAAAATAATCTAAATACCCAAAAAACACAAAAACTCTAAAAACACTTTAACTCATTCAAATCCTAAAAAACCTAACACTCATAAAAAACCCTAAAAGAACATAAAAACCCTAAAAACATTAAAAATCCTAAAAACCATAAAAGACCTTTTATACACCAAAAAATCCCAAATGTCTCTATGTAACCCCATTAAAACCATAATAGCCCCTAAAACCCTAAAACCCCTAAAACCCTAAGACCCTAAAACCCCCTAAAATCCCATAAAATACTAAAACACTTCTTAAACACTGAAAATACTCTAAAAACCTTAAACCCCATTAAATTACCATAAAATACATAAAACATGAAAAAACATTAAAACCATAAATATCTGAAAAATAAAAAAACCGATAAAACCCAAAAACTCTAAAATACAATAATATGCCAAATAAATAGTAAAATTTAATAAAATATAATAAAACAACTAAGTTCAATAAAACCCCAATAAAACCATTAAAACCACTAAATCCCTCAAGAACCATAGACCCTAAAAACCTCAAATCATTTAAAAAAAACATAAAACAGCTAAAACCCCTAAAACCACAAAAACACTAAAACCTCTAAACAACCCTAAACCCCAAATAACTATTAAAACCAACTAAATCTAAAAAATAATTAAAACCCAAAAAAAAACTAAAAAAAACCTTAAAACACCAAAAAACCCTAAAATTCCAAAAATACCTAAAACCCGTAAAACCCCTAAAAACACTAACAAACCTAAATAACCTAAATCCCCTAAAACCATCAAAACCATAAAACTCTAAAAAACCCAAGAACCTACACCCAACACCCTAAACCCTAAAACATACACCCTAAACCCATGACCCTACACCCTACCCCTTAAACCATAAACCCTAAATCCTACACCCCATATCCTAAAACTAATGCCTTACACCCAAAACTCGATATCTTACACCCTAAACCTTATATCCTACACCATTAAAATTATAACCAAAAACCTAAACCCTGCAACCTACAACCTAAACCATATACCCTACACCATAACCCTAAACGCAAATCCCAACACACCAAACCATAAACTCTACAATTGAAACAATATACCCATCACTTTAAAACCTAAATCCTACACCCTAAACCCTTTACCATATACCCTATACCCTTTACCCTATAAACTAATTCTTAAACCCTACAACCTAAACCTAATGCACTACACCATAAACCCTATACCCTATACCATACACCCAAAACCCTCTACCCTACACCCTACACCATATACCAAACACCCTTAAAGATATACCCACCCCCTAAAATCGATACCCAACACCCTACACCCTATAGCATATACCCTGCAAGCTAAACCCTATATCCTTCACCCTAAACCATAACCCGTACACCCAAAAACCTATACCCAACACCCAAATCCATATATCCTACACCTTAAACACTAAACCCCACACCCTAAACCCTATACTCATACACTTTAAAGCCAAAAACGTACATCCTAAACCCAATTTCCTACACCCTAAAATGTATACCATAAAACCTAAACTAAAAAAAATACACCATGAACCCAATATCCAATACCCTATTTGCTAAACCCTAAACCCTAAAACATAATCCCTAATCCCTAAACCCTAAAACCTAAACCCCACACCCTAAAACTTATTCCAAACACCCTAACCCAAAATCATACAACCTAAACCCAATACCCTACACCATAATACCTCTACCCTACACCCTAAACCCGACACCATACACCATAAATCATAGACCCTACACCCTAAACCCTAAAGCATAAACCAACACCCTACACCCTATACCCTACCCCCACACCCAAAACTCTACACCCTAAACCTTATATCCTAAACCCCAAATCATGTCATACTTTTTGTCCTAGAACTAACTATTTGTACTTTGATTTCATGTATAATAAAATATCTTATTATATATTGTTCATTAATCTATAGTAATGTAATTTGATAATGTCATAGAGTATATATCAAATGGATAAGGTTGTTTCAATTCCCTACTATGATGTGAACCTTGAAATTCCATTAAAATATTATTTAAAATAGTTTTATTATCAGATAAAAATCTATGATGGGAAACATAGAATGTGACTATCAAGTGAGAGTACTTGTAAGAGGATGAGACTTCATCTCATGAATTTTGTACATGGTAATCTCTTGGAAGGGTGATTATGAAAACAAACCCTCCATTAAGAATTCCTCATGTTTTGGTCTCATCGAATATTCCTATCTGCGAGAATGTGTAATGGTCCTTAGATTTTAATATTATTATTAATTCATGTTACATATCATGAAATTATATTTATTTCATAAACCTTGATGATAAAGTTAATTGATAAGTTGGGTACGTTGGTTGTAAAACGAGTAACATGTTATTAATGAATAATATTGATAAGGATTTTCCCTTCAATTTTTATGGATGTTTATATATAAACCCTTTGATTAGAATAGAACTATTGAATGAAATTCTATGGATATGGTCTAATAACATGTTTATTTTACAGAGTCAATGGAAGATGTATCGAGCATATAGGTTGATGAAAAAGATGTTGAATTTTTTTGATGTGATATTATGAAAAGGGGATTATATTATACCGGGAGTGTTCATATGTGATTTTCAACATTACAAAATTTAGTTATTTATATTCGGTTCTTTGACCCATTTCTAGACTATAATCTTAGACATTAGAATATCCTGCCTAATTTCAGTGAGAAATAATCTCATAGGGTCACACACTAAGTCTTTCTATTGATATTAATTAAATTATATTTGAATTTAATTAATTAATTAAATATTATTCTCTAGTATGAGGATTAATTTTATTAAGGTTTTATCCATATAATATATTTATTGATGAGTTATTTAATTAATTAAATATTTATTCATACATTCAATAAATTTTCATGATTTTTAATGCCCAGTGATCATTTCTAGGGATAAATATTAATTTAGAAGCTTGTAAACTAATATTTATTATTATTAAAGCAATAAAGTTAACCATAAAATAATAATAACATTATTATTTTGTGTCATGGGGTTTGGTAAAGATTATAATATTATTTAATGTTTGGTATGAAACTAAATAATATTATAACAAAAACCATAGCCTTATAAATAGATAGTTATTTATATTGTATAGGGTTAATCAAAAATTGAGAATCATTGTGCACAATGGAATTCTCTACCAAAAAAATCCTATCTTACTCTAAATAACAATAACAAATCCTTAAATCCCAAAGGATATTAAACTGATCATTATGAACAACACAAGATGATTGAATCACTATGCTAGTACCCATAAATCAATCAGCATAGTTTTTAGGTCAAAGGATCGTGTGTCGATCACTACTAGATGGATTATATACCCCAATAATTATACTCCAATAATGGAAATCTAAAAAAAATTAATAAGATAAATATCATCATTGAAGAAATTACCTACGATGAGGTACAAATATCTTCTAATAATAAACAAATTAATTATAAATTTAATGATAAAATATCCTCTCTTGGTTCTGAGTTTCTCAATGTCAATATTCAGTGGAATATTTTTTGGTTATGGTGTCCACATCATTTACAATATTGTGAATGATCCACTAAATCAATAATATTTTATTTTTTTACACCCACTAAGGCACTTCCGATATGCTCAGAACCTTCAAGTGCTATCAGAGTGGTCACATTTGAAATTTATAATTATTTATTAGATTGTTAATGTATATGAGTTATAATGATTATATTTTCATTTCAAGTATATTAATTATTTAATATTATTTTAATTAACATTATTTTCCATATTAAGATGCTACAAAGATTTTTCAAATTCCAAGTGTTTATAAAAATGTTTAAAATGCTTTTTTCTAAATGAAATTTATGTTTTGAATTGTTTAAACTCATTTTGTTATTTTTAATAGAAAAGGTACGGTTTTCATGGTTTTTTGAAAATAAGAAAATGGATGGATTTTAAAAATGATTTAAAATTAATATTGTTTACCCTTTAAATGGTTTCACATGTGGTTTACCATGGATTATTTTAGTGGAAAATTTAAAATTTGGATCTTAAATGGTGGGAATGAATTGATATTCTGAGTTCATATTGGTAAAGGCTCATTACAAACATTATAAGAGAGTTTTTATATTGAATATGGGACCCTTTTCTGACCCTATTAATTTTTTTATATTTGATATGGATTGTGGTTCCTAAGGGGGATATAGTTTATTAAAAATTTTGATCTTGTAGATTTGAAACGGGGTTAGAAAGGGCATTTGTGGTGATATGATAATGTTGTATATGTAATTTTTTTAGTAGATATACTAATCTAATGATTCATTATTTGAACATATCCACTTTGTTTACATTCATGGGAACCCTATGAACTAAGATTGAGGTCCAAATTTATTCTATATTATTTCAGTGTAGACAAGTTCTATTACCCCTAGTTATGTGATAGTAGGGTTGGGGGCCCGATTATGATAGTTTGGATTAGATGGATAGTTTGTGATTCAGTT
Organism: Viscum album; assembly: GCA_963277665.1. Classification (NCBI taxonomy): domain Eukaryota; kingdom Viridiplantae; phylum Streptophyta; class Magnoliopsida; order Santalales; family Viscaceae; genus Viscum; species Viscum album. The sequence continues at coordinate 603,654,445 of OY728142.1, forward strand.
CAGACACAAAATAGCAAAAAATTTGTCTTGTGTATATTTACTTTCTAGGATAATCTCAACCTAGGTACTATTTTGTTTCCCTTAATACTTAGTGATGGTTTATGAAATTATAAGGGATTGACATCATTCATTGTATCATATTCCCTAGTTTAATTTGATTGTGTGGAACAATGATATGTTATTCCTTTCCTTCATTACATTGATTCTATTATTCCTTGTTATGTTTCTTTTTTCTTATTTTAATTTGATTTCATTTTTTTGAAAAGAAATTTAATTGTGAATTTTGAAAAAGTAGGGTTTCCCAAAGGCAATGATTCGGTTTTTTATATATTTGTGTTTTTTAGAAAGGGTGTGTTTTAGGAAGGATTTTTATTTTTAAAAAATACTCAACCATTCTCTCTAATGTTTTCAAAGTGTGTGTTTATTAAAGTAATGATCATAAAAATGGTTTATGGTATGATGTTTTTATTAACCCCATATTGGTCCCATGTCCATGATCCAACCCTACAGCAAGTTATGAATCATTATTCATTCGCGGATTCCCTAAATCAATGTTTTGTGATTTCGTTCATCATGTCTTTCACTATTAATTGTTGAAGTTCGTTTAGTATCCGGATATTTGTTTTATCATTGGTATCACGGAATTTTTATTCAATGATATTTTCCCTTTAGTTACATACCTTATTTATAATGAGTATTATATGGAGATAAAATTAAATATATATTTTCATTTAGATATACATACCATATCACCCAATCTACATTTTTATATATCCTAATGTGTTATAAATGGATGAGACAATCACTAGGATACTAGACGACACTTTTACATCTTGATAATGAATTTATTAGAACTTATTCTGATTAAAGGATATTTGCACCACCTTCCCAAGACAATCTTGGTTTCCTTCAAGGCCTATACACAAGACCTTTTTCCACAATACCATTTTCCACAACAAACTCAATAATAATGTTAAAACCTATAAATTTGACCATCAAGATTACATGAAATATAGAAAATATTTCAGTTCAATACAATCTCAAGACCTATTAGGTTAATATTTTAGATAATTTCGATAAAAATTAAGTAAAAAAACTTTTGTTGTGATAGGATAATAATACATCATAATAATGGACGGTCTTTTTTTAATTTAGTGATTTGATATCTTAATGCTCAAAAAATCATTAAAATTTTCTAATAAGTATATATCTATTTTATAATTCAAAATTGTGTTACTTTAAAATTATGGCATTTTTCATATAAATATAAAATCTAACTATATATTATTTTTAAAATTATTTCCGTGCATATATTTTTTATGATTTCTCATTTATATTTAAACATATTTTCCATTATTTTGTAGAGTTTGTAATTATATTTTTCAAATATGTTTATATTTGTTTTATATATTAAAACTATGTTACATTCAAATTATGACATATTTCGTATGAATATAAAATTGTATTTTCTTAACAAGATGTATAATTTTGATATTTTATAGAGGTTATAATGAGTTGATATTGGATTACAAAAAATCGAATGAGTGATGTATATGAGGAAGGTGTTGAATCTATTTTGGAATTTCTTAACAAAATGTTCCAAACAGAGAGATGCTTTTATATCCATGCTTGAAATGATTATATATGAAGAAGTTGAAAATTATGGAGATCAAAGATCATTTAATTTTTCATGGTTTTAATCTGAGTTATAGCCCTTGGATTTGTCATAGTGAAACTGGGCAGAATATTAGATATACTGTTGATGATGCTTTTCAAGATGGTAAATTTGATGAAATTGATTAAATGATTCATGATATTGACAAAGAACAAATCGATAAAGAACTGAAAATTGAGAATCTATATGGTGATACTGAAAACCCTTTTTATTCTGGTTGTATGTATTTTACGGTTTATTCATCGATGTTATGATATATTAACCTAAAGGTGAAGCATGGATGGAGTGACAAGTGTTTTATAGAGATACTACAATTGTTGAAAGACATTCTTCCTGAAGACAACAATCTTCCAGATTCAAATTATATGTCCAAGAAAATATTATGCTCGATGGGATTAGGATACAAGAAAATACATGCATATCTGAATGACTATGTGATATTTATGAAGGAATATGGATTTCTGTCAGAGTGTCCTAAATTTGGGACATTATGTTATAAGTTGAAAAAATAACAGTTTTATGTAGAGATTATAGTGATCCTACAAAGGTATTTTGGTATCTTCCAATAATAACTCGTTTGAAACATTTATTTACTAATTCATATGATGAAAAAAGTTTTAGATGGAATGATGATGACCAGATATGTGATAGAAAAATAATTCATCTAGTAGATTTTCCACAATGGAAGAAAATTGATGAGAAGCATCATGCATTCAAAAATGAAGTTAAAAATATCAGACTTGGGTTGTGCACGGATGGAATGAATCAATATAAAATCCTTATTAGTACACATCGTTCATGGCCTATTTTATTGGTAATTTACAACATATCTCCAAGATTTTGTATGAAGTGTAAATATGTCATGTTGGGTTTAATGATCTCTGGGAAAAAGAAAATCGAAAAAGATATTGACTTTTTCATGACACCATTAATTAATGATTTGAAACTCTTATGGGAGGATGGTATTAGGGTGTATGATTATTATAAAATGGAATATTTTTAACAACATTAAGTGATTATGTTCACTATAAATGGCTTCCCAATGTATGGAAATTTTACAAGATATAGTTTTAAGGGGAATAAAGTTAGTCCAATTTTTGAACAACAGAAATCATATTTTCAATTGCATCATAGGAGGAAAACAGTACAAATGGGCCATAGAAAGTTGTAGCCTATGGATCAATCTTATAGAAGATTAAAAAAGAAATTCAATGGCTCATAGAAATTTTCTATTTATCAAAAACCTTTATCCACTGATGAATATTTTCATAGGGTTCAAAACCTTGATGTGGCATTTTGAAAGGCACAAAAATCTGGTAATGATAGACATATTTGGAAGAAACTATCAATATTGTTTGAGCTACCATATTGAAGATATCATAAATTAAAACATAACATTGATGTCATGTATGTGGAGAAGAATATTTGTTACAATTTGATTTAAGAAATGTTATATATTAATCTAAAGACTAAGGATGGTTTGAATACACAATTAGAATTAATATCAATGGGAATATGTTTGGAGTTAGCTCCCACTCCTGAAGGAAGACAAAATTTTATTTCCCAATATTTTCATACATTATCAAAGAGAGAGAAACATATCTTTTGTCAGTGTCTTCATGATATCAAAGTGTCCATGATTTATTCTTCCAATGTAAAAAATATTGTCTCTTTGAAGGATTTGAAGTTGACAGGTATAAAATATCTTGATTGTCACATCATGATGCAACAACTTCTACCAGTTTCATTGCGTAGAATATTTCCCATCCAAGTTAGAAATACTATCATGAAGGTGTGTTATTTTTGAAATTCAATTTGTAACAAGGGGACTGATCTCGATGCTTTTAACATTTGGTAAAAAGAATCATTTATATACTTTTTCAATTGGAAATGTATTTTACTCCATCTTTTTTGGATATAATGGTGCATTTAATGGTTCACCTTTTTAGAAAAATAATTCTTTATGGAATCATATATGTATGTTGGATGTGTCCTTTTGAAATGTATATAAAGTTATTTAAGGGGTATATTAGGAATCCAAATCGACATGAATCCTCCATGGTTAAAAATTATATTTCAAATGAGGTTTCAGAGTTTGGTACGAGCTACTTTTATGTGGTATAGAACATTTTTTTGCCTCCATCTCCCCATGAAAAAGTTAATAATGTGGGTAAGGGGATTCATGGCTTGAAATTCGAATCGTTTTCAGGTGAACAGATAAAGAAGTTACATTTATACATCATGAATGACATTGCTGATGCTCAACCATATATAATATTGCATATTAATGAGTTGAAACAATGTCATCCAAAGAATAAAAAAATGTAGATTTTGAATGATCATAACAATTTTTTTCATGGTTTAAAAAGTCCATGCTTGGTAGATCAGATGCATCAGAGACATTAAGATGGTTAGTAGGTGTTCTATAATTAAATTTGATAACATGGTCCGATTATGAAATTAATGGATATACATTTTATATGAAAGATCAAGACAAAAAAATTGTACTTCAGAATAGTTGTGTATTTTTGTTCGTAGAAGCAATGCATTTTTCGAGTTCTAAAGACAAAAACCAATTTTTACATCAAGTGCATATTATAGAGTCATTAAATAACTATGGGAGGTTGATTACATTAAAATAATGTTCTTGTGTTTAACTGTAAATGGTGTATCAGTAAACATAGTGCTAGACATGATGAATTTGTAATGACACATTTTATTATGAATATATTAGAAGACACAACTGATTCTTTTATAATTGAAACACATGCCAAAAAATTATATGTTCTTGATCAATCCGATATGCAGTGCTATATTTTATTAAAGGGGAAAAAATAACATGTTTGTGATTCTCAACATGATGGAGATGCTTATTTATGTGACATCCCTACTTCCATGGAAAGATTAATAGATAATAATGATTTTCATGTTTTAGACATGGTTTGTGGAATAAGGAATGATAATGATGAAGGAATTTGGAAAAACAATCCACTAGTACATTTATAATGTTATAGGTAACATATGTTTATTTCTTGTTTGATTTTATTAATTTCATAAAATTTTAGATATTTTATTTTATTCTTTATTAAAACATGTATTAAAATAAATAAGTAGAAATTTCTGTTTATTTTATTTTAGTATTGTTTAGTATGTAATGTTAACTGTTACATAACTTATATGTTTATTTTTTAATTTCAATTATTTCAAATCTATACTTAAAAAATAATTTTTTGTAGAAAATTAATTTATAAGGTTGAACCCTTTTTAATTTACCTACACCAATTTTGGATTTTAGAGGTATGAAACATACGTCTCAAAAAATTTTATTTATCTTTTAACATAATAACTACTAACATGAAATTTTCTTTTATATCAATTACCATTGGATGTTGGGTGTTTTATGTCCAAAATAGAAAACACTTTATTAGATATGTTCTATCCATGGAGATGTGTGAAGAAATTTTAAGAACATGTTATAAAAGTATGTTTTAATTTCTTAATAGCTATTTATATTATATTTAATTTTAAATTTATTTCATTCACATTATTTTCTAATAGGGGATGGGATTTATTTTGATGATACACAAAATAAAAGACTACCAATATCAAATATGTGAAATTAAAGGTGAATATCCATTTATAATTAGTACATTTTATATTACATAAAAAATGATATTTTGAATTGAAAAACTAAATTAAATAGAATTTTCATAAACAAAAAGGAATCATCAAATGAAGATATTATTTATTAATATTTATGTATGAAATAATTATAAATGTAATAATTATGAAGTTTGTCCAGGTTAGAGTTCCTTATAAATTATTCACTGATATTTAATTTTTTTTATTAAGTATACATATTAACTATTTTATTTTTAATTTGTAGCTATTTGATGACCCTCAACCTTATAGTGTACAAGAGGTCAAAATCTTACAAGTGGAATGGTCAAATTATTTTACAGGTTTGATTATATTTCTTTTTGTTTTTTGTGAATATTTTTATTTTGAACATCGTAATTATAAATGTTTATTTGGTAGTTGTTTTGGTTGGATTTATGTTTTCTTGTAGTTAATATTATAATTGTTGAATGTTGTAAATAAGAATGTGTAATTTTGCTACTAGTTTTTCTTATTTTTGGTCTGTTTATGGTTGTTTCTAGTTTGGTTTCTGAACATGTTTTGGCTGTTTTAGTTCTGGTTCTATATTTTAGAGGAAGGGTTTCATAATTTTTTTTAAAAAAAATTAGTTTATACATCGGTTATTTGATAACTGATATTAAAAAAACAATTCACTGGGTTTTTTACGTCATTTATTTTATAACTAATGTAAAAAATTATGTTTTCTATGTTGTATTTTTATAACCGATGTGGTATATAGTCTTTTACATTAGTTTTATAATAACCAATGTTAAAAAAATTCACCCCGCTGCATTTTTGACATCAGTTATTTACTAACTGACATGAAAAATGCACTAGGTTCGGGTTTTTCCACAATGGTTATATAAAAACCGATGTGGTATGATGTTTTTTTATGTTTTTTATTTAACTAACCGATGTGAAAAAACCTTCACTGAAGCATCATGCATGTTAGTTATTAAATAACTCACATGAAAAACATACAAAATATATTTTTTTATGTTGGTTATATTATCCAACCTTAGAAAATATGCTTTTTATGCTACCTATAACAACATCACCATAAAAATGATGTGAAAATCCAAAAAAAAATGGATGTAAAAAAACATTTTTTCACTAGTTCCAATTAGGGATACATGTTAAAATTTATAGTATACATACTAAATTGAGTCCTAAATAATATGAAAAAAGTTATTCCATACCAATTGTAGAGAGGAATGAATCTATTGTTGTCATACATACATGTGTGGGGTTGTGAAGTTTTTATTAAGGCCTCTTTAGGAAACAAACATTCTCCTAGAGGTAAAAAGTTTGTCTTTATAGGATATCCCAAGGAAACTAATAGATTCTACATATACAATCCTTTAAAAAAAATTGGATGAAAAAGTCCCATATTTCATGAGAAGGATCATATATTTAAAAGTAATAGTGAGAGTGAGATGGAAATTGATGGTGTCCAGTATCAAGATACACAAGAGTTATAACATAAATATATTATATAAATACCCATGGAATATTATCTTCTAGAGAAACTAATACTATATTAGAGTACCAGAAAAGTTTCGAGAACTAGAATCGTATGGTTTTCTAGTCACTAAGGATGACGGGTCGTTATTTTTTGATAATAATGATCCTCTAAAAAAAGGATGTAGTAAGTGGAAAATATTATTCCAAGTGGAAAGAAGACATGAATTCTGAAATGCATTCCATATATCAAAAAAAATTGGATTTTAGTAGCTCCTCGAATGGATGCAAATCTTGTTGGTTGTATATGGGCATTCCAAAAGAGACTAGAAATGGATAGCAAAGTTAGTGCCTATAATGAATGATTGGTTGTAAAAGGATTTAAAAAGAATCAAGAAATTGACAATGAAGAAACATTTTCACCAGTTTATAGGATTAAATACATCATAATTATACTTTATATTATGATCATCCACAACTATGATATTTGGATAATGGATGTGAAGTATATTTCCATAATGGAAACCTTAATGAAGATGTTTATATGAAATAACTTAAAGGTTTTGTAAACCAAAAATATTCCAACAAGTTATGAAAACTTAAAAAATTCATATTTAGGCCAAATAAAGAATCTTATTCACGAAACATTTGATTTGATGAATCCATAAAAATAATTGGTTTTATATAGAATGAATTCAAGCCCTATATCTATAAGAATTCTAGTGGTAGTGAGATAATTTTCTCAATAGTTTATGTCAATGAAATATTAGTTATTAAAAATGAAATATCAGTATTATAGTCTGTTAAGGATTTGATGAATAAATACATCTTCATGAAGGAATTAAGTGATGTGAAACATATCATTGGGATTAAGATCCATCGTGATAGATCCAAGAGGCCGCTCAGCTGAAGTCAAGGTATATATATTGACAAGATAATTAAGATATTTAGTATAGACTAATACAAGAGGAGATTATTTCTAATGTCACATGGAATTAATATTTCTCAAAAAATGTTACCTTAGACACATAAGGAAAGACAATGTATCACAATGACTCTATACGCACCAGCGATTGGGCCAGTAACGTGTGATATGTTATGTACTTGTCTAGATGTTTCCTACAACATATGTTTAGTATGAATATATCAAGTTAAACTTGGTGTCCACTATTGGATGGAAGACTAGACTATCCTTAAGTATATGAGGTATAATAAGGATATGTTCCTAGTTTATAAGTGGATATATAGAACTAGTCATTATAGGATATACATATGCTAGTTTCCAAATATATCAAGATGATATGAAATCATAAATGGGATGAATCTTCAAATTGAATAGTGGTTTATGAGTTGTGGTTAAAGATTCTATAGAAGAGTTTTAGTATATTGTAGCTTCTAATGTAGCTAAATAACATGTTTAGATATTCAACATAATTTATGATCATCAATGTGGTACCTAGCATTAGAGATACTATCACACACTATTATGATAATAATACAGTGGTGGATCCTTCCAAGGAGACAAGGTCACAATAGAAGATGGGAAATATAATTTAAAAGTATCATCTCTTGATAGATTTTTCATAGATATGGGATGTTGTAAGGTTCATTATTTCCTTGGTGGAAAATGTGATAGACCCATTGAATAAAACCTTGACTTAGTAGAAGCATGTTTATCATGTGAGGTATAGTGGAAAAAAATTCATAGGTATCTTGGTCTAGTACATATGGGATTTCATTATATTCAGTGTCCTAGGATCCAATGTTTTCACTTTTATTACATGTATATTAGATGATTTTAATGTTAATAAAACATATTATTAAATATTATTTGTTTTTCTAAATGAATTTAATGTGACAATTTTCTATAGTATCTGTCTCAATGATAATGTCATAGAAGTTCCCCACTATGATGAGAACATTAAAATTCCATGATGATATTCTTAAATATAGTTTTATGGTCAGATAAAATTCTATGATGTGACACATAAAATGTTACTATCTTGTTAAAGTGAACATAACCATATGATTCTTATTCTCACGAAGTTTGTACACGTTAATCTCTAATATATGAGATAATATGAATAGACCCACCAATAGTAATTATGCTTGTTTTAATTTAATGGGATATTCCTATCTATGATAATGTTTAATGTTCCTTATAAATTATGATTATTATTAATTCATGTTACACCTCCTTCACTTATATGTATTTTTTAAGCCTTGAAAATAAGGTTCATGGAGAAGTTAGATACTTTGGGTCTGTCATGAGTGAAATGTTATTAATGGTTAGTTTAAGGAAGGGGTTTTCTATTATATCTATAGTGAAGTTGATATAATGGCCCTTTTATTAGAATATAACCATTGTATTAAATTCCATTGACATTGTGTAATGACGTGTTTGTCAATGAATGAAGAATTAAGTATATAGGTTGATGACACAGATGTGAAGCTTGTTTGATGAGATATTATGATAATGGGATTATAGTATACAATAAGTGTTCATATGTGGTTTTTAACATTGTGAAATTAAGTTCTTTATCTTGGGTTGCATGACTCATTCCTAAATAGTAATCTTATAATTTTAGAAAACTTTCCTAATACGAACAAGAAAGAATCCTATATGGTCACAAACTAAGTGTTTATATTGATCTAAATAATATTCCATTTTAATATAATTATGGAATACATTTTATTCTCAAGATTGAGGAATGAGTTTATTCAAGTTTTATCAATTGAAAATATTTATTGATGAATGAAATATTTAATTAAATATTTATTCACATATTTAGTAAATAAAAAGAAGTTCTAATAGTCCAAGGTCATGTTTATTGATAAATATTAATCTAAAATCTAGTAAATTAATATTTATTAATCCATAATTTAGTGTATTCACAATAAAATAATAACAATAATAATATTATTATGTGGAATGGTGTTTGATGAAAATTTAATATTATTTAAGGTTCGGTATGAAATTACGTAAAATTTTAAACTAATAACTAACTCTATAATTAGATGGTTATATCTACTATGTAGGTTTAATAAATAATTGAGAATCGTTGAACACAATAGACTTATCTCTCAAATTCATTGTCTCTTCCTCTCAATAACAAGAAGAACTCCTTCAATCCCGTACGATATTGTTGCGATCCAGACAAAAAATGCAAGATGATTGATTCTTCATTCTAGCACTCATGAATCAATTAGAATTAATTTAAGTTCAAAGAAGTATATGTGGATCATAGGTAGAGAGATTATACACTTTAATCCTTACTAGGCATCAAAGGTTATCCCAAAAAAGGTTCTTTAAATATCACCATCTTCATCAAAGAAAGTTCCTAGGATGGGGTAACTGTTTCTACCAATCATGAATAAATTAATTATAATTTTATTTTTTAAAGATCCACACTAGGTTTTGGATTCTCTCTATCAATATTTAGTGTAAAAATTTCATTGATTATAGCATTAATATCATGTACAATACTAATAATTATTTAATTTTAATGTTTTAAAATCTATTATTGAATTCTAGGGACCCCTATGAGGTTAACAAGTGGGGAGGTTTTGTTGGTTAAATTAGGGGTTAAGGGCCATTTTTGCGGTAATCTGTTTGGGAAAACTGCTGTACATAGAGTGTGTATTAGAGAACATAGATCATGTGTTCTTAATTTTGGGTGAGTTGAAGAATAAGGGACTACATGATGTGTAGTCTTAGTAGACATGTTGTGTAGGGGTGGCTTGGGGTGTGGTCGAGTATTCATCCAAACACCCCATGTTTGGGGAACATAGTTGTGTGGGGCACATGGATAGAGCTTGTGGAGCGTATATGGATAATGTCAATGTAATATAGTGTTAATGAACCTGAGTGGGGGACATGACTAGCTACTTGACTAGGTACCCCATGTGGGAGTGCACTTTGTGTACTAGAGGATATCGCTAGCTACTTTAGGAAGTACGTTCCAGGTTTTCCAAGTACAAATTTGGACACACTTTATGTGGTATATACCATGAACTAGGTATAAATTCATTTTACTTAGGATAAGTACATACTATGTGGAAAATTTCACATATCCAAGGAGGACCACTAGTAATATACTTCATGTACCCAACATACACATTTTTTACCTTTCCTTCAATGGTGATTCATTATTGTTTTTCACCCTTAAGTCAAAATTGGACTTGTGAGTAATCAGTTATATGTTTTTTATACAAAGATCATGAAAGTGGTATCCTTTTAGTGTATAGAGGCTATTGCGATGGTGTTTTGGTTTGGTAGAGATTTATCGAAAGGATTTATTTGAGTTTATGATTCAGAATCTTCTAGTGGGTTGTGTTAGGAGATGCAAGACCTGAGTGAGGGTTATGATCTCATTAGTCATGTTGGATTTTTAATACCATTCTAGTTTTGTTTGAGGTTCATTCAGATGAACCATGAAATACAATATTGAGTGGTATCTCAGAGAAGAACATGGATTTTACTGAGAAATCGAGGCCATTTATTGAGGTTGTAATAGTGGAGGTTTAGATCTTATGTTTTCATATCAGAGATGTCAGAGCCTTCTGGATAGAGATGGTTTCTATTATGGTGATGTTGAGATAGGGTATGAGGGACCCATTTCGATGACCTTACTGGAGATATAGTACTCTAGGATTCTCTTGTGCTAAAGAGACCTTTTAGGGAATCTTTCTTTTTACATGGTCACGGGGACCATTGAGAATGACCACATAGGAATGTTCATGATATTATATGCCCTTGAGAGCACATTATTGATTTAGGATTAGTTGGAGGATATGTTAGGATGTTTTTTGTGTCCAGATAGGATGATGATTTTGGATGGCATAGAGGAACCCATCATAGGGTGACATTCTCTTGTTATGTCCATTCCGATATTTCAAGATCATCTAACCTTTGACTAAAGCAGGCTAGTCCCTCATATGAAATCACATTATTATTGAATTCAATGACCATGGGATCCCTATGTTTTGTGAGATGAGATTTGATCATCAATTATAGTTTATCTTTTTCGATTATGGATTTGAGAGTTGGATCAACCCTAGTCATGAATGACCTTTAACTTATAATTTATTAGTGATGTTAGTTTTTATTTTTGGATATTGGGTTTGAGAGTTGGTTTGAACCATGTTCCAATGACCTTTTATCAAGATGTTTGAAGTCGTTTCTTCTCCATACATGGCTTGAGGAGGAGACCTATGATATATATTTGACCAAACACTGGCTCTATGTTTTGATCTGGTTCCCTCCTCCATTGGATTACTATGGTTAGATGGAATTGTTGAGATAATGGATGATTTGGATGAGTTCACCCCTCTAGTAAATAGATATACCCTAGAAATAGGATTACCTTCTATGGATTCTATGAATCCCAAGTTACTTATACAATACCCCTCAGATGATGAATCTATTGGGCCCATGGATGGATGAGACCCCTGTGAAAGTAGGTCTTCCAGGACCATGGATGAATGGAAACCTCATGTGGTGTACACTAATAGGATCTAATTTGGAAATTTATTTTTTCTTAATGAATTTCATTACATGACAGGTTCTCTAGGGTCTGGCATACATTTTTTCCCTAGTTCAAATCATGTCATTGGAGTCCTAGAGCCTAGTAGTTGTGTGATTTCAGGTGGAAACCTATTTTTGTTCCCTAGAGTTCATAATTCATGAATTGGAATTTATATCTCTTGGAGAGCCTCTTTATATTTAGTGTATGCACCTAGTGTCATGTGGTGGGGTGATCTAGGAGCTAAAAATACCATGGTATGGGCAAGAGCAGTGGTAGATTTACATCAGGTGTCAGAAGAGAACCTATGGTTGGATATTTTAATTATTTTTATTTATCCTGTCTTCTTATGTAGTATTTTATTTTATACCATCAAATTTTATTTTTCATCAAGTATGGGTATGTCATATGTTCGTAAACATTAATATGATAGTATACTATAGGTTCACCATTGGGGGTGGCCTACTGAGATTTATTTCTCACCCCTTGAATGTACACCTTAGTGTGTGTTCGTAAATTAAGTATACATTTAAAAGAAATAAAGGTTTCATAGTGGATCGGGTGGAGGCCGAATATTGATTGATCGAGCAGGGATACTCGTGTAGTGTTTCAAGATCAAGTTGGTATAGCTTGAGAGTCATGGTGACTGGGAATGCAATTCAGTTCAGAGTTAGTAATAGAGCATGGTGTATTTATGTTAATTTCGATTATTTTTTATATTTGGTCAGTCTAGTGGGATACCGTTATTTTTTTATTTCATATTATTTGTGTCTGTATGAATATATACAACATTTCATTTATTATAGGATGATTTTGTTTTAGTTTATTTATTATGTGTACTATAGTTGTTATCCCTGTGGATTGTTTAGTTATTTTTCTTCCATTTTACTCTAAATAAAGGGTATAGTCTCCCCATTATATTTTCTAGACCCTCACCCATTTTTTGTAGAAACGGGTGTATGGTGAGGTGAACATTAGGCTTTGTGTCATATAGTGAGATGGACTTCAGGATCAGGCTGATACAGCTAGAGAGTCATGGAGACTGGGTTTTTATTTCTACTCAGAGTTGGTAATAGAGCCTGGTGTATTTATTTTATGTTTGTTTATTTTTTATATATGGTCAGCCCAGTGGGAGGCAATTATTTTTTAATTTCACATGCATTGATTCTGTATGACTATATGCCACATTTCATTTATTATAGCATGATTTTGTTTCAGTTAATTTATTATGTGTACTATAGTGTTTATCCTTGTGGATGATTTGGTTATATTTCTTTAATTTTACTTTTAATAGAGGCTATGGGTTCCCCACTAATTTTTTTCAACATAGGATGGTTTTCTACATGAATTTTTTTTTATTAAAATATTATAAAAGATCGTATTTATTTGGAAAATTATAGTGTGGTTTCAATTATTCTTTTTTTAATTAATTTTGAATTACTAGCCTTTATCCTTCAAAAATAACCATGACATAATAATATATATTGTAATGTACTTTTTCAATTTATCTTTAAATTTTGTCCACACTACTCTAAATACTTTCAAATTCCACATTAAATAACAAACTATCAAAAAATAGAAATTATGTAGTATTTTTTCTAATTAACAATGAAAATATTGATAAAATGATATGAATAAATTAATGTTATCCTAGAAACACATATATTCATGTGTAATCTATTTTAACAATGTTTGATCATGCCCATGTATTCATGTTTGCACATGCATGTTATCACATATACCCATGTACACATCCATGTACAAGGATATACATACATATTATAACAGGCCATGTAATGTTAATAATAAGTCAATTTCATTTATTATTAAGCTTTTTTTTTAAGAAGGTGGTGACATGAATTGGTTTCCCAGTTCATGTCCCCAAATGAATTTATTAAAAATAAAAGGTTACAATACAATCTCGAGGTGTAAATAGCTTACACCAACAGGGAGTTAAAGGGATAACAAGTAAAAAGGACCAATAAAACCAAAATCAATATTTGAAGCACATGTGGTCACCAGAGAAGTAGCAGAGCCTTCCTTCAAACATTGGGTTGATTATCCAGATCCGGCCTTCACTTTCTCCAAGTCTGAAACTTCATGAGGATAGACAAAATTTGGGTGAAAAGCACTGCATCCTGTCAGTTCCTAAAGCTCCATCATCAAAGCATGATAGGCATAGATGCTGTTCTCCTTCAGTCTTGTGTGAGGCAAGTGCAGGACAGTCCCCAAAGAGCCTCACAGCCGGTGTTCCAGGATGCAAGCAGACCTGCATTATTTAAAAATTAAATTTCATAATTTTAGATTAATTAAGTTTATAAGATAAACATAATTTTTGGATTTATGATATGAAAAATATATTAGGGTGATTTTTTTGTTTTTTTTGAAAAGATCAATTTTTGAGTGAATGGTGGAAAATACTAATTTTTTTATAAGAGTTTTCATATCTTTTAAGTATTTATAAAGTAACATTTCTTTTTGTATTGGTTTAAAAGTTAAATAATTAAATTTTTATTAAAAATATTTATAATAATTTCATATAAATAAATATTTTATTTTATTTTGGTATAAAATCCTTTTTTTTGTTTTAAAATGTACCTTTTCAAAAAATTATTATTTTTTCCTTCTGTGCACATATATTGAAATTAATTTCTACCACTTATAAAAATAGAAATGTGAAAAATTAATTACATATATTTTTTTATGAGTTCCATATTTGTTAATGAGTTCAAATTCTTTTTTTTTGTCATAATGAATAATTTTAATGGAAAAACATTATCACCCAAGTAAAGGTTTTATGGGTTAATGGGGGTGTTAAAATAAAAGATAAAGAAATAAATATCTATAAAACATGGATAAATGTTATTGGATGAGTTTATTTAGGAAATATCCTATCTGTTATTTTAAATTTTACTAAATTTGACCCACATTATTTAATAAATTCAATTATATTATTTTAATGTTTTAAGAACTTATATGTGTAACTCTCCCATCGCTTACAAAAGGGGGCCTCCTATCAGTACTTCTTCACACCACATGATCCATTTATTTGGACTAACACTGAAAGAAATAAATTCTCAAAATACCTCCCCTCATCCTAGAGATATTTTTCTTCTCATAATTCCATTATTATAATTATTAAGGCAAAATATAAAGAAGGATATCTAAGGAGGAGGTATAAGTCCTAACATACCTTTTTTCAAGTTTATTACTTCTTCTACCTCTTTAAAAAAATTAATAAGCACTATAAAATATTCAAATAATTATATTATTTATATATAAATTTCATTATGTTGATGTAAAACCTCTCTTTAATTTCTTTTCCATTCCATGGGAAGTGAAAACATCACTTGTGCGATTGTTTGGACTACCACCTCCATGAAGCGATGAGTTTTATTTTCCATCACTACCTCACAAAACTAATTATAAATATGGAATTAGTGAATATGTATAATAATTTTATTATTATATTATAATTTAATAAGTATAATATATTACATAAATTCTCAACATTTCTATCATTTAGAATTTGATAATGTCCCTTGTGCATATATGTAGTATAACACCTCCATGAAGCGATGCGATTTATTTTTCATTACACACTCAAATGAATAGTCATAAAGATAGAACTGATGAATAAATATGAAATTTATAAAATAATTAAGATTATGGAAAATTGAAATATTATATACCTTATTTCATTTCAATTTATTAGAAAAATTTAAATGTTTCTTGTGTGTACATGAAAAATACCGCCTCCATGATATGACATATTCCATTTTTCAAATCCACCATACATAGATATTTCTGATTTTTTTAATGTGAAAGATAATAAATTTTTCATTATAAATATTCTATAGATTATGGATCCACAGTCACATTGAACATAGTCACCCTTTTAATTCCATTTTGGAATTAAAAACCGAACATCCAAAAAAAGTCCATAGTGAACTTTTCCATGTGTAAACCCTTGTATAGGTGGGTACACCTAGGATCATGTGGGGTACACCCCTATAAATGTAATTAAATGTGGATAAATATGTGTATAAACTGGTACATGTGAGAACACATGGATATATAAAGGTATATGTTTGTATATATGGGCGCATGTGGGTGTATGCAGGTGTGCATGGTTGTACAAGGTAATAAAGTATACCTTGTTACACATGGGTATACAAAGGAAAACCTGAGTACACCTAAGTAAAAGATAATACATGAGGTTAAAAACTAATAAAACTAGGTATATACGGTTGCACATGGGTACATGTGGATAAATACATGTACATACATCTACACATAGTTGAACCGGATTACATGTGAGTACATGGGGTCACATGTTGGTGTAAAAAGGTTCACACTATATGTGGGAATACAAAAGTCCACATGAGCATATATATGTTAACCAAGGTATACCCAGGTATACACATACATAGGTGTGTAAATGAATATACAAGTGAATAAACATGAGTACATGAAAGTACACATAGGTAAACATGCATACAACCGAATACTCAAGGTATACATTGGTACACAAGTATAACTATATAAACATGAGTATATACTAGTTCGTGTGGTTATACATGGTACCGCACTAGTACATGGGTACACATGGGTACACCAAGGTACACATAAGTATAATTGGGTGCATATAGGTAGACACAGGTGTATATTTTAACACCTAAGTACATGGGGTACATGTGGATACAATTTGGGAAAACAATTGTAATCCTGGGAACACATAGGTATATATAATTACATGTGAAAAATACACTCATGGAAAAATTGATACAATATATTACACATGGTACACCACGGGAGATTCAATTACACATGATTATGAGTGGGTATAAACAAGTACATGGGGGTAATTGTGGGTAAAAAAAACATACACTCATTTACATGTGGGTACTCCTGATTACACATTAGTATAAGTTGGAATATGGGGGAAAACCAAGCTGCACATGGGTACGTGATGGTACAATAAATTGTATGAGAATACATGTGAATACACCCAATAATGTTTATGTTCATATAGGTACACCTAGATGGAAATTAATTTAACTAGGAAACCCTAAATACGTATATATACAGATGGTGATGTACTAGAATACATGAGAATATAATGTTATATACTGGTATGTAAGAGTACACTTGGGTACATGTAGGTATACATGTATGTATGGGGATTAGACATAGGTATACCTTGGTAGATTCCATTACAAAATGTTATATTCCGGTACATGTTATTATAAGTCAATCTATGTGGGTGCAAGTGGAGGTAGTTATATGTTGGTACACTATGATACATTAAAGTAGACACATGTATACAAAGTTAAACAAGGATACACCCAAGTACAAAAAATTCCATGAGAGTACATATGTGCACACATAAATATACCAAATTACATTTAGGAAACCATGGTTAATCTTAGGTACAGTTGGGTATACCCGAGTACATTCATGTACACATAGGTACATGAAAATTAATGTGAGTACACATGATCACACTTAAAGACACATTGTTTATATAGGTGCACTCATGTACACCCTGGTATTCATAAGTGACCATGGGTGTTCCCCAATAAATGTGTGTACATCCAGGTACATGGGAGTACACCAAGATACATGTGTGTAAATGAGGTCATATTGAGGAACACAAGAATATTCTTAGGTACACTTGAGTACACCTTTTTACACATGGGTACATGCAGGTATGTGTAGGTATATACTAACATTTAGGGGTAAATGTGGGTATATGTTGATATATATAGGTACACACTATTACAAATAACTATACCATGTTAAACACTGACACACTCACGTATACCCAGGTACATGCAGGTATACTCACGTATGCACAGGTACACTGGGCTAAAGGAAATTACACCTATGAATACCCAAGTATATATTATTATGTATGTGTATACACAAGAACACATAGGTGTATCCAAGTATAGTTATATATAACTAAGTACATGATCATAAATCTAGGTATACCTCTTTCACACTAGTGCACCTAAATACCTATAGTCAAACATGAGTAAACTCAGGTACATCTCGATACAGGTTGGTATACATGGAAACACATGATTATACCAGGTACATACATAAATACTTGTGTTTATAGGATTCCATGCTAGTACACTGGCATAAACTTTGGTATATGTGATTATAGATGTAATCTCATATCCCTAAGTGCATGTAAGAAAACCCATGCATGTTCAATAATATACAATTACATCAATATACACCCAAGTACACATGGGTACACATGGATATTATAGATACATGTGAATACACATGAGTAAATTTATGTACACCTAAGTAAACACAAGTATACATTGGTATACCCAAAAATTCCTAGGTATAATAGGGGTTACACATAGGTATGCATAGGTAAACTTAAATATACATGATTACACATAGGTACACGAACCTATAACTAGGTATATATAAATAAGTATAAGTATATCCATGTATATGAGGTACATTAAAGTAAATGAGTGTATAAACTCAAGAATGATGGTACATGAAGGTGTAAATGAGTATACATAGGTACACATGTGACACACAAATACATGCGGTCACACACAAGTATAACCAGGTACACTAGGGTACGTATGAGTAAACACACAAAAATGTTGGTAGAATTGATTATATACATATACACAATGGTATAAATGGGAATATGAATGTTAATTGGAGTATACACTGGTATATATGAGTATTATTTGGTTCATGAGGATCACTTGAGTACACATAGGTGCATATGGGTACATATTTTTACACTCATGTACACCCTAAAACACGTGTTTACACTCGAATAACAATGGGTACACTTGAAAAAATAGGGAAATACAATGGTATAATTAGGTTCACATAGTAATACATGAATGTAAACAAACTCTTGGGCTTATGCTCGATTCCCCACAAGTACACATGAGTACACATAGGGATTCGAAAGTACACAGAGGTATGCATAGGTTCATATGGGTACACATGGGTATATGTGAGTACATTTAGGTACACCTGGGTATATACATTTACTAGTAGATACACTAGGGAATGCCTGGGTAGATGCAGGTACATGGAGATACACCCAGATATTTAGACATTACCCTTTTTATTTTATTTTCTTTTCTTTTTTATTTTTCATTTCTTTATTTTATTTTATTTTTACTTTATTAAATAATAAAAAATATTTTCTATTGAAAACATACAATATAAGAAAAAATAAAATAAAATTGAAGAAAAAAACAAAAAACCTTTATTTTTAAATAAATTAAAAGTATTAAGAGAAATTTTATTTTACTAAAAACTAAAACAATTTATTTTAAATAAAATAATAAATCCAAATATACAATATTCAATTTAAAGAAAGGTAAAAAATAAAAAGATTACTCATATAATAATACAATTAAACCAAACCGTTTCTTATTAAATATATAACTAAATTAATAAAAATAAAATAGTGGTATACCTATTTACACTTGACATTTTCCAATATATACCCAGTTGAACATACGTGTATTTTCATATACCCATGTGTGGACTTATGTGTACATACATGCACAAATTTCTTCTAATATATACATAGTTGAACCCAAGTGACTCTATATCTTCCTGTATATTACTACATATACTAATGTAAACCCATTTGTTCTTGATTGTACCTATATATACCCAAACACATTCATTTATACCTCTATGTATTAATATATTATTATTTCTCTCATATATACAAATATATATTAAAATTTTCTCACATTTACCAGATTGTACACTTGTATGCCAACATGTACTAGTGTGAACTTCATTATACTTTCTTCTACCCTTGTATACTAGTATAAACCCACAAATACATGCGTATAACCACATGTAATTATTTATAACCATGATTAATCATGTATACTCACATGTACCCCAATATAATTTTTTTTAACTTTTATATACCCATGTGAACAATAATATAATCATGTATACCTAAGAATAATCACATATAATCATGTATACATGAGCATACCCCATGTGTTCCTATGTGTGAATTCACGTACTAATGTGTACCCAAGCGTAAATGCATATTCCAACATAAATACATGTGTATACTAGTATACCCACATTTTCCCAAGGGTAATATTATACACCTGGTTAAAACCCATGTATACCTATATATATTAAGGTGCACCCAGTGTACCCACTTGTACCCATATTTACCAAAGTTTATCCATGTTCACCCATGTATTATTGAGTGTACCCATGTATAGTTTTGTTTACTAATGGGTACCCTTGAGTAATCAAATGTATCTACATTTTACAATGTGTTCTTATATGTATCCTAGTGTTCATGTGCATACCTTTATGTAGTCAAGTGTACCCATGTATACTCACATATACATGAATTTACCCACATGTATCCATGTATACCTTAGTGTAAATTATTGTATCTAGGTGACCCAAATGTACTCATGTTTACCTCGGTACACCAATCTTTACTCGTATATACACACCTGATCATGCATGCCCTAATGTAACTGCATTTACCCACTTATAACTTAGAGTAACAACATATACCCACATAAACCAGAGTATATCTTTATATACTTGTGTATATCTTCTTGACCATGTGTGTACATATGAGAAGTCTTGTGTAACAGGGTTTTCAAACTTATAAATACATGTACCCATGTGTACCATTGCGTACCTAGGTATAAATTTGAATACCTAAATGCACTTGGGTTTATATACATGTACTCTTATGTACGAGTTTGTACCAACATATAACTATATGCATTCTAGTATATGTGTACATGTCCATGTGTTCCAACTTGTACCCAATTGTACTTGATTAACCATCCTTGTACTTGAGAAATCAAACATGTAACAATGAGTACCAGTGTGTACCAACATCATCCCTTGTGTACCCCAGGTGTACCTGAGAGTTTTCATGTGTACCTATATAAAATCCATCTTCCCACGTATACTCATGTACCCAGGTTTACCTAACTATACATATATGTAATTATTTTTACCAATGTATTTGTTGGTACACACATGTTTACCCAGATCTACCCATGTATTTTGGTGCTACACATAAGGGTACTCTGTTATACCTATGTGTATTCTCATGCACTCTCATTTTACCATGTTCACCCACATATACTTGAGTTTACCTATATTTACTCTTTAATGTCAGTGAGTACCCAGTTATACCCAAATATACACACATAATGTTGTACATAAATTTTACCTCATATACCAATGTGCACCTAATTGTATTTGAGTGTACCTAAATATCCCAACTGTAACCTCATGTACCGATATGTACTCAGTTGTACCTATGTATACCAAAATGAACCCAAAATTACATAGGTGTACCAATGTGTACCCTCATGTACCTACGTACACATTGGGTAATCTTTTATACCCTTTTGTTATAGTGTGTCCATAAAATCATCTAATGTACTCACATACACCCAGGTTTACCCCTAAGTACCTAGGTATACCGATATATGGTTTTGTACACATGTAGGTACATGGGTGTACATAGGTTTACCTAGTTATACTCGAGTATACATATGTGTACTCCCATGTTGCCACTTGTACCCATATATACATGTATTAATCTAGGTGTATCCATGTATACTTGAGTGTACCAATTTATTCCCAAGTAAATCCATATGTAATTTTATAACATCCCACCTAGGATACTATGAACATTAATTAGGCTGGGTCAGTAAATGGACTCAAGTGTGTCTCCCCATATTTTACAGGTTTCCAAAAAGTAGTGAGGGACAAGGGTGTTACTATGGGAAGAATATCCCCTCATACCGTAGTTATCAAGATTAAAAATAACCAAACATGATAAATGTTAATAATAAAATAAAAGTGAAAATGATTGTGTAATTATGTCATTCTTTAACAAACGAAATTTAGTAGTCAAACATATAGACACGTAGTCATGAACTAATACCTCTTCCTAGTCTCTAGTTACCACATGATCTAGATTACTCATGCATTAAATAAAATCTATGGGTATCAACACATCTCATACCTACAAACAAGTGATAGGTACTTAGGTACCCAAATAAAATAGTGTCCTGAGAAAGGTGTGAGTTTTAAAATCATTAGGGATCTACTAATGCAGTATCATACATATCTAGTAAAATAAATTTATATGTATGATAATTATTCAAATCATTAATAATAATAATATTTTCCAAAAAAATAATTAAATAACTAATGTTTTACATACTTCTTGGTGCCTATCCAGTTCTGACCATACTATCTTTGGTCAGTGCTGGAGATGTCTATAAGAAAGATACATCACCACAAGGGGATACAAGGCCTAGCCATGGGATCACTTGTACTCACCTATGCTAAATATAAGGTAAAATTACAAGTATATTATAGGAATCTTTTGAGTATATCATCATGTAGGATCCTTGGTTTCCTAGTCATACAACTCAAGTCATGTGTAACCAGTGGAACCGATATCACTTCTCGATGTTCCTTATTCTATTCCAATGTGGGATTCCAAGGTCACAGTCCATAGACAACCAAGAATTTTAAAACTATAATTAATTTCTATTGGGATTAACCTTTTACAGTATATAAGGAATAGTCTCTGAATGTGAGATGATTTATCAGCTTCTATCAATTATTGACTCTAAATACTATTCCCAAATAGCTCTAGGAAACACAATAATGGAACATCCACCAAATATTAAGGATTATCCAAAGTAAAAAAATAAATGTGACCATCATAAAACTTAGTTATGTCACAAAAATCTAGTGATAAAGGAAAATATAGCCACTAAAAAAACCTCTAGCATCATCTATATCTTGGTTTTCTAGGAATCCAAAGTGATACACAAACTAGTAGAGGTTTCCAAGATGCAATTGATAACCTCCTCTATTTCATGATGCCAAGCATAATCCTCGATACACTTGGAATTCAAGAAAATATTGTGTCAAATATTGGATCCTGATCTCTCCAGGAATTTATGTCTTTACAAGTTTTCATTATTTTTAATTTAAACATTAATTAAAGTTAAATGAAAATATTTGATAATTAAGACATGAATCGCAATATTTTTGGCATCTAACATGATATAAACTTTATATAATAAATTTAGATATATAAGTATAAATATACATATGATTACAACCATATACAACATAATTATTTTTAACATTCAGGATTTAGATGGAATGGACATATTATGTAATTGATAGTTAGGATTGGGTCTTAGATGTCTTAGGCACCTGACCATAAAATTAGTTGAGGGTGACACATACCTTAAGAACTACTAGTTAATTAATAATAAACTAAATCTAGAAATTGAAAATTTAGTGGATAAATGAATTGACAATTAACATGGAGATAGATGGTTTTCTAAATGCCAGAACCCATCTTATGATGACATTGTGTTTAGTAGACATTCTAGTTAATCCATTGTTTAGGGGGGATACCCTTGGTCTTAACTACCAATTCCCAAGGCTACCTTACTGGGGTCTTACCATGATCCGGTAACCCTACTCAGGGTCCCCTCCAAGTGTAAGATCAAGGAATAATCTAATATCTAATAGTAATAATTACCCTAAGATGTACCCTCTAACACATAGGACCTTTATAGTCTTAATTAAACTAAGACGTTGGTATTTATGTTGGGAATGGTGCCGAAGGCCAACCATACCTATTCAAAAGCACCACCTTCTTAAAGAATGTCCTAATGTCACTTGGGTATTTGTGTAATTTGTCTCTCTCACCCATTACCAATTTAATAATCCTTGTTAGGGACTATATAAATATAAGGAAATGGTTTTGGTAAGTTTGTGACCTACAATGGTCAGGTAATTGAGTTGGTTCCTATGGGACTAAAGTTGACCTTGGAACCTTGCTCTATACATAGGCTAAGGTACATGATTTATTTTTAAATAAATTATTTTTGTTATTTAATCAGTTAAATTAATTTTAATTGAATATTATAGTTAATTATGGGTCTCTTAACAATAGTGGTGGCACCCAAGAACATCACATAACATATACATAGGAGTAAGTTACCTAACAACCAAGTACAGTGACCACCTACATTTAGGAAGCTATCCTATTTTATCATCAAAGGTTAGTAGCTACTAAAAAGGTCCTTCCAAGCCCATCCAACCTCATCCAGGGTATTTGAGGCCCTATCTCAAAATCAAACAACAAAAATTAATTAATTAAAATTAAATTATAATTAATCAATTAATCTCAACAATTTATAATTAACTAAAGTATTTATTTTAAATAGGCATGAAGACTAAATTATCACCAACTGATCTCATCAGGCTGTGAGTATGACCAAATGATCACCAACAACCTGGGGCATACCCCTGACCTGAAATAAGGAAATTACCCTAACCATCAGCATAAAAATAATTATTATTATATTTCAATTTAAGATCATAGTATTTGAAAAAATTTCACAAAGACATATCTCAATGAAATGGAATGTAATAAATTATATACAGCCATCTAGGATACTATGTTTCTAGATATAGTGAAATAAAAACCTCACTCATCCAATTTCAGTCATCCAATTTCACCATCATATGATGAAATCAGCAACAAATCCCTAACTAGAGAAAAATAAATTAGAATTTAAGATAGGAGAATACAAGTGGTGGTCAGAAGAGGGTTATACATACCTTAAATCACCATGGGAAACCATCAAAAACCTCTTCATGGAGTTGATTAATGTAGATAAGGAAGGGGGAGGGTGATGGATCATATTATAGAGGAAAAGGGGAGAAATTGGGGGATAATTTATTAAATGATAAAGATGGAATGATGGAAATTTACATCTATAAATTATTCAAATGGTTTGGATTCATGGTTGGATAAACCATGCACCCCCACTATCCAAGGAATCATAGATCACATGGTTTGGCTGCATAATTTGTCAAACTGTACACCAAATGTGCAAGTAAATGTACAACCTCAAATGATTTCCTCTAAAATATTGGGTGGTCTAACCTGAACCATGAAACAACCATGTGATATAACCGTTATTTTCACAAAATGAATTAAAATTTCATTGAGAATCAATGTACCACTTGGTTTCCCCTAAAATATATTTCCAAACTATGCTCCAAGTCAAAAAACCTCTAAAACCACAAAAAAATAACATAAAATCTAGAAATTTTTCCATAAGCTTATGAGGATTGCTTGAACTCTTGGGGAAACTATTGATCCTCATTCCATATCTAAAATAATCAATTTTAGGAATTTCAAATATGAAATTTTCATTTTAAATCTCCATTTTTTTTACCCATCCAGTAATTGAAAATTCAAATTCATTCTAAAATTTCTAACTCATACAAAGACAAGATCATATAACCTTCACACCCTAACACTTATCATCCCTAATAATTTTTAGTGGTAATTAAAATTTACATCCTTTCCTACCTAGGTCATGAATTCTTCCTGAAATGTCTATGTTCTGCCTCCAAATGGACACCACACCTCTAAATATTCACTTCAACTAGGGTTCTTAAGACTCAAAACCAATGGAAAATTCCTATAACGACTACTAAAACATAATGACAACACTTACCAAATCCCATATATCCTAATACATGACCACACCATCTTATCATCCAGCAATTGGCCTATAGTGCTTCCCACTATGGGATCTAACATTAGAAATCCAATTTTTGAGCCACCACCGTACCCACCATTAGAATTTCCTATCAAAACCTGCATTTCGCATTCCAATGATGAATAAATAATAGTTTCCAACACCTACACCCATTAACACAAAAGAACAAAACTCCCGATTCTCAATTGTAGATTCCAAGTTATAAGGAACAAGCCTCCATCATTCATTTTGAACATGAGTATGTTGAACTTTCCTTCAAAGGCCCTGAAAAAGTCTTAAATGCTCATTTCAAATTAAAAATAGTGTGAATCATATAGTTACAAACCAAATACATCCAATTACATGTGATAAAATCAGTCAAACTAACTCTAGATGACCTTACATGAAAACTATTAGGTCCAACCATCAATGCATTAGAAAAACGTGAACATCATGGATTTATCCATAGAGGCATCCTGTGATCATCCATGTAATCTCAATGATTCCTAAACTTAACTTATGAATCCATTTCGTAGCTAAACCATCTAATTTATATTTCCATCACTGTTTCATAGCATGAACACCAATGGAACACCGACCCGATCATGCTCAGATAATCTCAAAACCATCCAGAGCCCGATGCTCACACTCAAACACTACTCGATACCATATCAAAGGATTACCTAGTATTCACCATTTAATACAGTAGTACTGTAGGATCGAAATATAATATGAGATGCTCAATATACAAGAGGGGGGGTGAATTGTATACTTTAAAAATTCCTTTGGAACCTTTAAAGTTAGTTATGAATAACTAGAGTTTCCTTAAGAAAAGGAAAGGGCTAAGTTTAACAAAGTTAAACTAAGTAAATTCACAACACCTCTAACACCGAACTGAACTAGGAAAGGGATTCCAAAAGCAGGTTCCGGAAATATGGTTCTGGAATTTGAAACTTAACAAAAGTTACAATATGAGATTCTACCTTAAAGCGTATAGAATCTGAATGAATCAGAGTAAGTAAGGAAGTATAAGAAAGTTATACTTTCCTTATTATACAATATTGCAGCGGAATAAAAACAAATAGTAAAACTACTAGTAACAAGATAATAGTCTTTTAAACCAAAGAGAAGGGTATCCAACAACTTGGATAAAGGTCCCTTGATTTATACTTTCAAGCAAGTCTGTCTTACCCACACCAGGGTAAGCCCTCGATACGAAGATCGGTGTCTCTGTCTTTCTATCCCTGCAAGCCCTCAACTTCAAGGTAGTTGGCAACCTCTGTCCTCCTCAGCAAGGAAGCCCTCGATCTTTAAGGTAGTCGGCAACCTCTGTCTTCCTATCCCCGGAAGCCCTCGAATGTAATCACCAACATTCGGAGTCGCACGAAGCTTTGAGAGTTAATAAGAGCCTCTCTCTCTAGAAATCACTTCAAGCATGTAATCACATGAGTAGAAGATCTGTCAGCCTTTCAGCTCTGAGCTCTTTCAAATGAGCTCCTATTTATAGGTAAGGTCGGCTCCTCTCCAACGGTAATATTTTCCTTAAAGTTCGGAGGGACCTGTACACGTGTCACTTAGACAACGGTTAGTTTATAACAAAATGGACGACATCGTTTTATAACAAAGTAAGTGTAACAGAATGTACGACATCGTTTTAAAGTCTAACATAAAAGTTCGGAATAGAAATTTCGGAGTGAAGGTTCGGAGTGAATAAATTCAGAGTGTATAAAACAATGATAATCAGATTCTGTCTAATAGGTGAATTCGGAATGAGAATTCGGAATAGGAATTCGGCATCAGAAATCGTAATGAGAATTCATCATCAGAGTTCGTAATGAGAATTCGTCATCAGAATTCGTAATGAGAATTCGTCATCAGAATTCGTAATGGGAATTCGGAATGAGATTTCTTCATTAGAATTCGTAATGGGAATTCTTCATTAGAATTCGTGATAAGAATTCGGAATGGGATTTCTTCATTAGAATTCGTAATGAGAATTCTTCTTCAGAATTCGTATCCTGAATCTGGAATAGAACTTAGTCAGAGTTCATATCCGGAATTCGGAATGAAACTTCCTTATAGTTCTTGTCCAGACACTGAACCCTAAAACAGAATGCTTTATATCAAAGTTTTAATGATTCCGAGAAAATGAATCTGAATCTCATACTTAAGAAAAATATGGATGAAAATATGATAAGGATAATTTTTCTTATAAAAACGATTTTCCTTAAGAAAGCAATTTTCCTTATAAAATCAATTTTCCTTAAGAAAGAATTTTCCTTATAAAAGCAATTTTCCTTAATGATAAGGTGTTTGTGATTTTCAAAACAAGAAGGAATGGAAAAGTCATAAGGAAAACCTTATTGCATCAACAATCTCCCCCTTTTTGGAAAGCACAAACATCCTTACGAAAAAGCTATTTTAAGAAGAAAGAAACACATTAAAGCTTATCTCCCTTGGTTTAAGAATATAGATGAATACGACTAACTCCCCCTTAGGCTTTAAAACTCTAAGGATCGTATTCATATTTCCGGAGTCATGTTTCTTTAAAAAAACTCCCCTTAAACAAACTCTTATTAGAGTTCTTTTTCCTTGAGTATTTTTTCTTTCTCCTCCTTTAATAAACTCTTATTAGAGTTCCTCTTTTTCTTAAGGATCTTTTCCTTCTCCCCCTTTGTGAATTTCAAAAAGAATTGGAGGGAATGGAAAAACTTAACAAAGTACCTGAAAAAATTAGTAATGACAACAAACGAAACAACAAGCACAATTTACATTAAGTTTGAAATGTCAGCAACAAAAACAGATTACAACAAAAAGATCAGATTGGTCATTTCGGATCTTTCTCCTTCGACATTAGCCCCTTGAGAATTGTCTTGATCTTCTTGAGGTCCTTATGATCTTCCTCTGCTTGCTTCTCTAAGACGACTATTCTTGCTGACTGAGCTTCAATGATTTCTTCCTGAGCCTTCAACTTTTCTTCCTGAGCTTTCATTTTCTCTTCCTGAGTCTTCATTCTTTCTTCAAACCCGATCTGATAATCCCTTTCATATTTCCAACTTTGATTGACGGAGTTGAGCTTTCCATTCAGATCTCTCACTTCCTGAATCCGAATGTTCTTTTCCTCTGTCAATTTCTCATCGAATGATGCAGTCATCTCATGAAACTTCTTGTCCTCGGTTTGAAATGCATCCTTAACATTTTCCTGAAACTCATCCAGCAACCTCATCTCTTCCACAGTTTTCTTAGACCAGCTTGTCATCCTCTTGCAGGATCTTTTATGGGCTTCATAACCAATAAAGAAACTTTTGAACTGCGCTTCAATCTCTACACACTTATCCATAACCATGGATACGGAGTCGGTTTTCTGATTCAGGGCATGTTGGAGCATCTGGCATCTAGAATCTATACTGGAGAAGGTCGGAATGGTTCCTACCAACTTCTTCAAAGATTGAACAACAAAATCATGCCCCAACGAGGATGACTCCGAATCTGAAATTCTGCTAGGAGAATTTTCTTCCTCAACAAGCTCCAACTTCCTCTTAGAAGAACCACCAGCTTCCTTCTTCTTTCTTACCACTGAGCTTGGAGTCTCGGTAAGAACTTTCTTTCCCTTATCTTTTTCCGGAATAGAAACCTGTTCCGGAGATTTCTTCTCACTGTCAGACACTTGAACAACCAAATCCTCCTCATCAGCAACTTCTACATTTTCCTTCTGAGCAGCATCAAGCAAAAGATGTTCTTCTTCTCTCAGACAAGAAACTTCCTCTTCACCTTTCTCTTCTTCCAACTCAGGAGTAACAAGCTTCGAAGATTGAGCTTCAGATGTTCGGAGCGACAGGTGTTCCGAAGGAGTTCCCTTATATTCATCTACTTGTTTGAGCACATCTCCTGTCTCACCACTTCCTTCAGCAGCTTCTTCAACTTCTTCCACTTGCTCTACTTCCTCTGTATTTGTAGCAACATTTACTTCTGGAGCATCAAGATTTCTTCCTGGAGTCTCAGGTAGAGATTCCAGAGAGAAAGATCTCGGAATGGGAATGGTTGCTGAAACCATTTCATTGAACTTCAACAATGCTTGCACAGCCTCGTCTTCTGACATTTTCTTCTTCAGCTTCTTCTCCTTTTCTTGCTTCTCAAGCTCATCAGCAGCCTTCTCTTTCAGAGCCTTAGCCTCTGCAGGATTCAATCCGAACTGCGGATCTCATTCCTTCCTCTTCTCCTTGTCAGCTCTCCACTTTGCTGCAACCTCATCGGTATAGGTTTTCTTCTTCTTAGACTTAGGAGGTGCGGAGTGGACTTCCTTAGACTTAGGTTCCTCAGCTTCTATAACCACTTCTTTCAGCTTCCTCTTCCTTACCGGCTTGGAAGATTCCGGATCAGCCACTTTCGGAGTCACTTCAACTTGTGGAGGTAGATCAATAAACTTCCCTGACTCCTTGTCAAAAGCTATATTCATCCTTTTAAGAGTGGCATCACTGAGCAACATGATCTTACAAACTTTCGGCTTAGAACTGCAAGCTACCTTGAAAGATTCTAGACACCGAACTATGAGCTTTGACAATATTGCCGGGTACATCACGATCTGAGCTCTCAGATTCCCCTTCTTCAGATTTTCAATATTAAGAAGGATATGCTTCATCAGGTTAAACTTCCTTAGATTTATCAGAAAATCTAAGATATATATCTCACTCTTCTTCAGACTATCCTTATCTCCTTTTCTCGGTACAATAAGCCCTTGCACCCATAACTCCAGCATCCGGAAGTTTGTAGAAAGGCTTGCTATTTTCGGAGCCTTGTCATCATTCAATCCGAGAATTTCTAAGGCTTTCTCCTTGTTGAAACTACCCAAAGAGTCTGGCAATACGTGGGAAATAAACTCAGCTTCCCCTTCATAACTTAGCCCTACCAAGCTTGCAGCCTTGGTGTAAGAAAGCTTATATGTCTTGCCATACGATTTGAAAGAAATATTTTCTCTATTATCTTCCTCGAAAAATGCAACTGACTCATAAAACTCGACAAGCAAGTCAGAGTACACTTCATCTTGGTTGCCGGTTTTTGATACCGCAACATCCTCCCAGCCATTCAACTTGATATTCTTCGAAATGATAGAATCATAGTTGCTGAAGAAATTCGGATGAACTAACCTCTCTCTGTAGACTAACCACTGAGAAATGGGCTTGGTTGAAGACATTTCTTGAGAAGCAAACTCTGCAGACATTCGGATCTGAAGTCTCTGAGAAGTTCGGAATTGAGAAGACTGGAGTTCGGAATGGAGAAGACTGAAGTTCGGAATGGCCTTAAATCATAGAGTCAGGGCTTCAGCACGCAAAAGCTTGAGATCGATGTGGGACTCGAAAATAGGATCCCCTTTATATAGGCAATGGAATGACGGTTCAACTTCCTCGGTTGATCTAACGGTCTAGAATGATCTGAGATCAAATCTGACGGTTGAGAGCTTGAATCCGATCTTTTTGAGGTTTACATTAATGTAAAGAATTAAGAAATCCAAAAATCGAAAACAAACTATAAGAAATTGCCAGCAAGTAAAATATGATTACGAAAACTTCGGTAAGAAAATCATATCTTTCGGATTAGCTTAGGAAAGTTATTCGTAATGGGTAATATAAAGACGACTACGAAAAACTCAATACGAAAAACTCAATACGAAAAACTAAACAAAACTTGGTACGAAAATCTGGTTATGAAAGTCCCAGTACGAAAGTTGTCCATTCCGGAAATTTTCAATACGAATACTTTCATTCCAGAAGTATTCTGTACGAAAATATCCATTCTGGAAAAGTTTCATTCCGGAAGTTCCATTCCGGAAATTTTCGTTCCGAAAAGTTTGAAAACAAATTTTGAAAAACTTTGTTTAAACAGACAATCAAATGTACTCCCCTTATGAAAAGGAGTTTATTACTGTAAGGAGATTTTTTTAACATAAAGTTAATTAAGGAAGATTACCTTACGGTTATCATTCCTAACTTCTGTTTGATATATTCAAATCTATCAGAAGGCAAAGATTTTGTGAAAATATCAGCAAGTTGATCTTGCGTTCCGATAAACTGAAGAATAATATCTCCTTTGAGTGTGTGATCCCTAAGAAAGTGATGCCTAATATCTATGTGTTTTGCACGAGAGTGATGTGCAGGGTTTTTACTTAGGGCAATGGCACTTGTGTTATCACACAAAATTTGAGTTTTAGTAAAACTCAAGCCATAGTCTGTGAGTGTGTGTTGCATCCACAACACTTGTGCACAACAACTCCCAGCTGCTACATATTCAGCTTCAGCAGTGGAAAGTGCAACAGAATGTTGCTTCTTGCATGACCAAGAAACTAATGAATCTCCTAAGAAATGACATGTTCCGGATGTACTTTTCCTATCCATTCTACATCCACCAAAGTCAGCATCAGAAAAGCTTTTTAGAACAAAATCATTTCCAGAAGTATAAAATAATCCTAGATCCATGGTTCCCTTAAGGTAGCGAAAAATTCTTTTTACTGCCTTTAAGTGAGATTCCTTAGGATTGGACTGATATCTTGCACATAAGCATACTGAAAACATTAATTCTGGTCGACTAGCTGTTAAGTAAAGTAAGCTTCCTATCATACCTCTAAAAGATGTTTGATCTACTGGTTTCCCAGCTTCATCAAGATCTAAGGAGTTTGAGGTACCAATGGGAGTACTTATACTCTTAGTGTTGTCATAACCATACTTTTTAAGAAGATCTTTAATATACTTATGTTGGGATATGTATGTTCCTTCTGGTTTTTGAGAAATTTGAAAACCAAGGAAAAATGTTAACTCACCCATCATACTCATTTCAAACTCAGATTTCATTAGACTAGCAAAAGAGTCAGTCAAAGATTGCTGAGTTGAACCAAATATAATGTCATCAACATATATTTGAACAATCAAAACATTTTTCTTATCTTTCTTTATAAAAAGGGTTGGATCTGCATTTCCCTTAACATAGTTATTTTGAAGCAAAAATCCAGTAAGTCTATCATACCATGCTCGTGGGGCTTGTTTAAGGCCATACAAAGCTTTGATAAGCCTAAAAACATGATCTGGATGTTTTGTATCTTCAAAGCCAGGAGGTTGTTCAACAAAAACTTCCTCTTGAACATAACCGTTAAGAAAAGCACACTTCACATCCATTTGAAAAAGTTTGAAATTAAAGAATGCTGCAAAGGCAAGTAGAATACGGATAGATTCAAGTCTAGCTACTGGAGCATAGGTTTCTTCATAGTCTATTCCTTCTTGCTGATTATAGCCTTTAGCAACAAGTCTAGCTTTATTTCTAACAATGACTCCATTTTCATCACATTTATTTCTGAAAACCCATTTTACACCAATAACAGAAGTTTCCTTAGGTCTTTCAACCAAGGTCCAGACTTTATTCCTTTCGAATTCATTTAGTTCATCTTGCATGGCTTTAATCCAATCATCATCACCTAAAGCTTCATCAGTGCTTTTAGGCTCTAATTGAGAAAGAAATGCTAGATGTTCTACTTCATTTCTTAAGGAACTTCTAGTCCTTACAGGTTGATTTACATCACCAATGATACTATCACTAGGATGATTCTTAAGAAACACCTGACTTGGGTTTTGTAAAACTTGTTCATCAACATAAGGTAGAAAATCTTCTGGGGTAAATGTTTCAGAAGTATCTTCTAGAACAATTTCCTTATCAGAAGGTTCTTCTATCAAAGGTTGATAATCAGTTTTTGAAAACACATCCGAAGATGTAGGTTGGGAGGTTTTAAAAACAAAAGGATCTGACTCATCAAATTTCACATGTATTGTTTCTTCAACAGTACAAGTGTTTTTATTAAAAACTCTATAAGCCTTAGAAGTCGTGGAATAACCTAAGAAAATTCCTTCATCAGACTTTGGTGCAAATTTATGTAAGTTATCTTTAGTATTCAAAATGAATACTTTGCAACCAAAAACCTTGAAGTAGGAAAGTCTTGGTTTTCTACCATTCCATAACTCATAAGGGGTTTTATTAAGAAAAGGTCTAATTAAAACTCGATTTATAGTATAACAAGCAGTACTTACAGCTTCAGCCCAGAAATGTCTAGCAATAGAATATTCACTCAACATGGTTCTAGTTATCTCTTGAAGAATTCTATTTCTTCTTTCAACTACACCATTCTGTTGAGGAGTTCTAGGTGCTGAAAAATTGTGAGTAATACCTTTCTTACTACAAAAAGTTTCAAAATCAGAATTTTGAAATTCTCCTCCATGATCACTATGAATAGTTTTCAATGGAAGGTTTTTCTCATTTTTAACTTGATCTCTAAAACTTTTGAAATAAGAAAAAGCTTCAGATTTCCTTGCTAGAAAATAGACCCAAGTAAATCTAGTGTAATCATCAACGAGAACAAACACATAGTATTTGCCTCCAATGCTTCCAGTTTGTGTTGGACCAAAAAGATCCATGTGCACCAACTGTAATGCATCAGTTGTTGAGACTTCACCGATTGACTTAAAACTAGATTTATGTTGCTTGCCATATTGACAAGGATCACAAAATTTAGAAGAATCAAATCTAAGCTCCGGTAGATCCTTAACAAGTTTCTTCTTAGAGAGTTTACATAGGTTCCTAAGATTACAGTGTCCTAATCTTCTATGCCATAACCAAGAATGATCTTCCATTGCACTTAGGCAAGGTAAATCTTGGCTTCTTAAGTCTTCTAAGTTTAAGGTGTAAACATTATCTTGCCTATTGGCTGAGAGAATAAATTCTTCCTTGGAATTGTGAACTAAGCACTTATCATTCCTAAAATTCACAAGGTAACCTTCATCACATAACTGACTTATGCTAATGAGGTTGTGCTTAAGACCTTTAACAAAAAGAACATTTGAAATCAAAGTTTTACCCAAAAGAACTATATTACCAATACCAACAATCTCTCCCTTAGCATTGTCACCGAAAGTTACCTTTCCACCTTTCGTTTTGATAATCTTTTCAAAAAAGCTTTTGTTACCAGTCATATGCCGGGAACAACCACTATCCATGTACCAAATATTGTTGCTGGAACTTTCTTTATTTTCCTGAAATTAAGAACAAAGTTAGATTTTCGGAATCCAAACTTGTTTGGATCCGAGATTTCCAGACAATTAAATTTTAGGTATCCACATTTTCTTAGAGAAGAAAGCTTTATGAAAACCTAAGGATTGGGTTTTGTTTAGGGAACAATTTTTTGCCCAGTGACCACCACATTGACATTTAGTGCAAAATGGGGCACTTTGAGGAACAAAATAATTGTTACTAAAAACTGGTTTTGCATGGGTATAACCAAATCCGGATTTATTTCTTAAAGGTCGTATTTGAGAATACATCTTATCAAAATTTTCCTTACCATGGGTAAAGTTTGATAAACACTTCTTTAAGGAAAAAATTTCGGACTTGAGTTTTACAACCAAGTTTTTATCCTCAAAATCATTAGTTTTAGAACTAGAGTTAGGCTCGAAAACACTTTTATTAGAAATTACTTTTTCTAACTCTTTAGAAAGTTTGTTCTTCTCAGAACTCACTTCCTCAAGATTTTTTGAAATACTTTCAAAATCAGCATTTTTCTTATCAAGATCTTTGGAAAGATCTGATATTTCTTTAGTAAGAATAGAATTCCTAGAGTTTGCCTTATCAAGTTTCTTGTTGAGTTTGGAATTCTCAATCTCAAGAAGTTCAGCAAACCTAGAGACTTCTTCAAAAGTAGGTAAAATATTTTCCTCATCAGAAGATGATTCTTCATCAGAAGAGTTATAATACTTACTATCATTAGAATTTAAAGAAACATTGGTCAATGATTCAGCATTTCGTACCTTAGCCATAAGACAATGATTGTTAATAGGTAATCTGGCTATAAGACCAAGATTCTTCTGTCCTGAAGATTCATAATCAGAAGATTCATCTGAAGAGTCACCACCACTGGCACTCCAGGTGTCATTAGCTTTCAGAACTTTCTTAGCTTTGGCTTTATAATACTTCTTCCTGTTTCTGTATGAATGTCTTTCCTTCCTTTCTTTCTTTCTGAGCATAGGGCAATCTGGTCTAATATGTCCAGCTCTTTTACATTCATAACATGTAACTTCCCCATCTTTCTTATCTTTCCTATCCTTCTTCTTATACTTGGATTGAAAGTTTCTCTGTCCAGCTATCTTGTTCATCCTTCAAGAAAGATTGGCTAATTCATTTTCTGAGACTTCACTCTCACTAGATTCGGATTGGAAAATAACTTTCTTAGACTTGGATCTGGTTACTCTCTCAGGAGTCTTAGCTTTCATCTGATTTGAAGTTGTAGTAAAAGCAACAGTACCATTTCCATTCTTCTTCTTGATGTTTTCAGCATCTCTCTTCATTCTAGTTTCATGTTGTAGAAGGGTTCCAAATAATTCATCAAGAGTAATTTGAGTAACCTTCCTATTCTCATCTATAGCTGTTCTCTTGGATTCCCACTCATTTGGCATAATGTCAATTATCTTGTCCACAAGAGCTTCATCATCTAAACCTTTTTCTCCCACAGTTTGTAGACTGTTGACAATAGTCATAAATCTTTGTTGTACTTTACAGATAGGTTCTCCATAAAGAAAATTGAAGCCATGATATTCAGCTCTAAGCATAGCTCTTCTAGTCTCAATCACCTTAGAAGTCCCAAAGTGTGTAACCTCTAACTTCTTCCATATACAATTAGCTGCTTCACAAGAAGAAATTTGGATATATATATTTCTAGTCATTGAACACAGTAAAGTATTGCGTACCTTATAGTTGAGTTGATATTCTTGCTTCTCCTGGTTAGTAAAGGTTCTAACTTCCTTGTCAGGAATTTTATAATCACCAGTAAGCATCACAAAATTGTCTACTCCAGTATTGATAACAAAAGTCTTCATACGATCTCTCCAGTATTCATAATCATTACCATCAAAGATTGGTGGTCTTGTAGGATTCATATTGTCAATAGATCCAACACTAATCCCTGCCATACTAAAAATAACTTGGATACAAACTTGTTAGTAGCTAAGAATCTCAAACACAAGGTTCGGAATGAGAAAAGTTCGGAATGGAAAAGTGAGCAAGAAAAACTTGTATGTGAGTACAAGTATTTCAGTAACCTTGCTCTGATACCAAATGTAAGAATGGTATAGAGTAAGAGGTTTCCAGCCTCTGATACCAATTGTAGGATCGAAATATAATATGGGATGCTCAATATACAAGAGGGGGGGTGAATTGTATACTTTAAAAATTCCTTTGGAACCTTTAAAGTTAGTTATGAATAACTAGAGTTTCCTTAAGAAAAGGAAAGGGCTAAGTTTAACAAAGTTAAACTAAGTAAATTCACAACACCTCTAACACCGAACTGAACTAGGAAAGGGATTCCAAAAGCAGGTTCCGGAAATATGGTTCCGGAATTTGAAACTTAAAAAAAGTTACAATATGAGATTCTACCTTAAAGAGTATAGAATCTGAATGAATCAGAGTAAGTAAGGAAGTATAAGAAAGTTATACTTTCCTTATGATACAATATTGCAGCGGAATAAAAACAAATAGTAAAACTACTAGTAACAAGATAATAGTCTTTTAACCCAAAGAGAAGGGTATCCAACAACCTTGGATAAAGGTCCCTTGATTTATACTTTCAAGCAAGTCTGTCTTACCCACACCAGGGTAAGCCCTCGATACGAAGATCGGTGTCTCTGTCTTGCTATCCCTGCAAGCCCTCAACTTCAAGGTAGTTGGCAACCTCTGTCCTCCTCAGCAAGGAATCCCTCGATCTTTAAGGTAGTCGGCAACCTCTGTCTTCCTATCCCCGGAAGCCCTCGAATGTAATCACCAACATTCGGAGTCGCACGAAGCTTTGAGAGTTAATAAGAGCCTCTCTCTCTCTAGAAATCACTTCAAGCATGTAATCACATGAGTAGAAGATCTGTCAGCCTTTCAGCTCCGAGCTCTTTCAAATGAGCTCCTATTTATAGGTAAGGTCGGCTCCTCTCCAACGGTCATATTTTCCTTAAAGTTCGGAGGGACCTGTACACGTGTCACTTAGACAACGGTTAGTTTATAACAAAATGGACGACATCGTTTTATAACAAAGTAAGTGTAACAGAATGTACGACATCGTTTTAAAGTCTAACATAAAAGTTCGGAATAGAAATTTCGGAGTGAAGGTTCGGAGTGAATAAATTCAGAGTGTATAAAACAATGATAATCAGATTCTGTCTAATAGGTGAATTCGGAATGAGAATTCGGAATAGGAATTCGGCATCAGAAATCGTAATGAGAATTCATCATCAGAGTTCGTAATGAGAATTCGTCATCAGAATTCGTAATGAGAATTCGTCATCAGAATTCGTAATGGGAATTCGGAATGAGATTTCTTCATTAGAATTCGTAATGGGAATTCTTCATTAGAATTCGTGATAAGAATTCGGAATGGGATTTCTTCATTAGAATTCGTAATGAGAATTCTTCTTCAGAATTCGAATCCTGAATCTGGAATAGAACTTAGTCAGAGTTCATATCCGGAATTCGGAATGAAACTTCCTTATAGTTCTTGTCCAGACACTTAACCCTAAAACAGAATGCTTTATATCAAAGTTTTAATGATTCCGAGAAAATGAATCTGAATCTCATACTTAAGAAAAATATGGATGAAAATATGATAAGGATAATTTTTCTTATAAAAGCGATTTTCCTTAAGAAAGCAATTTTCCTTATAAAAGCAATTTTCCTTAAGAAAGCATTTTCCTTATAAAAGCAATTTTCCTTAATGATAAGGTGTTTGTGATTTTCAAAACAAGAAGGAATGGAAAAGTCATAAGGAAAACCTTATTGACTCAACAAGTACTAAGGCCCATTTATCCACTGGAATAAAAACACAAAAAAGACAATCCAATAATCATTCTCACTCCCACAACCCTTCTCATGTGAGGGTTACAGGCTTGTGACTGGCATCTTTCTCCCTAGCTTAGAAGCATTCACATTTTCACACCACCAATAAAAATTTCCAGTCACTATGGACCATGTACCATCTATCACTGAACATAAAAAATCACATGGCTAACCCATATAATTCCTGAGTGTCTCTTCAATAGGTTCCATGAACACCACCTATTTTTACTTACGACCCATGTTCATTTGCTTCCAACCCCAAACAACAGGTTACCCAAATTTTTTGAGTTAAGGTCAAGCCTCAGGTTGACCATTAGAAGAAATATAATCTATTTATAGAATATATTTCATCATAAGGGACCCTCCTTTATTTCACTCTATGCTTCAGTACACCATGAACACAAGTGCATCATTAGTTACCATCGGTCCCAATCCCGCATTGGACTGCTCACTAATCCATACCAAACTCACACTCTGGTCAGTTTCACTACCCATATTGAATCTTACCATGCTCCATCACAAATAAACCTGGCAATTCCTGGATCTATATGTGAACTCCTCCTTAAAATTAGTCACTCAATTGTTGCATGATCCATCAAAGACATGCCATCTAATGGTGTCATTATAAAAACTCAGGTTCTCATCCTCAGTTAGTGGAATCATAACCTCATTGAAATTCTTTGCTCCCAAATGAAACCATTACAATCATGATAGTCTAGGCCTTCTGGGACCACACTACTAAAATCATCCAATTTCATAGGTCAAGACCTCACCTTGTTCATGTTCTTGAAACAACACTTTGATACCCATGCACCAATGCCAAATGTGCACCAACACCCCAATCACCTCTCATGTGTCAGTATCATACCGTGGAGAACCACCCATGCTTCTTATCACTAAATAAATGATATAATCACTAGGTTACAATTAAAAATTGAGGACCTCTTTGTCTCCCACATAACCATACCAGTCAAGGCTCATGTACGGGTCACTAGGTCTGAACACTTTTCGCAAGTTCAAACCTATAGAACGTCACATAACATAAGGCGTCATACAGGATCCCATCTCAAAACACATGAAATTGACATTCCAAAATAGTGAATTAGGGGGTCTCTCATATGATGAAGTCACACACTGAACGCTGGCCAAAATAGGGGCACTAACTAACTGAACATATGAAAACCATACTTCTCCCTAGAGTATTCCATCTCATTGATCGGATCTCCTATATTAAAGAATATCATTTGAGACAACCTATACCAATAAAAAAACACAAAGTCTGGTTAATTAAAATGTTATTCCAAGATATGAGGGAAATTTCTATATAAGTTGTTAGTATCACATTAAATAACAAAAAAAACAAAACAACCTACAATGAATTTTTATTAGGCATATAATGTTATACCAACCTACCAAGGTCGTTGAACCTCTTACGAATAAATAAAACATCACCATACTCAACATTAATAAACATCCCACTAAATATCCACATAATATACTATTAGAAGTAAAATTCATGTACAAGTAGGCCCATTTGAGTAGAATCCCACCAAATAAATATATGAGAAAACATCATAAATGCATTTTCTGAAACTTTACAAAACTAATTCTCAATTCTCAA
The DNA here is from genome assembly GCA_963277665.1 of Viscum album. NCBI lineage: Eukaryota > Viridiplantae > Streptophyta > Magnoliopsida > Santalales > Viscaceae > Viscum > Viscum album. The sequence goes on from OY728142.1 coordinate 603,694,885, forward strand.
TAAGATAAATCTCACATAAATTGGAAAATTTCATGTGAACCAATGTGTTAAATATGATGCATGATCATATGCATCATACCTTTTCAAGACAAGAGTCAATATCAATACTTAGGACCTTACCGATGGGAAATTATCTAGACATCCACAATAAATCATAAAAATACAAACAAAAATATTTTCCCAAAAATTGAAAATTTTACACAACCATAACATCGTAAACCAATAACATCAATCCCATGTCCATGGTAACCTGTACTTTTTACTAGAACAAGAATTCTCAATGAACCAGTTCGATATCCTTCATAGGATAGGACACATTTCTAACACTTATCTCTACCATGTCCCAAATAGTAGTAAAACAGAAAAGTGATGGATTTGATACCACTTTGTAATGACCCACCCGAGTTACAATGAACTATAACTGGTTCAATTTTACACATGTCCTCAAGCATACCACATGATATACTATAGGCTTCTGAAAATCAGTGATCACATTTGGTGTGACCATGGGGAGAATATTCCCTCATACTAGTGTCATAAATATAGAAGAAAATAACTAAAAATTATATATAATAATAATATATTAAAATTGAAATAGAATCTGTAATATTAAAATTTTTAATAAAATAAATACATTAGTCAAAAATAAATAAACATGGGTATTAGGAAATACCTCTTAATTTTCTACATTTACCACATGAGCTAACACAAACACTCATGAAATAAATACCTCATTCTTCATACCATCATTTACCCAAAAACAAGTGAGATCTACTAAGGTACCCATGTTCATTAGCAGTTCAAGTAGGTTGTGGGAACTAAACTCAATAAGAAATCACCAAAATGGACCCATATATAGTTAGTAAAAGCAGTTTATGTTTATGAAAATTACCAAACTAATTAATAATTATAATATTTTTTTTGAAAATAAATTAAATAACTAATCTCATACCCAGGTCTAAAGGTCTACCCTGGTTTGACCATACCTACTTCGACAAATGTCGATGATGTCTCTCAACAAGCTATATCAACATAGGGGGATACATGTCTGTTTCCTTCTAGAATTGGGGATGATCTCATTGATTTAAGATTCAAACATTCCAAGTGGTTTCTAACAGGTTTGTTCATAGAACCGGAAACATCCAATTATTCCATATCCGTTTGAGCCTACTTTCCAAAGGTAGGCGCCCATTAGTTATAGACTGATGAGGCTTAGGAATTTTTATTGGTCGAGAGGATGGGAGGTCGGACTCATCACACCTTTTTTAGGGGAATTATTGTCTACTCCGAGACTCTCTTTATAGATTTAAGTTATGTTCGTGAATCCTTATTACATTACCAAGTATAAAATGAGTTTTCCATTAGATCTGACAATCAATGATTGATATGTAGGAAATTTAGAGAATCTTTTATATGTATTCGAGGTTCTTAATTGAGAGAGAATCATCTATATTTGTTAGATATTCTTAGTCAATGGTATCCTTTGATACATAAAAGTATCTTGGTCATTATGATGACCATACTGGTTTTACAACCACTTAGTGGGGCACTTGATGTTTATTTTCATTCAGAAGGACATGAATTATTTCAAAGTTGGGATCGTACCCGCAGATGGGCTGCCTACGTATCCTTTATTTTGGAAAAGGAATCAGAACCCACGTAGTTCAATTAAGGGAGTATGATGTTTATGATTTATGGCTCAAAGAAAGATGTCATAATAACTTTTACACTCTAATCTCACATGAGTCATGCTCGGTGTGAGAAACAAGAGGTATTGGTAAAGCCAGACAATTGTTCCATAAAAGGTGCAATCATAAGCAATAAGGATTAAGATTTACTTTAGGGAAGAAATCCAGGAACAGGGTCCATAAAGGTATATGTGCTTCATGGAGATTTGGATACTCTAATCTTGGGGCTTACTCCTAAGGAAGATTCCCAAGTTAGGAGGGGACTTATTATTGGGTTTTATTCCTAAGAATGAAGTCCATATCAAATGTAAATTAGGACTGGTTAAGGGACTTGGGGCTTACTCCTAAGGAGGATGCCCATATTTGAGATTGGGGATTATTCTTTAAAAGGAGACCCAGATTAGGGGACTTGGGGCTTACTCCTAAGTAGGATGCCCAATGTTAATGGGAATTATGATTGGGACTTACTCCTGAAAAGGAGGCCCATGTTAATGAGGACTTGGGGATTACTCTTAAGGAGGACACCCAAAATTAATTGGAATTATGATTGGGGATTATTCCTAAAAAGGAGGCCCATATTTGAGACTGGGGATTACTCCTGAAAAGGAATCTCAGGTTAAGGGGTTCCTTCATTTTAAAGGATGAGGTTGAATGAATGAAATCTCAATCATTAGTGACATAAAGATGTGTAAATCACTAGGTTTTGAGAAATGTTCCACGAAGTTTCTTTCAGATAAGGAATTCAAAATCAAGAAATCATGCCATAAATGGATTTGAAGAGTGTCTTGAAGATAGAATCTTGAATAGGAGAGGTGGAATGGCATAAAATGGTTAAAATGGGCAAGAAAGGCACCCAAAAAGGTAGGGGCGCGCAAGTCCTGGCAGGTGCACAGGTACTGTGTGGGCACGCAAGTCCTGGTCGCGCAGTTATACCTACACGACACAAAGGTACTTGCACGATTGTTAACTAGTAGGGTAACACTTGGGAGATACATGTCCAAAGCCTTTAGAATTATCCTAAGGTACTTCCAGAAGAGGGGCGCACGGGTTTTGGTTAAGATATAGGGCGGCGCGCAGGTATGTTCATTTCCCTTCAGGGTAAAAACACCTTAGGCACGCAAGTGTTAGTGAATTCTAACACTTAGACCTTACTCCTCTTGTTTAGACCTTCCATTCTCGGTAAATAATTAACTTAGAAGTGTTCAGAAGACCTAAAGAAGATACTTTGGCATTCAGAGCTCTATATCTTAATTCTGGAAAAATTCCTCCCAAAATGGGGGGCCCACCGGGTCTATTTATAGGCAAGAGAAGAGCCCGAGCGGTTATCACTTAGGGTGCGCAAGTCACTTGCATGACCATTAGGCGTCACGCAAGTGGAGTTGCACGACAGTGATGGATCTTGCACGGCGCATGTGCTTTTGAAGCCTTGTTCATGCCTTCGTCGATTTTTGAGGTTTTCTTCAAAGGATGAATCAATTTGTGCTAAGTCATTTCCTTTTCCATTTTTTTTAGACAATGTGACGAAAAGGAGCGTCAACAAAATTCCCCCCTCAGAGTTAGATCCGAATGAAATGAGGATGTGACTCTGAGGAAAAGAAGAAGAAAAAGGAAAGGCGGCACGCAAGTATTCAGTGCACAACACGCGTCGCGTAGGTGCGAGTCGGGCGGGGCTGGAGTGCGCCAGTTGTAGGCGCACAGGTGGGTAGCCTAGCCTATATATAGGCCGTCATTTTCCACTCATAGCACCTGACTTTCAGATTTTCTAGCTCTCGCCACATTGGTCTCTTTCGCCGCCCAAGTTGCTCATTTTCCACTGATTTTTTTTCTGTCGTGCTGTTGTCAAGGTAACAGGACTTGTGCGGTGATAATTGCGTGCCAAAAACATGCACGACACATTAACACTTGAGTGACACATCCATACTTGTGCGCTGAGTTTAGACTTGCGTGCCTTAATGCCTTTTCCATTTTTCTGAAATTTTTTCACAAAATTTATGAAGAATCAACTTATTTAAGAGTTGATTTATTCAACTCTTGTGCAGATTTAATGGATCCCAAGAGAATCGGAACGGCTGAGGGACTAGCTAGCAAGTGGATTGATGACATGATGAACATTGTTGGCCTAGATTACTATGATATCTGCGACAACACTCTCCCAGATTTGTCTAAGTACTTGAAGAAATATCATTGCGATTTCCCACAAAGCTTCTACCTACCTCTATATGGTCATGGTCATCTACAATGAGTCAATGTTCCAGATGCAAAGAACTATATGCCTAAGATGCAGCTGCACTGCTACTCCTTTATTTCGGTTATGTTGTGCATTAAGAGGAACAACATTGGCATGAACTTTCAAATTTTTCTTCCATGCCATTTCCTTGCAGATATGAAAATGGGAAACCCATGGGCTGAAATGTTTTCCGCTACCGGTTGGTGGAGAGAAGACAAACATGGCATTAGAGCAATATCTGAAAAGATTACTTTCTCCAAATGGGTCTTTACATTCAATGCTTCATTCCCAAATCCATGTATCCATCTTCCAGGTCTCTTAGACAGAAACCGAGTCACTGTTTGATCAGCAGAAAATTTTCTCAAACTGCACTCAAGAACATTCATTTACAATTGTTCCAAGAAGAGCTGGTATCACTACATCTCTTATGGTATCCAGTTGAATGAATGAATTCCAGGTGGTTGTTGATGAAACTTGGGATGTCATAAATCAAATGAAGAGTTATGTTGAAAGTCTTTTGTAATTCTTGAAAAAGAGAAGAGACTCCAGTCTTTGGATGTCCTTCGAACTCTTGTGCATCAATGAAAAACACTTTCACCTTCAATCATTTGTACCTGCATTCTCTTTTTCTATCTGCTTTAGATTTTACCTAAGCCAATGGGCCTAGTAAGCATAGTTTTATTTTTTACTATGATTATTATAAATTACCCTACAAACTATGAATCTTTTAAATTGATCAATATTACCTAAATCATACAAAATGTATGCTTAGTGAGATGGAACTTAACTTTTATTTAGATTTCCTTTGTCTTTTGTGGGCAGTTTAATGTCATACACGTCGGACATAAAGAGGCTAATGTTTAAGGTCAAAATAGCTTTTACCGAATGAATTATAATTGACTCAATTCCTTGGCAATTCATCTCAAAACATATTACCATAATCAAGTTTGAGGGAAAATATGTAAACCATGGCTTAAGAATATTTGAATCTGAGGAATGATATGAAAAATAGCTAAAAGTCATTAGAAGAAGTAGTCCCAAGAATGAAGTTACCATTATTTAAAAAACCCGTTAGGGGGTTGAATTATGCAGGGCCACCTAAGGTAATTGGCTGCATAGTCAAATAAATAACATCTTTTGGATGGCAGGTCCATTATGTAGACTACTTATGCAAGGCCACCTAAGGGCACGTGCTACATAGTCAAGCAAAAGAACTCCCAGAAATTTACTTTCCTAGTGCTATAAAGCCAGTGAATGTTTATGGAGATTCAAATTTTCCAAAATATAGAGTTTTCTTTATGGAAAGACGTACTTGAATATGGATAAGATATTTTCAAACAAGATTATCGAAGAACTGGATGGATATCACTCCTACAAAGGTCTGACCCAAACGTAGGGACGGAGAATATAAACCATAGGCTCGAATACTTTCAGATCAGGAAAAAGGATATGGGACAAATATGTTAAGGATGACTATTTTTGAAGATCCCTACATATTGTCATTTAAGACAAATAAGGTCAAAAGAGTATTTCTTCCCAAGAATGAAGTTACCAGTATCTGACAAACCTGTTAGGGGGTTGAATTATGCAAGGCCACCTAAGGGCATTGACTACATAGTAAAATAATAGCATCTTTTGGCTGACAAATCTGTTATGGAGACTGTTTATGCAATGCTGCCTAAGGGCACATACTGCATAGTCAGGAAAAATAATTCTTAGAAGATTGAAATTTTTGTGACTATAAGTCAAGAAAAGGGTTATAAAGATCTGAAAATATTTAAGGTCAGGATTATGACACATAAAGAAGGGTATTGTCCAATGTATGCAGAGATACACAAATCAATACTAACCATAATTATGTTGTGGATGGGTCCTGAATGGAAATGTTGGACTTCACTACGTATCCCATAAGGATGGGAATCAAGCCATACGTAGTTCTTGAACTACAGTTTAACGTCGTGTGGGACAAAAGGATTGGATATCTTAGTTTAGGGTCATAGAGCTTGGACCATTGTAAGAAATATATAGTGTGTGTTTTCATGGGGACTTTTCAGCCAGGGGGCTGAAAGAGGAATTTGGGGTTAGGCCCAAAAGACTTGGGGTTGGATTCGAGGGACTCTCGAACATTCCTACATATCCCATAAGGATGGGAATCAAGCCCAGGTAGTTATAGAAATACCCTCTGTACAAATTTGGTTCGTACATGTGAATGGTGGAAGGGGACCTTAGTGCAATGATGGTTTGACCCAAGATAAAAGATTTGGGTGTTGCCATGTATGCACATAGTCTTTGAAATGAATCATGATTGAAAATTAATATAAATAATGATTCCCTCTCAGGTGAGGGTATCAAAGAACATTTTAGTTTATTGTCATACTAGACAAAAGTGTTGTATAGTTTAACGTCTTGTAGAAAGGACGAAAGTGAACCAATGTAAAGATATTGATTCTAGGGGTGGTTTCACGAATCAACATCGTATGAGATGGAGGTGAAACGATGTGAAGAGATAGGTTTTGGGCTTGAACCTTGGGAGGTTACCTATGTACCCAGCCTAGAAGGCAAGGATCAAAGTCCGCGTAGTTCAATTAAAGAATGAATTAGTGATCAAGTTGTTCTTGGGGACAATGATCTAAAAAATAGTGTTGGGACTTCTATATGGTTAATACCCCAGAGATAGTGTTATGGATGAAGTTTTCTCTAAGCTCACGTGAGTCATAATCGATGTGAGAAACAAGAGGTAGCAACAACCTTAACGATGCACAGTTTAATGTCATGTAGGACATATAAAGGGACTATGCAGTTTAAAGTCTTGCAGTGCTACACAGTTTAGTGTCATGTAGTAGGGAAAAAATATAGTTTAATATCATGTCGGATGTATTAGGGACTTTTTCACAGTTTAACATCATGTTGGACAAAAAAAGGACGATATAGTTTAGCGCCATGCTGGACGTAAATGCCAATAGTTTAGGGCCATATGCATAGACCATTGGTTATGCAGTTTAACATCTAGCTGGACGTAAGTGACTTCTATATAGTTTAACGTCATATAGCAAGGGAGATGAAGGGGATATAGTTTAATTTCATGTTGTCTGGACATGATGAGCAGTTTTAATGTCATGCAAGATGGTGGTGTAGTTTAAGGTCATACCGAACCATGGTGCGGTTTAAGGTTATACTGGACCATGGTGCAGTTTAAGGTCATACTGGACCATGGTGTACTTTAAGTTCATACAGGACCATGGTGTAGTTTAAGGTCATACAGGACTATGGTGTATTTTAAGGTCATACAGGACCATGGTGTATTTTAAGGTCGTACAAGACCATGGTGCAGTTTAAGGTCATACTAGACCATGGGGTAGTTTAATGTCATACTGGACCATGGTGTAGTTTAAGGTCATACTGGACCATGGTGCAGTTTAAGGTCGTACAGGACCATGGTGCTGTTTAAGGTCATACTGGACCATGGTGCAGTTTAAGGTCATACTGAACCATTGATGATATATTTTGTGTTTATACAAAATAATTCTTCAAAAATCTGGCATTGGCTGGAGTAGTGATGAGTTATCCATCCATCGAGATTAATGAATAAGCTCCATTGGAGTAAACCCTATGTATTGAGTAAGGTCCTTCCCATTTTGGCTCAATCTTGGGAGGTTTCTTTCCTGGTATCATTGGAGTTTTGAGAACTAATACCAATTCTCCATGAGTGAATGAACGAAGATGAACTTTTTTGTTGAAAGCTCATGCTATTCGATTATGATAGACTTCCAAGTGGTGCAAATTGCACAATATTTTCTCATCTAACCATTAAAATTAATTCAATCGCTTTTGAGATTGTTCATCTATAGATGAATGATCACAAATGGCTACTCGGAGTGAGGGTAGTTGAACTTCAATGGGCAAGACTACTTCCATTCCATATACCAGTGAATATGGAGTTGAACGCGTTGCAGTGCGGGTGGTAGTCCGATAAGCCCATAAAGCATGAAACAGTTTATCATGCCATGACTTATTATCTTTATCCACCATCTTTTATAGTATATTGGAAAGATTCTTGTTGAAGGCTTCTATCTGGCCATTGGCTGCATGATACCGAGATGAATGATTGGATTTGATGTTGTATTCTTGATACAACTTCTTCACCTCGGATGAATCAAAGTTGGTGCCATTGTCTGTCAATATGGCATGAGGGACACAAAATCTGGTAATTATGTTAGACTTGATGAAGCTAACAATGCATTTAGAACTGACTTCTTTGAGAGGTATTGCCACTTCCCATTTGGAAAAGAAATCAGTAGCAGTAAGAATATACTTAAACTGCTTGGTCGTAGCTGAAGAGTAAGGTCCCACCACATCCATTCCCCATATGGAAAATGGCCATGAGTATTTATATGTATGAATCAACTCTGGAGGTTGATGAATTAAGTTGGCATGTAATTGGAATAAATGAAATTTCTTTGTGAAATCAACACAATCTTGTATCATTGAAGGCCAAAAGTATCCAAGCCTTCGAATCTGATCAGACAGTTTATGTCCAGACTGGTGGGCACCACAGATTCCTGCATGCACTTCTTTCATGACAGCCATTGTCTCTTCACCATCAATGCATCTGAAGAGAACTCCATCAAAACCACGTTTGTAGAGAATTTTCTCTAAGTGATCTGGGCTATCATAAAGATTAAAATTGATCACACTTCGCCGGATTTGTTCTTTCTCGGATCTATCAGGTGGAAGTGTTCCATTTTGAAGGTACTCCCAGATAGGAGACATCCATCCTGTATTATGACCATATAGTTCAGTAATGGGACTAATTTCATTAATTTCCTCTGTTCTGATTCAAACATAAGGTGAAATTTCACGGTGGTGGGAAATAATGATGGTTGTCTCGTCCCGATTTGGATCTTCCAGAGCTGTGGCTATATTATCCAGTGCATCAGCTTGAGCATTTTGTGATCGCGGGACATAAGAAAATGTCAGTTTTGAAGGGAATTCCGCCATTAACTCTCTGACATAATCATACAAAGGGATTAGTTCTTCTTTTCTGATGGAATAATCTCCATTGACTTGTTTGATTACCAGGTCTGAATCACCTTTCACATTTAAGTGATTCACTTGTTCTTGAAGCACCAATTCCATGCCTGCGATGAGAGCTTGGTATTCTGCTTCATTATTGTTACCACCTTCCCATAATAAGAAGGAATAAGGTAACACTGCCTTTTTTTTGGAGAAATGAGCACAATTCCTAAGCCAACTTTGTTGAATTTAAGATTTTCTATTTTCCTCCCTGTTGGTCTTCTGGAAGCACCATCAAAATACATTTGTCATGCCTGAGGACTTTCATGAATAGAGAATACATCCTCATCAAGGAGTTCAATATCTAAAGATGTGTCTTCCACTGAAGGGTGGTCAGCCAGGAAATCAGCCAGAGCTTGGCCCTTTATTTCCTTTTGAGACGCATACTGAATATCGAATTGACGCAAAATAACTTCCCACCATGATAGACGTCCTGTAAGAATTGGACGACTAAGGATGAATTTGAGCGGGTTATTGCGAGATACCAATTGGAACTCGTGATGTTGCAGGTAGTGTCTCAATTTTTTAACTGCAAAGATTAATGCCAGACAACACTTCTCAATACTTGAATACCGGGTTTCTGCTTCAACCATAGTCTAACTGAGGTAGTAGAGGCTGTTTTCATTCCCAGCGTCATTCTTATGAGCAAGAAAGGCACCCAATGATCACTATAAAGCTGACATGTAGAGGATAAGAGGTCTTCCTTCAACAGATGGCAAGAGTACCGATGGACTCAAGAGGTATTTCTTGAGAATATCGAATGCTTCTTGACATTCCTCAGTCCACTGGTAAGTGACTCCCTTATTCATCAATTTGGTGAAGGGTAAACTTTTGCCTGCCAACTTGGAGATGAAACGCCGAATATAGGCTAAGTTTCCTTGAAGTCCTCTTAATTCATTCAAATTTAGAGGAGGTGACATATCAAGGATTGACTTTGTCTTCTCAGGATCAAATTCAATTCCACGATGGCATACAAAAAAGCTGAGAAATTTTCCTGAGGTTACCCCAAAAGAACATTTTAAAGGGTTTATCTTCAAATTATTTTACCGAAGTTTGTGGAATATGACTTCTAAATCATCCAAGTGATTATAAAGTTTTTTGGATTTGACCACCAAATCATCCACATAGCATTCAACAAACTTCCCTAAAAGGGGTTTGAAGATATGATTGATGGCACGCTGATATGTTGCACCTGCATTCTTTAAGCCAAAGGGCATTAACCAGTAGAAAAACACACCTTGAGGGGATCTGAAGGCTATGGATTCCTCATCTTCTAGATCCATTCCAATTTGATTATATCCAGAATAACCATCCATGAAGGAAAGTGCTTCATAGCCAGCTGTTGCATTAATTAAAAGTTCTGTAATCAGAACTGGGAAATCATCCTTAGGACAATGCCGATTAAGATCTCTGGAATTGATGAAAACTCTAATTTGTCCGTTCTTATTCTTTACAAGGACAATATTATCTAACCACTTGGGATATTGAACTTCTCTAACAAAGTTAGCTTTGATAAGCTTATCCACTTCAACTTCAATTTTGGAAGCATAAGTTGGGTGTGTTCTTCTCACGGCTTTCTTAAATCCTCGATGTTCTTCTAGTAAACCCAAATGATGAGTAGAAACATCAGGATCAAGCCCGGGAAACTCTGTATAATTCCAAGAAAATATGTCTCGATTTTTCTTTAAAAAGTAAATATACATCTCTTGTTCTTCAAGATTCAAGGACGCACTGATTAAAGTGGGGCGTGGATCTTCTTTTGTACCCAGATTTATTTCTCTGAGTCCATCCACGATGGTAGAGATACCCTCTTCAAATGCTGGAGGAGCATCTCTGAGATATTCTTCTTCTTTTTCATCATGTGTTATTTCTTCCGTTTCTACTTGCATAGTAGATGAAAAAGCATAATTTCCATGATCAGAAGAGATGTTAAAATTTGAACATCTTGAAGAAGAAGCTTCCATTTCTGACCTAATTGATGATGAAGGGTCTTCCTTGGGAAATATAGAGGAGATGATGGATTGAGAATCAACATCATTGTTCACCTCTGATGTTGCTATAACTTATTATGGCCTGATTGGCGAAGTATAGACTTGTTGGATTTCAACAGATGAAATGAAGACGTCACCATTTGGACTTTCATCACTGCTTGGTGGGTTAACAATTTCTCCCATGTTTTCTGGATCGATTGCCGTAATTGAAATTATGGATCTTTCCATAAGAGTATTTTGATTTGGGTATATCTTGTCAATTTTACTGATAGGCAACACATAATCTGTACTCACATGAGTAAATGGATTTACTGGTATCTTCTCCAAACCATATAGAGCATTAATTTTGGTAAGCTCCCTTGTTATGGATTTATCCTTTCCCTTCATGTGATAGAATTCCGCCTCAATGTATTGAGACTCAAATGTCTTGAACGTGGCCTTATCACTATAAAATGTCCCATGTTGACCATCGAAACAATATTTGATACATTGATGGTATGATGAAGGGATAAAAACATGTTGACGTAGCCAGGGTCTTCCAAGAAAGATGTTGAAGGCTGAGTCTTGATCAACAACCATGAAATCTGAATTAGATACAAGATCTCCAAACTGAGTTCTAAATGTAACCTCGGCCAGTGGTTCTTGTTCATTTTTATCATATCCTTGTAGCATCATGGTAGAAGGAGATAAATTAGATTCTGTGAGGCCCAATCGACGAAGTGTACGAATGGGCATGAGGTTGACTCCTGAACCATTATCAATGAAATCTCTTCAGATGTCTACGCCATTGACCTTGCCAGATAAGTACAAAGGTATAATATTTCCATGCACGACATCATCTTCATCTTTATCAGTAAAAGATATTACTGCATGGCATTCCACAGGATTATTCTCTACATGATAGACTTTAGCTGCAGCAATTTCAGTTTCAAACTCTTGATGACTTGACAAAGCCTCGATGAGTGCCTCCTGAAGATCCATTGAAAAATTCAAAGCATCCTGAATTGATAACTTGGCCGGTACATGGTCCAGGTGTTTCAATAACTCATACTTTTGATCCAGAGGTCTGCGTTTCCCAACAGGAACATGTGTTTTAGCAGGTGACTTGGAAGCAGATTCTTTGGAAGTTTATGCATCTTATATCGGGATAGGGGATGGCAATATTTCTAGTTTTGGAATATTAGACCGATTAGATCCATTTACTTGCTGAGAGGAAGAAGATGGAACCTTCAACCGGTCTTCCAGAATAACTGTGCCAGGACTGAATTTGCTATTGGTAGAAGAACATTCTTGTTCTTACTGAGCTCGCTGAAGGGCTCTGCCATGAGTTTCTACTGCGTACACAGTTCTAGAAGGGGTCGAATTGGAATAGTGGCTTCTGAAAGATCCACGTCTTCCCCTGTATCTTGAACCTCTGGAATTTCCTCTGATTCCTCTATTTGATACAGGGAATTCAGGCTCATCAAAATCGAAACTGTGATTGGCATATGGATCTGTTAATTAAATCATATTAATAGATCCAAAGATTAAATCTTCATCTGATGAGGACTCTACTTGACTAGACGATTTAGGCTGTTCCATTTGGTGGGACAGTTCCAGTGGATTCGAAGTAGATGGAATGAAATCTTCCAGAGTCAAAGATAGCTTAGGCTTTGACACATACTCATCTTCTTATGATTGTTCCTCTTTCTTGGAATTATGTCGTTTCTTTGAGGATTTTCCCTCTGATGAAGAAGGCTTTGCTATAGAGTTCATGGAAAAAAGGCACAATTGGTTTCTTCAATTGTGTTCGCAAAATATCATGAGTTCAGTTGATCGTTTTTCTGACCATCCAATCATCATATTTTTGTGCATTTTTTCTTTTGATTTCTTGCCACTCACCTTCCTCCTCTGGAACTATAGCAGTAGCACATGCTACCTGAGATGAAGAACCTTTCCGTTTGACTTGTCCCGAGTCGACCATCTTTTACAGGAGGTCTTTTAAGACAAAAAAATCCTGGATTGGATGCCCTAACATTTGATGGAAAGGGAAATAGTTGGGACAGTCTTCATCTCCTTCCTTATTTGGCCTCTTGGGAATTGGAAATTGAACCAAATTATTTTCCAGATCCGAAATGAAATAACCTGGAACTTGTTCATTTCGGAAAGAGTAAACTTTGCTTTTCAAATCCTCAAATTGTTTTCATCTTTGATCTCTTTGATTATCTTGATGAAACAACCTTTGTTGTTGGCGCTCAAGAGGTGGATCCCTTTGAGAAGATGAAGGTTTTGAGGTAGAATCAGGTACAGGTGCTTGTTTAAGAATAATTGTAGCAGTCTCTGCTTTACCCATTCTCCTTCCTAGAGCTGATGAAATTACACGAGATTTTGCCTTAGTCTGTATAAGAGAATATTCAATCTGTTGAGAGATTTAAGTAAGGTATCGAAACCGTCCTATGCATTTCACAGGGATCAATGGTGTGCATAATTCATCATGCATATTGGCCACACATATTGGAAACAGTTCTTCTTGAGGGAGTGCTAAGCTCAAGGAATATGTTAATCCCTTCCAGCGAGTAATGAAATATGATACCCTTTCATTATACCTTTTCTTACAGTTTGTAAGATCGAAAACTGTTGTCTTTGGAAAAGTTGAGATGAATTGAAGAAGAAATCATTGACGGAGATCTTCCCATCTGGTAATTGACTGGGATTTCAAGCTTGTGTACCAGACAAAGGCTGGTCCTTGCAAGGTTCGCACGAAGCATCTGAGTTTCACTACTTCTTGCTGCTCCAAAGTTCCCATAATAGGATCGCAAAAAGACACGTAATGCATCAAATGCTATTCAGGATCGCCTGATCCATTGAAAATAGGGAATCCAGGGTTTCTAAAACTTGATGGGGGGGAGACTGAATCTACCCATTCAGGGTAAGCTTTCTTTTCTGGTTGAACCTGCGCATTCTTCCCTTAAAAAGTCTCTAACCGATCTATTAATGACTCAATGGTAGTTATTAACTTTTGAGAAACATCCGGTTGATCTTGGACTTGGGCAGGTGCAATGACTGGAGTTTGGACAGGTAAGGCAGCCGGTACTGCAACTGATGGTAGCACTGCCATTTTTTTTTTTGCACTTGACCCGTAGGATTTGACCTGTGATGGTGTATTGATAGAGGAGGATATTCTTGATCCATCTCAGTAGATGCAACAATTTCCCTTGGCTGACTGAATCCAACACGTTTAGGAGGAAGACTACCCTGAAATAGTTCTGCATTCATCCTCCTAAATTCCTTCATTTCTTCCTCCTGTTGCACAAATCATTGCTCTAGTGAGAGCGATTGGCCTTCTCTAGAGGAAGGATATGTAACCTGATTCTTTCCCTTCCCCTTGTTTGATCCCTTTCGGAGAGAGGGAAGTGGGATACTTGAAGGATTACCTAGGTTCTAAGTAATCCTTTGATTTCGTGTACACACACCTTCTTCATTTGTGTCTGTGAGTACATCTTCTTGAGCATGAACCTCTTCATCTGAATCCCCTGAGTGAGTCTCATCTAGTGGATCAGCAACAATGGCATTGATGACATTGATTGATGCATAATGCATCGCATCCCTTTTATCAGCATATCTGTGATATTGTCTTATTCCATGTCTTTTATGAAACATTGCCTTTTGTTGATTTGATCCCTCGGGAACTTCTTGACGAACCGTAATTTGGAGAGAATCTCCTGATAATTTGGCTCTTCTTTCCTCCTATGGCTTCTTCCCCTATCGAGAGAAGACCGACATCCGCTGAGGAGGGGATTGATGATTTGAAAAAGTCCCCAGTCCAGTGGACTGGGGCTGTTCCTGCTGTTCTCACTCAACTCCTCGAATCCTATTTGTTGATTCTAAGGGTTGGTTTAAAAGAGTCCCCGGTCTAGCGAGCTAGGGTGGCTCTTGACATGCTATTTCTGAGACTTTCTTAAAAGATCTCCTGATCTTGCGGACCTTGGTCCGGAAATTAGCTAGATGCATCAATCGACATCCACTTTTATCACCCATCTCAAAAGACCATTGGATGATTTCTGACACTTTTGTCACTTGATGATGTGCTTGCACCATACGAGAGGCCTGTTCAATATTCTCGTTTTCTTGATGTAGGAGTAATTCAACAACATGTTCTCTATATTCTTGATTTTGAGAGGAACTAGTTGAAGCCTATTCTTGGGAAAGCTTTTGATTACAAACAAAGACAAGTATTCGTGGCCAGCCATGGGAAATAACATAGCATGAGACCATTTTCGGCGGGCTTTGCTGACTGGAGAGCACTGTGAAATGCAGTGCTCCATGAAAAACCCCATCATCTAACATGAATATAGATGGGGCATTGGCAATTAACTGGCGCAACTTTCTTAGTGCACCAAGGCATGAACACTGAAGGGCTCTCTGCAGATTTTCAGCCTTCAGATATCGAGAGACTGATAGAGATGCCAAGTCAATTTTGCGTTTTAAACCTTCTATTATCTTAACATGATTTTCATATTCATCATAAGATAATACTTTCTTTTTCAACTGAAAAATATTTTTGCGTATGTTAAGACCAATATCATGAATTCCATCTTCCATCAACATCTCTGAAATGTCATACTGAGAGTCATCCAGAGGCCAAAACATGACTGGCACTTCACCTTTGGCCAGTTGTTTTCTCATGTTTAGCATTTCCACTTTATCATTCAATGAAGATTCTTCTACCTGATTTGACTAGAGTTGGTGCTTCCTTGTTGCTTCATCGGATTCAACAATATTGGTAGATAAATCACTGATCAAACTAGAAGATGCATGACTTAGGGGTGGTTCGGAGAATGACCTACACCCTGGGCTATCTTCCGATTGAGAAAGTATTTCACCTGCTAGAGATAAAGAACTAGACATGAATGGTTTCGCATTTGCAAGTGCCTCAAGATAAGAGGGATTTCTCGGCACTACATTTTCCACTGGAGAATTTTCCGGGCAATGTGCATCACTACTGTGGAGAGGAATTTCGCAGCAAAATTCATCATCATGGGGAGGACCACCATGGTGGGTTACAGTAAAAGATGAGATCTCTTGCTTCTTGGTCTTATGAACACACAGAGGGTTCCTGTAGCTCTCATCTGAAGATGAAACTTTGAGATCGATTGAATTGTCATGAAGCAAGCCTTCATGAGGAAGTGTCTATTCAAGACTTTCAGAATTAATGTTCCCACTATTGGGAAATGAGGGAGTAGAATCTTCATTCCAACAGATAACTATCTGAGGGCTTTAAGAACTCCAGCATCGAGCAAGACCTTGTTACATATTGGCTCTTGATTTCTTGACTGTGCTGGACGGGTCTTTTTCATAGATGCCTTCTTACTCAATTTATCATGTGTGTGTGCCTGCTTAAGAGAAATGATCAGGTTAGGCTGATTATCTTCTCTCAAACCAGGTGTATGTGCCTAAGTTGGTTGTCCGTATGATATGGGGGAGTACGCCCCACAACCCTCTTGGACTGGAACCGATGTGTGTGTCTGTTCCGGAGTTAACTATTGATGTGTCACTCCACTGGTAGGGATAGATTTATGTGGGTTTCCCTAAGATGTTGCTGAAGCTGTTATAATATCCTAGAAAGCATCCAGAATATGAGCAGGGATTTGCTTCTGCTCTTTCACCATTGATAGAATATGCTTGGTTACTTCAGCCGCCAGAATGGGGATATACGTCCATTCCGTGCTTGGAGTAGGTGTATGTGCCTGCTCCTGTCCTCCTTTTCCTGTCAGTGAATCCGGATATTACTCAAGTGTGGGGGCAGAGAATTGAGTCTGCCTCCTGTTCGTCGCTAGAGCTTTCCGACTGGCTTCTCTGAATGCTACCAAGCGAGACTGTTGGCAGGCTTGATCAGTACTAGAAGGTGTTTATGCCTACTGATTTCACTTCACCGAACGTGGTTGACGAGTTCCATCATATGTAGTCAGACAAGCCTACTAACTTGCTGATGACGTATACACATGTATATGTTCCTGTCTATAATACTCCACCGGAATTGCCTGGCGGGATTGGCGTGATGCTGCCAGAGGAGTCTGCTGGACAGCGGAATTAAAACAGGCAGGTGTGTGTGCCCGCTCATTGCTTGCCACCAAGTTAGGTTGGTGGACTTCTCCGGAGATGGAAGAGATGATAACTTACTCACTGTTAACCGAACTTCGCCTCTGGAAATTCGTCTTGCCTAATCGGGTTTTAGGAACCTGAGCCGAACACCTAGAGTCGGTACCCTCATCATGTTGAGGGCACCCTACTGCACGAGTCTGGCGACGATTGTTGGTGGGATCCCTCAGGAAGGACTCATGTCTTCTTGAATTAAGGCCCTGATGGACCTACTCATTCACCTCCCCAGAATAAGGGAGTGAATGGTGATTGTGTTCCGTGGATAACGACCCGAAATGGTTGGAGATTGTGGTTAGCACTGCCTTCTTCTTGATTACTGGTCGTCATTGTTTGGACGACCGGTGTGAGTTGTTCACTTGGAGGGCTTGTCGGGCAGCCTCCAGAGTTGGAATGGTACTGTGTTGACGGTACTCCTTAACCAGCGTGTTTGATACACAGTGTTGAAGATGCTGAGTAGGTGATATCGTCCTCAGAGTGGACGATGATCTAGCATGAGTAGCAGTAGTGGCATTTTCAGTTGAAGTTTTCATAGCAGACGTATTCACGGATGTGAACTTAAGAGAAACCATTTTGGAAATGCAGAAGATCTTGGAAAAGAGTTCCTGTTTGATATAACAGACGCAATCAAGATAAATTCAGCCACTACATCTTTTGGATGAGCACATATGTCAATGATTATTTTTTTTGTTGGCCCTCTCATTGAGTTTTAAATAGGGGCCTAACAAATAAGCAAAAAATCATTTTGACTTGGTTAAGGATTCATGTCGGGTTCACCATTTTTTGTTTCCCTCTGGAATTGGGGATGATCTCATTGATTTAAGATTCAAACATTCCAAGAGGTTTCTAATGGGTTTGTTTGTAGAACCGGAAACATCCAATGATTCCATATCCATTTGAGCCTACTTTCCAAAGGTAGGCACTCATTAGTTGTAGAATGATGATGCTTAGGAATTTGCATTGGTCGTGAGGATGGGAGGTTGGACTCATCACACATTTTTTAGGGGAATTATTGTCTACTCCGGGACTCTCTTTATAGATTTAAGTTATGTTCGTGAATCCTTATTACATTACCAAGAATAAAATGAGTTTTCCTTTAGATATGACAATCAATTATTGATATGTAGGAAATATAGAGAATCTTTTATATGTATTCAAGGTTCTTCATTGATAGAGAATCATCTATATTTGTTAGAGATTCTTAGTCAATGGTATCCTTTGATACATAAAAGTCTCTTGGTCATTATGATGACCATAATAGTTTTAAAGCCACTCATTGGGGCACTTGAAGCTTATTGTCATTCAGAAGGACATGAATTATTTCAATGTTGGGATCGTACCCACAGATGGGCTACCTACGTATCCTTTATTTTGGAAAAGGAATCAGAACCCACGTAAATCAATTAAGGGAGTATGATGTTTATGATTGATGGCTCAAATAAAGATTTCATAATTACTTTTACACTCTAAGCTCACGCGAGTCATGCTCGGTTTGAGAAACAAGAGGTGTTGGTAAAGCCAGACAATTGTGCCATGAAAGATGCAATCATAAGAAATGAGGATTAAGATTTACTTTAGGGAAGAAATCCAGGAATAGGGTCCATAAAGGTATATGTGATTCATGGAGATTTGGATACTCTAATCTTGGGGCTTACTCCTAAGGAAGATGCCCAAGTTAGGAGGGGACTTATGATTGGGTTTTATTCCTGAGAAGGAAGTCCAGATCAAAACTAAATTAGGACTGGTTAAGGGACTTGGGGATTACTCCTAAGGAGGATGCCCATATTTGAGACTAAGGCTTATTCCAGAAAAGGAGGCCCAAATTAGGGAACTTGGGGCTTACTCCTAAGGAGGCTGCCCAAAGTTAATGGGAATTATCACTGGGACTTACTCCTGAAAAGGAGGCCCAGGTTAATGAGGACTTGGGGCTTACTCCTATGGAGGCTGCCCAAAATTAATGGGAATTATGATTGGGGATTATTCCGGAAAAGGAGGCCCATATTTGAGACTGGGGCTTACTCATGAAAAGGAAGCCCAGGTTAAGGGGTTCTCTCATCTTAAAGGATGAGGTTGAATGGATGAAATCTCAATCTTTAGTGACATAAAGATGTGTAAATCACTAGGTTTTGAGAAATGTTCCACGAAGTTCCTTTCAGATAAGGAATTCAAATCAAGAAATCC
Source organism: Viscum album (assembly GCA_963277665.1). NCBI lineage: Eukaryota > Viridiplantae > Streptophyta > Magnoliopsida > Santalales > Viscaceae > Viscum > Viscum album. The sequence continues at coordinate 603,714,180 of OY728142.1, forward strand.
TGCCATAAATGGATTTGAAGAGTTTCTTGAAGACTGAATCTTGAATAGGAGAGGTGGAATGTCATAAAAGGAGTTAAATGGGTAAGAAAGGCACCCAAAAAGGCAAGGGCGCACAAGTCCTGGTAGGCGCGCAGGTACTACGTAGGCGCGTAAGTCCTAGTCGCGCAGGTATACCTGCGCGACAAATAGGTACTTGCACGATTGTTAACCAGTAGGGTAAAACTTGGGCGGTCCTTGAACAAAGCTTTTAGAATTATCATGAGGTACTTCCAGAAGAGGGCGCATAAGTTTTGGATAAGAAGTAGGGCGGCGCGCAGGTATGTTCATTTCCCTTAAGGGTAAAAACACCTTAGGCGCGCAAGTGTTAGTGAATTATAACACTTAGACCTCACTCCTCTTGTTTAGACCTTCCATTCTAGGTAAAGAATTACCTCAGAAGTGTTTGGAAGACCTGAAAAAGAGACTTGGGCGTTCAGAGCTATATATCTGAATTCTGGAAAAATTCTTCCCAAAATGGGGGGTCCACCGGGTCTATTTATAGGCTGGAGAAGAGCCCGAGCAGTTATCACTTAGGGCGCGCAAGTCACTTGCACGACCATTAGGCGTCACGCAAGTGGATTTGCGCGACAGTGATGGAACTTGCGCGACACATGTGCTTTTGAAACCTTGTTCATGCCTTTGTCGATTTTTGAGGTTTTATTCAAAGGATGAATCAATTTTTTCTAAGTCATTTCCCTTTCCATTCTTTTTTTAGACAATGTGATGAAAAGGAGTGTCAATAATGTCCCAACATCGAGGTCACCTATATTCACCTCCAACAAATAAAATTAATAATTATATGTGTCCACTAAAAATCCATCAAGTAAAGAATCATGTTGGATCCTATGAATCCTTTGTATACAACTCATGCTTTGAGTAACCAGTGGAACCTAGACGACTTCTTGATTTTCCTTATTCTAGTCTAATGTTGGATTCCTAGGTTTTGTTCCATATGAAACCAAGGATTTGGATACTAAATTAATTCCCAAGGTGATTACCCTTAGTAAATATACAAGTAATACTATATCTATCTGAGATAATAACTCAACATCCATTAATCTGCATTTCTATGGGTTATTCCAAAGAATATATAGGTAATGATGTTGTGTTGATTCCATTAAAACATAGGGAGTATCCTAGGAATCAATTTATGTGAACATCATCAACCTTAGGTGTTTCATAAAAATACAATTCCCAAGGATAAATACAGCCACCCGACAACCTCTGGTATCAGTTTGATCCTATCATGCTTGGGATCCTAGGTGATATTCTAACTAAGAGGGGTTCCTGATATGCCCTCAGAAACCTCCTTTGTTTTCTAGTTCAGGGGTGAATCTTAATGACACTAGGAATCCTGGAAATGGCATCATCAAATATTAGATCCTAAGATCACTTGGCCTCCAAGGTTTTAAAAGTGTTATTTAATTTTAATTTAAAAATTATTAATAATTAAATTACCATCTTTGTAACACCCCAAGATTTCATAGTACATTAGTTCTTCAAAGTAATTAAATAACATACAGTACACGCAACCTCAAATTCAAGCGCACCATGACTTACCAAAATAGCCGTTCAAAAGTGGTTATGAATAGTCTTAACAGAATTTTGAACTTTATATAACCCTTATAATTTTTGAATAGATATTATGTGATTCATAGACATAATGTAAGGACAAATTCATTTTTTCAGATAAAAGAAGTAGTTTTTCAAAAAATGCGATTTTACCGCCTTTTAATGGAGAACCCTTTTTAAATCCAATATTTGAAACTTTTATATTCAATTTGACAAAATAAACTTATTATTTGGTATCGGGACATAAGAATTTAGTTTCAATAATTTTTTTGTGTTTTTCTGATAACTTTCATATTTGGGTGAATAGTGAAAAATAATATATTTTACCTGAAAACAATTTTTTTAATCAATATAATATATAGTGTTCAACTATACATATGAATGGTTTGGATGTATAATTAGAATATATTTTTACCATTTAATCCAATTTTGGTCATTGGAAATAATTTCACTTTGAAATTGGACACAAACAAATGTCAATATTTTGGTAGTTATTATTTCATAAAAATACGCTTTTTGGTTTTGACAACGGGAATTAATTCTAAACTAAAAAATGTAATATATATGTTTTTAATTTGGTAAAATAGACTTCATTTTTGAATTCATAATATCAAAATTAGCTTAGGGTAAATTTTTGGTATTTTTCTAAAAACTTTCAATTTTTGGTGAATAGTGAAAAACACAAAGTTATAGTTTAAAACCGATTTTTTATTTAAATAATTATATATTTTATTTAAATTTATTTTCGGTCAAAATAGGCACATAATATCTATATATGTTAAATGTAATTCATTGGAGTCAATTTATAATAATTTTAGATATATAAAAATTTTATAGAACATTTCACCTTCTTTTACCCACCTCCTAGGAGAATTTGCAAATTCACATAAAACATAATTTTACTGCTTCTGTGAGTGGAATTTCAAAAATCCGAGAGATACAGTTTATATCATGGAGTAAAATGTGGTTTAATAAGATAAAATTTTTTTTTTGGTGAATAGTAACTTTTTTACTTTTATTTGCCACGGTTAAAAGTAAATATGGAAATTAAGGGTAAAAATGATATTATTATTACCCTAACACATGTTCTAATTCTATTGGATAAGTTTAATTCGAAAAAAACAAACTTAAGAATAAAATATGACCCTTTAGGTCGACTGGGATTAGATTAAGACATTTATTATTATTTTATTTAAAGAAGCGTTAAAAGAGTTAAAATCAATGTTTAATAACTAAACCATTTTTAATATAGAGTTATACATAAGATAAATTATACTATAAATATTCATTAGAAATATAAAAATATTTCCTAAATAATGGTATTTTATTTATAATTTTTAAGGATTAAATAATTAAATTTATTAATGACACAATGATGATGCAGTAATTACCTTATTAATGAATGAATCAAATAAATGGTGCTATAAATATTAAAATAAATATAATTTCAATGTTTTTATGACATCCACGAATTTTATAGGTGAATATGACTTTTTAGGATTGATTTAATGATTTTTTTAAGTAATCATGCTGTTATTATTTTAAAAAAACCAAATTGTGTCAAAATTGACATAAAATAGGTTTCAAAAAAACTATTATATTATTAATTGATATAATAGTCCTAAAAATATAAGGTTCGTACAAAAGACTTATATAATACTATATATTACATTAATGAACCAATTGGGGTTCTATTGGCAGTTTATAGTATGTTTATTAACCATATAATATAAAAATATGAAGAGACATGGTAAATGTCAAACTAATTAACTAAGAGTTAAATCAAAAATAAAAAGTTAATATGGTGACCCAAACATGTATAAAACCTATTGGTTGAGTTGTTTTCGACCTATCCCCTCCATAACCTTTAAATAATCCACTTTGGAGCCATTAGAAACCGAATATGAATTTATTATAAAATAATATTTCTAGCTTTTCCAAAGGTGCCCATCACCCCTCTTATAAAAGGGCACTCCCCCTTCTCTCAATTTCACACCTTCAAAGCCTTTTGGATCGGCCAAACCCAGCCCAAATATCCTCTCAGCTTTCCTAAATTCAACCTAGAGGTCTTAATTTGATCAGAATTCCAACCTAAGGAGCCCTTTTGATCAAATCAAAAGGAAGAACCCGAAGAAGAGGTAATGTTTTCACCACCCCCTTTCAAGTTCCTTTCTTCTTCCACATCTTATTTCATTGATATTTCCATTATAAAATAATAACTCTTTTATCTTCTATATATTGTGATTTTATTATAAATATGGTACAACCATATTAAGTATTCTATCCATCCCTTGGATGACATGTCACCATACGCGCGTGCGTACAGCTTACCGTCTCCACGTCATGGTGCAATTGTTATTCAATACATTAGTATTTGGATGGGTATAATAATGATTTGTAATTCATGTAAATAATAAATATAAAATGATAATTATTCTGTATATATTATACAACATCAAATTATATATTATTTTAATATCAAAAGAATGTTATTGTCGCTCGTGCGTACGTACGGACTACCGTCTCCACGAACGTGATGAGATTCATTCCTCATTGTATCCATTCAAGAGTAATTTTCATTTAATGATTAAAAATAATGTTTAAGGACTTCATATAATTCTGTATATTAATAACATACAACCTATGGATAACAAACATGACTTCTATAACAAAACATATAAAATAAAACAAGTAAGTGAACACCCAAAACGACGGTAATACTAAAATATTATTAACAATGAAATATTAAAAGATCATAAATGGGATTGTATTTATGTATATGATTCTTGTATAATTTAATAACAATTATTTAACTATTATACAAGAGTTTAACCTACCCTCGAACATGGAAAAGTACAAGGTAAGAGTTTATTTCACAATCTCTTCATTATTTGAGGTTGTTTATACGTAATTATCTACTGGGACCTATTTCTCATCCACATCCTTGTTTCTTAAAAATGTATTTCAAAACATTATTACTATTTTATAGAATGTGGGTTAAAGTAATTTATACCATTTTTGGACTTTTTATAAGATGTTTATAAAGGAATCTTTCTGTCATTTTCCAAACAAGGTCCTTTTTAACCTTTTCGACAAAATTAATGTAAGAATGTCTTTTTTTTAACTTATATGGCGGGTGAGTCTATTTTACGCCGTTATAAAATCATCGCAGCTTACCTTAAAAGAATATAAGAATATTTTCAAAGTAAATTTTTCCTTTTAAAATTATTTCACTTTTAAATGATTTCAAAAAAAGAGACATTTCTCTCAAATAGTTTTGATTTCATCTATGTCAACATCATTTGAGGGATTTTAAGTTTATTTGAAGTTGATTTATCATGATACAAAACGTCCATATTGTATTGAAGTTTTTTTGATATGTTTTAATGCAGATGTGTTATTTTTATACCACTCATGGTTTATGGATAAATTGTTCACATTTCGTATGCTAGTTTCAGTACGAATGTTTATGTTATATTTAAAACTTTTCATATGAGGAATGAATTGGACTTATTAAGTGATGGGTGGAGCCCGCTATAGCTCCTCAATGCATCGGTAGGTCTCATGAGACTAACTAGTGTCTTGGAACAAGGCCTTGACAAAAACTTATTTGTAGTCTTGGAACAAGGCCTTGACTAAGTGGTTATGATAATATGGCATTATGCAATGTATCATTATGAAAGTGGTTATTGATATTACATGTGATTATTCGACTAGTAGAATATCCATGTGAATAAGTAAATGGAATTATTTAATTTAATATTTTCCATATTATGATTAAGTTCAAGTTTAAAAGGCTATTGTTTTAGGTATACATTGCCTTAAATGTTTACGTTTATTTATGAAAGTTTCCGCTATATTGTTATCCTTACTAACCATCTGAGCTCACCCCTTTCAATGTTTTAATTTTTCCCAGGATGTGAAGAAGTATTTTATGAATGACCTACAGGGAATGTATGAGGGGATATGAATACTAGATGTTGTTGTAGTTTTTTTTTCACTTTATGATGTAATGAATGTATCTAGTGATTCCAAGGCTACTAAACTAATCGGTCTTTCGAGACTTGATCTTTTGTGATCATGCCAATGTTATGTAATAATGCACCAAATTTGGGTAACTAGGGTCAGGGCATTATAAACATTATTAATTTATATATGAATCCCAATATATCATGCACACAAAATGATATATAATTTATATCATACATATATATACACAAGTATAAATATATATATGATTATAACCATACAAAATGTACTGATTTTTCATATCCAAGATTCAGATTGAATCAACATCTGACGTAATAGATAGGTATCATTGGGTCCTAGGAGTCCTTAGCCCCTGACTATAGATGTATATTGAGGGAGGAACATACCTCAAGAACTAACTATTATTTTATAATTATATATTTAAATTCAACTAAAATTTAACAGATAAGTGAATTGATACTTGACGTGAATATGCAGGGTTGGAAGAATAGAAGAACCCCATCTTATGATGACACTAACCTTAATTCCAATGCTGGTTATTCCATTATTTAAGAGGATACCCCTAGTCATCACTACCCATTCCAAAAACTCACTTTCCTAGGTTTTAATATGATTGAGGAACCCTAATTTGGCCCCCTCCATGTCCTAGATCAAGGCTACATCCCATATCTAAGAGGAAGAATGTCCCTAAGACCTATCTTCTAACACATTAGGACCATTTAGGACATAATGGAATTAGTCAAATGGAATTTGGGTCATGAAAAACACCCATGGATGACCACACTAGTTCAAAAGTACCACCTTCTTAAAAAAAGTTCCTAAAATCACCTTGGTCCAAGTCCACTAGGTCTCTCCCACGAATTCCCAATTTAGGGATCCTCGTTAGGGTCAATTTAAATCTAAGGGAATTATTTATGGTAATTTTAGGGCCTATGATGAATGAGTAATTAAGCTTGTTCCCAAGGGATCAAATTTTCCCTTCAAACCTTTCACTATATATAGGTAAAGTCACATGATTTATTTTAAAAAATCATTTATTTATTTATGTAGTTAAATGAGTTTGATTAAAAAGTACATTCAATTATGGGTTCCTCTCCATCAGTGGAGATACCCAATAATATCACATAATTCATATGCACGATCAATTTACCAAAGGGGAAAGTATGGAAGAACCATTTCCTTTATTGAGAATTCCACTTTTACTTTCAAGGGCCAACAGCATCGACCAAGGCCCACCCAAGCTTATCCAACCTCATCCAAGGCATGTCAGGCCCTGTCTTAAAATCAAACCACCAAAATTAATTAATTATATCCATGTTATTGTTAATTAATCAATATAAAAAATATAATTAACTAAAATATTTATTTTAAACCCAAATAAAAACCAAATTCTTATCAGTCAATCTCATTGCATCAAGATTGAGACCAAATTCTCAATAAAACCCTAAAACATACCCATGTTCTCAAACAAGAAAATTCCAAAACCATCAGAATGAAAACAAATATTAGTCTACTTAAATTGAAGACTAAAATATTTAAACATTCACCACGAATACATACCTCAACATAACGACATGTGATGATGGACATATGACATCATGGGTTATGCTCTTTATAGGAAGAGTAAAACTCCCATCACTCTCTTCCAATTCCACCATGATTTGGTAGAATTGTAATTAAATACCTAACTTGGGAAAGTTAAATTTGAAATGAAGATAGGATATGAAAATAAGAGGTCAAAAAAGGATTAGAAATAACCTAAATAACCATGGGAATATATCAAAAATATCATCTTGAAGGAACATGAAGAATATAATGAAGGGGGGAGATGGCTCGCATGAGGGAGGAAAAGAGGAGAACAAAGGGGATACCCTATTAAATGATTATGAGGGTAAAATAATAATTTTCTCTCCTTAAATATGTTTCATGGTTTTTATATATGGTTGTCCAAAATGTGCACCAACTATATTCCTCCACTATCCAAGGAATCACTCATTTCATGGTTTGGCCACATTGTGTTCCAAACTATGAACCTACCATGCAACCACCTCTGCAACATGACATAGTTTCCCCTGAAATGCTGCATGGTTTGACCTAAAACATTCTCCAACCATGTGAGATAACACTATTCTTTAAAAAATTAAATGAAACATCATTTTTTCATCTAGATGCCTCAAAGTTTCCAATAAATCATGCGCCCATAGCATGATCCGAGGAAAAAAACACTAAAACCTCCAACCTTACTCAAAAACATATGAAACATCACTGAAGCCTTCAAAGAATCACCTAGACACCCGAGGAACCTCCAAAACCTCATTACATGTCTTAAAACACCACTTTATTGAGTTCTAACTATGGGAATTTTATTTTGAAAAATTGATTAAAATTCAACCATCTAGTAAATGAAAATTCAAATTCCTTCTAAAATTTAAATCTCGTACATACATAGTATCTAAAAATTTTGGTGTACTCACCCATATAATTATATAATAATATGTAGTAAAGTTTAACCATTAATTTCCATGTGTAACTATGATTACCTATGTGTATCAATGTATACCAACTTATACTCATGTTTACCCATGTGAACTCAAAATATTTTGTAGTATCCTCTTATACCATATTGTATATGAAAATAGCTATGTATACCTATGTATACCATAGTATACCTAATTTTACCCACATGCACTCTAATATACCTAGGTATACCAGGGTGTTCCCTCTTATACTTTCATGTAAATGTATATTCCCAAATAAAACTATGTATAACAATGTATACCTGTATATACCAGTATGTGAATGAGTGTACTAGAGTATACTAGGGTATATCTGAGACTAACAACATATATTTCCCTATACCTAGTTGTACAAGTGTGCACTCACGGTTACATGGGTATACCAATGTGTACCCCTGTGTAAATGTGTATACCCAGGTGTATCCATATATACCCTTATGTGTCAATATGTACAAGGTTGTTGAGACTCCATTCCATCAAAGAGTCTAAAAAATGAAAAAGGGGAATACCATGGAAAGAAAAGGGAGAAAATATAAGAAGAAAATCAATCCAAAATACCCCTGGTGCACAACCTACTTGCGCACCCACACGTGACGCGCATCCCACTTGCGCGCCCAAACGTGTCGCGTAGCCCACTTGCGCACCCTAACTCTTTTCACCCAAGGTCCCTTTTTCCTATAAATAGACATTTCGAGACCTCAATTGTATAGTCGAATTTCATCGAGACTCAGTTACTGCTCTGCTCTCCCTAGTACTTCACCTGAGTCTTCTGAAACTTTCAAGGAAGTTCTTAAACACCTTGGGTAGAGTATTTAAAGGATGATCGTTGGAATTAAGTCCTTTTAGTGTTTGAAGATTATAACACTTGCACACCTAAAGCGCCCAACCTCCCCAAATCATAGATTCTTGTGCACTGCCCATTCCTCTCATAGGAACTTGAGTGCCCCACTTTCGGGATCACCTATGAATACTCTTCAAGGATAGAGCAAGGTGTCACCCAAGTATTAACATACATGTTGTTCATTACTTAAGTGAACATCAGGTCGTCGTAGTCCACTTGTGCGCCCATGCTTGCGCACCCTTATATAATTGGGTGCCCCTCTTTGATTCACTTAATCTATTCAATCTAAAATCCATCAATCCCTCTTCAAATCCATTCATTGCAAGGATTCTTCTTCATTATCTCCCTTGTTTGAAAGGGATTATATTGAGACCTCCACCAAAACCTCTTGACATATCAAGTCTTTGGGAAAGTCACATTAGTGTGTCACCCATTTGGGTTTGTATTTCCATAGTCAGAGGTTTCCCAAACTTGTTTCACAATGGGTTTAGGATTCATGGAATGTATGTGGGTTTGTATATCCACAGTCACATAGACTTTTCTCGTAGGAATAGTACTGGGAAGTTCCCAGTTTTGAGAATAAGGTTTTAGGTTCTGTCCTCCCCTTCTCATCTCTAAGACCTGAAACCTCAGGTCACTAGTAGGGAAGGTATAGTTCATACTTACCTCTCCTCGCAAGCATAAGAGAAGTCTCCATCCCCAACCAGGATTAATTTTAGGGAAACTATCTTGGTGTAAGCCCCTATAATTTCTTGTAGGAGGTAACTTCATTGATTATCCTTTCTTCTTTAGTGCCAAAGACGAGAAGGGAGCTGGGAACATGGACTTTAATTGCACTTTCCCACTCCCTTTGGGCTTTATTACCATGGGAATCCATCCTGGTATAATCCCCAAACCATCAACCCTTCCTTCCTTTCATTGGACCCTTGTCCAATGTAAGGTGAACATAGATAAGGCTCATCAACTCGCCCTCTTCCACGGTCAACTCGACCTCATCCACCATCTCCGCCATAAGTGAGCCCTCTTCTATCAGCGGGGAGGAAAAATTTGAAAGTTTGGATTCCTTTATTGATTCTTGGACATTCTCTTGTTTCTTACATCAAGCATGACTCACGTGGGATTAGATATTTTTCATGATCATAGAATTTTCACAACTAAATAAACTCTGAGAACTCTGATTCATGTTCAAAGCAGGATACGTAGGAAGCCTTTTCAGGGCCCGATCTCACTAGATATCCTCATCAGAAATACAACCCTAATTCCCTTAATCTGGGTATCCTCCTTATGAATAAGCCCCAAATTAAACCCAATATCATCAAGTCATCCTTTCCAGGAGGTAAGCCAAAACTCATCTCTCTCAAAGGGGAATACTCTCCTATGAGACTTATCAAACTACATGGGATTTGATTCCCATCCATATGGGATATGTGGGATGCCTCTTAAGGTTCAAACCCAACACTTCAAATAAACCCTATTTCCCTTGGGCTATATTCCCAACATGGTCTAATCTTACGTAGAATCCCATATCCTTTCCATGTTCCTTCGGATTCTTTAGCATAAGTCCCACGTTAAGTTTTGACTAAGCACCTTCCCCTTAGAGGTCCTTATCACATGACCTTAAAAGGTATGATGTGTCCCATTCAGTGGAACTGAACTATGAGGGTTCTGATTCCTTTCACAAGGATACATAAGTATCCCTTTTTATGGTCACGATCCCAATATTAAAACAAACATTTTTCTCCCTAGAGGAAAATGAATTTTAAAGTACCCCACTGAGTGGCTTAAAACCAGTATCATCGTAACGATGATTAAAAGAATATCTAATTAGTATATGAGAGCATACAATTGATGGATAACCTCAAATACATATGGATGATTTTGAACTTTTCACATGTTAAATAAGTGATTGAAAATTCCAAGGGATACTTATTATATACTTGGTAAATTAACAAGGATTCACAAAAACATCTTAAATTTACAAAGAGAGACTCAAAGTAAACAATAATTCCCCCCCAAAAAGGGTGTGATGAGTCATACCTCCCATGCTCTTGACCAATGCATGTTCTTAAGTATCGTAAATTTCAAACTTAAATAATGACTACCTTTGGAAAGTAGGTCCCATTTGGATAAAGAACTGTTTGAAGTTTCATGTTCCATAAATAAATCCAATGGAAACCACCTGGATGTAGTGATTCATAAAACTAGAACACACATTTCAAGGAACTAAGAATCAAAAATGGTGAACCCGATGTGAGTCCTAAACCAAGTTAATAATGTTACCCACCTGTTAGGCCCATATCAATTGATAAAGGAAGGCCATACAAAGGAATCAATCGCGCATGTATCCTTCTAAAAATATGTTTCTTTAATGGAGTTTGTTGTTTTTTTCAAGTTTTTCTTCTCATAATTCCCTTCATTCCAAAAATGGATTTCTCCAAGAAATTTATTTGAACTTCCCAACCAATTCTCAAGCTGTATATCCATATATGGGAATGAAATCATCACCAACCCATCATCTTCAATGTTGGGTCTCTAATGTGCTGGTAAACGAATATCGCTAGCATGGTACAATACCGACATTGTAGGCTGCTCGGCAGGCCCTCCAGGTCAATAAAAATCCTTGATCATCTGGCCAACGATGACCAATGAACAAGAAGAAGATGGTACCAACCACTGTATTCAACCATTTTGGGTCCTTAACCCTGAAACACAACTATTAGTCCCTCCCATACTATAGAGAGGTGGATTAAGAGGTCACTCAAGGCCTCAATTAAAAAATACAGGAGTCTTTTATGAGGACTCCCACTAGCAATCACAACAAGCAGAATCATGTGGTAGTGAACCACCAACATGGTGGGGGTGTTGCCTTTGGAGGTTCGGCTCAAGTCTCTCGGACCCATGCATGCAAGACGAACCATCAGGGATAACATCTGGTTAATAGGGAGTAGGTTCTTATCTCTACCCCTTTCGAAGAATCCCACCAACCTAACTTTATGGAAAACAACGAACGAGAACATACACCCATCCGTCCTAATTTTTCTGCTCAGTAGACTCATCTGGAAGCAACCCATCAATCCCACTAGATAAACCCAGTGGAGTACCATGAATAGGCACATACACCTTCTTACAAGTTACGAACTTGTAACCAAGATCGTCTGACTATATTTAAAGAAGCCCCCCAATCTAATGTGGTTGAAGTTGGTAAATAGGAACAAACACCTATTTCAATCACCAATGTTGTCAGCAGTTTCATCTTCTAGTATTTAAGGAATTATATCAACCATACTTGACAAGAAATATCCATCAGGCACATACACCTGCCAATGTTCATCAAGCCTAACAATAGTATCATTTGGTAGCACTCATAGAAGTTAGATGGAAAGCTCCGATAATAAATTTGGGGTAGAACCAACTCTTTTCCCCCATGCATGAGTACTGTCAATATCCATTGATATAAAAAGGAGGACAGGAGCAGGAACATACATCTACTCTAGAAATGGAATGGACATATATACTCATTTAGGCCGCTGAAGTCACCAAACACATCTTATCAATGGTTAAAACATAGATGCCAATCCCTGTCCATATTCTAGAAGCATTTCAGGATACTATGACAACAACTTCAGTAATATTAGGGGAACAAATACATAAATCTTCCCCCACACATAGGAAGACACATATGAATTCCATCCTGGAGTAGATACACACCTCTGTTCCATTCTAGGAGGGTCATGGGGAATACTCCCCCATATCATATGGACAACAAGATCAGGAACATAAACCCTTTCCGATTGAAGGTAATCATTAAATTCCGGTAAATATTCCAAGGCAGGAACATGCACTTTCCCATGATAACCACTTTTCCCAGTAAGTGTCCCCAACTAATCATAATATAATATCCAAGAATAATTCTCAACATGTACTATTGGGAAATTAAGATTCAAGCTACGATTTAGCTCCTCTTAATGCTGGAGTTCTTGAAGCCCTCGAACATTTATTTGTTCTAGATCAAGATCTTACCCTCTCATTACCAATTTTTGGGAGTGGTAGCTATAATTTTGAAGTTCCTCATCGAAAAATTTATCATTAAGGCTTGCTTCATGAAAATTTAGTCAATCCAGAGTGCCTATATTTGGATGAGATCCACGGTAACCCTCCATGTGTCCAGAAGACCAAGGAGCAATAAGATTTATCTCGTTCTATAATCCACCACGGTGATCCTCCCCATGATGGAATTCACTGAGAAATTCCACTCCACAGTATTATTTCACATTGTCAAGACAATTCCATAATTGATAATGTAGTGACGAGAATTCCCTCCTATCTTGAGGCACTTGCAAACACAATGCCAGTCATGTCTGATGCCTTGTCATTTTTTGTGGTAACACTTTCTCAACTAGAGGACATATTAAGGGAATGGTCATTCTCTAAACATCCCTTGGGTCATTTGTCTTATAATACTAAGAATCCTCTTTGGTCAGGCCAAGTGGAGAAATATTTTGTGAAAGATGATGAAAATATGTTAAACATGAGGAAAAAAATTGTCTAATGGAGAAATAACAGTCTTGTTCTGGCCTTTGGAAATTTCTCAGCTTAACATTCCAGAATTGATGACATAAGATTGAATTAATGATATCCACCTCAACATATGGAAAACTCTTTGTCATTTGATAACCAAATTATTACCATATATTGAATATCAAAATTATGTAAAGGTAATAAAAGAATTGAAATGCCAAATTGACATGGCATCTCTCTCAATTTCCCAACATCCAAAAGCGGAAAAGCAGCATAGAACTCTTTAGCGAACATGGCTCAATTCTCTAAGGATGCTATGCAAGTTAGTATTGGATTTATCATATAGTGTTCATATTAGAGGATGGGGTGCACATGGAGCATTGCATTTCACTACACTCCAAAATCAGCAATGTTCGCAAAAAGTGGTTTCATGAAATGTTATTGCCCACGGTCAGCCCCAATCAATAGGTTTTTAATGTAATTGAATATAAGCTCAAGAAAAGTCCTTGACCAGATCTCATCAGAGTCAGGCCCAAAAAAAAGATGTTGTTGAGTTAAATTTACATCAAGCATAGTAGAATATTGAGTAGACATACCATTTAGAGGATGCCAGCCGTCAGAGAATGAAAATGTCTGAAATAGAACAACGATCTTCTAAAAACAGGTGATTTAAGTGGTTGTCGGATGATGCACCCAGCTAATGTCTGAACCAAAACTCACAAAATCATAAGGGAAATTGCCCGAATTTAATCTATATCAGCTCAAGAATCACCCCATCTTGCATGTCTAGGGGATCATTAAATTCAACCTTCAAATTCATTCAATAAAGTTCAAATATTTGAAGAAGAAGAACATGAACAACCCCAGCTGTAGGGATGGTGGATTTTTCACATCTACATGCCCCTCCTCATCCAAAGTCAGTTTTCTCCTAATTATGGAAGAAGCCAGAAGGAGAGAATACAACTGAACTATCTGAGGATTCCCTTCTGGTTACTGTCTGCCAAACAGTTCCCAGGAATTCATCATATGGGAGAACAAAGCCTCATAAAAGATACAGAGGGAGATGATCTTACAAATATACTAATAAAATTCCCACGATTCATTATGCGTCAGTAAATATCATTTACACCACTATAGAAGATCCTCCAGAAATTGAGTCCAGTTCAGGGGAATCAGAAGATGAAGTTCTTGTCCATAATACGGTACACACCGAGGAAAATGAAGAAGGTGAGCATACCGGAAATTAGAGTCTAACCCAGAATCTAGGTATTCCTTCAAATAACCAACTCCCCATCTCCCAAAGGCATCTAACAAGGGGAAAGGGAAAAGTCATATTTCATCTCACTTTTCCACTAGAAAAGGTCAATCTATTTTAATTGAAGAGAGACATTCAAAGCAAGAAGAAGAAATTAAGTAGTTGAAAAGACTCAATACATAGTTACTTAGAAACAGTATTTCTACTAGACATACTCCCCAGGTAGGTCCTCAACATGAAAATACTATAGGATCTCCAAAGAAAAGAGGATTTTTAGTAACTACAGATGTGGATAATGAATTCCCTCCAATGGGTACACAATCAAGGCAGGATCAAGCACATCATGATAGGCCTATTCCTGTGGGTTATCCAAGGCAGATATCAGCACCACCATCAGTTGTTTTTCTGGTCGTTGCACCAGATCAAGCTCCAATTTCTATACCTGAAACAAATCCAGTTCATTCAAATATTACCCAAATTATTATGAACACAATTTATTCATTAATGACTCGATTGTAAGCTATGGAGGAACGACATGCACCAGTTCAGTCAGAAAAGAGAGCTCACCCTGAATGGGTGGATGCAATTCCTCCTCCACCAAATTTTTTGAATACCAAATTCCCAATATTTAATGGTTCAGGAGATCAAGAACAACACATAACACATTTTGTTTCTCATTTTTATCCCATTATGGGAACTTCTCAACAACAAGAAGCAGTAAAACTTAGGTTTTTTTGTACAGCCGTTACAAGGACCAACTTTTGTCTGGTACAAAAGATTAAAATCATGATCAATTACTGGATGGGAAGATCTCCATCAGAAATTCCTTCTTCAATTTATCTCAACACTACCAAAGATGACAGTTTTTTATCTTACCAATTGATAACAAATATAGAATGAAAGAGTTTCAGATTTTATTGCTCGATGTAAATGATTAACATATTTTTTAAGTTCAGAAATCCCCCAAGAAGAGTTTATGCCAATAAATGTGGAAAATATGCATGATGCATTTGGCACACCATTGATCCCTGTGAAATACACAGGGGGATTATGAGAATTTACTTCAATTTCTCAACAGATAGAAGATTCTATTATAGAAACTAAGGCTAAAACTCATGTAATTCCATCAGCTCAAATGAGGACGATAGGAAAAGCATAAGCTGCTACAGTCACACTCAAGTAGGCACTTGTACCTGCTTCTACTTCAAGAACTTCATCATAAAGAAGGGCTCCACCTCATGAGCATTAGTAGCAATGACCGCCTTGTCAAGTTGATCAAAGAGACCACAGACGGAAACATTTTGACGAATTAATGAATAAAGTTTATTCTTTCCAGAATGAACAAGTTCTTGGTTACTTCAACTTAGCTTTGGAAAGCAATTTGGTTCAGTTTCAAAGCCCAATGAAACCAAATAAATAAGGAGATGAAGATCTTCCAAATTGTTTTCCCTTTCACCAGATGTTAGGTCATCCCATCCAATAATGTTTTGTTTTCAAAGACCTCTTGAAAAAGATGACAGAATCTGGACAAGTAAAACTGAAAAGTTAATCTGCTCAAGTAGCATGTGTTACTGCTATTGGTCCAGAGAAATAAGGCGAATGGAAAGAGGTTAAAAGTAAAAATGTGAATAAATATGACAATTGGATGATCAGGAAAAAGATCAACCAGACTCGTAGCATTTTATGAACACAGTTGAAACAAATGATTTTTTCATCTTCCACTCCTTCCATAGTAAAACTACATTCATTAAAAGGTCATTACTCAATGAAATAAAGTGATCATAAGGATAAAGAGCAGTCAGAAGAAGACAAGATCATGTCAAGGAAAATTTTTTCCTTGATCCTGGATGATTTATGCCAGCTCTTTAAAAAGCACGAAAACCGCCCCGCCAAACGAAATAATCAGAAGTAACCTATCAGTCAGAATCTTCATCAGATGAAGAATTAATCTTTGGTTCTGTTAATTTTATTCATTTAACGGATCCTTATGCCAATGATGATTATAATTATAATGATCCAAAATTCCTTGTACCTAATTGGGGAACGAGAGGAAGAGGCTAAGGTTGAGGATACAGGGGAAGACGTGGGAATTCTAGAACTCACTGTTTTAACTCTACCCCTACTCGAACCATATATGTGGCAGAAACTCGTGGAAGAGCCCTTCTGTGGGATTACAAAGAACAAGGGGTTTCTTCCCTGCAAAAAAAGTCCGATTCTGACACAATTATTTTGGAGGACCAGTTATAAGTCATGCCATCTACCTCTCAGCAAGTGAATAGACCTAGTCAGCCTAATCTTCCAATGTTAGGAGTATCTTTCTCTTTTGATTCAACACAGAATACGACCACATCAGATGCATCAACATCTAAAGCACCTATAAAACCGCATATCCAAGCTGGGAAATGCAGACCTTTGGACCCAAATTATGATGTCTTGAAAAAATTGGCCCAATTACCGGCCATGTTATCTATTCTGGATGCTTTTAATCTATCAAAAGATCTTATAGAATCGTTTATTGAGGATTTTTTAAGTCCTCAAGAGTTTGAAACCATATTTTCTATTGTTGAGGTTTACCATATAGATAATGATATTGTATAATGTCATGTAGTCATATATTTTATTGAAGAATATGAAGATAATTTTGTACATGGACATTTCAGACCTCTGTATTTTTATGGCAAGGTCTATGACGTAGACATCTGAAAATCTTTCATTGATAATGGATCTGTATTCAACCTCATTTCTGTTCATATACTTCATCGATTGGGCTTGACTGAATCTGACTTATCTCATTTGAATTCAATTTTTCAATGGTATGAAAAAAATAAACAAGAACCTCTGGGAAAAATTACACTTAGAACTCGGTTTGGAGATCTTGTGCCTGATTCAGATTTCATGGTTGTTCTTTAGCAGACCTCTTTCAATATTATGCTTGGAAGGCCTTGGTTGCATCAACACATAGCTATAACTTCATCATATCACCAATTTATTTAGTATTATTTCAATGGTAAAATCGGGACATTGTATGGTGACAAGGCTCTGTTCAAAACATGTGAGTCTCAATACATTGAGGTAGAGTTTTATCACACAAAAGAAACGATGTCCTTGAAAAATGAAATAACCATAATTAATCCTCCAAATGGATTGGAAAAGATCCCAGAAAGTCCATTCATACATTTGAGTAAAGATTAGGTGTTACCCATCAATTCAGGGATGCTCCTCTGGAATTTGAGGAAGCTGTCTCTACCACCGTGGATGAGTTCAGAGAAAAAAATATGGGTACAGAAGAAGATCCACGCCCCACTATAATTACCGTTTCCATGACCTATGAGGAGCAAGAGGTGCATACTTTATTTCTAAAGCAACATCAAGAAATATTTTCTTGGAATTGTACAGAAATTCCAGGTCTTAATCATAATGTAGCCACCCATCATTTGTATTTTCCATAAGAACATCACGGATTCAAGTATACAGGAAGAAGAACACAACCAACTCATGCTTCTAAAATTGAAGTTGATGTTGATAATATTATAAAGTAAAACATTTTCAGGGAAGTTCAAAATCCCAAATGGATTGTCAAAATTTTCCCAGTGAAAAGGAATAATGTGAAAATTAGAGTTTGCATTGATTTACAAGATCTTAACCCGCATTGTCCTAAATATGAATTTCTGGTTCTAATTACAGAAAATTTAATTGATTCAATGACTTGATATGAAGCTCTTTCCATCGTGGATGGCTAATCTGGGTATAATAAAATCAATATGGAGACAGAGGAAGAAGAATATAAATCCTTCAGAGCCCCTCAAAGTGTGTTTTTCAATTAGGTAATTCCCTTTGGTTTAAATAATGCAGGTTCAATATACCAACGTTCCATGCACCATATCTTCAAACCCTTCTTAGGGAATTTTTTTGAATGATATGTGGATGATTTGTTTGTCAAATCTAGAAAACATTTCAATCACTTGGCTAATTTTGAGACCATATTCCATAAACCTCGTAAACAAAATTTGATGATGAACCCCTTGAAATGTGCTTTCAGGGTAACCTCAGGAAAGTTTCTTTGTTTCGTTGTACGCCATTGTGGTATTGAAGTTGATCCTATGAAAAAAATATCAATACATGGTATGTAACCTCCTCGAAATTTGAAATAATTAAAAGGACTCTATGGAAAATTGGCCCATATTCATCACTTTATTGCCAATTTGGCAGGCAAGTGTTTTCCCTTCACCAAATTAATGAAGAAGGGAGTCACCTACCAATGGACTAAAGATTGTAAAAAATCATTTGATACCCTCATGAAATATATCTTCATTCCACCAGTATTAATGACACCTTTTGAAGGAAGACCACTTATACTCAAAGTGACAGCTTTAGAGAAATCACTAGGTGCCTTCCTAGCCTAAAAGAATGATGATGGGAATGAAAAAATACTTTTCTATCTCAGTCAAACTATACATGATGCATAAACTCAGTATTCAAGTATTGAAAAGTGCTGCCTAGAATTAATCATTTCAGTTCAGAAATTGAGGTACTACCTACAACATCATGAAGTCCAATTGGTGTCTCATAATAATCCGCTCAAATTTATCCTCAGTCGTCCTATGATTAAAGGGAATCTAGAATGGTGGGTGGTTATTTTGAAACATTTTGACATCCGGTTTGTGCCTCAAAAGGTAATAAAAGGCCATGATCTGGTTAACTTCCTTGCTAAGCACCCATCTGTGAAAGATACATCATTAAGTACCAAACATCCTGATGAATAGGTCATCTCTACTCATGATAATACCCATACATGGGAAATGTACTTTGATGGTGCTTCCAAAAGTCTAACAGGTAAGATAATGGAAAACCGAAAACTAAAAAAATTTGGGTTAGGAATTGTCTTGATTTCCCCAGAAAAGGAAGTATTGCTTTATTCCTTCCTGTTGTTGGAAGGTGGTACCAACAATGAGGCAGAATATCAAGATCTCATTGAAGGTTTGGAATTGGCCCTTCAGGTGAAAATGGATCACTAAAAAGTGAAAGATGATTTAGAATTAGTAATTAAACAAATTATTGGAGAATATTCTATCAGAAAAGAAGAGTTAATCCTTTTGTGTGATTACGTCAGAGGGCTAATGGCTGAATTTTCCTCAGAGCTGACATTGTATTATGTCTTGTGATTACAAAATGCTCAAGAAAATGCACTGGCTAAGGTAGCTACAACCTTGGAAGATCCAAATCAAGATGAGATAGTCATTAGAATAGCCCAACATCGTGTGGTCTCACATTTTGTTCAAACTAGAATAGAGAAATTTAATGAAAATAGCCATATTTTTGAACCATATGGTCATACAATGGGATAGAGAACATAAATCATGGAATATATTTAAAATGAGATACTTCCATCATATAGGGCTGAAAAATAATAGATCTGACGATGAGTAGCTAATTTTACTATTTATGATAGTTCAGACCACCAAAAGATCCTTTACAAGCGAGTCTTTGATGGAATCCTCTTCAGATGTATTGATGGAGAAGAGACTGTAGCTATCATGAAAGAAGTACATTCAGGAGTTTATGGTGCCCACCAGTCTGGGAATAGACTCTCTAATCAGATCTAAAGGCTTAGATACTTTTGGCCTTTAGTGATGCAGGATTGTACAGATTTCACTAAAAAAAATTAATCCCTGCCAAGTGCATACCAAATTCATTCATCAACCCCCGGAGTTTCCACATACAGCTAAATACTCCTGGACATTTCCTATATGGGGAATGGATGTAGTAGGGCCTTATCCTCCAACCACGGCTAACCTGTTCATGTATATTCTCACTGCCACTGACTTCTTCTCTAAATGGGCCGAGGCAATACCTCTCAAATTATTCTGAGCCAAAAGCTTTGTTATTTTTTTCAAAACTAATATCATCACCATATTTGGTGTCCCTCATACTATTTTGACGAACAATGGCACCAATTTTTGTTCTATTGAGGTAAAAAAGTTATATTAGGAACATAATATCAAATCTAACCATTAATCTTGCTATAATGCGGTGGCCAATGGACAAATAGAGGCCTTCAACAAGACCCTATCAAATATACTCCATAATATGGCAGATAAAGATAAGAAATCATAGCCTGATAAACTTCTGAATTCTTTATGGGCTTATTGTACCACTAGCCGTATTGCTACCCAATAAACTCTTTATTCATTAGTATATGAAACCAAAGAAGTTTTTCCAATTGAAAGGCAATTGACTTCACTCAGAGTTGAAATCTGTGATCAATTTTTTATAGATGAGAGGTCTCAAAAACGGTTCAATGAGTTGGAGTGATTATATGATAAAAATTGCATATTTTTAATCATCTATAATTCTATCAGAACAGAATAGCCTTAGATTTTAACAATAAAGTTTTCCTCCATTAATTTCTTCAAGGAGAATTGGTATCGGTCCCTAGGACTCCAATGATACCAATAAATAAACATCCAAAATTTGAGCTAATGTGGGAAGGACCTTATTCCAAACACAAGGTTAATTAAAATGGAGCTTATGCCTTAATCTAAATGGACATAGAACTTATTAAAACTCCAAGAAATGAGAGATTATTGAATAAATATTTTTTTTAGTTTTCATCATCATTCATCCTCACTGCAAGAGTTAAAACTGCACAGTATACATCCTCACTGCAAGAATTTAAACTGCACAGTGCAATGTTCTTACTGTAAGACTAAAAAAACTGCATAGCCCCATGTCCTAGTTGTGAGACATTAAAATGCATAACAACCATAAGCATCCATGCTTCATGATGTTAATGTGTGTAGCATCTCTGTCCTCATCACATGACATTAAATTTCATGACATCATTTGTACAACTAACGTTTTCTATATTTGACATTAGAAGCTTCCATAAGAAAATATCATTGACATCATCTCTACTCCTTGGTGTAACATGATTCCCTCTTTTCCTTATTCCTGAGTTAGATTTTCATAGGGAACTTGAGTCAATAACTACATAAGGTTTGATTCTCATTTTCAATGAGATACATAGAGACGCTTAAATCCAAAATTTTGGGCCAAACTGTAACAAAAAAAATCTTCTTATTTTCTTTTCTCCTCATGTATATGAATCAGATATATACAAAGTATTTTCTTAAGATATATTAATTGGTCCTTATATTATTTTATGTCTTGAGATTAACCGTTCTCTCCGAACGTGTCAAATCCCCCATTCTTCGTGTCAAACACATTAGCGTGAGGAATAATTTTTTAGATAACTACATACAGCTTGATTATCATCTATTTTAGATATGCAGAGATGCCTAGATCTCCGATCTTCGGCCCTGTTGTGATAAAAAAAACCCTTTATTTCTTAAATAAGGATCAAATCTTCATAGTAAATGTTTTAAAAACTGTGTATGACTTGATTACTTCCCCAGAAAAAAACATAGTGACACTTGGGGTTTTATCCATTAATCCAGTTACAATATGTCTTTATTTTCACATCAGTTCATTTTCGGCCTTACCACATGACGTTAAACTGCATGGAAATTTAACACCCTTATTCTTCACTTGCATCACCTTTTCATTGTAAAAGAAACCCTCACTGCACCTTGTTTCTCACACAGAGAATATCTCACGAGGGCTTGGGAATTGGGTAGAAGGATTATTTATATAAATAAAGTGTTTCAATTTCTTTTGGGGTTATCAATGTCTGCAATGCATGACTTAAAACTACATAGTATAATGTTCTCACTACATGACTTAAAACTGCACATCACAATATTAATTTCGAGGAAACAAATAAAGTCTTCATTTTACATATGAGTCATATCTATATAACAGACGTCAAAATCATGTCCAATATCGGTTCAAATATTTCTCATGGGCATTAAGAAAAATAAACATCCATATTTCACACTCTTATTCATGAATATTTCCAGATCCTCATAATCTTTCTTACTATTTATGGTGACAGAGTCTCTACCACACAAGATAACTATTTCCTAAGTATGAAGTACGTGCCCTTAGGTGGCCTTACATGAGTTGCCTACATAACGGTCCTTTCAGCCAAAGGATGCCACTATTTGGCAATGCAACATATTCCCTAGTTGTCCCTGCATGATACAACCCCAATAATAGGTTTTTCAAATAATGGTAACATCGTTGTTGGTTATTGTATCTTCTTTCCCTTCAAACTTAGATGAAAATATACAAGAAACTATATTTTAAGACAGTCATTTAGGTATACATGTCCCATTATCTTTCTCTTAATTAGAAAGTCTCAAGACCACGGTTTACACATTTTCCTTACCATGTGTTCAATGCAATATGAAATAATCTTGAAACCATTTGTCCAAATATTATACATTGTTTCCATTTCTGGTCCTAGTTTTATGACCTAAAACTACAAGCATCATACTTCCTACATTTGGGTTAGACCTTCGTAACGGTTCTATTCCTCTGATTCTTTGGAAATCTTGGTTGAAAATAGCCTTTCCATATTCAGGTATCATTCTCCATAAACCAAACATCGTGCTTCAGAAAATCTGAATCTCCATAAACTTTCTTCGGCTTTTATCACTATAACATCAATCTTTTGAGATCTATTTTACCTGAATATGTAGCAGAAGACCTTAGGTGGCCTTGAATAAGTTTCCTACATAAAAGACCTGATAGTTAAAAGATGCCACTATTTGTCTATGCAGCATATGTCCCATTTGGCCCTGCATAACACATCCCCCATAACATGTTTGTCAAATAATGGTAACTTCGTTCTTAGAAAATACTTCCTATAATGCCTTTATCCCTTTTCCAATATCATCATTGTGATTCAAAAAAAATCCCAAACCACAGTTTATCATTTTCCCTTCCATACCTGGATATGGTAGTATATTTCCAAAAAATTATCAATAAATTGGGAAAGTATCATACCTTTGGTCAAAGTTAAAGAACTTAAATTAAATCCACCCAATGTCCTCACCGCATGACTTAGAATTTCACAGTTCAATGTCCTCACTTCATGACTTAAAAATGCCTAATATGATTTTCGAAATTCTATTTCTGATAAATTTTAACCATTACTCATACACCAAATTTTTTATAGAAATGGTTTTCCTATTCATGATGTATGCTGTTATAAAATAGACCTTTTTCTATAAATTCCATTCCTTGGAAAAACCACACACTGTGGTCTTGAGTCATCCAAATCTTATTTTCCCCTATCTATCAATAAAAAAATGTTAAATTCCTAAAGAGATCTTTTTCTCGACTATGTAGTATGTTCCCTTAGGTTTTCTTTCATAAGTTGCCTACATAACAGTCCTATTAGCCAAAAGATTCCACTCTTTGGATATGCATTATATTCCCTATTTGGCCCTAAATTATACAGCCCCCATAACGAGTTTTTCAAATAATGGTAACTTCATTCCTGAAAAAAAACCCTTAGGTTGATATCGGTTTAAATTTGGTGACCATAAAAATCATGGATCAAGATTAGAGTTGGAAATATTTAATAAATATCAAAGAAATTTTTAGCCACAGAGGTTTGTTTGGGATCTAATTAAAAATTTATGTTCAAAGCTATTCGACCTTAAATATTACCCCTTTATAGTCCAGCAAGCATGACTCTAAACTGCCAAACATCAAAAGATGTGGTACTCATTAGCTTGAGAACCAGCAAAAGGCACTCTAAAAAAAAGTTGAGTCCCATCTCACTAAACATGCATTATGTATGGTTTAGATAATATTGAGTAATAAAAGTCAAGATATTTAAAAGTTTTTCGGGTTATCCATATAACCCTAGCAAAAAAAATCAAATCAAACTTTGATTACTGAGTCTAATGGACTAGGTAAAACAAAAGCAGTTAGAGAAATTGAAAACACCAATGATTAAAGACAAAATAATTTTCATTTATGAAAAAAATTTCAAAAAGGAGAATCCAAAAATTAGAGTCTCTCTTTTATAAATTACATAATTATTTCTATATAATTACTCATTTTTTGACAACCACTTGAGCCCCATCAATTGGTTATTGAAGTTTTTCTTTTTGACCTGCCTCACACTCCTCAGCATGATGAAGTGCTTCTCTAGCATATGCAATGGATTTTTTACCATCCTTCTGGAATTATCCTAATGAGCTATGAAGCTGGTCATGATCCCCCATAGTGACATCTAACTCCTGTTGAAGGCACAGTTGCTGAACAGTCTTTTCTTTAATTGTATTCTTCAATCCCTTCAAATTTGCATTATTATTAGCCTCATCCTGGGACAATGCTTCTTGGAACTCTTCAATATTGATTGACAGTTTGGCTGTTATCAATTCTTGTCGAAGATTCTTTTCTTTCTCCCTCCTCCAAATAATCTCTTTCACCGTAGTATGAATTTCACGGTATTCAAAACCACCAAATCCTATCATGATAAACATATATGAATGTTGTGGAATTCTTAAAGGTAGTTCCTCAAGGGGAATCTCGGATATTATCTTCTAGATGTTTTTCCATGCTTTTCAATGAGCAAGATGAAGAGCCTTCTGCAGTTCTGGGTCCGATTCAGAATAGCTGTCATAAGAAGGAGTATATTCTAGGACTAAAGCACTTAAATAAGTGCCATGTTTTTTTTCTTTTTGAATTATGGTTGCTCTACCTTCCAATGTTGTTTTGGCCGATGTAGAGGCTTCACCTCCAGATCTAGCCATTGATATTGATATCCCTATATGGTAAATCAAGAATTATGGTTATTGTTAGATTCAAAAGATAACAAAAGTGAATGCAATCACAATATCAGTATCTCTTACCTAATAGTAGGTTAGCAGCTTGTGAAGAATCCTCCCCAATATTCTCAGTTTTAGAAATCTTGTTTGATGTCTCTGGATGATGACTGTTATCATTAATATGCTTAGGATTTTCAGAGTGAAGCTCATAAAGATCAATTATCTCAAGATCCACCTGAGCCAATGTCTCTGCAATGGTGGAGTTGACATTAATATCAACACATCCTTCAATTATCATTGCGGGAGCAATTTATTTAGATGGAACTACATATTTTCATTCAACAATGGTTAACAGGTTAATCATAAGTAGATTAATAGGATGAATAATGAGAACTCATGTCCAGTTGATTCTATATAAGGAACTCCAAAATATTCTAAAACATTTGATATATTAAAATTTTCTAATAGTTCTTTAAAATACATGCCATGGTTCATCATTTCATCCAATGATATCTCATATCCTAGGTTAGTCTCACCCATGGGAGAACATGAAATGTTTGCTTCACAACCTTCCTATAATAACCTTTGACCCTGAGTAGCTTCTTCCGAAACAATTGTGGGGTCAACATCAGTTGTTTCCAGATGTTGTGGTGCATGTGATGAACCTAAAATTATCACGTAATGTAAGTTATTTATTATTTCATTTTATGCCATATGAAGTATTATTTATTTTTCAAAAGCCTTATATCCTCTGATAGAAGGAATAAGATCAGTGCTGGGAATAGATGTTGGTTATTTTGGCTTCAATTCCTATTCATGAACCACTGGATTTGTAGAAATTTGTCTTTTCTCAGTAGCACATTTTATGATTTCTTAAATCTTATTAGTAGTTTCTTTCAAAGAAGAAACAGAAGATGAACTTTTTAAAAAAAGATATTGTTTAAACACTTTTTCGTGAATAAAGACTAAAAATCATGATTATCAGGGAAACATACCACTGCTAAAAAATTGCTTGACCATGGTCTTCGTTATTCGATTATTTTTCTTATTCTCCTTTTTAGGATAGCTTTCATCATCATCTATAAAGATAGGTATTGGATATTCCAATAATCTCTTTATATCCTCCTCCATGACCTATTGGCCTGGAGATATTTCTCCTGATTCACGGGGTGATCTGGTAGCTCCAAGAGTAGTGCCTCCAAGGATATATAGTGGCGAAGGAACATGAATTTTCTTTCCGTTACCCAGCTATAAGTTAATATGATATTTTCTCATAAGTAACAATGTTTTGACTAAATTTCAAGTTGAAAATGGAATATAATGCGAGAGAAAGAAAACCTACATCCTCAAGATCTAAAATATCTTGCCACTCTTCATCTAATAAAGGATTGATCCCTTTGATGGTAACATGATCAATCATTTCCTTTACCCACATTATGGTAGGTATTGATTCATCAGTGGCATATATGAGCATTTTCATCTCTCGAATGTAAGTCCTCACCTCATTGGGATTATCCCTAAAAAGAATGTTAGAAGAAGACAGCAAGTCCCCTAATCCTGGAATATGCAGTCCTTCACACAGATCCATCCACATGGTTTCAGAATCACAGCTATTCTTCCATGTTTGAACAGCCTCTAGTCGTATATATTCAAAATTTATGTCATAGGTTCGTGAGGTGGATCTTACAACCTTGGACATAAGTTTCTTTCCAACACCCATAGTCACAGATGAGGGATTAGAAAATGGAACTCACTGCTCGTCAGAATAATGGAAACCAGATCGCCTCGATACGACTTCAATAGGGATTTATGGAGTGGCTCTTTTAATTCTAGTAGGAGGATTCTATCTGGATTAAGGTCTCTTTGGTGAATTTGGAGCATCATCACCTCCAACTTTTTATTCTTGTGAGTCGGCCCCTGATAATGAAGAATTATCATCCAAACTATGGGGATCCTTCATTCTACCACTCTTCACCCCCACTCAGGGAACAACATGATTCAATACCCCTTCAGGGTAAGATTCAACCCTGTTTTCAGCATACAAAATGGTCAATGTTCTTACTATATAAACGACAAGTAAATTAAACATACCCCTAGTCTTCTCCACATATTCTAACAACCATAGTTTTTGGGAAACCATTGGGTGTTTCTCTAATCTGATTTGAATAGTAGGGGATACAATATTCCATTGTAGACATTTAAATTGACACACAAATCTATAAAGAGAATCGGCCTCACATATGATTTCTCTATTGATTCTGGTCACCAACACGCCATCTCTTCAAGCTAGCATATATGCCCTCAATTCCAAATTTTTCATCCCATCATCTATTAATATTCTTATAGGAGGATTCCCCTAAGGAAAGAAATTTAATTCCTTATACATGAATAATCTATCCTTGATGTCATAATCATTCAAGGAAAATAGTGAAATTCCAGAAAAATACTGAACAGATGGTCTGAAAGAACTTCTAAAAACTTGTACTCCACTTTGTACATCATAAGTTCTAAAGTGAGTAGCAATCCATCCCCACAACACTTAGAATGGCCCCGCAATTTTAAAGGTAGACTTCCCTTTGTAAATTTGAAGAAAACTCCTATGAATTTTTGTGAAACCAGGAGTGGCCAATCCTACCATCCTTTTCTCCACCGACATAGCTGCAATAACAAAGGTTCTTGGCCTCACGCCTCCTTTGGAGTCTCAGACTGGTAATAAATATATGCTAAGCCACATGGCCAGGAAACCATCCAGACATGTCTTTGTTGGAATTTTTGGGTTGATTTCATATCCCCATTTATCAAATTCTCCTTTCTCTAATGTTGGCCAAAAGGTGTCAAGAGTGCCTCTCTTTTATGCCATTGGACAACTAGTCGGATGGGAGTAAGTGGGCCTCTTTTCCTTCTTCTTTATTAAAATAATTTTCATCCATTACTCGAGATGAATATCCCTCCTAGAGTGAGTTTTCGTGGTAATAAAATTATTAAGTTTGTTAAATATTTTCATCAACTCACGAACCAAATATGGTGTCTTCTTCGAGTCATTATATATCACTTTGGGAGGAATAAACTCATCATACATGTCTCCAAGGATTTGATCTCCAGAATTCTTTTAAGCATCCCACAAGATGATACCTACCCCTCCATGTGTTAAATGGAAGAAAGTAGTCTCTGGGCTCCATCAGCTTAATAATTCTGGAACGAAATCATAATTCTTGTATACATCGGTTTTCCCAACCCAGATAGCCTACTAAATCCCAAAACCTTTCAAGTCGTCTGCAAATTCTGCACATGTTTTCTATACCCAGTATTCCCATATCCATGCGGGTTTTAAACCTCCTCTTGGGCGGAATTCCCAACTTTTCATCCAACCCTTGGACTGATTAGTCTGGGAATCCTGAAAGATGGATGGATAACAGTGTGGCTGCAGCTCGGGTGTGTGTGCCTTCAAATCTGGATCACGTGGGCTATGATGTATAATATGAGCTTCCCCTACTATCACATCACTGGAAAATGATCCCCCAAAAGAAATATTAGCTGAGGAGAAATATGTATAATCTTGAAACCATTAATTTTGGACATAGTTCTTTTGATTTGGAATGTTATCATCCTACAAATGGACATAGCTATACGAAGGTAGATAGGTGCTTCGAGGAAAGTGGAAATGATACTTATTCAAATATTTTGCGAAGTCTGAAAGGTTTGTCTCGAAAATGTCAAAGTAATAATGACCAAAGACATTCATCATATCGTCAATCCTCTTGCGGGCAAGCTCATCAAAAATTACAATTCTTTTGGGAACCATTTGAACTAGAAAAAAGATAGAAATCATCTTTTTTATGTAACTTCATGTTTTGATGTTTTAAAAAAATTGCAAAGGAATTAAGGCGCGCAAGTTTAGATATTGGTGCACAAGTATAAAGTAGGTGCGCAAGTATGGCACCCCACTTATAGTGCACAACTATAAAACATACAGTAGAAGAATGGTGAAAAAGAAGCACCTGATTAGAAAAATACTTGCATGCGGAGAGCTGAGAAATCAGAAATTGTGAGACTTTTTGCAGAAATGAAGCCATTATTTATTGGTGGCACATGTAATACTACACACTATAATATTAGTAGCTTCCAAATTGTGCACCCATGTCTACCTGCATGCCAATACCGGCATGCCCCAGTGCTCTTTTCTTTCTCCTTCTTTACTTTAACTCAGTAGAGGATCCTCTTTCCATTTTGGATCCAATTTGGGGGGGGGCTTTTTTGACACTCCATTCCATCAAAGAGTTTAAAAATAAAAAAGGAGGATCCCTTGGAATGAAAAGGGAGAAAATATAGGAAGAAAATCAAGCCAACGTACCAGTAGAGTGCAACCTACTTGTGCACCCACATGTTTCACACACCCCACTTGCATGCCCAAAAGTGTCGCACAACCCACTTGTGCACCCTAACTCTTTTCGCCCAAGTGTTTTTGTCTATAAATAGACCCTTTGGGCCCTCATTTGTATGGAAGAATTTCCTTGAAGATCATTTGCTACTCTAGTCACCCTAGTACTTCCCCCTAGTATTTAGAATCTTTCAAGGAAGTTCTTGAACACCTTGAGTGGAGGATTTAAGGGAGTATCATTGGACATAAGTCCTTTTAGTGTTTGAAAATCATAACACTTGTGCGACTAAAGCACCCAACCTCCCCAAATCAGATATAATTGCACACTGGCCATTCCTCTCATAGGAACTTGAGCACCCCACTTTTGGGATCACCTGTGAATACTCTTCAAGGCTAGATCAAGTTATCGCCCATGTATTAACATACAGGTTTTTTGTCTCTTAAGTGAACATCAGGTCACCCTAGTCCACTTGTACGCCAATAAATTTGTGCCCTTATCTACTTGAGCGCCCCTCTTTGATTCACTTACTCTCTTCAGTCTAAAATTTATGAATCCCTCTTAAAATCCATTCATGGAAAGGCTTCTTCTATATTGGCTCCCTTTTTTGAAAGAGATTCTGTTGAGACATCTTAGAAAACCTCCAGACTTATCTAATCTTTGGGAAAGGAACATCATCATGTCTCCCATTGGGTTTTGTATTCCCACAGTCAAAGGTTTCCCAAACATGTTTCACAATGGGGTTAGGATTCATGCAATGTCTCTGGATTTGTATATCCATAGTCACATGGACTTTTTTCCCTGTAAGAGTGTTGGGAAGTTATCGGTTTTGAGAATAAGGGTTTGGGTTCTGTCCTCCCCTTCTCATCTCTAAGACTCAGAACCCCAGTTCAATAGTAGGGAAGGTACGGTTCATACTTACCTCTCCGCACAACCATAAGAAAAGTCTCCCTACCCTACCAAGATCAATTTTAGTACAACCATCTTGGTGTAAGCCCTAATCATTTCTTGGAGGAGGTAGCATCATTAATTCTCCTTTCTCCTTCAGTGCTAAAGACCAGAAGGGATATAGGTAGAGGGATTTTCATTGCCTTTCCCTTTCCCATTGGGCTTTATCACCATGGGAATCCATCCTGGTATAAGCCCTTAATCTTCTTCCCTTCCTTCATTTCATTGGACCCTTGTCCAATTTAAAGTGAACAGAGGGATGGCTCGTCGCCTCGCCCTCTTCCATGGTCAAATCGACCTTGTCCACCCTCACCGCCAAAGGTGCACCCACATCAATCAGTGGGGGGGAAATTTTGAACGTGTGGATGCCTTTGTTCAATCCTTGAAAATCTCTTGTTTCTCACATTGATCATGACTCATGTGAGCTTAGATATTTTTCATGATCATAGCATTTTTAGAACTGAATGAACTGCGAGAACTCTGATTCCTGTTAAAACCAGGATACGTAGGAAGCCTTTTCAAGGCCCGAGCTCAATTGATATAATCCTTATGAATCCAACCATGATTCTCTTAATTTGGGAATCCTTATTAGGAATAATCCCCAAATTAATCCCCAAATCATCAAGGCATCCTTTTCAAGAAGTAATCCAAAACTCATCTCTCTCAAAAGACCATACTCTCCTATTAGACTTATCGAACTACATGGTCTTTGATTCCCATCCATATGGGATACGTAGGAAGCCTCCTTGAGGTTAAAACCAAACACTTAAAATCAAACCTATTATCCTTAGGATATATTCCCAACAGGGTCTAATCTAACTTGGAAACAGATATCCTTTCCATGTTCCTTGGGCTGCTTCAGCATAAGTCCCACACAATGTTTTGACTAAGCACATTCCGCATAGAGGTCCTTATCACATGAACATAAAAGGTATGATGTGTCCCATTCAGTGGCACAAAACAACGAGGGTTCTGATTCCTTTCAAAATGATAAGTAGGAAGACCATTTTATGGGCATGATCCCATGATTGAAACAAACATTCATCTCCCAGGATGGAAATAAATTGCAGAGTTCCCCGCTGAGCAGATTAAAAACCAGTATCATTATAAAGATGATTAAAAGAATATCTAAGTGGTATATAAGAGGATACCATTGATGGAGAACCTAAAATACATACATATTATTTTAAACTTTTCAAATGTTAAATAAGTGATTGAAAATTCTAGGGGATACTTATGATATAATTGATAATTTAATAAGGATTCATGAAAGTATCTTAAATTTACAACGAGAGTCCAAGAGTACACAATAATCCCCCCCCAAAAGGGTGTGATGAGTCTGAACTCCCATCCTCTCGACCAATGCATGTTATTAAATATCGTAAATTTCAAACATAACGAATTCCTACCATTACAAAGTAGGCCCCATTTGGATAAAGAACTGTTGGAATTTTCCAGTTCCATAAATAAATCCAATGAAAACCTCTTGGAAGTAGTGATTCTTAAAACTTGAACACATGTTTCAAGGAACTACGAAATAGAGGTGTACCTGGGTGTACTTTCATACAACTATGTGGATTCAACTGTACTATGGTACACATGTGTGTACATGGGTATTCTGTGATATACCATATTATACTCAACTAAACCTGAGTATAATTTTTTGCATCTATGTGTACTCACATAGACCCAGGTAAACCATTGTTTACATTCCCATTCCAAGGGTTACATTCATATACCTTATTATACCCATATTTACTATTATATTACTATTTACGACCTAATGTACTTGTGTATACTTTCATATTCCCAGGTGTGCTAGAATATAATAAGATTTACTCACCTACACCTACATGTAAATGTATGAATCCATGTTTACCCATGTATACTTAACATTACCTACTTGTAGTCACCTTTATTTGTGTATAACCATGTGTACATGTGTATACCTGACTACTGTCATTTTGACCAGTGTTTACCCACATGTAACCACATGTACCATATTATACTTTTGTGTACTGATATATATTCACCTGTACCAAATAACCCTCATGTACCAACATGTACCCCCATGTACCCACATATACCAACTGGTACATTGGTGTTCGAAAATGTTGAAATTTATACCAACATGAAAATTTATGCACTCATTTATACATTTTTATAACCAAGTGTATATGTGTGCACTCTTGATTACCTAGTTATACCCATATATACCCTAGTGTACCCAAATATAATTACTTTTACCCATATGTACCCTTATACATTGGTATGTATTATATGTTCCTAAGTCCATCATATATAACCAGATATACTTGTGTGTAACCAAGTGTACCTATTGATATGTCATCATTGAGGAGGGATGTCAAGGTAGAATATATAAAATATCCTATACAATAGAAAGATGACCACACATTTATTTCTCAAGGTCCAAGGTCTAGAGATCCCCTATTTTTACATTAATAATTGTTTTGGTATTTTTTTAGAGATATAAATGGGGATTTTTTGTTTTTTAGATTTTATAAACAAAACGATGAATGAATGCAGAAAAACAAACACATGTTAGCAAGAAATATAAATAGGCCTTAGGTGTATTCTAATGGATTTTATCATGAATTAAATTTTTTCTAAAGCATTTAATCTAATAATAATACTTAATATCATTTTCCTACAGACCCACACTATTTTATAATGTATGAAATTATTAATCTTATCATGAATCCTCAAATATAGTAGCCACCCCAATTTTTATACTTGGTTAGTGGGAAATATCACTTCTTAATAGAAATAATTAACCTTCCCACGTATTAGGTGGTAATCACTTACCATTCACCCTTTCAAACTACCCAAATCTAATGGAATAAAGGGTGATAAAAATGAGGGGATTATTGAAATCCAAAATAGTTGGGAGAATACATAAGTATTTTGTAAGATGGAGTTTTGTTTTTAATCTCTACTCCTCACCATCACTATTATACGAGACCAGGGAATAGATTTTAGGAAATTAAATGCATAAAATAAAGGTTCCCCACTATGAATCCCCTAAAAAACTCAAAATGGGATAGTATAACATAACATTAGAGTATATAATTGCGCGTACCTCACAGGGGTTGACAAACATGGAGAAATGTAGGGAGAAAATACCAACCAAAAATTATGAAAAAAATATTTAAAGTTATGTATGTAAATTGAAAATATTAAATCCAGATAAGGTCGAAGACGAGGTCTCAAATTATTTACCAATAGGTAAGGGAAAATATTTATAGGTATCACAACACCTTATTCTTATTCCTTTTAGTTTTTAGTGAAATAAGAAATGAGTTCTATCTTCCCTGGATCATCTCCATATGTTCAACATAGGGGTGTGGATTTTATTCAGTGGGAATATACTTAATCATCTCCTTAGCTTGAATTCTTCTAATGATCATTTGTTTCTTCATCAATAGGATGAGAAATGTGTGGATTGGTTGAATGATTTATTTATAATTTTAATAAACAATAGGAATTGGATTATTATTTTATATTATGTATTTATATGTTGAGAAATCTAGGATAAAGTCCACATGGCTAAAACATTAGTAATTTCTAAAGGTCTACATCATGGAGAAATTAATATTAATACCCACTAAATTCATACAACCACTAGTGCAACAACACTTTTTAGCGTCGGTTTTTTTTTAATTTTTAACGTCGGTTATAAACCGACGTCTTTATAGGCGACGTTAAAAATACAGTTTTCACGTCGGTTCATAGAAACCGACGCGAAAAATAATTCGCTTATGAGCTTCGGCGTCAGTTTTATAAAAAACCGACGCCGAAGCTACATTTAGACATTATTTTCCGCGTCGTTTCATTAAAAAACCGACGCGGAAAATAGAGTCGACTAGGTTTTCAGTGTCGGTTTTATATAAAACCGACGCCGAAATATCGGTTTTCCGTGTCGGTTTTTCTAAAAACCGACGCCGAAACTAATTTACACAGGATTTTCGGCGTCGGTTTTTAAAAAAACCGACGCCATAAATAAATTTTTTTTTAAAATATTCGGCGTCGGTTTTTTAAATAACCGACGCCGTAAATAATTTTTTTTAAATAAAATACATATATTTTCTCCTCCAAAAAAATAGTAACCCTGAAAAAAAACGAAGTATACAAAAACAATTAAACATCTTTAATAGAAGTACTTGAGAAAACTCAAAGTAAAGCAGAATTAAAATACACGTACCTACATGGTGCATTTTCTTAATCTAACCATACTCAGTATCAATCATTGTAAGTTTCCTCCCATAGATAGCACCAATCCTGTCAAAACAGTAATGAAACTAAGGAGATGTGCGTGAAAAAATCAATCCAAGATATTAGTGCAATGAATAAACATTAAATGAAAATGTGTAATTTATTTGAATCATTCATTTTTTCACAAAGTAAATGACCAAAATGAAATGTTACGACTCCTGATCAAAATTCCAGGAACACTTAGCCAATGCAACCTCTTCCTCACCTCCCCCACTAAAGATGTTGGGGGTGTCTTTTCACCATAGGATCCCCACCACCCCCAACCTCAGGTTTTTATATTTGCTCTGTATAGACGTGCATTACCCATTCACTATTGTTATTTGTTTAAGTTATGGAATAACAGAGAAATAAGTTTGAGTGCAAAAAATAGGTTAGAAAATTGAAATCAAATGCAGATTGAAGAGACATAAAGAAACATACCTTAAAAATTGACTCCTTCTATTTTATCTTTGTGCAAACCCACTAAGCGCTGTTTCAGGTATTATGTGATATGCTTCTCGGCAATCATTTTCCGATATTTATTTTCATAAAAATAAAAAGTCCTACAAGATATTGATGTGCATGCAAGGGAGACAATTTTTAGTGTTTGTGAATGTTATTTCGCTATACGAATCTCTATGTTCATGATCCAAGTACCACCCTCCAGATCTGTCACTGTACAGACAAATGATTTTAAGAAATAACAATGAAAAGATATATAATAACTAATTCTGAATTAAAATACACGTACCTGAAATATACGACATGCTTATTGTTAGTTATTGTTGAAGGATTCATTTGATTATTAGTAGATTCAATAAAACAGTTTTTGCAGAGGCACTTGAGAAAACTCAGTAAAGCAGAATTAAAATACACGTACCTGAAATATATGACATGCTCATTGTTTGTTATTGTTGAAGCATTAATTTGATTATTAGTAGGTTCAAACACCTAATATATCATAAGAGTTAGTTTTTTAAACCCATATATATTATTATTTATAAATATTAGTATATACATACCTCAAATCTTAATCAGACTTAACAAATAGTCCGCAAAAGTAGATTGAATATGGATCATATCAGATTGAGAATATGACTGTGAATCATTGAATACCTACAATAATATTGAATGATATGAAATTAATAAATAGAAGAAAGTGGATGAAAATATATAAAAAAATTAATACAACCAACCTTATGAAAATCAGTAGTTTCCCCAGTTGTGATTATCTCGTACATAAATCGTAGAATATAATAACCACATTCAACATGTCCATTTTGACGATGACACTGCATTTATAAAACATTTAACTAATAATGAAACCCAATATATAACAAAAATATAAAAACTAATTACCTGTACTTCCACATATTTGATTTTCGTTGGTTTCTTTTCCTTTGTAAAATGTTTCCATGAACTGCATTTTTTTATATAAGAACTAATAAAACTTGTGTAAACAATTAAAATTAAACATAAAAAACTTATAAAAATAAAAAACAACTTACCTGTTTAATAAATTGGAAAACGGTTTACGCAATTTTCCTAATAAAGAGAAAAACCAATATAAGGTGCATTCATTTGGGCAAAATACACCTAACATCCAATGCCCCCTATAATACAAAAAGTTCACAATTAATGACATTATAATGATCATGAGTTCAAAATTATGTTGATATTTTTACTTATCAAGAAATGGCAAAAACCAGCACCGAATCTCTGTTTGTGATAATCTCTCGGATATATATTGAACTCTTTCATCATTTTTCACATGTTTGACTTCCTAGGAAATGTACTCTGGATCTATAAAGCTATAAATGCTTGTAGTTTCATTTTGTAAAAGAATCCTGTATAGATACCTAATTTAAAAAGAAAATATAGTTAGTCAATAACATAACAATATTTTATTAAAGAAATAGCAATTCAAACGTCAATTTACTTACATGGAAAACAACTGCACCACATTCAGCCCGATCTCTTCAAAATTAACTAAATTCATGATATCTTCTTTCAATATTCTCAATTTATAATTTCTTCCACATATATCGGACGTCATCCGAAACTCATAGATAAAATTCAAGGAAGAAGAGCACTGAGATAATCTTTTCAACCCAGAAGAAATATCAGAAGTATCTACAGCCGACTGTTTCTGAACATTTTGCTGCATTTGTACAGTTTCTTTTGCTTTCAGATATTCATATATAAGTTAAATGTCAGAAAACATTATAAGTAATTTGGAATCATTTCTAATTACTATTTAAAAAAACTCATACCTCATGTGAAATATAACAAAGAAGTGCAGTTGACCAAAGTAAAAAATGGCCCATACATTCCCCAACACTGGTGATCTCCGCAGTAGGAAATGGTAGTAGAGCAGTAGGATCTATAATAACAAGTACTGATACTCTAACCTGACCCATCTGCATAGGCTGATGATGTACCGAGTCCCCCAAAAAATACACTTGTCCTAACACAACAATATGTACATGAGGATCTCCCGCAAACAACTCACAATATAAGGTTCGATCCGATGGAGGAGGTGGAGGCTCAAAGTTAGAAGGTGGGGAAGGGTAGTCAGGGTGAGCAGGCTGAGAAGTCAGAAAAATGAAAAGGGTATATTAGTGTTTAAAATTTATAACATAGAAAAATTGATTAAAAATTAAATAAAATAATATACCTCAAATGGTTGCGCAGACGGGGCAGGGTAAGCAGATGGGGCAGGGTAGTCCGGGTGAGTTGGCTGAGAATGTTGAAAAATGAAAAAGTTATATAAGTGTTTATAATTTATAAAATAGAAAAATTGATGACATTAAATAATATACCTTGGAAGGCTGCCCAGACGGTGTTGGGTAAGCATATGAGGCAGGATAGTCTGAGTGAGTAGGCTGAGAATGTTGAAAAATGAAAAAGTTATATCAGTGTTTATAATTTATAGAAAAGAAAAATTGTTAACAGTAAATAATATACCTCGGAAGGATGAGCAGACTGTGACTGTCTTGCCATGTGTTCTAATAAAGCCTTCTGTACTGCTACTTGAATTTGATCACCCATAGACCGTTTCATATCCTGCAGCTCTTCTTTTAAGGATTCGATTTCCGGGTCTCTTGGTTGCTTACTCTTACCAAAAACCTTCCGAATACTAACACCCGCCTGATATCCTCTAACACGGCCGGGGTGTTCAGCCTTTCCCAAAGCAGTGGCTAGGATATCCATCCTACCCTCGGGGATAAAATAGCCCTGTGTCTCTTTCTCCTGAAGTTCATCCTGAAATGAAAAATAAAAAATTTATATTAGTGTTTATAAATTATAAAAAAGGAAAATTGTTAACAAAGAATTAATATTTACTTACAATTCTATCAGCCACTTGATGAGCTTCGTCTGTAAGATATTGTTCATTTTTTCTTCTTCTTGCTCGTTTCCATTTCTCATGGCGAGTGGGAGGAGATGGAGGACCATATTGGACCTCTTCTGAACCACTACTTGATCGAGCTCTTAATGCTTCAAATTTTTCTTCAATAATTTTCTGCTCCAAATACGAGTATCCTCCATGTGATAAAGTATGAGGGTATACGTTTTTCAACTGGATCTCCTGATGAGATCTTCTGGAGGCCTGTTACATAAAAATAAACACATAAGTAATAAGGAAAATATAGCATAAATTTTAAAATATAAAACAATTACAATACCTGAAATTTCTCTTCCTGACGACTGTCAAAAAATCGCTTCCATGTTTCTTCATCTATATATGGATACTTAAGACATGGGCTTTCAAACATTCTCTTTCCAAAAACATAATATTTCATCAGTTTGTTTTTAAAATCTCTCCATCGAACCGCTGCTAAAGAGAGATGTGTTTTCCTAATTTCTTTGGTTTCCTCAAAATTGAATGTCATCTGTAATTGAAAAAATTAAATATGTAATTTAAACTATATAATATTAAAAAAATGAGATAAAATAAATAAATAAAGATATTTTACCATCACGGCCTCCCAAAGCTGTTGCTTCGCCGTCCTGTCCACTGACTTCCAATCAGGATATAAAATACTAATCCTGCAACGGCTCTGCATCGCTATATAACTGACAAACTGAACTGCATTTGGGCCAACTGCATTATTATTATCATCAAAACTGATGTGTGATTTGTTATCATCACGAGCGAGTGATAGTTTTGGTAAACGTGTAATACCACGTTTACCAACTAGAGAACTTGATTTTTGAGTAGTAACTGGAGAAGTCTCCTCCGACGAGGACACATCAGTAGTCCTGCAATTTTTTTTATAAATTAACAGTTTTATTTCATTAAATATGTATATTACTGAATATTTAATAATATGTCAAAATAGATATACCTCAGTAACTGCTCCTCTCTATCTGTATTTGACATTGCTACTAGAAAGTGTAATGAAATTTTGGGTACCTGCATATCATTAGAAAACTGAATAATTAGAAACAAGGAAATGAAAAATAAATATGTAAAAATAGAGGCATGCATTTGTAAGTTTTAAAAATAGACAGAAAATATAAATATTTACCAGAAAAATTAGGAGACTAATTTAGTGTTTTCCCACGTCCCTTCATCATGATCGGTACGTACTGCATGCACTATGTCTGTCTTATATTCATTGTAATCATTTGAAAATTGCATAATAGATGAATAAGGCTCATGTAAATCACTAGCATCATCAGAATCATCATCATCACCCAAATGATATCTTTTCCATTGCAAAACAACTGACCACTGATCATTCGACGGATCAATGACATAAAATACTTGTTTTGCATGTGTCGCTAAGATAAATGGTTCCTCATTGTGATTAAATCTTTTCAAATCAACCAGTTTAAACCCATATTCATCATGTTTCACGCCACTATTACTATCAACCCAATTGCACTTAAAAATAGTGACTCGAAATTTAATATAATCAATTTCCCATATGTCTTCAATAACTCCAAAATATGATGTTGATGCAGAAATTGGGTTTTTATCTTTGGCACTCGAAAAATGCACTGCTTCAGCGAATACCATCACACCACTATTCTGAACGGTACTCTTGTCATCCAGGTTTTTTGTGTAAAATGTGTAGCCATTGATATCAAAACCAGACCAAGTGATCACATTAAAAGATGGTCCCCCTGATAACCACTTCAATGTTTCTGATACAGATATATCTGGGGTGACTTTCTCTTTAAACCATGAAACAAATGTCTTCTTATGCTCAATCATCAACCACATTTCATTTCTTTTCTGATATCGTAACTTTAATTCAGCAATATGTGAGGATATATATGGTTGAACCTCATCTGTGTTGTTCAAAATGTATAAATGTGCTTGCATCACTTCATCACGTGGAATGAAATTTACCTTTAAGCCTCAAACCCCTCTACCTTCTCTGTCAACTGTCATATGTCGAGATACATGGAGACCAATATGCTCCACCTCATTCAAATAATCAGTACGGAACTCAATCACCTCTTCTGATACATATTTTTGAACAATAGAGGCCTCTGGTCGATAAGGATTTTTAACATATCCTTTCAAAATTTTCATATATCTTTCAAAAGGATACATCCATCTTAAATAAACAGGCCCACACATTCTTATCTCACGCACCAAATGAACCAATAGATGAACCATTATATCAAAAAATTTGGGTGGGAAATACATTTCTAGTTGACAAAGAATAAGAGTTGCTTCATTCTCCAACAAATCTAACAAATTTGGATCAACGACTTTGCTACAAATGGATTTAAAGAAATTACATAACCTGATGATTGTCTTCCTGACAGCTTTCGGTAATATACCACGCACTGATACTGGTAGAATTTGTTGCATTAACACATGGCAATCATGTGATTTCATACCTATTAATTTACAATCCTTCAATGACACAAAATTATTCACATTTGAAGAAAAACCTCTGGGTACTTTAATACCATGAAGACACTGACAAAAATTCATCTTTTCAATCTTTCTTAATGTGTGACAAGCCGGAGGTAAATATGTTATGTTTCCTTTCACAGTGGGAGCTAACTCCAAACATATTCACATTAATATCAAGTCCAATCTAGCATGTAATCCATCTTTTGTATTTCCTTTTATGTCTAACAAAGTTCCAATCAAACTATCACATATGTTTTTCTCAACATGCATAACATCAATGTTATGTTTTATCTCTAAAAATCTCCAATAAGGTAGTTCAAAAAAAATAGACTGCTTCTTCCAGATATGTTTTTGTAAACCAGAACTTTTTCTCTTTACAAATGTTGAATCAATATCTTTCACTCTGTCATAATATTCTTCAGCTGACAATGGTTGAGGGGGGAGGTTGTATTCTTGTAAACCGTTAAATTCTTTTCTCAATCTACGATAAGGATGATCAATTCGCAAAAATCTTTGATGTCCCATGTACACTGTCTTTCTTCCATTCTGAAATTGATAATTTGAAGTTTGTTCTTCACAAATTGGACATGCTTTATGTCCCTTAACACTATATCCAGATAAGTTTCCATATGCAGGAAAGTCGTTTATAGTGAACATTATCATAGCACGCAAAAGAAAATACTCTTTCTTGTATGCATCGAAAACTGTAACACCTTTCTCCCATAGCAGTTTTAAATCCTCAATCAATGGTGTAAGATACACATCAATATCATTTCCCGGTTGTTTTGGTCCAGAAATCATCAAGCTCATCATAACATATTTTTTCTTCATACATAGATGTGGAGACAAGTTGTAAAGTACCAGCAAAACAGGCCATGAACTATGTTGGCTACTGAGGCTCCGATATGGATTCATTCCATCAGTACACAATCCCATTCTGAGATTTCTAACTTCACTTCCAAAATCATGAAATTTTTTATCAAAACTCCTCCACTTTGGTGAATCGGCAGGGTGACGTAAGTTACCATCAGAAATGCGCTCATCTGAATGCCATCTTAACCTTTTTGCATCATTTGAATTTGCAAATAGATGCTTCAAACGAGGAATAATTGGAAGGTACCAAATTGCTTTAGATGGAGTTTTGATTTTGGTACCTAAAAATAAATCAGAATTGATTTATTAGAATTGTTTGAAAAAAATATTGGATGATATCATTGGAAAGTAAAAAAATTGATTTTTCATAACGTTACATGAAATCACCTGAAAATGAATCTGAGTTGACTTTCTCATCCATCTTATAGCGCGATGTTCCACATGTAGGACAACTTGATAAATGTTCATTTTCTTTCCTATACAGTACACAATAATTGGGGCAAGCATGTATCTTTTTATACCCCAATCCCATTGGGCATAATATTTTCTTCGCCTCATAATTGGAATCTGGAAGCCCATTGCCTTCTGGAAGAAGCTCTTTTAAAAGCTCAAGTAAACTGGAGAAAATTTTATCACTCCACCCATTTTTTGCTTTTAAGTTAACTAATCTCAAAACTGCTAATAACACTGTATATTTACTGCAACCTGGGAATAATGGTTTCTCAGAATCTCCATACAATCGTTCAACAGTTGGTGTTTTTTCGATGGTTTCAACACCTAAATCATGAATTAATTCTTCAATACGATCCTCTGCCTCATTATGAATATCGTCATCAACATTGGATGTTGAATTTTCAGTTCTTTCACCATGCAATATCCAACGTGTATAATTAAGGCTAAAACCATAACAAATGAGATGATCCTTGATTTCTCTGAAGTTTAACTTTCTCATATTTACACACTTCACACATGGACAGAAAATCAAATCAATATTTTGATTATGCCGTTTAGCAAATTCCAAAAAAAATTCAACTCCTCTTTCATATTCACTAGTAGTTCTTCGTAGATAAATCCAATTATGATCCATTAATACCTGATATCACAATATAATTGATGAATATATTAAAACATAGAAACATTTAAATATCTATCAGATAAATTGTAAACAAAAACATACTCCATAAAAACTATTGATAATCAGATAAAAGACATCAGATATGAAACACGTTTACAAATAGAGTAAACAGTTTATTTTCATATTATATACATGTGTGTTAACGACATTCTAATTTCATAAAAAATTATAAAGTATCAAAATTTAAAAAATAAGATCAAGAAAGAAAATGATATGTCATTTCAATCAATGATGTAGTTTAAAATAAAATAAATTAATGATTGGTTCTTTGATTATTCTGAGGATATTATTGAACATGATGAAGAGTATGTTAATAAAATACTTCTTATTTTTGTGAACATAATAAATGAAAGAGTCA
The DNA here is from genome assembly GCA_963277665.1 of Viscum album. Classification (NCBI taxonomy): domain Eukaryota; kingdom Viridiplantae; phylum Streptophyta; class Magnoliopsida; order Santalales; family Viscaceae; genus Viscum; species Viscum album. The sequence goes on from OY728142.1 coordinate 603,757,442, forward strand.
AATACAAAGATAAAATTCCTCAATATTTAAATTTTGGTCGAAATTGACATTTTGCAGTTGGGTCACATGGTAAAATATAAGACATCCAAATAAGTGTATCATTCATACTGGCTCATTTGGTTTATTTATCTCCTAAGGTTATTTATAATATGGTTTTACTCCGAATAGTGGGTATAGTCTCCACATTATACGTTTATAAACCTATAATGATGCTTAGGAGCCTCAATTATATTGGGACGCATGCTTGAGTTCATTGGTAATATGACTCATGGCATCAGTTTATGATACACCATGAAATCGTGATCTCCATGTGACCTCTTTGTCACCACCAAACACAACGCCAACATTCTCTAATGGAATATTTAACTATAAATAATAAACTAAAAAATATATTAGGTCAACCAATGTTGTTTGGAACAAGTATGATGTGATCATAAATAGCTCAGTAGGTTATCACACCCTATTCAATGCATTTCCTTTCCAAAAAAGTCCAAAAAAGGTTAAAATACATATATAAAGTAGGATTTTAATTATTCTAAAAAACAAAACAGATATTTCCACAAATTCCCTTTTTTAAAAATCACACATGCATCCTTTCTTTTCAAAAATGGTTTCACAATAAAAATTCATTTTAAAAACAAAACCAAAACTATAATTTATTACTAGATCAAATAGTGAATATAATGAATGTAAATGAAACAAATAATATGATATAAACTTGAAGGGATAATGACCAATAAGAAGTATAAATAAATAGAACATACAGATAGATAATAAATGGAATATCTTAAATATATCTAGAGGAAATCCGTGGAGGCACTCAGTTTGGAATCAAATACCAGTATATAGTGCAAATCCATAGTCAATAACCAGTTTTCTGTTATAAACTATCCAATCTAGTGGCACATCCAAATAATATTCAACCATTTCCATGTATTGACCCACTTATACATTTCAAGTGAAAAAATGGTGTGATAGCAATAGAGAAAGAGGAAGAACGCTTACCAGAAATCGTGCAAACGAAAAAAAAACCTTCAAAAATGTCCATCCAAGATTGCAAATCAAGTACGAAGGTCGTCGGGAGTCCGAAGTGCAGCCGCGGAGCTTGATTTCGATGATCGAACAAAATAAGGGTTTTGGCCGAGATCGCAAATTAGTTTTCAAGGTAGTCGGATGTCCGAAGGGCCGCAGCGGAGCTTGATTTCGATGATGGAAAAAAACGAGGGTTTCGGGACAGTGGAGCTCGATTTCGACGGTAGAACAAAATGAGGGTTTCAGACCCCGAATAATTTTATAAGAATTTTCGCGTCGGTTTTAAGGGAAACCGACGCCGAAAATTTAAAAAAACATTTCGGCGTCGGTTTTTAGGAAAACCGACGTGGAAGTTTTAACTTATGGCGTCGGTTTTTAGAAAAACCGACGCCGAATGTTTTTTTAAAAACTATCTTCCGCGTCGGTTTTTAGGAAAACCGACGCCGAATGTGTTTCTTCGCCGTCGGTTTTCGGCGTCGGTTTTCCTCACAACCGACGCCGAAAATAAAAATAAAAACTTCCGCGTCGGTCTTTTTGGAAACCGACGCGGAAATTTTTTTTAATTATTTTCCGCGTCGGTTCTTATAATAACCGACGCGGAAAATATGTTAACTAATATTATTGGCGTCGGTTTTCTGCAGAACCGACGCCATTAATTCCCCGCACATACTATTCGCGTCGGGTTTTAAAAAACCGTCGTTATTACGCCGACGCGAAAACCCGTATTTCCACTAGTGAACACTAAGGTAAGTTCTAATGTGACCTAAGAACTCATAAATTATTTTATGTATTAGAGGGAAATTGGGGAGTTTTAATGGGTATCTCAAAAAATATTATGGAACTAGATTTCTTACATGATTTCTGGGATTCTATGGTACTTAGGGTTAAGCTCATTCAATTTTTAAATTTTTGAACTCCAAAGTCATCCACAGCTTGGCCCAAAGTATTTTGAGCGACAAAAGTCATATGAAATGAAGTCTTATTAGTCTAGGAAAAAATTATTATGCTAACCCTTTTTCATTTTTAGACCTAAAACCATTAGAATAATTTATTCAATGTGGGATTTTTTCAAATATATAGATTTTGTATAAATAATAAAAATCAGTAAAAAAATATTATAATCAGTTTAAAAAATGAATTCTAAAATAAATGTATTTCCTTTAAATTATTTCCAAAATATGAATAAAACACAGAAATAACAAATTTTACAATTTAAAAATTAAATTCTAGATATAAAAAAGTATAAAAAACGTGATGATTGCCTAGGTTTTACACTAATTATGGGATTAATTTACATTGATAAAAAGATAGAAATTTAGAAAATATTATCTCTCATAACTCTCCTATGCTTATACAATTTCACTCTTGGGAAATATAATGAATTAACCATAATAAAATATTATTTTACATCATTACAAATAAATAAACTAGAATGGAAAGGAAAGAAATACTCATTAATTATTAAAAAAAATATCATTCCTCCTCTATGAGTCTAAAAAACTACCCCAAATCAATTCAAGAAAAACTTCTAATTCCATGAGTGAATGTAGAATAAAAATGAGTAGAATTTTGATTATAACATGTGTCACATTCTATCCTAATTTACATATACCCAAGATCAAATTTCTACTTCCTTGATACAACTAAAATAAAATTATTATAATTTTATTTCTTTATTAATCATGTAGGTTCAATATTACTCTCACCTATATCTAGTAATTCTTGATTACTATGAACTTATTTAATTTCTCCCTTCTATGTTTGTGAAAATAACTTATTCAATATACAGTTTATTTTATTATGCACACTCCTACTGCATATCTATCTCAAAAATTCATGTGACATATTAATTTCCCATTTTACTATATTTAAATAGGACTTATATAAATGTATTTTATGTTATCTTCATGAGTTGTTCATTTAAAAAAAGGAAAAGTTACAAAATTTTGAGTCCAAATTTCCATTTCCCTCAGGTTATGTTTTGGATTTCTATAAAATATTTCTTATTAAAATCTTTTTTCCAATTGTAAAATCAAATATTTCCATGAAAACAATGGAAAAATCACCCAGGAATAATATAAATTCAATAACTTCAAAATCATTGAAATCACTCAAAACAAGCATGATATTTTTCAATAGGAAGGTTAGAATTTAATGATCAAATTACTAGACTAAAATACTCTAAAAATAAACAATAAAATAGAAAAAATGGAATGCATAATTTTGTTATAAAACTCTAAAAATATGTCTTAAAATATTATCAAAAAAATAAATAAATATTTCTAAATTGGTTGTAAAAATCCCCTACATTTATCCAATGCTTCTCAATTGAATATTAGAAAAATATAATAGTTATAATGAGTAATAACATAATAAAGAAAGATTACGAACTAGTTATTAGGTGGGAAGATTATTCAATTAAGCCTTGTTTCACTCTAAACTAATTACCACTTTTGAAAACTAAAAAAATATAGAAACAATTTATTAAATTTATATAAAAATGAAAAAATCTAGAGAAAATACCGAGTCTTTGAATTTTCCCTCCCAAGAGGGGTTATATTTAGGCAATCTATAACCTAGTATCCTATTAGTCTTCAAAAATATAAAGGAGGATGTGGTTTGTGTAATTAAAACCCCTATATTATCTTTATTATAGTGTGATTATTCTTGGGAATAAATTTAGTGTACTATTTTTCAATATGCTTCCTTATAATCCATTGGATAGTGCAAGTCAAACAATAAAGATGGGGGTTGAAAGAATATGTATGGGGAATCCATTTTTAATTTTCCATGCTCTATATAGTCTTCTTAGTAATCTTAAGGGGGTCTTCATAGGTAATCCCCATAAGTGATTCAAATTATTCCATAACAAAGTTAGTGGATTCTCTATGAATTGGTTGACCAGGGTTTTCACATCTCCTTTTGAATAATCTACCAATTATTCTAGGGAATATTTCAAAATATTATCAAGATAATATTTATTAAGCTACTCATTAATTTTTGACTAACATGGATAACCTACTAAGGGTTTCCATAATACTCATGAGAATGGATTGTCATATAGATTAACATCATCCATTTTTCATCAAGGAAGTATTACTTTGTGCCATTTCCTTTATCAACCTTAGTAGGCTACCAGAGTAGATATCAAATTACTTTTTTCCAAAACTTCTTCATCTTCTTTAATTATTTGAAAAAGTGTATCCTGATATGAAAATTTATAATAAGGGATAAAATAATATAATCCATGATCAATTATATATGAATAAAATGTATTTAAAGTTAATAACTTTCTTTCAATAATTTCATCTTCTTGTTTTTATTCTAAATGAGAGGACGCTAAGAAAATATCTCCAAGAGTAAATAGTGGTGGTTTTTTCTATTCCCTTTCTTCTTCCACCTTTATAGTTGGTATTATCAATTGATTTACTTTAGATTCGAATTCTTCTTGTTTCCCCCTTTGATTTTGATATTTTGATATGATTTGATTTATAAGGTTCTTCAGTCCATCATTTCTAATCACATATTCATCCTTCTCTTCATTCACTCATGGGTGAAAATTTTAGTTAGTTTGATCATTATAATGAGATTGTTTGAAAATTCAAATAATGAAAATGAATGTAATGAACTATACTTTTTCCAAAACCCAACATATTGAAAAAAAAGAAAACAACACGAAAACAATTAAAATGAATGTAATGGAAAAACACTAATTTCTAAAGTGAAAGAGATATAAAATGATCATCATAGATCCCTAACAAAGACACAAAATTTTTAGTTCAACGTTATGGAGAGAAATTAAGGTTATAAAATCCCTTTTATTTCAAAAATATGACCACATGATTATCTCTCAAGGATATAGGCCTAGATATCCCCTATTCCTGCACTTATAATTTTTTTTTGATTTTTTTATTTTCTATTTTTAATATATGAGAGAAATTGTGATTTTTTTTTGGTTTTAAGAATTTATGAAATTAAAATAGAATGAATTCAAGAAGAAATCACACAATTTAGAAAGAAATTTTGGGGGACCTAGGGTGAATTCTAATGTATCCAATAAATATTTTCATTTTTTCAAAAGCACATGATCCACTTATTAAACAAAATATCCTTTTTCCAATTATACATCAATATTTTATTGTGTATGATATTATTGATATACTTAGGGATTCTCAAAAAACCATTAATTCCATTTTTTTCTCCTTGGTTAGTGGAAATATAACTCTTCAATCAAGAGAATAAACCTAATCACACTCCTAGAATAAACTTATGAATATTTACCCTATCAAACTAAACAAATCCAATGTTATGAAGTGTGATTTAAATTGGAAGAGGCTTTGAATCTTGACTAGAACATAAAATGTAGTACAATTTATAGAATATGGAGTTTTTATCACCTCCTCCACAACTCACTATAACTTTTTCATAGGAAAAATTAATATATTTCAATAAAAATAATACATAAATTCATGTGGCTTCCCAATATGACTCACCTCAAACAAATGGTTCAGTTTTCTATAACATAGATTATGAGATCATGGGATCATCAAAGGGGTTTAGAAACATGGATAAGTTGAGGAAGGGAAGAAAAAATTAAAATTATGAAAAAAACTATAACTAATTGTGGAAATTTTAAAAACTAAATCAATATGAGGTCAAAACAAAGGTCATGATTTTTTTATAAAATCATGAGAGTGTATATTTAAAATAATTGAAACACCGTATTCTTCCTCCTATGTGATTTCAAAACAGAAATTAGTTATTTCTATCTAATCTTGATAATCTCAACATGTTTATCTCAAAGGATAAAATTTCTTTAGCTGAGCATATCTCAGATCATATATTTTTCACAAATTCATCCCATGATTAGTGTCTTATTCCTCAATATCAAGGGTACGAAGAATAATGGTTGAATGATTTATTCCTGATTTGGTGGAACAAAAAAATGGGATTTTAATTTTATTTCATGTTTTACTTTTTTGGTAATTTAAAGCCTAATTTCTCATGTACAGAAATTGGTAAATTCTAAAGTCCAATTTAAAGGATGAATTTATGCATGAATCCACTAAAGTCATACATCGTTGGGGTAAATTAGGATATAGTATAAGAATTCATACATGAATTTAAGTTTTATGGGGGAACTATAGAATTATAATGCATAGATTACAAGTCTTATAGTTCATGGAGTTTTACATGGTGGCTGGGAGTTTGAAATTAAAGATGTTAAACTCATTCCTTTCACAAATTCCAACATTGTATAACAATATACATCTTGGGAAAAAGTGTGATGTGAGATGAAAGTCATAAAAAATGAAGTTTTACGTAGCTAAGAACAAATAATTACACACACTTCTTTATCTTTTTCTGACCTACAACGATGAAAATCAATTAATCTCTACAATATAATCTATAATAAGCCCATACCTGATCTAAATAATAAAAAATCATTTAATCAATTTAAATCCAAAAAAACATGACTCAATTCATGGCCTTTTAATTAGCTACAAATAAATAAATAAAACACTTGAAATAATAGGTAAATTAATTTATCAATTAAATTATAGATTTATTTTTTTAATTTTTTTTGATGATTTCCAAGGTTTTATACCAATTGTTTGGTTAATTTCATTTAAAACAACTCAAAATTAAGTAAATATTTTCTATCATCACATGTGTAAAACCAAGTGTACCCTTGTGTAACTAGGTATGACTTTAAGAACTCGCATATACTCATGTGTAACCAGTTGTACGTTCACATATCCATTTATACCAATGATTACCCACTTATACCCGTGTGTACCCATATATACCCACACATACCTCCAATACCCTTGTATAGATAAACATACCCATACATATCAAATATACCAGAATATTCCAAAATAAACATTATTTCATTTATGTTTACATGTATATACTCTTGTTCACCCATATGCACCATCATATACCACTGTGTATCTAAAATGTTGACAATTTATTATAATTATTTTGTATTTTTTACTTACAATTAATTAAATTTCGATGGGTAAGAAATAACTCCTCATGAAAAATAACTATATACATATAAATATATATCCATTATTACATGTAGTCATCACCAATGTAAACTATATATTTATTGACATAATAAATATTGTAAAAAAAACCTATGGAATTATTAAATCGTGATAATTCTATCTCATAATGGTAAAATTTTAATAAAAATTAATAAGTACCATGTCGATTGAAAAATTAATAATATTACTTTGGAAATTTAAGAACATTGAACTTTATAGTGTATAATATTTTCAAAAAAAACTACATTTAGTTAATAAATCAAAAAATTCAAAAAAAAATAGAAAAGTTAAATAAAATATTTTACATTAAAATAAATTAAAAAATGAAAAATTTTCATTATATTAAAAAAAATGAAAACTTATATAAAAAATAATATGATATATATAATAAAATAGTAATAATAATAAATAATATGAAATTAAAGTATAATAAAATAATATAGATAATAAATACATAAAAGTGGGGAAGGAAATAATAAAAAATAATTTTATTTTCAAAAATAATAATGAATATCAAGAAAAAATGTAATTTATTAAAAAAAATTATGTACCCTAAGGAACACCTTGTTATAGGTGGGTTCATGTGAGTAAGAACAAGTAAACATGAGTACATGATAGTACACATCATCAAATATAGTTACACCTAAGTATGCACTGGGTATATATAGGTAGATCTGGGTTCCCACATATACACATGAGTATACCAAATTACGCATGAGTACATGTAGGCACACAAAATTACACATAGGTACACATATGTACATATAGGCACTCGATGGTATATGTGGGGGTATATGGGTACACATGGGTGAATGAAACTATATAGAGAGACATTTGGGTATATGAAGTTACATCAGAGTATACAAACGGACCCCCCCCCCCCGGGTACACACAGGTATCCACATGTTCTCTTTGGAACCCCATGAATAGGTTGGTATATGTGGGAATGATTGGGTACCCATGGGTGTGGGTATAGTGGATTACACATGAGAATAGATGGGTAAACATAGGTACATCTGGGTATACCATATTATATGCAGCAACACAAGGGCACAAGTGAGTAGATGAAAGTATGGATCGTATGCATAGGTAAACACATGTAGAATCTGGTATATGTGGGGAAACCTAGGTATACACAATTATAATAGAGTATACAATCATTCACATGATAACATGCGGGTACAAATAGGTATTTGTGATTACATGTTGGAACATATAATTACGTATGGTTAAATCTAGTCAAATGTTCGTACACTTAGGTATACACAGGTAATTAGGGAAACATGAAGGTACATGAGAGAATAAAAAATTACACACTTGTAAATACAATTTCAAGTGGGTACCAATGGTTACACCCATGTAAAAATTCGAACATTCTTATACAAATTTCCACACACCAGTACACTAGGGTATACCAAGGTACATGGTGGTGTCATTTTGTATATACTGGAATATGAAAGTACACCTTGGCACACATGGTTAGGTACACCTAGTCACCCCTAGGTCGATGCATGTATATACAGGAACACCTGTGTAAATAAGGGTTTACAAAGGTCCACACAGGTTCACCCAGATCAACACAATACAAAAAGTCAAAAATGGATACACTTCAATACACCAACGTACAACTGAGTACACCTTGGCATATTTAGGTATAAAAGGTTGAATACTGGTACACCCATGTGAACCTAGGCTCACATGGGTATATGAAAGTGAACCAGTGTATTAATTAGTACATGTGGGAAAATGGGGGTGAAATCAGGTATAAATTTTATCACCCATGTACACAAAAAGTAACAAATAAGTATAATAGGTGTATGTGGGTATACATGGGTACACACTAGTACATATAGGTACATGAGGGTATCTATGGGTATATGTTGGTATACTCTTGTGAATACAAGTGTGCACTGGAACACTCATATATATTTGGTTAAACTAGAGTATAAACATGTGTACTTGGGAACACCTGGGTATATGTATGTATAAATGGGTTCACTTTGGTAAAAACGGGTGCATGCAAGTCCTCGCTGGTTCACTCATGTGCACACTGATATACCTGAATACATGCGGGTAAACCATGACTATAGTAATCCATACATGTCATACATAGATATTGCAAATAAATAGATGAATATTATTTACATAACCTTTAGATACAGACTACAATTGATTAGGTCGACTATCATTTAAAACATAGAAACATATAAAACTGGTTTATAAAATATCTACATCATCTCTAACTTATTCATTCATAACTATCACCATTCTTAGACATATCATACATAATTATTTTATTTATAACATTGGGAAACGAAACATAATAAGGGGTGGGATATGATACTTAGTAAGTGTAATTAAGGGATATATAAATGATCATATAATCATAATATGAGAATAACAGTATAGAAACATGATCTTAACATTTTAAAAATCATAACCTGAATATTAAAGATCATAATATTAAGTCATCGAATATATCCTGGTAGTTCATAAGACATGAATCATAATGGAATCAAAGAACATGATCCATGAAATCCTAACATTGGCACACTACGGAAAAATGGTTAATAGCGACGGGGTATTTGCGACGGGAATTATTCCCGTCGCAAATACCTTTCACAAAGGAGTATTTGTGACGGGCAACTATTCCCGTCGCAAATAATCTGTTATTTGCGATGAGTTTTTTTACCCGTCGCAAATAGTTTGGCGCGAAATGCGCGCCAAACCGCGCAAGTTTATTTGCGACGGGGATAGAACCCCGTCGCAAATAATCGGCGGTGGTTAAAGACTATTTGCGACGGGACTGCAGTCCCGTCGCAAATAACCGTTTTAATGCCGCCCATAATTAAATGCGGTCAGGGTTATTTGCGATGAGGTTCTATCCCCGTCGCAACTAACCGGCGGCGGTTAAAGACAATTTGCGACAGGCCTACCGGCACGTCGCAAATACCCCGGCGGCAGGGGATATTTGCGACGGGCCCCGTCGCAAATAACCGTTTTAATGCCGCCAATAATTAAATGCGGTCAGGGTTATTTGCGACGGGCCCCGTCACAAAAATCGTTATTGGCGACGGAAAACCCGTCGCAAAAAAGCCCGTCGCAATTAATCCAACCTATAAATACTGCCAACCATTACAATTTCCCCACTCTCAACTCTCAACTGTTCCAATTCTTTCACTCTGAATCTTTTACGACTTTCAGTTGTAAATTTTTTTTTTCTGACTTCGAGGATTCAGTTGGTGGTGTTCTACAATTACAACGGCTCGACATTGACATCAAGTTTAAGGTTTTTATCTGAATTTTAATTTAATATTTATTTTATTTATTATATTTATTTAGTTTATATTTTTAGATTTTTTTTGATTTCTAATTAGAAATAATTATGAATAAGTATTAATAATTAATAGTAATTAGAGACAATTAAACACTAATTAATTTAAAATAGTTAGCTGTAATTACAATTAATTAGCAGTAATTATGAAAAATTAAAATTAATTTGAATTAATTAATAATTGTTAGAAATAATTAACATTAATTAGTAATAATTTATAATAATTATCAATAATTAGTAATAATTACTAATAATTAGTAATAATTAATAATAATTCCCAATATTCAATAATTGCTAATATTTGTCAATATTTTTTCCAATAATTACCAATATTTACCAATAATTGCAAATAATTGTCAATATTTACCAATAATTAGGAATAATTACCACTAATTAAGAATAATTATCAATAATTAGGAATAATTACCAATAATTAGGAATAATTACCAATAATTAGAAATAATTACCAATAATTAGGAATAATCACCAATAATTAGGAATAATTACCAATAATTAGGAATAATTACCAATAATTAGGAATAATTACCAATAATTAGGAATAATTACCAATAATTAGGAATAATTACCAATAATTAGTAATAATTACCAATAATTAGTAATGATTCGTAATGATTACCAATAATTAGGAATAATTACCAATAATTAGGAATAATTACCAATAATTAGAAATAATTCATAATAATTAGGAATAATTAACAATAATTAGGAATAATTACCAATAATTAGGAATAATTACCAATAATTAGAAATAATTACCAATAATTACCAATAATTACCAATAATTACCAATAATTACCAATAATTAGTAATAATTTCCAATAATTCGTAATAATTTCCAATAATTAGTAATAATTATCAATAATGAGTAATAATTTCCAATAATTAGTAATAAATAGTAATAATTAGGAATAATTACCAATAATTAGGAATAATTAGTAATAATTAGTAATAATTGGTAATAATTATCACTAATTACCAATAATTAGTAATAATTACCAATAATTATTAATAATTAGAAATAATTACCAATAATTACCAATAATTAGTAATAATTAGTAATAATTACCAATAATTCGTAATAATTAGTAATAATTACAAATAATTACCAATAATTACCAATAATTAGTAATAATTAGTAATAATTACCAATAATTAGTAATAATTAGTAATAATTACCAATAATTAGTAATAATTACCAATAATTAGTAATAATTAGTAATAATTACCCATAATTACCAATAATTACTAATAATTAGTAATAATTGCTAATAATTAGTAATAATTACGAATAATTAGTAATAATTACCAATAATTAGTAATAATTAGAAATAATTACCAATAATTAACATTAATTAGAAATAATTACCATTAATTACCATTAATTAGTAATAATTACCAATAATTACCAATAATTAGTAATAATTAGAAATAATTACCAATAATTACCATTAATTAGAAATAATTACCAATAATTACCATTAATTAGTAACAATTACCAATAATTACCAATAATTACTAATAATTGGTAATAATTACCAATAATTACCAATAATTACCAGTAATTAGTAATAATTATCAATAATTAGTAATAATTACTAATAATTACCAGTAATTTCCAATAATTATTAATAATTAGTAATAATTAGTAATAACTAGTAATAATTAGTAATAATTCATCATAATTAGTAATAATTACTAATAATTAGTAATAATTACCAATAATTACCAATAATTACAAATAATTAATAATAATTAGTAATAATTAGTAATAATTAGTAATAATTAGTAATAATTAGTAATAATTATAATAATTAGTAATAATTAGTAATAATTAGTAATAATTAGTAATAATTAGTAATAATTAGTAATAATTAGTAATAATTAGTAATAATTAGTAATAATTAGTAATAATTTGTAATAATTAGTAATAATTAGTAATAATTACCAATAACTAGTAATAATTACCAATAACTAGTAATAATTACCAATAACTACCAATAATTACCAATAATTATTAATAATTAGTTATAATTAGTAATAATTAGTAATAATTACCAATAACTAGTAATAATTACCAATAATTAGTAATAATTACCAATAATTACCAATAATTAGTAATAATTAGTAATAATTAGTAATAATTAGTAATAATTAGTAATAATTAGTAATAATTAGTAATAATTAGTAATAATTAGTAATAATTAGTAATAATTAGTAATAATTAGTAATAATTACCAATAACTAGTAATAATTACCAATAATTACCAATAACTAGTAATAATTACCAATAACTAGTATTAATTACTAATAACTAGTAATAATTACCAATAACTACCAATAATTACCAATAATTATTAATAATTAGTAATAATTAGTAATAACTAGTAATAATTACCAATAACTGGTAATAATTACCAATAATTAGTAATAACTACCAATAATTACCAATAATTAGTAATAATTACCAATAATTTCCAATAATTACCAATAATTACCAATAATTAGTAATAATTACCAATAATTACCAATAATTAGGAATAATTACTAATAATTAGGAATAATTACCAATAATTACCAATAATTAGAAATAATTACCAATAATTAGGAATAATTACCAATAATTAGGAATAATTACCAATAATTAGGAATAATTACCAGTAATTAGGAATAATTACCAATAATTAGGAATAATTACCAATAATTAGGAATAATTACCAATAATTAGTAATAATTACCAATAATTAGTAATAATAACATTATTACATTATTAGTATATTTTATTATTAATATTAAAATAATATAATTTTCTATATTATATACAATTCTCCTTTCATCTTTGTGTTTTCTATCTCCACATGTAATATTTGCATGTGGAGACAGAAAACACACAGATGAAAGGAGAATTGTATATAATATAGAAAATTATATTATTTTAATATTAATAATAAAATATATTAATAATGTAATAATGTTATTATTCCTAATTACCAATAATTACCAATAATTAAGAATAATTACCAATAATTAGGAATAATTACCAATAATTAGGAATAATTACCAATAATTAGGAATAATTACCAATAATTAGGAATAATTACCAATAATTAAGAATAATTACCAATAATTAGGAATAATAACATTATTACATTATTAGTATATTTTATTATTAATATTAAAATAATATAATTTTCTATATTATATACAATTCTCCTTTCAGCTGTGTGTTTTCTGTCTCCACATGTAATATTTGCATTCTTTTTCAAAATTATCAACCTACTCACCAATGGAGAGGTGAAAGTGAAAGCAAAATATTACATGTGGATACAGAATGTTAAAAACACAGATGAAAAGAGAATTGTATATAATATAGAAAATTATATTATTTTAATATTAAAAATAAAATATACTAATAATGTAATAATGTTATTATTATATAATTAATATTTATGAAAAAATAATATTAGTATTATTAAAATAATAAAAAATTTATATAATATTAAAATTATCAATATTTGTAACAGGTTTTGCTTTATTCTCAACATATTCAATTCTTAAAGGGTCAATTTTAGGTCTATCTCGATAAAAAGTTTGCGTTAGTCGTGTATGATGTAAACTCTATAATTATCCTTGCTTGAGTGTTTTTTCTAACAAATTATTCAAAACCAGTAATGCTTTTATATTTTATAGAAAAATATGGAACAACGAGGTCGTTAATAGTCATTATTAGATGACCGCATATGGATAAATCAACGTAGAAATCCAAACGGTTCTGTTTTAAATCCAGTATATATAGAGGGTGTGGAGACTTTTTTATCATTTGTGGCATCAAATCCAGAATTTGTTTTAGAAGGAAAAATAAAACGACCTTGTAGAAAATGGGCATTGAGAACGTTTGACACGTTTGACAAAGTGGGGGGACATCTCTTGCATTTTGGTTTTCAACCAGATTATGTTTTTTGGTATCGACACGGTGAATGCAATTCCAGAGTAGGTGATACCAACTTGATTCCGGATCCATCCCGGTTTCAAGATTTAGTACATGATGTTGCAGGTTCATCTGTTCAACTTACAGAAACTCCGGCTGATATAGCTTCAAATCCTAAGTTGGCACCGTCTGAATTTTATGAGTTGTTGAGGTCTGTTGAGGATGCATTATATCCTGGCTACAAGATGAGAAAATTAGAAGCAGTTGAAAAATTTATGGCTATCAAATCAGATAACGGAATGTCAAACACCTGTTTTGACCAGATATTTTCTTTGCTTAAAACACGGTTACCTGAAGGAAATGTTTTTCCTACAAATTACTATGAGAGTAAGAGGCTGGTTCGAAATATGGGACTTACTTGTCATAAGATTCATGCATGTTCAAATGAATGCATTTTATATTCTAGGGAAAATGAGTCGTTGGATAGTTGTCCCACATGTGGGAAAATGAGATATAAAGAAGGGCAACATGGGAAGTCTGGTTTGATTCCTGTAAAACAGATGAGATATTTTCCTCTTACGTCCAGACTTTAGTGTTTATTCATGTCTAAGAATACAGCGACAATGATGTCATGGAATAAAGCGAATATTTCAACTGATAAAAGCTTGAATCATCCAGCCAATGGTGATTCATGGAAACATTTTGATAGAGTGCATCCATCCTTTGCTTTAGAAGCTAGAAATGTTCGACTGGGCCTTTCCACTGATGGTTTCTGTCCGTTCGGATCTTATGGTAGTCAATATTCATGTTGGCCTGTTTTTTTTAACTCCGTACAATTTACCTCCATGGATGTTGATGAAGGATCAATATATCTTTTTGAATTTACTAATTCCAGGACATCCAAAGAAGAATATTGATGTTTATTTGAAACCATTGATTGATGAATTAAGTTTATTGTGGAGTACTGGTGTCAGTACATATGATGTTGCTACGAAACAGAATTTCATACTGAGAGCAGCATTGATGTGGACAATTAGTGACTTCCTGGCTTATGGGATTTTATCTGGATAGAGTACACATGGTCAGAAATCATGTCCTTACTGTATGGGAGAGAACAAAGCATTTATGATCATTCATGGAAATAAACCTTGTTATTTTGACTGTCATCGCATATTTCTTCTAGCTGATCATCCTTTTCGCAGAAACAGATCTCATTTCAGAAAAGGAACAGTTGAAAGGGATGGACCTCCAAAAATGCTATCAGGTTCGGAGTTAAAATCAGTTGTATTTTCATTACCTCCCATCACTTTTGGTCCCACAATAAACCAATAGAAAATTTCTGGTTTTGGGAATGAACACAATTGGATTAAACGTAGCATATTTTGGGATTTTCCATATTGGTCTGATTTGTTGGTCCGTCACATGTTGGATGTCATGCATATTGAGAAGAACTGTTTTGATAATTTGTTTCATACAGTTTTGGATATACCGGGAAAGAGCAAAGACAATGTAAATGCATGTTTAGATCTTGCCCAAATTTGCAGGCGTCCAGAACTGGAACTATTTGAGAATGTCAGAACAGAAAGGTTACTGAAACCAAAAGCAGCTTATATACTATCTAAAGAAAACCGTTTATTATTTTGTTAGTGGATTGCAGATTTGAGACTTCCAGATGGTTGTGCTTCCAATTTTGGTAGATGTGTAAAGAATGGTCATATTACTGGATTAAAAAGTCATGATTGTCATGTTATAATGGAAATACTTCTACCCATTGGATTAAGAGTTCTGTTGAATTATGTGATTTGGGATTCCATAACAGACATGTATCATTTTTTTCGGGAAGTTTGTGCAGCTACAGAAGATTATGATGCTCTATGCAAACTTGATGAAGATGTTGCTGTATTTATATGTAAACTGAAAAATATATTTCTGCCATCTTTCTTCGACTCAATGGAACACTTGATGTTACATTTTCCATATGAATCCAAATGTGGAGGTCCAGTACAGTTTCGATGGATGTACCCATTTGAAAGATGCATGAAAAAATTGAAAAGAAAAGTACATAACAAAGCATCTGTTGAGGGATCTATTGCAGAAGCTTATTTGCAAGAGGAAATATCTTTTTTCTGCTCCCATTATTTTGAATCTGAGTATCCTTAAAAACACAACCGAATGGGACGGAACGAGAGGAATATTGATGAAATCGACAATCAATTATTTGTTATCAACTAGCCAGAGCTTGGTTTTGGTGGAGTTTATGAACACTGGCTTTCAGATGATGAACATCACAGAGCTCATACGTATGTTCTACTCAACTACGAAGAGATGAAATCAGTTGTACTGTAAGTGTTTATATCACTTATTCTATCATTTATGTTACAGTAAATAACTTTGTTTTTATAGGTTGTATGATAATCATATCAAGAAACAAATTCCACAAATTACAGCAGCTGCTCTCGAAGAACGCCGACAGAAAAATTTCTCTCAGTGGTTTCAAAATATGGTAACATAAATTCTTTATCTTTTAGAAACTCATTCAATGTATAGTTTACTATATTGATAATTATTTCACAAATTTTCAGGTGTCTTGACATGCTGATAAAATTGACAAACGGCTGTGTATATTGAGTAACCCACCGTCCAAACTTGTTAAAACTTATAATGCATATGTGGTAAATGGATTTCAATTTCACACACATGCATATGGGGAATCAAAAAAACAATGAAAAGTGGAGTTAGCTTGAGAGGATCTCATCATCGAGAAAATGAAGTTGACTTTTATGGCATACTTGATGAAATCATTGAACTCTGTTATCTTGGAAAACATTACATAACCATGTTTAAATGTCGGTGGTTGGATACAGAGAGAGGCGTGTGTGTTCATCCAACTCATGGAATCATCGATATTAAATGTAAAAGTGTTCTTATAGTAAATAAACCATTCTTATTGGCTCAACATGCACATCAAGTTTATTACATAAAGTACTGTGCTACATCAAGAGACTTGACTGATTGGTGGAGTATAATAAAAATCAAAATTCGAGACAATCATTTTAGTCAAAGTGAATGTGCTTTCACTGATATGAAAAGAATTGAAGTTTTTCAAGAGAGTACTCAAAATCAATATTTTTTACAAAGAGACGTGAGTATCGATGACGAAACCCCACATTTAAGAGTCGGTGATGATGATGATATTAATGATGTCACATATGAATTTGAAATGGTAAGAGATGAATAAATTGGAACTCGAATGGATATCGATGATGTTGAGGAGGAATATGAAGATGAAATTGACATATATGAAGATGATGATGAATATGAACACTGATATAATTCCATGGTAGTTATATACAATCATAACTAATATATATGTATATATAATAGTAATTATCAATTATTTTCTAACAACATTAACATTTTCTGTTTCATATGGACGACGACACATTTTGTGAGTTGGCGGATGCTGAACTGCCTTTCGATGCGGATGAGTTGCTGGCAGATGACCCTCAGCCTGCAGGCGCTCCAGGGAGTACGCGGAGGGGGCGCGGTCTTGCACGATTGATGATTCCTGATCCCGTCCCCAAGCGACGTCCACATCTTGGGTTTTATCCACGCACACGGAGGTGTAATAACCTGTGTGATAACCTATGGATTTGACTAAGATTTCATTAATCTATTCACATAATAAATGTTTATTATTTTTACAGTTTTCCGCATATAGCAGTCAGACAGGGCAGCGCTATTTTTCGCAACTATTTCTCTCAGCCTTGGACCACATGGGAGCAGATTCCCATTGATGTGAAGCAGGCCATGTTCGGCCATTGGTTGGTACGTACGTAAATAAATAATTTTTATTTTGAAAATTATTTCATTTCTAACTTGATATTTTGATTTATTTGTAGGGTTTATGGTATCCGATCGAGGATACCATGCATGACGCCATCCACGAGGCATGGGAGGTGGCCATGCGTGATCTCTTTCATCAGTTTTTGCACAATTTACGAAAAGCTGCCATGAAGAAAGCAGGAGTGTCAGTTTTTGACGAGTTATGTAGAGAACACCGACCAGAGTACATTTCATCCCATGTATGGGATGGATTATGTGCGTACTAGTTGAGTGATGCCTTTCAGAGGAGATCATCGGTGGGGAGGCAGAATCGGGGGAGATAGGAGGTGACTCATCGAGTTGGGAGTCGTACTTTCAGTACTCATAGACAGCATCTGGTACGCACATTATTTATAAATATTTTATATAACTATAAATATTAACAGTTTATTTTTTATTCTTATAGGCTGTCGAGAACCCCGATATTACGGAGTACGACATATATCAGAGGATTTATAGTGATCCTACTACTGGGGAGCTCAGAGGTGATCGTCAGCATCACATCATGGTCTGCATTATTTGTTTTCAAGTTTAAAAATTTACTGCATATAATATATTCACAATTTTAATTTTAAATTGCAATTATAGGAGTCATATGAGGCCACAGCGTCACAGACCCGGCCTGAGAGTTAGGCCGAGTCATCAGATCAGACCACTGGCCATCAGTTTGATGAGGCGGCATGGATGCAGGCCACCCAGTATGCCTTCAAGAAGGTCCGAGTAGTTGGTATCAGCTCTCGACTGACTCTCGGAGATTATTATGGTAGTGTTGCGATGTCGGTGTCCAGCTCGAGAGGAGCTCGTGCATCTTCTTCTACTACACAGTATGAGGATCAGTTGTGATCTCAGACTGCACTGATAGAGAGTCTCCGACAGAAGCAAGAGAAGATGCGTCAGTAGCAGTAGCAGCATGAGGAGGAGCGTCGACGCCAGCAACAGATGAGTCGGTGGCATCAGCAGCATCAGGAGCAGATAGAGTACATGCGCCGACTCACTCATGCTTTAGGGATGGAGTTTCCTCCACTAGCATCTGCAGATCCCCCCTCCCCCTCCCCCCTCCTTCATATTAGAGTTTGTTTTTATGTTATAAAGTTTGTTAAATCAAAATATGAATTTTTTTTCTATTCGTAGTTTCTGTCTCATTATAAAATATTAATAATATTATATTTTTTAAATAACAATATTAATATGAATAATAATATTATTTATATTTTATAATATTATATTATATATATATATTAAAATTTTATAATATTATAATTTAATTATATTTTTTGTAATATTAGAATTATTTTAATATTTGAATGTAAAATAATTCTATTATTTTTATATTAATTAAAATAACTTATTAATATTTTTTTATTTATGAATTATAATTCTAATATTATTATATTAATTAAAATCATTTATTAATATTCTATTATTTTTTATTTTTGAATTATAATTCTATTATTATTATATTAATTAAAATAATTTATTAATAATTTATTATTTTTATTTGTGAATTATAATTCTATTATTATATTAATTAAAATAATTTATTAATAATTTTTTATTTTTTATTTTTGAATTATAATTCTATTATTATTATATTAATTAAAATAATTTATTAATAATTTATTATTTTTATTTGTGAATTATAATTCTATTATTATATTAATTAAAATAATTTATTAATATTTTTTTATTTTTGAATTATAATTGGATTATTATTATATTAATTAAAATAATTTATTAATAATTTATTTTTTTTATTTTTTATAGTATTTGTGACGGGATACTATGCCCGTAGTAAATAGTATTATTATTATATTCATTAAAATAATTTATTAATATTTTTTAATTTTTTTTAAAAAAAATACTAATTGCGACGGGCCCGTTGCAAATATGATTTTAAAAAGTTTTCACAAATATACGGACTAATATTTGCGACGGGAAGGATCGCCGTCACAAATAATACCTTTCGCGACGGGCCCGTCGCAAATAATTGTGGTTGCGACGCCGTTTTCCGCGACGGGCTATTTGCGATGGGCCCACGTCGCAAAAGCCTATTAGCGACGGGATCCCGACGCAAATGCCCCGTCGCAAATGCCATTATTTCCAGTAGTGGCATAAGAAATTTATTTGTGGCAAACACATAAGCATAAAAAATCATTTCATTAATATTCAAGTCTCTTTTCCAAGACTATCATTGTGGAATGGTTTCACTCCCCAATCCATCATAGTATTCAAGGTTTACTCTTAGAACTATCATTATTTATAGAGTATCTTACTGAATTGGGTTCACTCCCCATTCCAGTCATGTTTATCTCATGATATATGAATCTATTCCCAATGCATTAGAGGGAGATATAGGTATCACCCATCACATAATGAAAATCATACATATGTGTTTCACAATATCATAAAGAATTAATCATATCATAACTCAAGAAAATAAATGTTTTTCATAAATTTTTTATTATAGCATAACCCATGGAAAATAAATGGGATTCATAAACATTTCGTTATTTCATTACAGAATAACCCATGGAAAAGAAATGGGTTTAATAAATTTTATTTCATCATATTCATAAACCATATAGATAAATAATAATGTTTTTATCCTTGGATCATATCCCAAATAAATAATTAGTGAAATATGGGATTTTTTTCCTTTATGAATAGAAATACCATTAAAATAACATTAAAACATTCTTGAAAAAAATACCATTTAGAATTTAAAAACAATTATAAAGAAACTATGAAAATATAATGGAAATTTTTTCATTCGAAAGAATCATGTAAATATGTAAAGGAATCTTAAAACAAATATTTTTTCATGAAAATGGTAAAATATTTTCATTATGTATAAGTTAAAAAAATTCCTTTTATACTTGTTTAGAAAGAGTCACAAAGTACCTCATTTAGAAAAAAATAAATCATTGAAATTTTTAAAAAAAATTAAAAAATGTGTAAAAATAAATTAAAAATCATATAGGAATAATAAAAACCTTCTATCTATTTTCTTATAAAACATGTATAAGGAATAAAATGAAATTTGACCGAAGAAAAAAACATAGAAAATTTTTCTATGGAAATATATTTTTGATATATTGAGTACATAAGGTGAGAAAAATGAAAGGAAAACATGTATTTATAATAAATTACCTGATGTAAATAAAATTCATGAGTTTCTTGTGAGATTTAAAATAATATTTCATCATTATAAACTTAATCATAAACAATCATGATAAATAGAGAGATTGTATTATAAAACCCCTAACCTCAAGTATCGCATTCTTAAAAATCACTCCAACCTCCTGTATAATAAATTTAAATTTATTATAATTCTAGAGAAAACAAATTTTATTAATTATAATATCATATATTGTCCCACTAAAACATTTTAACTTCCCATTTTACCAATAATTCCTTATCAAAATTGTTATTTCTAGGTGTTACCTATTTTGTTTGTCATGAGTATTTTAGTTTAGTAGTTCTGATACATGTACATTTATCAACAATATTAATAATTATTCACATATATATGTATATATATTATTCATTATATATATATATTTATATATTTATATTCATCCATAAAATTCAGAGATAATAAAATGAATTACACAGTTCATTGAGATGTTAGTTCATGCGTATGCATGAACAATGTTTTTATTTTTTGATTGAAAGAAAGGAAAAAAATAAAATAATAATTGGCCATTAAAAATAATTACTATATAGTAAATATCATATATTATTTCATTAAATTAATACTCATTACTATCTAGTTAATATATAAATGAAAAATGAATCATTTTGCTTTGTGTATGTGGTAGTCCCACATAGGCATGAGCGACGTCATCATTTCCCAAATGATTGTAAGGTAAGATGGTAGATACTATATTATAATTTAATAAATATATCTGATTAATAAATATCATATATAAATAGTAAACCCATCATATTAACCATATATAAAATATGATGACAGAAATTGAATTGTATCGCTACATTGAGATGGGAAGTCGTACATACACATGAGCAATACTTTCACTTCTCTTTTGATAGGAAAGCGAGTTTATAATGGAATTTTAATTATCTCAATGAAATATAATAATATTTTTGGATAATAAATTTATTATTTTATGATAAATATGATAGCTTCAATGTTTGTAAAGAAGAGTATAAAATAAAGTGACCGGGTAAGGCGGTTACATCTTCTTTGAAATGACTCCTTTAGATCTCCTCTAAAGGGATCTATGATTGGTCTTTTGGGAAGGGAATAACATCTAGAATATTTATATCTATGTTTATAAGATAATTGGGTACATTTTGGTTGAGATATAAGGATCAATTTGGTTTAAACAAGGGATGGAGGAAGTTCCCTTTTATAATTGAGGTGAGGGACACTTTTAAAATTTCTCAAGAGATAGAATTATAATTAATTTATTATCAAGAAAAATTAATCCAAATATATATTTATTTGAATATAATGTATTATATGGTTTTAATAAAATCAACCAATAGAATTTAGATATGTTTTTTTATAGTTTTAATCCTTATAATTGTGATTAACCCTTAGTTAACCAATATTATTTTCACTATGGAAACGAATTTTCAATATTAAAGGGTTTTAATTTTTAATTATAAGGTACAAGATGGACCATAAATGGAAATTTTTTGACATTATAAACCATATTATATTCAACTTGCCTTATTTTAATATTTTTATCCTATTTAAATAATCTAATAAATTTTTATTTTTTTAAATATCATTATTGTCAATTTGGACACTATTCATTTAATTAAACATTAAATAAATAAAAAAAGGGGTAATTTGAATTTATTAAAACTCCCATAATATGTCCTATAGATATATAAAATTCATGGGTGATATTAAATCATTCAAATTATATCACATTTAATATTCTAAAAATCATTTATTATATTTTTTTATTAAATGTGTAAATACTGCATTGGGGTTTCCTAGTAAATTATGGTCATTATATAATTACCAAAAATTAAAAATAAATTTATATCATGAAAGTAATTTTATTAAGATAAAAATAAACACATATATTCTTCTATAACAAACATTTTTCATTATGTGGAAACATAACACATATTAAAAACAAAGAGAGTGACATTTTGCCAATTTTTTTATTATATAATATATAAATAATTTTCAAATAATATTTTCCAATAAACTGATTAATTTATTGCCTAATTTGACAATTGTAGAATAAAATTCATCCAATAATAATTATATTTAAAATTTATGGTCTTATAACTTATTTTTAATCAAGATTTACCTATATTACTATTCATCAAGGTTATATATTTTACCACAATTACTATTCATATTGACAAAAAGTAAATAACATTCTACTTACCAAATTTGAAAAAAATAATTATAAATATGTAATTATTTTTATATAATTCAGTACATATAAATCCTAGAAATTAATGTTAAATTATGTGTGAAAAATGTGACAAAAAACTCTTTTAACAAAAAAAATACATTTTTAAGCATAAAATAAGATTTATTAATATTCCATACATAGAAAATTTTGTTTTCCATATTAAAAACATTTTATAAAGTAAATAATATATAAATTTTAATAAAATAATTTAATAATAGGGATTAATTTAATTTATTAATATAAAAATACATTTCATGCATAAAAATATTTTTTATAAAAAAATATCACTTTTATTTTCAAATAATTTTTTAACTTAATTCTAATAAATTTATAAATAATGAATTAATATTATAAATGTGTTAACCATATATTTTTTATAATTTAATTTTTACTAGACACACCCTCCAATAAAATTTCTACGTAATTAGAGACACATGATAATTTAAAAATGTTGTGCAGTTCATCTAAACATGGTATTGCATGTAATGCATGGTTTGGAAGAAATAAAATTATTTAAAGTGAAATATTTCATTAAAATATCAATTTGTTAGATCTAATAAACCTAATTAAATAAATATATATATATAAGTGGGTTCACATGGTTACGCCCTAAAAGTATCAGGTTACATGTTGGTACACATGTATTCATCCATATATACATAAGAACAACTCCGTACATTGGCGTATATATATGTATAAATGGGTACTTATAGTGGAAATTAAGTGCTATTGGGTATATTTGGGTATCACCTATTACATACTATTGACGCTCCTTTCGTCATAGAGTCTAAAGACTGGAAAAGGGGAATATCTTAGCCCAAAGTGATTGAACCTTTGAAAAAATCTAAAAAAATTGAAAAAGGAATGAATAAGAAGAACATTGCACAAGGGCCGTGCAAGTTCTACCATGGTTGCACAAGTACACTTGCGCGCCACAGTATTGGTCGCGCAAGTCACTTGCGCGCCCTAAGTGATAACAACCTAGGGTCTTCTCCAGCCTATAAATACCCCCGGTGGGCCCCCCATTTTTGGAGAATTTTTTTCCAGAATTCAGATACAAATCTTTGAACTCCCAAGTCACTTCTTCAAGTCTTCCAAACACTTATAAGGTAATTATTTACCTAGAATGGAAGGTCTATACAAGAGTAATAAGGTCTAAGTGTAAGAAATCACTAACACTTGCGCGCCTAATGTGTTTTTACCCTTAATGGAAATGAACATACTTGCACGCCTCGTTATCTATTCATTAAAACTTGCACGCCCCTCTTCTGGAAGTACCTTAGGATAATTCTAAAGGCTTTGGTCAAGGATCTCCCATGTATTACCCTAAGGGCTGCAAATCGCGTAAGTACCCATGTTCCGTGCAGGTATACCTACGTGGGCAAGACTTGCACGCCCACGCAGTGCCTGCGCGCCTGCCAGGACTTGCGCACCCCTATCTTTTTGGGTGCCCTTCTTTCCCATTTAACCCCTATTATACCATTCCACCTCTCCTATTCAAGATTCAGTCTTCAAGACATTATTAAAAGCCATTTATGGCATGTTTTCTTGATTGACTTCCTTATCCAAAAGGAATTCTGTGGAACAACTCTCAAAACCTAGTGATTTACACATCTTTATGTCACTAAAATTAGAGATTTCATTAATTCAACCTCATCCTTTAATATGAGAGAACCTTGTTATTGGGAATCCTCCTTAGGAGTAAGCCCCAAGTCCTCATTAATCTGGGCCTCCTTTTCATGAGTAATCCCCATTCATAATTTCCATTAATCTGGGCCTCCTTTTCAGGAGTAAGCCCCAGTTTCAAATACTATTAATTGGGCCTCCTTTTCAGGAGTGTTCCCCAGTCATAATTTCCCAAATATGGGCATCCTCCTCAGGAGTAAGCCCTAGTCCCCTAATTTGGGCATCCTCCTCAAGAGTATGCCCCAATCAGAATTCCTTTAATATGAGCATCCAACTCAAGAGTAATCCCCAGTATTAAAGTTCCCAAATATGGGAATCCTCCTCATGAGTAAGCCCCAACCATGGTTCTATTAACCTGGGCTTCCTTTTCAGGAATAAACCCCAGTTTCAAATCTAAAAATATGGGCATAACCCTTAGGAGTAAGCCCCAAGTCCCTTAATTTCTCTTAACTAGTCTAAATTTCCTTTTGATCTGGGATTCCTTCTCAGGAGTAAAACCCAATCATAAGTCCCCTCCTAACTTGGGAATCTTCTTTATGAGTAATCCCCAAGATTAGAGTATCCAAATCTCCATGAAGCACATATACATTTATGGACCCTATTCCTGGATTTCTTCCCTAAAGTTAATCTTAATCATCATCTATTTGGGCAGTCATACACACATAAGCCCCACATCATTGCATCTTTCATGGCACAATTGTCTGGTTTCACCAATACCTCTTGTTTCTCACACCAAGCATGACTCACGTGAGATTAGAGTGTAAAAGTAATCATGAAATCTTTCTTTCATCCATAAATCATGCATAAACATCATACTCCCTTACTCGAACTACGTGGGTTCTAATTCCTTTTCCAAAAACAAAGGATACATAGGTAGCCCATCTACGGGTACGATCCCAACTCTAAAATAATCAATGTACTTCTGAATGAAAATAAACTTCAAGTGCCGCACTGAGTGGCTTTAAAACCAGTATGGTCATCATAATGACCAAGAGACTTTAATGTATTGAAGGATACCATCTTCCAAGAATCTCTAAAAAAATAAAGATGATTCTCTGTCGATGAAGAACCTCAAATACATTTAAAAGATTCTCTAAATTTTGTATATATCAATCATTGATTGTCAGATCTAAAGGAAAGCCCATTTTATACTTGGTAATGTAATAAGGATTCACGAACAAAACTTAAATCTATAATGAGAGTCCCGGAGTAGACAATAATTCCCCTCAAAAGGGTGTGATGAGTCCGACCTCCCATCCTCTCGACCAATGAAAATTCCTAAGCCTCATTAGTCCACAACTAATGAGCTCCTACCTTTGGAAAGTAGGTTCAAATGGATATGGACTCATTGGATGTTTCTGGTTCTACGAACAAACCCGTTAGAAACTACTTGGAATGTTTGAACCTTTAATCAATGAGGTCATCCCCAATTCCAGAGGGAAACAAAAAATGGTGAACCCGACGTGAATCCTTAACCAAGTTAAAATGATGTTTTACTTATTTGTTATGCCCCTATTTAAAACTCAATGAGAGGGCCAACAAAAACAATCATTGACATATGTGCTCATCCAAAAGATGTAGTGGCTGAATTTATCTTGATTAAGTCTGTTATATCAAACAAGAACTCTTTTCAAAGATTTTCTTCATTCTATGAAATGGCTGCTCTCAATTTCACACTTGTGAAAACCTCTGCTGCAAATGCCACTCCTGCTACTCCGGCTGGATCGTCATCCGCTCTGAGGATGACATCACCTACTCAGCATCTTCAATGCTGGGTATCAAATGCACTGGTTAAGGAGTACCATCAAAATGGTACTATTCCAACTTTGGAGGCTGCTTGACGAGCCCTCCAAGTGAACAATTCACCCTGGTCGTCCAGACAGCGATGGCCAGTGATCAAGAAACAGGCGGTGGTAACCACCATCTCCAACCGTTTCAGGTCTTTATCCCCAGAACGCAATCACCATTCACTCCCATATTCTGGGGAGGTGAATGAGCAGGCCCCTCAGGGCCTTAATTCAAGTAGATAGGTGTCCTTTCCGAGGGCTCCCACCAACAATCGCCGCCAGACTCGTGCGACAATGCACCCTCAACATGATGAGGGTACCAACTCCAGGCGTTCGGCTCAGGTTCCTCGAACCCGAGTAGGCAAGATGAATCACCAGAGGAGATAGCCGGTTAACAGTGAGCAGGTTCTTATCTCTGCCGTTTCCGGAGAAGTCCACCAACCTAACATGGTGGCAAGCAACGAGCGGGCACATACACCTATCCGTTTTAATTCCGCTGTCCAGCAGACTCGTCTGGTAGCATCACACCAATCCCGCCAGGCAATTCCAGCGGAGTAATATAGGTAGGAACATACACCTGTTTATACATCACCAGCTAGTCAGCAGGCTCGTCTGACTACATATGATGGATCTCGTCAACCACGTTTGGAGAAGTGCAATCAGTAGGCACATACACCTGCTAGCATTGATCAATCCTACCAACAGTCTCGCTTGGTAGCAAACGAAGAAGTCAGTCGGAAAGCTCCAGCGACAAACAAGAGGCAGACTCAAAATTCTACCCCGATACTTCAGTACTATCAGGATTCACTAATAGGAAAAGGGGGATAGGATCAGGAACACACACCTACTCCAAGCACAAAATGGACGTATATCCCCGTTCTGGCAGCTGAATTCACCAAGCACATTCTCTCAATGGTGAAAGAGTTGAAGTGAATCCCTGCTCATATTCTGGATGCTAGCCAGGATATTATAACAGCTTCAGCAGCATCTCAGGGAAATACACATAAATCTATCCGTACCAGTGGAGTGACACATCAACAATTCACTCCGGAATAGACACACACACCTGTTCCAATCCAAGAGGGTTCTGGGGGCGTGCTCCCCCATATCATACGGACAACCAAGTCAGGAATATACACCTGATTTGAGTAGAGAATGTCAGCCTAACCTAGCCATCTCCCCTGATCAGGCACATACACCTACTCAGAGCTACCACTTTCGTCAACAAGTGGTTTCCAAGGCGAGTAAGAAGGAGTTTAAGAAGAAGGCCCTCCCAAAACAGCCAAGAGATCATGAGCCAATCTATAACACAGTCTTGCTCGATGCTGGAGTTTTTGAAGCCCTCAGACAGTTATCTGTTGAAATTCAATATTCTACTCCATCATTTCCCAATAGTGGGAACATTAATTCTGAAGATCTTCAACAGACACTTCCTTATGAAATATTTCTTCGTGACAATTCGGTCGATCTCGAAGTTTCATCTTCAGATGAGAGCCACATGAACCCTCTGTGTGGTCAGGAGACCAAAGAGCAAGAGATATCATATTTTTCTATAACCCACCATGGTGGTCCTCCCCATGATGATGAATTTCGCTGTGAAAGTCCTCTCTGTAGTAGTGATGCACATTGCCCAGAAAATGCTCCAGTGGACAATGTAGTGCTGAGAAAGCCCTCTTATCTTGAGGCTCTTGCAAATGCGAAACCAGACATGTCTGATGCTTCATCACTAGCAGGTGAAATAATTTCTCAATCGGATGATAGCCCAGGGTGTAGTTCATTCTTTGAACCACCCCTAAGTCATGCATCATCTAGTTTGATCAGTGATTTCTCTACCAATCTTGTTGAATCCGATGAAGCAACAAGGAAGAACCAGCTCTGGTCAAATAAGGTAGAAGAATATTCATTGAATGATAAAGAGGAAATGCTGAACATGAGAAAACAATGAGCAAAAGGTGAAGTGCCAGTCATGTTTTGGCCTCTGGATGACTCTCAGTATGAAATTCCAGAGATGTTGACGGAAGATGGAATTCATGATATTTGTCTCAACATATGGAAAACTCTTTTTTAGTTCAAAAAGAAAGTATTATCTTATGATGGATATGAAAATCATGTTAAGATAATAGAAGGGTTACAATGTCAGATTTATTTGGAATCTCTATCAGTCTCTCCGTATCCGAAGGCTGAAAAGCAGTAGAGAGAGCTTCAGCGTTCATGCCTTGGCGCACTAAGAAGATTGCGCCAGTTAATTGACAATGCCCCATCTGGTATTCATGTCAGAGGATGTGGTGCTCATGGAGCACTACATTTCGCTGTGATCTCCTATCAGCAAAGCCCACTGAAAATGGTCTCATGAAATGTTATTTCCCATGGCCGGCCACAGTCAATGGGTTTTGTTTGTAATCAAAAGCTTGCCCAAGAATAGGCCTCAACTAGTTCTTCTCAAAATCAGGAATACATAGATCAATTTGTTGAATTACTCCTACATCAAGAAAACTAGAATATTGAATAGGCCTCTTGTATGGAGCAAGCACATCATCAAGTGACAGAAGTGTCAAAAATCATCCAATGGTCTTTTGAGCCGGGTGATAAAAGTGGATATCGATTGATTCATCCAGTTAATTTCCGGAGCAAGGTCCATAAGATTAGGAGAGCTTTTAAGAAAGTCTCAGATATAACATGTCAAGAGCCACCCTATCTTGCCAGACTAGGGACTCTTTTAACCCAACCCTCAGAATCAACAAATAGGATTCGAGGAGTTGAGAAAGAACAGTAGGAATAGCCCCAGTCCACTAGACTGGGGACTTTTTCAAATCATCAATCCCCCCTCAAAGAAAATCGATCTTCTATCGATTAGGGAAGAAGCCACAAGAGGAACGAAGAGCCAAATTATCAGGAGATTCTCTCCAAATTACGGTTCTCCAAGAAGTTCCTGAGGGATCGAATCAACAAAAGGCAATGTCTCATCAAAGACATGGAAGGAGAAAATATCGCAGGAATGCCGATAGGAGGGATGCAATGTATTATGCATCAATCAATGTTATCAATGTCGTTGTTTCTGATCCACCAGATGAGGCTCATTTAGAGGGATTAGATGAAGAGGTTCCTACTTAATAAGTTGTACGCACATACACAAATGAAGATGGTGTGCGTACACGAAATCAAAGGATTAATCAGAACCTAGGTAATCCTTCATGTAACCCACTTCCCCCTCTCCGAAAGGGATCAAACAAGGGGAAAGTAAAGAATCAGGTTACATATCCTTCCTCTAGAGAAGGCCAATCGCTCTCACTAGAGCAATGATTTTCGCAACAGGAGGAAGAAATGAAGGAATTGAGTAGGATGAATGCAGAACTACTTCAGGGTAGTCTTCCTTCTAAACGTGCTGGAGTCAGTCAGCCAAGGGAGTTTGTTGCAGCTACTGAGATGGATCAAGAATATCATCCTTTATCAGTACACTCTCACAGGTCTAATCCTACGGGTCAAGTGCAAAAAAAATTGGCAGTGCTGCCATCAGTTGCAGTACCAGCTACCATACCTATCCAAGCTCCAGTCAGTGCACCTGTTCAGGTCCAAGCTCAGCCGAATATTTCTCAAAAGTTAATAACTACTATTGAGTCATTAACAGCTCGGTTGGAAGCTATGGAGGGAAAGTGTGCTCAGGTTCAACCAGAAAATAGGGCTTACCCTGAATGGGTAGATGTAATCCCTCCCCCATAAAATTTTGGGAACCCTATATTCCCTATTTTCAATGGATCAGGCGATCCTGAACAGTATTTGACGCATTACATGTCTTGATGTTATCCTATGATGGGAAATCCGGAGTAGTAAGAAGTAGTGAAACTCAGATTCTTCGTGCAAACCTTGCAAGGACCAGCCTTTGTTTGGTACACACGCTTGAAATCCTGGTCAATTACCAGATGGGAAGATCTCCGTCAACGATTTCTTCTTCAATTCAGCTCAACATTGCCAAAGACAATAGTTTTTGATCCTACAAACTGTAAGAAAAGGGGGAATGAAAGGGTCTCAGATTTCATTGCTCGCTGGAAGGTATTAACATATTCTCTAAGCTTAGCACTCCCTCAGGAATAATTGTTGCCAATCTGTGTGGAAAATTTACATGATGAGTTGTGCACACCACTGATCCTTGTGAATACACAGGAGGGTTTCGAGACCTTACTTCAATCGCTCAACGGATTGAATATTCTATTATAAAGACTAAGGCTAAATCTCGTGTAATTCCATCAGCTCCAAGAAGGGGAATGGGTAAAGCAGAAACTATTATAGTTATTCTTAAACAAGCAATTGTACCTGCTTATACTTCAAAACCTTCATCTTCTCGAAGGGCTCCACCTCCTGAGCGCCAACAACAGAGATCGTTTCGTCAAGATAATCAAATAGATCAAAGACAAAAACAATTTTAGGATTTGAAAAGAAAATTTTACTCTTTCTGAAATGAACAAGTTCCTGGTTATTTAATTTCATCTCTGGAAAATAATTTGGTTCAATTGACAATGCCCAAGAGGCCAAACAAGGAAGGAGATGAAGGTCGTCCCAACTATTTCCCGTTTCACCAGATGTTGGGGCATCCCATTCAGGAGTGTTTTGTTTTCAAGGACCTCTTGTAAAATATGGTCGACTCAGGACAAGTCAAACTAAAAGTATCTTCAGCCCAGGTAGCATGTGTTACTGCTATAGTTCCAGAGGAGGAAGGCGAGTGGCAAGAAGTCAAAAGAAAAAATGCAAAAAAATATGATGATTGGATGGTCAGAAAGACGATCAACTGAACTCATGCTATTTTTAGAACACAGTTTAAAAAACCAATTGTACCTTCTTCCATGAATGCCGCAGCAAAACCCTCTTCATCAGAGAGAAAATCCTCAAAGAAACAGCACAATTCCATGAAAGAGGAACAATTAGGAGAAGATGAGTATGTGTCAAAGCCTAAGTTTTCTTTAACTTTGACAGATTTCATGCCATCTACATCGACGCTATGGGTAATATCCCACCAAATGGAATAGCCTAAATAGGATAATCAGGCAGAGTCTTCATCTGATGAAGAGTTGATTTTCGGTTCTGTTAATATGATTCAATTAACAGATCAATGTGCTAGTTGCAGTTTCGATTTTGATGAGCTCGAATTCCCTATATCAAATAGTGGAATCATAGGAAGTTCCAGAGGCTCAGGACACAGGGAAAGACATGGATCTTTCAGAAGCCACTATTCCAATTCTACCCCTGCTAGAACTGTGTATGCAGCAGAAACTCGTGGCAGAGCCCTTTAGCGAGCTCAATAAGAACAAACAAGTTCTTCCACCAATAGCAAATTCAGTCTTGGCACAGTTATTATGGAAGACCAGTTGAAGGTTCCATATTCTTACTCTCTGTAAGTAAATGGATCTAATTAGTCTAATCTTCCAAATCCAGTAATATTTCCAACTCCTATCCCGATACAAGATGCATCAAATTCCAAAGCATCATCTTCCAAGACACCTGCTAAATCACATGTTCCTGTTGGGAAACACATACCTTTGGATCAAAATTATGATATATTGAAACACCTGGCCCAAGTACCGGCCATGTTATCAATTATGGATGCCTTGAATTTATCAAAGGATCTTCAGGAAGCACTCATTGAGGCTTTGTCAAGTCCTCCAGAGTTTGAAACTGAAATTGCTGCAGCTGAAGTCTACCACATAGAGAATAATCTTGTAGAATGCCATGCAGTAATATCTTTTAATGATGAAGATAAAGATGATATCATTCATGGATATATTAGAACTTTGTACTTATTTGGAAAGGTCAATGGAGTAGATGTCTGAAGAGCTTTCATTGATAATGGTTCAAGAGTCAACCTCATGCCCATTCGTACTCTTCATCGATTGGGCCTCACATAATCTGATTTATCTTCTTCTACCATGATGTTACAAGGATATGATAAAAATGAACTAGAAACACTGGGAGAAGTTACACTCAGAATTCAGATTGGAGATCTTGTATCCAATTCAGATTTCATGGTTGTTGATCAAGACTCAGCCTTCAACATCTTACTTAGAAGACCCTGGCTACATCATCATGCGGATGTCCCTTCAACATACCATCAATGTCTCAAATATTGTTTCGACGGTCAATTTGGGACATTATATGGTGATAAGGCCCCATTAAAGACATGTGAGCCTCAATACATTGAGGCGGAATTCTATCACATGAAGGGAAAGGATAAATCCACAACCAGGGAGATTACCAAATTTAATGATCCATATGGTTTGGAAAAGATTCCAGTAAATCCATTTGCACATGTGAGTATAGATTATGTGTTTCCTATCAGTCAAATTGACAGGATAGACCCAAATAAAAATACTCTTATGGAAAGATCCATAATGTCAATTACGACAATCGATCCAGACAACATGGGAGAAATTGGTGATCCTCCAGGCAATGATGAAAGCTCAAGTGGAGATGTCTTCGTTTCATCTACTGAAATGCAACAAGTCTATACATCGCCAACCAGGCCAGAAGAAGTGATAGCGACGTCATAGGTGAACAATGATGTTGATTCTCAATCCATCATCTCCTCTTTATTACCCAATGAAGACCCTTCATCACCAATTGGGTCGGAAATGGAAGCCTCTTCTTCAAGATGTTCAAGTTTTAACATCTCTTCTGATCATGGAAATTTTGCTTCATCATCTACTATGCAAGTAGAAATGGAAAAAATAACACATGTTGAAAAAGGAGAGGAAGATCTCAGGGATTCTCCTCCAGCATTTGAAGAGGGTATCTTTACCACCGTGGATAAACTCAGAGAAATAAATCTGGGTACAAAAGAAGATCCACGCACCACTTTAATCAGCGCGGCCATGACTCTTTAATAGAAAGAGATGTATATTTCCCTTCTAAAGAAAAATAGAGATATATTTTCTTGGAACTATACAGAGATTCCAGGGATTGATTCTGATGTTTCCACTCATTGTTTGGGTATACCAGAAGAACATCGAGGATTTAAGCAAGCCGCGAGAAGAATACACTCAACTTATGCTTCCAAAATTGAAGATGAAGTGGATAAGATTATCAAAGCTAACTTCGTCATAGAAGTTCAATATACCAAGTGGTTGGCTAATATTGTCCCTGTGAAGAAGAAGAACATAAAAATTAGAGTTTGCATTGATTTCAGAGATCTTAATTGGCATTGTCCTAAGGATGATTTTCCAGTTCCGATTATAGAACTTTTAATTGATGAAATAGCTATATATAAAGCACTTTTCTTCATGGATGGATATTCTGGATATAATCAAATCCAAATGGATCCAGAAGATGAGGAATCCACAGCCTTCAGGGCCCCTTAGGGTGTGTTTTTCTATCGGGTAATTCCCTTTGGCCTAAAGAATGCAGGCGCAACATATCAGCATGCAATGCATCGCATCTTCAATCCCTTTTTAGGGAAGTTTGTTGAATGTAATGTGGATGATTTGGTGGTAAAATCAAAACAATGTTCTAATCACTTGGCTGATTTGGAAGTCATATTCTGCAAGCTTCGACAACATAATTTGAAGATGAACACCTTAAAATGTTCTTTTGGGGTAACCTAAGGAAAAATTCTTGGCTTTGTTGTATGCCATCGTGGTATTGAAGTCGATCCTGAGAAGACCAAGTCAATCCTTAGTATGTCACCTCCTCAAAATTTGAAATAATTAAGAGGACTTCAAGGACACTTAACCTATATTCAGCGTTTCATTGCCAATTTGGCAGGTAAAAGTTTACCCTTCACCAAATTGTTGAAGAAGGGAGTCACTTACCAGTGGATAGAAGAATGTCAAGAAGCATTCGATATTCTCAAGAAATACCTCTTGATTCCACCGGTAATCATGCCACTTATTGAAGGAAGACCACTTATCCTCTATGTGACAGCTCTAGAGCGATCATTGGGTACCTTTCCTGCTCAGAATAATGATGCAGGGAATGAAAACAACCTCTACTATCTCAGACAGACTATGCTTGAAGCAGAAACCTGGTATTAAAATATTGAGAAGTGATGCCTGGCATTGATCATTGCAGTTCAGAAGTTGAAACACTACCTGCAACATCATGAGGTCCAATTGGTATCTCGCAATAACCCGCTCAAATTCATCCTTAGTCTTCCAATGCTTACAGGACGTATGGAAAGATGGGCAGTTATTTTGCAGCAATTCGACATTTAGTATGTGTCTCAAAAGGCAATAAAGGGCCAAGCTCTGGATGATTTTTTTGCTGAACATACATTAGTGGAAGACACATCTTTAGATATTGATCTCCCTGATGAGGAAGTCTTCTCTATTCAGGATAGTCCTCAGGTATGGGAAATGTGTTTTGATGGTGCTTCCAGAAGTCCAACAGGGAAGAAAATGGAAAATCCTAAATTCAAAAAAGCTGTCTTAGGAATGGTGCTCATTTCTCCCGAAAAGGCAGTGTTACCTTATTCCTTCTTATTGAGGGAATGTGGTACCAATAATGAAGCAGAATACCAAGCTCTCATCGCAGGCTTGGAATTCGCGCTTCAAGCACAAGTGAATCACTTAAAGGTGAAAGTTGATTCCGACCTAGTAATGAAACAAGTAAATGGGGATTATGCCATCAGAAAAGAAGAACTAATCCCTTTTTATTATTACTTCAGAGATTTAATGGCGGAATTCATTTCGGAACCGACATTTTCTTATGTCCCAAGATCACAAAATGCTCAAGCTGATTCACTGGCTTATATAGCCACAGCTCTGGCAGATCCAAATTGGGACGAGACAACCATCAGTATTGCCCAACATCATGCAATTTCACCTTATGTTCGAATCAGAACAGAGTAAATTAATGAAATTAGTCCAATTCCTGAACCGTATGGTCATACTATACGATGGATGTCACCTATCATGGAATACCTTCAAAATGGAATACTTTCACCTGATAGAGCCGGGAAAAAACAAATCTGGTGACGTGTGGTCAATTTTACGCTTTATGATTGCCCATATCACCTAGAGAAAATTCTCTACAAGCATTGTTTCGATGGAGTTATCATTAGATTCATTGATGGTGAAGAGACAATGTCTATCATGAAAGAAGTGCATGCAAGAGTCTGTGGTGCCCACCAATCTGGACATAGACTGTCTGACTAGATTCGAAGGATTGGGTACTTTTGGCCTTCAATGATACAAGATTGTGTTGATTTCAAAAAGAAGTGTCATTCATGCCAAGTACATGAAAATTTCATTCATCATCCTCCAGAGTTTCTTCATACAACTAAATACTCATGGCCATTTTCCACATGGGGAATGGATGTGGTGGGACCTTACCCTTCAGCTATGGACAAGCAGTTTAAGTATATTCTTACTGATACTGATTTCTTTTCCAAATGGGTAGAGGCAATACCTATTAAGGAATTCAGTTCGAAACGCATTGTTAGCTTCATCAAGTCTAACATCCTTACCAGATTTAGTGTCCCTCATACCATATTGACAGACAATGGAACCATCTTCTGTTCATCCGAGGTGAAGAAGTTGTATCAAGAATACAACATCAAATCCAACCATTCATCTCGGTATCATGCAGCGGCCAATGGCCAGATAGAATCCTTCAATAAGACTCTTTCAAATATACTGCAAAAGATGGTGGATAAAGATATGAAATCATGGCCTGATAAACTCTTTAATGCTTTATGGGCTTATCGGACCACCACCCGCACTACAACGTAGTAAACTCCATATTCATTGGTATATGGACCGGAAGCAGTCTTGCTAATTGAAGTTCAACTATCCTCGCTCAGAGTAGCCATTTTTGATCAGTCATCTACAGATGAGAAATCTCAAAAGAAATTGAATTAATTGGAATGGTTAAATGAGAAAAGATTGTGCACACTGCACCACATAAGAGTTTATCAGAATCGAATAGCACGAGCTTTCAACAAAAAAATTCGTCTTCATTCATTCACTTAGGGAGAATTGATATTAGTTCTCAGAACTCCAATGATTCCAGGAAAGAAACCTCCCAAGATTGAGCCAAAATAGGAAGGACCTTACTCAATACATAATGTCTAATCCAATGGAGCTTATTCTTTAATCTCAGTGGATGGAGAACTCATCGCTACTCCAACCAATTCTAGATTTCTGAAGAAATGTTTTGTATGAATACAAAATACAGACAGTCCATGCATACGATCTTAAACTATTTGCACGTCCCTTACATCCAACATGACATTAAACTGCACCATCCAGGGTCAATGCATATGACCTTAAACTATTCGCACTTTCGTCCAACATGATGTTAAACTGTTTCCCCCTTCATCATCCATTCTATATAACGATAAACTATATAGAAGTCCCTTACATCCAGTAAGACGTTAAACTTCATAACCAACGGTCCATGCATACGACCTTAAACTATTGGCACTTACATCCAACATGACGCTAAACTGTATCATCTCTTTTTCATCCAACATAATGTTAATCTATGAAAAAAAAGTCCCTAATACATCCCACATGATGTTAAATGGTGTACTCTTTTGTCCTCACTGCATGACATTAAACTGCACAGTCCCCCTTTTGTCCAACGTGACATTAAAACTGCATAGTCCCTTTAT
Source organism: Viscum album (assembly GCA_963277665.1). Lineage (NCBI taxonomy): Eukaryota > Viridiplantae > Streptophyta > Magnoliopsida > Santalales > Viscaceae > Viscum > Viscum album. The sequence continues at coordinate 603,795,173 of OY728142.1, forward strand.
ATGGCCTACATGACATTAAACTGTGCATCGTTAGGGTTGTTGCTACCTCTTGTTTCTCACACCGAGTATGACTCAGATGAGCTTAGAGAAAACTTCAACCATAAAACTCTCTCTGGGATACTAACTGTGTGTAAGTCCCAACACTATTTTTTAGGTCGTTGTCCCCAAGGACAACTTGATCACTAATTTATTCTTTAATTGAACTACGCGGACTTTGATCCTTGCCTTCCAGGCTAGGTATGTTGGAAACCTCCCAAGATTCAAGCCCAAAACCAATCTCTTCACATCGGTTCACCTTCATCTCATACAATGTTGATTCGTGAAACTGCCTCCAGAATCAATATCTTTACATTGGTTCACCATCATCCTTGCTATAAGATGTTAAACTATACAATACTTTTTTCCTGTACGACAATAAACTACAATATTCTTTGATACCCTCACCTGAGAGGGAATCATTATTTACATTTATTTTCAATCATGTTATATTCAAAAGACTATGTAGAATACATTGCAATACCTGAACCTTTTATCTTGGGTTAAACCATCATTTCACTAAAGTCCCCTTTCACCCTTCACATGTACGAACCAAATTTGTACAGAGGGTATTTCTAGAACTATGTGGGCTTGATTCCAATCCTAATGGGATACATAGGAACGTTCGAGTGTCCCTCGAATCTAGCCCCAAGCCTTTTGGGCCTAACCCCAAATTCCACTTTCAGTCCCTTGGCTGAAAAGTCCCCATGAAATCACACACTGTGTATTTATTATAATGGTCTGAGCTCTATGACCCTAAACTAAGGTCTCCAATACTTTTGTCCCTCATGATGTTAAACTGTAGTTTAAGAACTATGTATGGATTGATTCCCATCCTTATGGGATACGTAGGGAAGTCCAACATTTCAATTCAGGACCGAGCCACAACATGATTATGGTTAGCATTGATCTGTGTATCTCTGCATACATTGGAAAATACCCATCATTATGTGTCATAATCCTAACCTTAAATATTTTATGATCTTCATAACCCTTTTCTTGACTTCTAGTAAAAAAAATGTCATATTTCTGAGAGTTCTTTTGCCTGACTATGCAGTACGTGCCCTTAGGTGGCCTTGCATAAGTAGTCAACATAACGGACCTGTCATCCAAAAGATACTATTATTTGACTATGCAGTCAATGCCCTTAGGTGGACCTGCATAATTGAACCCCCTAACGAGTTTTTCGGATACTGGTAACTTCATTCTTGGGAAGAAAGCCTCTTCTGTCCTTATTTGTCTTAAATGACAATATGTAGGGATCCGCAAAATATCCATCTTTAACATACTTGTCCCATATCCTTTTTCATGATTTGAAAGCATTCAAGTCTATGGTTTATATTCTCCTTCCCTACCTTTGGGTCAAACCTTTGTAGGACTGATATTCATCCATTTCTTCGATAATCTTGTTTGTAAATATCTTCTCCAAATTCAAGTACCTCTTTCCATACAACAAACTCTATATTTGGAAAATTTGAATCTCCATAAACGTTCACTGGCTTTTTTATTACGACCCATACTTTACATACATTGTTAATACTTCAAAATTGAAACACACTTATTACAACATATGACAAAACCACAAAGGACCGTATAGGTATAGTGTCTTTAGAAACTAGGAAACATAAACAACTGGTTCATAAATCTTCTACAGTGTCTCCCATTTATTTCATCATATCTAGGGTCCCTTTTAGAATATTCTACTTAATATCCATCTTCCTGACCTGGGAAAAAGAAAACATAAAAGGTTGAGCTCAAATGATCAGCAAGGGAAAATAAAGGAAATAAAAATCATATCATATCTTTTTGAAAATCATAACCTGAAAAAGAGATCATAATATCTTAACATGGAATAAATCATAGAAGTAAAAATGAGACCCCATAATCATAACATGAAACTTGAAACTTTGTGGCATGCACACATAATCATGGAAAATCATTTCTTGTTAGTCATGACTCATTGCCAAGACTATCTTAGTGGACAAAGTCCCTTTCTGAACCGAGTCACCCTCGTTCCAGTCCTGTTTCACTGAACCGGTATAACCTACCGTTCCAGCCATGTCTATCTCATGAGATATAAAATCTTTACCCAATGCATTGAAGGGAGATATAGGTCCCACCCATCTTATAATGAATCCTTTCTTATGTGTGCCACATAATCATAAACCATATGTCATAGCGTAACCCATGTAATAAAAAATGGGATTCTTAAACAACATGACATCATAAAACAATTCATATAAGATAAAGGAATTCATAAAAATATTTCCATCACAACATAATCAAACCAATGTAATAATAGGGATAAAAACAGAACCCTTTTATTATCTTAGATGGAAAATAATTTTGATAAAATACTTGAACTCCATTCTTGAGGAAAATATCCTTTCTACTTCAAAAATTTTTTTCCTTTCATAACATGTCATACGACTTTAAAATAAAAGAAGTTGATTAAAAATAAACTTGAAAACTTGTAAAGGAAGTTTCTTGGAAATAATGTTTTAAAAATCCATTCATGTCGTATAAGTTAAAAAAACATTCTTCGTACTTTTGTCAGAAAAGTCAAAAAGTACCTCGTACGAAAAACGACAAAAGATTCCTTTCATACATATTACTAAAAACTCACCGAAGGGTAAAAATGGATTTAAAAAATTGTAGGTGGATGGAAATAATATTACATATTGATGAAACATGGATGTGGATGATAAAATACACCCCAGTAAATAATTACGAATAAACAATCTCGGATAAAAATGAGATTGTGATATTTCCCTTACCTTAGGTCCGATTTGCTTTGTACGTGTCCGAAGCTCCTATATAATGGTTTAAATAATGTTATTGACTTATTCCAGAATCATAAATATTGATATGATATCATATATGGTCATATTCTTAGCTTCTTGTTAGTAATATTTCATTGTTACTTGTTACTCGGGTCTTTATTGCCTTTTGTTCTTATGCGTGTTTTGCCGAATAAATTCTTATTCTTCTTTTAAGGTTATGGATACCTTATATCCAGAATGGTATTAGTGTAACATATATCATATTTATTCATTCAATTCATTTATATAATTACTATGTAATGATGATCATGTAGAACGAGTCGCATCACATCGTGGAGACGGTATTCCGTGCGTATGCACGAGTGATGATATCGTTCCTATGATCGTGGAATTGTATTGGAGTATATATATATTATTTCAGTATCAATATTACTTTATAATAATCATAAATAGTTACTCATTACACCATTATACCCATCCTTGTAAGGTGATGGTGGAAAATAGATTACACCACGGCATGGAGACGGTATTCCGTACATACGCACGCGCGGTGATTTCATTTTTCCGTAGGATGGATAGAAGATGAATTAGGGTTGTTTCATATTTATAATAACATATCAGTATGTAAGTAATACTGATGTTATTACTTTATCATGAAACAACTAAAGAAGAAGAAGTTTAAGAAGAAAGAAATTGAAAAGATCGGTAATGGATATTACCTCTTCTTTGGAACGCCTCTTTGAATCCTCCACTTAGGGAACTAAGATTGGTCTTTGAAGAAGACCAAGACCTCTAGGATTATTCTAGGGAAGTGGAGAGGAGAAAATGGCAGGGGTTGGCCGAGCTTGAGTGCTCAAATTGGTGTGAGGAGGAGGGGGAGGAGGTGCCCTTTTATAAGGGAGGAGAGGGGCACCTTAGGAATATCTCAAAATATTATTTTATATTAAAGTCAAAATCGGTTTATAATGGTTACAAAGGGTCTTATTTCGAAGCTAAAGTGGGGATCGGTCGAAATCCTATCAACCAATAGGATTTAGACAAGTTTAGGGTATTATTTGAACCTTATCAATTAGATTTAACTCTAAGTTAAATAATTTAACTTTTACCATGTCTTTTTGTTTTCTTTCACTATATGGTTAATAAACTTACTATAACATGCCAAACGAACCCCAAATTGTTTATTATTAATATATATATCCTTATCTAAGTCATTTGGCCGAACCATAGATTTTTAGAAATAAAATAACAATTAATAATATAATATTTGATTTAAAAACTATTTTGTGTCAATTTTGACACTATTTGATATATGATTTTTTTGAAAGTCATAACAGAATTATATGTTCAAACCAAGTTGATTAAATCAACACTAATATATCATAGTAACCTAGAAAATTAGTGTAATTCATAAAAAGTCTCAAATTACATTTATTTGAGCATTTATAACATCAATTATGTTAACATTTCCTTAAAGGGTTATTACTGCATCATCGTTGTGTCATAAATAAATTAATTTATTTAAAGTCTAAAAATTATAAATAAAATATAATTATGTAGGAAATCTTTTTAGATTTCTAATTAATATTTATAGTCCAATTTATCTTATGTATAACCCCATATTAAAAATGTTTTAGTTATTAAACATTGATTTTAACTATTTTAACTATTCATTAAATAAAATAATATTAAATGTCATAATCTAATCCAAGTGGACCTAAATGGTCATATTATATTCATAAGGTTGTTTTTGGTAGAATTACACTTATCCAATAGAATTAGGACATGTGTTAGGGTAATAGTAATATCATATTTACCCTTAGTTACCCTATTTACTATTAACCGTGGTAAAAAAAGTAAAAAGTTACTATTCACCAAAAATTATTTTCATCTCATTGAACCACATTTTAGTCCGTGATATTAACCGTGTCTGTCGGATTTTCGAAATTCCATTCACAGAAGCGGTAAAATTAAGTTTTATGCAAAATTCAGTTTTTAACCTACAACTTAGTGGTTTCACTATTCATCAAAAATTAAAAGTTTTCAGAAAAATACCAAAATTTCACCCTAGGCTAATTTCGGTATTCCGAATCCAAAAATGAATTCCATTTTGAAAAATAAAATTCAAAAAATTTCAAAAATTGGTTATTACTATTCATAACGGCTAGTTTTAATAATATTTTAATAGCATATCGTTGTTTAGTGAAACTCGGTATTGCGTACGACGCAAGCTATCGAGGAAGGTCGCGATTGCGTGTAAAGTAAGCCAAGCAAGTGTGTAGTGAAAGATTCCTTTGAACAAAATATTACTCATAAAAATCTCGGGTGTTACATTCTACCCCCCTTAAAAAGAATTTCGCCCTCGAAATTCGTCACTTTGTAACAAACAGATGAGGATACTTCTCCCTCATCATATCCTCAAGATCCCATGTAGCTTCTTCTAATTGGTGGTTCCTCCATAAAACTTTCACCAATCGAGTGGTCTTGTTTCGTAGGACTTTTTCGCTACGATCCAGAATCTCTATCGGCTGTTCTTCATAAGAAAGATCTTGCTCCAGCGGTACAACTTCTGAGTTGAGTACATGTGAAGGATCAGGTATGTACTTTCTCAGGAGAGATACATGGAACACATCGTGAATTTGAGAGAGATTCGGTGGAAGCGCCAATCGGTAAGCTACCTTTCCAACACGATCCAGTATTTCGAAAGGACCGATATATCTAGGGCTCAACTTCCCCTTCTTTCCAAATCTCATAACCCTCTTCCAGGGAGATATTCGTAAGAACACTTTATCACCCACTTCAAACTCTAGGTCTTTTCTTCGGTTGTCGGCATAACTTTTCTGTCGACTCTGAGCTGCCCTTATGTGTTGTTGAATAGATCTGACCTTTTCTGCCATTTCATCAACGAGATCAGGTCCTAATAGCTTTCTTTCCACAACTTCATCCCAGCAAGTTGGAGTCTTGCATTTCTTTCCATAGAGAGCTTCATAAGGATCCATCTGAATACTGGAGTGAAAGCTATTATTATAAGAAAATTCCACCAAAGGTAGGTGTTGATCCCAACCTCCTTTGAAATCCATAGAGAAAGCTCTCAACATATCTTCTAGGGTTTGAATTGTTCTCTCAGACTGACCGTCTTTCTGAGGATGATAAGCAGTGCTGAAACTCAACTCTGTATCCAGAGTATGCTGAAGACTTCACCAGAACTTCGAGGTAAATCTCGGATCCCGATCAGATATAATAGAAAGTGGTACTCCATGCAATCTTACCACTTCCTTTACATATATCCTGGCAAGCTGATCTAGAGAGAAATCCTCTCTAATTGCAATGAAGTGTGCAGACTTTGTAAGACGATCAACTATGACCCAGATAGCATTATTGCCTTTGGATGTTTTAGGAAGTCCTGTGACAAAGTCCATAGTGATGTTTCCCCATTTCCATTCAGGTATGGGTAATGGTTGTAACATCCCCTTAGACTTCTGTCTCTCAGCTTTAACTTGTTGACAAACCAAGCATCGAGAGACATATTCAGCAATATCTCTTTTCATGCCATCCCACCAGAAGTATTCTTTCAGGTCCCTATACATCTTCATGCTTCCAGGATGAATAGAGAATGAAGAACTATGAGCCTCATCCAGCAGCTCCTTTTTTAATTCGGGGATAGGAGGAACACAAACCCGATTCCTGAACTTTATTATCCCATCACAATCAAGGTTGAATTCAGGAACATTTCTCACCTTCTTTTGTAACTCGAAATCTTCTTTCTGTGCCTCTTTAATCTTCACATGTATAGATGGTTGAACATTCATTTGAGAAAGATAATATTTTTCCCCTTCCATTATAATTCCAAGATCCATCCTTTGTAAATCCATAAATATTGGATCTTTTGTGATCCTCATCATGGATAAACTAGCATGGTCTTGTCGACTTAATGCATCTGCCACCTTGTTTGCTTTCCCAGGGTGGTAATGGATTGAGCAGTCGTAATCCTTAATCAGCTCCAACCATCTTCTTTGACGCATATTCAACTCCTTTTGTGTGAAAATATACTTTAAACTTTTATGATCAGTATAAATATCACACCTTTCACCATAAAGGTAATGCCTCCAAATCTTTAATGCAAAGATTACCGCAGCCAACTCCAAATCATGTGTTGGGTAATTTTGCTCATGGAGTTTCAACTGTCGTGAGGCATAAGCTATCACCATATCATTTTGCATAAGAACACACCCCAATCCCTTCTTGGATGAATCACTGTAGATCACAAACCTTTCTCCACTACAAGGAAGTGTGAGCACAGGTGCACTGGATAACCTTCTTTTCAACTCCTTGAAATTCTCTTCACATTCCTCTGTCCAAACAAACTTAACTCCTTTCCGAGTCAACTTGGTGAGTGGATTAGATAATCATGAAAAATCTTTTACAAAACGTCGATAATATCCAGCCAAACCAAGAAAACTTTGGATCTCAGTTACTGTTGTTGGTCTCGACCATCTTTCGATAACCTCTGTTTTTGCTGGATCCACAGATATCCCCTCTTTTGAGATTATGTGACCCAAAAATGCAACTTTTTGAAGCCAAAATTCACACTTGGTAAATTTGGCATAAAGCTTCTCCTTTCTCAGGGTCTTCAATATAATTCTCAAGTGATCTTCATGCTCTTCCTTGCTCTTTGAATAGACAAGAATATCGTCTATAAAGACTACCACAAATTGATCAAGATATTCTTTAAAGACTCTATTCATTAGATCCATGAAGATAGCAGCGGCATTAGTAAGACCAAATGGCATCACTATAAATTCATAGTGTCCATACCTTGTATGGAAAGCCGTCTTTGGTATATCCTCCCTTTTGACCCTTAATTGATGATACCCTGAACGAAGATCAATCTTGGAAAAGTATTGAGCTCCGCGTAGTTGGTCAAATAAGTCATCAATGCGTGGGAGAGGATATTTGTTCTGGATAGTGATCTTGTTAAGTTCTCGATAATCAATGCAGAGTCTCATTGATCCATCTTTCTTCTTAACAAATAGAACAGGTGCTCCCCACGGTGACGCACTAGGGCGTATGAATCCCTTATCAAGATTCTCTTGGAGTTGCTTCTTCAATTCCTGCAACTCAATTGGGGCCATTCTATAAGGTGTCTTTGAAATAGGCAAAGCACCCGGTACGAGTTCTATTGAAAACTCAACTTCACGATTTGGTGGAAGACCCGGTAATTCCTCTGGAAAGACATCATCAAACTCCCGTACGATGGTCATATTCTTAATCGCGAGTTTCTCAACAACCATTTGAGATAAATAACCTTCATTTAGTGGAATCAATACCCATAAAATGGAAGAAATTTCCACTGGAAGGTTATGTTCATCCTTGCATTGATAGATGATCATAGATTGATCTGGAATATGAAATGTGACTTCCCTTCTTTGGCAATTGATATGAGCTCCGTATAAAGAAAGCCAATCCATGCCAAGAATCACATCAAATTCCACTAAGATTTGTAGGAAGCACTTTCCCACAAACTTCGATCGGAGAAGAATTATAAACTTTTGATGCGATTGATGTTCCATTAGGTGTTGTCACAGCTAACTCAACATCTAATTGTTGAGGTAATACGGTGATACCCTTAGAAAATTTTTCAGAAATAAAAGAGTGGGTGGATCCAGAATCAAATAAAACATTTGCTACTTTAGATTGGATGGTAAGTGTACCTTTCACCACATCGTTATCGTACTCCACATCGTTGATAGAAATTGCATGTGACTTTCCTTAGTCTTTAGCCTTAAGATTTTGTTGACGTCGACCATCATCATCAACCCTTGGATTTGGGCATTGATTGGCATAATGACCCATCTCCTTGCACTTGAAACATTGAAGTGTAGTAGGTTAATTCTGTGTATCCCTTCCTTTGTTTGCATCATTAGACATCTTCTTCCCATCATCGCGGCATTCAAATGCCCGATGACCTTCCTTTCCACATTTGAAACATTTACTTGTCCCTTTAAGACAACTCCCTCCATGTTTCTTTCCACACTTTGAGCATAAGGGAAAGCTCATCTTCTTTTCAGTGTGCTCTTTAGATTTTCCTTTAAATTCCATTTTCCTCTTCTTATCAAACCCATATGACTGATGGGTTACTCCAATCTCCATCTCGACTTTGAGAGCACATCGAACAATTTCCTCATAGCTATTGAAGTCCCTTATGGCTAACGCCCTTCGAAGACTTGGTTTTAAGCCACTAAAGAATCGATCGATCTTACTCTCAGGTTGGATAATAATACCAGAAGCGTACCTTGCAAGTCTTGTAAAATTTGCTTCATAGGTACCAACAGATTCATCATCTCTTTGCTTCAGTTCAAGAAACTCTTTCTCCATCTTTGTTCGGAGAATACGAGGGAAGTACTTATTAAAAAATAAGTTCTTGAACTCGTCCCATTACATGGACTCAATTTCATCCATTTGCCTCATATTCTTAATAAGATTCCACCATTGATCAGCATCTCCTTCCAAACGATACACTGCTAGGATGACTTTATCATGTTCAGAACATTGAAGAACTGAAAATATCTTTTCAGTAGTACTAATCCATTGTTCAGCAACTAATGGATCAGTAGACCCGCTGAAAGAAGGTGGACGCTGCCTCATGAAGGATTCAACAGAATGTTGCTCCTTCCTTTGCTCGTTTGGAAGTCCTGCATGATTCATAGATTGAGAAAGTTGTGTGAGCATGGCAACAAGATTTTGTATTCCAGCTCCCATATCGATTGGTTGCTCAGGGGGACAATCATTGCATTTCCCGTTGCATTCTGCATTAACACGATTCCTTCGGGTTCCAGCCATTGACTAAAACCAAGAAGAATAGTGTGAGCAACACTAATTATAATAGGAAAACCACATAATTAAGAATAAAATTTCACACTTAAGGTCTTATCCTAGGTTATTCATGGATATTTCTAAAACACTAATATTGTGCTCTATGCTTAGACATATCCTTAGGGTTCTTACTAAGGCTTTCAAATCCTAGTTTCCAAAGGTTGACTATACCTTTCCTCTGATACCAACTATAATGACCCATACTTTACATACATTTTTAATACTTCAAAATTGAAACACACTTATTACAACATATGACAAAACCACAAAGGACCGTATAAGTATAGTGTCTTTAGAAACTGGGAAACATAAACAACTGGTTCATAAATCTTCTACAGTGTCTCCCATTTATTTCATCATATCTAGTGTCCCTTTTAGCATATTCTACTTAATATCCATCTTCCTGACCTGGGGAAAAGAAAACATAAAAGGGTGAGCTCAAATGCTCAGCAAGGGAAAATAAAGGAAATAAAAATCATATCATATCTTTTTGAAAATCATAACCTGCAAAAGAGATCATAATATCTTAACATGGAATAAATAATAGAAGTAAAAATGAGACCCCATAATCATAACATGAAACTTGAAACTTTGTGGCATGCACACATAATCATGGAAAATCATTTCTTGTTAGTCATGACTCATTGCCAAGACTATCTTAGAGGACAAAGTCCCTTTCTGAACGGAGTCACCCTCGTTCCAGTCCTGTTTCACTGAACCGGTATAACCTACCGTTCCAGCCATGTCTATCTCATGAGATATAAAATCTTTACCCAATGCATTGGAGGGAGATATAGGTCCCACCCATCTTATAATGAATCCTTTCTTATGTGTGCCACATAATCATAAACCATACATCATAGCGTAACCCATGTAATAAAAAATGGGATTCTTAAACAACATGACATCATAAAATAATTAATATAAGATAAAGGAATTCATAAAAATATTTCCATCACAACATAATCAAACCAATGTAATAATAGGGATAAAAACAGAACCCTTTTATTATCTTAGATGGAAAATAATTTTGATAAAATACTTGAACTCCATTCTTGAGGAAAATATCCTTTCTACTTCAAAAACATTTTTCCTTTCATAACATGTCATACGACTTTAAAATAAATGAAGTTGATTAAAAATAAAATTGAAAACTTGTAAAGGAAGTTTCTTGGAAATAATGTTTTAAAAATCCATTCATGCCGTATAAGTTAAAAAAAACATTCTTCGTACTTTTTTCGGAAAAGTCAAAAAGTACCTCGTACGAAAAACGACAAAAGATTACTTTCATACATATTACTAAAAACTCACCGAAGGGTAAAAATGGATTTAAAAAATTGTAGGTGGATGGAAATAATATTACATATTGATGAAACATGGATGTGGATGATAAAATACACCCCAGTAAATACTTACGAATAAACAATCTCGGATAAAAATGAGATTGTGATATTTCCCTTACCTTAGGTCCGATTTGCTTTTTACGTGTCCGAAGCTCCTGTATAATGGTTTAAATAATGTTATTGACTTATTCCAGAATCATACATTTTGATATGATATCATATATGGTCATATTCTTAGCTTCATGTTAGTAATATTTCATTGTTACTTGTTACTCGGGTCTTTATTGCCTTTTGTTCTTATGCGTGTTTTGCCGAATAAATTATTATTCTTCTTTTAAGGTTATAGATACCTTATATCCAGAATGGTATTAGTGTAACATATATCATATTTATTCATTCAATTCATTTATATAATTACTATGTAATGATGATCATGTAGAACGAGTCGCATCACATCGTGGAGACGGTATTCCGTGCGTACGCACGAGTGATGATATCGTTCCTATGATCGTGGAATTGTATAGGAGTATATATATATTATTTCAGTATCAATATTAATTTATAATAATCATAAATAGTTACTCATTACACCATTATACTTATCCTTGTAAGGTGATGGTGGAAAATAGATTACACCACGGCGTGGAGACGGTATTCCGTACGTACGCACGCGCGGTGATTTCATTTTTCCGTAGGATGGATAGACGGTGAATTAGGGTTGTTTCATATTTATAATAACATATCAGTATGTAAGTAATACTTATGTTATTACTTTATCATTAAACAACTAAAGAAGAAGAAGTTGAAGAAGAAATAAATTGAAAAGATCGGTAATGGATATTACCTCTTCTTTGGAACGCCTCTTTGAATCCTCCACTTAGGGAACTAAGATTGGTCTTTGAAGATGACCAAGACCTCTAGTATTATTCTAGGGAAGTGGAGAGGAGAAAATGGCAGGGTTTGGCCGATCTTGAGTGATCAAATTGGTGTGAGGAGGAGGGGGAGGAGGTGCCCTTTTATAAGGGAGGAGAGGGGCACCTTAGGAATATCTCAAAATATTATTTTATATTAAAGTCAAAATCGGTTTATAATGGTTCCAAAGGGTCTTATTTCGAAGCTAAAGTGGGGATGAGTCGAAATCCTATCAAAAAATAGTATTTAGACAAGTTTAGGGTATTATTTTAACCTTATCAATTAGATTTAACTCTAAGTTAAATAATTTAACTTTTACCATGTCTTTTTGTTTTATTTCACTATATGGTTAATACACTTACTATAACATGCCAAACGAACCCCAAATTGTTTATTATTAATATATATATCCTTATCTAAGTCATTTGGCCGAACCTTAGATTTTTAGGAATAAAATAACAATTAATAATATAATATTTTATTTAAAAACTATTTTGTGTCAATTTTGACACTATTTGATATCTGATTTTTGTGAAAGTCATAACAGAATTATATGTTCGAACCAAGTTGATTAAATCAACACTAATATATCATAGTAACCTAGAAAATTAGTTTAATTCATAAAAAGTCTCAAATTACATTTATTTGAGCATTTATAACATCAATTATGTTAACATTTCCTTAAAAGGGTAATTACTGCATCATCGTTGTGTCATAAATAAATTAATTTATTTAAAGTCTAAAAATTATAAATAAAATATCATTATGTAGGAAATTGTTTTAGCTTTCTAATGAATATTTATAGTCCAATTTATCTTATGTATAACCCCATATTAAAAATGTTTTAGTTATTAAACATTGATTTTAACTATTTTAACTATTCATTAAATAAAATAATATTAAATGTCATAATCTAATCCAAGTGGACCTAAATGGTCATATTATATTCATAAGGTTGTTTTTGGTCGAATTACACTTATCCAATAGAATTATGACATGTGTTAGGGTAATAGTAATATCATATTTACCCTTAGTTACCCTATTTACTATTAACCGTGGTAAAAAAAGTAAACAGTTACTATTCACCAAAAATTATTTTCATCTCATTGAACCACATTTTAGTCCTTGATATTAACCGTGTCTGTCGGATTTTCGAAATTCCATTCACAGAAGCGGTAAAATTAAGTTTTATGCAAAATTCAGTTTTTAACCTACCACTTAGTGGTTTCACTATTCATCAAAAATTAAAAGTTTTCAGAAAAATACCAAAATTTCACCCTAGTCTAATTTCAGTATTCCGAATCCAAAAATAAATTCCATTTTGAAAAATAAAATTCAAAAAATTTCAAAAAGTGGTTATTACTATTCATAACGGCTAGTTTTAATAATATTTTAATAGCATATCGTTGTTTAGTGAAACTCGGTATTGCGTACGACGCAAGCTATCGAGGAAGGTCGCGATTGCGTGTAAAGTAAGCCAAGAAAGTGTGTAGTGAAAGATTCCTTTGAACAAAATATTACTCATAAAAATCTCGGGTGTTACATTTTTAGCACTAGGAAAGTAAATTTTTGAGAGTTCTTTTGCTTGACTATGCAGAACGTGCCCTTAGGTGGCCTTGCATAAGTAGTCTACATAACGAACCTGTCAGCCAAAAGATTATATTACTTGACTATGTAGCCAATTCCCTTAGGTGGCCCTGCATAATTCAACCCCCTAACGGGTTTGTTAAATAATGGTAACTTCATTCTTGGGAACTACTTCTTCTAATGACTTTTTAGCTCTTTTTCATATCATTCCTCAAATTCAAATTTTCTTAAGTCATAGTTTACAAATTTTCCCTCATACTTGAGTACGGTAATATATTTCCAGCTAAATTGTCACGTAATTGAGTCATTTTTTAATCCATTCGGTCAAAGCTATTTCGACCTTAAACATTAGCCATTTTATGTCCAACATGAATGACTTTAAACTGTCAGATTTCTTGTTTTTCTTTTCTCCTCAGAGTCAAATCCTCTTTTCTGTCCGGATCCAACTCTGAGGGGGAATTTTATTGATTCTCCTTTCATCACAGAGTCTAAAGACTGGAAAAGGGGAATACCTTAGCCCAAAGTGATTCAACCATTGAAAAAATCTCAAAAAATTGACAAAAGAATGTATAAGAAGAACATTACACAAGGGTCGCGCATGTTCTACCACGTTCGCGCAAGTACACTTGCGCGCCGCATTGTTGGTCGCGCAAGTCACTTGAACGCCCTAAGTGATAACCACCCGGGGACTTCTCCAGCCTATAAATACCCCTGGTGAGCCCCCCATTTCGAGAGTATTTTTCCAGAATTCAAATACAAAGCTCTGAATGCCCAAGTCTCTTCTTCAAGTCTTCCAAACACTTCTAAGGTAATTATTTTCCTAGAATGGAAGGTCTATATAAGAGGAATAACATCTAAGTGTTGGAAATCACTAACACTTTCATGCCTAAAGTGTTTTACCCTTAAGGGAAATGAACATACTTGCGCGCCTCCTTATCTATTCATTAAAACTTGCGCGCCCCTATTCTGGAAGTACCTCACGATAATTCTAAAGGCGTTGGTCAAGGATCGCCCATGTATTACCCTAAGGGCTGAAAATAGCTCAATTACCCATGTGCCACGCAGGTATACCTATGCGACCAGGACTTGCGCGCCCACACAGTACCTATGTGCCTACCAGGAATTGTGCGCCCCTATCTTTTTGGGTGCCCTTCTTTCCCATTTAACTCCTCTTATACCATTACACGTCTCCTATTCAAGATTCAGTCTTCAAGACATTATTCAAAGCCATTTATGGCATGTTTTCTTGATTAACTTCCTTATCCGAAAGGAATTTCGTGGAACATCTCTCAAAACCTAGTGATTTACACATCTTTATGTTACTAAAATTAGATATTTAATTCATTCAACCTCATCCTTTAAGATGAGAGAACCCTATTACTGGGCATCCTCCTTAAGAGTAAGCCCCACATCCTCATTAATCTAGGCCTCCTTTTCAGGAGTAAGCCCCAATCATAATTTCCATTAATCTGGGCCTCCTTTTCAAGAGTAAGCCCCAGTTTCAAATCCTATTAATTGGGCCTCCTTTTCAGGAGTAATCCCCAGTCATAATTTCCAAAATATGGGCATCCTCCTCAGGAGTAAGCCCCAGTCCCCTAATTTGGGCATCCTCCTCAGGAGTAAGCCCCAATCATAATTACTTTAATATGGGCATCATTCTCAAATGTAAGCCCCAGTATTAATGTTCCCAAATATGGTCATCCTCCTCAGGAGTAAGCCCCAACCATGGTTCTCTTAACCTGGGATTCCTTTTCAGGAATAAACCCCAGTTTCAACTCTACAAATATGGGCATCCCCCTTCGGAGTAAGCCCCAATTCCCTTAATTTCTCTTAACCAGTCTTAGTTTCCTTTTGATTTGGGCTTCCTTCTCAGGAGTAAAACCCAATCATAAGTCCCCTCCTAACTTGTGAATCTTCCTTATAAGTAAGCCCCAAGAGTATAGTATCCAAATCTCCATGAAGCACATATACCTTTATGGACCCTGTTCTTGGATTTCTTCCCTGAAGTAAATCTTAATCCTCATCTATTTGGGAATTCATACCCACATAAGCCCCACATCATTGCATCTCTCATGGAAAAATTGTCTTGCTTCAGCAATACCTCTTGTTTCTCACACCAAGCATGACTCACGTGAGTTTAGAGTGTAAAAGTAATCATGAAATATTTCTTTGAGCCATCAATCATGCATAAACATCATACTCCCTTACTCAAACTACGTGGGTTCTGATTCCTTTTCCAAAAATAAAGGATACATAGGTATCCCATCTGCGGGTACGATCCCAACTCGGAAATAATCAATTTCCTTATGAATGACAATAAACTTCAAGTGCCCCACTGAGTGGCTTTAAAACCAGTATGGTCATCATAATGACCAAGAGACTTTCATGTATTGAAGGATACCATCATCTAAGAATCTCTAAACAAATACAGATGATTCTCTATTGATGAAGAACCTCGAATACATATAAAAGATTCTCTAAATTTCTTACATATCAATCATTGATTATCATATCTAAAGGAAAGCTCATTTTATACTTGGTAATGTAATAAGGATTCACGAACATAACTTAAATCTATAAAGAGAGTCCCAGAGTAGACAATAATTCCCCTCAAAAGGGTGTGATGAGTCCGACCTCCCATCCTCTCGACCAATGAAAATTCCTAAATCTCATCAGTCCACAACTAATGAGAGCCTCCCTTTGGAAAGTAGGTTCAAATGGATATGGAATCATTGGATGTTTCCAGTTCTACGAACAAACCCGTTAGAAACCGCTTGGAATATTTGAACCTTTAATCAATAAGGTCATCCCCAATTCTAGAGGGAAACACATAATAATACACACGAATCATGTATTATGGTCTCTTATCAATCCATCAAAGTTCGAGTGCTCTACTAATCCGTATAGTAGCACTCGGGTTGAATCCTTGGTGATGGTACTATTTTTTGGAGTAGATTGTTTTAATTGTTTTTTAATGGAGGGTATGTTTGAAAATCATAGATAAAATGATTTATTTTAGAATATTGATTAAAAAATTTAATAATTATTTGGATAAGTTTATCATTAAGGAGTTGAGATCATGACATTCTTGAGCTTTAAAAAACACTTCATTAAATTAACATCCATTTCACTAGGTGATTTTGATTGAAACTCCCAATTGTTTTGGATTTAATCAAAGCCATTACTAGGGTTAAAATAATTATAAAATATAATTTATATAAGTTTAAATATTTAATGAAACCATGTGAATGTGTGGTTATAATAATCCATGGAATCCATTTGTCAAATAAAATGTTTCATTAATCCATTAAATATTTGTTTTGACATGCAAAATATTTAATCAAATAATGTTAAATGGGAAAAAGATCCCCATGAATTAACATACCAAAATTATGAATCACCCCAATGAGATATTTAAACAGACATTTCGGTGGTTAATAATATGGTATATTATTTTTAGGGTGATGAGTTAAAAATATAAGAAAAATAGCTGGATGAGAAAAGAGTTGTTTGTCGAACACACACACGAACACTGAAGGGAGTAAACACATAATTTTGATTGAATAGAAAATAAAAAGATGTAAGGGGTATTAAATGGATGTAAAATATTTTAAGATAATATATATTTTACAATAGAGGGTCGATGAGAATTAGATATGATCATGAAGAAACAAGCATTGATATTCAATTGAAAAGAAAAAAAACTTACATGATTATAAATGAAAATAAGGGAAAACCAATATGAAAAGAAGAGTGGAGGATAAGTCTATGTTATTGAGAAAAAATATTATTGAATTTCCTACTAGGACCATGGAAATGATATTTTCATTCCAAATATTCTCCTTACATGCTGATGTGTCATCCCCTTTTAAGGAGAAGAGGGGAGTGTATTTATAGCCTAAGGTGGTGGACAATTTGCATTCCAAACCTGCCACTAAAGTTCTCATGACCATTTAAACTTTTATAAATACTAATATAGGGAACTATTATTCTTAAAAGTTTTATATATGTATTTTGAAAATTTTCCCTCTATGTTTTGATGTCATTTCACTTTTATATCCAATGTTATGGCTCTTTTGGTAAACCAAGTGCTACTATCTAGAATTGTAATGATTTTTTCATGGTTTAAATGTGAATGCATTTCTATCTTTGAATATTACGTGAAATACAAGACATTTATTATAAAAATTATGGAACCTACATATTTATTTTCTCCCCTTAAAATTTTAGATCAATGGGTTCATTGGATTGGGATAAATATCTGGAATGGTGGTCTATTTTCAAATCGAATACAAAATTGTGTTCTTGACTTAATTTACCATTTGGGAATATTGTTTATTGAGGTGGAACATAATTTTATTTACAATATGTGATATGGTATCCAAGAAAATATTGTATAGTATAATCAAATTTGGGCTTCTGTATTGATCTTAGAAATTCAATCATCATGGATGGTCCAGTTTTCACCATTGATTTGGTGGGCCTTATTGAGTGGTACATATGACCCTTCAAATGGACAAATTAGCCAATTCCACTATTTAATGATTTGTTAAAATTTTAATCAGGTGAAATAAAAAAATTATCACATCATTTGGATCATTATATTAAAATTTATGATAAAAACATTAAACTATAGTGTGATTGAATGAATTCAAACAAATATCTTCTTATGTGTTTATGATCAAAACAAGAACATTGAATAGAAATTAATTATTTTCCGTAAAAAATTAGTTATGGGAGAAATGTAAAATAATGAATTAATATATAATATCCAAAAACAGTTAACGTATACATATAACTATACTCTAGTTATAACTATACTCTAGTAAAACTGTGTGTACTTATAACTATACTCCCAGTACACATTTCTACATATAACTATACTCTAGTAAAACTGTGTGTACTTACAAACACAAACGTATACATGGGTACTTACAGGTATATGTAGGTATACCCTATTACATGAAGCTACAGTAGAGTACACATGGTTATATCTGGGTATAAGTAGATAAACTTAGGTAAAATTGGAATTTCCAAGGTATAAATAATTATTCACCTGCGTATACAGGTGAAACGGGGAACACACACAAACGTGGAGTCACAAAAAAGTGAATGTGAGTATCCACAAGAGGTTTAATTGGGTATATATGGGAACACAATGTTATACACGGTTATACACTATTATATTTTGGAATATATAGTTACACCCAGGTATATACGATTACACGTTGGTATGTGTGAGTATATGTATGTACGCGTGGGTATACATGGGTCACACCTATATAACTAGGTACAAAAGGGTACACACGAGTTTATATAGTAATATGTGTGTGTATGAATGAATACCCATATACACTTCAGGTAACATTGATACACCTAGTTATACATGTCATCTTAAACAAACACATGTGAATATATTATTACATTGATGTACATGTGGGTACATGGAAGGGAAACTAGGTACAAGGGGGTGAAAATATGTACACCCAATTATATGTAGGCACCCATTAGTATTAAAAAGTATAAAGGGATACATTTATGTATATCTCAGTATAAATATCTGGGGACACATGAAAAACTTTCATGTTTGTATGGGTATAAGTAGGTATGTGGGAGAACACAAGGGTTAACCTGTTAAACATGGGAAAATTCCAAAGTACATGGGTATACACATATACAAATTAGAATATATGATTACACATTAGTATACATGGGTATTCACATATAAAAATGGGTTCACATGGGTAATTCTAAGAAAATTTGAGAATACACCGATTTACCATAGTCCACAAGAACATGATTACACCCAAGTACACATGGTTTCAATAAGGTTTACACATGGGTAAACAAGATTATACCGAGGTATACATAACTATAAATTTATATGAATGGGTGAAAATAAGTCCATATGTGAATAAATTCATGTACATTGTTTGGTACACACATGTACTCAAGGGTACTCATAGGCTTATGGGGGGATAACCTTGGTTTGCGTGAGTATATGTAGCTACTCCTGGGTGAACCCTATTACACAGTGGTACACATAGGTTCACCTGGTTTTATGAATGGGTATACTTTATCTCACATGATGGAAATAATGGCCATATTTGTGTAAACATGGATACATATGAGTATACCCTAGTATACATGGTTATACTCTGGAACATATAAATAAAATTAGGTATACACAAGTATAAAAAATATGAAATTAATGGTGGACAGTTGTGGTTAAACATGAATACACCTTGGTATATTTAGGTATAAGAAGTTACACTCAAGAACAAATAGGAAAAACTAGGTATTCACGATTAAAAACAAGTTTACAATGGTATAATGGGGTACATGTTGGTATCCCTAGGTATATTAGAGTATACATGGTTTCGTATTTAATGATTTGTTTCATTACAATTAAATTTTTATATATAAATATTTAATTTTTATGGGATGAGAGTATGTGTAGTTTTTAATTATTTTTTTCATTTAGTTTTTGGGGAAGTAAGTACTAAATTAAGGATGGTTCTATATGAGTTTGGTAGTTGTAGTTTTTAGTTAGAGAATAAAGTCATTTTAGGGTGGCCCTTCTATTGAAATAAATCAGTAGGAATCTATTTGGTAACCATTTAATTATTTATGGGTAAATACCCTTTGAATCTCCTCTATCCAACTAGTGGGTCTGTATTGGGTGGTCGGTGGGTACTGTGTACCTCGTACAGGATGACCAAAAACCTAATTGTGTTCTGAGGCGTTAATTTAGTGGGGCTTGATCTATAATTTTAGGGTCAAACACCATTTATTTTTACTCATGTTTTAATCATGAAAATTCATTTGGGTAGCCTTGTCCACCTTATCTCTCCACTTTAACCCCATTTCATCCATGTTGATCAAAGTCTCAACCATTGTTTTTTTGTCTAATTGAAATAAGGTAATATTAGACCATCATCTTTTATTAAACCATTTTCTTATTTTCATTTATTTTTATGTTTCTATCGAGGGATTTATGGATTATTCCACTAGGTAATGATTAAATTATCTCTTAAATGTAGATATATTTTGTGATTATTTGATAATTTTTAAGGAGGAAGAGTACAACTCACTGCTCACTATTTTGGTAGAGGTAAATCATACAATGAGTTTTTATAAGGATTCCATTAAATTGGACTAAAATTTTAGCTTTATTTTTCATTGATTCAAGTGAATTTTTCTAAAAGGGTTTCTAGACATAGGCTATGGACCTTTTTAACATCATTGGTCAGGGTTTACAGTCACAACATTACTCAGTCTATTTTTATTAGTTAGTCTACTCTACATTAAATTGGTTATTTAATTATAATTGTTTATAGATTAATAATAATGGTTTTTGGTTTAAGGTAATATGTCAAGATCTTGGAGATAATTGGTAAATAAAAATTTAAGTTTGTTAGCACAACAAAAGGATTAGTAGCACTGATATCAAGTTTAGTGGACCCTTTAATACTTAACCATCTATTTTGCATGCATGTGATTTCATAAAATTACTCAGGGTTTCACGATTTGAATTTCATATATAGATTTTTAGGGATATATAGGGGTTTTAGGGGGTTTTATGATATTTTATGGCTTTCTAGAGTATTTTAGTGTTTTTAGGTGCTTTTAGTTTTTTAGGATTTTTGGGGGGTTTTAAAGGGTTTTTAGGGGCTTTTAGATTTTAACTATTTTTAGTGTATTTAGGGTTTTTATGAACGTTTAGGGTTTTATAGGGGTTTTAGGTGTTTTATTTCATACTAGTGGGTTTTATAGTTCTTTACGGTGTTTAGGGTTTTAGTACACATTAGGGATTTAATGGAATTTTAGGGGCTTTAGGGGGGGTTCTGTTTTTAGAGTCTTTTAGGGGGTTTAAAAATGTTTAATGTCTTCAAGGACTTCTATGGTTTAAGGTTATTTTGGGTTGTTAGGTTATTTTGGGATTTTTGAGGTCTTTTACGGTTTTATAATCCATTATATGGATTAGGGGGTTTAGGGTTTTTACGGTGTTTTAGGTATTTAAAGTATTTTTATGGGTTTTATGAGTGTTTATTCATTTAAGGGATTTAGGGTTATTTAGGGTCTGTTAGGGGTATTAGGGGTTCTTAGGTTCAATATTATTTTATGTTGTTTTTAATGTTATTAGGTAATTTTAGGTATTTATGGTATTTTAGGGGTTTTCATGATTTTTTAGGGTTTTTAGGGGTTTTTAAGGATTTTTATAGTTTTTGTGTTTTCAGTTTTTTAGGGGTTTTCAGTGTATTTTATTAACCATTTAGGGGTTTAGGGGTTTATTGGTTGTTTTATGGATTTTTAGGGATTTATAGGGGTTTTATAGGGGTTTATAGTTTTTAGGGTTTTCATGGATTTTAGGGTTTTGGGATTTTTATGGTCTTCAAGGTCTTTTAGGGGTTTTAGGGTTTTAGTGGTTTTATAGTTTTTATGGTTTTTAAGGTTTTTATGGTTTTAGGGTATTAAATATTTTAGTGTTTTTTGGTACTTTTATGTTTTTTATAGATTTAGTGTGATTAAGGGGTTTATGGTTTTTTTAGTTTTTTACGTTTTTATGGTTTTTAAGGTAATTTTAGTGCCTTTTACAAGTTTTGTAGGGTTTTTTGGTCTTTTATGGGTATTAGGATTTTAGGGGTTTTTAGGGTGTTTTATTTTTTTGTGTTGAGGGTTTCTTATTTTTTTTATAATTATTATGGTTTTTCGGGAATTTAGAGTTTTTATGGAGGTTTTTGAGTTTTTATTGGGTTGGGGGATCATTAGTTTTTAGGAGGAATTATGGTTTTTAGGATTTTTTTGGGATTTTTTGATTTTTTTTTGTTTTTTATGGTTTTTAGTGTTTTCCGTGTTTTTATGGTTTTGAGGGGTTATAAGGTTTTTTAGGGGTTTTAGGGATTTTTAGGCGTTTTAGGGTTTTATAGGGTTTTGGTTTTTTCAGTTATTAGTGATTTTAGGGGTTTTGGAGTTTTTAATGGATTTCGGGGTTTTGACGTCATTTTTGGATTGTTTTAGCATTCTCAGAGTGTTTTGGATTTTATTAGGGTTGAATAGATTTTTAGGTTTTTATGGATTTTTAATTTTTATAGGTTTTTAGAGTGTTTGGGGTTTTTAATGGTTTTACTTGGTTTTAGGGTTTTTAGTATTTATTTAGGGTTTTTAGGGATCTAGGGTTTTACAGTTTTTAGGAGTTTTGAATAAATTTATTTCTTTTTACAATTTTTGGGTGTTTAGGGTTTGGTGGATGTTAGGGTACATAATGGTTTTTAGGGTTTTTGGTGTTTTAGGGATTTTTATGGTTTTTATGATTTTAGGTTATTTGGGGTGTTTAAGTGTTTTTAGGATTACTTGGGGGTTTATAGGGTTTTACGGTCTTTTAGGGGTTTTGGGGTTTTTAATATTTTTTAGGGTTTTAGGGTTTTTCGGATATTTAAGTAAGATTTTAATGTTTTTAATGGTTTTTAGGATTTTAGTGGTTTAAAGGTTTATATGGTTTTTAGTGGTTTTTATCATTTTTAATTATGCTTGGGGGTTTTTTGTTTTTTTTGTTTTTAGGGGGTTTTCGATTTTTTTTGTTTTTATGTTTTTTTGGGGTTTTAGAGTGTTTAGGGTTTTTAAGGATTTCAGGTTTTTAGGTTGCTTTAAGTACTTTGAGGGTTTTTTAGGGTTTTAGGGGTTTTAAAATTTTAGGATTTTATAAGGTTTAGTGGTTTTATGGTTTTGGGTTTTTAGGGTTTTTATGGGGTTTTAGGGTTTGTTAGGGTCATTAGAATTTTATGAGGTTTTAGGGATTTTAGTATTATATGGTTTTTAGGGGTTGTTTGTTTTTTGGGGGGTTTTGGGGTTTTTAGGATTGTACATATCATGGCATGGGGTGAGGATAGAGCTCAGAATTTCACCCCCACACCCCATCCATCATGATCCTTTGGAAATGAAATCGATTAATATCATTATCTCAAGGTGGAAATCAAAAGAAATTCCTATTCCAAAAAGCTACAAGCTCGACAAGAACTGACTTTAAGTAAGTCTCAGAAGCGCCACACATAATGAGGGAAATCCATTGAAGGACTCTTAAGCCAAGAAAATGAGAAGATTCAGCATGCTTCTCGCTTAAGAGAATCCAATCACCAAGTATTGCTAATGGTCTTAGAAATAATTAGTTTGCATGCACTATACATCATACCCAGCTCACACTCAAATAGAAATTAAGGAGATCATGAAAGTGGATATAGTAGAACAAACCATAGAAATACATGATCAGTCCCATCCCATAGGTATGTGTAAATGTTTAACACAAAATTCCCCCATAAGGACAGATAATTTGGATGGTGGCACAATAACAAGAGAATGGGAGAAATCGTAGCCAATAGGGTTGGGGCATTTTTACGTTAATCACCCACCAAACAAAAATCTACCTTTTCCCATATAAGGTGGACATAAAAAAGAGTGGTCTCCCATTTTTTCATATCTCATGCCTCATTTCCTCTAGAAGTTAGGCTTATAGAAAGGTTGTATAGAGGTTTTATTCGATTTAGAATTTACCAAAAATCCCAAAGAGGATCCATGAATAGAATGAGAAAATATAATAAAGGGTAGGAACAACCCTACCATTTAGCAGCTGGTATACCACACACAATTTGTTATTCATTGGTAAATATTGTGGACATCAATTATTTGATCCACCAAGAAAATGATACAAATGAATAAGAGAAACGATATGATGGTTCCATTCGGAATCTAATCCACACTAATAATGAAGGTGTGCGTACTTGGACCCAGTCAGCCTTCCTAAATTTTGGTGTTCCCCTGATCAACCCTTCAATAATTCCTCAACCAATACCTAATATAGGAAAGAATAAGAACGTGGTTGAACATGAACCTCCTCCTCCTCCCAGTGATAAAGAGCTCCATAAGCTGAAAAATTATTTTTCTCAATAATTGGAAGAGAAGAAAGAGTTCAGGTGAATCAATGCTGAATTACTCCAGAGTGTACCTCAACTAGAAGGGTTTATCCTGGAAAATGAAACAAGGCCCAGAAATCTATCCAACATGCAGCCTAGTCCTTCAGAATACCAATACACAATTATAGAAGGACATAAGGACTTCCCCCCCATTAAGGAAACACCCAGAATCAGTACAAGAAAATCCTCCAAAGATTCCACTGGTCGAACATCCACCTCATGTACCAGCAGAACTAATACGTCCAATCTTGCTCATACTATTCCCGCCCAATCATAGGTTCCAGAGGACACACATCATGGGATCCTTAAAACCATATAGTCATTGGTAGCTCAATTTGATGACATGGAGGGATGAAGGGATGCGATAAAACCATAATGAAGACCTTACCCAGACTAAGTGAGTAA
The DNA here is from genome assembly GCA_963277665.1 of Viscum album. NCBI lineage: Eukaryota > Viridiplantae > Streptophyta > Magnoliopsida > Santalales > Viscaceae > Viscum > Viscum album. The sequence continues at coordinate 603,820,076 of OY728142.1, forward strand.
TATTTTGTTGTCAACAAATTTTGGGAACCCTGTGTTCCCAATATTCAATGGTTCAGGTGACCCAAAAAAAAATATAATGCATTATTCATCTTATTATGATTCCATGATGGGAACACCGTAGCAACATGAAGTATTGACACTCAGATGCTCAGTGAAAATCCTATAAGGGTAATCCATCATATGGTACACTAATCTGTCAGCTTAGTTGATAACAGGATTAGAGGATCTTAAGCGACAGTTTTTTTTCTAGTTCAACTCAACATAGCAAATAGGACATTAAGTGACCTCATGAACTGTAGAAATTTGGAGAATGTGACAGTCTCAAACTTCATTTCTAGATGGAAAGGGATGACATTATCTTCTAACAGACCACTCCCTTAGGATGAGGTTTTTCATATCCGCAATGATAACCTCACAGACAAACTATGAACATCTCTCATCCCAAAAAAAATATACAAGTAGGTTTCAAGATTTCTCTACATTTTCCAAAAGAATAGAGTACTCTATAAAATGGACTAGTTCGAAGTCTCTTTTTGACCTGATGGTACTGGGAAAAAGACCAGGAAATGTTGAAGCGGTCTATATCACAATAAGTCTAGCCCCTACACATTCCCCAACTCTGAGACCTACATAATATCATACAAGCCCCTCTGGGCACCAATAAAATCCATTGCTTTGACAAGATGAGTAGAGGGGACCCAGGTGAAAATATTTTGAGCAATGAAGAAATAAAACTTACTCATTCTAAGACGATTAAATCTATGGATATTTTATAACCTCTATAAACTGTAATTTACTTCATCTACCAGATTTAGAAAGAGTCAAATAAGTCATTCTTGATGACTAGAAAAATTATTTTCCCTTCAACTGGATACTGGGACACACTATTCAGGAATGTTTCGTCTTTAATGACCTCCTACAATGAATGATAGATTCTACATAATTCAATCTAGGATCACCACCAACATAAGAGGAATATATTTCCACCAAAGATCATGATGAAGGAGATTAGTGGAAGTAAATTGTTAATAGAAGGGATTATAATTTTGATAGTTGGATGAAATGGAAAACATTCAACTGAAATCATGGTATTATTCAATAATAGTTGAAAAAACCAACTGTATAACCATCTAGTCTTACTACAACACATCTAATATACTTATCCCCCACCTCTCCAAAAGTTGGAATTCCACGAAGTAGTTTGACCAAAATGGCCAAAAACAAGTTCCAAAAGATGAACTTGTGTCATGTCCAAAGTTATCCTAGACCCTCTCAGATTTTATTCTATTAGATCTGAAATCATGGCTAGAACCGCTCCAAATGAAATCCCCATAAGTAGTCAATCTGGCATAGTCATCACTAGATAAAGAGTTGATCCTCAACTCCATTAATGTCATCCACTTATTACACCGCTTCCATAATGATGATTTTGGCTATTAACCTAAGTATCCCACACCTGATCAGAAAACCAAAGGAAGAGGCTACAAAATATTGGGATACAAAGAAATGCAAAACCATGGTAGAAACCAAGATTATGATCTCACTACTTCTCAAATAATCTATGTTACAAAAACTCAGAGAAGAGTCCTTAAACGGACCCAGTAGAAAAAGGAAAAGCCCCCTGCACCAACAAAAATCCACTCCGACCCGATCATTCTAGAAAATCCATTATAAGAGGAGCAGGTGTCCAACTACTCTTGGAATGTAGATAGACCTTCTTGTCCAAACTCTTAATGAATGAAAGCTCTAACAGGTCCTATTTCAGGGGCCGGTCCATTTATATCCAATGCTCAAGCCACTAAAGCACCTGAAAAATAGCATCCCTATGCTGGGATGTTCTAGCCTTTAGAAAATAAGTAAGAGATCCTAAAATAGTATGCCTCAATACCAACCAAAGTATCAGTCTTGGATGACATAAATCTGTGAAAAGACCGCATTTAAGTGCTCATAGAAGCTTTTCTAAGCCCCCAAAAGTTTTACACTAATGTTTCCATAGCCAAAGTCTATCGGATATTGAAAATCCATGTATAAATCCATGTGGTTATCTCTTTCATGGATCAAGATAAATATTCCATTATATGGGGACACATCAATTATTTATATGTGTCTATCATGATAAATGGTATTGATGTTTATAAAGTATTCACTGATAATGGATTATAAGTCAATATCATCATAGTATGAACACTTCACTAGCTAGGTTGAAATGATGATAACTTGACACCCTTGGTCACAACACTATTGGGTTATGAAAAAAGTGATCAGAACTGTTATGAAAAATCAAGATCAAAACTTGATTTGGGGACCTTGTAGCTAACATAGAATTTTGGGTGTTTCAGAAAAACACGACCTTCACTATCCAACTAGGAAGGCTTAGTTTCATTATCATGTGACAATTCCTTCAACCTACAACCAGTGTGTTAAATATTGCAATGATGGAAAAAATGGGACATTGTATGATAATATGTCCCTATTTGAATCATGTGAGTCACACTATATCGATGCATGATTATGCGAGTAGAAAGGGTAATGACCCTCAATCGATGGTATTGATTGGATCACCACCTCAAAAGGTTTGGAGATGTTCCCAGATGATCACTTGAAATATCTTGGTGATGAATATACACTACGCATTAACCAAATTTGGTGTGTGAGTCCAAGATCAGATACATACTCAATAGTGTTTATGGTCTGATTCAAGGCCACTAAGTTTAGAAGCACTTAAGAATCTACTAAACCTCAAGATGATGATGAATTATTTTATAGAAACATCCCCATGACATATTCAGATCTCTAAAAAATCCATGTATCACCCACAGAGGATGAAGATAAAGACAACACTCTTACTTCCCTCACTACATCCTATCTAGAAACTACCCCACTATCAGTTGGTCAGATGAAGTCTCTTTACCCTCCAAATTCCAAGATTTCAACTCTTCTCCTAAATCTGTATATCTCACCTTTATAATTGTTTCTCCATCAGAATATGATTTTTAAAGATATGAGAAGGGATATGAATATGAAAAATACATTTGGAATTCCCCTACAACATTTGAGGAAAGCGTCTCTACCACCATTGATAAACTCAAGAAAATAAATATGGGTATGGAATAATATCAACAGACCACCCTAATTAGTGCATCCATGTATTATAATGATCAAGAGGTATACACCTATTTCCTAATCCAACAATGATATATATTTACCTGTAACTACATAGAAATTCTTGGACACAATCCCAAAGTGGACACTCACCACCTAGGTTTTCTAGAAGATATTCAGTACTATAAAAAAGCTGCCAGAAGGGTGCACCTGATATATGTTGCCTAGATAGAGGTTTATGTTGACTAGATCATCATATCCAACCTCGTTTGGGAGGTCCAATACCCCATTTGTCTAGCCAATATTGTCTGTATTAAAAATATTGAGGGAAAATTTTAAACTTTAATCAATTTTGGATATCTAAATGAGAACTACCCAAAAGATGATGTCCTTGTCCTAATTATATGACTACTAATCGATGTAATATCTATATGTATGGCCCTCTCCTTCATGAAAAATTATTCATGATACAATCAAATCTGAATGGCCTGATAAGGGGAAGAGGCTACCACTTTTAGGTCCCCTCAGGGAGTGTTTTTAATATGGCTATTCCTTTCATCTTGAAGAATACTATCACCACATATCAACACGCCACACATCCTATCTTCAAACCCTTTCTAATAAATTTCGTTTAATTCTATGTTGATGATCATGTGGTTAAATTTCCACAATTCTCTGACCACCTATCCGGTCATGAAATCTTCTATGACAAATTAGGACAACACAATTTAAAAAGGACCCCTTAAAATGTACTTTCAGTGTTACCTCAGGAATGCTCCACAACTTCATCATACACCATCATGGCATCAAAGTTGACCCGGAGAAGAAAAAAGATGTCCTTGGAATATCAATGCCTCAAAACCTCACTAGGTTGAGAGGACTTCAGGGAAACTTGACCTACATTCAATTCACGATATCTAAGATTCTAGGAAACTGTTTTCCCCTTACCTATTTAATGAAAAATGGGTTGATTATAAATGGAATGATTATTTTCCTGAATCATTCAAAAATCTCAATAAATATATCTTAATTCCACTAGTTCTAATGCTTCTTGATGAAGGAAGACCCTTCATCTTTTATGTGACTTCCTTGAAGAAATCCCTAGGAGACTTCCTTGAATAAAATAATCATGCCATGAACAAAAAAACATTATTATCTCATCCAAACCATGATGAATGATGAGACTTGTTACTATAATACTAAGAAAATATGTTAGGTGATAATATTTGTTGCCAAAATATTGAGGAACTTCCTACAACATCAAGAGTTTCACTTGGTATCTCGTAGAAACCTCCTAAAGTACATTCTAAACCATCAAATTCTAACTGGATGTTTGTTACAGAGGGTGTTCATCTTAAAAAAGTTTTACATGCAGTTTGTGCCTCAGAAATTTGTGAAAGTCCAAGCATTAATAAATTTCTTAGTATAGAAATGCTTAGCAGAAATGACTTCATCAGATGAGAAAACTACCTGATAAATAGGTTTTCTTTATAAAGGAATATCCCCAACATGGGAGATGCATTTTGATGGTTCATCTAGAAGCTTGAAAAGAAAGAGGATCGAAGACCCTAAGCCCGACAAAATGGGGCGTGGGATCTTGATCATATCTCTAGAAAAAGATGTCATGCATTACTTCTTTCTATTATATGGGTACACAAACAATAAAGTATAATATCTAGCCATCATTATAGGGATATATTTATAAATTAAAGTATAAGTAAAACACTTGAAGAGAAAAGACTATTTAGAAATTTTCATCAAGAAAGTTAATGGTTATTATGCAATTAAAAAGAAGGAGTTAATAGCTTTATTTGATCATATCTAAGGACTAATGGAGGAATTACCTATATATATGATATTAAATCATGTCCCCTGATCATAGAATTCTCAAGACAATGCATTATAAAATTAATCCCCAACTCTGTCTTATCTAGACTGGGATGAAAAAGTCATCAACATTACACACCATTGTATTGTCTCGCCATTTGTTCATGCTAACACGGAGGAAATTAATGAGATCATCCATGTCCCTAGGACATAAAGTCATAGCATTGGTTGGATGACTCCCATTTGGACTATCTCCAAAAGGAATATCTTTCACTTGATAGAGCCAAGAGGGAGAAAATATGGAGACGAGTAAATAATTTGTTTATGTATAATGGAACAAATCATTAAAAGATCATTTGTATCCGAAGACTTAATGGGTTCCTACTCAGGTACATTGATGGATAAGAGACCATTTCCATAATGAAATAAGTACACACTGAAGCCTATGGTGCACATCAATCAGGATCCATGATTTCCCATAAAATTTGAAGGCTGGGATACTACTGGCCCACTATGATGCAAGACGATACTGAATTCACCAAGAAGTGATATTCATGCCATGTTCACGCCAATTTAATCCACCAACCCTTAGAGTTAAGTCACATATAAAAATACATGTATCCATTTTCTATATGGAAATGGGACATTGTAGGCCCATATCCTCCCAATATGGATAATAAATTCAAGTATATCCTCATAGAGACTAACTTATTTTTCAAAATGGGTAACATTTGTGCCCGTCAAAGAATTTAGGGCAAGAAACATTTTCAGTTTTGTGAAAGAAAACATAATCGTCAGATTTAGTGCCCCTTACACAATACTGATGGAAAATGGCACTAATTTCTACTCTATTGATTTGAAGAAATTACACCAAGAGTATGGAACTGAGACCAACCGTTCATCCTGCTATCATGTAGTGGCTAATAAGAATATATACTCCTTCAAAAGAATATATCCATTATACTAAAAAAATATGGTAGATAAGGATAAAAATCATGCCTAAAAAACTAATCCATGTTCTATAGGCCTCCCAGACCACAACATGCACTACCACTTTGGCAACCACATTCTCATTAGTATATGGGACAGAGGCGGTCCAACCCATTGAAGTTCAATTTCCCTCACTATAAATTTCAATATGTGATAATATATCCCCAGATGAGAAATTCCAAATACAAATGGATGAACCAAATCAACTTGATTAAAAGAGATTGCATACTTTTCATCATTTTGAGATTTATCAAAATTAAATTGCACACGTGTTTAAGAAAATGGTTCACCTTCAGTCTTTACTTGAAGTAGAAATGGTTTTAGTTATCAGGACACCAATTATACTCTGAAATAAGCCTCTAAAACTAGATCAAAAATGGGAGGGACTGTATTCCATACATAGTTTCTACTCAAATGTAGCTTATTCCTTGATTTCAATGGATGGATAGCTCACTACAACTCCCACAAACGCAAAGTTCCTACAGAAATATTTTGCGTAACTACATGAAAAATAATCCTAACTAAACAAAGATAAACTGCGCGGATAAATCCCTAATATCTTGATGTTAAAATGCATGGATTCCTTTCCCCATGACATGAAATTAAACTATGCTACCAATGTACTGATCACATGAAATTGAAATGCAGGATAAATTGTCCATGTTGCATACATTAAAATAAATGGTGGTCATTGTTTCAATCAACCATTTGTATCATATGATCTAGATCTTTATGGGGTAAAATTGAAATTCCCCTTCTCTTCTGTGAGAGGTAGATTCATTTAGGAAGCCTATTTTTCAATAACTACATGCAGCTTGATTTCTTCCCATGCATGATATGTAGTGACAAATGGATATTACATCTTATTCAATGTACCCAAAAATAATGGTTAAAAATGCCTCCTTCCCCCTATATATGGTTTGGACTGGTATAGGGAACTCTGAGAACTATGTACTTCTTGATTCCTTCTCATATAGTATTCTTAGTGATGCCTAGATATTACATCCTAGTCCAGCCACCTTATAAGTGAAAAATCCTGCTCCCTGTGTATGGGCTAGTCCTATGTGGGGAGCATTCCAATAAAGAACTATAGGTGGATTGAACCTCATTATGCAGGATAAGCAATGACTTTTGATTCCTATTCACTTGGCCTAGCCTCAAAATGCATGAAATAACCCCTCCCATGCATACAATCCAAGCCAATGTAGGGGATTTCTAAACTGGTCATATTTGAAGGACCACCAAAAGAATAAAATTCCCCCACCTACGTATGGGATAGACCTATGCGGGGAGCCTTCTCATTCAGAACAATGTGTGGCTTGAGTTCTTCCCTCACAGGTTTTGTAGTGACACATTGATTCTACATCCTAGTCTAATTACAATAATGAATCACCAAATTCTACACCTGTGTATGGAATATATCTTCATAGTGAAATTTCTAAGAACTACATATGGTTGATTCATATCCCAATGAGGTACATAGTGAATCCTAGATTCAACATCCCATTCCTAGATTTCACAAAAATAAATACCCATATCCTTTGTTTTGTCACCCCGCTATCTTGAAATGAAACTTTTCCATCCCTTGTGTCTCACACTGAGCATATCTCACATGGTCTTAAGAGTTTCAATAGAGGATTACCCACATGATCAAGGAATATCAATCTACAGTGGGGTTTCCATGGTCTTGAGAGAAATAACTAAAAAGGCACACCAAATTCATTTCCACATGACATTACATTTCATGGTACATAATGAACTATGTATGGATTGATTATCATTTAGAAAGATATGTAGTAACACTTAGGTCTTGAATCATAGTCACAGTCATGAAAAAAATTAGAAAATATCCCCCCATATTTTATGTATAAATATAGATCTATGCATAAGGTTTTAAATATGGAATACAAATTAAGGATCTATCAAGGAATAAAAAATCCCCCAAAAAATATGTCAAATACAAGTAAGGTGATTCATACTTAATTCCCAATCATGATCTGGATGATTCATCCATATTTGGACACATCCATTTCATATAAAAAACTTTGTGCCCTTGGATGATTTTAGATCTTCAAAATCCTACTATGGTAATCATAAATGTAAGGTTAGTGTCCTTGTGACACCTTTGTTTGACTACGAAAAATAGGCATAGGTGGCTCTGCATAATTCTCCGACAAAAAAATACCTATCAACCAAAGGAAAATTCATCCTCAGGAGAGGCTTTCCCCTCCTTCATATGCTCTAATGGCTTTCATTCCTATTATCATTTCTAAAAATCAGATATTCCCTAGGGTCGTGCTCTACACTTTATTTCCCCTTCACATTCGGATCATGTCAGAACATTCCAGCCATATTAGTCTTCATTTTATTTTTGATTCTAATGATAATTCATCCTAACCACATAAAGATAAACAACATGAAAATTATCCTAATTTCATGACATTAAATTGTATCATAAAACAACCTTACCACATGATGTTAAAATATATGGTCTCTTAATAAAAATATACGACTTGATTCTTGTCAGCACATGATACATAATGATTCTCCAAGTCTACATCCTATTCCATATACCACCCATTTAAAATTATACCTCTACCTTTGTATGTGGAAAACCTATTTAGGTAGTTTTATAAATAACAATATATGGCATCATTCCCACCCATATGGGGAATGTGGCAACATTCATAATTTTTTTTGGGCCCATCCAAAAATCTATTCAACTTTATGGCCCCTTGGACATAGATTCCTTTGAGATTGTGTTGTATGACTTAGGGCCTCTTTTGTACTCATTCGAGTTAGGTTGTAGTAAGCATTATATTCAATCCATAGTGGAAAACTTTAACTTTATCCTTGAAACATGACATTAAATTATGATACCACCGTCCTAGTTGTATGTTGATAAACTACACGACACCACCATGATTACCTCATCTAATAGGACATTTCTATCAACATCGGTCATCCACAATGCCGCATTTAAAAATGTCCCTTCCCATTTCTTGGGCTAGACCTATATTGGAAACACACTCACACCTATTTAAGGTAAACATCTCTATCCATTTCCCAAAAAAATTATGACGTGAAATGACCCTTTCAAGCTCAGGTAACCTCCTTTCACAGAACAAACACTATGTTTGGAAGGGAACAAATCCCAATAACATTCCCCATTCATCGAAGATATAGGGATAGATTTTTGGGGACACCTCTATTTGACTATGCCCAATATTCACCAGTGGCATAGCATATGTTTCCCACAAAAGGCGTGTCAACCAGAGGAGAATTTTTCCTCAAGAGAGGATTTTCCTACCTCCGTACGCCCTATGATTTTCACATCCCATATCCCCCTCATGAAATTGAATACCCATTAGATTACAATTTACGCTATTTATTCCCATTAATTTCTGAATATCATCCAACATTTTTTTTCATATTACCTTGAATACAATGAATTGTTTTCCCATTTCATTAGAGTAGAGTGGTAAATCTCTAATGTCCTGGTAGTAAGATATTAAACTGCACCACTAATGTACTAATTACACGGTGATAAATTGCACTATGTTTTAACCCTCCATTAATCAACATAAATCCTAGTAGTAACGGTTTCCCATCCCACACTGATGTAGATTCCCTCATATTTTTAAAACATCACTCCCAAGACACCTTCTGTGGTCTTTAAATGAACTATTAACAAAAATCTAAACCTCCCATAAAATAACCTGGCCATTGAAAATGAAGGGTTGATGTCATAGGGAAACATTTTTATTGAATATTAACAATATTCCCTGGTGGCTCTTCATAAGTTTCCCAAAAAAAAGGGGTCTGTTAACCAGACATAGATTCTTTCTCATGATAGGATCTTCCTACGTTCATACACATCAGTGGATTTCATGACCTATATCATATTTTGAATCTATAACTCATAATACCATAGTCTAGAAAAATCCCTCCTTCATTTCATGTATAAAAAATTATAGGACATTATTACTTAATAATCCATATTGGGACCCTTTCCCCACAATTCACAATTAAATCTGGTTGACATAAAACATCAATAATTCTAGTCTGGTTTGCAAGACATTAAATAGCCCATCAAAAAAATGAAAAAACTCACCATATTCAAAACCTGAAAAGGGAATCCTAGAATGAATTCAAGTATCATCTTTCTAGAACCACAAATTGTATGGTTTTTCCACACTATCATGGAGTATGAAAATCAAAGATACACAAAGATTGTTAGGCCAAAAACACACAAAGGGAGGCATAAGAAAAAATAAATTTATGCCCACTGATCCCGTGTCATAATGGGATTAATAAAAAATATCAATGATAATATGAAAAGATTAAAATCTTGTAGGTTTTTCCATATAACCCTAGAAATAGTCAAACAACACTTTTGAATCCCCTTAACTCAAGAAAAAATTTAGATCATGATTTATTCATGCCGATTGAGTTATCCTAGATTTTGACTTAAACCAATATCTAATGAAGATTATCATTCTGAATGCTATCAACTATAATTGAATGTTAGTGGAGGAAAATATATAGAAGAACTAGAAATAAAAAATTATTTTTATTCCATTAAATAAAGATAAAGGATCATATACAACCTCGATCCTATATATACATGTGGGAAATAACAATTACAATAGTTTCTCATCCGATTCAAAAAGTTTTATTAGCACATAGTTTGAGTCCTCTTTATTATGGGGATGTTCTGATAGGGATGTAGTCTCTATAGCTGTGCCATCCAACAACTCCTCTGCTTTCTCAAATATAGAAAATCCATCCTTTTCCTCCTCCTCCTCTACCAAATACTTCCCTTCCTCAGTTACTTCCACGGTGCATGTCACTTATTGCTTATGTCCGGCTTGTTCCTAATGAATCCATTCTATTTCCTGCTAAAACCACTCCATTGAGGTCCTATTCTCTGTTAGTTTACTCTGTCACTTCACATCCATCCTAATATATTTAATGGATTCATTAATAAAGATCTTCATAGCTTCAGTAAGATGAGCTGTAGACTCCACAGATAAAAGGTGAGAATATAGCATTCCAATTCTTTCCTTAGTAGTAACCACCTTCTTTACTATATCATAGATACCATGATGAATAGACCCTACATAGACAAGAAAATAAAACAGGTGGTGTAATATGGGAAGCTTCATCAGCATGTTTGTGATAGGGGTTTGATAAATCTACTTCCATATTTTTCTTTATACTTTTTGGAAGCCCGGACGAAGGTTGTCTATGCCCCCCTTTTCTATTTTGGAAACACTCTTAGTGAGAAGAATATATTCAAGAATAAACACCGCCAAAAAGGTTCTTGATTCAATAACCTTGGTGGTACCAAACGCCTCAGCATACACTTCTTTTGTGGAATTGGAGGGAGGTAGGATCGAAGTGTCAAAAGCACCCACAAGTGCTTGTAGTTGTGATCCTCAAATCAAATGATTGGAACAAGTGGGTGCCTAAATCCAAAAATAGGTAGAGATAGTTGGGGGAGGTAGAAAATTAACCTCCACTTGTCAGAACGACAATGTCTATGGACTCCATTATGTCATCACCAGTCAAAAAAGTGGGTGTTTGATCCTAAACCCCCAAATAGACCTCAAGCTCACCTGATGACACCCGTAGAGCAGAACCATGCTCAACTCGATCGATAAAATCCATAAGATCACTTACAAAACTATACCTACATAAATAATTTTCATGGAACTAGGGATGATAGATATCTCTAATCCTTATTAATCCAAATTTGATCCCTCCTCTGTGGTTGTATTTCCTGGAAGAGTAGAATCAGTATGCTTAGCAGGAATGTCAACTGTAGAATTCAACCCTTCTTTAGGGAAAAAGTAACCTGACCTGGATTGGTTAATCTCTTAGGGCTTGGTATCTTCATAATGTCCTTGGATGATCGATCCCACTCATCCGGTATAGTTTCCACTAGCGAGGTCCCACATTTTACTCAACGAGAATATGAGTGTCACATACTGTTAAGGTATCAACTTCTGAATACTCTCCCAATATTAATAAATAGGTTGGCTAGTCGTGAAAAGATTCCATATTGGCACTTAAAACTCCTCCAATTTCTTCCATTGGTTGGGATTCTGGGTTTTTCTTTTCTATAGCTATTAATAGAAACACTAACACCTCAGAAGGAGTCAATGAAACATATGTCTTGGAAATATCTATCTAGTTTCTCACCAAACCTACACCAAGTTATGTGTGTGGGGATTGGTCAATAGATGAAGGCACATAGCATGACAAACTAATAAATAGATACAACAGTTATATGTAATCAATTTATTTATATTAAATGATAGCTGTAAGGCATGTCAATGTTTTGTGGTGTTCCATGGTGATGACCCTCTGATAGGATTGGAATATGGAACTGGACATGTGAAATCTCTAGCAGGATCTGCAAAGAATATTTCCATATTCACTATGAATCCATGAGAACCCTCCACAACAACCCCCACATCTGAAGGAACACATTCTCCAACTGATGTTCCCCTAGGGGTGTATACCATAGAATGAATTTTTTCCCGATCTTCTTAAAACTCCTATAAAAATATATAATATGGGTTTAGGATCATAACAACAAAGAAAAGTAAGGTTGATGTCAACAAATATAACTACCTATTCGTTAGTATAGTATGGCTATGGTATTTTTTCCATATTTACTACCTCAGAAGAAAAATAATGTCTATCCTTGGATGAATGGAGGTAGGTATCCATGTCTTCCAGATATATGGATACCTAACATGGATCTTAATGAGAAGAAATCTCTATAGGAGTTATGGATTATATAAATCATGGAAGCTTGAAGGGTTCTTCTAGAATAATCTCATAGAAATCTTATTTTGAAGAACTTACCCTTATGGCATCCTAGGCCTTCCATGAATTAGGTAATGCTACTATCATAGGGATAGAAACGTTGTATGATCAGTCTAGGGAAGTGAAATGGGATTCATTAATTGTAATTGCTTCATAGGTTTCTCTATCACCCTAGAACCAACCGAGGATAGATTCTTATGATGTTCTAGGTGAAAGAATAGAATCTACCCCACTCTAGTCATATATGGAAGGTCGACAATATCATCACCCCATGAGGCATGTCCATCATCAGCATCATCATCATTGAACTCAGACCTCACCATGGTATGTACTCTACAAAAATATTTACAATGATTCTACTGAGAATGAATCAAGGTTTCAAGATCCTTATGGAATATATTCACCTTTTCAGGTACATCATCATAATTAATGTCAACAGGCGAGGACATGTAGCCGAACTTAGTTAGAGATACCTTTTTCTTTTGAAGAACGTACCAAAGAATGAGAGGGGACTGAGCGTGAGAAGACTGACGTGCCCTTAAAGAATCACATTGTCTACATGCCACAATAAAAGAAGCATTATAAGGGATGTATGGTTGTCCTTAAATATAATCAATGGAAACATGATATGTCAAACCCTAGCCTCTCAAATCCTTCCTTTGGGGTTCAGAAATAAGATATTTATATGGATACATTGTATATCTAAAATGACGGATAGATTTATTTTGTTTCTCTTTGGCCTCATAAGCATTAGGGTCCCCGAAAATCAGAATTATATTTTCTATTTGACCATTTGGATATGATTTAATCAAAATATCGACATATAATCTTTTGAGAGAAGGCTTGAAACCCACATGATCCATAATATTAATCTAGCATTGGGTGTCTTTCTGAGTAAATATTATCCAAATCTGTCATGATATCATTAAATAATTTTCCTAGAATACACTGTAAATGTGGGAGGATAAATCATATGAACACAGTTGAATTGGTGGCCAAATCTACAAGGCATGTATACCTCATAAATAATCTTCCCATCGAATCAAGAAACTAGGATTCCCTATCTCAAGAAAAAAAATGTAGCCTCTCTTAACATTCCACTAATTTTTTATTCACCAAAACACCAGTAGGGGAAGTGTAAGGATCATAATTGAAGTGATCATGACCATTGAGATAGATCATAAATTCATGCTCATCTCTCTCATCCTTCTCACCCAATTCTATTGGCATGGACCCACTTATGCTTTGAGGGTCTGGTTAGATATTAACACTAGGAATTGTATAAGGAATGATAAATGTATAACCTCCCATATGATATCCCATCAAACCCCAAATATTTTAAAGTGGAAAAATTGGGAAGTGTGATGGTTTACCCCCATGGATACATCCAAATAAATGATAATTTTTTTTCTACTATAGGAATGAACAATTTGAGGCATCTTCCAGTGGCCATTTGAGCCGCCATGATAAATGTTGTGATGTAACTATGGTGCTAGAATCATGCACTTGTAAAAGCCAACTACTTAGAAACATGACCAGGAAGGCCGCTAATTTGAAAAAAAAATATTTTTCACCAGGGATAAGCTTCCACCCCATTCATTCAATTGACAATCCTCCAGGATTTTCTAGTAGTAACCTATTATCCATTGAGTTTCAGTGGTTGGGTAGGTCCTTGGTCTTCATACATAGGAATCATAGCCACTTTGCATGGTAAATACATTAATCAAATTATAAAATTGAATGTCTTGCTTTGTATGAGGGTCATTATCATGTGAAGGGTATTTTTCTTTGACAATGAGTTTCTTGGTAAGAGGAAGAGTTCTCTCCTCATCATCCCAGGTATAAGAAGGTGGATGAAATTCACCATATATATCTCTGAAAATGGGAACCCCTAAAATCAGTTAGACATCCCAAAGGCTATTTCTAACCTCCCCATGAACCAAATGGAAGGTGTTGGTGTCTAGGATCCACCGGCTAAAGAGATATAGGAGGACATATTGGTTTTTATGAGCATAATTTTGGGACACCCAAACTACCTTGTATAGCCCCTAAAACTGAAAATCGGATCTGAATTCCTCACATCTTTAGAGAACCCAGAAAGGCCATCCCTAGTCTAAGATGAATGATCCGCTAGGGAGAAGGTACGATTTGGAAAACCAGCCATGTTGTTCATTCATTGTATCCTTATGCACAATACTTTGATATCAAAGATCATTATCGATCGCCCCCCACCAATTTTCCTATAGTGACTAAGGGTTAAAATTCAAAAGATACCTAGTAATGTATCTTTTCCCTACGAATCATACCTGTTTTTTGATATGAGGGTCTCAGGAATGTTACTATTGTCAATTATCTAAGATTTAGGTTAGTTGGACCAGCATGGTGAAGGAATCAATCTGTTAAATATTAGGACAAATAAAAAAATAGGAAATCTATCAGAAATTGGATACTTTCTTTGAACAGAACTATGAAGTTCTTCTACCTATTGATGAAATGGAATATAATTGATTTGTTTTGTCAATAGAGTCACTTGTAACATTACACCATTTATCAGTAGTCAAGAGGGTAGCAGCAGTAGAAAAAGTATTCCATGAGGGGTATATACCCTTTTCTATATAAAATTTTCAATGCAGAGGAATTAGCATAAAAATTTAACAAAGTAAACAAGTTCCATGAACTAATAGTTTTTTAAGGCACCATCCATGAACAAACAGTCCATGGGAGTCCATGAAGCCCTGGCCTACAAAAAATTAGCCAGTGAATCAATCGCTTATGAAATAATCAATCCACAAAGAAATCCATAACTATGAAAAATCATATCTTGACATTCATGACTGATGTATTTTAGTTAAAGAGTGCAAAATATCATTACACGTACAAGGTGGTCCACAATGGAAGTAGTTTTCCGAATCAAGAATATCTGGAGAGATTTGCAGGAGCACTGAGTACACTAAGAAACATGGTAAAAGAAAAATGAACTAGGGCCCCTATATATAGGTGTGGTCCCCTCCTATGGGTCCACTCTCATACCAAAAACTGGTTCAAAACATGACCTCTTTCAATATCATAATAGCCTCATCTTCGTATCCTGATCGAAACCTATTATGAAGGGGTAATTTGTGGGGTCCTAAAAACTATACAAAGGAAATTGAAGTAATCCATTGAATATTATAAATATAATCAAACAAAATTCGAATAATTATTGAAGGAAATTTTTTTTAAAGGATAAAAATGGAGATGGGCGATGAATGATGTGAAGCATAAATCCTGTGGGGATCACCACTCCGTATGGAAATATTATTTGTGAGGTTCCCATGAACTAAATAGTTTGCAGGATGAGAACGACAACACTAGATTCTGCACAAAGAACTAAAATTGTCTATGGGAAAAAGGTAGAGACTTCCACCACGAAAATGATGCTCTCCCATGATCAAAAATGGTTTCTGGGAAAGGTGGTACTGAAAGATCCCTGTGAATAAAATAATGTTGTTATTGGAATAGCGGTGGTGATTTCCACCGCACAAATGATGATCATGTGCCCCCACTGACTGAGTCATCTTCATAATAGGTATCTTCCATGGGCTTACACAAAAGGGATCGTGGCCTCATCATTGAAGACTGGCCATGCCAGTATATAGTTCCTCCACTTCTCTGAAAATATAACATGTGGGGAACCAAAGAGAGGATTTAGGAAATGATGGATTAACAGTGGGAGAGATCAACTAAGAGTTTTATAGCTTCTCAAATGATGGAATCATTAGAAAATTTCCCATTGGTAAATCCAACCACATAGAATTGGTGAGGATAAAAATATAATCAGTTTTATGTCCACACACTCAACATCCTTTGTGGGTATACTACTCTCAAGGTGCAGAACCAATGGCCCCTTTGCAACCAGGTGTCCCGCACAGTACCATACTCTATGGATAGAACCCTACCCCATGTATAAATTCACTATGTGGGAGGAACTTGATCCCACATAGTGATATGATATGAGGATGAAACCTAGCATCACATAGAAAAGCACTAAAAATACCAAACTCATGTCCACATGACACAATGGTACGTAGATGAGACCCTTACCCACAAAGATCCATGCTATAGAGGGAATCTCATCCTATGTAATCACATTCTATATAGAATGGGGTATCCTAGGGAATTCCACTCTCGGGATCCAATAACTCCCTTCAAACAAATCATTATCTCCCATGATGGACCGTCTATGAACTAGTCCAACAACATAAAGACAAGGCCTCTTCCAAAGTTTCCAGACATATATGATAAGTTCATTAGGCACATCACTGTGCCCTTTTAATTTTACATACCTGTGGTAAGTGGAGTCACATGGGTAATCTTCTCTAATAATTGGACCCTTGGAATGCCCCCATGTTTACATTCCCATAGTAATGTGGGTTCCAACCATGGGATACCCACATGAACCTCACTATTCTAAGGATTGAGAGGAGTCACAAGACTTTCCCTTCAATATGGTTTAGTGTTGAGTACTCCCTCCTCACCCAAAACCAATTTTAGGGCACCCATGCTGAGGTAATCTCCTTTCCTTTCTGGAAGGAGGTTGCATTTACTCCTCCGCTTTACCTCATCCTATGATTTATCTTGATAGATAACCAAATGTGAATATCCTAGTTACCAAACATGATATGAAAGGGGTACACTCAATGCCCTCTCTCCATTGGGGCTCTAGATCCATCCCTCAGTGGATAGAGTATGATGTGAAATCTTTAGATTCAATGTTTTCTCTTGATTCTCACAACAAGAATGCCTCACATGGGATTAGATGTTTGTGGTGATCCTAACATATGCATGACCCCAAAGTATCAATTGTGCCTTCTCAATAGATATAATCCCCAACTTCAGTCCAAGTGGGCCTCTTACATGGTATAAGTCACAGAAGCATAGTTCAACCTTCAATGGGAGATATTCCCAATGAAGATGCATCAAATGGGCCTTCTATAAAGTATAAGTCTCGATCAAATATCCTTGAATGGGTAGATAAAATGCATAATACCTAATCATGATCCATTAATGGGCCTCCTCTAAAGTGTAAATTCTAATTCACCAGACTATATGTGATTTGATTCTGAAATCACTAGGATACATAGGAAACATCCTTGAGATCCAAACCTGACACCAAAATCCACCCCAATATTATCCGAGACATATTTATGGTAGGTTCATATCCACCAAGAAGACCATATCTCTTCCGGGTACCTCGTCCTGCCATGGAATAAATCCCATACCATACTTGACCAGACACCTTTTTCTTAAGCATCATCACCATATGTTGTTAAACTTCATGGATGGGTCCTTTTCACATGAACTTAAAAGGTGATGTGTCTAGTTGAGTGGCACCGAAATACATGGTCTCTAATTCCTATCTTGATGATATGTTAGAATACAATTTCAAGGGTTTGATCCAAACATCAAAACTATTTCCCCCCTTAGATGATGGGAAGGTCTAGAGTGCCCTATCATACAACTTAAGACCAGCATCATCCCAATAAATAACCAAGGAATCTATGATTTTCCACTAAAGGGTAGCATTGATGGAGAACCTCAGATATATACAGATCCATTTTTCAATACAGAACCTTAGATACATACATTTGATTCTAAAACCGTGAATTTTCATGATCTATCACTACTTAAGGGTAATCCATGGACACATGATTGGGAATTAACTAAGGATTTGAGAACATATTAACATGACTTAAATCTTTAAGAGTGTCCTAAAACAAGAAATAATTTTCCCCCAAAAGGGTGTGATGAGACAAAATTCTCATCCTATTTACCAATGTGAGTTATTAAGTGTCATTGGATAAGTTACGCATTGTGTTCCTACCTTTTTAAAGTATGTCCATGAATAAACCTGTTGGATACCATAAAAGACCATGTATTTGAGGTCAGTGATTGCACACCATTAAACCCCCTACAATCAACCATAAAGGACACAAAAAAATCCTTCAGTTCAAACAAAAATGGTAAATCCTATGTGAATGGATTAACATTGGAAACTCCATCATAAGAAAAAGAGGATATACAACTGATTCCCTGTTAGATATTTCTGTCCCAGGTACATACACGTCTTCAGATGAAACATGGGTTTTTATGGATTATCATTATTTTCGGGGTTTTCATGGATTTTAATGTTTTCATAGATTATTATATTTTTAGGTTATTAGTTTTTTTAGGTTGGGGTGGGGGGTTATAGAGTTTTATCGTTTTTTCATTTTATCGTTTTATCGTTTTTATTGATTTTTATTGAGTTTTAGGGGTTTTGGGGGATTTTTATCCATTTTAAGGGATTTTTAGTATTTTTTTAGGGGTTTATAGGGGGTTTTAAGGGTTCAAATAATGTTTTAGGTATTTTATTGGGATATAGGGTTTTTTAGTTATTTTGGTGGTTTATTGTTTTTAGGATTTTTATGTATTTTTTTATTTATTTGGGGTTTTTAGGATTGTTTTGGGGGTTTTATGTATCTTTAGGGTTTTATGGTTTTTGGGGGTATTTAAGATTTATTTTAGTGCTATTTAGAGTTTTTAATGTTTTTAGTATTTTATTTTTTTGGGGGCTTAGGGGTTTTTATGGTTTTTAAGGTTCTTATGGTTTTTATAGTTTTTATGTTTTTATGGGTTTTAGAGTTTCTTTTGTTTTTTGGATTTATTGTGTTTTATGGGGTCTTTACATTTTTAGGGATTGGTTAAGGTTTTAGAGGCTTTTAGGGTTTTGATTTGTATTATGGGTCTATTAGGGCTTTATAGTGTTTTTGGGTCCTTTAGGGATTTTAGGGGTTTAAGGGTCCTTTAGGGGTTTAGGGTTTTAAGGTCATTTAAGGGGTTTGTTGGATTTTTAGTTTTTTTATAGTTTTTAGGGGTTTTGGAGTTTTCGTGTTTTTATTTTTTAGTGTTTTTTTATTTTTTGGGATTTTAGGGGGTTTAAGGGTCTTTTAGGGGTTTATATTTTTAAGTGTTTTTTGATTTTTTTGGGGTTTATGGTCTTTTCCTAATTTATTGGTTTTAAGTATTTTTAGTGATTTATGGGTTTTATTGTTTTTACAGTTTATATGGGTTTTTAGGGTCTTTAGGGGTTTAATGGTTTTTAGGGACATGCAGTAGCTTTAGACGTGGGTTTATAGGGGTATAGGGATTTTACTAGTTTTAGGGCTTTTAGGGTATTATGATTTTGTTTCCTTTTAAGTTTTTTTGGGTTTTAGGTTTTTTTATTTTTTTTACTATAATGGGTTTGAGTGTTATTTTAATGTTTTTATGGGGTTTAGTAATTTTAGGGTTCTCTTAAGGGTTTTTATGGTTTTCAGTGTTTTTAGAGTTTTGTTGTGGTAGGGGATCCATCTTGGCATCCAAAAGACACATTATCAAACCTAGGTGGTGGTGAATTTTATGGTTACATTAGAAGTACTATAATAGGTATTATAGTAGGTATTGTACATTACTATATTATATTGAATAATTCATCTCATTTGGAACTTTGGGCCACCTGCTTGGGAATATGCATTTTAGGGCCTTCAGGAAACCAAAGGACCTCAAGCCACCTTAGGCCTTAGATCTATGGGATTTCTAGCCATGTAGAAAATCAAATCATTCCACAGGTTAGCATGCCCAAAAAAAGGATCAGAACAATTGTAACTACCAGATCAAATCTATCCTGATTAGAAGGATGGGAGTGTATGACATCTACCATCGGTATAAGGCATTGTGCACCTCTTCATGGGGTAGTGTAAGAGAATACACCATGTGTGGTTGGGAGCTTGGAATCAATTAATGAGATACTGGGGGGGGGGGTAGTTCAAGTATATTTAGGTTTTTGGGCCTTCGAACTAGGAATCGGTCCTTGGGACACTGGTCCTTTAGGTCATGTAAGGGTTCCCACTTAACCTAGTTAAAAAGGGATTATCCATAATTAAAAAAACATCAACGGCCATTGGGTTAGGTTGAAAACCATGTATGTGGTTTTCTTGTGTTTTTTATTCTTATAGGGTTTTTATTTTTAACGTTTCGTAGGGGTTTTTGGTTTTTTCAGGGTTTTTATTATTTTATGGATTTTTTTGGTTTTGAGGTTTTGAGGGATTTTATAGTTTTTAGGATTTTTAGGGATTTATGTTGTTTAAAATAGTTTTTTTAGTGTTTTAGGTGTTTTTAGGGTTCTATAGTCTTTATGGGTTTTATGGGGTATAGGTTTTTTAGGGATTTTAGGGATTTTAGAGTTTTTAGGGTTTAAGGTATTGCTTAGTGTTTTCAAATATCTTAGTGTCTTTTTGGGGTTTAGTGATTTTAAGGTGTTTTAAAGAGTTTTTCACATTTTAGGGGATTTATGGTTTTTAAGGTTTTTAAAAAAAATTATGGGTTTTTATGGGTTTCTATGATTCTAAAATGTCTTTTAGAGCTTTATGATTCTTTTAGTGTTTTAGTGTTCTTTTAGGGTTTTTAGAGTTTTAGGGTTCTTTTAGGGGTTTTAAGAATTTTAGTATCTTTTAGGTGTTTGTAGGGTTTTGGAATTTTTAATGTTTTTTTGGGTTTTTAGTGGTTTTTATGGTTTTAGGGTCTTGTATTCTCTTTAAAATATTTTAGGGTTTTTACGTTTCTTAGGGTTTTATAGATTATTTATGGGTTTTAAGGTTTTTTTTGTGTTTTTATGTTTTTTAGAGTTTTTTGGAATTACAATGATTTTTAAAGTAGTTTAGGGAATTTGGGTTTTAAGGTACTTTTTAATTTTTAATGGATTTTAGGATCATTTTTTTGTTTTAGGGGTTTTAGGGTTTTTTAGTTTGTTAAGTTTTATTTGTGGGTTTTCTATCTTTTATGGGATTTTAGTTTCCTTTATAGTCCTTTTAGTGGTTTTTTAGTTTTTTGATCTTTCATATTTTATTTGGGTACAAATGTTTTTAATATTCTTAGTGTTTAATTTCTACTTTTAGGGTTTTAGAGATTTTTTATTTTTTAGGGTTTTCTCGGGTTTTTGTATTTTTCGTGTTTTTAGGAATTTTTAAGGTTTTTTTGTTGTTTAATGGTTATTATGGTCTTTTTTTTCTTTTCAGGGTATTTTAGGTTCTTTATAGTGCTTTTAGGAATTTTAGTATCTTTTTGGTTTTTTGGGGTATTTAGGGTTTTTAAGGGTTTGTGGGTTTTAGGGTTTTTAGGATGTTTAAGGTTTTTCGGGGTTGTAAGGTATTTTACGGTTTTTAGGTTTTTTAGTGTTTAAAATGGTTTTAGGTTTTCTATTTATTTTTAGGGGGTTTAGTTGTTTTAATGTGTTTTAAATGGTTTTAGGCAATTTTATGGTGTTTTAGTGTCTTTTTAGGGTTTAGTGTATTTTTTGGGTTTTTTGATTTTAGGGGTTTTCAGGGTTTTGAAATGCTTCTAGGGGATTTTTTTGGGGGGGGGTTAGATTTTTTATGGGTTTTAGGAAAATTTAATAATTTATAGGTACATTAGGGTCTTCCTAGGGGTTTTAGGTCCATTTTAGGGTTTTTATGGGGTTTAAGGGCTTTTAGGTGTTTTAGGGTTTTAGTGGGTTTTAAGGGTCTTAGTGGTTTTAGGTATTTTTAGGGTTTTAGGGTTTTTTAGGTTTTTTAAGGATTATTATGGATTTCAGGGGGTTTTGTGGGGTTTGGGGGTTTTAGTGTTTTTGGCAGTTTTCTTTGGAATTTTTGGGGTTTTAGGGTTCTTTTGTGTTTTTAGGTTTTTTAGTATTTGTTTTTTGTTTTTAGGGGTTTTGTGTTGTTTATGTGGTTTTAATATTTTTTAGTATTTTTAGGGGTTTTAGGGTTTTAGATTTTTTAGGTTTTTTGTGTATTTTAGGGTATTTTGGGATTTTATGTGTCTTTAGGGTCTTTTAATGTCTATAGTATTTTTATGGTTTTTAGAGTTTTATGGTTTTTATGTTTTTTAGGATTTTTACAATTTTATAGGGTTTTATTGTTTTTGGGGGGGTTATAGACTTTTTAGGAGTTTCTTAGTGTTTTTATGGTTTGTATGGGGTTTCTATGCTTTTTAGGGGTTTTATTGTTCTAAGAGGTTTTGTGTTTTTTGGGGTTCAGGGTATTTTTGGTGTGTTTCAGGATCTTTTAAGGATTTATGGGATATAGGCTTCTTAGAGGGTTTTAGGGTATTCTTGGGAGTTTTTATAGATTTTGAGTTTTTATGGTTTGTTGGTGGTTTTATGGTTTTATAAGGGTATTTCGTGTCTTTTTAGGGTTCTATTGGGTTTTAGTGTATTTTTGGGTTCTTTGGGTTTTAGGGCCTTTTTACAGATTTAATGGGGGGGGGTTGGGTTTTAGGGGCTTTTAGAATTTTAAGGTTGTGTAGGGTTTTTATGGATTATTTTGTATCTCTTTGATAATTTAGCGGTTTTTTGGGTTTTTTTATTTTTTTATGGGTTCATTTAATATATTTAGGGGTTTTATGGGTTTTTATTATTTTCAGGGTTTTAGTCATTTTTATTCTTTTTAGGGATCTAAGGCGATTTAGGTGTTCTTTGGTTTTCAGGGGTTTAATGGGCTTAATGGTATTTTAACGCATTTTATGTTTTTAGGGTCTTTTATGTGTTAAAAGGGTTTTAGGGCCCTTTTCGTATTTTTAGGTTTTCTAGGGTCTTTTAGGGATTTTAGATATTATTAAGGCATTTTAGGATTTTTTTTTCTTTCTTGGGTTTCTTAGGTTTTTATATTCATTTAGGGGTTTCTTGTGGTTTTAGGTTTTTATTTATTTTTAAGGATTTGGGGTTCTTAATTTGGGTGGGGGTAGTTTATTTTTCGGGTTTGTAGTGTTTTTTATTGTTTTCATAATTTTTATCAATTTTTGGGGTTTTGGGATTTTTGGGATTTTTAGGGATATTTGGATTAATTTAGGGGTTTTAGGAATTTTAGGGTTACTTCAGGGGTTTTTAGGAAATTTAAACATTTTTAGGGTTTTGTTTTGTTTTTATGATTTTAAGGGATTTTAGAGTTTTTTTAGGTTTTTTGTGTTTTTAAGAGTTTTTAGTGTTTTTAGGGGTTTTACGGTTTTGATTATTTTGAAAGACTTTTTTAGGAATTTTAGGGTTTTCTTCTGGGGTTTTATGGTTTTTATGGATTTTAGGGTTTTTTAGAGTTTTAAATTTTTTTGGGGTTTAATGATTTATTAGGGGTTTTAGTGTTTTATTAGATATTTTATGATTTTTAGGTTTTTAGGGGTTTAGGGTTTCAAAAGGTTTTTTAGTATTTTTTAGGTTTTATGGTTTTTAGTTTTTTTTGGTATTTTATGTTTTTAGGGTTTTTAGGATATTTATGTTATTTGGGATTATGTTTTATAGTGTAGGGTAAACGGTTTATAGTGTGTCATATTTTTTAGAGTTTTAGGGTCTATAGGGTTTATGGTTTAGGGTTTATGGTTTAGCGTGTAGTGTATTGGGTTTATGGTGTACGATATATGGTTTAGGGTGTTCTATTTAGGGTTTATGGTACCGGGTATTGGGTTTAGGGTGTAGGGTTTAGAATGCGGGGTATATGTTTTTGGGAGTATGGTTTAAGCTTTAGGGTGTTTGGTATAGGGTTTAGCCCATAGGGTTTAGGGTTTCAAGTGTACGGTATAGAGTTTTGGGAGTAGGGTGTAGGGTTTATGGTGTCGGGTATAGGGTTTTGGGTCTAGGTTTTAGGTTTTAGGGGTTAGGTTTTAGTGTTTATGATGTAGGGTAGGTTTTATGGTTAATGTTTTAGGGTTTAAGGTGTAGGGTTTATGGTTTAGGGTGATGGGTATAGTGTGTATGGTGTAGGGTTTAGGGTTTAGGGTGCTAGTTTTAGGGATTAGGGTTTGGGTTTAGTGTGTGGGTATAGGGTTTATGGTGTTGAGATTAGTGATTTCTGTGTAGGTATTAGGTTTTTGGGAGTAGGGTTTAGGGTTTTGGTTCTTGGGTGTAGGGTTTATGGTATAGAGTATAGGGTATATGGTTTAGTGTCTAGGGTTCGAGGTTTAAGATGTAGGTTAGAGGGTTCAAGGGGTAGATTACAATGTTTTTGTTGAAGGATTTAGGGATTAGGGCTTATGGTTTTTTATGGTGTTTGGTTTAGGTGTTAGTTCATAGGCTATAGTGTATACGGTGCAATGTTTATGGTTTTGGTTTTAGGGTTTAGTGTTTTGGGTGTAGGTTTTAGTGTTTAGGGTGTTGGGTTTAGGTCATTGGGTGTTGTGTATACGGTTTAGGGAGTAGGATGTAGGGTTTTGGGTTTACAGTTTAGGTTGTAGGGTGTAGGGTATAGGGTTTATGGTGTAGGGTTTTGGGTTTATTGAGTAGGGTGTAGGGTTTATGGTGTAGGGTATGGGCTTAAGTGTATAGGGTATAGGGAATATGGTATAGAGTGTAGGGTATACAGTTTAGGGTGAACGGTTTATGGTTTTGGGTAATTGGTTTAGGGTTTACGGTTTAGGGTGTATGGTTAGGGGTGTAGGGTTTAGATTCTTGGGGTAGAGTATCAGATTTAAGGTGTAGGGTATGTGGTTTATGGTTTGGGGTATAGGGTTTAAGGTGTTGGGTATAGGGTTTACGATGTAGGGTATGGGGTTTATGGTGTAGGGTGTAGCGTATATGGTATAGACTGTAGGGTTCAGGGTTTAGGGTTTGTGTTTTAAGGTGTAGGTTATATGGTATAGGGTTCTAGTTTTCTGATTTAGTGTTTTTGGTGTTAGTTATAAGGTTTTGGTGTATGGTATGGGGTTTAGGCTATACGGTATATGGTTCATGGTGTATGGTATTGGGTTTAGTTTCAGGTTATATGGTTTAGGGTTTATGGTGTATGGTGTAGGGGCTAGTGTGTAGGATTTAGGTTATAGGGAATAGGGTTTAAGATGTTGGTGTAGGGTTTAGGGTGCCCATTATAGGGTTTTGATAGCATGGTTTGGTGTTTAGGGTGTAGGGTTTTGGGTATAGTCTTTTGGGTGTAGGGTGTGGGGTTTAGGGTTTAGGGTGTATGTTTTATGGTTTAAGGTATTGGGTTTAGGGTTTAGGGTGTCGGGTATATGGTTTGTGGTTTGGTAGGGAGTTTAGGGTTTTAGGATATTTATAGTTTTTAAAAAAAAAATTTAGGGGTTTTTTGATTTTTATGATTATTGGTAATTTTTTGGAGTTTTAGGTGTTTTATGGTTTTTTGGGGTGCTTTACCGTTTTTAGTTTTTTTATGTTTTTAGAAGATTTAACAGTTTTTAGGGTTTTTATGTTTTATGGGGTTTTAAGGATCTTAAGGCTGTTTGGGTTTTT
Organism: Viscum album; assembly: GCA_963277665.1. Classification (NCBI taxonomy): domain Eukaryota; kingdom Viridiplantae; phylum Streptophyta; class Magnoliopsida; order Santalales; family Viscaceae; genus Viscum; species Viscum album. Next base: position 603,846,102 of record OY728142.1, read on the forward strand.
TAGGGGTTAGTGTGTTTTTTGGTTTTTTATTGTTTTAAATGTTTTTTTGGGTTTTTTGGTTTTTCGGTTTGTAAATTTTTATGGTTTTCCGCATTTTGATGGATTTTATGGCCTTTCTTAGTTTTTATGGTCTTCTTAGATTTTTAATGGTTTGGGGGTTTCTTTGGATTTATGGGGTTTTTTGGGTCTATTAATGTGTTTAGTGGTTTTGGTTTTGTTATGATTTTTGGGGGTTTTAGGGCTTTTACGGTGTTTAATTGGTTTTATCGGGTTTTGAGATTTTTATTTTTTTGGATTCTTATGTTTTTTAAGTATTTTAGGGTTTTTTAATTTTTTTAGTATTTTTTGGTTGTTATGGTGTTTTAGGGGTTTTTATGGTTTTTAGGGGGTTTTAGGGGTTTTCTTGGGTTTCTTGGTTTTTAGGTTTTTTAGGGTTGTAAGTTTATTTTTGGGCCTTTATGGTTTTTTTAGGTTTTTATGGTTTTATAATGTTTTTCCAACCTTTTAGGGTTTTCAGGGGTTTTATGGTCTTCTATGGGTTTTAGTGTTTTAAGGATGTTTTAGTGGTTTTTAGTGGTTTTATTATTTTCTAGGGGTTTTAAGGTTTTTAGGGTTTTAGGGGTATATGGGATTATTTTATGGGTTTTAGGTGTTTTAGGGATCTTTTATGCGGTTTAGAGTTGTTTTAGGGTTTTTTAGATTTTCAGACTTTTTGGGGGTTTAGGGGTTTATAGGGTGTTAGGAGTTTTATCAAGTTGGGGGGGTTAGGGTTATGTAAGATTTCTAAGGAATTTATTAGGGTTGTTTGGGTTTTTATTGTGTTTTTAGGGGTTATTAGGGGTTTTAGTGTTCTTATGGGTTTTAAGGGGTTTGTAAGGTTTTTTTTATTGTTTTAAGTGGATTTATAGGATTATTTTATAGTTTTTAGGATTCCTTTATAGTTTTAAGGTACTTTTTTTGTTTTTGGGGATCTTTTATGGGTTTTAGTGTTGTTTATGGTATTTAGGGGTTTTTAAATATTTTTAGTGGTTTTATTTTTTATAGGTTTTAGGATTTTTTCTATTTGGGTTTTTAGGGGGTTTAGGATATTTAGGGGTTTTAGTGTTTGTTGAGGTTTTATGATTTTTAGGGGTTTGAAATGTTTTTAGGGTTTTTATGGGTTTTTAGGATTTTTTAGTTGTTTTGAGGTTCTTTATTGTTTTATTAGGTTTTTAGGAGTTTTACTCTTCTTTAGTGTTTTTAGGTTTTTATGGGTTTTATTGTTTTTACGGGGTTTTGAGGTATTTTTTGAGTTTTAGGGTTTTAGGGATCTAGGTGTTTTATATGGATTTTAGCACTTTTTATTGTTTTTTGGGGATTCAAGGGATTTTAAGGATATTTTACTTTTAGGGTTTTATGGTTTTTAGTGTTTTTAAAAGGTTTTTAGGGCTTATTGATTTTATATAGGGTTTTTAGAGGGTTTTAAGGGTTTCATTGTTATTTTGGTTTTTAATTTTATTAATGAGCATTCAGTGGTTTTATAGGATTTTGTGAGTGTTATAGTATATTATTGTTTTTAGAGTCTTTTGGGAATTTATGGTTTTAGGTTCTTTTTGTTTGTTTTAGGGGTTTTTATTATTTTTAGGGGTTTTAGAATTTTACAGTTTTTAGGGTGTTTTGAGAGTTTTTAAGATTTTTAGATTTTTTAATGGGTTTTATGGTTTTTTATTATTTTTTGGTTTTTAGGGGGTTTTAAGTATTTAGGTATTTTTAGGGGTTTTAGGGAATTTTATTGATTTTGAGAGATTTCAGGGTTTTATGGGTTCTAATAAGTTTTTGTGCTTCTGGGGGTTTTAGGGTTTTAGTGATATTAGGTGTTTTAGGTTTTTAATGATTTTTGGGCTTTTAATATTTTTAGGGTTCTTAAGATCATTTATGGTTTCTAGGGTTTTGGGGGTTTTATAATTATTAGAGTTTTTAGGGAATTTTAGGATTATTTTAGGGTTTTTAGGTTTTTTATAGTTTTTAGGGTTTTTAGGGGTTTCATGATTTTTTTGGGTTTTGTTGGTTTTATGGTTTTAAAGGATTTTAGGGTTTTAGGGTTTTAGAATTTATTGGGGTTTTGAGTATTTCTGGGGTTTTATGTTCTTTTAGGGATTTTTTTTTGTGTTTTAGGGTCTTTTAAAATTTTTTATGTTTTTAGGAACTTTTAGGGTTTTAGGGTATCTTAGGATTTATAGTGTCTTTTAGGATTTTTAGGGTAATTGTTGGTTTTTAGGGTTTTTAGGGGTTTTTAGCATATTTTAGGGTTCTTTGTTTTTAGGGGTTTTTAGGGATCTTAGTGTTTTTTTTGTTTTCACCATTTTATGGGTCCTTAGGTCTTTTTTGGTTTTTCACTAGTATGTGGGTTTTTATGGTATTAAGAGGTTTTAAGAGTCTTTTAGGGTTTTAGGGGTTTATAGGGTTTCCATTGTTTTTATGGTTATTGGGTTTTCTAGGTTTTTAGTAATATTCTATAAAATTTATGGATTCGGAGATCTTATGATTTTCAAAGGTTTGACGGTTTTTAGGGGTTTTAAGTTTTTTGTTGTTTTTAGGGTTTGTTGATTTATAGGGGTTTTTTGTGTTATTTTGGTTTTTAAGGGTGTATATGGGGTTTTTTTATTTTTAGGGGTTTTATTGGTTTTCTGTGGTTCTAAGGGTTTTAGAGTGTTAGAGTTTTATTGGGTTTTATTTGTTTTTATGGAATTTTATAGGTTTTTATGGTTTTTTGGGGCTCTATGGGTTTTTAAGTTTTAGGGTTTTAGTGAGTTTTAGTGGGTTTTATGGGTTTTTAAGGAATTTTAGGAGTGTTTTGTTTTTTTGGTTTTAAGGGATTTTAAATGAGTTTAAATATTTTTGTGTTATTATATATTTATAATTTTTATAGGATTTTTATGGTTTTTATGGTATTTTTAAAATTTTTAGGGGCTTTAGGAGTTTTTAGGGGTTTGGGGGGTTTTTTATAAAAAAATTGGGATTTTTAATTGTTTATAGGATTCTTTGATAGCTTTCAGGGGGTTTGTGGTTATTTTAGTATTTCTTGGTTTTTTTGGTTTTTATGCTTGTTTGGGTTTTAAGGGTTTATAGTGTTTTTAGAATATTTTAGGGTTTTTAGGTTTTTAACTGTTTTTAGGAATTTATAGGGTTTTTAGTGTTTTTAGGGGTTTAAAGGGTTATTAGGAGGTTTTAGGTATTTAATGGTTATTTGGGTTTTAGGCGATTTTTTAGGGTTGGTAGGGTTTTTGGTTTTTTAGGGATGTAGGTTTTTAGTTGACTTTTGTATGTCTTTTCATGTTTTTTGGGTTTTTAAGGGTACTTTTCGGTTTGTTAGGGCATATAGGTTTTTTTGTTTGTTAGGCCTTTATGGGTTTTAGGGGTTTGTTGGATTATTTTATGGTTTTAGGGTTTTCACTTTTCTTTTGGTGTTTTAGGGTTCTTTTAGGGGTTTTTGGGTTCTTTTAGGGATTTTAAATAATTTTACGGTATTCAAGAGTATTAGTGTTTTTAGAGATTTTCATGGTTTATTGTGGGTTTTGTAGTGTTTTTTTGTGGTTCTAGGGGTTTATGGTTTTTAATGGTTATTTAGGGTTTGTAGGGTTTTAAGGAAATTTAGGTTTTCAGGTATTTTTACTGTTTTATTGGTTTTTACCTTTTTATGGATTTTTTGGTACTTTTAGGGGTTTTATGGTTTTTTAAAGGTCTTTTAGGGGATTTTTGGGTTTTTAGGGTTTTTAGGGTGATTAGGAGGTTTTTGTTTTTTATTTTATTTTAGGATTTTTCATGTTTTTTGGGAATTTTTAGGGGTTTTAGGATTTTAGGGTCTTTTTACTAGTTTTAGGGACTATTGTTGTCTATTAGGGTTCACAGAGTTTTAAGGGGTTGATGGGGTTGATGTGTTATGGTTTGTGTGGGGTTGTAGTGAATTTTTATTTTTTCTCTAATTTTAAGGGGTTTGTAATGGTTATAGAGTTTTAGGTGTTTATCAAATTTTTGGGGTATTTGTGTTTTCAAGGGGTTTTTAGGGATTTTAGGGTTTTTATGGTTTTTAGGGGTTTTTTAGGGTTTTTTTGGGTTTTTATGGGTTTTTATGGTTTGTATGGTTTTTTGGATTTGTAGAGTTTAGTATGTTTTTTTGGCATTATTTGTTCCACTGCTAGAAGCCACATGGAACCCAAGCCTGAAAAGAAACATGATTCGAAATCTGGACCACCTAGGAGTGACACACGCTAGCGCCATGCCAGGACCCCGAAACAAGGAATTCCAAATCAGCTGCTATGTGTGCCAGATCTGACAATGAACACACTAGATATTAAACAACCTGAAATCGGGAGGCGCAACAGAGTTGCCTCATGGAAAAACCAGACCACACAAACCCATCACAAACTAACGCTAAAGACAGACATGCCAAATTTGTCACCGAGCTCGTCAGAGCTGACAAATAACATGCAAGATCTGAAATAACCTGAAGATGGGAGGCACAACAAATCCACCAGTAGACAAAACCAGAACATGCAGATCCATCACCAGCCAACGTTGAGCTAAGGCGAGACATCATGAACTGAAGCAGGACCATGCTAGAGGGGGAAAGATGAAGATCGGGCAGCAGAACCCTATTGATGTGAGGGTAGAAGGAGAGTCGCTGCTCAGAGGCTCTCTTTCTTTTAGGTTTGTTTTATGGGTTTTATGGGTTTTATGGGGTTTTCGTGGGTTTAGGGTGAACAAGTATTATGGACGATATACCCACCAATATTTAAAGAAACAAAAAAAAAGCTACAAGGAGGGTTTACACATCCCGGAGTGGACCTCGCCCTTCATATCAGAGTCCACATATGACATACTAAAAGATGGTGGAAAAAGGACCATAGAGAGATTTTTTTCTTCAATTTACTTCTTGGAGAGTGCATCTGCCACCGAGTTGGCCTCTCTGTAAGCATGAGTGACCCAAAGGCTAAGAGTCTTAGATATGGTGATACACTCAATCCATTGTGGTAAAAGTATCCATGGGACTTCCTTGGACTTGTTTGTGAGGGCCTCTACCACATGCATTGAGTCAGACTCGATCCAAAGAAAATTCCACTTGGGGTTTTCTAGGGATTTAGGGGGGTTTGGGGTTTTTTTGTTATTTAGATGGATTTTAAGGTTTTTAGGGGATTTAGTGATTTAGAGTTTTTTGTATTTTTATAATTTTAGTGTTTTGTGTTTTTATGTGTTATACAGATTTTTTAGGGTTGTTTTATTTGTTTTAGGGGTTTCAGAGTTTCTTAGGGTTTTTGGGGGTTTTGGGAATTTTAGGGTCCTTAGGTTTTTGGTTTGTTTAGGGGATTTATTCCTTTTTATGTTTTTTATTTAGTTTTAGTGGTTTATGGGTTTTTAGGGTTTTTTTGGAAATTTTATGGTTTTAGATATTTTTAGGAATTTAGAGAATGTATAAAGTTTTATGGATTTTAAGACTTTTTATTATTTTATAGGGATTTTTTTTTTGTTTTTAGGGGGTTTTAGGTTATATGAGTTTTGGGTTTTAGGATTTTATTTAGGGGGTTTACAGACTTTTTTAGTTTTTTTAGGGTTTTAGGGTCTTCTAACAGGTTCTTGGGTGTTTTAGGGTTTTAGGGTTTTTAGGTTTTTAGGGGTTTATAGGTGTTTTAATGACTTTTAGAGTTTATTGGGGCATATATAATCTTTAGGGTTTTATAGGTTTTTATGGTCAATTTAGGTTTTCCATGGTTTTTTTTGTTTTAGGATATTTTTAGAGGATTAAATTTTTATTTAGAATTTTTAGAGTTTTTATTGGGTTTTAGGTTTTTTGGGGGTTTGAAGGGTTTATTACGGATTTTTGGGTTTTTAGGGTTTTAAGGGTTTTTAAATTTTTTTAATATATTTATGGTTTTTAGTTTATTTGTGTTTTTAGGGGTATTAAGGGTTTTAGTGTATTTTATGTTTTTAGGATATTTAGGGATTTTAAGTGATTTTAGCATTTTTAGCATTTTTACGGCCTATTAGGGTTTTTAGGGTTTTATGGTATTAAGGGTTTTAAAACAAATTAGGGACTTTTAGCGAGTTTTTGGTTCATTTATGGTATTGGTGGTTTTTAGGGGGTTTTAGGTTTTAATAGGGACTTTAGAGTGTTTATGATTTTAAGAAAGTTTTTAGGTTTTTGTGTTTTTAGTGTCTTTTTAGGTGTATTTGTATTTTTTATGGTTTTTAAGGGGGTTTAATGGTTTTTATAGGTTTTTGGGGTATTGGGTGTCTTTATGATTTTAGAGGGTTTTATTTTTTAGGCTTCTTTAGAGTTTTTATGGGTTTTGGTAATTTTAGGTTTTTTAGGTTTTTGAAAAAATTTAGGGGTCATTTTCCTCTTTTTAGGATTTTTACGGGTTTTGAGCCTTTTACGGTTTTTACAGTATTTAATGGTTTTTGTATTTTTTTCAATTTTATGGTCTTTTGGGTTTTAAATGCTTTTTTGAGTTTATAGGTTCTTTTATGGTTTTTAGGGTTTCTAGGTTCATTTTGGGGCTCTAAGGTTTTTAGGTATTTTTATGTTTTTTGGGTTTTGATGGTTTTCTTAGAGTTTTTAGGTTTTTTAGTATTTTCTTAAGGTTTTTAGGGTTTTTAGGGGTTTCATATTGTTTTTTTGGGTTTTTATGGTTTTAAGGGTTTTAGGGATTTTAGTGTTTTTATGGGTTTAAATTTTTTTTGGGTTTGTAGTTTTATTTATAATTTGTGGAGTGTTTATGCTTTTTAGGGGTTTTAGGGGTTTAAAGGGGCTTTTAGGGGACTTAAAGGTTTGTTAGCATTTTTTTGGGAATTTAAGGAGTTTTTAGGGTTTCATGTTTTTTATGAATTTCTAGTGTTTTTAGAGTTTTTAGGGGTTTTAGGGTTTTAGGGTTTTGTGGGATTAGGGTTTATGGTATAGGGTTTTGAGTGTTTCATTTTTAGGCAATTTTGGGTTTTTTAGGGATTATTGAGTAGTTTATAGGGTTTAGGGAGTACTGTAAATGTTTTTGGGTGTTTTATAGTGTTTAGGGTTTTGGATGTAGGATATATGATTTTGGGTGTAGGGTTTAGGGTTAAGGATTTAGAGTATTTGAATTGGGGTATAGGATTTAGGGATTAGGGTGTAGGGTATAACATTTATTTTATACCATTTAGGGTTTCAGGTGTAGGGTATAGGGTTTATGGTGTAGGGTTTAGGGTTTAGGGTGTATGGTTTAGGGTTTAGGGTGTAGGTTATAGGTATTATGGTGTAAGGTATAGGGTATTAGGTATAGGTTTTAGGGTTTAATGAATATGGTATTAGGTTTAAGGTGTAAGGTTTATGGGTTAGGTTGTAGGGTAAAGGGTTTAGAGTGTAGGGTTTAGTGTTTAAGATGTAGGTATAGGGTTTATGGTCTATGATTTAGGGTTTAGGGTGTCAAGTTTATGGTTTAGGATGTAGAGTTTAGGGTTTAAGGTTTAAGGTATATTGTTTATAGTGTAGGTTTTATGGTTTATGTTGTAGGGTATTGGGTTAATGGTGTAGGGTTTAAGGTTTAGGGTGTAGGGTATAGGGTTTATTATGGAGGATTTAGGGTTCAGGGTGTAGGGTATTGGGTCCAGGGTGTAGGGTATAGGGTTTAGGTTGTAGGATTTTGGGTTTGTGGTGTACGGTATAGTTTTTAGTGTGTAAGGTTTGAGGTACAGTTTCTATGGAATGTGGTATAGAGTGTGGGGTTTAGGGTTTATGGTGTAGGGAGTAGGGTATATGGTTTATGGTGTACGGTTTAGGGTGCCATGTTTATGGTGTAGGGTTTAGGGATTAGTTTATAGGGTATAGGGTTTATGGTGTAGGATATAGGGATTAGGGTTTAGTGATTATGGTTTAGGGTGCATGGTATGGGGTTTAAGGTATAGGTTTTAGGGATTGGTGTGTAGGGTTTTGGGTTTTTGGTGAAGGGTATTGAGTTTTGGGTGCTGGTTATATGATTTATGGTGTACAGTTTAATCGTTTGGTGTATGGTATTGGGTGTAGGGTATAGGGTTATAGATGTAGGGTATAGGGTTTAGGGTGTATGGGTTAGGGTTCATGAAGTGGGGTATTATAATAGGTTTTAGGGTATAGGGTGTAGGGGTTAGGGTTTAAGGCATATAATATAGGGTTTTGGATGTATGTTTTGGGGTTTAGTTTGTATGGTATAAGGTTTAAGGTGTGGGGTATGGGGTTTAGGGTTTAGGGGTTTGGGTTTATGGTGAAGGGTTTAGGGTCTAGGGAAAATGGAATAAGGTTTAGGGTGTACGATTTAGGGTTTACAGTGTAGTGTATAGGGTTTATGTTATAGGGTATAGGGTTCATTTTATAGGGTATAGGGTTTATGGGGTAGTTTTTAGGGTTTAGGATGTGTAGTATAGGGTTTAGGGTGTATGGTATATGGTTTTGGGTTTAGGGTGCAGGGTATGATATTTAGGGTGTTGGGTTTAGGGTGGGTGGTTTAGAGTTTGGGTAGAATAGTACATGGTTTAGGGTTTAATGGTAGGGTATATGGTTTAGTATGTATGGTATATGGTTTTGGGGTTATAGTGTAAGGTTTAGGGTGTGGGGTATGGGGTTTATGGTGTATGGTATATGGTTTTGGGTTTATGGTAATGGGTTTAGGGTTTAGGGCTTAGGGTTTATGGGGTAGGGTATACTGTTTAGGGTGTATGGTTTAGGGTTTATGGTGTAGGGTTTAGGGCTTTGGTTGTGGGGTTTTGGATTTTGGGTGTTTGGGTATAGGGTTTGGGTTGTCAGGTTTTGGGTTTAGGCTGTGGTGTATAGGGTTTCTATTATAGGGTTTGGGTTTTAGGGTGTAGGTTTTAGTGTTTAGTGATTAGGGTTTAGGGTTTATTTTAGAAGGTATAGGGCTTAGGTTTTAGGGTTTATAATTTATGGTATAGGGTATAGGGTTTACGGTGTAGGGTGTAGGGTGTAGGGTATATGGATTATGGGGTAGCGTGTAGAGTTTATAGTGTTGGGTGTAGGGTTTAATGTTTAGGGATGGGGGTTTTAGGGTTTAGGGTGTAAGGTATTGGGTTTATGGTGTAGGTTTTCAGGTTCTGGTTGTAGTGTATAAGGTTTAGGGTTTTTTATGATATTTTATAGTTTTTAGAGTATTTTTGGTGGTTTTGGGTTTTTAATTGTTTTAGGGTTTTTTGGGTTTTTTGGTTTTTGGGGTTTTTAGAGACTTTATGTTGTGTTGGGTATGGGGGTTTTATGGGTTATTAGGGTTTTAAGGCTTGTGTGAATTCAATTATTATTTTTATGGTTTTAGGTTATTTTTTGGTTTTGTTGGTTTTTTTTGTGATTTGGGTTTTTATGGTTTTTTAGGGATTTTAAGGTATTTATGGGGTTTTAATGTTTTTTCATATAATAATGTTTTTTGGGGAGATTTTTATTTTTTAGGGTCTCTATGGGTTTACAGGGTTTTCCTATTGTTTTATAATTTTTTTGTTTTCTTATGGGTTTTAGGTTTTTATGGTTTTCTTAGGGTTTCAATGGTTTTTGTGTTTTTATGTGTCTTTTGGGAATTTTGGGGTTTTTTAGAATTTTAGCGTTTTAGGAATTTTATAGATTTTATGTGTTTTAATGGATTCTTTTGGGGTTTTTAAGGTCTTTAGGGTCTTCATTCTTTTTTAGTGATTTTTTTATTTTTAGGGTTTTTTTGATTTTTCAGGGTTTTTTGGTTTTTTAGGTTATTTTGGGCATTTAGGGGCAAGGAAGCCCCATGTCTACGCTATTCATGACCCCCCAAAATTTATTATAAAAAAGACCTAGTAGACAAGGGATGGGTGGAGACAGTCGAACCAAACCTAAAAACCCCATACACCCATGAAGAAAAAAACACGCAAATCGAGACAACCAGAAGAGGACAAAAACAACACCAAGACCAAAAATCGCAACATCAGATCCTCCTAGCCAATCAACAACTACAATCAGAATCTCGGTTTCTAGAATCTCGTACCATATGAACAATAAAATCCCCACCTTTATCAGCTTGGAATCCAGAATCCAGCACCTCCACCTCTTATCCAAACAACATGTCACATCCAGTCGCACAATTTCCAGCCCCCTGACCAAGTAGATTTACCGCCAACAACATAGAACCACTAGCACGAAACTCAACAATCAACCCCTTCACCACCTCCAAGAAAAGTAGTAACTAGCATCCAACAACACAATTTCTATCATCCAGTGCCTCCTCACTGAGTAGCTTCACCACCAATATCATAAAACCATCAGCACCAAAATCATATACAATAACTTCATCACATCCCAACTAAGTTGAAACTAGATTCCACCACCTCATTTTCCAATAACCATCACCTCCTTCAATCACGAGACCTCTCCCAACACCTCTCTTCAGTTACAAAAACTAGCACCAGCAGTGATTCATAGCCAATCCAACCACACCCCCAACCAGCACTCGAGTAGTGCAACAACAACACCTCCTATACAAGTAGAAACGGACCACTAGTAGCACATTATCCATCATCCATCACCTTCAGGAAAGTCAGGACCTAGCATCCAACAACTCACACCCAGAATCTCCCAACAAACAACACTATTTTCATTTTAGAACAGCTCTAGCTGCCGCCAAAGTCCAAATCCTAAATCAACATTCTGAGAATAGAAGCCACCACAATTGATCCATTACAGCACCAAATCATACCATAAAATTTGAACCAACAATCGAATAAAAACATCAAGTTGTACTGCATGACTCATCAATGGAGCATCAGCCAATCAGAATCATCCTCCACAAAACCAGATCATAAGCCACAAGAATTTACATGAAATATGTCCGAATGTGGACACCTAAGGATTACAAGCCGTAACACGAGTTGTCACAATGGAGACCTGTCGAAAGAAGAACCAAATCTTGAAATGTCGCTACTAGATTCATTGATCCATTAAAGATTAAGGAACCCATGCCATGGCTTTTACATAAAATTAGGATTTTTGGGACATTTATGTTTTTTAAGGTTTTAGGGGTTCGTAAGAATATTTTCATAGTTGATATTTTTGGGGTTTTGGGTTTTTTTTCATTTTTATAATTTTTAGGATTCTTTTATTGTTTTTAGGGATTTTTGGTATTTTATGGTTTCTGTTGGATTTTATGAATTTTTGGGGTTTAATGGTTTTTTATTTTTTAATGGTTTTGTAGTTTTTTGTAGGGATTTTAATTTTTTTATGATTTTATGTTTTTTATTGTGTATTAGTGATTTTTAGTGTCCTTATGTTTTTAGGGTTCTTTAGTTTTTAATGTTTTTTTTGAAGTTTTGGGGTTTAAGGGTTTATGGGGGTTTTAAGGGTTTTTAGTATTTTATAGAATTTATGGGTTTTAGGGTCCTTTATGGGTTTTACGTTTCATTTGGTTTTTATAGGTTTTTAGGGTTGTTTTATGGGTTTTGGGGATTTAGGGATTTTAGGATCTTTTTTGGGTTTTTATAGGGGTTTAAGGGGGTTTTGGGTTTGTGTGTGTGTGGGGGGGGGGGGTGTTTCACCTAAATACATGTATGTACCTGGGATATTATTTTTTTACGGAGACTAAGCCGTATATACTATTATCTTAAGAAGGTGGTCTGTAGTTAAGTCATTCATATCACATGTACCATATCTTTAACAAAAGGTTCATTTGTGGAATGAACAGTAGAATGGAGGGGGTCGAATGGTGTGAAATCACTGACATCAGACACAATTACATCCATGGTCTCCAATGGGTTTATTCGTAGAGCAAGAAATGTACAAACAATATTATATCAATGATTCATGGACCTACTTTCGAAAGGTAGGAACTCATTGGGTAACTTGTCCAATGACTGTTAAGAAGTCACAATGGTCGAGAGGATTGAATGTTTGGATCACCACTCCCTTTTGGGGGAATTATTTTCTATTTTGGGACTCTTTTATAGATTTAATTCATGTTCCTATGTTCATGAATAATTGGTTCATTCCCAATCATGCATTCATGGATTACCCCTAGGTCATGGCTTTTCATGAATATGCATGGGTTCAGAATCACCTATATGTATCTGAGATTTTCCTTCGATAAGGGGATCTATATGTATCTAAGGTTCTCCATCAATTTTAACCATTAGTGAAAAAATCATAGATTCCTTGGTCGTTTGTTGGGATTAAACTAGTCTTAATCTGTATGATGGGGAGCTCTAGAGTTTATCATCATCTAGGGAGGAAAAAATTTGTTTTGATGTTGGGATCAAACTCTTGAAATGACATTCCTAGATATCCTCATGAGAGGAATTTGAACCCATGTTGTTTAGTGATGATCAACTGGACACATCACCTTTTTAGGTCATGTGACAAGGACCCATCCATGCAGTTTAACATCATAAGGTGAGGATGATCTGGCGAAAGGTGCATGACCAAGGCTAGTATGAGACATATGGTGAGGTGGCCCAAGATAATTGGATGAGATGTGGCCCCACGGGTAAATATGACCCCAATGGGGATATGGCCTAGAGAACATTAGGGTGGATTTGGGAGTCGATTTTGGACCTCTAAGAGGCTTCCTATGTAGAATTGTTTTTTTGTATTTCAGGCCCTCGTAGTTCAGTTTTATTGGGATATACACATTATAGGAGTCCCATCAAAGGGGACATAATTAGGGAGTAGGCAATGAGGCCTCCCATTTGAGCAGATTTTATTTCTACTTATACCAAATAGTAGGTCCATTTTTGTTGAAGTTGGGGATTACATCAATGGATAAGGCCCATGTGGTTTGTTTTGGGATCGTGTAGATTCCATGATCACCGCCCAAATCTAATCCCACCTAATTTATGATTGGTGTAATAAACAAGAGGAGGTAGTATATCTGATGACTACACATCTTGCTACATTTGCATATGGATGACACTAAGGCCTAATGGGGGGAGAGATAGTGGTATTTGATAATTCCCATTTCCTTTCTTGTTTTGATATCAATGATAGTCATCTTTGGGGATTCATCTGAATATGTCCCATGATGAGGCAAAGAGGAGCAAGAGATCCACCTCCGGTAATAATTGTTAGGGGCTTAACTCAGGAGGAGTGTTTTGTGATCAATCCCAATAGAGAAGGTAATTTTCAACACTATCCCTCATCGAGGAGAAATTCTAGTGGGTCATTTCAATCACTAGAACAATGAGTTTCATGTGAGTTCCCAAGGTTGGAACCCACATTACTGCAAGAATATATACTTGGCGGAATTTTAAGTGTCCTTTTGTTGACAAATATTACCCATGTTATTTAGCTTTCAATGGGTATGCAACTCAAAAGGGCATGCTGATGTGCCCGATGGTTTTATCATCAATTTTTGGTGGCCTTAGAAGAGGCCTTGGCATCACTCCATTGGATTGGTTCGTGGAGGGGTCACCATAGGAGCTAATGATATGATGATAGGGAGTTATTGGAGCATGTGATTGTAATTCGATTGGATACCCCTTGTCACATAACATGTTCTTACATAGGATGGGATTCCCTTTATGAATCATTGTGCTTTACGGGTAAGGGGGCTTCGCCATACCATTTTGGTTTGAGGAATTGAGTTCTATCCATGTTGTTCATTGCATTGTGGGGCCAAGTTCCATCCGTGTAGCATGATGCGATATTGGATCAAGTTCCACCAGCATAGTAAATTTCCACACGGTGCAGGTTTCAACCCACATATCTTTTTTACTATATAGGCCACTTGGTTGTGAAGGGGCCATTTGTTTTGTGCTTCACGAGAAGTATTCCCTCCAAGGATGTTGAGTTTTTGGACTGAAAATTGATTTATTTTATCCTCTTTAATGTTTTGCTGCATGTTTTACCTTTGGGAAATTATCAAAGGATTTTCTCTTTTAGATATTTATATATCTCTATCTTTTAATCCATTGATTTCTTTATTCACTCTCCACCCCCCTTAGGATATATTTTTAGGGAAGTGGAGGAACAAGATATCAGGGTGGTCGATTGTCTTCGATGAGGCCATGAGCTCTTTTTGTGGAAGCCCATATGAGAGACCCAGCTGACTGATGACTTAGTCAATGGGGGAATAATTTCATCATTTATATGGTTGAAATCAGCACCTCTATCCTTTGAATGAAATTGTTTCATTCGGGGGAAGACATCAGTTCTTCTTTTCCCATGAAACATTTATTTTTCAGAAGAGAATCATTTGTGAGGTGGATGTATCTTAATTATTCCCTCATATTATTTTAGTTTTATTTGCAGAAGATGGTGTCACATTCTTCCTCCTGAGAAATATTTAGTTCTTGGTAACCTCATTAAGTAGATCTCCATGCAGAGTGTTGATCCCTGAAGGATTTATGCTTCATGACATCATTTATTCCTCTTCTATTTTTTCTCTATTAAACATTTTCCCCTTCATTCTTCCTTAAATTTTGTTTCCTTCCATTTCTAATTCTGAAGGGATTAATTCAAATTCCTTTGTAATGTTTTCAAGACCCAAAAAATACCCACATCAGAATTGGTTCTGAAAAGTAGGTGGAAATGAGGATATTTTGATGTAGAAATAGGCCATGTTTTGAACCAGTTTTTGGTATGAGAGTGCACCCACAGGAGGGGACCACACCTATATATATGGATCCTAAGTAATTTTTCTTTTAACTTTTTTTCGTGAGAACTCAGTGCTCCTATGAATCTATCTCAATCGCCTTACTATCACAAACTTATTCCTTTGAGGACTGCCCCACCTGTGAAATAAGATTTTAAGCATAAAACAGTGAGTTTTCTCATCCATGTAGCAAGGAGTGGTTCACGATTTGATCACTCTATGAATTACTAATTCATTGAAAAATTCATTGTGGGCTAGAATATTTTTGAACTAATGGTTCGCAAAAAAAACATCCATGAACTGATGGTCCATGGGATAATTGTTAATTATGAGATAAATTTAAAATGTCTTTACATGATTTATCTCAGGGATAAAATGTATCTATCATTAAAAAATAAAACCAGTAGACACACTATCATTATTGAGAATGTTGAGGAGGATCTTCAATGCCATATCATTTCTCAGGATGGTATTGTGAGGCGCCTACTTTCTTCAGGACTTCTACCATACCCTTTTTAAACTAGACTGACAGTATATAATTTTGGACATCAAGATGTGCTCCCCTTCCACCATTCAATCAAAAAATTCCATCTACATGGGTCAGGATGTCTAATGGATATGTGAAAATAAAAATTTATTGTACATTGAAAATTATTCCATGATCAGGTTCGGAGAACATCTTCAATATGAATGGTTATTTTTTGGACACAAAGAAACCATCACAATAGTGATATATCATTACAGTCAGCTATTCAAGACTATCCATTGATTCTTAATCTCTTGCGGGGAATTACCAGTGGAGGGTGGGGCTCTAAGTGGTATTTTTGGTCTGGAGGGAGCTTCTTAGATGAATAGTTCTAGGAATTCTGGGTGAACCAAAATGGTATGGAATTTTGTGAATCATTGGAGGCTTTTGGATTATACTAAGCAATGTGAGTCCTTCAATTTGTGATTTATTCCCCGAATGAGGTGTTATTTTAACTAATTAGTCATTGATGTTCGAGCACCAACACCTTCCATATATCACATGGTTATGTATGGATAATTTTTTGGGAAATGTAACAATTAGGGGGAATTCCCATCCTAAAAAATATGTATGAAGAGTTTCTACACTCTTCCAATACCTACGAAAACACTGAACACGTATCTACACTGTTGAGGGATCTGATAACCATGATAGAGATATCTCTTGGTTAGCCCCTCTATGCCCACTCACTCATTTTTTTGATGATTGGATAGAGTTGATTTTTTGAACCAATGGTATGAGGCTGAATTTTCATCGTAGTTGGAATCACCCAACCCAAAATACATATAGAATTCAAGGTTATTATTGGGCTTCCCTTGTGGTGGTTCAATACACCACATGGTGTTATGGAATTTTTCCTTGCATATCTCTTGATTTTAGTCTGTTGGGTTTCTTTTCCATGTTTTTTGGTGGATGGATATTCTCATCGTGGGAATTTATACTGGTGTTAGTGTTTTTACTCTAATTACGGTAGCTGAACTGGAAGAAGAATTCCCCATCATCCAAGTCATACCCACCCTGAACCATATTTACAAACTACTTGGCCACATGCATGAAGGAAGGCATCCACATAATTTCTGTGGGCCATTCCAATTATTGTATACTTGGGTGGCTGATAACATTTGCTGTTATGATCACCAGCATATCGCGAAAATTCCTTACTGTTCCATTCATCCTACATTACTTAATATTTCTGGAATCTTCCTTAGATCCCCTAGAATCTATGGTGTTTTCAAACATTTGAGTGACTCTTCATGTTTTAAATTCATCCCTTAACTCTCACCTTTAGACACAGTGGTTGATAATGGTGAAGCAAACTTGGATGACAATTCTTATTGTAGGATCGAAATAATGATGTAGATGCTGAATTACAAGAGGGGGGTGAATTGTAAGTTTATAATATTTTGTTTTTAACCATATAGAAAATTATGTTTAACAAAGTTAAAGAAGGAAAATTCACAAGACCTCTTTTAGTTCTACTAAACAAACATTCTAGGTTCTATAAATGTGGTTTCAAAAATAAAACTTAAGAAAATATTTCAAGAAAAAGATTATACCATGAAGCATATAGAAGCACATGAGTCTCAGCCCAGTTGGTGAGGTATCCTTAAGTGCATCCATAAGAACCAAGTTCCAAACCAGGTAGAGGCATATTTATCGGTACTGTAGAAAGTACTATACACTGTGCGGTATAGTAGCAGAATTGTACACTATATAGATACTGTAGTAGAACTGTACACTCTATGGTACTGTAGCAGGCACTGTAGCAGTTATTGTAGCAGGTATTGTTCGGTACTGTAGATGCTGGAACTATTCGCCTTGGGCCATCAGTTTGGGCTTGGAGTCCTTAAGGCTATCAGGATAACCAGGCCTTCGGGTCGGTAGGTATTTCAGGACAAATTTAAGGTCCTTTAGGCACCTCAAATCCTTCGGGCCACATACAGTTACCTCAGAAACACTTTAAAAAAGAAGTATCCCTAGAAGAGGATTCAGAGTAGGTGCACATACCAGAGCAGAGCCAAATGGATTTTTCAGAATGAGAGGGTATTGATATACCATTAGGACAAGCCTGTGCTTGCACGAGAAGCCTAGACAGATGGCCATGCAAAGGTGGACAGCTACTATCATGATGCAGATGGTGGGGAGGGTCAGTTCCTTGTAGATAGTCTGGTTAAATTCCCTAAAATCTTCGGGTCATGTAATCTCCTATGCCTACGGGCCTTGTAATCATTGAGCCTACATTCCTTGTAAGGGTTCCCCCTCATCCCTTGAAAGGTGGGTTATCAAAAATCAATAAAAATGAATGCCTTAGGGCCATTCGGGGTAAAGCATATATAATCTCTAATATTAGAGTATATAAAATAATAAAAAAGTATAAGAATGTTATAATTTCTTCCCTTATAAAAATACAGTGGAAATAAACTTGAAACAACACAAGTAACAAGTATTAAATCTTTTAACCCAAAGAGAAGGGTATCCAACAACCTTGGATAAAGGTCCCTTCATTTATACTTTTGAGAACATCTATCTTAACAACACCAAGGTAATATCTTGATTGGAATATCAGAATCTGTCTTGTTATCCCTACAAGACCTCGAACTTTAAGGTAGTTGGAACCTCTGTCTTCCTATCCCCAGAATTCCTAGAACTTTAAGGTAGTCGTCACCTCTATCTTCCAATCCCATAAATCCCTCAATTGTACACAACAAAAATCAGTGTCTCATGATGAAATCTGAACCAGATGTTCAGTATGCACAAATATTTAGATTCTCTCTCACTATAAATCACTTCAACAGCATGTGGTCTCTAGATTAATGGAAAACTTATTGATCACATTCAAATTAGCTCCTATTTATAGACACATCTCCAACAGTTGACTCCCTCCTCCAATGGTCATATTTTTCTTTGAATTTCGGAGGGACATGTATACGTGTCACTCAACCAACTATTAGATTGAAATAGATTGTATGACATCATTTTATAGAAAGCAATAGTGTAAGGAAAATTGAGTTACTTAACTAAATATATTTTTAGGAGTCTAAGGAAAATTAGATTTCGGAGTCTAACCAAAAAAAAATTTAGAGTCTACAAGATATGGAAATTCGGATTCTGTTTTTAAAGAGTTCAGAATCTGAATTCAATAGATTTCATAGTCTGAATTCAAATGAATTCAGAATCTAAATTCTATGAAATTATGAGTCTGAATTCTAAGAAATTAGGAGTCTAAATTCTAAGGAATTTGGAGTTTTAATTCTGAGGAATTCAGAGACTAAATTATGAGGAATTTAGAGTCTGAATTGTGAGGAATTTGGAGTGAGAATTTTAAGGAATTGGGATTCTGAATTTTGAAAAATTAGGAGTCTTAATTATGTGGAATTCAGAGTCTAAATTATTAGAAATTTGAAGTCTGAATTCTAAGGAATTCGGATTCTGAATTATCAAGAATTTGGAGGCTGAATTTCAGAGAATTCGGAACATTAATTTCAAGGAATTTGGAACCTAAATTTCACAGAATTCAGAGTCTGAATTTCAAATAATTTAGAACTTGAAAATATAATACTCTATAACCAAGGATTTATAGGATTATGATATTTTATATGTGAAACCGAATTTTAGACTTAGGAATAAAATGAGTTATAATTAAAGAGACTATAAAATTGGACTATGAAAACAAGGGTAAGGATAAAATTTCCTTAGAGAAGGAAAATTTTCTTTATAAAGATAATCCATTTTTAAAAAAATATTTCCCTTAATATCGAGTGTTTGTGATTTTAAAAACATAATAGAATGGAACAGTTAGAAGGAAACCTTATTGACTCAACACTTATATCATCTCTCTACGAGATGTATTTCTAGTTTTGAGAGTGTATGGTGTAACCATCTAGGAATAATTTGATTCATATATATTTTCTCGACAATTTAAGTGTATAACATGGGGTTCCCATTTTCCCATTCACTAGATTAAAGAGCCATATCCTATCATACTACATTATTTGTGGTTGATATTTACCCGTGAAGATTCTATAATTCAAATTTCCTTACCTTTCATGTGAGTTTTGTCCAATATTTCCCAGTATTATGCCAGAATGTGGACATAATACTATCTCTATGGGATACTAGGAAATATAGTTCAGAGGGTACCAAAGTCACTAACCTCTAATATCCTTGTATCTGATATACCCTCCTCTTCAGTTTCGAGGGAAGAAAGACATTCACTATGATGATATAAGAATCATAGGGGAGCCCTATCATCCAAACCTCATTTTACTAAGGTGGAAATAAATCTTGTCCTTTTTACTGATACTGATGCTAACCCTACCAATTCTAGTCTTTATGAGGTATCCTTGGGGACCCTATCTACTAATGATGAGACTATCAGCCTAGTTCCTGATGTAAGAATGAAGGTGGGGATGGAATATTTTCCCTTTCAATAATCATTCTTTGATCTGAACATGTATTATTTGGATTAATTAATATATTATATACCAGTAGTAGCAGGTCATCAAGATCAATCTCCTTATATTACAACCAATCACCATGACAGATGAAGAAAAGAATTTCTCCATATTTGTACCATCATTACGGAGAATACATTGGTAGAGATGGATAACTAATCGGACATACTGTGCTGGATTTTCCTTGACCTTTCTTTAGGGGGGTTTCATTATTTACCCCTACGCCTCCTTATCCACTAGGCTATCATTTCTCAAGAATATTTAGTTTCTTGTAAAGGATACATTGTTCAATTTTTTGGTTCCCGTCATCAAATAGAAACTCTACCGGATGTTTCCACTAAACTTAACCATTTATCTACTAAGCAATCAGGTTCTCATGATCAATTGGTTGTGGAAAATTAAGAGTTGGGGGAATGGGAAGATCAAACAACAAGATTAAAGGTTCAAATTTCTTAAAAAACGGAAAACCTTTAAACTATTAGAAAAATAGGTCATGATCTCAAGGTCATTGTTAGAAAAATCCACCTAACAATCGATACTATGTTCAAGCAATGGATGGATTTAGAATTGTCCCTTGATGGTCGGTATCAAGTAGTGAACAATTTTCTGACCATATTGAGATGAGCTCCATTATAACTATTTTATCTTCCTTATGTTTCTTTTCCATTAGTTATTAATAACATTGGAGAGATACTCTAGAATGTGGATGATCCTTCATCATTCATTTAATGGAATGAATTTTTTTTCTCTCTAGTTCTTGTCCTTTCTCTTTTTCTGTGATGAAAAATAATTATATTTTATTGGGAGATAATTCAATTGAAATGATCATGTCATGTGATAATTTTTCCCTAAGTTGAAGGAATCAATGAGCATAGTTTGAATTTTTCTAGGGTTATATGGAATACAATATGAAAATTTTTCCTTTTCTGTTATCTTGCTAATTTTTTCCTATGTCCCTGTGGTGCGAGCATATAGGCAATAACTTTTACTTTTTCTTAGGCTTCTCATTTTGGGTTTTAACCTAACAAGATTTGGGTCTCTTTTATTTTCTTATTTCACAACATTTTTTTTAAACCAAAAAATTTGTAGGTATGGAAAGATGATACTAAGATTTTTCTAGGATACCCTTTGTGGGTTTCAACCTGGAGAGTTTCCATCACTTTTCAAGGTCAGATTACAGTCTTGAAAACTGGACTAAAATTAATGATGTTTTAGGTCAAACAGATTTGACTGTAAATCGTTGGGTAAGGTCCCAAATATGGCTTATTAACCAAGAATTTCATGACAAATTTTAAACATGAAATGAATGAGGGATTTTTCTTAACCTAGTTTTATGAATTATGAATTTGAAACATGATATGGAGAATGAAATCCATTAAGGCATACAAAGGTAGGAATAGCCTCTCCCAAGGTCAAATTTATCTCTTGATGACAGATCCCTTTTTTGGGAAACATATGAAGAGCTATCGGGTTATATTGTACAAAGTCAAACAATGGTGGCCTAGGAGATTGGACATCTATTTTTGATGGACATGTTTTTTACGGGAGGTTCATATTTTTGTTATCATTAATTTTTGTTTTCTTAAAGACCATGTAAGGTGAATTCAAAGTGATGTTCAAAAACTATGAGGGAATATCCATCGGTGTTGGATGGGAAACCATTCCCAAATGTAATTGACTTGTGTAATGGAGGATTACAACATTGTGTAGTTTATAATCATGAAATTTGGACATTTTTAGTTCATTTTAATGTCTTACTACCATGTTGATTGGGATTTAAAACTCTACTCTAATGAAAGGGGTAAAATATTCGTCAGTTTCCTAATAATCTCACTAGGAATGTTCTATCATATTCAGGCATAAAGGGGAATAAAGGGTGTAAAATTTAATCTGCTGGGTTTCTAAATCCAAGGGGTGATATGGGAAGTAAAGATCATAGGGAGTGCGGAGGTAGTAAAAACCTCTCCTGAGGATGAATTTTCCTCTAGTTGACATGAATGTTCTGGAAAACTTGTACAGAACCATTAGGTCATATTATTTATAGTCAAACGGAGTTTTTTCCAGGTCACTGGCACCAAATCTCTGATGTCTAGGTAAGGTTATAGGGATTGAGACCATTCTAGATCGATAGTTTGTTCTGTGAAAGGAGGGTGCTTTGCCTGAAGGGGTAATTTCAAGGGAAAGGGATAGAGATGATTCCCTTATGTAGGTGGGGGGTTCCTATGTCAGTCCAATCCATGCAAAGGAAAGGGGAGTTTTGGAATGTAATGGTGGATAACCAATGCTGAGAGAAATTTTCTCACTTATGTGGGTATTGTGAGGGTTTCATTTTGTTTATCCTCATGTATCTAGGATAGTGGTAGCATAGTTTAATGTCTTGTTTGAGGATGAAGTAAAAGTATTCCAATTGGGGGGTTCATTGAACAACTGCTACAACCTGACTAGAATGAGTACCTAAGAGTCCCTATGTCATACCACACACTCTCAAAGGAAACTCAGGCCAAGGGAATAGAAGGTTGAATAAATTTGGTGACTACGCCAAAATACAAAATGTATGGACATTGCTACGTATCCCATATGGATTGGAATCAATCCATATGTAGCTCTTAAAAATATACCTGCATAAGTTTGGTCCATATGTAAGGAGAGGTGAATTTTTAAATGGGTTGGTGGCTAGATTAGGATGTAGAATCTAGGTATCACTACCTATCATGTTCTGACAAGATTCAAGACATACATAGTTATTGAGGAACTTTATAATTTAAGATCATGTGGTAAATTCATTTTATCATAAATTTTAATGTCATGTAATTAGAAAAACATCCATGAATTTTATCTTCATGTGGTTAAGAAAAACATTTATAGGAACCGTGAATAAAATTGAGACTAATCATGCTAGGATGTTCTAACATGATCTAGATGTGAAGGGTGAAGAAAGTGTAAACCATGATTATGGGGATTCTCAGATCACAAAAAATGATACATGGCATGGAATCCATTAAGATGTCTGTAGGTTGGAAAATCCTCTCATGAGGATGATTTTTTCATTTGTTGATATTACTTTTTTGTGGGAAACATATGTAGAGATAATCAGGTCATATTGTGCATATTCCAGAAAATGTGTCCTCAGGACAATGAACTTCCACTTCTGATGGTCATAGGAGGATTGAGAAGATCTAAAATTACCTAGGGTATAGAGTGTTATAGATAGAAAAGACGTGTCCACATATGTAAGAAACATACAGACCACAATTACTCATGATGTATGAATCAAATTACATAGATTTGACTCATACGTATCGGCAATTTTCATTCCTTGATAGATCTAAGATGTGGAACCCATATTTGAAACCTTATTCACAAATTTGTATTTATACGTAGAATATAGGGAAATGTTTTCCCATTCCAGGGACTAGGATTCAAGGGCTAGGCCTCACTAAGTATCTCATCAAAATAAGAATCAATCCAAAAATAGTTCTTGATGTACCATAATGTTTAATGTCACATGGAAATGACATTGGTTTGGAATTCTATATCATTCTTCTAGGACCATGGAAACCCCGATAAAGATTAATATGCCTTGATCATGTGGGAAATCCCCTGCTGAAACTCCTATTCCCATGTGAGCTATTACGGATGTGAGTAAAAGGGGGTGGAAAAGGTTCATTTCACCAAAAAGGGTCGATATAACAACGGATAGGGGTATTTATTTTTTCAGTGGTTAGGTGTAGGATGTAAGATATAAGTGTCTCTACATACCTTGTTGGGATGAGTATCAATCCATATGTAGTTATTATAGATTTCCCTGTGCATATTTAGTTCATACGTTGTGGTAATTTTGTGATCCTTTGTTGTAGCTGACATAGGATGTAGAATATAGGTGTCACTACCAATCCTACTAGGGAAGGAATCAAGCCACACATAGTTATTAATGGGAAGGCTTCCCATATAGGTATAGCCCATATGTAGGGAGGGGGAATTTTTCAATTCTGAGGTGGCTAGACTAGGATGTAATATCCAAGATTTACTACGTATCTTGTATGGATAGGAATCAAGCCGTACATACTCTCAATGTTCTTTGCACCAGTCTGACCCATGTATAGGGATAAGAAGGAATTTTTAACAATTTTTTGGGGTAGATGGACCATGATGTAATATCCAAGTGTCATTATGTATCTTGGGAGGGAAGGAATAAATCTACACATATTTCTTGAAAAAGAGGCATCCTATGTGGATCTAGCTCTCACACAGAAGTAGATGAATTTCAATTTTTTCCCAGACATACCTGGATCATGGGAGGAAAATTATTTATTGAACCAATGATCACCATTTAGTTTAATTCTATACAACTAGGATAATTTATCTTACCAATTAATGTCATGTGATCAGGACATTGGTATCACAGTTTAATTTCATGTTACGAGGATGACATCCATGCAGTTTAACATTACGTGGGGAGGACTTTAGCCATGCTGTCTAAAATCTTGTGGTTAGGATGCTTATGACCCATAGTAAAGAGAACGACATTATTGTATCCTATAGTTAACATCATGTGATCAGGATAATTTATATGCAATTTTTCATCCTTTGGTTAGGAAAAACTGGCATGTAGTTACACAAAATATTTGATTAGGTACTTTGAATTGGTGGGATCCGTAGTGAGATTCCCATCAATTGAAATCATGGAATAAACTCTATTGGAGTAGAACTTATGTATGGAATATAGTCCCTCCAATTTTGGCTCCAGCATTGGAGGCTTATTTTTGTTTTCATCAGTTTCCTGAGAACTAACACCATTTCTCCTTAAAATAAAGACCCGATGCAAACCTTTCTGTTAAAGGCTCATGAAATCTGCTTTTGAAAAATATTCAAAGGATGTAAGGTATGCAATCTATTTTCATCATGTTTCTTATGTTCATCCAGCTGTTTCTGGGATTTCTCATCCATAAATAGCTGATCACATATGGAAATGTGGAGTGAGAGAAATTGACCTTCAATGGGCAGGTATGCCTTTGTCCCATATACTAAAGAGTATGGGGTTGCCTGAGTGGTAGTGCGGGTCGTGGTCTGGTAGGCCCACAAAGAATGTTGAAGTTTATCCATCCATGATTTCTTATCCTTATCTACTATGTGTTGAAGTATATTGGATAGGGATCTCTTTAGGGACTCTATCTTTTCATTATCCAGTGCATGATAGTGGGATGAGCGATTTGTATTGGTACCATAATCCTAGTATAACTTCTCCAACTCAACAGAACAGATTTCAGTTATGTTATTCATCAATATGGTGTGGGGGACACAAAATATGGTGATTATTTTGGATTTTAAAATGATAATAATGTTTCTTTACCTGAATTCCATTAAGGTTACATATTCTTCACATTTGGAAAAGAATTCCATCATTGTGAGAAAATACTTGAATTTCTTAGCCGTAGTGGGAGGATATGGTCCCACAATGGCCCTTCCCCATATGAAAAATAGCTAGGTGTATCTATCTGTCCGAATTAACTCCATGGGTTTGTGGATGAAATTTGCATGAACATGGAAGGAATGAAACTTCTTTGTGTATTTAGTGAATTAATGTATTATAGTGGGCTAGTATTATTAAAACCATCGAATTTAGTGGGAAATCATGGATCTGGATTGGTGATCCCCAAAAGCTATGGCATACACTTCCTTCTTGATGGTGAAAAACTCTTATCCATCATTATATCTAATAAGGACCACATCAAATCCCCATTTATAGAATTTTTTTTTGGTTAGTGATGTCATAGATAACAAAGTTAATTTCTCATCTTTAGATTTTTTATATTATGACTGTACTTGGTGTGAGTCCTCCTTTTTGATTCTAGTCCACAATGGGTGTCATCCATATGGTGGGAGGACCATTTTCCTCTGGGACAGAGATTATCTCATCGATATCCTCCATATTTTCATAATAAAAGAGTGAGACCATCCTATGATGTGCCATGTATATGACTGTTTTATCTTGGTCAAGATCATCCATAAATGCAGCTACATTTTCCAATTCATCGACCTAATCATTTTGACATTGGGGGACATGAGTCAATGTCAATTCCGAGGGAAGTTCATCTATTAGTCCTTAGATGTGGTCCAGAAATGGTATTAGTTCTTCATTTATTATGGCATAAACGTCCTTAACCTAATTGATGACCAGTTCTGAACCACTATTTACCATCAAGTGTTTCTATTTTACGTGAAGTGCCATCTCTAGACCTACAATGATATCCCGGTATTCTACTTCATCATTTTTCACCCCTTAGATAGTATGAAGGATTAAGAAAGGGTTTCCTTTGTTGGATATATGAGTACGACTCTTATCCCCACTTTTTTTAGCATGGGGTCTTCCATCCATTTCCCTTACGGGCTTCGAGATGAACCATACAAATGAATCTTCCGGATTTAAGGGTCTTCCTTAATAGTGAAAACCTCCTCATCGTGTTGTTTGACATCAACTGATGTATTTTCTACAGAGGGGTGCTCTGCCAAAAAATCTGCTAATATCTATCCTTCTAAAGCACAAACTATATGTAAAACAACTATAGGATGATCGACCACCATGACATACATCCTTTCAGTATTGTTAATCTTATAATTTACTAGATCGTGTTTCTATAAGAGTTCAAATGAACCTCATAATACTACAGGTAGTGCCTAAATTTTTGGATAGAAAATATGAGCACAAGATAGCACTTTTCCATATCTGAGTTATGATTCTCTACATCGATCATCATTCAGCCAAGATAGTAGAGGTTTTTTTTTCTGCTGGTGTCATTCTTCTATGCAAGGAAGTTTCCAGGGTTTTCTCGATGGAATTCACATAAAAACCGAGTGGTCCTCCTTTGACGGGTGGCATTAGAACTAGTGAAATTTAGAGATACTTCTTGAGATTATCAAATGCTTCCTGAAAATCATCATTCCATTGATATAAAGACAATTTATTCATCAAATTGGTAAAGGGAAAACATTTTCCAAGAAGTTTTTCTATGAAGCATCGATTGTAGGGAAAGTCTCCATGAATTCCTCTCAACTCGGTGAGGTTTTGAGGTGGTGACATTCCAAACATATATTTTATATTCTTGGTATCGAATACGATTCCTGGATGGTGTATTATGAAGATGAGTAACTTCCCCAAGGTAACGTCAGAATCACATTTTAAGGGGATCATTTTCAGACTATTTTATCTCAATTTCTCAAAGATGATTTCAAGTTCTAACTGGTGGTTTGAGCATTGTCATGATTTAACCACTATGTCATCAACATAGCATTAGAAAAACATTACCAAGAAGGGTTAGAATATGTTATTCCTTGCATATTTATATGTGGTGCAAGAATTATTTAAACCAAAGGGAATCACATGATAGAAAAATACTCCCTAGGGGTCTATAAAGAGATAGCTTCTTCATATTCTCAGGAAATTTAGATATGATTGTATCCTCAATAACTATCTATGAATGAGAGAGCCTAATATCTAGCTATTTCATTAATCAGTAGTTTTGTAATCAGGAATGATAAATCATATTTTAGTAAATTCCAATTTATATCTTTGAAATCGATAAAAACTCTAATTTTTCCATTCTTATTTTTGAAAAGGATAATATTGTCTATCCAGATGAGATTTTAGAACTCCTAGATGAAGCTGGCATTTATGATCTTGTAAATCTCCTCCTATATTTTGGAATCATGCATTGGGTGTGTCTGTCTGGCTATTGGTTTATAACCCCAAGGATCTTCTAGAAATCCTAGGTGGTGAGTGTCCACTTCAGGATCAAGGCTTGGAATTTCTATGTAGTTCCAGGAAAATACATCTCAATGTTTCCTTAGGAAAGAGGTGTATACCTATTACTCTTTAGAATATGAGAACACTAATCAATGTGGGTCATGAATCCTCTTCTCTACCCAAATTCATTTCCTTTAGATCATAAATGGTGGTAGATACACCTTCCTCGAATGCTGGAGAGTCATTCCTAATTATTCTTCATCATCCTCTTCCTCTTCTTCTTCTTCCTCCTCTAGTTCTGATGGAGAAACTATTATTTAGTTGAGAAATCCATAGTTATGATAAGTGTTTAGATCATGGAATTTGGAGGATGAAGAATATTTTTACGACTTATCTGATAGCGGGGGAGCTCTTAGAGAGGATTGAGTGAGGAGTGGAAGATAGTTTTCTTCTGGTTCTACCTTAGCAGGTGAGACATAGATTTCATGGTTCTCTGAATATGTCTTGAGGATGTTTTCATATGAAAAATCATCATCATATTGGGGTTTAATAATTCTTCAATGATTTTAGACTCAGTTTACGTGGCTAAAACCATGAAGACTATTCTGTCCTTATCTGAGCTTCAAATAATACACCCAACCAAATTGATGGGAAGTACGTATTATTCACTGATCTATTTAAAGGGGTCATATAGGAACATCTCCAAACCATTTGGGGTAGTGACCCAATCATTACCATCAAATGATGGTGTCTTCCATTTAAACTCATATAATTATACATTGATATTGTGTAACTCCCGTGATTAAAACATGACCTTATCAGCATATTATTTCCCATTTTGTCCATTAGCTCAATATTTGATGCACTGGTGGTAGGATGGAGGAATTGTTGAATTCCAATGCATGGTCTTCCTAGAATGACATTGAAGGTCATGTTTTTATTAACAACCACAAATTCCAAGTCGACTATGAGGTCCCCTAACTGATTTTTAATCATTATTTGGACTAATAGTTTGTGCTCACTTTTATTATAACCCAATAGGGTTGTGTTTGAGGTTCCTAGATTATCCTCATTTTATCCCATTTGACAAAGTGTTCACACTGGGATGATATTGTTTCCAACACAATTGTTAATTAATACATTTCAAACATTAATACCATTTATCATGACAAAAAAATAGAAATGTTTGATGTGTCCCTTCATAATAAAAGATTCATCTTGATCTGTGAAGGATATAACTGCATGTAATTTTGTCGGGATGTTCAGTTTTTGATAGACTTCAGTGGTGTCCACTTCATCTTTAAACTCCTGGGGGATTATAAAATCTTATATTCATGCTTCCCTAAGGTCTGTTAACAAATTCCAGGCATCTTGGATTCATATATTGGCTAGTACTAAGGCTAACTGTTTCAGGATGTCAATCATCTGGTGTAAAGGCTAGTGCTTCCCAACACAAGGATGATATTTCAAAGGCACATTAGGGACATTCTCATTGGATATAGACATACCATAAACCAAAATAGGATCTAGAAATTCTTACATTATTTTTGGGTTGGGTCAATCATCCCTTTCTACATACTGAAGGCATTTAGACACTTGTTCCTCTTATTATGGATATTCCAGAATGATCTGGCTAGAGTAGATTTTGGTAGGTACAGTGGGGATTCATTTTTCTTCCGGGTCTACTGAAGTCCTATTCCATGATTTTCTATAATATTGATAGTTTGAGAATAAGTTAAACTATATTCTTGGTTACTTCCATAGCTATGTCTTCCTTTGTATCCTAGTATTCTACTGCTTCTTCCTCTAGTTCCCTAATATGGTGTGGGATAATCTGGCTCATATCCATACTCATCAATGGATAAGGGGTCCATTAATTGAATGACATTAATAGAGCCGAAGATCAAATCATCATCTGATGATGAGTAAACTAGATTAACTGCTTCTAGTGATTCCATTTGGTGTGGGGGTGCATGTGGTTTCAACTATAATGGTATAAAATCTAAGAGGGTCAAGGATGAAATTGTCATTAACAGAAGTTCATCTCCTAGATCTTTTTTCCTACCTTTTTGGTCAAACTAATTCTTGTATTTCCATCTTCTGGAGGGCTCTGGGGCTAAGGATGTTGGTTGTGTTGTAGCTGGAGCAGCTGGGGGTACATTTGGTTGCATCAACAATTCTTGGAGAATACCATGAGCTCATTTGAATGTTTTTTGTGTAATAAAACTATCTAAATCCTGATACATTATATTAAAAACGTCTTTCCAATACTCTCCTTCATCATGGTAGATGATGGAAACATATTCCACTTGTGCGGGAGGTGGTCCTATTTTGACTTCCCTATAATAAATAAATTATTTCAGGATGTCCTTAATGATGAAAAATTCTTGAATGGTGTGTCCCAGTATCCTGTGAATGGGAAAATAATTTGGTCGGTCATCAATAATAAATTCTTCATCTATTGTCTGCTATGGTAGACTAAATAAATTTCCATTTATTACTGCTATAAAATATCCAAGGACTTGATCATCTCGTAATGAGGAATTTTTATTCATGTGTTCCTCAAATAGATTTCTCATGGGTTTCCTACACTCATCCCGTTAAGGAGGTGGATTTTGTTGGCACCTAGGGGGTCCTATTTGATATGGTACAATCCTAGAAGCTGGGTCTTGTCCAGGGAATGGATTATGTGTGTTAGAGGCTACTTCATATCTTCCTAGTATTTTTTATAAGATCATTGGGGCTACCTGAGACTTGAGATTAGTTTTTTGTAAGGAGTATTTTATGATTTGGGGAATGAAAGAGAAATACAAAACACACATATATGTTTTACTAGGATTATTTGTGTTCACAGCTCTTTGAGGTGGTTATAGATTCATAGAACAATAATCCCATCCTTAGGGAGTGGATGGTTCAAAATGTGGTTTATACCTTTCCATATAGAAATGAAGTCTGAGACTCTATAATTATCTCTCTTATTGAAATTCATGACGTGTTTGATTTTTTCTTTGGTAGTGTTGATTTGAATTAGAAAAGGAACTATCACTGAGGATCCTCTCATCCTGTACTCAACTGATCTGCCAGACAGGTGTACCATATAAAGGTTGACCCTTTTGGGGTTCACACAAAGCATCTTAGTTTCACTACTTATTGTTACTCTTGGGTTCCCATCATGGGATCACAATAGGATTAATAATGAATTAGATGTTTTTGGGTCACCTGATCCATTAAATTTTTGAAACACATGGTTCTTGAAATTAGGTGGCGGATGATTTTTACTCACCCTGTTGGAGTAAGGTCTCTCTTATGGTTTTACCTTAGTGCTCTGTCACTCCATGGTTTCCAATCTATCTTCCAATGAATCGATGGTATGAATCATCCCTTGATGTGTGTCCTGTTGAACCTGATTATGGGAGGGTACATGAGGGGGAAAATATTGGATGTTTCAGTTCTTCTGGTACTTCAGTAGGATGATAAACTAGGGGAATATTTGGAGGATTTTCTTAAACCCATTCTAAATGTTTCCTCAATGAGGGGAGTATAAATATCCATATATGATTGGGTCCAGGTAGGTAGATGGTCTAGGTTCCATGTTCCATATATGTTTGGGCCTATCTTCATTTTAAAAGATAAACCCTTCTGGTTGAGGTACACTCCATATTAATTTTGCATCGATTTTCCTCAACTCTTTCATCACTTCCTCCTACTAAGAAAATATTTCATTAAGCATAGGGATCTCATTCTCCCTAGGAGGAGGTGGTGGGTTGTGTTTGACCTTGTTTTTATTATTTCCTCTGTTAGGGATATTTTTAGGAGGTGGTGGAGGATTGGACCTGGGAACACCCAAATTTAGGGTGGCCCACTAGTTCTGAGTACACAAACCTTCATTCACATTGTGGATCAGATTCCAAATGGAACCACCATCTACTTGATCTTCATCATTTGTATCACTTTTTGTGTGTCTTCTAGGATGGACCTCCATGAAATTTAATGATGCATTAAACATTATGGTTTGTGTGCCAACTACTGAATAGTAGGGTTGTTTGTGCCCTTTATTGGATGGTCTCCTTCCATTTTGGGATCATCTTTGGGCTTTTAGGTGAAGGGTATCCTAAAGGAAAACTCTCTACATCCTTTCCATATTCCTACCTTCTTGATTGATTGAGTCATGAGATGGGATGAAATGGGATAACTCTCTATTATTAGTCCTCCCTAAATGGAAAAAGTCTGATTTTCACTGGGTGTATGATTAAGGTAAAAATTCCCCTACCCCTATGGGATGGGGTTTCTTTCATTTTCTTATTTTTGTTCCTCAATCCAGATTTGAAGTCCTTATGGGGGAATTTTGTCTTTAAAATTACCATATACATGTGGCCTAGGGTTGATCCCATACTATAGTGGTGGATAATTCTATCACCACTTTCTTTATCT
Organism: Viscum album; assembly: GCA_963277665.1. Taxonomy (NCBI): domain Eukaryota; kingdom Viridiplantae; phylum Streptophyta; class Magnoliopsida; order Santalales; family Viscaceae; genus Viscum; species Viscum album. The sequence continues at coordinate 603,877,842 of OY728142.1, forward strand.
CGTGAATTATTTTTCAACTGTGAGCTAGGTATGATGTCAAGCCTACACATGAACTTTTTATTTATGAGGCCATTATAGATTCTTGGATATTAGATTATCTTAAGTGGGAAGCTTGTTGAATGTTATATGTTGATTGGATGAGGAGTATTTCAATGGGTTAATCTTGTTGGGATTGATTCTTCTAAGACTTACTCGAATCCAGCTCTTTCAGAGCATTTTTCTTTTCCAGAACAAGAATTTAATTAGAGTGTCGAGTTGAGATTATGAAATTATACGATATAATTTCCAATGGATCATACTAGATTGGGTTTTTGGTAAAATGAAGACCTCCCTACTCTCCCCATCAATAGATATGAACACCAGATAGGGAATTTTTAATATGACCACACAATTTATGTATTATATGGAGGCAAGTTAGTTGAAGATATTTCGTATGCCTCTCTGATTTGGGTCTCTACACAAACGAAAGGGATTCCTTGTCAGTTTTATGAACAATCACTCCTGATATATTGACATGGTCTGTGTACCCATCATAGGGTAAGGATTTTTATTTATAATTTTGGTGAGTTTTAAAGAGTTTGAGATGAATGTTATGTATTCATTCTTCTGACAACTCTTTTGGTATACTAAACTAAGAAGTGGTTTTAGGAAAAAACTAATTGGTATGTTATCCTTGGATAATTGTCTTCTCAAGAGAAATATATCATTTTGATCTTCCACTAGGGACTCCTCTACCTAATCTTCTCATCATTAATTCTTTTTAATGATTTTATCAATAGTAGTGGGGATAGTAGGGGTATCATTGATATGTTAATGGTCCTTAGGTGGATCAGAAGATTAGCGTAGCCCTATGCCATCTCCTAGTTGATAAAGGATATATCTTATTGTTGATATGGTTTCTAACATAATTTACTTATCCTTCCATATTCCTAAACATATTGGGGATTTATTGCATTTGTTTCAGAAAAGGGAGGATCTTCCTATAGATATAGAACATGACTACGGGGAGGACCTTTGCAGTTCCTACCAAAATGGAGATAAGTTCCATCGTAATTTTTTGTTTGACTACCAGGATATTTTTTTGGAGTGTATACACTAGGTAAGACCCTTTGGGAAGAAAATATCAAGGGTAGCACCTTCCTACTGATATATAACATGACTATGGGATGGACCTTCACAGTTGATTCTACCATGAAATGGACTAAATTGATAGATTGATGTATGGCTATAGGGAGAATATCTAAAATGTATATCTTGGGGAGTACCATCAGGGTAAACGATGGTTAGGGGAGGTCCATGTCACTATTTGATCTTCTAGTCATGAGGAGGACTACCATGACACTCATCAAGAGATTAGATCTCATGATCGATTGTTTGTTTCCCATGAATTAAGCCCTTATGACATGTTCTATGAGGAGGCCCTTCAGAGATGTTGTTCACAACATTGTGGGAAGGAACTTCACAACAACTACTGCCACTTTCGTAATTTGTTAACTGATTTTTAGAATCCTTATCCTCGATTGATAAGTGTATGATGGCATCAAGAACTACAACTTCTAATAGATTAGGGTCATGAATATGCTCTTAATTTTCCATCTACCCTTGCCATGACATAGTTTTGGGCCCTCTCTTGTGGGAATATGGGGATGTTTGTTTTAGATGATGACCTTCATATAAAGGCACCTATTTAAGTGACTCATACATTTCTTTTGGGATACACTGTCAAGCATCCTGAGTTCTGGTAGAAATATATACCTTTCTTGATGCATCCACTACGGTGGACTGGTGTCCCCATGTTGGAATGAGTGTTTGTGATCAATCTGGTTGTCCTTTTATCACATAATATGGCCAATGACCCACCCAATAAGGTGAAGGGATGTACTTATGATCTAGACTGAGCATCCTATTATGTTGATGAGTCACCCACATGGGGAGGTAGGATTGTGGATCTGAATACATTTTATTGTCACAGATGTGATTACTTCTTGAAAAGTCTATGAAATATGATCAAAAATTGATGTATAATCTTCCATTATTATCAATATGTGTTGAGAGATATATTTTGTTAGAATAGTGAAAAATTCCAATTCTGATATTAGAGTATCAGTTTGCTCTTTATATGGTCCTCCATATTCTGGTAGTGGGTACTGATAGTTCTCTCATATAGGGGATGAGGAAAAGAGTCTTCCTATAGTTTATAGCTAGGATACGCCAACTGTCTTCTCCTATTACCACTATTTTTTATTAGTGTTCTTTATATTCATGAGTAGCTATTTGTGTCCTCTCACTTTCTATTGTATTTTTATGAAGGTCTTGGTGTGCATCCATAGGAATTTGACTCTTCTCGTATTTAAGCTCCATCATATTTGACTAATGGTATTCACATTCAAAAGTATATATTTGACTCTACATGTATCTTTTTCACCGTATTTGACTGGTGGGATTCATATTCATGATCAACGACTTTTATCTACTCATTTGAAACCCTATTTGGATGAAGGGATTCATAGGTGGTTGTAGTTATTTTAATCTATTCATAAATATTTTCATCATATTTGGTTTATGGGATTCATTTTAATTGGTAGGGGTTTTCATCTTCTTGTAACTTTCCACCCTATTTTCCTGGTGGGTCTGGCAATCATTTTCATGAATTTGTACTTTCTCCTAATCTTCCACCATTTTTACATGGTTTTATTTATAAGAGGGGGTAGGAATATACATCTTCTTGTAATTTTTTTCATATTTGTGTGGCACATTTATTCCTTAGGAACTTGGGAGATGACCATTTACTAATATTTTGATCATCACCCCCAGCATGTCCCTCAAGAGATTCATGTCTGTTGGACTTTATCCGGAGAGCTTTGGGTGATATCCTATTTAGAGTGAGGATATCAGGCTGCATAGAATAGGCGGAGATGATATCTGGCAAGGGACCTTTGGAGGAACCCCTGTGCGGTAGGGTTAAAATCATTGGTGATGACTTCATCAACATCCATAAGGTAAGAGAGGAACTCATTGTCATATTCCAGGGATAGGTTACCAAAACAGTTGGAGATGGTCAATAGAGCTGCCTTGTTCTACACCAACAATTGTCATTGTATTGACAGATGACTTGGCTTCATTGCTCGAATGTCCTACCTTGCTGCCTCCAGGGTGGGGAGAGTACCATGTTGATGATACTCCCAAATTAGTAGATTCTAAACCTGGCATTGAAGATTCTTAGGGGGTGATGGAGATCTCTACTTCGTCGAGGACCTAGTTTCTTATGTAGTTGGTAACACATGTGTTTGATAAAAGTGTTGTTATTCCTTTAGATTGAAGGAATATATATGAATTTCCTATAATATGTGTGATAAGTACAGTGAATAAACCCTCATCAATGTAGCATCTCATGACCACATAAGTAATTAATGATCTTTCTTTTCCCTCTCCCTTCTTTGGATGTGAAAGGGGCCTATAGTGGGGTAACACCTCCACCTTGGTTAGTATTCAAATAAATTTCTCATTTTTTGTTTCACCCAAACACATGTATATACTAGGGATGGAATGGTCTGATGGGGACTGTTCTGTATATCCTTTTTATCTTGCAAATAAGGTTCCATAGTAAATTTATTCACGTCAAATATACCATTTTTTAACTAATGGTGCATTTGTTTACTGAACAGTTGATTGTAGGGGGTTGAATATTGCGCAATCACTGAAATTAGACATAAGGTCTTTGATGGTATTCAAATAGTTTTTTGTGTAGATGAAAATGACCAATGGATCTTATAACTAGGACTCATGGACCAACTTTTCAAAGGGAGGTGCTCATTAGGTAACTTGGCCAATGATAATTATAAACTCATGTTGGTTGAGAGGATGGGATGTTGGACTCCTTTACCCATTTTTAGGGGAATTATTTTCTATTACAGGTCTCTATTATAGATTTATGTCATGTTCATATGCTCACAAATCCTTGGTTCATTCCCAATCATGTGTCTGTGGATTATCCCTAGGTCATGACTGGTCATGAATACACATGGGTTCAGAATCATCTATATGTATATGATATTCTCCATTGATATAGGGATTTGTATGTATTTGAGATTCTCTATCAATGTTACCCTTTAGTTGAAAAATCCTAGATTCCTTGGTTGTTTATTGGGAGACACGAGTCTTAATCCATATTATGGGTCTCTCTGGTGTTTATTATCATCTTGGGGGAAATAATTCATTTTGATGTTAAAATCAAAACCATAAAATGGGATTCCTATGTATCCTCTTAAGAGGAATCCGAAACCACATAGTCAGGTGCTTCTCAACTGGCATTTCACCTTTTGAGGTCAGGGGACAAGGACAATCCATGCAGTTAAACATCATATGATGAGGATGATTAGGAAAAGTGTTCATGGTTAATGTTGGTATTAGACTAATTCCAAGGTGGACTAGGATACCTTGAAGAGGTGTGGTCCCCTGGAAAAATATTCCCCTACTGAGGATATGGCTTGGAGAACATTTTAGAGGATTTGGATGTCAGGTTTGGTCCTATAAGAAGCTTTCTACATATCCTAGTTAATTATGAATCAAATCACTCATAGTTCAGTTTGATTGGGAATTACACAATATAGGAGGCCCAAAAAAGGGGCAACGATTAGGGTTTAGGCATATAGTCCACCCATTTGAGGGGATTTTATTGTGGATTATACTGAATAGAAGGACCATTTGGATTGATTTTGAGGCTTACATCTCTAAAGAAGGCCCGTTTGGTTTTTTTCAGGATCATGTTGATTCCATGATTTCCGCCAACCTCTAATCCCACATGAGTCATGCTCAGTGTATGAAACAAGAGGATAAAATAGATCTGATGACTACACATCCATTTTCAACCACTGATGCATGAAAATGGAGCCCAAAGGGGAGAGAGAGAGGGATTTGAGTGTTCCCATTCCCTCTCTTATTTTGATATCAAGGATAGTCATATTTGGGGATATATCTAAAAACAGACTTAGAAAGGGAATAGAGGACCAAGAATGCCACACCACGCAAGAAAGGATAGGAGATTACCTCAAGAGGAGTGCTTAGTGATCAATCTCAGGAGAGAACATAATTTTAAACACTAGCCTTCGTCAAAGGGAAAGGCCAATGAATCCTTTCAATCCCTATAAAAGTGAGGTTCACATGAGTATCCTAGGTTTGGAACCTATGTTACCATTGGAATATAAACATGGGGAATTATAATGGTCCACCTATAGATTAATATTACCCACATGATTCCACTTTCAACATGTATATAAACTCTGTTGATGCTCATTTCCATCACAGAGTCAGTCAAATGGAAAAGGGTAATACCTTAAGCACAAAGAGGGTCACCCTTTAAAGAACATCAAAAATTGACAAAGGGATGGATAAGGAACCCATTTGAAGGAATCCGCGCAATTTTCCTATGTGCCGCGCAATTCACTTGCACGCCACCTATGGCTCGCGCAAGTCACTTTTGCGCCCTATTCTTTTTTTCTCGCCCAAGGTGCTCAGTGGCATATAAATAGCCCCTATGGGCCCCCATTTGAAAAAGGGATTTTTCCAGAAGTCAAATTCAAGCTCTGTTTACCCAAGTCTTCAACTAAACTCTTCCAAAAGCTTCTAAGGTAACTTTTTACCTAGAATGGAAGACTTGAAGGAGTATAATGAGGCCTAAGTGTTTAGAATTCATCAACAGTTGCGCGCCTAAGTGTCCAAACCTCCTTAAAAGTGGAAACACATTCGCACCGCCCTACCCTTTCAATGAAACTTGTGCGCCACCCTTTTGGAAATATCTTAGGATAATACTAAAGGCTTGAGTTAAGTCTTTCCCAAGTATTACCCTGCAGATTCTTCATCTCCCAGGTGAACCCATGCCGTTCAAGTACACTTGCGCAAACAAGACTTGAGCGCCAACTTCATTTGTGTGCCTTTCTCCCGTCCACCTCTCCTCTTCAATATATTATCCCTTGAACCCCATTTTCAAAGCCATTTTATGGCATGATTCCTTTATTGGATTCCTTATATTAAAGTAATTTTGTGATAACCACTCTCAAAAACCTCGTGACTCACAAGCTTTATGTCACTACAGTTAGAGGTTTCTTCCATATAACCTCATCCTTTAAAATGAGAAGATCATTTAATTCGGGCCTCCTTCTCAGCAGTAAGCCCCAAGTTCCTTTAACCTGGGTATCCTCCTTAGGAGTAATCCCCAATCTTAATATCTTTTGAATTAGACCTCCTTCTCAAGAATGAACCCTAATCATAAGTCCCTATTAATTTAGGCCTCCTTCTTAGGAGTAGGCCCTAAGTTATAAGTACCCTTTTAATTTGGGCATCAACCTTATGAGTATGTCCAGAGATAAAACTCCAAATCTACATAAAAGTAAAAATACCTTTATAGACTCTGCTATTGGGGTTCTTTCCTAAAGTAAGTCCTGGTCTTCATCTAATTGGGCAGCTATACATACGTTAGCCCCACATCATTTCTTATGGCTGAATCTTTCGTGGAACTATCATCAGATTTACTGATACCTCATGTTTCTCACACCGAGCATTACTCACATGATCTTAGAGTGTAAAAGATATCACGACATCTCTTTTTTGGGCCATTAACCATGAATAATCCTAATATTTCATCACTCGAACTACGTGGACTTTGATCTCTGCCTTAAAAGTAGAGTACACAGGAATCCTTTCCAAGGTTCAAGATCACCATTAAATTATTATTTTCCATACCATATGACATTAAACTATGCCCTTCTTATCGAACTATGTGGGTTATGATTCCTTTTTGACAAGGATACATAGGTATCCCATCTGCGAGTATGATCCCAAATCTGAAATAATCCATGTCCTTCTGAATGACAATAAACATCAAGTTCCCCACTGGTTGGATTTAAAACCAGTATGGTCATCATAATGACCAAGAGATTTCTATATAATGTATTAAAGGATACCATTGACTAAGAATCCTCAATACATACAGATGATTCTCCATCGATGAAGAACCTCAAATACATATAAAGGATTCTCTAAATCCCATACATATTAATCATCGATTGCAAAATATAAAGAAATCTCATTTTCATGCTTGGTGAATTAATAAGGATTCATGAACATAACTTAAATCTCAAAGAGAGTCCTATAGTAGGAAATAATTTACCCCAAAAAGGGTGTGATAAGCCTGACCTCCCATCCTCTCGACCAATGAAAACTATTAAGCCTCATCGGTTCACAACTAATGAGCACCTACCTTTGAAAATACGTCCAAATGGATATAGAATCAATGGGTGTTTCTGGTTCTACGAATAAGCTCATTAGAAACTGATTGGAAAGTTTGAACCTTAAACAAACAAGGTCATCCCCATTTCTAGAAGAAACAAAAAAATGGTGAAACTGATGTGAATCCTTAACCAAGTTAAATGATTTGTACTTGTTTGTTAGGCCCCTATTAAACTAAATATGAGGGTCAAAAAAGCAATCAATAACAAATGTGCTCATCCAAAAGTTGTAGTCTATCCAGACTTATCTTGATTATGTATTCTATATCAAACATGAACTCTTTTTCAAGATCTCTCTACAACACAAAATGTCTTCTTTAAGGTTTACACCTGTGAAATCCTCAGACGGTACTCCTGCTAGATCCTCGTTCGCTCTGAGGACGACATCAACTACTCAATTTATTCAACACTGGGTCTCAAATGCATTGGTGAAGGAATACCATCAACACGGTACCATCCCATCTCTAGAGGCCGCTCGACAAGCCCTCCAAGTTAATAACTCACCCTAGTTGTCTAGACAGCGATGACCAATGGTCAAGAAGCAGGTGGTGTCAACCACCGTCTCGAACCGTTTTGGGTCCTTATCCATGGAATGCAAAAACCAATCTCTCCCATATTATAGGGAGGTGAGTCAAGAGGTCACTCAAGGCCTTAGTTCAAGAAGACAAGAGTCCTTCATGAGGAATCCCACCCACAATCGCCACCAGACTCGTGCAGTAGTGCACCCTCAACATGATGGGGGTATCGCTTCTAGGTGTTCGGATTAGGTTCCTTAGACCCGACAATGCAAGAAGAAACATCAAAGGTGAAATTCGGCCAATAGAAATTAGGTTCTTACCTCTTCCCCCTTTGAAAAAGTCCATCACCTTAACTTGATGGAAAACAACGAGCGGGTATATACACCCGTCCGTCCTAATTTCACTGTCCAGCAGACTCATCTGGAAGTAACACAATAATACCGCCAGACAATTTTGGTAGAGTATTATAGGTAAGTACATACACCTGTTTATAAATCATCAGCTAGTCAGCAGGCTCGTCTGGCTGCATTTAAAGAAGCCTGCCAACAAAATGTGGTGACCACCTGTAAACAGGCACATACACCTGCTTACACTCATCAATTCTGCCAGTAGTCTCATCTTCCAGTATTTAAGGAAGTTCGTCAATCATATTCAGTGGATAAAAATTAGCATGCACATACACCTGAAATTAATCAAGCTAACCAACAGTCTCGTTTGGTATCACCCGGAGATGTCAATTGGAAAGCTCCAAGGACAAACAAGAGGCAGACATAACATTCTGCCCCCACACATGAGTACTATTAGAATTCACTGAAAGGAAAAGGAGGACAGGAGCATGAACACACACCTACTCCAAACATAGAATGGACATATTTTCCCGTTCTGGCAGCTGAAGTCACCAAGCACATTCTGACAATGGTGAAAGAGCAGAAGAAAATCCCTACCCATATTCTGGATACCTATCATAATATTACAAAAACTTCAGTGGCATCACAGGGAATGAAACATAAATCTATCTCTATATGTGGAGTGACTCATCAACATGTCATCCCGGAGTAGATACACACCTCTGTTCCAGTCCATGAGGGTCATGGGGCATACTCCCCCATGTCATACAGACAATCAAGTCGGGCACATACACCCAATTTAAATGGAGATAGGTAGCCTAACCTGACCATTTCTCCTAAGTAGGAACATACACCTGCGCATAATAACCACTTTCATCCACAAGTAGTTTCCAAAGTGATTAATAATGTGTACAAGAAAAAGAGCCATCCAGCACAGTCAAAAAATCAAGATCCAATCTAAAATAAGGCTTTTCTCAATGCTGGAGTTCTTGAAGCCCTCAGACAATTATCTGTTGCAACTCAAGATTCTACTCTCTCATTTACAAATTCCAGAAGTAAAAAAATAATTCAGAAGGTCTTCATCAGACACTTCTTCATGAAGGCTTGCTTCATGAAAAATCAGTCAATCTCAAAGAATCATCATCAGATGAGAGCCACGTTAACCCTCTGCGTGTCCATAATACTATGGTGCAAAAGGTTTCATATTTTTCTATAAACCACCATGGTGGACCTCCCCATGATGATGAATTTAGATATGAAAGTACTCTCCGTAGTAGTAATTCACATTGCCTAGAAAATTCTTCAATAGGAAATGCAATAATGAGAAATCCGTCTTATCTTGAGGCACTTGCACATGAAAAGCTAGTCATGTCTGATGCCTTACCACTAATAGGTGAAAAACATTCTCAATCAGAAGATATCCTAGGGTGTAGGTCATTCTCTGAACCACCTTGGGGTCATTCATCTTCTAATTTGACAAATTAAATTTCTACCAATATTTTTGAATATGATGAAACAACAAAAAAGCACCAACTTTGTTCTAATCAGGTAGAATAATATTCATCAAATGACAAAGAGGAAGTGATCAATATAAGAAAACAATTGGCGAAAGGGGAAATACCAGTCATGTTTTGGCCTTTTGCTGACTCTCTGTATGATATTCCAGAAACGTTGACAGAAGATTGTATTCACGATATTCATCTCAACATGTGGAAAACTCTTTGTCACTTAAAAGAGAGAATATTACCTTATGATGAATATTAAAATCATGTTATGGTAATTGAAGGGTTGAAACACCAAATTGACTTGGCATCTCTCTCGTTTTCCCGACATCCAAATGTTGAAAAGAAGCATAGAGCCCTTCAGCGTACATGCCTTGGCACATTAAAAAGGTTTCGCCAATTAATTATCAATGCCCCATCTGGTATTCATATCAGGGGTTGGGGTGTTCATGGAGAATTTAATTTAACTGTTCTCTACAGTCAACAAAGCCCACCAAAAGTGGTTTCATGCAATGTTATTTCCCATGGCCAACCACATCTAACTGGTTTTGTCTGTAATCAAATTATTTCTCAAGAACATGCCTCAACTAGTTCTTCCCAAAGTTAGGCATATAAATAACATGTTTTAGAATTACTCTTGCATCAAGACAATGATAATATCGAAAAAGATTATCATTTAGAGCATGCACATCATTAGGTGACAGAGGTGTCATAAATAATCCAATGGTAATCTGAGCCAGGTGATTTGAGTGGATGTCAGATGATGCATCTGGCCAATTTTTGGACTAAAATATGCAGAATCAGGAGAAATTGTAAGAAAGTTTCAGATGTAGTATCTTAAGAGCCACCTCATATTGATAGACTAGGGACTCATTTAATCCAACCCTCATATTCAATAGATAGGTTTTGAGGAGTTGATCAGGAAAAACATGAACAGTCGTAGTCCACTAGACTGGGGACCTTTTCAAATTCTCAATCTCTTCCTCAGTGAAAGTTAGTCTTCTCTCGATTAGTGAAGAAGGCACAAGTGGAATGTAGAGCCAAATTATCAGGAAATTCCCTCCAAATTATAGATCATCGAGAAGTTCCTGAGGGATCAAACAAACAAAAGTAAATGTCTCATAAAGGACATGGAAGAAGACAATATTGCAGAAATGCTGACAGAAGAGCAGCAATGAATTATGCATCGATAAATGTCATCAATACTGTTGTTACTGATACCCCAGAAAATGAGACTCACTCAGAGGAATAAGATGAAGAAGTTCATGTTCAAGAGGCTGTAAACATAGAAATAAATGAAGAAGGTGTGCGTACCTGAAATCAAAGCCTTACCCAGAATTTAGGTATTCCTTCAAATAACCAACCCCCCCTCTGGAAGGCGTCCAACAAGGGGAAAGGAAAAAATTCAGGTTACATTCCACCCTACCTCTGGAGAAGTCTAATCACTCTCATTAGAGGAAATGTTTGCACATCAAGAAGAAGAAATGAAAGAGTTAAGGAGGTTAAATGCAGAACTACTTCAAGGTAGTCTTCCTCCTAAGAAAGATGGAGTTAATCAATCTAGGGAATTTGTTGCAGCTATTGGGATGGATCAAGAATATCCCCCTTTACAAGAACACCCTCATAGGTCCAATCCTATGGGTCATACATGATAGAAACCGGCAATACTACCATCAGTGGAAGTACCGGTCACCACACCCATCCAAACTCCAGTTATTTCACCTACTCTGGTTTAAGATCAACTAGATGTTTCTAAAAAATTAATGACTACCATTGATTCAGTAACAGCTCGGTTGGTAGATATGGAAGGACGATGTGCACCATTTCAACCGGAAAAGAGAGATTACCCTGAAGGGGTGGATGTAATTCCCCCCCAACATCAAATTTTGTGAGTAATACATTCCCAATTTTTAATGGTTCTGGAGATCCAGAACAACACTTAACACATTTTATTTCTTGTTGCGATCCTATGATGGGAACACCTCAACAAAAAGAAGCATTTAAGATCAGGTGTTTTGTGTAGTCATTAAAAGGACCTGCTTTTTCCTGGTATACATGTTTACAATCTTGGTCAATTACTGGATGGGAAGATCTCCATCAAAGGTTCCTACTTGAATTTAGTTCAACCTTACAAAAGATGACATTTGTTGATCTTACCAACTGTAAACAAAGTGAGAATGAAAGAGTTTTGTATTTTATTGCTCGTTGGAAGGGATTAACATATTCCTTAAGTTTATCACTCCCTCAAGAAGAGTTGCTTCCAATTTGTGTGGAAAATCGGCGTGATGAATTATACACTTCTTTGATCCCTATGAAATACATAGGAGGGTTTCGAGACCTTACTTAAATCACTCAACAGATAGAATATTCTCTTATACAGACTAGGGTTAAAACTCTTCTAATTCCATCAGTTTCTAGAAGGTCAATTAGAAATGTAGAAGCTTCTACAGTTACACATAAACAAGCACCAATACCTGCTTCTACTTTAAAACCTTCATCATATCGAAGGGGTCCACCTCCTGAGCGTCAACAACAACGGTTGCCACATCACGATGATCAAATAGATCCAAGGTGGAAACCGTTTGAGGATTTAAAGAACAAAGTTTATTCTTTCCGTAATGAAAAAGTTCCTGGTTACTTCATCTCAGCTTTGGAAAACAATATGGTTCAGTTTCCGAGGCCCAAACGGCCTAACAAGGAAGGAGATGAAGACCTCCCCAACTACTTCCCATTTTATCAGATTTTGGGGCATCTCATTCAAGAGTGTTTTGTCTTCAAAGACCTTATGAAAATGATGGTGGACTCTGGACAAGTGAAACTGAAAGGTTCTACAACCCAAGTAGCATATGTTACTACTACTGATCCAGAGGAAGAAGGCGAGTGGCGTGAAGTCAAAAGTAAAAATACACATAAATATGATGACTGGATGGTTAGGAAAATGATCAACCAAACTCATGCCATTTTTTGAACACAATTGAATCAACCAATTGTGTATTCTTCTATTCTTGCCCCAGAAAAACCCCCTTCATCAGAAGAAAAATCCTCAAAGAAGTAGCGTAATTTGAGGAAAGAATTCAAGTCAGAAGAAGACGAGCTTGTGTCAAAGCCTAAGTTGTCTTTAAATGTGGAAGATTTTATGCCTTATGGTTCAAAATCATAGGCACTGCCCCACCAAAAGGCACAACCTGAACTAGTTCATCAGGAAGAATCTTCATCAGATGAGGAATTGATCTTTGGTTCTGTTAACAAGATTCATTTTACGGATCCCTATGCCAATGATAGTTTTGATCATGATGATCCTAAGTTCCCTGTATCTAATAGAGAAATTAGAGGAAGAGACATAGGTATATGATACAGGGGAATAAGTGGATATTCTAGAAGCCACTATTTCAATCCTACCCTTGCTAGAACTGTATATGCGGAAGAAACTCATGGAAAAGCCCTTCAGCAGGCTCAAAATGAATAAGAAAATTATTCCACACATGGCAGAATCGGTCCTGACACAATTATTTTGGAAGACCGGTTAGAGGTTACACCTTCTTCCTCTCAGAAAATAGATAAACCTAGTAGGTCGAGTCTACCGAATCCGGGAGTCTATCCAATTCCTGCCCCGATATGGGATGCATCTACTGAAAAAGCATCAACATCCAAGACACCTGCAAAGCCATATTTTCATGACAGAAAATGCAGACCTTTAGACCAAAAGTATGATGTCTTGAAACATTTGGCCCAAGTATCGGCCAAGTTATCAATTCTGGATGCCTTTAATCTATCAAAATATCTTCGGGGGGCGCTTATTGAGGCTTTGTCAAGTCCTCAAGAATTCGAAACTGAAATTGATGCGACTGCGGTCTACCATATAGAGAATGATCCTGTAGAATTTCATGAAGTGATAGAATTTACAGATAAAGATGAAGATGTTGTTGTACATGGACATATCAGACCTTTGTATTTATCTAGCAAAGTCAATGATATAGACATCTGATGAGATTTCATTGATAATGGCTCAGGATTCATCCTTATTCCTATTTGTACACTTCGTCGATTAGGCCTCACCAAATCTGATTTATCTCCTTCTACTTTGATGTTGTAAGGATATGATAAGAATGAACAACATCCTCTGGGCAAGATTACACTCAGAATTCAGTTCAGAAACCTTGTGTCTAATTCGAATTTCATGTTTGTTCGTCAGGACACAACCTTCAACATTTTTCTTGGAAGACCTTGGCTACATAAATATGCTTCCATACCTTTGTCATACCATCAATGTCTCAAATATTGTTTCAATGGTCAAATTGGGACATTGTATGGTGACAAGGCCCCATTCAAAATGTGTGAATCTCAATACATTGAGGCAGAAGTTTATCACATGGAGGGAAAGGAAAAATCCACGGCAAAGAAGGTCACCAAAATTAATGCTCCAAATGGTATGAAAAAGATTCCAGTAAATCCATTCATAAATATGAGTACAGATTATGTGTTGCCTAACAGTCGAATTGAAAAGATAGACCTAAATCCAGACACTCTTATGGAAAATTCCATCAGGTCAATTATGACTACCAAGCCAAACAGTATGGGAGAAATTGTTGATTCACCAAGCAGTGATGAAAGCTTAAATGAAGATGACTTCATTTCATCCACTAAAATCCATCAATTCTATACTTCATCAACCAGGCCAAAAGAAGGTATAGAAATACCAGAGGAAAATAATGATGTCAATTCTCAATCCATCATCTCCTCTCTATCACCCCAGGAAGACCCTTGATCATCAATAGGGTCCAAAATGGCGGCCTGTTCTTCAAGATGTTCAAATTTTGAATTCTCTCCTAACCCTGGAAATTATGATTCATCATCTACTATGGAATTAGAAACAAAATAAGTAACACATATTGAAGAAGAAGAAAAAATCTCAGGGATGCTCCTCCATCATTTGAAGAGGATATCTCTACCACTGTGGATGAACTCAGAGAAATAAATCTTGGTACAAAAGAAGATCCACAACCCACATTAATTAGTGCAGCCGTGAATATTGAAGAGAAAGAAATGTATACTTCATTTATAAAGAAAAATCAAGATGTATTTTCTTGGAATTATACAGAAATTCCAGGTCTTTATCCTGATGTTTCCACTCATTAATTGGGTATTCTAGAAGAACATCCAGTATTCAGGCAAGCCACACAAAGAACACACCCAACTTATGTATCTAAAATTAAAGATGAATTTGATAAGCTTATCAAGGATAACTTCATCAGAGAAGTTCAATATCCCAAATGGATAGAAAATATTGTCCCTGTGAAAAAGAATAATGGAAAAATTAGAGTTTGCATTGTCTTCAGAGATCTTAATCAGCATTGTCCCAAGGATGATTTAATTGTTCAGATTACAGAACTCTTAATTGATGCAACAACTATCTATGAAGCTCTTTCCTTCATGTATGGTTACTCTGGATACAATCAAATATGAATGGCCCCAGAATATGAGGAGTCTACAGCCTTCAGATCTCTTCAAGGTGTGTTTTTTCTATCGGGTAATTCCCTTTGGCTTTAAGAATGTAGGTGCAACGTATCAACGTTCCATGCACCATATCTTCAAAACCTTTTTAGGGAAATTTGAAAAATGTTATGTGGATGATTTGGTGGTTAAATACAGACAACATTATGATCACATGGATGATCTGGAAATCATATTCAACAAACTTTGACAAAATAATTTGAAGATGAACCCCTTGAAATGTGCTTTCGAGGTAACCTGAAGAAAATTTCTTAGCTTTTTTGTACGCCATCGTGGTATCAAAGTTGATCCTGATAAGAAAAAACCAATCCTTGGTATTTCACATCCTTGAAATTTGAAAGAATTAAGAGGACATTAAGGACACTTGGCCTATATTCAGTGCTTTATCGCCAATTTGGCATGTAAGTGTTTTCCCTTCACCAGATTAATGTAGAAAAGAGTCATTTACCAGTGGAATGAATAATATCAAGAATCATTCGATATCCTCAAGAAATATCTCTTGAGTCCACCAGTATTAATGCCACCTATTGATGTAATACCACTCATTCTCTATGTGACAAATTTAGAACGATCACTAGGTGCCTTCCTCACCCAAAAGAATGATGTTGAGAATGAAAACAGCCTTTACTATCTCAATCGGACTATGCTTGAGGCAGAAACTTGATATTCGAGTATTGAAAAGTGTTTCCTAGCATTATTCTTTATGGTTTATAAATTGAGACACTACCTGCAACATCATGAGGTCCAATTGGTATCTCAGAGTAACCCGATCAAATTTATCCTTAGTCGTCCAATGCTTACCGGATGTCTGGCAAGGTGGGCAGTTATTTTGCAGTAGTTTGATATCCAATATGTGTCTCAAAAGGCAATAAAGGGCCAAGATTTGGCCAATTTCCTTGCTGAACACCCATCTGTAGAAGATACATATTTAAGCATTGATCTTCCTGATGAATAAGTCTTCTATATTCAAGATAATCCTCAAACATGGGAAATGTACTTTGATGGTGCGTCCAGAATTCCAACAGGAAAGAAAATGGAAGATCCTAAATTCAATAAAGATGGGTTAGGAATCATGATTATTTCCCCAAAATGGCAGTGCTGCCATATTCCTTCTTATTGTTAGAAGGCGGTACAAACAATGAAGCAGAATATCAAGCTCTCATCATAGGCTTGTAATTGGCGCTTCCGTCACAGGTGAATCACTTGAAGGTAAAAGGTGATTTAGATTTGGTAATCAAACAAATCAATGGGGATTATGCCATCAGGAAGGAAGAGTTAATCCTTTTGTGTGATTATGTTAAAGAGTTAACAGTGTAATTTCCCTTGGAATCGACATTTTCTTATGTCCCATGATCAAAAAATTCCCAAGATGATGCATTGGCTAATGTAGCCACAACCCTTGCAGATACAAATCGGGACGAAACAATCATCAGTATGCCCACCGTCGTATAGTTTTACCATATGTTCAAATCAAAATAGAGGAAATCAATGAAATCAGTCCCATTTTGGAACCATATTGTCATACTACAGGATAGATGAAACCCACTTGAGAATATCTTCAAAATGGAACACTCCCACCTGATAGAGCCGAGAAAGAACAAGTCCGGTGACGTGTGGTCAATTTTACTCTTTATGATAGCCCAGATCACCAAAAAAATTCTCTACAAGCAAGGTTTTGATGGAATTATCTTCAGATGTATTGATGATGAAGAGAAAATGGCTATCATGAATGAAGTACATGCAGAAGTTTGTGGTTCCCACCAGTCTGGACATAGAATGTCTAGTCAAATTCAGAGGCTTGGATACATCTGGCCTTCAATGACGCAAGATTGTGTTGATTTCACTAAGAAGTGTCATTATTGCGAAGTATGTGACAACTTAATTCATCAACCCCTAGATTTTCTTCATACAGCTAAATACTACTAGCCATTTTCTACATGGGGAATGGATGTAGTAGAACGTTATCCTATGGATACAGCTAAGTAGTTTAAGTATATTCTTACTGCTACTGACGTCTTTTCCAAATGGGCATAAGCAGTACTTCTCAAAGAAGTCAGTGCTAAAAGCATTTTTAGCTTTCTCAAATCTAACATCATTACCAAATTTGGTGTTCCTCATACCATATTGATAGATAATGGTACAAACTTTTGTTCATCCGAAGTAAGAAAATTGTATCAAGAATACAATATCAGATCTAACCATTCATCTCGGTATCATGTAGAGGCCAATGGTCAAATAGAGGATTTCAATAAGACTCTTTCAAACATATGTCAAAAGATGGTGGATAAAGATAAGAAGTCATGGCCTGATAAAATTTTTCATGCTCTATGGGATTATCGGACTACCACTCGCACTGCTACATGATCAAATCCATATTCATTGGTATATGGAGTAGAAGCAGTATTTAATATTGAAGTCCAATTACCTTTGGTTAGATTCACCATTATTTATCAGTTATCTATAGATGAACAATAAAAAATTAATTGGATTAACTGGTACAACTAGATGAAAAAATTTTGTGCACACTGCACCATTTAGAAGTCTATCAGAATCGAATAACATGATCTTTCAATAAAAAAGTTTTTTCATTCATTCATTCATGGATAATTGGTATTGGTCTTCAGAACCCCAATGATATTGAGAAATAAGTCTCCAATGCTTTTGGAAAATTGGGAAGTACCTTACTCAATACATAATGTCTACTCCAATGGAGCTTATTCTTTAATCTCAATGGATGGAGAACTCGTTACAACTCCAACCAATGCAAGATTCTTGAACATGTATTTTGTGTAACACAAATACCCCATTGTCCTTGCTATAGGACATTAAATTGTATAGCCCCTCTATCTTCCAACATGATGCTAAACTGTGCATCGTCCGAGATGTAGAACATTAAACTACCAAGAACCCCATGTATGTGACACATGACATTAAACTGTGATCTCTGCATGGGAAATTGTCTTTTAAACTCCGTTTCCATGCGTTACCTTGGAATATACCATGTATAATCCCCACACCATCCATCGTGGTTTCATATTTCATGACACAATCATCAGGTATGTTGATGCCTCTAGTTTCTCACGCTGAGAATGACTCACGTGAGCTTAGAGTAAGCTTCGACCATGAAATCATCTGTAGGCCGCTAACCATGCTTAAGTCCCAACATCATCTTTGGGTCGATGTCTTGAAATACGCCCTGATTGCCAAATCCCTCTCAAATGAACTATGTGGACTTTGATCATTGCCTCCTAGGAAGAGTACATAGGCAACCTCCTCAGGTTCAAGCCCAAAACCACTTTCTTCATATCGATTCACCATTATCCCATTAGGTGTTGATCCATGAAGCCCCTATCCACTGTCTTATTCATATTGGTTTACTTTTGTCCTACATGATGTTAAAATGTGTACATCCCATCATCCTAGATATATGACGTTAAACTATACAGTCCCCCATTGTCCTTGCTATAATATATTAAACTACATAGCACTGGTCTATGAATATAACCTTAAACTATTTTCATTTTTTTCCTGTATGATAATAAACTACAACAAATCCCTGATACCCTCACCCAAGAGGAATCATCATTGACATGGTCTCCAACCATGTCAGATTTCAAGAACTATGTACCGCTTGATTCTCATCCTTATGAGATACGTAGTGACACCCAAGTATTTAATCTTGGGTCCAACCATAATTTCAATAAAGTCCTCTTTACCCCTCAAATGTATGAACCAAATCTGTACAATGGGTATTTCATGAACTACGGGAAGCTTGATTCCCATCCTCATGGGATATGTAGGAACACTCAAGCATTCTTTGAGTCCAGCCCCTAGCCTTTAGGCCTAACCCCAAAATTCCACTTTCGTTCCCTTTGAAGAAAATTCCCCCTGGAGCACCCTAGTCTTTATTCACATTAGGTTTATAACAAATGCACGATGTGTCTCCCTCACTGTGGTCCAAGCTCTACGACCCTAAACTAAGATCTTCCATGCCCTCATCCTGCATGACGTTAAGCCGTATTTCAAGAACTATGTGTGGCTTGATTCTCATCCTAATGAGATACGCAGTGACATCCAAGAATCTCAATTAAAGACCCAGCCGTAACATTATTCAAATAATATTCATGGTTTCCATAACCCTTTTCTTATCTTCTGATCAAAAAATTTCTAACACCTGAGAGTTCTTTGGCCTGACTATACAGCATCTGCCTTTCGGTGGCCTTGCATAAGTAGTCTACATAACGGACCTGTCAGCCAAAACATGCTACTATTTGACTATGCATCTTTTTCCCTAGTTGTTCCTACATAATTAAGCCTCTATAATGGATTTGTCAAGTAATGGTAACTTCGTTCCTAGGAGAAGCCTCTTTTTCTCCCTACGTTTGGGTCAGACCTTCGTAGAAGTCCCATTCCTCCAATTCTTTGACAATTCTGATTGGAAATATCCTCTCCATATTCAATAACCTTTCTCCATAAAGAAGACTCTATGATTTGGAAAATTTGAATCCTCATAAAACTTTATTCGGATTTTAGCAATAGAAATTCAAATTTATGAGAGTTCTTTTACATGACTATACAACACATCCCCTTAGGTGGTCTTTCATAAGTTGTCTACAAAACAAACTTGTCAGCAAAAAGATGATACTATTTGACTATGCAGCCTATGTCCCAGTTGGCCCTGCATAATTCAGCCCCCATAACGGGTTTTTCAGGTAGTGGTAACTTCATTCTTAAAAAAAATTCCTCTAATGCCTTTTTAGCTCTTTTCCTATGTCATTCCTCATATTCAAAATTTATCAAGTCACAGTTTACAATTTTCCCCCTCCATAGCTGAATATGGTAATATGTTTCCAAACAAATTATCAAGAATTGAGTCAATATCATACATTCTTTCAAATCTATTTGACCATAAATATTATCTTTTTTATAGTCCAATATGTATGACTTTAAACTGCCAATAACAAAAGACATGGTACTCATTAAATTGGGAACCTGTAAAGGGTACTCCAAAAAAAAGATGAGTCCTAGCTCGCTAAACATACATTTTGGGGCGACCCAACATCTAAGCGCTGAACTTGCGGGCCATAGACCCTTGGTTCTCCGACTTTACCTCAAAACCAGATCATCTTTCCTTTTCGGATCCAACTCTGAGGGGGGACTTTTGTTGACGCTCTTTTCCTTCACAATGTCTGACAAATGGAAAAGGGGAATACCTTAAGAAAAAATAGGTTCACCCTTTTAATAACATAAAAATTTGACAAAGTAATGGATAAGAAACCCATTTGAAGGAAGCCACACAATTTTCCTGCGCGCTGCGCAAGTCACTTGCGTGCCACCTATGGATCGCGCAAGTCACTTGTGTGCCCTATTCTTTTTTTCCCACCCAAGGTTCCCAGTTGCATATAAATAGCCCATGTGGGACCCCATTTAAAAAATGGATTTTTCTAGAATTCATTGCAAGCTCTGGTCACCCAAGTCTTCAACTCAACTCTTCTGAAAGCTTCTAAGTTAACTTTTTACCCATAATAGAAGACATGAAGGAGTAGAATGAGGCCTAAATTTTTATAATTCATCAACACTTGCATGCCTAAGTGTGCATACCTCCTTAAAAGTGGAAACACATGCACGACTCCCTACCCTTTCAATGAAACTTGCACACCTCCCTTTTGGAAACATATTATGACAATACTAAATGATTGAGTTAACTCTCACCCAAGTATTAACCTACAGATTATTCATCGCCCAGGTAAACCCATGTCATGCAAGTACACTTGCACAGCCAAGACATGCGCGCCAACTTAATTTATGTTCCTTTCTCCCATTCACCTCTCCTCTTCAAGATATTATCCCTTGAACCCCATTTTCAAAGACATTTTATGGCATGGTTGTTTTTTTGGATTCCTTATTTGAAAGGAATTTTGTGAGAACCTCTCTCAAAACCTCGTGACTTACAAGATTTATGTCACTATGGTTAGAGGTTTCCTCTATATAACCTCATCCTTTAAAATGAAAAGATCGTTTAATTCGGGCCTCCTTCTCAGGAGTAATCCCCAAGTTCCTTTAAACTGGGAATCCTCCTTAAGAGTAAGCCCCCGTCTTAATTTCTTTTGAATTAGGCCTCCTTCTCAGGAATGAACCCTAATCATAAGTCCCTTTTAATTTAGTCCTCCTTCTCAGGAGTAAGCCCTAAGTTATAAGTCCCCTTTTAATTTGGGCATCCTTCTTAGGAGTAAGTACCGGGATAAAACTCCAAATCTCTATAAAAGTACAAATACCTTTTTGGACCGTGCTCCTGGGATTCTTTCCTGAAGTAAGTCCTGGTCTTCATCTAATTAGGTAGTTATACATACGTAAGCCTCACATTATTTCATATGGATACATCTTTCGTGACATTATCGTCAGATTTACTGATACCTCTTGTTTCTCACACTGAGCATGACTCACGTGAGCTTAGAGTGTAAAAGCAAAAATGACATCTCTTTTTTGGGCCATTAACCATGCATAAGCATCATATATATTCACCTGAACTACGTGGAATTTGATCTCTGCCTTAAAAATAGTGTACGTAGGAAGCATTTCGAGAGTTCAATCCCACCATTCATTTATTCTTTTTCATACCATATGATGTTAAACTATACAATTTTTATCGAACTACATGGGTCCTGATTTCTTTTTGACAAGGATACATAGGTATCCCATCTGTGAGTACAATCCCAACTCTGAAATAATCTTTGTCCTTCTGAATGACAATAAACATCAAGTGCCCCACTGAGTGGATTTAAAACTAGTATGGTCATCATAATGACCAAGATATTTCTATATAATGTATTGAATGATACCATTCACTATGAATCCCAAATACATAATAATGATTCTCCATCGATGAAGTACCTAAAATACATATAAAGGATTCTCTAAATCCCATACATATTAATCATCGATTTCCAAATCTAAAGGAAAGATCAGTTTCATGCTTGGGGAATTAATAAGGATTCATGAACATAACTTAAATCTATAAGAGAGTCCCAGAGTAGGAAATAATTCCCCCCAAAAAGGTTGTGACAAGCCTAACAACCCATCCTCTCGACCAATGAAAATTCTTAAGCCTCATCGATTCACAATTAATGAGCACCTACCTTTGGAAAGTAGGTCCAAATGGATATAGAAACATTGAGTGTTCCTGTTCTATGAATAAACACGTTAGAAACCTATTGGAATGTTTGAACCTTAAACAAACAAGGTCATCCCCATTTCCATAAGAAACAAACTCAAAATGGCATGCTGATGTGACCAATGGTTTTATCATAAATGTCTGGTGGCTTTGGAAGAGGCCTTGGCATCACACCATTGGATTGGTTCATGGAGGTTCCACCATAGGAACAGATGATACAACATAATTGAGTGATTAGATCCTAAGAGTGGAATGACCAAGCATACCTCAAACCACCTAAAATGATCTTATATGGTATGGGCTTCCCTCCGTGTAGCATGGTTCTTTGCAGGTATAAAGGTTTTATGCATACCATTATGGTATGCAGGCCTGAGTTCGGTCTATGTAGTTTTTTGATACATGGGTCCAAGTTCCATCAATGAATTATGATGCTACACGATATTGAGTTCTTTCTGCATAGTGATTTTCCATACAATAATGGATTCCATAGACATAGATTTTTTCTATACAGGCCACCTGGTTTTAAAGGGGCCAATGGTTCTACACTTCGTAGGATGTATTCCTACAAAGGATGTTGAGTTCTTGGAATACCAATTGATTTATTTTACCCTACATAATGTAATGTGGTGTGTTTTAGATATGAGAATTCATCAAAGGATTTCATCCTTTGCAGAGATGTTGATATCTTGGTTTGATGATATGGGGATTCCTCAATCCTCTCTTTGGTTCCATTTGGGGTCTATTTATATAGAAGTGGAGGAACTAGATATCGGTGGGCCAATTCTCTATGATGAGTTCATGATACCTCTTTTGCAGAATCCCACATGAGATACCCCGTCGATGGATGAATTAGTCAACATGGGCATGGGGTCATTGTTTTTAGGGTGGAAATCAGTGACTCCATCCTAGAAATGACTTTGTTTCATTTGTGGGGAGCCATCAGTACTTCCTTATCCAGGAACTAAATATTTCATGGGAGAGCATCATTTACGGAGCAGAAGGCTCCTCCTTCTTTTTGCAAAATATTTTAGTTTCATTTTTGGAATATTTCATTGTCGTATTCTTCCTGTGAACTATATAGTTCACGAAGTAGAAATCCATTTGGAGTGGTAGTCCATAAAGGATTTATGCTTCATGGAATCCAGTTTTACTTCACCATTTTTATTCCGTTAAACATTTTCGCTTCAATATTACAGAAATTTTTTCCTTCCTTTACTAATTTTTATGTGATTAATTGAACTTCCTTTGCAATTTTTCAGGGCCCAAAATGGGGTAAGGGGTTTTCAGGGTTTTCAATTTTTTTTGGATTTTTTTTATTTAAGTTTTTAGTTACCTTAATTGATTTTTATGGTTTTTAGTTTCATTTAGGGTTTTATGGTTTTTATGGGGTTTTGGGGGTTTTAGTGTTTTTTTGAATTTGTGTGTTTCTAATGGTTTTGTGGGGTATTTAGTATTTTTTGGAGGTGTTTTATGGGTATTTTATGATTTTTATATTTTTTAGAGTTTTATAAGTTTTTTTTATAGTTTTTAGGGGTTTTAAAGACTTTTAGGGTCTTTTAGTGTTTTTAGGGTCCATTAGGGTATTTTATTTATTTTTAAGGTTTTTAGTGGTTTTAGTGTTTTTAGGGACTTTTAGGGCCTTTTGGGTTTTCAGAGTCCTTTTGGGTCTTTTATAGTTTTTTAGAGTATTTAGGTTTTTTAGGTTTTTTTTGTATTTCTATAGATTTTGTAGGGTTTTAGGGATTTTAATAGTCTTTTAGAGTTTTTCTTATCTTGAAGGGGTTTTAGAGGGCTTCAAGGTATTTTTAGGGTTTCAGTGTCTTTTGAGGGTTTTTTTTTCTGTTTTAATGGATTTATGTTTTTTATGTTTTTTGGGAGTTCAAGGGATTTAAGGGGTTTTAGGGTCTTTAGGGTTTTAAAATGTTTTTATTGGTTTTTATATTTTTTACATCATGTATTTTTTTAGTTTAATTTAAGGTTTTTAGGGAATTTTTATGATTTTTATGGGTTTTCATAGATTTTAGGGTTTTAATATATTTTAGATTTTTACTGTTTTAGGGGTTTTTAAGGATGTTTATGGTTTTTAGGGATTTTATAAAATTTTTGGATTTTTTAGGGATTTTAATGATTTTAAAACATTTAGGTATTTTTAAGGGTTTATGGGGTTTTAGGATATTTTTTGGGTTTATAAGAGATTTTAGGGGTTTTTGGGGTTTTTGTGTTTTGGATTTTTGGGTTTTTTTGGGTTTTATGGGTTTTAAGTTTTTATGGTTTTATTAGGTTTGTATGAGTTTTTAGTGTTTTTAGGATGTTTAAGGGTCTTTAGGGTCTTTTATGTTTTAAAGGTCTTTTAGGTTCTTTATAGACTTCTAGGGTTTTTAGGTTCTTCTAGGGTTTTTATGGTTTTTAGCGTTTTTAAGGGGTTTTAAGGATTTTTAGGGCTTTTAAAGATTTTTAGGGTTTTTTAGATTTTTAGGGTATTTTAGAACGTCTAGGTTTTTCTTAGTTTTTTTGGTATTAGGTGTTTATAGGGTTTTAGTGTTTTAAGGGGTTTGCGATATTTTTTGGGTGTTTAGCGTCTTTCTGAGGTTCTTAGGGTACTTTTATTGGGATTTAGGCTTTATTAGTATTTTATTTTGTTTTTGGGTTTTTTTTAGGTTTTTAGGGGTTTTGAGGTTTTTACGGTTTTTAGTGTTTTTCAGGGTTTTTAGTATTTTTAAGTGTTTAATAAAGTTTTTAGGGTATAATTGGGGTTTTAGGGTGTTTTAGGGTTTTAAGGGGTTTTAAGGTCTTTTTTGGGTCCTTAGGATTTTTAATTTTTTGGGTATTTACGGTGTTTTTATGGGTTCGAGGGGTTTTAGGGTTTATTTACATGGTTTTAGGGTTATAAGAAATTTTAAGGGGTTTTGGGGTTCTAAGGGTTTATTAATCTCTTTTTAGTGTTTTCTTGTTTTTATTTTTTTATGGTTTTTATGATTTTTAGGGTTCTAGGGTTTTAGGGATTTTGTGTTTTTTAGGGTTTTTAGGTGTTTTAATGGTGTTTTATTATTTTAGAGTTTTTAGAGGGTTTAGGGGTTTCCATGTATTAATGTTATTTTATTTTTTTAGTTTTTTATGTTTTTTTAGTGTTTTTGGGCCTTTATGGGTGGTTTTGGGTTTTAGGGTATTTGAGGGGTTTTTGGGTATTCGGGGGATTTAGGGGTTTTAAATCTTTTTGGGGTCTTTTTGGTTTTTAGGTTCTTTTAGGGTTTTGGGGTATTAAATGTTTTTCATGGTTTTTATGGTTTTTAAGTAGATTTTTAATGTTTTTAGGGAGTTTAAAAAGTTTTAGTGTTTTTAGGGGGTTTTTCTAGATTTTAGGGGTTTAGGGGTTTTATAGTTATTTTAGGGTCCTTAGGGGGTTTTGGGTTATTTTTTGGTCTTTTGGGTTTTGAAGGGTTTTGTAGGGGCTTAATAAATTTTTAGTGTAGTTATGGTTCTTAGTGTTTTGTAGGGGTTTCAATGTTTTTTGGGGTTTTTAGAGGTTTTAATTTGTTTTAAGTATTTTTAGAGTCTTTTCATGTTTTTAGAGTTTTTTGTGATTTTTATCCTTTTTAGATGGTTTGAGTGTCCTCTATGGGAATTAAGGGTTTTTGGGGTTTATGGTTTTTTTGGGATTTCAAATTTTTTAGGGTTGTAAGGGGGTTTTCAGTTTTTAATTATTTTTTGGGTATTTATGGTTTTGGGGGGTTTGTTGTTATTAGGGTCCTATGGATTTTTTGGGTTTTTATTATTATTTTTAGGATTTTAGGGGTTATTTATGGATTTTAGGGGATTTAGGGTTTTTAGGGATTTAATGGTTTTTAGGGGGTTTATGGTTATTTAGGGTTTTAGGTGGTAATATGGTTTGGGGGGGGGGGGTTACAAGATTTTTGGGTTTTTAGGGTATTTAAGGATTTAAGGGGTTTTTGGGTTATTAGTATTTTTATTATTCTTTTGGATTTTATTTTATTTTAGTTTTTTTATATTTTTTAAATGTTCTTTTATAGTCTTTAGTGGTTTTAAGGGTTGTTTAGGGTTTTTATTTGTATTTTAATTTTTTTGGAATTTTTTTTGGATTTTTTTTGGCTTTTTATGGGTTTTTTGGGTCATTTAGGGTTTTTAGGGTATTAAGGGTTTTTTGATATTTTATTATTTTTAATTGTTTTTATGATTTTTATGGTTTTTAGTGGGGTTTCATGTTTTAGGGTTTTTAAAGGTTTTTTAGTTTTTTGGTTTTTTGGGTTTTTAGGGTTATTATCTGTTTTGATGAGTTCTAAAGGTTTTTTTAAGGGTTTTACTATTTTTATGGTCTTTTAATGTTATTAATTAATTTCATGGATTTCCAGGGGTTTTTAGGGTCCTCTATTGTTTATTGGGTTTTAGGGTGTTTTAGTGTTTTAGTATATTTTAGGGGTTTAGGTATCTATTAGGGTTTTTAAGTTACTTTAGTGGTTTTTAGGGTTTTAGGGTCATTTAGGGTTTTTATGGTTTTTCAAGGGGATTAATTGTTTTTTTCGTTTGATTTATTTTTAGGGATTATATGTTTTTAAGGTGTTTTCAGGTTTTTATGGGATTTTGGGTACTTTTTGGTTTTTAGTGTTCATAGGGCCTTTTAGGGATTTTTTGGGTCTTAAGGGTCGTTTTGGGTTTTTAGGGGTCCTTAGGCTCCTTTATGGATTTTAGATATTTTAGTTTTTTTGGTCCCTTAGGGACCTTAGTGGTTTTCGAGTTTATTTAGTGCTTTTACGTTTTAGGGGTTTTAGGGTGATTAATGGGTCTTAGTGTTCCTATAAGGTTTTTAAGATCATTTATTGTTTTAAGGGGTATAATAACATTTAGTGTTTTTATGTTTTCAAATATTTTAATGTCTTTTAGGGGTTTTATAGTTTTATATGTTTTAATGATTTTTAGGGGTTTTAGAGGTTTAGGGTTTTTTATGGATGTTAATGTTTTAAGGGGTTTTTAGGTTTTTAGTGGGTTTTAGGGTTTTTATAGATTTTATGGATTTTATGGTTCTTATGTTTTTTAGGGGTTTTAGGGTTTTATTTTGATTATTGGGGGTCAGAGTTTATATGGTATTTTTATATTTTTTGGTGGGTTTTAGGGCCATTTAGGGTTTCTTAGGGTTTAGGGGTTTATAGAGATATTTGAGGGGGTTTAACATGCTTTTAGGGGGGTTTTAGGTTTTTTAGAGTATTTAGGCTATTTTAATGTTTTACTGTTTTTAGAGTTTTTAGGGGTTTTATAATTTTATTGTTTGTTAGATTCTTTTACTATTTTTAGGGTTTTTAGGGATTTTAAATGTTTTAGGCGTTTTAAGGGGGTTTTGGGTTTTAAGAAAATTATAGGGTTTTTAGTGTTTTTAGGGAGTTCTATAGTTTTAGGGTGTTTTTAGAGGTTTTTATGGTTTTAGGTTTTTTGGGGTTTTATTGTATATATATGGATTTTAAAAATTTTTAGGTGTTTTTAGTTTTTAGGGATTTTAATGGATTTTAGTGTCTTTTAGGGAATTTGGGTGTTTTTTTGTTCTTTTAGGGTTGTTTAGGATTTTTAGAGTGTTTGTACGGTTTTAATGTTTCTTAGGGTTTTAGGGATTTTTAGAGTTTGTAAGGGTATTTAGGGGTTTTCGTGTCTTTTGTGGTTTTTAGGGTTTTTATTGTTTTGAGGGATTTTTACGGTTTTATGGATTTTAGGGGTTTAAGTGTTTGATGGTTTTTAGGCTTTATTGTTTTTAAGGATTTTAGTGTTTTATTATGGGTTTAGGGTTATATTAGGGTGTTTAAGACTTCTTAGGTTTTTAGGGTTTCAAAGGGTTTAGGTGGTGTTAGAGTAATTCGAGCATTTAGGTTGTGTTATAGTTTTTAAGTGTTTTTAGGGACATAGAGAGTTTTAGGGTTTTTGTATGGTTTTATAAGGATCTTAAATTGTTTTAGGCGTTTCTTTGGTTTTTTTCTTAGGGGTTTCAGGGTTTTTAATCTTTTTATGGTTTTTTTTGGTTTTCTAGTGTTTTTATAGTTTTTAGGGTTTTTTATTTTTTAGGGGTTTTCATAGATTTTTGGGGCCTTTATGGTTTTTAAAGGGTTTTAGGGTTATTAAGGTCGTATAGGGGTTTTCATGTATTCAAGTTTTTTTTTTGTTTTTTGGGGTTTTAGGGTCTTTAGGGGTTTTAGGGTTCTTAAGGTTTTGAGGAGTTTATAAAGTTTGTTAGTTTTTAGGGTGTTTTTGGATTTTTAGAGTTTAAGTGTTTTTAGGGTATTTGTGTTTTAGGTATTTTTATGATTTTTATGGGATTTAGAGTTATTAGGGTGTTTATTTGGTTTTAGGGTATTTATGGTTTTTAATAATGTTTTATGCCATTTTATGGTTTTATAGGGTTTTAGGTATTTGAGTGTTTTAAAGGGTTTGAAGGCCTATTAAGGTTTTCTATGGTTTTAGGTGTTCTAATGGTTTTATGTTCTTCTACGGATGTTTTATGGGTTTTTTGGTTTTTAGGATTTTTAGGGGTTTAAGTGGTTTTTAGGTTTTTTAGGTTTAGGGTTTTAGTTTTATTATGGTATTATAGTGTCTTTATTGTTTTGGGGTTTTTATGAGTACATAGGGGTTTTAGGGTTATTAGTGTTTTAATGTTTTTAGGGTTTTTAGTGTATTTAGGGTCTGTAAGGATTTTAGGGGGTTTAGAGGAGGATTTTAGGGATTTTAGGGGTTTTTAAGAGGTTTTAGGGGTTTTAGGGGGGGGGGGTTAGGGATTCATGGGGTTTTTAAAGGGGGTTTAGGAGTTTTAAGGGGATTTTGGGGTTTTCAAGGGTTTCAGGGTTTTTAGGGATTTTTAGGGTTTTTTTCATTTTCCAGATTTTTTATGGTTTTTAGTGTTTTTTTGGGTTTTTTGGGTTTCAGGGATTTTTAGTGTTTTAATAGTGTTTTAGGATTTTTAGGGTTATTTATGCCTTTTAATGTTTTTATAGATTTTGGGGTTTTTTAGGGAGTTTTAGGATTTTCTTGTTTTTATGGGGTTTTAGGGTCTTTTAGTGTTTTTATGATTTTTAGGATCATTTAGGTGTGCGAGGTATTTTACGGTTTTCAATAGTTTTTGGGTTTTTGGGTTTTTCCCTTTTTCAAGGTTTTTGGGATTTTTTACGTTTTTAGGTGTTTTAATCATTTTTATGGTTTTCAAGGTTTTAAATGGTTTTATCATTTTTTAGGGTTCTTCAGGTTTTTTAGGGTAATTTTACATTTTTATGGTTTTGATGTTTTTTTTCAATTATTAGATTTTGTAGGGTCATTTAAAGTTTTTATGATTATTAGGATTTTTATTATTTTTAAGGGTTTATGGGTTTTAGGATCATTTAGGGGTTTTATGGTTTTGGGGTTTTTTATTTTCTTTTCATGTTTTTTATATTTTTATGGATTTTATAATGTTTTAAGGTGTTTTAGGTTTTTTGAAGGGTTTTATATGATTTTAGGGTTCTTTTAGGATTTTAAGGGTCCTTTAGGGGGTTTTGGGTTTCTGGGGACCATTATGGTTGTTAGGGTTTTTATGGCCCAGTATTGTTTTATTTGGGTTTCTAGGGTCCTCTAGGGATTTTAGGGGTTTAATAGTCCTTTATGGTATATCAGTTTTATTTAGAGCCCTTTATGGTTTTCTGTACTTTTAATGCCCTTTATGGGTTTTAAGGTGCTTTAGGAATTGTTAGGGTTTTTATTGTCTTTTATAGTATTTTAGATTTAGGGTCATTTTTGGTTTGTTGGGTTTTTAGGGACTTTAGTGTTTTAGGGTTTTTTTGGGTTTTTAGGTTTTGGGGGTATTTTAGGGTATTTTAGGTGTCTTAGAGGTTTTTAGGAACTTTTATCATTTTGATAGTCTTTTATTTTTTTTATTGGATTTTTAGTTTTTAAGGGTTTTGGCGGAGTTTCTATGGTTTTAGTGTTTTTATGGATATTTTACAGGTTTTAGGGATAACATGGGTTTCTATGGATTTTTACAACCATTTAGGATTTTTAGGGGGTTTAGGTTCTTTATATTTTTAAGGAAATGTTAATGTTTTGTGGATTTTAATGGATATAGGGAGTATTTATTATTTTTTGGATTTTAGGGTATTTAGGGTTTTTAAGGGGTTTTACAGTTTTCATAGGTTTTTTTATTTTTATTATTTTTAGGGATTCTTTGGATATTTGGGTTTTTGGGGTTTTGGTCCATTTAGGTGTTTTTGGGTTATGGGGGTTAGTTTTTGTGTGTTTTTGGTTTATGAGGATTTCTCGTTCTATATAATAGAGATTTAGTGTGGTTTAGTTTTTTAGGGGTTTTGGGGGGTTGAGTTTTTGGGGGTTTTGGGGGGATTTTGGGGTTTTATGGTTGTTTAAGGTTGTTAGAGTTTTTAGTATTATTTTAGGGGTGTTAGATGTTTTTAGTATTTTAGGTTTTTTTTGGTTTTTAGGAATTTGTTGGTTTTAAGGATTAGTGTTTTTTATAGTTTTGGGGTTTTCAAGGTTTTATTTGGGGTTTATAAGGTGGATTTTCTTTGGGTTTTGAGAATTTTAAGTTGTTTTTTGGTCTTTTTGGATTTTTATAAGGAATCTATGATTTTTTTTCAGTATTTAGGGTTTCTAGGGTTTTTAGGGGATTTAATATTTTTTGCGTCTTCTGGGGGTTTTAATGGTATTTAGGGGTTTAGTCATTTTAGGGTTTTTAGGGGGTTTTATGGTTTTTTACAGTTTTTTTGTGTTTTTAGGGGGGTTTGGGTTTTTGGGTTTTCTGGGTTTTCTGTTTTTATGGTTTTCTTTGGGTTTTATGAGTGACTATTGGGTTTTTAGTGTTTTTTATATTTTTCTGGATTTTAGGGTTTTTATGGGGTGTTAGGGGTTTAATGGATTTGGAGTTTTTAAGAGGGTTTAAGGGTTGTTTAGGGTTTCATAGGGTTTTTAGGTTTTTAGGGGTTATAGTGGTTTTTTAGGATTATGGGTTTTTTGGACTGTATTCTAGTATTTATAGTTTCTAGAGTTTTATAGGATTCTTAGGGGTTTTGGGATTATTAGGGGTTTTAGTGATATTTGTGGTTTTTTGGGTTTTTTGAGGTTTTTAGGGGTTTTAGGGATTTTTGGATTTCATGTTATTAAAATAGTTTTAGTGTTATTTTGGTTTCTTTTTGTTTTGTTAGGGTCTTTTATCTTTTTATTATCTTTTATGGTCAATTACAATTTTATGGTGTTTTTAGGGTTTTTGGTATCTTTCAGGGATTTTATGGGTTTTCAAGACTTTAGCAAACTTTTTTAGGGTTTTAGGGAATTTAGGTTTTTTGGGTTTTTTGGGTTCTAGGCGGTTGTAGGGATTCTAGTGTGTTTTAGGGGTTTCTTTTGTCTATTATGGTTTCTATAAATTTTTTGGGTTTTTAGTTATTTTATGGGTTTAATTATCCATTGGATTTTTCTAGGTTTTTCTAGTGTTTTTAATTGTTTTCAAGATTATTTTAGGGATTTAAAGTGTTATTTTTGTTGTTTTGGGGATCTTTTATGTTTTTTTGGGTATTATGGATATGTTAGGGTTTTTTTAGTTGTATTGATTTGTGGGGGGTTTTTGGACGTTTTTTATGTTTCTTGGACGACTTTTTAGGGTTTTCAGGGTTTTTAAAGGGTTTTAGGCTGTTTTAGGATTTTAGGGCTTCTTAGGTGTTGCAATACATTTTTATGATTTTTTTTAGATTTTATATTTTTTATGTTTTTTATGGTTTTTAGGGGTTTTAGGTTTTAAGTATTTGAGGGTTCTTAGGGGTTTGTAGGATTGGTAATATTTTTAAGTGGGTTTTGAGGGGTTTTCGGGTTTTATGGTTGTTTTAGTTTTAATGTTTTTATGGGGTTTTAGGGGTTTTAGAGTCTTTTAGTAGTTTTTGGATTTTTAGGGTATTTAGTGCTTTTAGGTATTTTAAGGGGTTTTAGGTGTCTATTTGTTTATATAATTTTACTGGGTTTTAATGATTTTTTTAGTTTTTGGGTTTTTATGGCTTCTGGGGTTATTATTTTTTTAGTTTAATTAATTTTTTCCTAGGGTTTAAGGTTTTTTGGTGTTTTAGGGTTATTTGAGTTTTTTTGGGTATTGTAGGGTCATTAGGGGATTTTAGGGTCTTTGGGGATTTTATGGTCTTTTAGGGCCTTTTAGGATCTTTTAGAGTGTTTTTAGATTTATATGGTTTTATGGTTTTAGGTTTTTAGTGATTTTTTTGGTTTTTTGGGTTTTTGGGGTTTTATGGATTTTAGAGTTTTTATGGGAGTTTAGTTTTTTTATTATGTTTTAGGGTTTTCTTTATTTGAAGGGTATTTTAGAATTTTTAAGGGTATTTCTTGTTTTTAGAGGTTTTATGATATTTATTGGTTTTATTACAAGATTTTTAGGGTTTTATGGCATTTTAGTGGTTTTATGGATAGACTCTGGGTTTAAATATTTTTATAGGTTTTAGGTTTTTTTAAAAATTATGGTTTCATTGTTTTTATTGGGTTTCATAGCAGTTTTAGTGTTTTTTGGGGTTTTTTGAGTTTTTAGGGATTTATGGTTTTTAGGGTTTTTTCTTTTTTAAGTATTATTTTATGAATTTACATGGTTTTTGAGTTTTTTAGTGTTTTGGGGTTTTTAGGATCTTTATGATTTATAGTGGTTTTAGGGATTTTTAAGGTTTTCAGAGCTTTTAGGTGTTTCAAGGTTCGTCATTTTTAGGGTGTTTAATAGTTTTTATGGACTTTTTAGGTATTTATAGGGTTTTTAAGGTCTTTATGGGGTTTTTGGGTCTCTTAGTTTCTTTTAGGGTTTTAGAGATTTTTGGATTTTTAGGGTATTTTATGGATTTTATGGTTTTTGGGGTCATTAAGAGGATTTTTGGGGGTTTTAGGGGTTTTAGTGGTTTAAGGATATTTTGGGTTCTTTATAGTTTCTAGAGTTTTTAGAGTTTTTTTGGGTTTTTTTGGGTTTTATTAGTGTTTTTATGGTCTTTATTTTTGTAGGATTATTTGGGTTTTTAGGGGTTTAGGGTTTTAGTGGTTTGTTGGATTCTTTTTGGGTTTCAGGGTTCTTTTGGGTTTCTTATGGATCTTTTAGGGGTTTCTTTATTTTTAATGTTTGGTTAGGGTTTTTTGTGTCTTTTTGTTTTTTTTGGGTTTTGTAGAGTTTTTTTAGTTTTTTGATTTTTTGTAGGGTTTTTTTGGTTTTTTAGGGGGGTTTTAGGGCTTTAGGGATTTTATGGGTTCTAAGAGCTCTTTAAATCTTTTTAGGTTTTTTATATTTTTAGGGGTTTTAATTTTTTTCAATTTTTTTAGGGTTTTAGGATTTTCTAGGGTTTTTAGGGGGGTTTTATGGTTTTTCGGAGGTTTATAGGGTTTTTAATGATTTTGGGTATTAAAAGGTTTTTAGGGTTTTTAGGATTTGTTAGGGATTTTAGGGTTTTAGGGGTTTAGGGTTTTTAGTGTTTAGTGTTATTTTTGTTTTTACGGTGTTTTCGGTTTATTGGGATTTTAGGGTTTTTAGGGGTTTTAGGGGCTAGTTTGGGTTTTTGTAGTTTTTAGGAGTTTGATTAGTTTTATTGATTTTAGGTTTTTAGGTTTATTATTGGTTTTACTTATTTTTAGTTTTTTTGTGTGTTTTAGTTTTTTAGGTTTTTTGGGTTTTTTGGGTTTTTTAGTGTTTTGTAGGGTTTTGGGTTTTTTTAAGGTTTTTAAGGGTATTTAAGGGTATTTTATGACTTTCAATAGTTTTTAGTGTTTCCTATAGTTTTTAGGTTTTATGAGGGTTTTAGGGGATTTTTAATGTCATTTAGTATGTTTTATGGTTCTTAATGTCTTTTAGGTGTCTTTTACGGATTTTTTGGGCTTGTTTTAGGGTTTCTGGAGTTTTTAGGGAATTCAGTTTTATATGGTTTTTTGGATTTTCCATCTGTATTTAGGTTTTTAGTTTATTTATGGTTTTTTGGGGTTTCAATATTTTTATAGTTTTTAGGGTTTTAGGGTTTTAGGGATTGTATAGGTTATTTAGGTTTTAGGGGTTTTAGAGTACCTTTAGGGGTTTGGGGTTCTTTAAGGGTTTTAGAGTGTTTAGGATATTTTTGGTTTTTATATAGTTTCTTAGGATTTATGGGTTTTTTATTTTTATGTTTTATTTGGGGTTTATGTGATTTTTTGGGGTTTCATATATTGTTAGAGTTTTTATACCTTTTTAGTGGGTTTTTTGTTTTTTTGGTTTTGTAGGGTTTTTATAAATTTTTAGGGTTATTGAGGGTTTTGTTTTAGGTTTTTAGGGGTTTTAGGGTTTTTATGGGGAGTTTTAGATGTTTTCGGTTTTAGTGTTTTTTTTGGGTTTTTAAAGTTTTTTGGGGTTAAGGTTTTTTATGGTTTTTATGGTTATTTCAGTTTTTAGGGGTATTAAGGGATTTTTAGTGTTGTTTTTGGGTTTTTAGGGTTTCAATTATATGGTTATGGTATGCGGTTTTTCTGTAGGGTATAGGTTTTTGTCTATAGTTTATAAGGATTAGAGGGTAGGGTATAGGTTTTTGGTTGTATGGTTTAGGGTTTAAGGTGTAGGTAATAGGGTTTAGGGTGTAGGGTATATGGTTCGGGTGTGGGGAATAGGGTTTAGGTTGTAGGTTTTAGGGTTTATGGTGTTGGTTATAGGGTTTATGGTGTAGGGTTCATGGTTTAGGGTCTAGGATATAGTGTTTATGGTGTAGGGTTTTGGGTTAGGGATTTTGGGTATAGGGTTTTAGATGTTGGGATTAGGGTTTAGGGCTTCGGGAGGAGGGTATAGGGTTTATGGAAGAGGGTTTAGGGATTAGGGTACACTGTATATGGTTTTTGGGGAATGGTTTAAGGTTTAAGGTGTAGGGGATAGGGATTAGGGTTTAGGGGGTATCTGGTTTATGATGTAGGGTTTACGATTTAGGCTTTAGGTTTGAAGGCTTAATGTCTAGGGTATAGGGTATAGGGTGTGGGGATACAGTTTTAGGGTGTAGGTTATAGCATATAGGGTTTAGGGTTTATGTTTTATGTTGTAGAGTACAGGGTTTAGTGTATAGGATTTATGGTTTATGGTGTAGCGTATAGGGTGTAGGGTTTCAGATTTAAGATGTAGGGTATAGGGTTTAGGGTGTGGTGTTTAGGGTGTTGGGTTTTGGGTTAAGGGTTTATGATATAGGGTTTAGGGTGTAAGGTTTATGGTTGAAGGTGTAGGATTTATAGTTTAGGGTCACTACTACAAAAAGGAATTTAACAGTGATATGATAGGCCTTTATCAGTGCTAAAAATGCTGATAATTTGAGGGCAGTTAAAACCCCAAAACTTTTATCTATGATAAAAAACACTGTTAAATTCCCCCTTTAACAGTGCTAAAATAATTTTACTTAAAAGGTACGTTTAAAAAAGCTTTTTAGTAATGGTAAAGGGCCTGTTTAACAATGCTTTTTTAGCGCTGTTAAAGGGGGTTAAAAAATTGCATACGTCGATGAGTGTGTGACCCCTTCATCA
Source organism: Viscum album (assembly GCA_963277665.1). Classification (NCBI taxonomy): domain Eukaryota; kingdom Viridiplantae; phylum Streptophyta; class Magnoliopsida; order Santalales; family Viscaceae; genus Viscum; species Viscum album. Next base: position 603,913,686 of record OY728142.1, read on the forward strand.
TCGCTTCCATTACCCCTTTAAAAATTCTCCTCCCCACTATATCATTGATTTTCACACCCCCACCCCATCAGTGATTTTCGAATTTCTAGCCTCATGCTCGCCCACCTGGATTTGAACCCTACACCTCTCCTTCGAAGATAGAATGCTTTTACCACTACACTATGTTGTTTTGCTCTCTATTTAATGATATATAAGTTTATTTATATATATATTTACACATATATTTACATATGTTAATATAATTATTTTTAAATACATTTAGACAAACATATTAATAAATAATAAATAATAAATAATAAATAAAATAAAATAGATTAATAATAAATTAATAAATGAATAAAAATTAAATTTAAATAAATGAATAAATAATAAACAATAAATACTAATTGAATAAATAATAAATAAACAACTATATATAATGAATATATAACTAACTAATTAATAAATTAATAATTAATAATTAATTAATTTACTAATATTTAAAAAATAATTTATAAATAATTAATAATTAATAATAAAAATTAAATAAATAAACAAACCCTAAAATTTTAAGAAACTCTCAAAACCCAAAAACCATTGAAATGACCATAAAATCTGGTTTGGAAGTCCTTTTTAGATCTACAACCAATCAAATATAAGGTAATGAAACAAGATTCGATATGATATGTGGAACTGGTTGAATGGAACCTGGATGAGAAGTTTTAGCCATTTGAACTTTAAGAAATCGGGGTTGGTGACTAAAAACTCTGTTTCAGAGTCCTTCTAGTATTTTTTGGTGGAAAAGGAGGGACAATACTCGAAGATCTAGTCCTAAACCTACATGGTGTAGACCGCATCACAGGCTTTGATTTGATATGTGGTAGACCCCAACCAGACACCCAGATCAAAAGTTATGGTCATATTATCTTCGAGTTACATATTCAACATATCTTAGATATTTTTTTAATTTATAATTTTCTTATCTTTTAATTGATATTAAATTACTATTACTCAATAATAATAAATAAATTATTAATTAGAATTATTTTTTCAATTATTTTATAAGTCATTTTCACTTAATACATTATATATTAAGTGTAAATGCCTATTTAATTTATCTAAAACATACATTAAAAAATATATATTATATTTATATCAGTATAGATATATTTATATATTTATATATTATTTTTAATGAAATATAATTCTTTTTGAAGTATACATTTGTCATCACTTATAATAAAACACTGAAAAGGGGGTATTTATCATTATTTCTTAAAAAGTTCCGATAACCCCATATCTATATTGTTTACAAGTGATGATAAATGAAATCATTTATTAGTGGTTATAAAAAATCACTGATAGATTTCCCCTTTAACAACTCTATTTTTAGAACTGATAAAGACCCCCAGTAACATTTCATTTTTAGAACTAACAATAGGAGTCTTTAACAGTGTTTTTATCTAGCACTGTTAAAGCCCTAGCACTGGATAAACCCAGTTTTGTAGTAGTGTGTATCAAGTATATGGTTTAGAGTGTAGGGTATATGGTTTTGGGTGTTAGGTATAGTGTTTATAGTGTGGGGTTTAAGGTGTAGGGTATACGGTTTTGGGTATTGGGTTTAGGGTTTAGGGTGTAGGGTATAGGGTTAAGGGCGTTGGGATTAAGGTTTAGGGTATAGGGTGTAGAGTTTATGGTGTAGGTTTTTGGATATAGAGTGTAGTGTATGGGGTTTAAGGTATAGGATTTAGGGTGTAGGGTATAGGGTTTAGGTTGTAGGGTATATGGTCTCGTGTCTACGGTTTAGGGTTTAGGGAGTAGTTTAGAGTGTTTTCGGAATATTTTTTTGGGTTTAGAGTGAGGGGTATAGTATTTAGAGTGTGGTGTTTAGTTTTTAGGGTGTGGTGTATAGTGTTTAGGGTGTATGGTTTAAGGTTTATGGTATAAGGAATAGGGTTTTGGGTGTAGGTTTTAGGGTGTAGGGTTTATAATTTATGGTGTAGAGTATAGGGTTTAGGTTTTGGGTTTTGGGTTTATGGTTTATTGTATAGGGTTTATGGTTTAGGGTTTAGAGTGTAGGGTGTAGGGTTTCAAGTGTTTCGTATCAAGTTTTGGGTGTATCATTTAGGGTTTATGGTGTAGGTTCAGGGTTTAGGGTGTAGGGTTTAGGGTATTTTACTGTTTTTAGGTTTCTTTTTGTTATTAGGTATTGTATGGTTCCTTATAGATGTGTAGGGGTTTTTTGTGGTTTTAGGGTTTTTTATATTTTTTCAATTTTTTTTGCGTTTTGTTAGGGGTTTTAAGAGTTTTGAGGCTTCTTTATGGTTTTATGGTTATATGGTTTTTAGTGGTTTTTGGGGTTTTAATATTCTTATGTTTTTTTAAGGGTTTTATATGTTTTTAAGGTTTTTAAGGTTTTTGGTGTTTTAATGTTTTTTCATAGGATTTTTAAGGGTTCTCATTGAGGTTTAACAGTTTTTAGGGCTTTCTTAGTTTTTTTTTGGATTTTATGGGTATTAGGTTTTAACTCATTTAGGTTATTTATAATTGTTTTGGTTCTATTCATGTTTTAATGGGTTTTTGGGTTATTTCGGTTTTGGGGGGTTTTTAGGTATTTCAGAAACTTCATATTTTTCTATTTTTTTGGATTTTTTTGGATTTTTTTTGGTTTTTAGGATTTAATAATTTTTTAGGGTTTAACGGTTTTTAATGTTTTATTAGGATTTTCAGTGGTTTTAGGTATTTTTGGTTTTTTATGGTCTTAAAGTGCTTTTAATGTTCTTATAGGGTTTTATAGGATTTTTTGTGTCTTTTATTGGTTTTAAGTGTGCTTTTTTTATGTATGGTTTTTTTTGTAATTTATGGGGTTTTGGGGTTTTAGTTGGTTTTTTGGTTTTTATGGTTGAATAAAATTTTAGGATTTTAAGGGGATTTATGGATTTTTTGGATTATTAGGGGTTTTATGGGTTTTTTTATAGTTTTAGGGGTTTTAATAAATATTAGTGTTTCTAGAGTTTTAATTGTTTTTATGGTGTTTAGTTTTTTTATGGTTTTTAATGTTTTTAGGGAACTTATGTTTTTGGATTTTATGGGGGTTTTAGGTTGTTTTGGAGGGTTTCAATGTTTTTTGGTTTTAGTGGTTTTTAGGGTTTTTTTAGTTTTTGAGTTTCTTTTAGGTTTTGGGGGTTTTCGGATTTTTAGGGATTTATGGGGTTTTTTGGTTTTTTGGGATTTTGGGGTTTTAAAATCTTTTTAGGGTTTGTTATAATTTTTAGGGTTTTAGGGATTTTTTATGGTTCTTATCATTCTTTAAGGGTTTCAGTGTCCTTTAGCATTTTTCGGCCTTTTAGTGTCTTTTATGATTTTTATGGTTTTAGTGTTTTATGGTTTTTAGTATTTTTATAGGTTTTAAGTGTCTTTTTGGATTTTATAGGTCTGTAGAGTCATTTATGGGTTTATTTGGGGTCATAAGGTCTTTTTAGTGGTTTTTTTGATTTTTTGGGTTCTTAATTTCTTTAATGTTTTTGGTGGGTTTTAGGGGGGTTATCGGTTTATTTTGCAATTTTATACATTTTTAGGTTGTTTTATGTTTTTTATGGATTAAAAGTATTATAAGTTTTAGGGTATTTTTATGGATTTTAGGATTTTTTTATATTTTTAGGGGCTTTACATTTTTTAGTGTTTAAGGGGTTTTCGGGATTTTAAGTGTTTTTAGGGTTCTAAGGGTCTTTTGTGTTTTTATATTTTTTCAGGTTTTATGGTGTTTAGGGTTTTCTAGGTATTTTAGGTTTTCTAGGGAATTTATTTTTTACGGGGTTTAATGGTAATTTAGGGTGTTTCTTATGTTTTATGGTTTTCGGGTTTTCGGGTCTTTTCATGGTTTTTTTATTCTTTTAGTTTTTATGGTGATTTAGGGATTAGTGTTCAAGGTGTATGGTTTAGGGTTTAATATATAGAGTTTAGGGCTTAAGGTATTAGGCTTAATGTTATGATTTAAGGTATACTCTTTAGGTTTTGGGGTTTATGTTGTAGGGTATAGTGTTTAGGGTGTAGGGTTTAGGGTTTAAGGCGTAAGGTATAGGGGATCAGATGTGGGGTTTAGGGTTTAGGGTTTAGGGTTTAGGGTGTATAGTGTAAGGGAATGAGTATTTAGGGTTGTATGTTTTTTATGGGTTTAAATATTTTTTTACGATTTTTAGGGGTTTTGTGTTTTTATGTTTTTAGGGTTCTTTGGGGTTTGAGGGTTTTTACGGATTTTTTGGGATTTGAGGGTTTTTAGAATTTTAAGGGGTTTTTAGGTGTTTTAGGATTTTAATGGTTTTGGATGTTTTCATGGTTTTTAGGGGGTTTCAGGATTTCTTTTTGAGTTTTTGGGGTCTTCATACTTTTTAGTGTTTTTTTGGTTTTTTGGGACTTTAGTGTGTTTTATGGGTTTCAGAGTCCTTTAGGGTTGTGGGGATTTTTTGGAAGGTTTATGTCAATTTATTGTTTTTATTGTTTTTATTGTTTTTATTGTTTTTATATTTTTTAGTTTTTTTATGATCTTTGAGGTGTTTTATGGGTGTTATGTTTTTTGGGGGTTTTAAATGGTTTTTAGTTGGTTTAGTTTTTTAGGGTTTTATATAGTGTTTTTCGGTGTTTTGTGGTCTTTTAGGTGTTTTAAGTGGTTTTGGGGGTTTTAGGGGGTTGGGATTTATAATTTTTTTTGGTTTTTGGGATATATTTATCATGTTTTGGAGGTTTTAGGGTCTTTATGGTTTTTTAGGTTTTAGGGTCATTTTAGTGCTTCACAGGTTTGAAGAGTTGTTTTTTGTTTTTATGCCCTTTTATGGGTTTAAAGGTTTTTTTGGGGTTTTAGGGATTTTTTGTGGTTTATTAGGATTATTTTTGTTTTTTAGGTTTTTTTTGTTTTAGGGTTTTAGGGTTTTTAGAATTATTTTACGATTTGTTGCATTTCTTAGTGTTTTATGGTTTTTAGGGGTTTAGGGGTTTTATGGTATTTATGGTCTTTTATGGTTTTTATTATTAATTAGGGTCACTTAGGTTTTTGGGTATTTTATGTTAATTTTTAAGGTTTTGTGGGTTTTAGAAATATTTTACTATTTTTAGTATTTTATATAGGTTTTCTAGTTTTTAGGGGTTTTTTTGGGTTTTTTGGGTTTTTAGAGTTTTTGGTATTTTTTGTGTCTTTAGTGTTATGTATGTTCTTTAAGGGTTTTTATGGTTTTTGGGTGGTTTGTGTAGTTCTATGGTTTTTTGTGGATTTTATGTTTTTAATGGTTTCAGTGTATTTTTCTGTGCTTTAGGGTTTTTATATGTTTCTTAGTATATTTTTAGGGTTTTAAGGGTTTTTTATAAGGGTTAGGTTTTATATTTTTTAGTGGTTTAGGATTTTTTAGGTTTTAGTGTTATTAATTATTTCTGCGGTTTTCAAGGTTTTTTAGGTTTTTTAGGGTTTTTAGCTTTGTGGGTTATTATAAAGTTTTAGGGTTTTATGGTTTTAAGTATTTTTAGTGGGGTTGACTGTTTTTGTAGGTTTTTTGGGATCTTTATGTTTTTAGGGGTTTTAACATTTTTTCTATTTTTAGGGTCTTGTGGGATTTTTATTGTGTTTTATAGGGGTTTGAAGAGTTATTTTTTTATTAATAGGGTCTTTAAGGATTTATTTGGGTTTTTATGGTTTTAGTATTTTCTTCATGTTTTTGTTGGATTTCTCATAGGGTTTTTGTTATTTGTGGTTTTTATATATTTAGGGTTTTTGTATATTTTAGGTGGTTTATGGATTTTTGGTTTTTAGGTATTTTTCATATTTTTTAGGGTTTATAGTGGTTTTTATAATTTTTAATGTTTTTTCATGTTTTGGGTTTTGGTTGTGGGGTATATGGTTTAGGGTGTAGAGTATAGGGTTTAGGGTATAGGGTATATAGTATAGAGTGTTTATTATAGTGTTTAGGGTGTAATATTTTGGGTTTATAGTGTATTTTTTAAGGTTTAGATTGTAGGGTATAGTGTTTTAGCTATAGGATTTAGGGATTAAGGTGCAGGGTATAGGGTTTGGGGTGTACGGTTTAGGGTTTAGGGTGTATGGTTTAGGGTATAGGGTTTAGGGTGTATGTTTTAGTGTTTATAATGTTTGGTATAGGATTTTGGGTGTAGTTTTTGGGGTTTACGTTGAAGGTTTTAGGGATTTGGGTGTATGGTTTAGGGTTTAGGGTTGCAGGGTATAGGTTGTTGGATGTTGGGTAATGTGTTTAGGGTGTAGGTTATAGGGTTTAGTTGGTATGTATTTGGTTTAGGTAGTAGGGATTAGTGTTTAGGGTGTAGGGTATATGGTTTACGGTGTGTCTTTTGGCGTTTAGGGAGTATGGTGTAGAATTTATCATGTAGTGTTTAGGGTTTAAGGGGTAGGGTGTAATGTTTAGGGTGTAGGGTTTGAGGTATCGAGAATTGGGTTTAGGGTGTAAGGTTTAGGGTTTAGTGTGTATTGTATAAGGTTTTTGGTGTAGGGTTTGAGGTTTAGATTTTAGGATATAAGGTTTGTGTTGTAGGGTTTTCTGTGTATGGTTAACGCTTTACAGTTTATTGAATATGGTTTAGGGCAAAGGGTATAGGGTATAGGTTGTAGGGTATAGGGTTTAGGGGGTAGGTTTTAGATTTTAAAGTGTAGTGTATGGGGTTTAGGGTTTAGGGTTTAGGTTTTTGGCTGTTGGGTATATGGTGTAAAGTGTATGGTTTAGGGTTTTGGGTGTATTTTATTGGTCTTAGGGTGTAGGGTATAGGGTTTAAGGTGTAGGGTATAATGTGTACGGTATAGGGTTTAGGTTGTAGTGTGTAGGGTTTAAGGTGTCTTGTATAGGGTTTTGGGAATAGAGTTTCGGGTTTGGGGTTTAGTGTAGGGTTTAGGCTTTTGTGATCATGGTATAGGGTTTATGGTGTAGGGTTTAGTGTATCGGGTGTGGGGTGTAGGTTATAGTGTTTTGGGTGCATTGTTTAGGGGGTACGATGTAGGGTGTAGGGTTTTAGGTGTAGGTTTTTGGGTTTAGAGTGTAGGGTATAGGTTTTAGGGTGTAGGGTTTAGGATTTAGGGTGAATGGTCAAGGGTATGTGGTTTAGGGTGTTGGGTGTTATGTTTAGGGTTTATGTTATATGGTTTAGTGTGTAGGTTTTATGGTTTTGGGTATCAAGTCTAGGGTTTTGGGTGTAGGGTTTAGGGTTTAGGGTGTAGGGTTTAGGGTTTTCTGTGTACAGTTTAGAGTTTAGGGTGTGGGTAATGGGTTTATGGTGCAGGGTTTGGATTTCAGGGTATAGGGTTTTTGGTGATGGGTTGTGGGGTTTTGTTGTAGATAATTAGGTTTTGGGTGTAGGGTTTTGTGTTTTAGGTATAGTGAATGAGGTTAAGAATGTTGTGTTTTTCATTTTGGGAATAGGGTGTAAGGTGTAGGGTTTTGAGTTTAGGGTGTTGGTTATTGGTTATTGGCTTTAGGGTGTAGTGTATAGGTTTTAGGATCATGGGTATAGGGTGTGAGGTGTGGGGTATAGGGTTTTGGGTGTATGGTATAGGTTTTATGGTGTTGGTTATAGGGTTTATTGTGTTGGGTTTATGGTTTAGGGTGTAGGGTATATGATTTAGGGTTTAGGGTATTGGTTTTAGGGTGAAGGGTTTCCTGTTTTGGGTGTGGGTATAATGTTTTAGGTGTAGGGTTCACAGTTTAGGGTTTAGAGTGCAGGGTTTACGGTATAGTGTTTACTATTTATGGTATTGGGTATTGGGTTTAGTGTTTTGGGTGTAGGATTTTGGGTTTTAGGTTTCAGGGGTATGCAATTAGGTTTATGGTGTAGGGGTTTGGGTTTAGGCTGTAGGGTATCGAGTTTTGGGTGTAGTGTTTTGGGTTTTGGTTGTAGTGTGTAGTGTTTAGGGTTTAAGGTTTGGTGTTTGGGGTTTCTGTTTTAGGTTTTAGGGTGTCGGGTTTGTGTTTTGGGGTGTTTAGGGGTTTTCTAGGATTTTTATTCCTTCTAGATTTTGTTTTTAATGGATTTCATGCCTGAACCCATTTTGAGTGAATGTGGAATTGTTTTCCAAAGGAATGCAATAACGGGGTATTTTCTGAAAATATCATAGAAAAAAATTGGTTTAAAGGAACAGATTTAAATCTCATCCAACCCTTTTAGGGGGAATTATTTCCTTCTTCAGGACTCTCTTATAGATTTAAGACATATTCATGAATCCTTCAAAATTACAAGTGCGAGATTGGTTACCCTAATCCCAATGATCTGATCGAGACCATGTGTTTAATGTATGCTTCTATATATATGAGTCGTTCCATATCATTCTCTTATTCATTTTATCTACCTTAGTTTTAAAATCGAATAGTCTCGCTCTCTAGAGTTTATTTCCACCCAGGGATACGGTTGGTGCTTTGGGGTTGGGTTTGAACCTCAAAGAGGTGTCCTAAATCCCCTATGAAACCAAGAATCAAAACCCACTTAGTTTAATAGAATATAAATGGGGAAATTATGTTGGGTTTAGGCACCAAAATTGTTTCCTAAACTCCTTCTTTGAACATGAATCAGATACTACATAGTATGGTTGAATGGTTAGATATTACACATCAAAAGGATGACTGAATAGGATATTTTGACTATTATAGTGACATGATCACCAATGATCTCTAATCCCACATTAGTAAAACTCATTTTGAGAAAAAATAGATATTAGAATATCTTTATTTCACACAATCATGTATTGGAATGGACTTATACATGAATTTGAATCCAATATTTCATGGAACCTTGAGGAGTACCTCAAATCATGGTGATTGAAGGTTTAGTTGGGGCTTACATGTAGGAGGATGCTCATGTTTTTTAGGACTATAAATAGTATATCTACTCATGGAGATCATTTTTTTGGTTGGGGTTCACACCATGGAGGATGCCCATGTTCCAGAACCATGAGGAGTATGTCGACTCATAGTGATTTGTGGTATGGTTGGGGCATACACCTAGGGGGATTACCATGTTTCATTATAACCTCTCGTATCCACATAAAATTTGAAGAAGGGAGATTTTTAAGAATGTGGCTTACACCTATTCGGAGTCCGAAATCTTAAGGATTATTTCAAACCTTGGTGCATGAATAATGAATTGATTAAAAAGTATGAGACCCTGGTGAATTAGTCCCTAGACATAGTGAGGGATAAGAAATATGCTTTTCCAAATTGAGGTATAGAAAAGGATATTATAAAATGTGAGGGAATGAGGAGGTGATTAGACCTAGTGAGGGCTGTAAAATGGTCTTAGCCCTTATGAGGGCTAGTGAAGATGATAATCCCGAGTGGGGTCATTTCAATGTTTCTAATCCCTTGTGAGGGATGTAGAATTTTCTTTTCCCTAGTGATGGGTTAGATTAGGTGAAGATATATTTTGATGGATTATCTAATGTGATTAAACCATGTGATATCTTTGCTAAGGTGATTATACCTTGTGAGGTCGAGGAAAGGTGTATATCTCCAGTGTGGGGTAGTGAGGTGCTTAGCTGTTGTGACAGCTAGCAAAGGTTCTTAGCCCTAGTGAGGGCTTGGCTAAGGCGGCACTCCCTTGTGAAGGTTGGTCTAAGGTGATTATACCTTGTGAGGGAGAGCGAAGATTATTATCCCATGTGAGGGATAGAAAAGATGCTTATCCCTAGTGAGGGATTACCTAAGGTGCTTAGCCCTTGTGAGGGTTAATGATGGTGCTTAGCCCTCGTGTGGGATATCACAGTTTCATTGAGATTATGGGAGATAGTGACGTTTCTTAGATCTAGTGAGGGATTATATGAGTTGATTTAACCTTGTGAGGGATTAGCTAAGGTTCTTATCCCTTGTGAGGGAAGGAAATGTTTCATATCCCATGTGAGGTATAGAAAAGGTGCATTTCCCTAGTGAGGGATAGAGAGGTTGTTTGGCCCTAGTAAAAGTTTTTTAAGGTTCTTAGATATATTAAGGGACTAGATAATGTGATAAAACTAGTGAGGTATAGTGACGTTTCTTAGAGAATATGAGGACTAGAATTAGTTGTTTTCTCCCATGTATGGGTCACCAAAGTATGGTGAATTGGGAGATCGGTCTCCCAAGTTACATGAATTAGGTGAGGGGTCTCCCATGTGAGGCTTTCCCAAGTAAGGGTCAGCCATGTGGGGGGTCACCGATGTTGTACATGGGATAATTTGAATTACCTCTCATAGTTAGTACTTGAAAAAATTAGACATACCTCGCACAAGTAGTACTTGGGAGGATTGGATTTCCATGCCCAAGTCATACTTGGGTGGATTAAAGTGAATTTACTAAGTGGTTGCTTTACCAAGTGGGTATTGACCTAGTGGTTTTCCTAGGTGGGGCATGACTAGGTGGTTTCCCAGGTGGTGGCTTTCCCAAGTGGGTCTCGACCTGGTGGTTCTCCTAGGTGGGGCTGAACCAGGTGGTTTTCCTTGGTCGGGCTCGACCAGGTGGTTCACCTAGATTTGGATCGACCATATAAAATGACCCAGTGGGGGATCTACCAAGTGTGGGATTTATCCACATATAGGGATGTACATAATAGGTCACCAATATAGTTATGGACTACATGGGTGAAGGAGCCATGTGATCCGAGCTCTCACCTTGTTTTATCATTTGATAGTTCATCCTTCCTCTCCAAAATTAGAGGTAGAGGGGCCTATTTACAGATCAGCTGGAGGACTGTGGAGATGGATCTACATTAAAGATATGTGAGAGGAAAAACTGGAGGTAATTAAATGAGGGAATTATGTGAGGTATCTTTGGGGAGGTGTTATGTGAATGGATTGTGTGGGAACTCAAATTCCATTATAAAATTATCCTAACTTATGATAGATATAAATTTTGATATGTAAGTCTATTTAGGCTTTGTGACTAGTCAAATATAATATTTTAAAGTGAACTATACCCAAGGATCAGTTTTATACACCATAATTGGGAGTTTTATGATGTCAAAAAGTGCACTAAAACCCTAAAAATTCATTTTCAGGTGTCAAAACATTTTATATAAATTATTTTAGGAATCCAAGGCTTAATCTAGATGGAGGTTCTCACAACCATGATATTATTTGGGAAATATTTATGAGGAATATCTATCCCATAGTGTGTGAGTAGTCATAAGGCACATGGAAATCCAACATGCATCTTCTTTTGGTATTAAGACATTTTCTACACAAACCTGACATGAGTTGTTTAAGTGAGGACTATATCATGGGTCATAGAGAAAAGTGGGTGGCTTGAATTTTTTCTTTACAATAGGTTTATTTTAGTATTTATGGGTTTTTATTATCTAGGGGTTTTTAGGGTTTTAAGGGGTTTTATGTTTTGTTATGGTTTATTAAGATATTTTTTGGTTTTTGGGGGTTTAGGATATTTAGGTATTTTAATGTTTTTTTAGGATTTTTTGGGGGTTTTAAGGCTTAGGGTTTTTAGGATTTTTAGTGTTTTTAGGGGTATTATGGTTTTAGGGTTTTCTTTGGGTTTTAGACATTTTTTTCATTTCAGGGTTTTATGGTTTTCAAGGTTTTAGGGTTTTTAGAAGTTTAAGTGATTTTTAGGGATTTTAGGGTTTTTGTTTTATTTTGTTACTTAAGGGTTTTCATTGTATTGAGTTTTTTTTAGCGTTTTTAGGTTTTTAATGTTTTTGGGTTTTGAGGTGTTTTCAGTTTTTAGGGGTTTTAATGATTTTTGGGATGTTTTAGGGTTTTTAGTGTTCTATTATTTTTGGGTTTTTATGGTCTTTAGGTTTTTTGTTTTATTTGGCCTTTGGTTTCTACTGTTTTTAGGGGTTTTAGGACCTTTTTGGGTTTTTAGGGTTTTTCTAGATCTTTTAGGTTTATTATGGGTTTTAGGGTATTTTTTAGGGTCTTATGGAGTTTTATGATTTTTCATCCATTTTAGGTTTTTTTGGGGGTTTTAGGTTTTTATGATTTTTAGTGTTTTTATTTGTTTTAGAAGTTTTTTTTGGGGGGGGGGGGGGTTTAGGGGTTTTAATATTTGTAGAGGTTTTATGTTTTTTTCAGTTTTATAGTGTTTTATGGTTTTTGGGGATTTGAGGTTTTTTTGGTTTTTGTGGTTTTTAGTGTTTTGTAGGGGTTTTAGGGGATTTTTCTTATTTTTTATGTTTTTCTGGGTTTTTATAGTTTTGTAGGGGGTTTTAGGTGTTTTGGGATTTTTAGGTGTTTTTAGTGGATTTTTTTTCTTTGGGTGTTTAAAATGATTTTAAGGGGTTTTAGGAATTTGTTATGGTTTTTAGGTTTTTTCAGGGTCCTTAGGGTCTTTTATGGTTTTTAGGGTATTTTAAAATTTTTGGGACTTTTAATTTTTTTGTTGTTTTTAGTGTCCTTCAAGGGTTTTGTGGATTCTATTTATTTTTAAAGACTTTTGGGATTTTAGGGTCATATTATGTTTGGGTGGGGTAGGGTATTTTTTAGGTTTTGGGGTCTTTTAGGGTGTTTACTATATTTTAGGGTGTTTTAGGTAAATTTTGTTTTGAGTTTTGAGGGGTTTTAGTGGGTTTTAGGGTATTTAGGTACTTTTTTTGGGGGACTTTTGAGGTTTTTCAGGTTTTTTTGTATTTAGGGTTTTTAGTTATTTTTAGGGATTTTAGGGTACTTTTATGGTTTTTAGTGTTTTTAGGGGTTTTATGGGTTTTTAGGCTTTTAGGGGTTTTAATTTTTTTAGTGTTTTTAGGTTCATTCATGATATTATGTTTTATAGAGTTTTTAGGACTTTTGGGGAATTTGAGGGACTTTTTGAGATTTAGGGCCTTCTAGTGTTTTAGGGTTTTCTTGTTCTTTCATGGTTTCTAGGGGATTTAGGGTTTTTTTGGTTCTAGAGGTTTTTATGGTCATTTGAGTTTTTTAGGTTCTTTTAGTATTTTTTAGGGTCCTGTAAGGGTTTTAATGGTTTTTAGGTTCTTTTATCTTTTTTTGGTATTTATAGGGTTTTTAGGGTTTTATAATATTTTAGGGTTTTAGGGTATTTTTGGGTTTTTAAGTTTTTTAGCGTCTTTTAGGATTTTTAAGTTATATTTTTCTATTTTAGGGTTTTTTGAAATTTTTTGTGATTTTTTGGGTATTTAAGGGTTTTAAGGGTTTTTAGTAACCTTTTTTGTTGTTTGGGGTTTCAGGTTCATTCACATGTTTTTAGGGATATTTGGGTATTTTTGGGGTTTCTTAGTTTTTTAAGGGTATTAAGTGGGTTTTATGGTTTTCTAGGTCTTTTAGCATATATTCATTTTTTTTCTTGTTGTTTATTGGTTTTATGGTTTTAGAATCATTCTAGGGGTTTTATTATTTTTAGGATTCTTCTATGATTTTAGGGTTTTTAAGGGTTTTAAGTGTTTCATGGTTTTTAGTGTTTTAATGGGTTTTAGGGATTTTATTATTTTAGTTGGTTTTAGGGTTTTATGGGTTTTTAATGTTTTAAGGGGTTTTAGGGTTTAAAGGGTTATTATGGATTTTAGGTGTTTTAATGTATTTATGGGGTTTAAAAGTTTTTAGGGTTTTTAAGTAGTTTAGGTTGTTTTTTGTGGTTCTTATAGGAATTACGGTTTTTAAGGGGTTTTAGGGTTTGAAATGGCTTCTAGAGTTTTTTAGGGTTTAGGGTTTTTTAGATATTGTAGTGTTTAAATGTTTTTAGGTATTATTGTTATTTTAATACCTTTTTATGGGTTTTATAGGGTTTTAGGAATATTTAGGTATTTTAAGTGTTTTTAGTGTTTCTCAAGGATTTTTAGGATTTTACGATTTTTTGGGTTTCTTGGGTTTTTAGGTTTTTAAGGGTTTCATGGGCTTCAGGTGTTTCTTGTACTTTTTTATATTTGAAATAATTTTTTTTAGTTTTTTAGTCTTTTTATGGTTTTATAGGTTTTAAATTGTTTTCATATTTTTTATGGTTTTAAGGTTTTTATGATTTTTAGGGTTTTATTGATATTAATGAGTTTTAGGGTTTTTAGGGGATTTAGGGGTTTTAGAATTTTTTTAGTGATATATGTATTTTTAGGGGGTTTAGGTTTTTAAGTGTTTTAGTGATTTCAAGGATTTTTTTATAAGTTTTATGGGTTTTGGGGTTACATTAGGGTTTCGATGGGTTTTAGGGTTTTAGGGGTTTTAAAGGATTTTTAGTGTTTTAGGTTGTTCAATGTATTTAGAATTGTATATGGTTTTTTATTGTTCTTAGAGTTTTATGGTTTTTATGGATTTTAGTGGGTTTAGGATTTTTAAAGGTTTTTAAGGGCTTTTAGGGGTTTATGTTTTTTAGTGTTTCTAGGGGTTTTTAGGTTTCTAGGTTTTTTAGTGTGTTATACGGTGTCTAAGGGTTTTTAAGGTCTATAAGAAGTTTTATTGGTTTTTTGGGTCTTTTGGGGTTTTAGGATCTTATAGTTTTTTAGGGTTTTTAGGTCCTTTTATGGGTTTTTATGGATTTTATATTTTTTAAGGGTTTTCGGGGTTTTAAAGGGGTCTTTTTCTTTTTTTGGGTTTTTAGATTTTATGGGACTTTTTGGTATTTTTAAGATCGTAATGGGTTTTTGGGTTTTATTTGAGGTTTCATTGGTTTTAGGGGTTTTTTGGTTCTTTTTTTTAATGATTTTACGAAATTTTTCGTGTTTTCAGGGTTTTTATGTTTCTAATGGGTTTGAGGGGTTTTTACGTTTTTAGGGTCTTTAAGGTTTTTTGGGTTTTGTATGGTTATTTGGGGTTTACGGTTTTAGGGTTTTTTGTGTTTATTTTATTTTATTATTTTTTGGGTTTTAAGGTGCTTTAGAGGATTTGATTTTTTTATAGTTTTTATGGATCTTATAGGGTTTTACGGGGTTTTGTGGTTTTTAGGGATTTTTATATTTTAGCAGATTTTATGGTTTTTGGGACCTTAGGGATTCTTTAGGGGCATTTTAGGGTGTTTAGGGACTTTTATGGGTTTTAGGGGTTTTTTGGTATTTTAGTGGTGTTTTAATCTATTTTAATGTTATTTGTAGATTTTTAGGCGTTTTGGTGGGTTTTAGGGTGTTTTGGATTTTTTTTGTTTTTAGGGTATTTAGGTTTTTGGAGTCTTTTTTGTCTTTTATGGGGATTTTAGGGTATTTTATGGGTTTTAGGTATTTAAGGTCTTTGTATTATTGTTTGTTTTTTAGTGTTTTTAGGGATTTTAGGTTTTTGGGAGATTTTTTTAGTGTCTAAGGTGAAGGGTTTAAAGTTTCAGTTTTAGGGTTTATGGTTTATGGTATTATACTTATGGATTCAGGTGTAGGTTATAGGGTTTATGGTGTTGGTTATAAAATATTGGGTGGATGGGGTATGGTATAAGGGTTTAGGTGTCCGGTTTAGGTTGTATGTTATAGGGATTAGGGTGCTGGGTTTAAGGTTTAGGGTATAAGGATTGGAGTTTTTAGGGGAATTTATGAGTTTTTATGATTTTAGCAGTTTTTATATATTTTTGGGTTTTTATGAGTTTTATGGGGTTGTAGGGTTTTTATGGGTTTTTTGGTATTTTTAGAAGTTTTTAGGTATTTTTATGGGTTTTAAGTGTTTTTAGTGGGTTTTAAGGGTTTTAGGGGTTTTAGGTGTTTTTGTGGAAATTTAAGGGTTTTAGGGTTTTTAATTGTTTTAAATTTTTTTGGGGTTCTCATGGGATTTTAGGGATTTTAAAAGGAATTATATTTTTTTAGGGTTTTAAGGGGATCTAGTGTTTTTAGTGTTTTTTTAGTTTTTTATGACAGTTTTTCGGTTTTAACGTGTTTTTTAGTTTTTAGGGTTTTAATGTCTTTTGTGTCTTTTAGGGTCTTTTACGGTTTTGAGGGTCTTTTAGGGGTTTTTATAGTCTTTTAGGGTTTTTTTGTGATTATAGGATTTTAAGGGGTTTATGGTTTTTAGTTTTTTATATGTATTTAGGGGTTTTAGGGTATTTAGTATTTTTAGAGTGGTTTTAGGGTTTTTAGTCTGGTTTAGGGTGTTTTAGGGACTCTTAATGTGCTTTTGTGTCTTTTTAGTTTTTTAGGGACTTTTATGGTGTTAAGTCTTTTTAGGTTTCTTGGTATTTCAGGGGTTTTAAAGTGATTAGGATTGTTAGGGTTTTATTTTTTTAAGGATTTTTTGGATTTTGGGGGGGTTTTATGGTTTTTAGGTGTTTTCAGATTTTTATGATCACTTTAGAGTTTTGGGGGGTTTAAGGGTATTTCAAGGGTGTTTTCTATTTTATTGGTCTTTATGTTATTTTAGGATTTTTTAGGGTTTAGAGGTATTATGTGTTTTTGTGGTTTGGAGTTTTTAGGGATTTTTCGGGGTTTTTAGGATTGAGGGGTGGGGGGCTGGGGTTTTTGGATTTCAGGGTATTAGGATTTTTAGGATTAGATTAGGTTTTTTAGAGTTTTATGTATTTTAATGTTTTTATGTTTCTATGATTATTTTAGGGTTTTAGATATATTTTTGGGCCTCTAGAGGTTTTTTTGTTTTCAGGATTTTTAGGGGGTTTTATGGATATTATGGTTTTTAAGGATTTTAGGGGTTTGGGGGCTTTATCACAGTTTTAGTCTTGTTAGGTTGATTAATGGGTTTTTATATTCTTTTGTGGATTTCAGGGGATTTTTATGGGGGTTTAGGGACTTTTTGTGTTTTTATAGTTTTAGGATAATTTATTGTTTTTGGGTCATTTGGGGTTTAGGGACTTTTATCCTTTTTAGGGTTCTTAGGAACTTATTGATGGGTTCAAGTTTTAAAGGTTTTTAATGTATTAGGGTTTTTATCTTTTTAAGGGATTTATGGTTTTATGGTGTTTTAGAGTTTTTTTTTGTTTTTAGTGTTTCATGTTTTTAAGGGTCCTTTAGTGTTTTAGGGGTTTTGGGGTTTTTAGGGGTTTTAGGGTTTTTAGGAGATTTTTGGTTTTTTGGGATTTTCTGGGTTTTAGGTATTTTAGGGGTTTTCATGATTTTTATGATTTCTAGAGTGTTATGGATTTTTTTTTGTTTTAGTAGGGGTTAAGGGGTTTTACGGGGTTTATGGTTTTTAGGGATTTTATGGTTTTCATGGTTTTTATTGTTTTTATGGTTTTTAGGGATTTGAGGCTGTTTAGGGGATTTAGTGGCTTTTAGGGTTTTTAGGGTTTTTTAGGATTTTAAGGGGTTCTGGGGTTTTTTGGGTTTTTTTGGGAGTTTTTTTTGTTTTTGTCTTATTTTAGTTTATTTTTAATGGTTTTAGGGTCTTTTTCAGTTTTAAAGGTTTTTTATGGGGTTTTTTTTGGTTTTTATATTTTTTAGGGATTTGGGGGTTTTAATTTCATTATAGGGATTTTAGTGTTTTTATGATTTTTAGTTAATTTACGGTTGTTAAGGATTTCAGTGTTTTTAGTGGTTTTAGAGGGTTTTATTGGTTTTTTGGATTCATTGAGGGGTTTTAGGGCTATTTTAAGGATTTTATTGTTCTTTAGGGTTTTATGGGTTTTATGGGTTTTAGGTTTCCTTTAAGGTTTTAGGGATTGTAGGATTATTAGGTTTTTCTGAGTTCAGTAGAGATTTTAGATTTTTGTAGGGCTTCAGTGTTTTCTAATGTTTTTATATTTTTCAGGGTTTTAAGTGATTTTAATGGTTTTTTGTGGATTATATTGTTTTTAGTTTTTGGGGGTTTTTATGGTTTTGATGGTTTTTTTATTTTTTAATAGGTTTTATTGGGATTAGGGGGTTTTATAGTTTAAAAGGATTTTGGGTTTTTAGGGGTTTGATATTGTTTTTCTGGTGTTTAGGAGGTTTATGTAATTTTTAGGGTTTTTAGTTCTTATAGGGGTATTAGTATTTTTTTGGTTTTATGATTTTTTTAGTTTTGGAATTTTAGTATCTATTTAGGGGTTTTAGGGTTTTAGGGTTTTGAAGGGTTTTTTGGGTTTGTAGTGGTTTTTCGGTTTTTGTAGTTTTTTATTTGATTATTGGATTATTTTTTGGTATTTGGTGATCTTTTAGGGTTTTTGGATCTTTAAGGGTTTTTATGTGTGTTTTAGGGTTTTTAGGTGGTTTTAGGATTCTATCGGGGTTTTAGGGGGTTTGGGGGGGGGGTTTATGGGGTTTTATAGGTTTTTAGGGGTTTTAGGGTTTTTTAGTGTTTGTTAGTGTTTGTTAGTGTTTTGAATTGATTTTTTGGGGTTTTAGGGTTTTTAAATGTTTTTTTTGTTTTAGGGTTTTTTGGTTTCTTTGGGGTTTCTGGGTTTTTGTTTTTTTTGCGTATTTTATGGCTTTTAGGGTTTTTAGGGTATTCAAGTGGTTTTTGGTTTCTTATAATTATTATGGTTTTTAAGGGGATTTTGTGGTTTTAAAATATTTTTTGGGGTTTTAGGGCTCTTTTAGGGTATTTAGGTTTTTTAGGGGATTTAGTTTTTTATTTGTTTTTAGGATTTTGAAATTAAGTTTGGGTTTTTTGGGGTGTTTAGAGGGTTTATCAGAGTTTTTAGGGGTTTAGTGATTCTTAGGGTTTTAGAGTTTTTAGTTTCTTTAGGTTTTTATGGGGTGTTCAGGATTTTCAGGATTTTTAATGATTTTTTAGTTTTCTTTATGATTTTTAGGGGTTTTAAGCGTTTTATGCTTTTTATGGGTTTTAGGGGTGTCATGTTTTATAGGGTGTTAGAGGAATTTATGGGTTTTAGGGTTTTAAGGGTTTTATGGTTTTTAAAAGTTTTAGGGATTTTAGGGTTTTTATGGTTTTAATGGGTTTTTGGTGTTTTAGGGGGGGTTTTCTTCTTAGAGTTTTTATATGATTTTTAGGGTTTTAGGGTCTTTTAGTGTTTAAGGGGTTTTGGATCATTTAGGGTTTTTACGTTCTATTTGCGGGGGTTTTGGGTTTTAAGGAATTTAAGGATTATAGGGTTTTTATGGTTTTTATGTTTTTAAAGTTTTAAGGTGGATTATATATTTTTTGGGGTTTTAAGGGGGTTTTTGGCTTTTTATGGTTTTTAGGGGATTTGGGGTGTGGGTGGGGTGGGGGGGGGGGGGTTGGGGTTTTTTTCTTTCATCGTTTAGGGGGTTAATTGTGGTTTTTTGGTTTTTCAATGGTTTTATATGGTTTTTAAGTGTTTTAGGGGTTATAAGGGTTGAGGGTAGCGATTTTCAATGATTTTCAGGTATTTTTATAGATTTTAATGGTGTCATGGGGGTTTTGGGTTTGGGGGGGGGGGGTAGTATTTTTAATGGGTTTTATGGTTTTTAGGAATTTTAATTATTGTTAGGGTTTTAAGTAGTTTTTGTGTTTTTTGAATTATTTTAGGGGGCCTTAGTGTTTTTATGTATTGGAAGGGTTTAGGGATTTATATGATTGTTTTAGGGGTTTTGTAATTTTTATGGATTTAGGGTTCTAAATTTTTTAGGTATATTAGGGGTATTCACAGTTCTTAGGATGTTTATGGTTTTTATGGATTCTAGGGTTTTTTAGGGAATTTAGGGTTTTTGGGTGATTAAGGGTTTTTTTTTGTTCTTTAATGAATTTTTCATGATTCTTAGAGTCTATAGGGGGTTTTATGTTTTTTTAGGTGATTTTGGGTATTTAAAGGATTTAGGGGTTTTTGAGGGTCTTATAATTATTTTTTGGGTTTGTCGTGTCTTTTAGGGTTTTGGATCCTTCAAGGGTTTCTATGGTTTTTTGGTTTTTATGATTTTTATGGTTTGAACAAATTTACTGATTTTTTGGGTTTTTAGGGGTTTTAGGGTTTTAGAGTTTTTTTGCGTTTTTAGGAGGTTTAGAGGATGTTAGCATCTTTTATGGGTTTTAGAATTCTTTAGGGCTTCAGTGGTTTTTAGGGATTTCAGTGGTATTTAAGGATTTATATGGGATTTTGGGGATTTTGGGGGTTTTTTTGGTTTTTATGTGTTTAAGTGTTTTTGTGTATTTTTTTATCACCCTTAGTATTTTAATGTTTTTAGGATTTTTACGGTTATTTAGGGTTTTTAGAGTGTTAAGAGGTTTTATGGGTTTTATAGTTTTATTGGTGTTACGGTATTTTTAATGGTTTTTAGGATTTTTAAGGTTCTTATGTATTTTTCGGAGTTTTTTGGATTTTTAAATGGGTTTTAGGGATTTCGGATTTTTTAGGGTTTTTAGGGGTTTTAAAATGGTTTTGGGGGTTTTATGGGGTTTATGGATTTTAAAGATTTATGATGTTTAGTGGTTTTTGGATTTATATGGTTCTTAGCGCTTTCAAGTTCTTTTTAGTTTTTTTAGTGTTTTTATGGTTTCTAAGGGTTCATAGGGTTTCTAGGTTTTTTATTTTTTCTTGGGTTTTATTATTTTTAGGTTTTAGGGGATTTTTAAAGTGTTTAGTATTTTTAGGGTATTGTAGGAATATTTAATGGTTTTCTGAGTTCTTTTATGATTGTTTGTTTTTTATGGTTCTTTTGAGGTTTTCAGGGTTTTTATGTTTTGTAGGGTCTTTTGGGATTTTTAGGGTTTTTGGGGTTTTTATGGGGTTTGTAGGGTTTTTTGGGTTTTAGGGTCTATTAGGGTTTTTGAAGGTTTTAGGGTATTTAATGGGTTTTTTATGTTATTTGGGGTTTTAAATGTTTTTTAGGTTTTCAGGGGTTTTTTGGGTTTTTAGGGTCTTTTGGGTTTTAGGGGTTTCTTTTGGTTTTTTATTTATTTTAGGATTTCTTAGGGTGTGTAGGGTTTTCTGTTAGTTTAGTGTTTTTAGGGATGTTTGTGTCTTTTAGAGTTTTTTTGATTTTTATGATTTTAGGGGGTTTTAGGTTTATTTATTTTTTAGGGATTTTTCTATTTTGATATTATTAGTTTTTGGTTTTTAGGGTTTTATGTGTTTTTAGGATTTTTTATTGTTTTTCAGTTTTTAGGGACCTTTTGGGGTTTTATGGTATACTTAGGGTTTTTTTGGGTTCATTTAGATTTTTTTTGGGTTTTATGATTTTTACGTTTTTTAGGGTTTTTAGGCGGGTTTAGGGTTTTTAGGGTTTTTGGGTTGTTAATGTGTTTAGGGATTTAAATGTGGTTTTAGGTTTTTTTGGGTTTTTATCATTTTATAGGGTTTTAGGGGTTTTGAGTTTTTTCAAGTTTTTAGGGGTTTTAGGGGATTTATGGTTATAGGGTTTAAAGGGAATTTTAGGTATTTTTATGGTTTTTTGGGTCTTTAGGGGTATTTGTGGGTTTAAGGGTTTTTTGTTTTTTATAGGGTCTTTTAGAGTTTTTTTGGTCTATTTAGGAATTTTAAGGGGTTTATGTTTTTAGATATTTTTATGAATTTTTAGGATTTATAGAGTTTTCTGGGGGGTTTTAGGGTTCTTTGGATATTTTTTACAATTTTGAGGTTTTTTTTGTGTTTTAGAGGGTTTTTTTTGGTTTTTAGATTTTGAGGAGTTTTGGTAGGGTTTAGTGGTTTTTAGGGTCTTTTAGGATAGTTTATGATTTTATGGATTTTTATGGTTTTTAAGGTTTTTAGGTTTTTTTTAGTATTTTAGGGTTTTGATGATTTTTAAGGGTTTTAGGGTTTTTTTTGGGTTTTAGGGTAATTTTTATTTTTTATGTTTTTTAGTTTTTCTATGGTTCTCAGGGGTTTTGTTGATTTTAGGATTTTAAATGTCTCTTGGGATATTAGGGTATTTTAGCGTGTTTTATGGTCTTTTAGGGGTTTTTAGGATTTTTTTGGGGTGTTTGGTTTTTGTTGGGTTTTTAATGGTTTTTACAGTTTTTAAGGATTTTAGGTATTTTAGGAATTTTATGATGTGTTTGGGTTTTTTAGGGTTCTTAAGGGTATTTTACAGCCATTTATATATTTTCTAGGTTTTAAAGGGTTTATGGGAATATTTTAGGGTTTTACAGTTTTAGGGATTTTTAGGGATATTAGGGATTTTTAAGGATTCAGAGTTTTAAGCCTTTTATAAATTTTTGTTGTCTTTAGGTTTTTGGTTTTTTAGTGTATTTGGGTTTTTTGGGTTCTTATAGATTTTTAGGATTTTGTGGGGATTTTTTGGTTTTTAGAGGTTTTTAGGGTTTTAAGGGTTTTTTGGATTTTTTGGGGTTTTAAAATTTTTAAGGTCTTTTTAGTTTTGTGAATTTCTACTGGATTTATTTTTTAGGATGTTTTATGATTTTTTTAAAATAATTTGTTTTTATATTATCTGGTGTTTTTGGGGTTTCTTTTGTTTTTAGGGTCCTTTGGGTTGTAAAGGTTTTTTATGGTTTTTATGGTTTCTATGGTTTTGAGGATATTAGTTTTTGATTTTAAGGATTTTATGGATTTTAGGTGGGGTAATGGGGGTTTAAAGTTGTATTATAGTTTTTAGGGGTTTCTTAGTTATTATTATGTTTTTAGGATTTCTTAGGGTTTTGTGGGTATTAATGTGTTAATATTTATTAAGGGGATTAGTTTTTTTGGGGATTTTATGGTGTTTTGGGTCTTTTAAGGTCTTCTTGTGTTTTTATGATTTTTTCGGTTTGTTGGATTTTTATGTAGTTTTAGTGGTTTTAAGGTGCTTTTTTCATTTTAGGGGGTTTTAGTGGTTTTTATGGTTTTATGTGGTTTTCATTGGATTTTTAAGGACTTATTAGGGTTTTATTGGGGGTTTAGTGTCTTTTAGGGGTTTTCAAGTATTCTTGATTTTTAGCATTTTATATGGTTTTAAAAAAAATTGGCAAATTTACGGGGTTTTTATGATTTTAGGGTTTATTAAGGCTTTTAGAGTTTTGGATCCTATGAATTTCTATGTTTTCTTTTAATTTTTAGGGTTTTTTGTGTTTTTTTGTTTGTTGTGTTTTTTGGTGATTTAGGGTTTTAGTGTTTTTAATTTTCTAGGGGATTTAGAATTTGTTAAGTTTTTTGCGGGTTTTAGGTTATTTTTTGTGTTTCTTGGGTTTTAGATTCTTTTATGGATTTCCAGGGGTTTTAGGGCCTTTTAGGGCTTTTAAGAATTTTTAGTGTTTTTTATGGATGATTTGGATTTTTAGATTTTTAGGATATTTTAAGGTCTTTTAGGTTTTTATGGGTTTTATGGGGTTTTAAGAGCTTTTAGGGGTTTATGAATTTTATTTAAAACTATAAGTTGGTTTATAGGGGTTTTAAATATTTTTTAGGGTTTGTAGGGTTCTTAGGGTTTTGATGGTTTTAATGGTTTTTAGTTTTTTCTATTACTTTTTATGGTTTTATTTTTTTTGGGTTTTATGGGATTTTATGGTTTATATGGTTTTTAACAGTTTTAGGGGGTTTTATGTTTTTTAGTATTTCAGGGGTTTTTAGAGTTTTTAGTGTTATTTTTGGGGTACTTGGTTTTAGGGTTCATTTATAGTTTTAGGGGTTTTAATGTACTGTAGGGTCTTTTAGGGTATTTATGGGTTTTAGGGTTTTTATGGTTTTTGAGTCATTGGGGATTTTAATGGTTTTTAAACCTTTTTAGGCTTTTAATTGTATTTAGAGCGTTTTAATATTTTTCAGAATTTTTTTTGTCTTTTGGGATTTTTATTGGTTTTCTTGGGGTTTTAGGGGATTCTTTGTATTTTTAGTGGTTTTTAGTGTTTTTTTAACGATTTTTATGTTTTCAGAGATTTTATAGTTTTAGTGTTTTTATGGATTTTATGGTTTTTAGAATCTTTTAAAGATTTTTAGGTTTTTAAGTGTTTTTTGGGGTTTTTAGGTTTCTTTTGGTTTTTAGGGGTTTTATGGTTTTTTATTATATTTATGGGTTTTATGGTTTAGGGTGTATGGTGTATGGTATAGGGTTTAGGGTGTATGATTTTTTTAGGGTTTTTTCATGCGGCTTTTAGAGTTAGGGTATAGGGTATAGGGTACTAGGTTTAAATTATATGGTTTATTATGTAGGGTGTATGGTGTAGGGTGTAGGGTACTAGGATTAGGGTATTGGGATTAGGGTTTAGGGTGTGGGTATATAGTTTAGGGTGTACGGATTAAGGTATAGTGTCTCGGGTATAGGGTTTATGCTATAGGGTTTAGGTTGTACAGTATAGTGTTGAGGGTGTAGGTTTTAGTGTTTATTATGTTGTTTGTTGGGTTCAATACAAAAAAATGGATTAGTGGCACTTTTTTAAAGGGGGTTTTGAACAACCCCCACTAAATTAGTTTTCTACATAAACTAGAGGGGTTAATACACAAGCCCCACAAATCATCTAATTTAGAGGGGCTTCACAACCGCCTCTATAATTTTTGTCATTATTTTCTAAATTTTTGGATGGATTTTTTTGGCAGTTACATCGAAACCACTTCAAATTTAACAATTTCCAATGTTATATATTTATATATATATAATATTAATTTGTATTTTATAGGCTATATATATATATATATTATGGAATTGTTTTCATAAAGGAAATAGTGAAGGTTCATAAATTCTCTTATTTCCTAAATTAGAGGGGGAGGGGGTTCACAAACCACTACTAATACCTTTGATTAGATGTGGTTGAGAAACCCATCTAGGATCATAAGTTAGAGTGGGTTTTGAACTCCCCGTAATTTATGACATTAGAGGGAGTTTTGAACCCCCATTAATTTAAGAAATTATAGGAGGTTCATTAACTACTGTTAATCCCTTAGAATAGAGGGGGCTCATGAACCTGATCTAATCCCTTAGATTAGAGGGGGATTTAACCCCCACTATTTTTTTATTTTATAAAAAAATAGCATATAAATTAGTGATAATTTTTTGGAAAACTGCCTATGATTTATATCGATATTTAATTGATTTATTTTTTAAAAATTGTGAGGGTTTTAACCCCTATACTTTTTTAATTTCCTTAAAAAATTCAAATTTTATAATATATATGTATTTATGCATGAATATATATATATATATATATATTTATTAAATAAACACATTATCTAAATGTAATTAAATACATTATAAACATATATATATAAAGACATTATATAAATACTTATACCTATATAAATATTTATCCATATATAAATATTGGAATACTTAATTTAAATGTAATTATAAATATATTTATTGAAATATTTAAAAATAATAATTTCATTTTTATATACTGTCGATCAATTAAAAACATTTTTATTATGATTAATATTATTTGAATATAATACTAGATACATTTTTATTGTATATTTTGGTATAAATACATTTATATTATATTATGTATAAAAATATTAATAATATAGTCAAAATTAAATACTAATATATATATATATTATACTTAAACTATATATATATATTATAAATAATTTATTACATATTAGATAATTATATTATATATTGTAGTATACCATATTAGTTATAAATTAATTTAGTAAATATATTTTTTAATTATATTATATAATTCCAATTTTATGAATGATTTTAATTTTATGTTTTTTAGGATTTTTAGGATTTCATGGGATTTTTTGAATTTTATGTTTTTATAGAGTTTTTATGGGGTTTAAGGGTAGTTTGGGGTTTTTTAGGGTTTTTTTAGGTTTTATGGGTTTTTATGGGGTTTGGGGGTTTTAAGATATTTTATGGGTTTAGGGTTTTGTTTGGGGGTTTACAAGATTTTTTTTGGGTATTTTAGGGATTTTAAGGGGTTTTATGCTTTTTATTCTTTTTGAGTATTGGGGGATTTTAGTGTCTTTTAGGGTGTTTTAGGATTTTTTTGGATTTTTCACAGTTTTTTTATCTTATAATGTTTTTAGGGGTTTTATGGAGTTTTATATATTTTGGGTTGTTAGGTTTTAAGGTGTTTTATGGAATGTTAGAGGTGTTTATGGTATTTTGGGGGGTTTTAATGCATTTTTTTTGTTTTTGTGTCTTTACGGTTTGGTGGTCTTTTGGTGGGTTTTAGGGTATTTCAGGAAATTTTTAGGTTTTTTGGGGTCTGTTAGTTTTTTTGTTTTTTTGTTTTTAAGTGTTTTTTATTTTATTTTTGGGTGGGGGGTTAATAGTTTTTTGGGGTTTTATGGTTTTTAGAGTTTTTTTAGGATTTTAGAATTTGTTAGGTTTTTTAGGGTTTTTAGGATTTTAGGGTTTTTTGATTTTTTGAGTTTTTACTATTTTTAGGGTTTTTACTATTTTTAGGGTCTTTAAATATTTTTTTGGTTTTTAGAGCCTTTTATGGGTTTTAAGTGTTTTTAGTCTTTTTAGGGGACTTAGGGTTTTAGGGTATTTCTAGGATTTAAGGTGGTTTTAGGGATTTTATTTCCCTTTTAGGGTCTTCTATGTTCCTTAGGGGTTTTAGGTTTTTTGGGGTTCTTCAAGGTTTTTAGGGTCTTTAATGGTTTTTAGGATATTTTAGGTTCATTTAGGGTTTTTATGGTATATTGGGGTTTTAGGGATTTTAGGGCACTTTAGGATTTGTTAAGGGTTTTAGGGCCCTAGAGGAATTTAGGGTTTCTGGGGTCCATAATGAGTTTCTAAGGATTTCTGGTTTTTGGGTTATTTGCGACTTTTGGGGTTTTATGGTTTTTGGAGTCTTTTAGGGTTTTATGGTATTTTATGGTCTTTTTTTTCATGTTTAAGCGTATTTTAGGGATTTTTTTTTCTATTTTAGGTTTTCTGGGTTTTTATATAGTTTTTAAAGATTTTAGTGTATTTTAGGGGGTTGTATATCATTTTAAGGACCTTTGGGAGGTTTCATGGATTTTATGTGTTTTTTCAGTTGTATGAGTTTTGGGGGGATTTATATGTTTTTATGTTCTTTATGATTTTTAGGGTTCTTTATGTTGTTTGGAGTTTTTAGTGATTTTTGGGTTAATAAGATTTTTAGGGTTTTCAATATTTTTATGTTTTTTAAGGATAATTGGAGTTTTTTGGATTTATTATGGGTTTAGGGTGTTATGGTTTTAATGTATTTTATGGGTTTTTGTTTTTTATGGTTTTGTATTGGGTTTTAGGGGTTTTAGTGTTTTTTATTGATTAAGGGGTTTTTTTAGTTTTTTAGGTTTATTAGGGAATTTATGGTTTTTATGGGTTTTTGGGTTTTTGGGTCTTTTATAGTTTTTAAGGGTTTTAGGGGTGTTTAGGGATTTTAGGCATTTTTAAGGATTTCAGTGTCTTCAGAGTCTAAGGATTTTTCAGTGTTTGGAGGGGATTATTGTTTTAGAGTTTCTATGTGTTTTATGGTAAGTTAGGGATTTTCAAGTCTTTTTAGGGGGTTTAGGGGTTTTTGGACATTTTTTGGGTATATAGGGGTTTTAGGGAATTTAAGGGACTTTTTGGATCTATTTACGTTTTTTGGCCACTTAGAGTTGTTATAGGGTTTTAGTAGTTTTAGAGATTTTTTCGATTTTTTGGGGTTTGTTTGGTTTTTTGGGGGGTTTCGGGGTTTTATATTTTTTTTTGGATTTTGGGTTTTTTATGATCTTATTGGTTTGGGGGGTTAGGGGTTTCTAGGGGGTTTTATTCGTTTTAAGGATTATGGTGTTTTTGGGTATTTTCGGTGTTTAAAGTGGTTTTAGGGCCTTTTTCAACTTTTATTGGGTTTTAGAGTTTTTAGGTTTTTAGAATATTTTGGGATTTTTAGTTTCATTTAGGGATTTTTTGGGTATTTAAGCGTATTTTTGGTTTTCAAAGGATTAATGGGTTTTTTGGGAATTAATGTTTTTTGGGTTTTTATATGTTTTAAGGTGATTTAGTGTTTTTAGAGTTTTTAGGGTTTTATGGGGTTTTTTTGGTTTTTAGTGGTTTTATGGTTTTATGGGTTTCAGTGTTTTTTAGGTTTTTATATTTTTAGGGGGTCTTCTGGATTTTTTTAGAGATATTTGGGTTTTTATGTATTTTGTGCATATTTAATGTTTTTAGGGTTATTCTTGAATTTTTTTTAAGGTTTTAATGGGGTTGGGATTTTGTAAGATTTTCATGTGTTTTTTAGGGTTTCAAGATTTATGGGGAATTTTTTTGGGTTTTTAGGTTTCTTAGGTTTTTAGGTTTTTAAGTTTATAGGTGTTTTGGGGTTATATGTCTCTAGGGTTTTTTATGTTTTTTATGGTTTTTAGGGGGTTTATGGGTTTTTAGGATTATTTTGGGGGTTTTAGGGGGTTTTCTTGATTTTTTAGGTTTCTAGGGTTTTGAGGTCTTCATTGTCTTTAGGGTTTGGGGGGGGGGGTATTTATGGTATTTTAGGTGTTTATGGGTTTCATTTTTTATGTTTTTTGGGGTTTTTGTGTTTTTTGGTGTTATTTGGATTTTTTTGAGTTTTTAGGGTTTTATAGTGTTTCATGGTCTTTTAGGGTTTTTTGAGTTTTACATGTTTTAGGTTTTTCAAAGAGTTTTAGGGTATTTTTAGGGTACTTTATGGTTTTTAAGGTTTTAAGGGTATATTTTGGGTTTTAAGAGTTTTTAAAGGGTTTTGGGGTTTTTAGGATTTTTTGTGTTTTATAGTTTTTTATGGTTTTTTGGGGTTTTTGGATTTTTAGGGTATTTTTTTGGTTTATTGGGGGTGTAGGGTCTTTCTAGAGTTTTAGGGTTTTTAATTCTTTTAGGGGTTATATTAAATTTTGGTATTTTAGGGTTTTTAGGATTATTTAGGTATTTTTTGGGCTTTTTATGGATTTAGGGTTTTTAGGCTTTGATGGGTTTTTGGGTTTTTGGGGTCTTTATAATTTTTAAGGGGCGTTAGATTTTTTAGGGATTTAGGGTTTTTTAGGATTGGTTTAGGATTTTTTGGATTTTATATACTTTAAGGGTTTTGTGGTGGGATTATCAATTTTAGGGATTTTTGGGATTTTTTGGAGTTTAAAAGGGTTTTTTGTGCTTTTGGGATTTTTAGGGGTTTTAAGAATTTTTAGGGGATTTATGACTTTTAGATGGTTTTAGTGTTTTAATGTTACTTATGGTTTTTTGGGGGTTTTGGGTTTTTAGGTGGTTTAGGTATTTTAGATTATTTAATAGATTTTTAGGTTATTTCAGAGTTTTTTCGAGTTTATAGGATCTTAAATTGTTTTAAGAGTTTTTAGTGACTTTTGGGGTTTTTCGGTCTTCTGGTTTTTAGGGTATTTAGGGTCTATAAAGCTTTTTAGGGCTTTTTTGGGATTTTATTGTTTGGGGGGGGGGGTTTATAGTTTTTATTTATTTGGATTTTTATATTTTAGAGAATTTTTAGGGGTTTAAAGGGTCTTTTAGGGTTTTATAGGGTTTTATGTTTTCTATATTTTCATGGTTTTTGGGATTTTTTATGTGATTAAGATAATTAGGTTTTTAGTATTTTTCTCGGGTTTTAGGGGGTTTTTTTGTTTTTTGGGTTTCTTGGGTTTTGTCTTGGTTTTTAGGATTTTAAGGGTTTTAGTGGATATAGTGGTTTTAATGGGTTGTAGTGTTTTTAGTGTTTTTATGGTTCTTTTAGGTGTCTTAGGGTGTTTTGTGACTTTTTTGGGTTTTATGAGGTTAAGGGGGTTTTAGGTTTTTTCAGAAGGTTTTAGGGATTTTGTGGGGGGGGGGTAGGGGTTTTTCTTCCCTTCTTGGGATCAAAGTGGTTATAGGGATAGTTAATTTTTTTTATGATTTTTGTGGTTTTTATGAGTTTAGGGTTTTTCTGGGTGTTAGGATTTTTAGGGGGGTGAGGGTTTTTTATACTTTTTAGGGGTTTATAGGATTCATTTATGGGTTTTAGGTTTCATTTATGGTTTTAGGGTTTAGGTTTTTAGCATTCATTTAGGGGTTTTATGGGTTTTAGGGTTTTTAGGTTTTTATAGGTTTCGTGAGATTTTTGAGGATTTTATGGGATTTTTCGTGTTTTAGAGTCTTTTGGGGGTTTTATGGGGCTTAATGGGGTTTTAGGGATTTTTATGGGGTTTAAGGACTTTTAATGTTTTTAATGTTTTAGGATTTTTGAATGTTTTTAGGGGTTTTAATGAGTTTTAACTTGTTTTTTTGTTTTTTATAGTTTTTTATGGTTATACAATGTTTTTTTTATTTTTACAAATTTAAGGGGTTTTAGCACCTTTTAGAGGCATTTTAGGGTATTTATGTTCTTCTATGGTTTTTAGATCTTTTTCAAAGTTTTTTAGGGTTTGAGTATTTTTAGAGTCATTTTAGGGTTTTAAGTGTTTTTAAAGGGTTTAAGGGTTTTAATTGGTTTTGGTGGTTTTATGGGGTTTTAGGGTATTTAGGGATATTAGTGTTATTTATGGGTTTATAGGATTTTTTATAGGATTTTTGGGTTCTTTTATTTTTTTTATGGATATTTTAGTGTTTTATAATTATTTAATGGGTTTTAAGGTTTTTTAGGGTTTTAAATATTTTTTTATTGGGATTTTAGGCTTTTTAGGGTCTATTGGGGGGTTTAAGGGGTTTTTAGGGATTTGAAGGTTTTTAAGGGGTTTAATGTTTTTTGGGTTTTTAGGGTTTTTAGAGTTTTTAAGTATTTTTATGAGGTTTTTGGTTTTTTGGGGGTTTTGAATTTTTGGATTGGTGGGGGTATGTTGAATTATGAATTTTTTGGGATTTTAGAATTTTTTATTTTTTTGAGGGTTTTAGGGGTTTTAGGTCCTTAAGTGGTTTTAGGGTTTTTAGGGGATTTATGGTTTTTACAGGATTTTGGTTTTTAGGTTTTTAGTGTTTTTAAATGTTTAAAAAAAATTAAATTGTGTTATTTAATTTGGTTTTCTTGGTTTTTTTTATTCTTAGTGTTTTTTGAGTCTTTTGTGTTTTTTAGGTTTTTGGGAATTTTAGGGACTTCAGGGTCTTTATGAGGGTTTTTGGAATTTTTGGGTTTTTAGTTTTTTTAGGTATTTTAGAGTTTTTAGGGGTTTTAGAGATTCTAGGGTTGTTAGGTGTTTAGTTTTCATTTTTGTTGTTTTAGGTTTTGTAGTTTTTTTACGATGGGGGGGTATGTGTTTTTAGAGTTTCTATGGTTATGATATTAATTTAGATATTTTAAGGCCCTTTTAGAGTTTTATGGGATTTTTAGGGTTTTAGGGGTGTTTAGGATTTTTATGGGTTTAGGATTTTTTGGGTGTTTGTGGGTTTTCAGGGATTTTTAGGGGTTGTTAGGGTTTTAAGAGTTTATATATATATATTTTTATGATTTTCAAGTTTTTAGGGTTTTAGTAATTTTAAGGGGTTTTAGGGATTTTTTGGATTGTTTTTTGATTTTTTGGGTTTTTCTGGGTTTTTGGATTTTTAAGGGGTTATTAGACTTTTAGGGTTTTAGGTTGTTAATGTTTTTAGGGGTTTCCGGGTTTTTCAGATTTTATGGTTTTTTATGTTTATAGGGTACTTCATGTTTTTTCAAGTGTTTAGGGAGTTTTGAGTGTTTAAGGGTTTTTAGTATCTTTTAGTGATTTTTAGGATTTTTATGGACTTTTCATATTTTTAATGGGTTTTTAGGAATTTTAGGGGATTTGTTTTTTTATGGTATTTTAGGGTTTTAGGTTTCTTAGGCTCTTATAGGTGTTTTAGGTGGTTTTAGGGTTTTAGTGATTTAAAGTTCTTCAGGGATTTAAGGGTTATTTAAAAAAAATTGGGTTTTAGGGGTCTTTATATTTTTACGGTTGTTTTGGTTTTTAAGGGTTTTTGGGTTTTTAAGGTCCTTTTGGGTTTTTAGGCTTCTTTATATTTTTAGGGTTATTTTTATTTTTCAGGTTTTTAATATTTTATTTGTTTTTAAGGGATTGTAAATAATTTTTAGGTGTTTAAATCATTTTATGGTTTTTACGGATTATTAGGGTTTTTATTGTTTTTAGCTTTTAGGGATTTTTTGTGTTTTAGAGTTTTTTGGTTTTTTAGGGTTTTAAGGGTTTATATGGGTTTTAAG
Organism: Viscum album; assembly: GCA_963277665.1. Classification (NCBI taxonomy): domain Eukaryota; kingdom Viridiplantae; phylum Streptophyta; class Magnoliopsida; order Santalales; family Viscaceae; genus Viscum; species Viscum album. The sequence goes on from OY728142.1 coordinate 603,945,367, forward strand.
GGTTTTTTAGAGTTATTTTGGTTCTTATTGGGGATTTTAGATTTTATAATGTTTTTAGGGTATTATGGGTCTTTAGGAATTTAGGGTATTAGAGTTTTTTTGGTTTTTAGGAGTTTTTAGGGTTTTAAGGTGTTTTAGTTGTTTTATAGGTTTTTAGGGTATCTTTGGGTTTTTAGGTTTTATTAATCGGTTTTATGTTGTTTATGGGGTTTTAGGGGTTTTATATTGTTTTAAGGACTTTTAGGGGATTTTAGGGTTGTATGGTATTTTTTCAGTTGGTTTTTAGGCTCCTTTATGGTTTATATGTTCTTTTATAGTTTTATGGTGGGTTTAGTGATTTCTAATGTTTCAGGGTTTTTAGGGGCATTCTGTTTTTAGTTTTTTTAGTGTTTTTAGCAGTTTTAAGGGATTTTTTGGGGTTTTCAGCATTTCTAGGGTCTTTTATGGATTTTGAGAATTTTAGGTTTTTAGGGTTTTGAGAAGTTTTTAGGATTCTTATGGTTTTTAGGGTTTTATGGTTTATAAGGGTTCTTTTTGTTTTAGTGATTTTTAGAGTTTTAGTGGTTTTAAGGGGGTTTATGGATTTTAGTGTTTTTAATGATTTTTAGGGACTTTAGGGACTTAGGGTTTTTAAGGTTTTTAAGGATTTTATGGATTTGATGATCTTTTATGTATTTTTAGATAATTTTAGTATTTTATTGGGGTTCTTCGGGTTTTAGAGTTTTATTATGATTTTATAGTATTTTTAGGGTGTTTTATGCGTTTTTAGGGGTAATCAGTGTTTTAAAGGTATTTAGGGGACTTTTATGGGTAGTTTATGATTTTTCGGTTTCTTAGGGGTTTTATTGTTTTTAGGGTTTTTTGGATTTTTTATTTTTTGGGTTGTTAGATACCATTTAGTGTTTTTAGGGTTTTTGTGTTTTTAGGTGTTTTTAGGGGTTTTAAGGTCTTTTACGATTTTGTAGAATATTTTAGTGGCTTTTAGGGTTATTAGATTTTTATTTTTCTAGGGTTTTAAGGGTTTTAATAGTTTTTTACTATTTTTAGGTTTGTTGGTATTTTCTAGTGTCTTTTTGGATTTTTTGTGTTTTTATAATTTATTGGGGGTTTTATGGTTTTTCAGATTTATTTATGGTTTTTTGTGTTTTTAGATTTTTCTATGGGTTTTTAGTGTTTTTTTGGGTTTTAGGGTTTTTATTGGTTTTTTTTGTATTTACAGTTTTTGTGGATTTTATAACTGAATGGGGTTTTTTCTAATTTTCATGTTTTTTAGTGACTAAGTATTTTTAGGGTTTTTAGGGTTTAAGGTTTAGGTTGAAGGGTATAAGGTGCATGGTATAGGGTTTATAGTGTATGGTATGGGGTTTAGGGTGTATGGAGTAGGGTTTAATGTGTAGGGAATATGTTTTAGGGTGTAGGATTTAAGGTTTAGTGTGTTGAGTATAGGGTTTAGGTGGTATATTTAAAGTTTATGGTGAAGGGTATAGAGTTAAGGGCATTGGGTTTGGGTTTTAGGGTCTATGGTATAGTGTTTAGGGTGTAAGTATTAGGTTGTTGGGTTTAGGGTTTTATGTATAGAATTTAGGGTTTGGGGTGGATGGTATAGGGTTTATGGTGTATTGTATATGGTTTAGGCTAAGTGGTTTAGGGTTTAGGGTATAGGATACATGGTTTAGGGAATAGGTTGTGGTTTATATTGTTTATGGTGCAGTGTTTACTGTTTAGGGTGTAGGTTATTGGGTTTATGGTGAAGGGTTTATGGTTTATGGTATGGGGTATTTCTTTTAGGGTGTTGTGTTTCGGGTTTATGGTGTACAATATTGAATTTATGGTGAAGGGGATTAGGGTTTATGGTGGTGGGTATACGATCTAGGGTGAAAAATTTTGGGTTTTCAGTTTACCTTATAGGGTTCCTGGTGTTGGATTTATGTTTTTGGGTGTAGGTTATAAGGTGTATGGTTTAAGATTTAGGGTGTAGGGTATAGGGTTTAGGGTGTATAGTTTAGGGTTTATAGTGTAGGTTTTAGGGTGCAGGGTTTATTGTTTATGTTTTATGGTTTAGGTTTAGGGTTTGTGGTATATTGTTTAGGGTATAGGGTATAGGGTTTAGGGTGTGGGGTATAGGGTTTTTCGGTATAGGGTTTAGGGATTAAGGTGTAGGGTAACGTGTTTCAAGTGTAGGGTTTTGGTTTTAGTGAGTAGGGCATAGGGTTTAAGGTGTATGGTTTAGGGTTTAGGATGTCGGCTATAAGGATTGGCAAGTAAGGTATAGGGTGTATTGTGTTGGCGGTATGGTATAGGTTATTGTTTTTAGGGTTTAGGGTTTAGGTATTAGTGTATAGGTTTTTTTTCAAGGTATAGGGTTTATGGTATTGGTTATATGTGTTTTCCTACATGTTTTAGGGTTTACAGTGTAGCATGTTGGGTTTAGGGTGTAGTGTTTTGGGTTTTGGGTGTAGGGTATAGGGTTTAGTGTTGTGATTTAGGGTTAGGTTATGGTTTGTAGGGTTTAGGGTTTAGTGTTTTGGGATTCAGGTGTAGGGTTTAGCTTGTAGGGTATTAGATTTAGGGTGTTGGATTTGGGTTTGGGGTGTATAGTATGGTTTTTATGGTGTTGGGATTATGGTTTTGGGTGTAGGGTATAGGCTCTTGGGTTTAGCATCTGGGGTGTAGGTTTTTGAGTTTAGGGTGAATGGTTTATATTTTAGGGTGTATATGGTAGGGTATTGGGTTTAGGGTTTAGGTTTTAGGGTATAGGGTGTAGGTTGTAGAGTGTAGGGTTTTATGTGTAGGGTTTAGGGCATAGTGTTTAGTGCTGCTTAGGGGTTTTAGGTATTTTGGGATTTATTAGAGTTTTAGGTTTTTATTGTTTTTTTATGGTTTATGGTGGTTTTAAGGGTATTTACTATTTTTAGGGGTTTTAGGGTTTTAATTTTTATGTTTTTAATGTTTTTTAGGGGTTTAAGGATTTTTGTGGGTTTTAGGTGTTTTTATGGTTTTAGGGGTTTTTAGTGTTTTGTGATGGTTTTATAGGTTTTTTGTGTTTTAGTATATTTTATGCTATTTTAGGGATTTTATGGTTTTGTAAGGGTGTTTGGGTTTTTTTTGTGATTTTAAGTGGTTTTAGGGTCTTTTAGCGTGTTTTAGTGGGTTTTATGTGTTTTAGGGTCTTTTAATGTTTGCAAGGGTTTCTAGGGACTTTTATGGTTTTCAGAAATTGAGAATTATTAGGTTGTTTAAGGGTGTTTATGGGTCTTAGGGTCTTTTACGGGTTTTAGGGGTTTATGGGATTTTTGGGGTTTTATGGATTTTAGTGTTTTTAGGGTCCTTTAGGTTTTTTTATGGTTTTTAGTTTTTTTATGGTATTTTAGGTTTTTAGGGGGTCTTAGGCTATTTTGGGGTTTTAATAGTTTTTTGGTGTTTCATTGTTTAGGTTTTTTAGGGTTTTGTGGGTTTTTATTTTTTTTTAGTGTTTTTTTTATTTTATAATGTTTTTATGGTTTTTAGGGAGTTTAAATGCTTCCAGGGTGTCTAGGGCCTTTTAAGGTTTTTAGTGGTTTTAGGTTTTTTTGGGTAATTTTAGGGTTTTCTGGTCTTTATTATCTTTTAGGGGTTTTTAGGGGTTTTAGGTCTTTTAGGATTTAGGTGTTTTAGGTATTTTGGGGTGTTTTGTGGCCCTTTGGTTTTTAAGGGGTTTATGGTATTTAATATTTTTAAGGGGTTTTAGGGTCTTTTAGGGTTGTTAGAGTCCTTTAGGTTTTTTGGTTCCTTTAGGAGGTTTTGGGGTTTTTATGGTCTTTAGAATGTTTTAGGGTTTTAGGGGATTTTATTGTATTTTTGGGGTTGTAGGGGTTTTACACTCTTTCAGGGTTTTTAGTGTTATTTGTTTTTCTGGGACTTTTTTGGGTTTTAGGTCCATTTAGTGTTTTTATGGATTGTTATGGACTCTTAGTTTTTTGGGGAGTTTCTAGGTTTTGGATCTTTTTTGGGGGGGTTTTCATTTTAAGGGTTTTTAGGGATTTTTTAGGGTTTTTAGGGGTTTTCAGGTTTTAGGGGGTTTTATGATTTTTATGGTTTTTATGGCCTTTAGGTTCCTTTAGGGATGTTGAATTTTTAGGGGTTTTAGGGTTTTATGGTATTTTGGGTTTTAAGGGTTTTAGGGTATTTTATGGGTTATAGGTTTTTTTTGAGTTTTATGGGTTTTTATGGATTGTATGGTTTTTATGGTATTGTCGGGGACTTGGTGATTTTTAGTGTTTTTTATGGTTTTTTAGTTTTTAATGGTTTTTTGGTTTTTTAAGGATTATTAGGGTTTTTAGGTGATGCAATGGTTTTTAGATTTTTTAGGGTTTCTATGGGGTATTAGGTATTTTTATGGGTTTTAGGCCATTTTTGGGATTCTAGAGTTTTTAGGTTTCTTTCGGGTTTTAGGTATTTTCATGGATTTTATCGAATTTACGGTTTCCTAAGGTTATAAGGGTAATATTGGGTTTTATGGGATTTAGGTTTTTAGGGGTTTTAGGATTATTTTATGGTTTTAGGGGGTTTTATAGTTTTTAGGGTTATTAGGGTTTTCATATTTATTTATGGAATTTAGGGGTTTTATGGTGTTTAGGATTTTAAGGGTTTTGAGGTTTATTAGGTCATTTAGGTTTTAGGGTATTTATTGTGTTTTTAGGGTTATTAGGGTGTTCAATATTTTTTACTGAGTTATTTGGGGTATTTTAAGGTTTTATGGTTTTTAGGGTCTTTTAGGGGTTTTTTAGATTTTTGGATATTTTTGGGTTTAGAGTTTTTTGATGATTTTTTGTGTTTTCAATGTTAATAGGTATTTTCTTCATCATTTTTGGGTTTTAAGGTTGCTTTTGATGTTTTTATGGTTTTTTATTATTTTTAGGGTTTGTGGGTCTAAATATATTTTTAGGGATTAGAGGGTCTTTTGGGGATTTTTATGGTTTTAGTGTTTTTATGAGAGTTAAGGGGTTTTAGGGGTTTTATGGTTTTTAGGGTATTTATTATTTTTAGGGTTTTTAAGGCATTTAGTGATTTTAGGCACCTTTATAGATTTCTATAGTTTTTAGGTTTCTAATAATTTTTAGGGGTTTTAGGTGTTTTAGGGTATTTTATGGGGTTTTAAGGTTTTTCATGGCTTCTTAGGTGGTTTTACAGTATTCTTAGGTGGATTTTTTGGGATTTTTATGATTCGTGAGGGGTTTTAAAGTTTTTAAGGGTATTAGTGTTTTTTGGTTTTTTAAAGATTGTTTTATGGGTTTTAGAGTTTTTAGTATTTTTTGGGTTTTTAGGTTTTTATGGTTTCAATGGTTTTCTCGGGCTTTCAGTGTTTTTTTAGTTTTTAGGGGGGTTTTAGGGTTGTAGGATTTTTTAAGGTGTTTAAGGGGTTTTTGGGTATTTTATGGTTTTATAGGGGTTTTAAGGCCTTTTTAGGGGTTTATGGCCTTTTGGTGTTTTAGGGATTCTTTTGGTTTTTTGGTTTTTAGGTCATTTTATAATAATTTATGGTTTTCATTCATTTAGGGTTTTTAGTGGTTTTATGGGGTTCTTGGGTCCTAAAAATTCTTTATTTTAGAGGAAAATTACATCAATATTGGAAAAGGGAAGAATTTATTCCTAGAATAAAATTAAAGAAAATATTAAATGGGATGAGGCCATGAATCACAAAACAATTCATCGAATTCCATTTCATATGGAGTTCCACCATACCACAAAGAATCCACGAACTAAATGGTTCCTAGAAGGAGGGGTTTCTCCCAGTGCTCGAAGATGAATCCAAAGTCGTCTACAGGATAGAGGTGGCATTTTCTTCCCTTATGATTGAATATCATCCACGAAATATTTAGCTTGTGGGATGTGGAGGTACCCCTGGTGCCTACAAATTAAACAAAGTCATTTGTGGTGCTGATGCATTGATTTTCATTGTTTCCAAAAAAACCCTCACAGACAATGTTGTTTGTGGGCCGAAGCACCTTCCGTGGGCCCCCGTTAAAGAAGCCCCATGGCCCACCATTGATGATCGACTATTCTAGTATTTGGTCCCTCTGAGCTTTTATAGATATACCCAGAGGGGGACTGAGGAGGAGAACCAATGACAAATATGAGACTGAACAGAAGAGAGCTGAAAAAAATGGCTGTTGAGGAACCACAAAAACCAAAGCCCCTTTGGTGATTCCCAATAGATTGAAATCTACTACGTAGAATTAAGGGGGAATAATAAATCAATCAACCATCCCCAAAAAAACCCCTTTGTGGAGCATCCCTCAAGGCATAATATATATCCCGTTTTTTACTAATTACCTCACATAGAAACATGTTATAAAGGTGGAACCCCACCCCACATAGAAAAAAACCACATGGGAGGAACTCATGCCTAGGTAGAAAAACGCTACATAGGTAGAACCTACATTGAGATGTAGTAAAAAATGCGGGGAAAACCCAGGTCTATGTATCACAACACTATATGAATGGTGCCCTTATCCATATAGAAACATGCCATGTGGAGGGAACCCATCACACCTAACAACCTGCTATTCATAATGGGGAATCTCTGGGCACTCTAGTCTCCAACTCTCATCACTACTTTCTTTCTTGTTATCGGCCCCTAAGTTGGACGCTGCATGAACCTGTCTAATGGAAAAGGGATAAGGCCTCCTCCCAATCCACCTAACAAGTATGATAAAATAATCATCCACCTCAGTGTTTCCTCTTGAGTTTATATACATGTGGTAGGCAGATTCATGTGCCTAATCATCGTAGAATGGAAGACCCACAGAATATCATCAATTTTAAATTCCTGTGTTATGACCTTAGTGTGCTCATGTGAACCTCCCTGTTCTAGATAACAATAAAGGGGATCGTTCTATCCTTTCCCTTTGACTGAGAATGAGATCCTTCCTCCAGGGACCAATTTTAGGATACTCCTCCTAAGGTAATCCCCTAGCCTTTCTTACATAAGGTGGAAAGTTTTATCCTCTTCACCCCGAACCAAGATGTATCTATATGGGTCACCATATGTGACTATCCTAGATATGAAAATGAAACAAGAGAATATAACACTCAACACCCTCTCCCTCTCCCTTTGGGCTTTAGCACGTAATAAACCAGTAGATAGAGGTGATTGTGCGATCATCATATCCATTGCTTCCTATTGTTTTTCACACCAATCCCAACTGACATGGGCTTATAGGTTAGTGGATATCATGAAATATATGTGTTACCAAGCCAAATAGATATCTTCCATGTTTAAGCCCCAATAAAATGGGCCTTCTCCATAGATTTATGCCCTAACTTCAACTCAATTGGGCCTCCTACCCAATACAATCCCTGAAACCATACCTCAACCATTAAAGGGCCATATTCCCAATGAATCAGAACCTAAAATAGAACAATCATATCGTTAAACCCTAATCATGTCCTCTAAAATGGTAAGCTTCAATGTTTAGGCCCCAACATATCAAACTACATAGGTTTTGATTCCCAACTAATTGGAATATGTAGGAGGCCTCCTTGAGGTTCATACCCAGCACCCGAATCCATGCTAAATTTCTCTACGCCAAATTCATCAGTAGTTTCATATCTACATAGGATACCATTTATCACTAAGGTCCCTTGGTCCACCTTGGTATAAGTCCCATACCATCCTTGGATAGGCACCTTCCGCCTGAGTGTCCTTGTCGCATGATGTTACATCATGTTTGGGTCTTTTTCACATGAACTTAAAAGGGGATGTTCCCTATTAAGTGGCACAAAAATACATGGGTTATGATTCCTTTCATAATGATACATAGGAATCCCATATTATGGGTTTGATACTAATTTCAAAATATCTTCTGTCTCCCGAGATGACAGAAAAATACAGAGTATCTCACCGAGTGACTTAAAACTGTCTTCATCTTAATAAGGGACCGAGGAATTCATAATCTATCCATAAAGGGGTTACATTTATGAATAAACTCTGATACATATTTCTCCCTTAATTAGTGGAGAACCTTGGACACATAAAATAAGTCCAAACCTATGTGTATTCATGATTAATCATTTCCCTAAGAGAAATCTGTGTATTCATAATTGGGAATCAACAAATGGTTCAGGAACATTTCTTAAATCTATAAGATAGTCCAAAAATATGAAATAGTTCCCCTAAAAGGGTTTGATGAGCCTGACTTCCCATCCTCTCAGCCAATGTGAGTTCATAAGTTTCATTTTCCAAGTTACCTGATCAACACTTTCCATTGGAATGTTGGTCCATGAATCATGGATGTGAGATCCATTAGTCATTTATGACTCCTAAAAAACCCATTGGAGATAATTCAAAGACGTTGTACTAAATATTAGTGATTGCATACAATTAAAACCCCTACAATCAACCGCTTGGGTGAAAATGATTTTCATCAAAAATAAAGTGAACCTAATGTAAATGACATAACAATGGAAACTACTTCATAAGATAGAAAGGATATACTACCGAGTCCTCATCAGACCATTTATTTCGTAATCCAAACACATATTCAAGGGAGACAAAATGGTTAACCCAATATGAATTGTTAACCAAGGTGGAAGTTCTACCCCACTTTAGGCCCCTTTCACATAAAAATGGAAGAGGGTGAAGTTAGACCATCAATTATGCACGTGGTCATGATATTCCACTTTGAAGAGGTTTGTTTTATTTATTTGTGAAATATATTTAAATCACTCCTCAGTGAACTCTTCAATCAAATGGTATCTCACTATCTTTTTCAGACACTCTCATCAGCCACTGCACTATATGGGTCCTCGGTCATGTGTAGGATGAAATCTACCAACAGGAAACATCAACGATGTGTTTCAAATTCATTGGTTTAGTAGTATCACTAAAAGGGTACTCTCCCCAAACTATAGGTAGCTAAGAAGGCCCTCTAGTCCATGAATCCCAACTAGTCATTCACCCAATGGTGACTAACGGTCTATAATCTGAAAGCCCCACTAGCCTTCTCCAACCATTTCAAGAGCCTATCCCCAGAACTTGACAATGAGTGCATCCCTTACCTTAGGGAGTCCATTAAAGTCATCACTAATGACTTTATCCCAAAAATCATTGTGGTCCCATTCAAGGCCCCCCATTAGAATTCATCTCCACCAATGCCATGTGGCCCATAATCCTCACCATGTAGAATATACAACCCAAAAGGCCCCATCTAATGTCATACAAACATGGGTCCCTATGATGGATCATGAAGGGAGACAACTATATAATGAGGAACAAACCATGACCCTCATTCCGAATGAAGAAACACACTATGAAAATAAAACAAAACACTATGGGAATATGTATATTGATTTTATCTCTTAGGAATATTGTTGGTAAAATAAAATGGAAAATTACAAGTAGGTTCAAATTCCTAGTGCTTCTCCCAAGACCATTATGAAAATACGGCAGAAAACTACAGGCAGGCGCATAACCCTAATGATGAACATAAATCCCATAATCCAAATAAGGTGGAAACTAGCTATAAGAAGATGAAAATTCCTAATAATATACACCAAGACCACTAGCTAAATAGGGTGTAAAATTATAGGAAGATGTATATACTTGTCAATGAATATGAATCCCGTAAGTCAAATATGATTGAAAACAAATACAAGAAGATACAAATTCATGTGGATGTATATAAATCCCATCAATCCAATATGTTGGTAACCAATGAGAAGAAAAAAATACCTATTGGAAAATATGAATCCCACCCATCAAATACAATGATAATTGGAGAAAAAAGATGGTGTATCCCAATTGAAAATCAGGGGAAGGCTGATATCTCTTTCCCCACACAAAATAACTCTTATACCCACCAAAAGGAAATGGATGACCAGAGTAGGAAAATATTCCTACTCTGACATCAAATTTGGCATATATTCCCATTACTAATAAAGAAGTATCTCAATAAATCTTATAAATGATTGAGGATCAGACATTATTCATGACTGTATCCTATAGACCTATCTAGATGTAATCACATCCATTAAAATAGCAAGGAGTCGGGCCCACAACCCTGCCTCCCCGAGTTGGGTGAATCATCCACACAATTATTTGGTCACTCCAAATCAGCATGAATCCCTTCTCCCATCCAATGTGTTCTTAAGAAATATTCCAAGATAAATTGACAATAGGATCAGGCACAAATACCAATTACAAATGGGATACACTGGTCTACTTCAGTGGATTCTCCAGGGTAATAACATATCCCTTCCATAAATTAGGAATCTCTATAATATGTATCAACATCCCCAAATAATCCATTCGAAGAGGCACCCATATAGGAAATCCATCACCCATAGAAAGCAGCCCCAATCTCAAAAAATAGCGAACCCAAAAATGAATCGCAACAAAGGCTACTGGAAAATTATGAGCATATTAATTAACATGCTATGCTGGAAGCTAGAGTTCTTGATGTTATCAAACAACTATCATCAGTGGACTAATATCATATTGATCTGTTACAAGATTATGAGAGTTGAAATAGAATTTGTGAAGGTCCTCCCTTAAAAATTGGTACCAGAAGCTCTGGCAGTCCTCCCCCGAGAATTGACCATAAAGGATTCCTTCGTGGGCATAAACTGATCAATATTGAGATCCTATATCCTAATGAGAATCATGGTATCCCTAAACATTTCCATAAGATCAAACAAATATAAGGTCCTACACTTGTTTCCACCCACCCTAAATTTCTTCCCTAGATAATACATGAGAATACGCTACACAAATTCTCCCTACAATTGGGTACAAAGCTATTATGGTAGTCCTTGACATAATAGAATTCGTTGAAAAGGTCCTCCTAATGTTAAAATATAATAGAAAGAATGTCCTCAAATTTCTATCATCTTCCATGAATGTCCTCCCCATGGTATACACTGCAAAAACTCTCCTAACAATTATGCACTAAGAAATGACGGTAGTGCTTACCATAACAACATTCATTGCAAATGTCCTCTCCATAATGACATAAAACATCAATATGGTACTTCCCTTGCTATAATCATCCTTAAAGGTCCTCCCTAGGGTATATGATGTAGAAATTATCCATCCATCCAGGAAAAAATCTTTGATGGTAGTCTTCCCCATAGTAGAATTCATTGTGAAGTTCCTCCCCATAATGACATCAAACAATAAGAAGGTCCCCCTTACTATAATCCACCTTGAAGGTCCTCTCTAGGGTATAATCTATATAAATTATCCTTGCAGTCAGGAACCAATCTATAATGGTAGTCCTTACTATATTTTCATGCGTTGTGAAGGTCCTCCCTGTAGTGAAATCTTATTTCAATAAGAAGGTCCTCCCCTTGTTGGGTCAAATCATAGAAATCCTCATATACAAAGGCACTTAGAGGGGTAGGGTCAATCATTTTATAAACCCTAAAAATTAAAAGTGATAATATTTATCAATCAGGAGATAGTTCATGACCTTGATCAACCTCCAAGCCACCCCTAGACCATTCAATTACCGGTGATAACCCTATAGACCCACTACCAGTGACAAGATAGTATGGAATCATCCATGTGGGGAAGATCAGGTAGAGGGGTCTCTCATAGAAGAAAAAAATGATATGTTTTTTGTGATAATGCAATTAGATTAGGATGATATGTCTATTAGGTTTTTCCCTCAGACACTTCCCAGTTTAACATACCAATTGGCATTATCAAAATAATATATATAAAACATTCACCTCAATCTCTCGAAAACTCTCCATAACCTAAAAGAAAAATAATTTTCTTAAAATGGGTATATAGACCATGTTAAAATATTATAGGAGATTCATTTTCAAATAGATTTAGAATACCTTAAATCTATATATTGACCATAATCATAGAGGTGGTGGAAAGATCTCCAAGTGACCTACCTAAATTCACTTCATAAGTTTCATCATCAAATTTACTATGCCCCACCTGGTGTTCTTATTTAGAGATGGGGGAGCATGGATCCTTACATTTTACCCCAATTACCATCCAGAAAAACCCATTGTAGGTGGAATCATGTAATTTCATTATACTGAGGAGGCTATCAACTGAATCCATTATTAAAAAAAGGGGGAATGCTAAAAAAGAATTGTCCTTGAATAAATATCAGAAGCATCGGGACTGATGAGAGTGGTCCATCTAAAAACTCCTAAGCTAGGAAAAAGTGAACATTCAGAAGGAACCACTGTAATGGGAATCTGATCACCAAGAAATGTTAATTTTTTTGAGATAAAATCATTAGCGTGAAGACCCAACATCATATCTGAGTCAGAATAGAATAAGGATGTGTGAGATTATGAGAGATGAGATAGTATCAGTAGTTTCTATAGTATAGGATCATCCCTATCCCACGGGGTTGAAGGAATTTTTAACAATAAATTCCCCCATGTGGGAAAAAAACATGGGCTGAGGCCCAACAATAGAAGAAAGGGACCAAACCCAACCCACAAGTCTAGTGTCATTTTTTACCTCAACCAACCCCCTCAAAAGAAATTAGTCCTTTATTATTTAGGGATGACGACAAGTAAAGATTTCTCCTAGTCTATGTTGTATAACGACTCATTTTTCACCAAGAGGGAGGCATATGACCAATATTCAAAAAGGTTCCCTAAGAGTAATATTTCACTAAGAATCCCAAATAGGATCTTGTAAGGGAAGGGAGAGGTCCAACAATGGTCTCAAACAACCCTCCTATCATTCAATATCCAATACGGATCTTGTAATGAGTTATGCAGTGGTAAACATCATGGAAATAAATCCTAAAGAAGATATAGAAAATAATGAAAATTCAAAATAATAAAAATAGAATGGTTCTATATGGGATTTGTTCCACATTAAGAATGAATATGTTCTCACTCATTACTAGATAATCACCCTAAAATTGGGTTCTCCCTTGTTCAACCCCCCCACTACCTCCTTAGTGAGCCTCTACTAGAGAGAAGAATGAAGTCTAGGTCATATAAAAAACACATCCTCCTCTCGATGAGAACCTGATTCCTATGCTCTATGAAATATTCACTCCATAGGATGAAGAAATGAAAGACATGATGTGAATCAACACTGTGTTTCTTCAAGGTAGTGTTCCTATAGAATTTTCTCCCCAGAAAGAGATTCAAAATAATCATCTAATCAGTCTACCTCAGCCACAAGGATTCATCTCATAAATTAATGGAAGGATGGGATATCCATACAATTAAGCAAAGGGACCATTGGTTCACCTTATCCCAGTCATGGGTGGATGTCAAGATTTTCCTCCATTAAGAAGACTACCATAACAAGTTCAAGTAAATCCTAAAATGGTGTCCCTAGTAGGATATCTTACTCAATTAATGGTAGAACCAAAATGTCAAATTCTTCCCCTCGCTACACCTATCCAAAATCTGGTCCAATAAAACACTCATCAAGGACTTATCAACACCATAGAAGCATTGGAATATCATATGGAATCTATGGAAGAATGACATGAACTAGTGTAGCCATAATAGAAACCATACCAGAACTAGGTGAGTGACACCCTGCTACAACCAAATTTTGGGAGTTATATGATTCCAGTGTTCAATAGTTCAGCTAACCTAGAATAACATCTGATTCATTACATATCTCATTGGGATCCCATGATGGGAACTTAAGTGAAACAAGAAGTAGTTAATATCATATGCTTCGTGTGAACCCCACAAGGGCCAGCCTTGGTATGGTATAATAATTTTCATGATCGGTCAATTAGAATACAGGAAGAACTCCATAAGATGTTCATCTTTCAAATAGCTGAACTCTACTAAAGAAAATACTCATTGACCTATTGAACTGAAACAATGATAGAATGAGAGAGCCTCCAATTTCATCTTGAGATGGAAAGGGTTGACCTACTCCCTAAATCGACCACTTATCTCGGAATATATGCTCTCTAATATGCATTTTTAACCTTTATAATGAGTTGTAAATGCTTATCATCTTGGTGAAATATAAAATTGGGTTATGGGATTTCTCCACCATTTCCCAAATAATCGAGGAATCCATAAAAAATATAGAGAACAAGTCCTGGATAACCCCATTGGTCCTAGAGAAAGGATTGGGAAAGGGGGAGGTGGCATCAGTCACACATAATCTATCTCCCACACTAGCTCTAACTCCTAATCCAGTACTATATTGTGCATCAACCAATGGGAATCAACATTGTCCTTTTCCTCAATAGGATTATAGGAGGTAACACAATCAAAATCATTTCATGGAATTAAGGAATAATGTTTACTTGTTCTTATATGATGAAGTATATCACTATTTCATATCCCCTATAGACTATGATTTACTCAAACTTCCAAAATTTAAAATGGACTTTGAGGTGGGTCTCAATGAATGACCGTATATTTTTCTATTTCACAAGACACTGGGACACACCATTCAATAATGTTTTTCTGTTAAATACCTTATATAGAAAATTATGGATTCCAAGCAAGTAAAACTAGGTCCTCCACCTACAAAAGTGGAGTATGGTTCCACTACTTTCCCTGAAGAAGAAGGTGAGTATAAGGAAGTTGTTATCATAAGGTAACATTATATTGATAGTTGAATGACTTAGAAAATAATCAACTGAACTCATATAATTCTCTAAGCACAAATAAAGCAAACAACTATGCCCCCACCTACTTCCACTACAACAAAACTAATTCCATCAGAACCACAAACCTCCAAAGGCAATCCCTTCAAAAAAATACATGGCCTAAAAGATAGAGAGAAAGTATAAGAGGATAAACTTACACCAATTAACAAGTTGTATTTGACACTCTTGTATTTTGTGCCCTCATATGGGAAACAACCGACACCACCCCACCAAACGGTACCACCAAGGATTATCACTCGAGAAGGTTCATCCTCAGAATAGGAATTGATTTTTCAGTTTGATTAAATTCATTAACTTTATGTATCCCTTATCTAATGATGAGTGTTGATAGGAGCCCGAGTTCCCCACACCCAATCAAATAACTAGAGGAAGAGGCCATGATAGCTAAGGATATCAGGGAAGATTTAGTTTCAAGAGGAGCCAGAATCTTGACCACACCCCTGCTCATTCTGTTAATGTTGTTGAAACTCACAAAATAACCCATTGATGGGTCCAATAGAAACATGAAAATCCCCATAAACCTTATAGAAGACACTATGACCCAATCAATATATAATATCATTTAGGAGATGAACATGTAAAACAAATCCTTCGGAGAGCTGGCAAACATGCCCTGCCCAGCCCACTAAGGATGGGAGCACCTCTAACTATTATCATGAATGCCGATCCATATTAATCAAATAATCAAGAACCCAATGTTCCTATAAAAGGGAATCCACACACTGAAAATCAGCGAACATTAAACCAGAAGTATGAAATTATGAAACTATTATACTTGGTACCAGCCTAAATATCAATCTAGAATTCATTGGATTTTTCAAAATACCTCAGGGATGTACTCAGAGAGTATTTCCTAAGTCCCTAGGATTTTGAATCCAAAGTAAAAGCTTTCAAGGTTTATTGAACAGATACCAATTCTACAGAATGCCACACAATTATCTCCTTCACAAATCAAGATAAATATGCTATTATACATGGGAACGTGAAACCCTTGTATGTTTCTTTAAGGATAAATAGTGTCAATGTCTATAATGATTTCATTGATAATGGATCTAGAGTTAATCTAATTCAATTACTAACACTTATTTGATTGGGCTACAATGAAAATAAACTAGAACCTTCTTCTATAACACTGCAAGGATTCTAAAAAATCTAGCAGAAGCCATTGGGATGTGTCAAGACCAAGGCTCATTTCAGAACCCTCAGATTTGACTCAAAATTTATGGTGGTTTGGTAGAATACAACCTTCAACGTATTTCTTGGAAGTCCCTAGTTTCATCAAGATGCAGAAATCCCCTCACATCATACCATCAACACATCAAATACTTCATCAATGGAAAAATTGGGAGGTTGTATGCTGATAAGACCCCCATTAAAATCCTATGAGTTGTATTATATTGACATATGACTCTTTTAGGGGAAGGGAAATAACCCCTAGTTAAGAATTTTGAATGGTTCATCACCCTTAATGGACTATAAATGATCCCAACAGACCCCTTTAGATAGCTTGATAAACAGTATGTTCTACCTATCATTCAAATCGAGCATATGAGACAAATTTTAGGCTCATATTTAGAAATATTCAGTATTATAATCATGATCACCGAGTCTAGCAGTGTTGAAAAATCTATTAAATCTCCAAACAATAGTGAAATCTTGGATGAAAATTACTTCAATCCATCCTCAGATCTTTAGGATATCCCTATCTCACTGAATGAGACAGAATAGTGTATCTATCACCCAAGGTGGATGAAGAAACTCCTCCACCCCCAATCCATTCAATCTAGAGTTCCAAAAGTATCCCCCACCATTAGTTTGGTGTTGGAAGTCACTTAATCTTTTGATTAGCAATATATTTACTCCTCTCTCAACTTTGGAGAACTCATCCCAAGAATTTTTCCCGCATAGTAACAAGAAGAATAAGATCAAGAGGATGAAGAGGGAAAAGTAGAAGATAACCTTAGGGGTTCCCCTCTAGAATCTGATGAGGTAATCTTTACCAACATTTATGATCTCAGAGAAATAAATCGAGGAACAAAATAAGACACATGACCTACCTTGATTAGTGCATCCATATATTATAAAGAGTAAGATGTATATACCTTCTCTCTAAGGAAGCACTGAGATATATTTTCTTAGAATTACACAGAAATTATAGGTCTCCTTCCTGAGGTGGCCACACACCACCTAGGCCTACCATAGGACCACATGGGATAAATACAAGACTCTAGGTGGACACACCTAACACATGCTGCAATGATAGAGGTGATGTTAACAAGCTCATCTGATACAACTTCATTTAGGAGGTCCAGTATCCCATCTTACAAACCAAAATCATTCTCATCAATAAAAAGAAAGGAAAAATCATATTTTTCATAGATTTGAAGGATCTCAATCAGAACTACCCAAAAAACATTTTCCCAGTTCCGTTCACATAACTATGGATTGATTCAATAGTTGGATATCAGGATCTCTCCTTCATGGATGGATATTTAGGATATTATATATTTGAATGTCCCATGAATATGAAGAGGAAACTACCTTTAGGTCCCCCCATGGAGTATTTTTATATCAGTTGAATCACGTATCCTTGAATAATTTATGTGCTACATATCAATGTGCCATGCATCTCATCTTTAAACCCTTCATAGGAAAGTTCATATAACTCTATGTTGATAACCATGTGGTTAAATCTCGACAACACTTGGACCACTTGTCTGATCATGAAATCATCTTCAATAAAATGTGGCAAAATGCTCTAAAAATGAACCCCTTGAAATGTTCTTTCAGTGTTACCCCAGAAGTGTTACTCAACTTATTTATATGCCATCATGACATCAAATTCAACCCTGAGACTTCTTAGGATATCCTTGGAATATATCCTCCTTACAACCTCATAGAGTTTAGAGGACGTCAATGACACATAGCCTACATCTGAAGGATCATAGATAACCGTGTCATAAAATATTTTCCATTCACTTGATTGGTAAAAACGGGGTTATGTACCAGTGGAACGATGATTGTTAATAAGGTTTTTATAGTCTTAATAAATACCTCTTGAGTATGTTATTACTAATGGAATATATTGAAGTAAGTCCTATTATCTTGTTTGTGACAGCCTCAGAGTGATCACTGGGTTCCTTCGTCACACATAAGAATAATGATAACAATGAAAATAGCCTTTATTATCTTATTCAAACCAAGATCGATGATGATACTTATTATTTGATTATCAGAAGGAAAAAATATGGAACTAATCTTTGTAGTCCTGAAACTGAGGAACTATCTATAGCACCTCGACATCCATTTGGCCACTCATTGAAATCATCTCGAATAGATCCTTAGTCATCCGATGTTAACGAGATTCCTATCATGGTGTATGGTCATTCTACAATATTTATAAATCTATTTCTTGCCTTAGAAATCAATCAAAGGCCCTGTGTTAGTAGATTTTCTAGTGGAGAACCCCTTAGTAGAAAGGAATATACTAGACGCTGAATTACCTGATGAAGTAGTTTTATCTATTAAAGAGGGGCCCATATATAGGAAATTAATTTTTTTTTGGTGAATCAATATTCCTAATAGGAATGAATATGGATGAACCCAAACTAAATAAAGCGGGGATAGGATTAATGATCATATCTTTAGAAAATGAAGTCCTACCTTATTCATTCCTACTATGAGAGTGGTACATGAACAATGAATCAGAATATCAAGCTCTCATTTTTGGACTAGAGTTGGAACTTCATGTAAAAGTAAATCACTTGAAGATAATATGTTATTCACAAATAGTCATTAAGTAGGTTAATAGTTATTATTCTATCAAAAAAAAGATCTAATCCCCCTATTAAGACTTTTTTGAAAACTAATGGTGTAAGTCCCTTTGGAACTAACATTGACTCATGTACTAAGGTCAAAAAATACTCAAATTTGTTGCCTTGGAGAAAACGGTCTCATCCCTAGATGAACTTGAGTGTGATGAAACAATCATCATCATTGTGCACTGTTAGATGTTATCACCGTTCATTCAGACCTATGTGGAAGAGAATAATGATATTAGTCATATCCCTAAACATTATACTCCTACCATCAGCTAGATGACATTAAATGTGGACTACCTTCAAAAGGGTAAACTCCCATTGGATAGAGTCGAGAGAGGGAAAATCTGATGTTGATCAATTAACTTTGTTCTTTATAACATCATGAACCTTCCAAAATAATTATATAAGAGGAGTCTTGATGGAGTCCTTCTCAGTTTCATCGATGGAGAAGATATTGCTACTATCATGAATGAAGTGCATGCCAAAACCTATGGTTCCTACCAATAAAGATCCATGATTTCTTATCAGATCTGAAGGCTTGGTTACTACTATCCCACTATAATGCAAGGTTGCACTAAATTCAATAATAAGTGTGATTCTTTCCAAGTTCATTTCAATTTTATTCACCGACCCTCAGAGTTTCTGAACGTATACAAGTACTCCTGGACATTTTCTACATAGATAATGGACATTTTTGGGCCATATCATCATGCCACGGCCTAGAGGTTCAAGTACAATATTACTACAATTTACTTATTTTACATGTGGGTTGAAGATATACCGCTCAAATAATTCAGAGCATGGAACATTGTAAACTTTATGAAATCCAACATCATCACAAGATTTAGTGTCCCTCATAAAATATTGATGGACAATAGCACCAATTTCTTCTCTATAGAATTGGAGAAGCTATATTAAAATTATGATATCAAGTCCAACCATTCGTCCCACTACCATGCAGTTCCTAACAGATGATATAGGACTTTAAAAATACCCAATCGAATATATTTGAGGCGATGGTAGATAAGGATAAAAATTCATGACCGGACAAGATCCTACAAGCCTTGTTGGATTACTATACCATCACCCATTA
Organism: Viscum album; assembly: GCA_963277665.1. Taxonomy (NCBI): domain Eukaryota; kingdom Viridiplantae; phylum Streptophyta; class Magnoliopsida; order Santalales; family Viscaceae; genus Viscum; species Viscum album. The sequence continues at coordinate 603,964,902 of OY728142.1, forward strand.
TGACACACAAACTACCCCAAACTCATTACCATACAGTACAGAGGTGGTCCTACCCATATAAGTTCAATTTACCTTTCTCTTCATGGCCATATAAAATCAATTATCCATGTATGATAAATTCAAAAAATTACTAGATGAATTGGAGTAACTCAATGAGAAAAGTTTCCATACCTTGCATCATTTTAAAGTCCACCAAAACCAGATCAAGTGAGAGTTTAACAAAAAGGTCTACATTTGATCCTTCCTAGAAAGAGATATGGTATTGGTCCTCATAAATCCAATGATATATGGAAATAAACACTTATAGTTGGAACCAAACTAGTAGGGACTTTATCTTATATGTAAGGTCTACTCCACTGAATCTCATTCAACAATTTCAATGCATATACATCTTTCCATGACCCCCACCATCACAAGGTTCCTGAATAAGGATTTCATGTAATTTCCTGGCACCATTTTCTTAACTGTATGATTATAAAGTTTATGGAAATCATCCTCACCATATGATACTAAACTTTTTACCCAATTCCAAGCATCGCGATATAAAACTTCTTGTAGGCCTCGTTAGGAATTTGTATGCGGTGTGTGGAGCTTCTTAGTCCTTTTCCACGTCTATTTTTCTATTCCACCACATCACATGTGTCCCTTAGAGAAGGATTACACATTTCTTCCAAAATATAAGACCTTATACTAAAGGTGGTCATCCTGGTCAAATGACATTAAACTTCATGGTATATGGTGCTGGCTACACGACATTAAACTACATAGTCTGTCTTTTTCATGTGACCTTAAAAAGAACGAATCCCTTTTCAATTTCTTAGGAAAATAAACTCCATGACATCAATATTATCATCGTATGACCTTAAAGCACAAGAAAATCATCATTTCAATCGATGATTTGGTGAACATGAGGTAGAGATGTGAATGATAAATAAAAAAATACCCTATCAATGCACGAGAGTCAGAACCATGTGGGGAATCCCTTTATCAAGAACCACGTATAGATTGAATCCTGTCTACCCATGATATGATGAAATAGATGGATTTGATATCCTGGTATACCCACCCAAAAGAAAAATTCCAAATTTTCCCCCACCCTGTGTTCGGATCAAACCTATGTTGGGAGATTTCATTTAGAACTATGTGTACCTTGATTCAAATTCTTTGGTATACATAGTAACAACTAATCCTCATGTCCTTAGCCCAACCATGAAATATGGGAATATTTCCCCCCTTTGCATATGGGTTCGACATGCATAGAGAATTCTCATCCAGAACTATGTGTGGATTGATTCTAATTCTATTGGATACATAGTGATGTACAAACCCTACATCTTGGGCCCAATCTAAAAATATAGAAAATTTCACCTCACCTACAAAATAAATCAATGTCGGGGACTCAAATACATTCCCTATCTACATGACCATTTCAAGAAAAACTCTCTCTCCATGTACATCAGTCATATCTGTGCAGGGAAGTACATTATGAAGAATGTGTGGCTTGATTTTGGTTATCATAGGATTCATAATTATTCCTAGATTCTGCATCTCAGTACGACCATGTAAATGGAAAAAATTACCCATCCATGCATATGGGTTAGAACTACGCATGGAGCTTTCCATAACTATTTGTGGCTTGATTCATTCCATCGTAGAATATGTAGTGATGCCCCGATCTTTTAATATTGGGTTCAGTTACAATATTTTTTTTCACTTTGGGTAACCTAAGTCCACAACATAATAAATTAAACTGCATCGTACCTCAAAAACTACATATGGATTTATTCTCATTCCAATGAGATACACAGTGATTCCTAGGACCTTTTCCCTAGTCCAATCCATGAAACAAAGAAAAAAGGAAAAATTTCACGTCTTCCATATGAAAATACATATCTATGAAAGAGATATCATGTTTGGGTTCCTCATTCAAGGATCTATCAAGTAAAAAATTCCCCAACATATGATTCAGATATATGTAGGGAATTTAACACTTTATAGAAAATCATGGTCTAAATGTTTATAGTTTGAATGGACACATTCCTTCCATTCATCAAACTTTGTGCCCCAAAAAATTTTGGATCTTCAAAATATCACTACGACCATAAAAAATGAAGGTTCAGTGTCTGGGGGACACCTTTGATTGACTATGCATAATATTCCCCAGTTGGATCTAAAATGTTGGTTATCAAAATGGCCTATAAACCAAAGGAAAATTCATCCTTAATAGATGTATATTATATCTCTGTAAGTACCAATTGCTTCCATGTATCATATAATTTCTCTTAATCCATGAATCCCTAGGATCATGGTTTAAACCTTTTTCCCCTTTCGTACAAGTCATTTGAGAACATCTATACCTGATTGGCCATGAGTTACTCATGGTTTCTATGACAATTGTCCTATCCATATGAACTTCAATTACAGAACTCCATGTCACCCTCACTATATGATGTTAAACAGCATGGAGGATGACCTAGTCACATTACACTAAACTAAAAGATATTAAGAACTTTGTATGTCTAGATTCATGTTATCAATGATATGCAACGATACCCAAATGTTCAATCTTGGGTCCAGCCGCAACAAAAATTACAAATTCAACTTCCCTATGCATAGGTCATACCTGCATGGAGAAAACATCAAATAACTACACCTGGATTGATTCATGTCATCACATGATACATAGTGATTCACGAACCTTATATCTTAGGTCCTTCCAATAAGTAAAATGTACCCAATTTTACTATATATAGGACAGGCCTTCATAGGAAATTTTCAGATACAACAATAAAAATATTTCTCCCCACATTCATATACATGAGGTAAATCTACGAGGGAGAGTTAAATATGAGCCTCTCCCCATTCATGGTCTCACATTCAAAAAAATATATCCCCTTCCCAGTGCATGGGTCAGACCTCCCTGATCAATATTCCCATATTTATATATGGCTTAATTTTCATATTGACGAGATATGTAGTGATGTTTGAACCACATTTCATGGACCCAGCTAGATCAAAAAAATATTCCCTATATTTGGGTTATACCAGTGTAAGGGAAACTTATCTACCAATTCTCAGAGAGTTTCGACTTGGAAAATCCCTCTCATGTTCAAGAACCCTCCTTTCACAAACCAAACTCTATTTTTGGAAAGGTTTTAATTTCCATTAACCTCCCGTACCATCGAAGGTGGACAATAAGTGTCTTGGGGACACCTTTTTCTTACTATGAATAATATTAAGAAGTTGTATTTTCATATGTTTCACACAATAAAGTTCTATAAACCAAAGGAAAACATGTCCCCATGAGAGGATTTTCCTCCCTATGTACTCCCAAAATGGATTTTATAATCAAAATCACTCCTGTGATTCAGAAACCCACAAATTTATCATTTAAAACATTCGTCTTTCATTCCTAAAGATGATAAAACATTCTTAGTCATATTAATATGAAAAGGATGAATCGTTTATCCCGTAGTCAAAGGATAGAAACCTTAAGTATTAAACCCCAAAAATACTAGTCATAAGATGTTAAATTGTACCAACCATGTCCTAGTTTCACAATATTACACTACACCATGCTTCAACCCTCCTTTACAAAAACCAAATACATGGAGGATTGTTTTATCATTCATGGAAAAATCTGATACAATTTCCCTTGTTGTTTAGAAACATCATTCCCTTGATAATCCACCTACTGCGGTCTTGAGAGATCCAAATTTTCATAAAATTACATGGCCATAGAATGTTGAGGGTTAGTGTCCAGGGGACACAATTTTTTGAATATGCACAATAGAACCCAGCTGTCTCTGCATAAGTTACCCATAAGAAAGGAATGTCAACTAATGGAAAAGTTGTCCCCATGAGAGGATTTTCATACCACTGTACTCCCTAAAAAATCATGTTCAAACCCATTATTTTGGTTACTCCTCACATAATTGTCCCATATCTTTTCTCAGATTCAGAAATAACAAAACTAGTGCCAATAAAAATCCATCATCCATGTCTGAAAAATATTGGGACACTCTCAGCCAATAAGAACTATTGGGGACCTTGCCCCATAATTCATGGTGAATGCTTTTTGACCTAAAACATTAGGTACATTATTTTGTTTTTAATGACTCTAAACTACCCCTGAAAAATGACACAAAAATTGATATTTTGATAACCTAAAAAGGTAACCCTTGGTAAAAATTGAGTATTGTCTCTCTAGACCTATGATTCACATGGATTAAGAAAAAATAGAGAAATTAATGAAAAGAAAAAAGATATAAATATTTTTAGGATGAAAACCCAAAAAAGGGGGACCTAATAAAAATCCATGTTATTATTCCTGGGTTTTCACCATAGTTGAATGAGGGAAACATTGGGGTGGTAATAGAAAATATGAAAATTTTGTATGGTTTTCCAGGTAATCTTATAAATAGTCAAAACTATTCTCAGTGAGTCCCTTGGATCATGAAAAAATTAGGTCATTTAGTGGTCATAAAATTAGTTCGAATCATTACTACTTCTATATCACAATATCCTCATTATCATCCCAATCGTAACCCATTCTAATGGGAGGAATTTTTTGTGTCCTAACAATTCTGCATTTCAGAGATGAATTACGTCAAGATTGAAAAAGGGTAGAAATGAATCATAGAAAAATATTGTAGAAAATATTAAATGGGATGAGAATATGAAGTACAATAAAACTTTATGGAAATCCACTCTGCAAGGCGTTCCACCATGTCTTGAAGCATCCATGAATGAAATGGTTTTGCGGAGGTATGTGATGTCACTAGTGCCTACAAAATAATCCAAATTAATTTTCCGGACTAAGTAGGTAACTTCCAAACCTTTGAATGAATATACCACATAAACTATTTAGTTTTCAAGACTAGGTGGTTTTGTTATCTCTTTTGCATGAAACAAAGTAATTTTCAATGTTGAGGCATTGATTTCTACCCCCACAAATAAGGTCCCCACTGACGAAATCATTTGTAGGATGGAACACCTTATGTGGGCTCCCTCGAAAGATTCCAAGAGGACCACTGTGGATGACGAGATATGCCAGTATCTAGTCTCTCTAATATTCTATAATTAGACATTGAGGGGGTTGAAGAGGAGAACTGGTGAAACAGAGGAGACTAAACTAAAGAGAGCTGAAAAAACAATCAACGAAGAACCATAATAACCGGACCACCTTCAGTTATTCCCATCAGGATGATATCCACCACATAGAAGGAATGATTCATAAATCAACATATCATCTATGAACTCAAAACCCATTAGTGGACCAGCCCACAGGGTATAATAGATGGCCCCTTTGAGGATAATCACCTCTCATAGAAACTTATTATACAGGAGGAACCCTACCCCATGTGGAAAAATGATATGCGGGAGGAAATCGGCCCCATGTAGAAAAACTATAAACAGGTGGAACCTGGCTCCGTGAATTAGAACACTATGTCAGTAGAACCCTAGTTCGTGTAGCACAGTGCTACACAGATAGTCTCCTCACCCTCATAACAACATGTCATGTTGAGGGAACCCAATCCTACCTCATAATTGGATACGTGGAATGGGGAATCTCGTGGTTCTATAGTCTCTAGCTCCCATTGTTTCTTTCTATCTTGTCATCCACCAACATGTTGGCCCCTACAAAAAATAGTGTAATGGAATTGTTTAAATGCCTCCTCCAAATCAACCTGAAATGTGTGATAATATCATCAGGCACATCATCATGTCCTCTGGAGTTCATATACATGTGGTTAGCGGAATCACGTGGGTAATCACCACAAGAAGTTAAAACCTTGAAATATCATCAAGTTTACATTATCATGGTAATCTAGGTTCTGACCTTGGGGTTCTCATGTGAAACTCCCCTTTTTTGGAAATAATAGAGGGGATCACACTAGCCTTTCCCTTTTATAGGGAATTATATTTTTACCAATGAGACTAATTTTAGGGTCCTCCACCTGAGGAAATCCCCTCTTCATTCTTGTGGGAGGCAGTACTTTTGACTATCTTTCACCCATCCATGTAAATTGCATGATGTGTCACTAGATGTTAATATCATGGATATGAAAACAAAATAGGATACATGAACACTCAACACCATGTCCCTCTCCCTTTGGGATTCATCACCTCTTCCACCAATAGATAGGGAATATCATGCGATCATCAGATCCACATACTCCTCTTGTTTCTCATATTGATCAGGACTCATTTGGGTTTAGTGATTAGTGATGATCCGGACATATATTTTTTCCCAGACCAAATGGGAACCATACATGTGTAATCCCTAATCAAATGGGATTTCTCTATAGAAGCAAGTCATAACTTCCACCCAAATGGGCCTTTAACAATGTATAATCCCCAAAACCATTTCTTCACCTTCTAAGGGATATATTACAAATGAAGAAACACATAAAATGGTCTTTCCATATGGTAGAATCCACAATCATGTCTCCTTAAATGGAAATCTTCCATGCATAATATCCAATCTATCGAACTATGATGGATTTGATTCTCAACTAAATGGGATAAGTAGGAAGCCTCCATGAGGTCCAAACCCAGCACCCAAATCCACACTAAAGTTATTTGGGCCACATTACTTGGTAGGATCATATCTACCCAAGATATTATATCTCTCCTAGGTCCCTCGGGCCACCTTGGTATAGGACCCACACCATCTTTGGACATGCACCTTCTACCTGAGCATCCTTGTCACACAACATTAAACTACTTTTTGTGTCCTTTTCAATGGCCTTAAAAGGTTATATTCCCTACTAAGTAGAACCAAACTATGTGGTTTATGATTTCTCTCATGATTATATGTAGGAAACCTATATTATGGGTTTGATCCTGACGTCAAAATATCTTTAATCTCCCTGGGTTACAGAAAACTTCAGAGTGCCTCACCTAGTGTCTTAAAAACGACATCGTCTTAATAAGGGATCTAGTAATTCCTCATATATCCATAATGGGGTAAAAATGATGAAGAACCTAAAATACATTTATGTCCCTTCATTGGTGGAGAACCTCATATACATATAGATGATTATGAACATTTTTGTATTCATGATTATTCATTACCCTAGGGGTAATCCCTATATGTATACATGGGAATGAACAAAGGATTTGTTAACGGATCTTAAATCATTAAGAGAGTTCAAGAATTGGAAACATTTTTCCCCAAAAGTTTTTATGAGCCCGACATCCAATCCTCTCAACCAATGTGAGTTCTTAAGTGTTATTGGCCAAGTTACCCAATGAACGCCTGCCTTTAGAAAGTAAGTCCACAAATCATGGATGTGAGAGCCATTGGGTATTTCTAGATCCTCAAAAAACATGTTGGAGGCCATTCAATGATGTTGTACCCAAAGATAGTGATTACACACAATTCAAAAACCTACAATCAACCTCCTGGGTGAAAATGGTGTTCACTAGAAATAAAGTGAACCCGATGTGAAACTCTTAACTATTGTACGTCTTTCACAAGATAGAAAGGATATACAAACCAGTACCTATCAGACCATTTCATTCTTGACTAGAAAACAACATTGAGGGAAATAATGATTTTTAGTGTTTTTTAGTTTTTTAGTGTTTTTAGGGTTTTAAATGATTTATAGGGTTTTAGGGGTTATTTGGTATTTTAGAGCTTTTTATGGTTTTGGGGGGGGGGGGTTGGTTTTTTGGTTTTTTATATTTTTGGTTTTTAGGGTATTATGGTTTTTAGGGTAGTTATGGGTTTTTTATGGATTTATAGGGTTTTTAGGGTATTTAAGTTATCTTATGGGTTTTAAGACCAAGATTATAAGGTAGGGTATCATCTTCAGGTATTGAATTTTGTTGTCAAGGATGTTTGAGAAGAAATGAAAACACCTCACTTTATAAAAGTGAATGATAATGATGTTACAATAATTTCCTTGTAAAATCTGATGATGATTTTCTGGTTTGTATTTCACAAATATCATAAGTTATTTGAATAACTTTTGTAGAAATACTTATCATGGAAAGGGGGAGAAAGGGAGCTTCCAATCAGTTTCTAGTTTGATTGGAAATAAAGATGCTACTGGATGACTATGAATCATCATGGTTGTTTTTGCTGAAGTTGAGTTTCATGGTGGTGAAGTTTCCCAGTGTTTTCTAAATTTTTGGGGTCCAAAATTTGGAAGATGTAAAACATTTTGAAACATAGATATTCTTGAACACTTTATGAAAATTGGGAAACGGTATGAGTTTTGTGATTATGGACATCACTAATGGTGTTTTGTAAAGGCATGAAGATTTAGATGGTGATCTATGAGATTATGACAAATAGGATCATCGCAAAGAAAATATAAAATTTTCTAGAAGGCCATAAGAATATTTGAATAAGGAATTATATTCAAGAATATGGAATTCATGAAGGTTGTTTCATGAAGGCATGGGTATTTTTACAGTGATCGCTGCAATTATAATAAATAGAGGCATCGTGGTGAGCGAAGGATTTGGCGGTATCTCTACAATTACAACAAATTATGTGAACAAAAACTTTTCTTGGAGCTTTGAGAAAAGGATATCACCATTAAGGAAGTGGGAAAGCTATATGAAATGGTTCTCACCTGACTATAAGCTTCTGGAATCAATGTAAAATCCTATAAATAGGCCTATTCCCCCATTGGAAATGGAGAAAGACTTAAATGAAGATCTTAAGACTCTCGGTTTGCGAAGGTTACTCATGAAGGTGGTTCATATGAAAATGATTGTGAAGGATTTGATATCCAAAAAAATGTTTTGAGAATCGTGAATGTTAATGGACTTCACGAAGGCTATAAAAATCCGACTGAAATTTGGGTTCATCCCGAAGGATAAGTGATCTTCATGAAAGAAATGAGGTTTCATGAAGGAATTGTGCTTCATGAAGGTTGTAAGCTTCCCACAGTCCGAAAGGGATCTTCATGATAGAGAGTCACATAGAGTAGTTTTTAATACCCATTTTAACTGAATAGAGAAATCAAAGAGCATCAAATCAGGTCTAAGAGAAGATGGAAATTAGACTAGGGTATCATATTAAGTATCATTATGAAGTTTGGGAAGTTCTTATAAGATTCTGGGTAGGAAAGAGAATAACATTTTCGGAATATCAAATTTATGGAATTGGATCAAGAAGCATAGTAACATTTTTTTACATCATTTGTCCTATAATAAACACATTCACTATTGGATGGTTTACATAGTTCATCACATGTGCAATGGCACATCCTACTCATTTTATTCCACACAAAAGAATTTTTTTCTAATGGATTATGTTGTATTGGATTATTTCTAAACCATAAAAGGACCACCTACTCTTGTTGAGTATTGAACCTTGTAATTTCTCATGTTCCTATGGATGTTTGATTAAATTATTTTAGCAGGGAAATAAATCTTTAACAGGAGGGGAAGGTTGTTTCATAAGTAAGGAAACATAAAATAAAAAGATATCACTAATTGAACCCCTCCCCCTCTCAGTGTTAAAACTATCATGGAAGGTAACTCTCAAGGGGTTTATGTTTATTTGGGGTTTTAGGTTTTTATTTGTGTTTTATGGTTTTTAGGATCATTTAGGGGGTTTTATGGGTTTTAGGGTATTTTGGGTTTTTATTGGTTTTAATGGATTTATAGGGGTTTACGTTTTTTATAATTTTTTAGTGTTTTTAGTGTTGATAGGGATTTTTAGGGTTTTTCGGGTCTATAGTGGTTTTAGTGGGTTTCAGGTGTTTTAGGGGTTTTTTGGGTTTATTTGGTTTTTATGTTTTTTATAAGGTTTTCAATATTTTCAATGTTTTTAAAATATTTTTAGGGATTTTGGGACTTTTTAGGGGTTTAGGGTTATTTCATGGTTTTTAGTGTTCTCAAGGGTTTTCTGGGTTTTTAGGGTTTTTGGAGTTTTTGAGTATTTATGGTTTTTTGTGTTTTGTGGGGTTTTAGGTTTTTTAGTGGGTTTTAATTTTTTATAAGTTTTTTTATTTTTAGGGTTTTAACAGATTTTAGGTTATTTTTGGTTATTTTTGGGGGTTTTAGTGGTTACAATAGTTTTTATTATTTTGTATGGTTTTTAGGTTTTTAGGGGGTTTTAGTACATTTTAGGGGTGTTTCAGTGTGTTTTTGGGTCTTTTAAGGGGGGTGGGGTTAGGGGTTTTTGATTTTATAGGATTTTAGTGTTTTGATGGGGTTTATGGTTTTTGGATTTTTTATGGGTTTTAGGGACTTCTAGGGTTTTAAGGTATTTAGGGGTTTTAGAGTAATTTAGGGATTTTAGTATCCTTTAGGTGTTTTAAAACTTTAGGTCTTTTAGGGTTTTAATATCTTTCAAGGGAATTTAGGATTTATAGGGCATTTTAGAGTTTTAGGGTCTTTCAGTGGTTTAAGTATTTCTTAGTGTTTTTAGGGTTTTAGGGGATTGTATTGTTTTTTTGGTTATTATTATTTTTGGGGTTTTAGGTTTTTATATATTTTAGGGATTTTTATGGTTGAGGAATTAGTACTTTTAGTGGTTTTTAGGGTTTTTAGGTATTTTTTAAAAAAAATTACGGTTTTGAGGTTTTTTATGATTTTTAGGGGGTTTTAGCATTTTTAATGTTTTTTAGATTTTTAGGTGTTTTAAGGTTTTTAGGGTTCTTTAGGTTTTAGGCTTATTTTAGGGTTTTTTGGGTTTTTATGGATTTGGGTTTTGGGGTAAATTATGGTCTTTTGAGTTTTATGTTCTTGTTGGATCTTTATTGTTTTATGGAGTTTTAGGGTTTTTTGGTTGTTTTAGGGTTTTAACATGTTTTTAGGTTTTTTAGGGTTTGTAGGGTTTTAGGATTTTTATGGTTTTTTCATATTTTTATGGTTTTAAAGTTCTTAAGTGTTTTATGGTTTATGGGGGTTTTATGGTTTTTAGGGGCTTAAGGGGTGTGTGGTACTTAGGGACTTTTTTGGGTGTTTTGTGTTTTTAGGGAATTTTAGGGTGTTTAATGGATTCTTCAGGTTTTGTTGGGGGTCTGTATATGATTTTTGGAGGGTTTTTAATGTCTTTTAGGATTTTAGGATATATTTATGGGTTTTGGATTTTGGGTGATTTTCAAGTGTTTTGGGGGATTTTAGGGTTTTTAGGGGTTTTATAATTTTTTATGGTTTTAGGGTTTTAATGATTTTTTATGTTTTTAGGGTTTTTTAGGGTTTGAATATTTTTATGGTATTTTATGTTTTTAGGCATTTAGAGTGTTTTTGGTGAATAATGGGTTTTGGGATCTTTTCGTGGGTTTAAGGGTTTTACGTCATCTATGGTTTTAGGGTTTTTATGGTATTTTAGAGTATTGTAGCAGTTTAATAGGTTTTTGGTGTATTTTAGGGGTTTTAGGTTTGTTTAGTTTTTAGGGTAGGATTTAGGGTAAATATTTTAGTGTTTAGGGTTCATGTTTTAGGGTTTAATATTTAGGGTTTTGAGTTTAGGGTATAGGGTTTTAGGATTTTGAGTGTAGGGTATAGGGTTTATGGTGTAGGTTTTGTGGTTTATGTTGGAGGTTATATGGTTTAGGTTGTATGTTTTGGGTTTATGGTGTAAGGTATAGGGTTTTGAGTGTGTGGGAATATGTTATAGGGTGTAGGGTTTAGGTTTTAGGGTTCAGGGTGTATGGAATAATGTGTAGACTTTTATAGGGATTTATGTTTTTTATGGATCTTAGGGTTTTTAGTGTTTTCAGGTTTTTTATGGGTTTTAGGGTTTTTAGGGTTTTTAAAAATTTTATGCGTTTTAAGGGGGGTGGGGTTTAGTGTTTTTAATGGTTTTGGTGTTTTAGGGGTTTTAGTGTTCTTAAAGTTTTTAAGGTTTTAGGGGGTTTTGGCGTTTTCAGGATTTCCTTTGGCCTTTAATGTTTTTAGAGTTTTTGTGTATTTTTAGTGGTTTTATGGTTTTTAGGAATATTTTAGGGGTTTTAGTGTATTTATATTTTTTATTTTTTTCAGTGTCTTTAGTGTCTTTTATGTATTTTGGGGGCCTTTTAATGGTTTCAACGTCTTTTAACGTGTTTATAGTTTTTTGTTTTTTAGGGGTTTTCAACTATTTTTAGAGTTTAAAGTGATTTTTATTGTTTTTTAGTTCCTTTATGTTTTTTATGTTTTTTGGGATATAGGGTTTTTTAGTTCTTTTCTGTTTTTTATATTTTTACGGATTTAGTGTTTTTATAGACTTTTGTGGGTTTTAATGCGTTTTTTTGGTTTTTAGTGATTTTGAAGGGGTTTTAGGGTTTTATGGTCATTATGAATTTATATGATATTTTAAGGGTGATTTGGGTGTTTTTAGTTTTCTTTTTTATTTTTTAGGGTTTTTAAGGTTTATTAAGGATTTTTATAATTTTGAGGGGCTTTGGGGTGGGGGTTAGAATTTTTACAGATTTATAGGGTTTTAGGGTCTATTGTGTTGTTTTGGTTTTTATGTTCTTTTTGTGTTTTTTGGGTTTTAGGTTCTTTCTAGGGTTTTATTGGTTTTTATTGTTTTTAGGGGGGTTTGGTTTTAGGGTCTTTTAAGGGTTTTAATGGTTTTAGTTTTTTGTGGTATTTAAGAATTTTATGGGTTTTTATGTTTTATTTAAGGTTTTAGTATTTTTTGGTGATATTTATGGTTTTATATGGTTTTTTATGGTTTTTTAGGTTTTAGGGTTTTAGGATATTTTACATTTTTCAAACTTTTTATGGGTTTCAGGGTTTTGAAGAATTATTTATGGGGTTTTAGGTTTTCTAGTATTTTTAGGGAATTTAGGGTTTTTAGGATCTTATAGGTTCCTTTAGATTTTTTGTTCTTTTAGGAGATTTTATGGTTTTATTTTATTATAGGGTTTTTTTTGTTTGTAGGGATTTTTTTTGGGTCATTAATTGTTTTTAGGGTTTTTAAGGGATGTTAATGGTTTTTTGGGGTTTTTGGGGGTTTTATGTTTTTATTGTTTTTATTTTTTTGTGGTCCTTTAGTGGTTCTAGGGATTTTATGGGGTTTAGGGTTTTAAGCAGTTTTAGAGGTTTTAGGGTTTTAGGTTCATTACAGTATTTTAGGGTGTTTTAGCATGATTTAGGTTTCTAGGGTCTTTTTAAAATTTTAACCATTTTAGGGGTGTTTGTGTTTTAGGGTTTCTAGTGTTTTTTAGGGTTTTAGGTTATTTTTTGTTTTTAGGGGTTTTTGTGGGCTATAGGGTTTTTTTGGGGTATCAGAGTTTTTAGGAATTCTAGGGTTTTTTGGGGTTTAGGTTTTTATGAGATTTTAGAATTATTTTATTGTTTTTATGGTTTTTTATTGTTTTTATGTTTTTAGGGTTATTGAGAGTTTTTTGGTGTTTTCTGGGTTTTAAGAATTTCTAGGGAATTTTGGGTTTTAATGTTTTTGGGTTATTTAGTAGTCATAGAGTTTTTGTAAATTTTTTAATTTTTTTTGAGGGTTTTATGGTTTTAGGATAATTTTATGGTTATTCAATGTATTTTTAGTGGTTTTAGTTCATTTTTGTGGATTTAAGGGGTTCTACGGGATTTTTTGTTTTTTAGGATTTTTTCGGAGTTTTAGGGATTTAGGGTTTTTAGGTTTTTATGATGTTTTATTATTTTATAGATCTTTATAGTGTTTTTAGGGATAATTTAGGGGTTTAAGAGTTTTTAGGATAATTTTAGTATTTTTAAAGGTTTGGGTTTCTTAGGATTTAATTAGGGGGATTAGGGTTTTATTATTTTTTTAGGGTTTTTAAGGGTTGTCAGAATTTTAGGGGGTTTTCGGCATATTTATCGTTTTTATTATTTTTAGGGCTTTTAATTGTTTTTAGGATATTTTATGGGTTATAGGGTTTTTAGGATTTTTTAGTTTTTTATTGTTTATATTTTTTAGGATTGTTCTAGGGTTTTTATAAATTTTTAATGTTTTTAAGATGTTTTAGGGTTTTTATGGTATGTAGTGTCTTTTAGGGTTCTTTAGGTGTTTTAGTTTATTTTAGGGTTTTTACGGTGTTTTAGGGGTTTTATGGATTTTTTGCATTTTTATGGGTTTTATAGGTATTTAGGTTTTTAGGTTTGTAAGGTTTTAAGGGTTTTTAGTGTTCGTAGGGTTTTTAGGGTTGTTTAGTTTTTTAGTTTTTTTAGGGGTTTTATTATTATTATTATGGTATTTTAGTGGTTTTATGGTTTTTAGTGGTTTCTTTGTTTTTAAGGGATTTTAGGGATTTTATGTTTTTAGGGTATTTTTAGAGTTTTTGGGATCTTTTGATGGTTTCAAGTGTCTTTTAAGGATTTTTAGTTATTTATGGGATTTGGGGTGTTTTGCTGTTTTTTTGTGGGTATTTGGGGGTTTCTTGTATTTTTAAGGTTTTTAGGGTTTTTTAGTGTTTTTAGGAATTTTAGGGATTTAGGGTTTTTAGGAATTTTAGGGTTTGTTTTGGGTTTCTTAGGGATATTTTAGGATTTTTATGGGTTTTGAGGTTCTTTTTTAGTTCCTAGTGTTTTTAGGGGGGTTTGGGTTTTTTACGGATTAGTGGGGTTTTAGGGATTTTTTATTGTTTTGGGGTTTTTTTGGGTTTTAAGGGTTTTAAGAGTTCTTTTGTGTTATTAGGATTTTTAGGGGCTTATTATTTTTAGGGTTTTCATCTATTTAAGGGGTTTTAGGGTTTTTAAAGGGATTTTTTGGGGTTTCTTAGGGGTTTATGGATTTTACCACTTAGAGGGGTCTTTATGGTTTTTATTTTTTTTAGTTTTTAAAAGATTTTTGGGTTTTTGGTGTTTTGGGTTTTAGTGTTTTTTGAATTTTTATGGGGGTTTTTGGGATTTACAGATTTTCAGGTCTTTTTTATGATTTATAGGGTTTAAGGTTTAAGGTTTAGCATACATGGTATGTTGTTTAGAGTGTAGGATATAGGGTTTAAGGAGTATATTATATAGTTTAGAGTGTATGTTTTAGGGTATAGTGTGTTGGGTTTAGGTTTTAGTGTAAGGAATCGTCTTTAAAAATTACATAATCTTTAATTAAATGGATAATTCACATTGAGGATATTTTCAAGTTTAGATTTTTAGAGAATTAGGTCATAACATTTACAAAACAACATGAATATCACATGTAGACAATTGTACTCCGTATCCATTTTTTCCACAACATATAAACTCTTTAAAAAAATAGTCATGTCAAGTTCCATGTTTTAGACAACATGACTTTTCCTTGATCCCATACTTGACCCTTATTCATCTTTAAGTCCTATGGAAAACATTTCAAAAACATGGGATGAGTATAAAAAGCTCAGTAAGGAATATAAAATAAGGAATGAAAACATTAGCCTGTTAATAAATACAAAACAATGAAACCATACTTTTCAATCATAACATTCCTCATGAAATCATAAGAGTTTTGAAAAACACATAGAAATCACAAATCATAAAGGTAACATATGGCATCCATATCAAACTTAGATTGTAGCTATCACAACTACATAGGATGTTACACTTGGAATACCCGTCATAGTATATTCCCTAAATTACTTAGGAGAAACATTAACGTTTACCTCTGTCAGGTTGCCCAATGCATTGGAGAGCTATCTCAGGCTCACCCATCCTAGATTTATCACGGAACTACCCGTATAAGTAAACAATGCCCAATAACCATTACATATTCAGAACATGTAGAAAATCATAAAGGAAAGATAACATTTCAACATTGCAATCACAATATATAATTTCAAGACAGTGACATAATCAATGCTTTATCAAACAATTTTCAAAACCATTTAAAACATTTATGAAAGAGATTTTTGAATAAAAGTGTCCCATAACACTTTGAAACATTTAAAGGATTTAGAATTTTAAAACATTAATGTTCATATAAATAAATCCTCAAAACCTTTTTTTAACACATGGACATTAATGAGAATGATTTAGAAGATTAAATCATTAAAACATTTAAAACAATATTTTAGTTAATGAGTTTCTAAAAAAAATGAGAGACACATGAATACAAATAATTGAAGAATAACATTTAATCAAAACTTTATAATATCATGAGAATAAAGGGATTCATGATATAATATGTCAAAGGAAAGTATATACACCATATAAGAGTGAATAGGTGCATAACAACATTGAAGTCTCAATGGAATGTAAATTGAGACAAGATCCCTTATAAAGACGGTATCCTTAGATTAAGGATAAATCAATTACATAATTATGTGTCAAAAATATAAATTCACTCAATATGATTCGATATTAAGTGTAAAACAATCAGATGTTATTAACACATATTCATAGCATGACATAATCAAGAAGTAGAATTTTAACCCCAAAGAATTGAAATTGGGTTAAGAAGTTCTCTTACCTAAATTCGACAGCCTAACGACATCACTTTAAAATTAAGAAAATAAGTTGATGAGAGAGAAAAGGATATCTCATCACTTGGACTTAAAATTTACATCAATAAGGATATATAATAACATATCCCAACATAAAAAGATGTAAATTAAAAGACATAACAAAAAGAAGTCTTTTAAAAAGAGGAGGGTGAAAGGTTCCCTTACCGATTTGGTAAATTACGAAACATACACAACATGAAAGAAATATCACACAATGAATATGTAAATACCCATAAATTAAAGTTTTTTTCACAAATAATACAATCATTGGTAGTACATCCCCCACACAAAAGGAAATAGTGGCTAATATAGCAAGAATCTCAGGGGAATAAAAAGTGAGATAAAAAACTCTTACCACGTTGTAATCAATCAAGTCGTATGAGAAAACATTATAACCACCAAATTAATCTCATAATACCATGACTATAAATAGAATCTTGATAAAATATATCAAATGTAAGTGCACAATACACCACATGAAATAAATAAGTGGTGAACAATGTAAATCTCACGGAATTAAAAGTGAGATATGAAATCCATTACCTCGTGTCCAACTTGACTCGTATGTTCCTTTTTATTCCTGAATAATAAACATAAGATAATTTCTACTTGATTCATAACTGTTTTAATTTTTATTATTACTTTATATCACTTATTACCTTGCAATAACAATTAGTTAATTATTTGAGTTCATATCGGACACTTTGTCGATGTTCAGAATTTGATTTAAAAATAACTTGTTATAATTAGAATTTGTCCATGTTTTCAATACTCCATTATCTCCAGAATTATATTAATGATGTATATATCATATATATATCATATATATCCATTATATAAATGTATTCAAAACAGTACATAACATTTGGAGATAAGAAATGAAATTCACCGTTCATGGAGATGGTAAGTCATACGTACGCATGAACGCTACTTCCATTTATATTTTGTAATTTAATATAATTAAAAAATAATGATACATAGGTATATTATTATTACAGTATAATTTCATATATAATATCATTAACTCTATCTTTATATGTCCCACATATGGCATTAACAAGTCATATCACTTTCTGGGGGGCGGTAGTCCGCACTTCCTCTAATGAGATTATCATATTTACCCACTATGGAAACCATAAAGGTATGAAATAAATGAAAAATACAGAAGCATGAAGAAAAAATAAACATAATATATATCATATATAAATACATTTCCATCTTAATTGCCACTATGAGAGGTATTAGGAGATAATTGAACAATCATCGTTTCGTGAGGTGTTTGTTTTCCATCCACAGAAACATTACGTTCTTTACCCATTAGATGGAGGTTTGTGTAAGTGTAGTTAGAATACTTCTCATAAAAACATCCTAGTATATTTATGATACTGGTTTTGTTATAAAATAAAGGAACAAAAGATTTTAGTGGTTGGAGAAGTAAAATAAGATAAAACAATTTAAGAGAAACGGTTACATTTAATTTGGGAAACTCCATTTGGTTTGAACCAAAAGGACTTCTTGAGGTTCCTTCTACCTAAGGTAAGGCTTCTATGAGGAGTATAGGTATTTAGTTAGCTTAATTGGGTAGATTTTGGATAATCCAAAAGGCTTGAGAGGTGTTAGGGATTGGTTATAAGTGGTCTCTTTTTATAAGGGGGAGGAGGGGCTCTTTAGGAAAGTGGGAAAATATAATTTTATTATAAACTTATCGTCGGTTTCAAAAGGTCCAATAAAAATTATAGTAGATGATAAGATGACCCATATTAGAAATAAAATCATCAAATAATAATTGTACAAGTTTTGGATAATATTTTAATCATTGTGATATAATTTAATTAAATCATTTATTAATGGGGTAAACACTACATCATTATTGTGTCATAAATAATTTAATTTATTTGATGTCTAAAAATTATAAAACAAATACTATGATGTAGGAAATATTTTTATCTTTAAAATTAATATTTATAGTCTAAATGATAAATTATATAACACCATGTAAAAATTAATTTACTAAAAGATATTTGTTTATGTTTTATTGTCTTTACATTAAGTTAATTAATCTAAAGTGTCATTATCACTCCCAAGTGGCTCAAAAGGGGTCCCAAAATCGACCCAAGGATGAAACTGGTCGAAAATGACTCATCCAATAGGATTAGGACACGATTATGGGTAATTATATATTATTATAATATTATTTTTACCCTTATTTACCTGATTTACCCTTTAACCACGGTAAATAAAATATTTACTGAAGTAATTATTTAAGATGTATAAAAATAAAAGTTACCAATTTACAGAATTTAGACCTCATGATTCCAAATATGGAATCCATTTTTCCAAATTCAAAACACATAAGTGGTATAAATTAATTTAAAATCAATTCCCACGGTCAAAACAAAAAACGTGTTTTTAAGAATTAATAACTATCAAAATATGAACACTTGTTTATGTCCAAATTCAAAGTAAAATTACTTCCAATGACCAACATTGGATTAAATGGTAAAAATATATCCTAATTACACTTTAAAACCAATTAAAAAGATAATCTATCTTAATAAATAAATTAGATTAAAAGTCACTTTTGAAATAAAATACAGTATTTTTAACTATTCATTAAAAAATGAACATTATGAGAAAAATACCAAAAATTTACCCAATGTAAATTTTGATGTCCCCATTATAAAGAATAATTTTATTTTGTTAGAAATAACATATGAAAATTAACAAAACAAAATTTAAAGAGGGTTCTCCATCAAAAGGCGGTAAATCAGCCTTTTAATGTAAATTATGCTTAAAATTAGATTCATTCACATTTTAAGCCACTAAATTTTATTGGATAAAAGTAAATACATCTAAAAAACATGTATAATCATATTTTAGTTAGTTATATTTATTCCCTCAAATATAATAGTTATGCGTTAACTACCATTTAAAATAATAATATTATATTATTAGTGTGCAATGTAAGATTTCAAAGAAACCCATTGTTGTGTATCGGGTAATCCATCGAACATAGACACCCCTTTAAAGTAAAATTAATATTTAATTAACAAATATTAATAAATATGAAAATATCATATTTCTTTATTTACCTAGGATGTTACATCCTTCTCCCCTTTTGGGAATTGTATCCTCACAATTTTAAAATTGGGCTCAAAAACATAATTTAAAGTCCCACATCGGAAAACTAGTCAATAAAACCATCACTTTAAAAGACTGAAAAAGAAATAAAAAGGTTACCTGCGATAACCCATACTAGGATTCCATGTATGGGAAACATGGATATTGAAGAAAAACTAACCGTCAAGTTCTAACGGAGAGTGATAGAAAACATGATTAGGAGAAAGTTAACCCCCAGAAAATCAAAAACTTGGGATGGGTTAAACAGTCGTTGATTCCCCAGTAGGAAAATTCAACAGAGAACTTTTTTGTTTTAAGTTACATTTCATTAAGGAATTTATTTATGAGCTTAACTAAAAACATAAGGAAATATACTTACTTGTCTTGCGGACTTTCATACTTTATGAAATTTATACCACAAACTTATCTTTTCTCCAAAGGATGAGTATTCAAACCAACTTGGTCACATTAAAAGTGAAAAAATCAACTTCTATAGTATCATATAATCCACAAAAGATAAATTGTATATTTAATTTGTCTTTAGACATCAACCAAAACCAAAATGGTTAGTGTGAGATCAGATAATACCCAAAAAGGATAATCGTTTATAAAAATAAATACTACTCTTAATATCCAAAATTCAACAAACGAAACTCAAATATAAACATAGACCATTCAACAAACAATTGTCCCTAAAATTCTTCAAAATTAATCCAAACTGAGATTGTAACCCAAATCTCATAAGGGTTTAATTACATAGACTTCCATGATACATCTTAACATTTATCTCCAAATAACACCAGTCACTCATATAGTCTCATATTGAGAAGTAATTAACCTAATCACATATTATCCATGATAGGTTAATCATTTTCATAAATAAATAAAATCATCATATGTCCATAATAAAGACATAGATTCTTCCAAACTAAAATTTATACCATTATTCCACAATTGAAATCCCATAGTATTATATCTTCCTTAGGCATATAGTGTTTGCTCAAAAGAGAGAACGTCTTCCACAACAACATTTATCACTTAATCACTAAATAGTTTTTGTATACTAAGTATTTCCATTTGATAAAACATATGTTAGGTCCACAAGGATGAATACCCTGAGAGGGGGGGGGGGTGAATCAGGGTATGACTAATTTAAAATTAAATCCCGTTCTGATCTTGTTTCGCTGTTAAGAAAAAAAACTCTTCTCCCTCTTTCCTGTTGCACAATATAAACAGAAAGTAAATCATGCACATGACACTACAATTTTTACTTGGTTCACCATCACTGGGCTACGTCCAAGGAGCATACACTGGCAATTTGCTGATGTACCAAATCCACTATAAGCACACTGCTGTTTACAAGGTTCAGGCTAGATCACTTCTATGCCCAGGCTCACTGCCTTTACAATGTTTAGGGTCAGCTCACTACTTTCCCAATGGTCACTCCCTGTTTCTCTCTCTGGCTCACTGCTGGTGGAGAGGATCACCTTCTTCCTATTCCATTGCTCGCTCCTCTGGAAGGAATCCACTCACAGTTTATAGACTTGTAGGTCTCTTCCTTATCACTAACGAATGAATCCACTTTTGTATGTAGATGCTCTGTTGAAGTTCAACTTTCACCCATAGATGAATTTCTCTTTGCACCGAAGGTATTGGGAAATCTTCCAGCTTTTGCGCAGCCCCGGAAAGATGAGTGTGCTCCAACAACACCAGGCGCACTTCTCCAAGCCCGGCGCCCAAGTCCCAAGATGGCGCGCAAGTCTTCAGCATGCAAGTCAAAACTAGTGCGAAATTCCACCTCAACCACTTGCACGACAAAACCTTCTTCAACTCCAAACTTGCGCGACGTACCTCCTTTTACACCCAAACTAATTTTGGCACGCAACTAACAAACGGTGTAAAACTTACTAGCAGTGTGCAACTTATACT
Source organism: Viscum album (assembly GCA_963277665.1). Classification (NCBI taxonomy): domain Eukaryota; kingdom Viridiplantae; phylum Streptophyta; class Magnoliopsida; order Santalales; family Viscaceae; genus Viscum; species Viscum album. The sequence continues at coordinate 603,986,303 of OY728142.1, forward strand.
TGCGCGACCACACACTACTTTTGAGACCACCACATCTGTGATTTGGGAGCTCTGATTTTATCCAAGTGTTGAGCTCACGAAAAATGAGGAGGGGTCAACCTGTATTTACAGGAATTTGGACACCCTACGTGACGACGCACAAGTCTCCCCTCGGCGTGCAAGTTTCGGCGCGCAAGTCTCTACCCCAGCAAGTCACTTGTGCGACCAACTTGCAAACATGGTAACCCATATCCATTTTCTATATTTTCATTTTCTGATCTTTGAAAAACAATAGGCACGCAAGTTTCCAAGCCTCCAAGTAATTGGTGCGCAAGTCCCTTTCCCAAAAAACTTTTCAAATCACTTGCGCGACCAAACCCAAAACTTGCGTGACCCTTATCCCTTTGCCATATTTTGATGCTCTGATCTTGAGAAATATATGGTGCACAAGTTTCCAAGCCTTCATTTACACAGCATGCATGTCCCTTTTCCAAAAAACACTTTTATTTATTTGTTGATTTTCAGGCCCAAAAATTTGGCAAACACTGGAAAATGGCGCCACCTTGTATCTGCTCTTTTTGTATCGCCTCTAGATCATCCATTCCTTTGTCGGCATTATTGAATAAAACTTGGATCATTAACCACAACCATTGAACTCTACATGCCACCATTAAATCCCCTTTGTCAACAAAATTGTATGTTCTGGTTTGCTTTGTCAGCAATCACAACACAGATGTCCACTTTGTCAACAAACACAATCACCTCAAAATTGATTCAATGATACCTTGAGGTATTTTTTCCCAAAAATCTCCCCTTTGGGTTTGTTGAAAACTCTTCCATAAAAAGATACATCATTAATTCTTCAACCACCATTCACCTATTAAGATTCCGATAGCGATCACGGATTTACTAAACACATACTCTAAGCCCACATGAGCAATGCTTGTCTTGAGAAACAAGAGTAAATGATAAGTTTATCAGTGAATCACTTCAACTCTGGCACCCACTGTTGACACCAAACTGATACCATTTTTTGGAAATATTTTTACCACATTCCAACACCACTCTTCTGCTTTTATCACAATCCTCAACTATCATGATATCTATCTTTGATAGATCACTTCTAGCATCATTAGATTTGATATTCTCCCCCTGTGTCATTACTCTCCCCCTATCTCACTACTCCACCTGTCAGATTCTCCCCGTATCTGTCATGATTTCTCAAATAGCCACACTACCTCCCCTTGAACAATCACTATTTTCTCCCCCTTTGTCAACAAACCTAAAGGTCACTTCTTTGTAGTCTGTAACAGAGTAGAGAACACATATCAGCACATTAAGGAAAAACACATCATACCACGGGGGAGGGGGGGTCCACATCCACACTCTTTCAGGTGCGGGGAGTCGGATGAACTCCCAGAGCCAGTCGATTCTTCTAAAAATCTTCCTTGGGTAAGGCCTTTGTCAGAATGTCTGCAACCTGTAGCTCTGTAGGCACATACTCCAACTTCACGATTCCCTTCTCAAATTTCTCCTTGATAAAATGATACTTTATCGCAATGTGCTTTATCCTTCAGTGATGGACGAGATTTTTGCTGAGATTTATAGCACTTGAGTTATCACAGTGGATTCCGATCAGAGATATCACTTCAACTCCCATATCTTCAAGCAGCTGCTTCATCCACAATAACTGTGTGCATTCTTGAGTGGTCGCAACATACTCAGCTTTCATGGTTCTCAATGAAATGCAATCTTTCTTCTTTCTTATCCAAGAAATAACCAATCCACCAAGATAAAATGCACATCCTGACGTTGATTTTTTCTCATCTGCTGATCCAGCCCAATCTACCTCTGTGTAACCCAATAACACTAATTGAGATTTTTCATTATACACCAAACTGAAATCTACGGTGCCTTTGATATACCGAAGTATTATTTTCACTACGAGCATGTGGATTTCCTTTTATTACTATGATATCTTACTTCTCAGCATGTGGAAAAAATAATGTCAGTACTTGTTGTAGTCAAGTATAGCTAGATCCCAATAATTGTCATGTATTATGTGATATTAACTGCCATGCCATCCTCATCTATGGACAGTTTTCATCTGAGTAGCAACTGGAGTCGTCATTTCCTTCGAATATTTCATTCTAAACCTTATTAGAACCTACTTGGCGTATTTGGATTGAGAAATGAAAGTTTCATTAATTCCTTGTGTCACCTGTAAACCAAGGAAAAACATTAGCTCTCCAATCATTGACATTTCAAACTCAGTTTTCATGAAATTGGAAAACTGTCTGTACTAAGATTCATCTGATCTGCCAAATATTATGTCATCGACATAAAACAACACCATCATTCTTTGATTATTGTCGTTGCTGAAATAAAGATTGTAATCAACTCCCCCACGCTAGAAACCAAGCTTCTTCAAGTACTTATCAAACCTTGAGTACCATGCTCTTGGTGCTTGTTTCAGCCCATACAACGCCTTCTTCAGCCTGCAAACTTTGTTCTCATCCTCATGAATGAGAAAACCATCTAGCTGCTCAATGTACACCTCTTTTTCTAGAACCCCATTTAGAAATACAGATTTGACATCCATCTGGAACACTTTGAACTTTCTTTGCACTGCTATGGCTAAAAATAATCTGATTGTCTCCAGCCTTGAAACTGGTGAAAATGTCTCATCAACATCTATTCCCTCTATCTGGGAGTATCCTTTGCACACTAGTCGTTCTTTGTTTCAAACCACTGCACCATCTTCATTCATCTTGTTGTAATAGACCCATTTAGCCCCGATAACATTCCTATTGGTTGGTCTCGAAACAATCTCCCATGTATGATTCTCCTCAATCTGGTCTAATTTCTCATTCATAGCCTAAACCCAGTACTCATCTTCAGCTGCATTGGAAAAAAATTTCAGCTCCACATGAGATAAAAACAATGTTTTCTGTGATGATTTCATTTTTCAGCTCGACTCTTTGGCTTCTTAGTAGATTCATATTTTGTTTCCTCTTCTTCATCATCAGTATCTTCTTCTTAGTTAGCCTCTTCCACTTCTACTCCATCTGTGTTGCTTACCTCCTCATCACTTTCATCCAAAAACTGTTCACTGGGTCGTTGAGTATTCTGTTCATTTTCAACCATAGTGACATCATTTCCCTCAACAAATTTTCCCAGCCTTTGGTTGAAGCATTTATATGCTTTGATTTTCCTTGAGTAGCCAAGGAATATCCCCTCTTCTCTTCGTGACTCAAATTTCCGGTGATTTTCTTTGTTGAGAATGAAGAACTTACTTCCAATGATTTGAAAGTATTTAAACATTGGCTTCTTTCCATACCACATTTCATAGAGAGTCTTCCCTTCCTTTAGACATAGCAGAGACCTGTTCGAAATATAGACCGATGTCAAAACTGGTTCCTTCCAAAAATTCTCTGGTAGGTCATTTTCAATAAGCATCATTCTGGACATGTTGTTGATGATCCGATTTCTTCTTTAAACTACTCCATTGTATTGGGGAGTTCTCAGTGATGAAACTTGATGCTTTATCCCGTGTTTCTCGAGATAGTATTCTACTTGACTATTTGTGAATTCAGTACCGTTATCAGTACGAAACTTCAAAATTTTCTACCCAAGCATCCTTTCTGATTCCCTCCTATACTGCTTTACGCAACTGAACACTTTTGTCTTATGGGTAATGAAAAATACCCAGACCATTCTGCTATAATCATCAATGAAAAGAACATATTACCTTTTCCCATTTATATCTCATGGTGAGATAGGTCCACAAACATCAGCATGCACCAATTCAAGCACTCTAGTTGATTTCTGTTCCTTTAGCTTGTATGTATTTCTGATGATCTTCCCTTGTTGGAAAGAATAACATATATGAGTTTGATCACATGATTGTTTGGGAAGGTCTCTAGCAGCATCACACTTTACCAAATCTTCCATGGATGGTTGGCATAGATGACCAAGTCGCCTATGCCCCAACTGGTTTTCTTCCTCTCTGGATAAAAGGCACGTATCATCTTCCCCACACACAAGGTAAAGATTTCCCTTTGTCCTTTTTCCCTATAGAACACCTGCTCCATCTTTTCCTTTTACAACACACATCTTCTTGATAAATCAGATAGAGTGCCCAATGTCACATAGTTGACTGACCATGAGCAAGTTATTACCAAGACCCTCTTCTACCAAGACATCAACACGTCTCATTTAATTGCCCCAAAACATGGCTTTTCCTAAGCCAACAATCTTAAGGTCTTCATCGTTTTCAAATTTGAAAACTCCTTCTTTGTCATAGTTTATGCCTGTAACAAGATCCTTATTACCTGTCATGTGAGATGTGCAACTACTATCAAGGATCTATACACCATAGTGATCTAATGCCTTAAGTGCAATTTCTGCCACCACAGCCTTCTCATTTTTCTTCTTCTTGTTCCATACTTTTTCCTTCACACTTGGCATGGATTGATACTTCTGTTATTTCTCATAGCAATATGGACCAGCTTCATCTGGAAAAGCCGCAAATCTATTCTGAATTTTTAACTAACATGTTGGTTTATTGATCTGCTGCTTGCGAACATTTTGATTCTACTTTGGCACATTTCTCTGTATGGTCGAAATACAGTACCTATCCATGTTCCCAAATCCTCCGCACCAAAAATAGGTTCCTTTGAAATATGTTCTGAAATACTGCTCTCTGTTTGGTTTCCACTTCTGTTCTTGTTCCCTTCGATATCTCTTGGCTATGGAACACACATACTGTGAATTTCCCATCATTCCACTACAGTAACACCTGATATAAGGTTCATTCCTTCTTGTTACTTCAGCATTATGAGTTTCCCCTTGGGATCTATGAATATTCTGATTCTAGTTTGTGCCCAAATCAACCTTCAATATCGAGACAGGTGCTAGTGGTCTGACTTCAATTGCCACATATTTTTGCTTCTGATCAAGCCCTGAATCATCATTGACGTCTGAGCTCAATTTCTACTTATTTCCTGCTAAACTACTAGGCACCTCTTTCATCTTTATAGTCTTTGGAATGACCTACTTTCCCAAGAATGTGTTGTTAATCACGGATTTTTCCTGGTCTTTAACTTTTCTCCGCAGACCGACAACTTCTTCTTCAAGCTCTTCAATACGCTTGATGTGATCTTTCACTTTTCTTTTAAAGCCATCGATCTCCCTTTTCTGCTCTTTAATCTTGAGATTATACTCACTAACTGATTCCATGTTCTCTGGTGATGATAACTTGAGTTTCTCAATTTCTTCCAATAACTCAGAATTCTCTTCTTCCTACTGCTGCATATAGTGTTTGGAATCATGAAAAACATTGTTGGAATTTTTTTTGTCTCTCCAAACATGTATCTCCTCAAGAGCAGCCTCTAACTCATCTTTCATATCTATTCTTCCTTCAACTTCTTCTTCTTCATCATCACCTTTTGTTTCTTTCTTCTCTTGAGAACTACCGATGACTGCCACCATAGAATTTTCTCTAATATCTTTCAATTTTTAATCTCCTCCACCTCTTCAACCTCAAACTCATCTGAACTGGATATTTCTTGTGAAAGAAGATTCTTCTTCTTGAAGAAATTTCTCTTGAACTTCTTATTCCCTTTCACAGAGGCTGAAGATCTCTTCTTGGGAATTTCAACTTCAACCTCATCATTTTCTTCTTGACACTTTTTTGGGGCACCTTGCGGCAAGATGACCAACTTTTCCACATCTAAAGAAAGAAAGTGGCAATTTCCCTTTAAACATTCCTTTTCCTCTTTGAAGATTTGAGGAGTGGAATGACATTACCTCATCTATTTCTTCATCCTCCTTGGAATCTTCAATGGTGAGCTTCTTCATGGCCTTAAATGCTACCTCTTTGGATTTCCACTTTTCCACAACATCGTTATCATCATTTCTCATTTCATATGCAACAAGGGTGATGTGAAGGTTATCCAATGTCAGCTCTTTCGGGTCTTTATCATCCAAAACAGAAACTTTCGGATTGAACTGAGGTGGATGTTTTCTTAGGATGCACTTCACAATTTTTATATCTTCAATAAATTCTCCAAGACCTCTCATTTCCTCCACTATAATATTTACCCTATAAAAAAATGAATCTACCAATTCATTTGGGTTCATTATCATATCTTCATACTTGTTCCACAACACTTGTAGCTTTTCCTCTCTAACCTTTGAATCCCCTTCATATATATTAAATAACTTTTCCCAAATGGCCTGTGATGTTTTGAAAGACATCATATTTGTATATATAGGATTGGATAGGGCTCCCCCAAAAGGCATTTATTTCATTGGCATCAGCATCCAACTCTCTACGCTCAGCTTCTGATAATTCACCACTATTAATATCAGCTGTTATTCCATGCATTGCTGCTATGAATACATCTTTTCCTAAATATCGGAAGTAGTGTTGCATCTGATTCTTCCATAGTTGAAATTTTTCCCATCGAATATCAGAATCCCTTTATGATTAGTGACCTCCATTGAAAGAAGAACTAATATCAACCTTTCTCTCTGATACCAATTGTTAGGTCCACAAGGCTGAATTCCCTGAGAGGGGGGGGGGTGAATCAGGGTATTACTAATTTAAAATTAAAGAACGTTCTTATATTGTTTCTTTATTAAGAAAAACACTCTTCTCTCTCTTTCCCGTTTCACAATATAAACAGAAAGTAAAGAATGCAGAGGACACATCAATTTTTACTTGGTTCACCCTCACTGGGCTACGTCCAAGGAGCATACACCGGCAATGTGCCAATGTACCAAATCCACTATAAGCACAAAGATTTTTACAAGGTTCAGGCTAGATCAATTATATGCCCAGGTTCACTGCCTTTACAAAGTTTAGGGTTAGCTCACTCCTTTCCCAAGGGTCACTCCCTATTTCTCTCTCTCTGGATCACTGCCAGTCGAGATGATCTCCTTCTTCCTCATCCTTTTCTCGCTGCTCTGGAAGGAATCCAGTCACAGTTTATAGACTTGTAGGTCTCTTCATTATCACTAATGAATGCAACCTTTTTTTTGTAGATGCTCTATTGAAGTTAAACTTTCACCTGTAGATGAATTTCTCTTTGAAACGAAGGAATCAGGCAATCTTCCAACTTTTTCGCAGCCCCGGAAAGACATGCGTGCTCCAACAACACCTGGAACTCTTCTCCAAGCCTGGCGCGCAAGTCCCAAGACAGCGCGTAGGTCTTCGGTGCGCAAGTCAAAACTGGCATGCAAGTCCACCTCAACCACTTGCGTGTCACAACCTTCATCAACTCCAAACTTGCACGATGCACCTCCTTTTACTCCCAAACTGATTTTGATGCGCAACTAACAACCGGCATGAACTTACAACCGGTGCGCAACTTATACTTGCGCGACCACACACCACTTGCGCCACCACAACATTTGCATGTTGGTAGCTCTTATTTTCTCCAATTGTTGAGCTCTTGAAAAATGCGGAGGGGTTAACCTATATTTATAGGCATTTGGACACCCTGCTTGATGGTGTGAAAGTCTCCCCTCAGCGCGCAAGTTTCGGCCCACAAGTCTCTGCCCCTGCAAGTCACTTGCACGACCAACTTCCAAATTTGGGCACCCTTCTCCCTTTTCCATATTCTAATGTTATGATCTTTGAAAAACAATAGGCGTGCAAGTTCTCAAGCTTCCAAGTAATCAGCGCGTAAGTACCATTTCCAAAAACACTTTTGGAAATTTGGGATTTAAATGGTTTTAGGTTTTTTAGGCTCTTAGGGGTTTTTATTCTTTTTAGTGTTTTGATGTCTTTAGGGTTTTCTAATATTTTTAAGGGTCTCAGAGATTTATGTCCTTTTAATATTTTAAATGTTTTTAGGATTTGTTAAGGGTCAAATGTGTTTTTAGGGTCATTTATGGTTCTTTTGAGTGTTTAGGGTTTTAGGGGTTTTATGTGTCTCATGTTATTTTATGGGGTTTTATATTTTTTTCAATGTTATTAGGTTCTTTTAGGTTATTTAAGTTCTTTTAGGGGTCTAGGGTCTTCTAGGGTTTTGAGTGTTGTGTTTAGGGTTTAGAGTTTGGGGTTTGAGGTTTAAAGTATAGGGTATAGGGTTTAGGGTGTAGGTATTAATGTATAGGGTGTAGGATATAGGGTTTAAGGTGTTGGGTTTAGAGTTTATGGTGAATGGTATATGGGTTTTGGTGTAGGTATTTGGGTTTATGGTGTAGGGAATAGGGTTTTGGGTGTAGGGTTTAGGGTACAGGGTATAGGGTTTATGGTGCATGAATTAGGGTTTAGGGTGTTGGATATAGAGCTTAGGGTTTTAATGGTTTTTTGGGTTATTTGGGTTTTTAAGTGTTTTATGAATATTTATGGATATTTAGTGTTTTTATTGGTTTTCTATGTTTTTTAGGGTTTAAAGGGTGTTTTGGGTCTTATAGGGTTTTTAGGGTTTTTAGGATTTTAAATATTTTTAGTTTTTTTTGGAATTTTTATTGTTTTAGGGTTTTAAATGATTCTTCATGGTTTTAGGTTTTGTTAGGGTTTTTATGGATTTTTTATGGTTTTAAGTTGTTTTAGGGTTTTCTAGGGTCATTGTGGTTTGTAGGTGTCTTTTGGTTTTTATGCGTTTTAAGTGTTTTTCGGTTTTCATAGGGGTTTTTTGAGTTTTAGGGTTTTTTATATTTTGTGGGTTTTGGGGATTCTTGTGATTTTTATGCTTTTTAGGATTTTTATATATTTTTATAGGTTTTAGGTTTTTATCATTTCATAGAGTTTTTGTGTGTGTTTTTATTAGTTTTAAGGGTTTTAAGGGCAGATTTAGTGGTGTTATTGTTTTTTGAGTTTTTATGTTTGTTAGTATTATTACGGTTTTTTGGCCATTAAGGGTTTTTAGGGTTATGAGGATCTTTTTGGGATTTTAGAGTTTTTTATGATGATTATGGTCTTTTAGTTTTTCTTTCTATTTAAAGGGGATAGGGTATTTTTTGGGGTCAGAGTGTTTTATATTGTAATTCAGGGTCCTTTAGGATTCTATGGTGTTTTAGGGGGGTTTTTGTTTTTTTCAGTCTATTAAGGTTTAATGGGTTTTAGATCCTTTTATGGTTTTAGGATATTTTAAGGTTTTCTATAGTCATTAAGTGTTTCTATGGTTTTTTACGGTTTCTAGTGTTTTCGTTATTTTTAGATTTTCTTAGAATTTCTTGGGTTTTCTTGGAAGCTTTAGGTTTTTTAAGGGTTTTAGGGGGGGTTGAGTTTTTAGGGAGTTTAACAGTTTTAGGGGTTATTAATGTTTTTAGGGGCTTAGGGGATTTTAATGTTTTAATATTTTTATTGTAATTTATGGTATTTTAGGAGATATAGGGGTTCTAAGGGTTTCTAGTCCTGTTTTAGTGTCTTCAGTGTTTTTAGGGGCTGTTAAGGACTTTTATGGAATTATATAGTTTTAGGGTTTTTAGGTTCGTTTTGGGGTTTTAGGTTATTTTATTGTTATTATGTTTTTATATTATTTTGGGTTTTTACGGCCTTTTTGGTGTTTTGTGGTTTTTTTGAGTTTTTTTGTGTTTTTGGGAATTTTATAGTTTTAGGGGGTTTTAGTGTTTTCAATGGGTTTTGGGGTTTTTTATAGTTCATTGTGTTTTATGGGTTTTAAGTGGTTTAGGTTTTTAGTGTTTTAGGGTGTTTTAGGGATATTTTTGGAATTTATTCTGTTTTAGTGTTTTTAAGCATTTAAAGGTTTTCGGTTTTTTTAGTTTTTTAGGTGTTTTATAGTTTTTAGTGTTTTAGGGTTCTTTATGGTTTCTATGGTTTTAGGGTTTTTAGGTTTTTTAGTGTTTTTTAGGTTTTAATTGTCTTTTTACTGATTTAATTTTTGTTTTGGGCAATTTTATGTCTTTTTTGTTTTAGGGTCTTTTAGGGTTTTAGGGGTTTTATGGATTTTTGGGTCTTTTTAGGGTATTTTCGTGATTTTATGGATTTCATGGTTTTTAGGATATTTAGGTTTTATTTATGATTTCTAGGTTTTTATGACTTTATAGGGTTTTAGGAGTTTATTAGGGTTTTAGGTATTTAGGGGATTTAATGGGTTTTAGGGGTTTTATGATTTTTATGATTTTAATTATTTTTAGGCGGTTTTAGAGTTTTAATGGTTTTTAATGGGGTTTTAGGGTGTGTAGTGGTTTTATGATATTTTATGTTTTTAGGGCCTTTTAAGGGTTCTTTAGGGGTTTATATAGTCTTTTTTGGGTTTTAGGGGTTTATGGTCTTTTAGGGTTTCAGGGGGTTTAGTGTATTTTTGGGGTTTTAGGGTTGTTTTGTGGTTTCTAGGTACTTTTTGTGTTTTGGGGGGGATTAATGTCTTTTAGGGGTTATGATCTAAGTTTTAGGGTTTTGGGTTTAGGGTTTAGTGTTTAGCATGTAGGTTTTAGTGATTAGAGTATATGGTCTAGGGTTTAAGGTGTTGGATATAAGGTAGAGGGAGTATGGTTTAGGGTTGATGTTGTAGGATATAGGGTATGGGTAGAGGTTTTTGGGTTTAGGGTGTAGGGTATTTGATTTTAGTTGTAGGTTTTAGGGTTTAGGGTTTAGGGTGTAGGGTTTGGGGTGTGCAATTTAGAGATTAGGGAGTTGGATATAGGGATTTGGATTTTTAAAGATTTTAGGATTGGGGGTAGGGATTTTAGGGTTATTATTATTATTTTGGGGTTTTATAGTGTTTAAGATCTTTTTTTGGGTTTTATTTTTTTAGGGTTTTTCGGGGGTTTAGGGCCTTTTTTGTTTTTTAGGTTTCTTAAAGGCTTTTTCGGGTTGTAATGTTGTTTTTTTGGTTTTTTTGTGAATTTTAGTGTTTTTAGGTGTTATTAAGAATTTTTAGGGTTTTTATGTGTTTCTAATCATTTTGGGGTTTTTAGGATATTAATGGTTTTATAGGGTTTTTAAGGGTTTTAGGGGTTTAGGGTTTTAGGGGTCTTATTTTTTTTTTGGGTTTTTGGGGTTTTAAGTGTTTTTGAGATTTTTCAGTTTTTAATTAGGTTTTATATTTTTTTGAGGTTTAGTGATTTTAGGGGGTTTTAGTATTTTTTATGGTTTTTTGGGGTTTGAAGAGGTTTTTCAATTTTATGGAATTTATATTTTTTGGGGTTTTAATTTTTTAGGATTTTTAAGGGTTCTAAGGTTTTTAGGGTTTTTAGGGTGTTTGGGGTTTTTCTAGTTTTTATGGTTTTAGGGGCTTTCGGGGGGGGGGGCTATCAGGTTTTTAGTCTTTTATGGGTTTTTAGGTTTTAGGGTCTTTTACGGTTTTAGGTTTTTAGGGTCTTTTTTAGTGTTTAAGGTCGTTTCGATGGTTTTCAGTTTTTAAGGGGTTTTAGGGATATTAGTGATTTTTTCAAGTTTTTTAGGTTTTATAATTCATTTTTAGTGTTTTGGGGGTGTTTTTTTTGGGTTTTAAAGGTTTTTAAGGGTTTCTTTGGTTTTTAGGGTTGCAAATGTATTTGTTGTTTTTTTATAGTTTTAGGCTTATAATGCTTTTTAGGGAATGTATGATTGTTAAGGTTTTTATGGTTTTTATGGATTGTATGACTTTAAGGTGTTTTAGAGTTTTTGTGGATTTTTTTAAATTTTAGGGGTTTGGGGTTTTATGGGTTTTTCATGGATTTTTCGGTGTTTTTAGGGATTTCTTAGTGATTTTAAGGGCATATTTTTTTAATATTTAGCATTTTAAATGTATTTTAGGGATTTATGTGTTTTTATGATTATTTAAGGGGTGTAAGGGTTTAAGGGTTTTTAGGGTTGTAGAGTTTTTATGGATGTTTGGGCTTTTTAGGGTTTAAAGTTTTTAGGTTTTTAGGGTTTTAGAGAATTTAATAGCTTTCTAGTGTTTTTGATGTTTTTAGGGTCTTTTAAAAGGTTTTTATGATTTTTAGGCATTTTAGATATTTTTAAGATTTTAAGGGTTTTTAGTGGTTTTAGGGGTTTTAAGGGTTTTTGGGTTTCCTGGTTTTTATGAATTTAATTGTATTCTAAGGGGTTTGGGGTTTCTGAGTGCTTTAGGGTTATTCTAGAGGTTTTAAGTGTTTTTAGGGGTTTTTTAATTTCTAGGGGTTTGAGGGGTTTTTCAGGTTTATTGGGTTTTTAGTGGTTTAATGGTGGTTTTAAGTGCATTTAGGTGTCTTAATGTTTTTAGGTATTTTAGGGTTTTTGAGGTCAGTATGGATTTTATTTTTTTAGGTTTTTAATGGGTTTTGGGGGTTCTTAGGGACATTGAGGGTCATTTTAGGTTGTTTAGGGTAATTTAGATATTTATAGTGGTTTTAGGGTTTTTATGTATTTTAGGGTTTTTAATTTTTCTAATTTTTAGCGTATTAGGGGGTTTTAGGGGTTTTAGGGTCTTTCCATGGTTTTATGGGTTTCTTAGGGTTTTTAGGTTCTTAGGGATTTTAGGGTAACTTGGGGTTTTAATGTTTTTTAGGTTGTTTTTAGGATTTTTTAGGGTTTTTAGGGTTTTAGGGGTTTCATTGTATTTTAGTGTTACAAGGGATTTTTTTGAGATTGTTTAGTGTTTTATTGGGTTTTACAGTTTTATTGGCTTTAAGGTGTTTATAAATTTTTTGGGGGAGTTATGGTTTTTAGGGTTTTATGGGGGTTTTATCAACTTGTTGAATTGTTTAAGGGTTTTTATTGGTTTTTAGGGGCCTTTATGGTCTTTGGGTTTTTAGGGCCTATTAGGGTATTTGGGGTCTTTTTTGGTTTTTATGGGTTATTAGGTTTTTTGTGTTTCTAGGTTTTTTTTAAGAATTTAGTGTTTTAAATTGCTTTTAGGTATTTTTAGGATTTTTTGGGGATCTTAATATTTTATGGTATTTTTAGTTTTTCTTATGGATTTTAGTGGATTTTATTTTTTAGGGGGTTTATGGGTTTTAACAGGTTTTGTGGTATTTTTATGGTGTATTAAGGTCTTTTAGGGGTTTAGAGTCATTTTAGGGTTTTATGCTTTTTTAGGGGTTTTTGGGGTTTTAGGGTTGTTTCAGGTTTATTTAGTTTTTAATGGTTTTATGGTTTTTAGGTTTTTTTATTATTTTGTTGTTTTGGGGGTATTATTTGGGTCATTTAGGGTTTTTTGGGTTTTTGGGGTTTTATGGTCTCTTTTGGGCTTTTAGTGTTTTGAGGTTTTTAGGTCCTTTTATGGTCTTTAGGGGTTTAGAGTAGTGTGGAGTTTTAGTGTGTTTATGATTTTTAGGGATTTATGGGTGTTTAAGTGTTTTTAGGGTTTTAGGGTTATTAATAGTTTTTAGGGTTTTAGGGTTGTTTCTTATGGTTTTTTTGAGGTTAAGTTTTTTAGAGACTTTTAGGGATTTTAAGGTTTACTTGGTTGTTTAGAGTTTTTAGGGGTTTTAGGTTTTTTAGAATATTTTATGATTATTATGGTCTTTAATGGTGATTTCAAATTTTTAGGGACTTTTAGAGTTTTTATGGATTTTGGGGTCTTTTATGAGCTTTTTATGGTATTAATGATATTTTTGGTTTTTATATCTTTTCAGGATTTGTTAGGTTTTTTTGGGTTTTATGGAGTTTTATGGGCTTTTAGTTTTTTTTTATTATTTGGTTTTTATGGGGATATTAGAGTTTTATGAATTTATTAAGGGTTTTAAGGATTTTAGTGATTTCAAGGAATATTTTAGGTATTGTTTGGGTTATTTTAGGGGTTTAGGGATCATTTGGGTTTTTTAGTATTTTACTGTTCTTTTAGGACTTTTTAGGGTTCTTGTTTTTGGGTTTTTAAGAGTTTTAGGATTTATAAGGGGTGTAAGTGTTTTTATTGATTTTAGGGCTTCTTATTGGTTCTAAGGGATTGGTAAGATCTTTTAGTTTTTAGGGGGATTTAGGTTTTTATGGTATATTTTGGGGTTTAAAGGGATTTTATTGAAGTTTTTGGGGGGGGTTTTATGATTTTGTAGGTTTTTAGGGTTTTGAGGGAGTTTTTGGGGACTTTAGGGTTTTTATGGTCTTTTAATTTTTTAGGGGTTTTATTGTTTTTAGGGTCTTTTAGGGGTTCTTGGGATTTTTTATGGTTTTTTAGGGATTTGATGGACTTTTAGTGTTTTTAGTGATTTTTCCAGTTTACATTTGTTTTAGGGTTAATAGTGTATTTATTGGTTTTTTTGGTGGGTTTCCAGTTTTTTGGGTTTTATGTTATATGGGTTATTTAGGGGTTTTATATTCTTTTAGGTATTTTAGGTAATTTTAGGGTCTTTATGGGTATTTCTATGGTTTTTATGGGTTTTGAGGGTTTTGAGGTTTATAGGGATTTAAGGGGGTATTAGGATTCTTTAGGGTTTATGTTTTTTAGCGTTTTTCGGGGTTTTAGTGTTTTTATAGTCTTTTAAAGGATTTTTATTATTTTAGGGGATTTTAGGGTATTAGGGCATTTTAATGTTTTTAGGGTCTTTTATGGTTTTTTGGGTGTTTTATGGTTTAAAGGGGTTTTAAGGATTTTAGGGGATTTTAGGGTTTTTGAGGTATTTTGGGTTTTTATTGTTTTTAGGGTGTTTTAGGGTTTTTATGGGGGTTTTTAAAAAAAAGGGGTTCGTATGGTTTTAAGGAATTTTTTGTTTTTTGGGTTTTTAGAGTCTTTTATGATTTGTTTGAGTTTTTAGGGTCAATCTAGGGTTTTGGGTGGTTTTCATGGTTTCTGGGGTTTTTGGGTTTCCTAGGTCCTTTAGGGTTTTTAAGTGTTTTCTAGGTTTGTATGGATATTGGAGGGTTTTTTGGTTTTTTTGGGTTTTTAATGGTTTTAGGGTTTTTAGGCTCTTTATGGTTTTTATTATTTTTAGTGTTTTGTTGTTTTTAGGGTGTTTTAATATTTTGAAGGGTCTCTGGGATTTATGGACCTTTAATTTTTTTTAATTTTTTTAGGATTTGTTTAGGGTTTAATGTGTTTTTAGGGTCATTTATGGTTCTTTTGGGTTTTTAGGGTTTTAGGGGTTTTATGTGTTTCAGGTTATTTTATGGGGTTTTAGGGTTTTTCAATGTTATTAGGGTCTTTTAGGTTCTTTAGGTTCTTTTATGGGTTTAGGGTATTCTAGTGTTTTGAGTGTTGTGTTTAGGGTTTATAGTTTGGGGTTTGAGGTTTAAAGTGTTTGGTATAGGGTTTAGGGTGTAGGTTTTAATGTATAGGGTGTAGGATATAGGGTTTATGGTGTTGGGTTAAGAGTTTACGGTGAATGGTATATGTGTTTTGGTGTAGGTCTTTGGGTTTATGGTGTAGGTTATAGGGTTTTGGGTGTATGGTTTAGGGTTCAGGGTATAGGGTTTATGGTGCATGAATTAGGGTTTAGGGTGTAGGCTATAGAGTTTGGGTTTTAATGGTTTTTTTGGGTTATTTGGATTTTTAAGTGTTTTAGAAATCTTTTTGTATATTTACTGTTTTTATTGGTTTTCTATGTTTTTTTATTTTTAGGGTTTTAAGGGTGTTTGGGTCTTATAGGGTTTTATGGGTTTTTAGGATTTTAAATATTTTTAGGTTTTAAGGAATTGTTAATGTTTTAGGGTTTTAAAGGATTGTTCACAGTTTTAGGGTTTGTTGGGGTTTTTATGAATTTTTTGATGGTATTAAGTTGTCTTAGGGTTTGTTAGGGTTATTGTGGTTTGTTGGTGTCTTTTTGGTTTTATGTGTTTTTAAGTGATTTTAGGTTTTCATAGGGGTTTATAGAGTTTTTAGAGTTTTTTAGATTTTGTGGGTTTTTGGGATTGTTGTGGTTTTTATGGTTTTCGGATTTTTATAGGTTTTAGGATTTTAGTGTTTCATAGTGTTTTTTTGTGTTTTTATTAGTTTTAAGGGTTTTGAGGGCAGATTTAGTGGTTTTATGGTTTTTTGAGTTTTTATGTTTGTTATTATTATTACAGTTTTTGGTCCTTTTAGGGTTTTTTGAGTTATGAGTATTTTTTTTGGGATTTTAGAGTTTTTTTAAGATGATTATGGTCTTTTAGTGTTTTTTACTACTTTAAGGGTATAGGGTGTTTTTTGGGGTCATAGTGTTTTTTATTCTAATTCTGGGTCCTTTAGGATTATATGGTGTTTTAGGGGGGTTTTTTGTTTTTTTCGGTTTATTAGGGTCTTAGGAGTTTTAGATCCATTTATGGTTTTAGGGTATTTTAAGGTTTTTTATAGTCGTTAAGTGTTTCTATGGTTTTTTAGGGTTTCTATTATTTTAGTTATTTTTAGATTTTTTTAGAATATTTTGGGTTTTCTAGGAAGCATTAGGTTTTGTAGGGGTTTTAGGGTGGTTGAGTTTTTAGGGGGTTTAGGCATTTTAGGCATTGTTATTTTCATTAGGTGTTTTGGGTATTTTAAGGTTTTAAGAATATTTATGGTATTTTATGGTATTTTAGGAGATTTAGGGGTTCTAAGGGTTTCTAATCTTGTTTTAGTGTCTTTAGTTTTTTTAGGTGCTTTTAAGGTCTTTTAATGAATGATATGGTTTCCGGGTCTTTTAGGTTCGTTTTGGGGTTTTAGGTTATTTTATTGTTATTATTTTTTTATATTATTTTGGGTTTTTAAAACCTATTATGGGTTTTTTGGTTTTTTTTGGTTTTTTGGGTTTTTGGAAATTTTATAGTTTTAGGGTTTTTTAGTGTTTTCAATGTGTTTTAGGGTTTTTTATAGTTTAGGATGTTAATGTGGGTTTTAAGTGGTTTAGGTTTTTAGTGTTTTAGGGTGTTTTATGGACTTTTTTGGGAATTTATTCTGTTTTAGAGTTTTTAATCATTTAAGGGTTTTCGTTTTTTTTAGTTTTTTGGGTGTTTTATATTTTTTAAGGTTTTAGGGTTCTTTAGGGTTTTTATGGTTTTAGGGTTTTTTGGTTTTTTGGTGTTTTTTAGGTTTTTATTGTCTTTTTAGTGTTTTAATGTGGATTTTGGGCCATTTTATGTCTTTTTTGTTTTAGGGGCTCTTAGGGTTTTAGGGGGTTTATGGATTTTTGGGTCTTTTAAGGGTATTTTCATGATTTTATGGATTTCATGGTTTTTAGGATATTTAGGTTTTTTTATTATTTATAGGTTTTTATGACTTTATCGGATTTTAGGGGTGTATTAGGGTTTTAGGTTTTTAGGCGATTTAATGGGTTTTATGATTTTTATGTTTTTAATTATTTTTAGGCGGTTTTTGGGTTTAATGGTTTTTAATGGGGTTTTAGGGTGTGTAGTGGTTTTATGATCTTTTATGTTTTCAGGTCCTTTTAAGGTTTCTTTAGATGTTTTTATAGTATTTTTTGGGTTTTAGGGGTTTTATGGTCTTTTAGGGTTTCAGGGGGTTTAGTGTATTTTTGGGTTTTCAGGGTTGTTTTGTGGTTTCTAGGTACCTTTAGTGTTTTGGGGCTGATTAGTGTCTTTTAGGGTTTATGATATAGGTTTTAGGGTTTAGGGTGTATGGTTTAGTGTTTAGCATGTAGGTTTTAGTGATTAGAGTATATGGTTTAGGGTTTCAGGTGTAGGGTATAAGGTAGAGGGAGTAGGGTTTAATGTTGAAGGTGTAGGATATAGTGTATGGGGTAGAGGGTTTTGGGATTAGGGTGTTGGGTGTAGGGTATTTGATTTTAGGTGTAGGTTTTAGGGTTTAGGTTTTAGGGTTTAGGTTTTAGGGTGTAGGGTTTGGGGTGTGCGGTTTAGGGTTTAGGGAGTTGGCTATAGGGATTTGGGTTTTTAGGGATTTTATGATTGGGGGGTAGGGATTTTAGGGTTTTTATGATTATTTGGGATTTTATAGTGTTTAAGGTGTTTTTTAGGTTTTATTTTTGTAGGGTTTTATGGGGTTTAGGGATTTTTTTGGTTTTTAGGATTCTTAGGGGGGTTTGGGTTGTAATTTTGTTTTTTTTGGAGTTTTGTGAATTTTAGTGTTTTTAGGTGCTATTAAGAATTGTTAGGGTTTTTATGTGTTTTTAAGCATTTTGGGGTTTTTATGATATTAAGGGTTTTATAGGGTTTTTAAGGGTTTATGGGTTTACGGTTTTAGGGGTTTTATTATTTTTAGGGTTTTTGGGGTTTTTAAGCGTTTTAGAGATTTTTTAGTTGTTAATTAGGTTTTATATTTTTTTTGAGGTTTTAGTGATTTTAGGGGTTTTTAGGGTTTTTAGTCTTGTTTAGGGTTCTTAGTGGTTTTAAGAGGTTTTTAAATTTTTATGGGATTTAGAATTTTTGGGGTTTTAATATTTTTAGGACTTTTAAGGGTTATATGGTTTTTATGGTTTTTAAGGTGTTTGGGGGTTTTCTAGTTTTTATGGTTTTAGGGGCTTTCGGGGGGGTGCTATCAGGTTTTTAGTATTTTATGGGTTTTCAGGTTTTAGGGTTTTTTTAGTTTTTTTAAGGATTTAGGGTTTTTTGGGTTTTACAGTTTTTAGTGGATTTTGGGGTTTTTAGTGTTTTTTTTATGATTTTTAGGTTTTTATGCTCTTTTGGTTTTTTAGGGTATGTTATTGTCTTTTAGGGGTTTTTATATTTTTTATGGTCCTTTAGTAATTTTTTGGGTTTTCAGGGTGTTTTAGGGAAAAGAATACTCGATACTAAGCATGTCTGGCCCCCATAAATTTATTAAAAAAGTAAAAATAAATCATTACAAGGAGGGTTTACAAATATGGGTGTGACAATAATCCTTCATATAAGAATCCAGAAATGGTGAGAAAAAAGACGGGGTGAAAAAGGACCACATCGAGCTCCTTTCCACAATTGCCAATTTGGATAAGGTATTAGTAGCCGAGTTCACCTTCCTATAGGCATGTTTGACATTGAGAGTAAGAGTCAAGAAAAGGCTGAGACATTCAATCCACTATTCGATAAGTCTCCAACAAACTCTCCAAAACATGTTCCTGAGTGAATTCACCACAAGCATGGAGTTGGATTCAATCCAAAGTAACATTCACCCGAAATGAACTACATATTTGACAACCTTCGTCAAGTCCCAAAGCTCTTCTTCGTATGCACATCCATATCCAATAAAGTGATATAAGTAGCCTTTCAAAAATCTTCTATATGTATGGAATACCCTGCCACCCCTTCAGGGGCCAGGTGCTCCCAAAGCTGGACCATCCAAAGTGAGTTTGATCTAAAATGTAATTGGTGGGGTCTGATGAATAAACATGAAAATATGTGGTTTTTTAGTCTTTATAGAAACTCTAAGCACACTCAAAATTATGAGATCATTATCCATCAAACTTGTTTGTATATGAGACGCCACATGGACCACATTAAGGATAGTCATGACTGCACCATGAAAGGAGAGACATTTCCTGTTGAAAACAATCGCATTTTTGGAAACCCATACATAGGAAGCAATCACAACAATAGCAGTGAGAAGCAGGTTGTGGATTTTCTTGCTGAAAATGAGTTCTATTAAGTTGTGAAGTATATCAGAAAAGGTCTTTTTAGGCCCATGTGAAGCCCAGAAATACTCTAAAGGTAGGTACATAACATAGTTACGAGTGCACATTGTAGGAAGTAATTCTAAATAGTTTCATCATCCCGAAGGCAGTAGTAGTCTGAACCTAGGGTGAAACCATCCTTCTTCAGCTGGTTCTCGAGGGGTATCCTATTATCCCATAGCTTTTACAACAAAAAATATGTTCTTGTGGAATAAAAAGATTCTTAATATTATAGATCCATGTTGTGGGATCAGTTCCCCGTGTACATTTATATTGATAAAAATCCCTTGGATTAAGCTGTCCCATGAGATTTGGTTTACAAATAAAATTGTCATCATCAATAAACATGTATCTCTGAATATACAGAATGATATGAACTAGAAGGATTTTATCAAACCCTTCAATTCATTAATGAAGATCAGTAATATAAAGGTTCCTTAATTTAGGAGGATTCATCATAGAATAAAGCAGGGGCCTTTCTAGAAAGGTGGTGGACCAACAGTTCAGGTTCAATTGTTTTGACACCACCCATTTTGAATGAGAAGCAATGTCCTTAAAAGAGGATATGATAGTTGACCAGACTGAGAAATATATATAACACATGGAACAATAACAATGTTTCTTTGTGAACCCCTCCCGAATAAACTCTATCCCATCATCTTGTGAGTTGAACAAGATCCATGTAAACTTTTCAATAAGATCATCATTGAATCTCTTTAAATCCTTAACGACCGGCCCCCTAGATCAACAAGCTTAGTGCATTCATTCGATGCCATAGAAACCATCTTTCATTCACTAGTACAACTCATCCAAGTGATTTTACTAATATAATCTAGTAGTATTTTAATAAGATTAGCTATCCATCTATTGATGAAAAAAACATGAACTAACATGGAGGTGATGAAAGAGTTGATCAATTAGACTCTTCCCGCTTATGATAAACACTTCCCTTTCCACTTGGGATGTTTTTGGATGATTCTGGACGATATACTCTCAAGATGGTAGCTCATTACCCTCCTCCTAAAAGAGGAGCACCTAGATAAACAAAAGGAAGTGAACCCCTCTTCCCACTAAGTGACCAAGAAAAACATTGTTAATAGGATATTGAGACCCCCTTGTTGAAGATAAAAGGGGATTTATTCCAAAAAATGGATTTTCCACCCACACATTCGTAATTATGGAAGATTGTTTTGATTGAATACAATATTCATTTGTTGGATTTCCCAAAAAGAAGGATGCTATCAACATAAAAAATTTATGTTGGCACACAAAGGTCTCTATCTACCTTAATCAGTTTATATAGGCCATCATACAGAAGTTAAATGATGCACTAGCTCAAAAGAACTTTAGAAATCACAGAAATGAGACTTGATATTGGGTCCCCCTACCTAACACCAAGGGAGCATCGAAAAAACCCATTTGGGGATCCATTTATAAGGCTAGAAACCCTGAAACTATTCAAAATGTTGGAAACTTGTTTGATGATGGTTCAGGAGAAACCATATTTTCCAAGTACATTGAAGATAAATCTTCACTTGATTGTGTCAAAGTCCATTGAAATATTAAGCTTCATGGGAAAATTTCCATGCCTCATTTTCTTCCTCATGATGTTAATTCCTTTAGAGGTTGTGAAGAGATAGTTTTGTATGCACCTCCTAGGAACAATACCAAATTTATTAGGTGTGATGATATCTCTCACAATATTCCCCAACCAGATGACCAGAATCTTACAGATAATTTTAGGAATGGTATTTCTAATGGATGCCAGGTGAAAATCACCTATATCAATAGAATTATCCTTATTTGGGATTAAATAAAGAAAGTTGGATTTGGTGCCATGTGGGAATGAATTTGAGAGAAATAATTCTCTGACTACATTGGTGATGACCAAATGGATAATATGCTAAAATAACATGAAAAACATGTTCCGAAAACCATCAGAGCCAACAACACTATCGAAGTTATAAGAGAACAAATAATTCCTAACCTTATCTTTAAAGGGAGCATCCATTAAGACCTTATTCTGATGAAAATCAATACATATAATGATAGAGTCATACATAGGCTCATAATAATCCTCTTCATCATCAATGTAAAAATCCTTAATATACTACACCATGGAATTGGAAATATCCTATGTAAAATTGAATGTGAAATCATTAAAATGAATGCATTCAAGATTTTCTTAGACTTCTTTTCCTTATAAATATGTTGGAATAATTTTTAATTCATGTCCCCCTATTTGAGACACATAACATTGAATTTGGACTTGGAGAGACACTCTTTAAGATACAAAAGACCATCCAAATTGAAATGTAGCTGAAGCTCCTCCTGAGAAGGCATGTGCAGCTGGTGGTTATTAATTTGGCAGTTGGAAAAGAGGGATTCAACATTATTATTATCCTTATCAAGCTTGATAAAATACTTCTTTCTCCACTATTTCTATAAGAATGTGATATTCGTGAGTTTGTAAGCCTCAATAAAGTGAGGGATACCAAGGTAGGTTCAATTCCATCAATTGGAAACCACTTCCATAAAGCTAGTAATGGTGATCAATGCATTATTAAATTTAAAGGGAATAAGGGATGACCTTATGACTTCCTCCTAGCGATCCACAACAAGGGGGTTATGATAAGAGTTAAACATGGGAAGAGTAAACCTAGAGATATCAGTGTGGATACCCATGTCATGGATCTGATAAAAACGGTTTTTGAGCTTTCTAGCTTGTCTTCCATTTATGGATACCCTTCCCCATGTGAACAAATATCTTGCAATAGGAACATCAGTGAGATCGTATTGATCTTGGCACCGAAAAAATTCATCTGTAGTAGTTCGGGAGAATTTGGGTCCAATCTTATCATCTGGTCTAAAGAAATTATTAATGTCTCTAATAACAATCCAGTTTTGATCTATGATCTCATTTAATTAAGCCATCTTTAACCATAGATCCCTTCTCCTTGTGTACTAGCAAGATGCATACACAAAGGACATATTTAATGTATCAGCCTGAAAGAATATTTTCAGAGGGATAATTTGAGAGCTCCCCTCAAATGAAATAAACTAACTATAATCATGCTTTAGAATCTATAATGTTTTTGAGACACTCCAATTTCTATTATTAGAGACAATGGAATATCCAATACTGGACCAATTGAATCCCTTCCAGATTTCGAAAATCATTTTGGGTTGAGCAATCCCAACATGAATTGGCCTATTTGAGAGGAGAAAATTAATAAGGACCAAGGCTATGGGAGAATTCCCAATCCCTTTGAAATTCCATCATATGAACCTCATTAATTAAAGGATGTGTTCCCCTAGCATGAGGAAAGTTCTTTTTATCAGATATAGAGGAGGGGTTTCTTCCCTTCCCTTTATCTTTATTCACTTTATTTTTAGGACATTTAATAGTATTCTTATTAGGATTGGAATATGTGTCTTCCACCAACTAATAAAAATGACCATTAGTTAGAGGATAATACTCAATCATTTTAGAAATATCATTATGCCCCATCCGGTCACCAACCCCGGGAAGTTGGTCCACAACATCATCAAACCAAAAACCACCACTGACCGAGGTGAATTTGTTCAAAGGATATAGCCCCTCATTTGATGCATCCCCCTCTATATTCCTCCTTGTATATTTTCATGAAGTAACCACTGAGAATGAATCATCACTCAAAATATCCATATTTTATGCTTCGGTTGTGATCAATTATTTCCCATGATGGATGGAGTTAACTGTTATGCCTGGAGAACCCATAAGTGACTCTCATGTAAGGCCCAGAGCTAAACCTTTCATGACGTCAACCTAAGATTCCTATACCACAACATTTGGGGCAATATAAATAAAATTATCCTCATCAAGTCTAATGGGGGAAGTAGTAACATGCAGATCCTACAGTGAAACAATAGGAACTGAGGTAGTAGTGTCCCCAATAGCAATGTCCTAGGGAGATGCTTTAGTGGTCGGGTCCTGGTAAGCCAGGTGGTGTCATCAGAGGTAACAACTACCTACTGGATAGGATCACTAGCATGATCATTAGCTCCCTACAAGTGGGGTGTCTTGAAAACATGTGCCTCTCACTTCATCAGCATTGGGAAGGCCTGTAAGTGAGGGACACACTATAGAGTCTTATCAATTTATCAATTGATCAGGTAGGCTAGTAGAAGAGGGAAAAGCCACAACAGGGCCCTTGGGAGGAGCCTCAAAATTCCATAATTATTTTAGGGTTCAAGGATAATAACCTCAATGATAGTAGATATGTCCTTAGAGTATGTGGGGGCCCAGTTAGGTGGGGCTTCAACAACCTTAGAGCTTGAATTAACCTCGCACTTACCTGTCCCGTGGTTCTTCTTGAAAATTCTAGTATCATGACCCTGTAAATTATAGATAGTGAAAGTCTTCATTATTATACATTCTAATGGAATGTGACTAAGAAATTTTAGTTATGGTAGTATTTAGTCCTTCATTCATATAGAATTTCCAAGGACAGAATGTCCTCCAGAGTATTTAGAACGACCTCCTCAACTTTTTTGTCGACCATATCCACCTCAACAAGGACCCCCGTATGATGTCCATACCTTGGATTTTATGTATCCTTATCACTCCATATGGAGAATCCAACCTATAATTAGATTTATAAAAGGATATGGGGGTTCCAATAGTGCCAATTAAGCTTGAAGATACAGATCCATACCTATGTGAAATTGTTTTCACACTAGATGGATCAAAATTCTTATCCCAATCTTGAATACGGATGAAACCTGGATTTAGGTTGAGTGATCTAAAGCTCTAGTCCCACCATTTAAAATCATCTAAGAGGAAGAATATATGGTAGTAACCCCTTCCAATGGCCATCATACTCTAATCACTAAACACCCAAATCTCAGCAATTTGATTGTTAAGATCGCTAAATCACTATAACTTCTCCCCTTCAGGGTCAACACTCTTGAAATGATGGAAAATTGGCATAATATGATTCTCTCCTCCACTGGCTTATGAATTGTAGATACATGAACTAGACTCCATTTCCTAATCACACAATTAGGGGAAGGAGCACCGAAATAAGTGGATGTAAAAAAATCTATAGATCTCACCACCTCCACAAACTTCAACATCAAATCTGACACCTCGGTAGCATCGCGAGGACCATCAGTCTTCGAAACTCTAATTTTTCACAGATAGAAAACCTCATTATGCCCCTCCAAAACTAGAAAAATAGATTTTGGTTCATCAATAATTCCATTATGGGGACTCATAGGTTGGGGTTTAGTGTGATCATCATGAGCGCATGGTATCCCTCCTAGCTCCGTCAAGGTGTTTTCGGGGTCATTATGGTTTTTTGGTTTTTAGGTGGTTTTTGGATTTATTAAAAGCCTTTTTAGGTTTTTATGGAATTTTAGGGGTTTAAGCTAATTTTTGTGGTTTTACGGTATTTTAGTTTATTTTATATTTTTAGGGTCTTTAAGGGGTTTTTAGGTTTTTTATTATCTATTTCGGGTTTTTAGGGTCTTTAGTGTCTTTTAGGGGTTTTTAGGGTCTTGGTTTCATTTAGGGGTTTTAGAGTTTTTAGTGTTTTAAATGTTTTTAGGGTTTTTGTGGTTTTTGGGATTGTATGGGTTATTATAAGGTTTAATGTTTTTAAGGGTTTTAGGGGTTTTAGGTATTTTAGGTTACTTTAGGGTTTTTAGTCTTCCTTAGGTGTTTTGAGGGTTTTTAGGGGCTTTCATGGTTTTCAGGGGTTTTTCTTGGGATTTAATGTATTTTATGGGTTTTAGTGTTTTTGAAGGGCTTATTTAGGTTTAATTATTTTAAGGGATTTGTATAAATTTTACGTTTACGGTCTTTCAGGGTTTTAATGTTTTCAAGGGTTTTAGAGGTTTTTACCATTTTAGGGACTTTTAATGTTTTCAGGTGTCTTAGATATTTTTAGGGTGTTTTAGATATTTTTAGGGTATTTAGTGTTGTTTATAGTTTTCTATGGTTTTTTATGGTATCTATTTGTTTTTTATTGTATATATGGATTTTTTGGAGTTTTTAGAATTTGTATGGGTTTTAGGGGTCTATAAGAGTTTAATTAGTTTTTATGGGTTTAAGGGGGATTTTTTTTGAGTTTTTTGGGTTTTCTATGGTTTTTTGGGTTTTTAGGGGTCTGACGGTTTATTTTTGAGGTATTTAGTGTTTTTTATATTTATTAATGATTTTATGGTTTTTATTGGTTTTTAGAGGGGTTTTTTGTGTTTTTTGGGTTTGGGGGTGGTGTTCGTGTTTTTATGGTTTTTAGAATCATTAGTGTTTAATTAGGGGTTTTAGGGACTTTAAGTGATTTTATTGCTTTTTAGTGTTTTTATAGTGATTTTAATTTCTTCAAGGGTTTTGGGGTTTTTACAGTCTTCATGGTTTTTTAGGATTTCTAGTTTATTTTAATTATTTCTAGGATCCTATATGGGGTTTAGGTTCGTTTTGGGATTTTTGGGGTTTTCAGAGTCTTTAGGGTATTTCATGGATTTTATAGTTTTAAGGGATTTTATGGATTGTACAGTTTTTAGGTGGTTTAAGGATTTTTTATGGTTTTAGTGTATTTAGTGCCTTTTAGGATCTTTAGGGGTTTTTGGATGTTTTAGGGATTTTAGTGTTTTTAGGCCATTTTAGTGATTTTAGGGTTTTAGGGGTTTTTATAGTTTTTAGGAATTTTTATGGGTTTTGGGATTTTGGGGGATTTTAGTGTTTTTAGGTATTTATGGTTTTTAGGGTTCTAGAGGGTTTTATCATTTTACTATTTTTAGGGATTTATAGGGTCTTTATGGTTTTTAAGTTTTTATTCAATGTTATTAGGGATTTAGGGTCTTTTATGGTTTTTAGGGCTTCTTAGAGTTTTGGTCTTATTTTGGATTTTATGGTTTTAAGGGTTTTAGTGAATTTTCAGGTGTTTAGGGTTTTAGGGTTTTTTTGGTCTTTTAGGGGTATTTTATGGGTTCTTGGGTGTTTTTAAGATTTTAGGGGGTTTTTGTTTTTATGGTTTTTTAGATTACCCAGCCATGCTTCAAGTATCACTGTGTGGGAGATGGGTTGAATCTATGATATCTCTTTCCTTTATGTTTTCTTACATTAGAAAAAACCTTCACCTCCTATTAAATATTTCATTCTTTATTGAAACAAATCAAACACATGACCACATGAACACAATAATTTACAAGGTTCACTACTCAACAAGAGTAGCTACTCCTTGGTATGGTTTGAAAATAATTCAATACCACACAATACACTAGAAACCAATCATTTTGTGTGGAATAAAATGAGTAAGACATTCCCTTACACTCGAGTATAAATATGTTCAATCCATTGATTCATTTTCTTCAAGTAGAAAAAAATAATGTAATAAAAATATTGTGATTCCCGATAATCTTTCACAAAAACATAATCTTTCAAAAAAAATCTTCACTTTATTACATAGAAGAAAGTAATAACTTCCAAGACATCGTAATGCTACTATGTTTTGATACCCCAGTACAATTCCCATGTCCTATATCTCAACACAAAAATAATAATCTACCATAATACCATTAAATAAATCCTAAACTTCTTCATCCTCAGTTAAAAAATTCCAGTCCAGTCTGGAAATTCAGAATACAATCTTATTCCTTCTTCTTCTTCTGTCTAGCTAAGTTATTCAAGAAAACACCATTCTAAAACCACGTCATACTTAAATTGTTGAGTTTATCTCTCCTCTTTCATGAATAATTCCCATTCCAAATAAACAATGTACTATCCTCATATTTATAGGCTCACAAGAATGGTAAGCAGGATCCTGAAAAGGTTTTCCCACTTTACGAAAATTCCATAATATTAAACCTTCCATTAATCCCAAATATTTTTTAGAGTCATTAAATTCCCCATTAAATATAGAAATTTCTTTGAATCATTAAATTTCCCTAAAATACATGTTATTATTTGGCTTCTTCAACCTTCCTTTAATTTCAAATATTTCTTTAACTTCAGCTCCCTTTAGTATTTATTACAAATCTTCAATCCAATCCAATTTTTCAGTTTGATTTTCCCATTATGATTCTCTATTATGATGGTCATCCTAATTTCTTAACCCGCTTGTATATCTATTACTAAAGACCACTTAACAAACTTCATCCCAATTATGATTTTGATTACTAAATTGAATTTCATTATTATGATGGAAGATCATGTTCAACAATAATTTCATTATTATTTTTCACTACAACAAATGTAATAAGGATATAAAATGTATTCATACTATAATTCTTAGAGCCGAATCTCATTATGATATCTTCATAATGATTATGAAAATCATCCTATCCTTCAATAAAATCTAAATCTGATGATGTAATACTAGAAAGAACTTACTTCAGTAAATTCCTTCTTCCACAATTTTTTTCTTATAAGAATGACTTCCGTAATGAATTTTATTAAATTGAAAATTATATTTAGCATCATCTAAATTATAATGTAAATTATTTTAACATACCATTTATCTAGAAACATACTTATTTTCTACCAAGATTGAATTGGATTTTTCTGAATATAATTGGCAACACATATTTTCTTCCAATAATATGCTCAATACAATTGTTATAACTTCTTCTCCCCCTTTATTTTATCAATCTTGAATAAAAAATTTTACAACATATTTATGATTTGTGGGAAATGAAAAATTAAAAATCATCATTATATTTTATATTGAATTCATGAAGAATATAGTTATATTTTCTTAATATGATTATAACCTCATTCCAGACTCATGGTGAGTCCAATAAACCTTTTCATTCAGAAAACATTTTTCCATTCTGATGAGTTTTCTTAACCATTGTGAGTCTAATTTTCTGAATACAATAGTCTGTATAATTTTCCCCAAAACCAAAGTGAGTTGACTTATCCTTATTTTATATTTCCATGATAGAAAATG
Source organism: Viscum album (assembly GCA_963277665.1). Classification (NCBI taxonomy): domain Eukaryota; kingdom Viridiplantae; phylum Streptophyta; class Magnoliopsida; order Santalales; family Viscaceae; genus Viscum; species Viscum album. The sequence continues at coordinate 604,014,613 of OY728142.1, forward strand.
AAAATAATTGAATACAAAAATCTTGCTTATGAGCTTGGTCCTAACAATATCCCCATTTGGAATTTTTTTTGTCAATCAAGATTCATAAGTCACTGAACATTGTATCCTCAATCTATAGATTACAAATCAATAAGTCTAAGCCTACATGAGCTAACTCATTATAGGAAACGAGAATCAATGAAGAAACATCACGTTTTCTAAAAGTAACGACTCATGAAAAACATCCACATCTTTCTGCCTCATATTTCATACGAAAATTTCTTCCACCACTTGTCTGTACTTAATCAACTTACCTCAAATAAAAAGGTTATGTTCCCTATAACCACTCCAAAAAACATTTTGAATATTTCACACACTTACATGCTAGATTCACAGTATACACAAAACTACCCCTTTATGAATTCATCTATAATGATATTTTTATGGAACAATTATCCCCCTAGACAACACTATCCCACGGTAATATGAGAGAGGGAAAAAACACATATCTCAACCTTGATGAGAAAGAGGTCAATTTCCAATAATCAACCTCAATTTATAAAAAGTCTTATTTGGTAAAGGTTTTTTGAATATATTTGAAACATTTTCTGATGTAGAAACATTCTCTAAATTCAATTTATTCTTCTCCGTATTGTCTTTGATGAAGTGGAACTTTATGTCAATATGTAATGGAATATAATTTTGTACCAGATTCTTTATAATGTTGGTTTCACTTTGACTATCACAACCAAAGATAAGGGGTAACTTTAATTTAACAATTACATATTCTAATTTCATTTTCATCCACATAAGTTGGGTAGAAGCTTCAGTGGATGCAACATAATAATCTTTTACCATTCCATGAGTTAATGAATCTTGTTTCTTTGTATTCCAAATAACACAAATTTTCCCCAGATTGAAAACTCTACTAGATGTGGATGTTTTATCATCATAATTTCCTTCCCAATCATCATAAGAAAACACAAACAAGTCAACACTTTCTGATCTATCATATAGGATTACAAATTTTTTATTCCTTTGATATATTTGAGAATAATTTTTCCAGTAATTAAATGTGATTATTTAGGATCACCCTGAAATCTTTCACATAAGATAACAACATATACAACATTGTTTCTTATGGAAGTCAGGTATAAAGAACTTACAATCAACTTCTAAAACTCATTTTGATCAGCTTCCATTTCTTCTCCATCATTAGAAAACACAGTTCCCACTGTAATCGGTGTGGAAACTAGTTTCGAAATTTCCATGCCAAACTTATTAAGAAGCTCCTCACCATAATTTCCTTGAAAAATAAAAAATTGTTTCTTCTTTTGTAAAATTTTTCACCCAAGAAAGAATTTCATTTCTCCCATTATGGATATATCAAACAAAATTTTCATCTATTCAAAAATTCTATAACAACATCATTCATCATTCCCAGCAAAGATAATGTCGTCAAAATAAACCATTATAATTAGGGAAGACTCCTAACTTTCCTTAATGTAAAGATGATATCAACTCTCCCTTTCATAAAATTCGGATTCTTCAAAAAAGTATTTGATTTGGAAGACCATGCTCTCAATTCTTATTTTATCCCATTTAAGGAATTATTTTTCTTACACAGATAACTTTATTCTTTACCAACAATAAGTCCATAAGTTTGTTCAATTTATACTTCCTCATCAAGATCCCCATTTAGAAATGTGGACTTTACATCCATTTTAAAAGTTGTGTAACTTAATTTTACAACATTAGAAAGAAATATTTGAATTTCCTATAACCTTTCCACCATAGAAAAACTCCCATAAAAATTAAGACCTTCAATTTTTGAGTAACCATTTGACAATAATCGTTCTTTATTACTCATCACTTCACCTTATTCATTCATATTGTTTTGGAAATTCCACTTTGTACCAATAACATTTCTTTCATATAGTATGGGTATGAGTTCCCATTTTTAAACCCATTCTGGATGCTCAAATGCTTTATTCACATATTTCAGCTTAACTCTTGAATATAATGAATTATGTTTTACAATTATTTAGGTTCTTATTTTTTTAACCTTATGATGATGATCACCAATAATGTTTCTATCCTCCACTAGCTTCCTTACACAGGGATGATTTATTTTAGTTCCATCCTCATAACTTGAAATATATTAATATGATTCTTCTTCTTATGTTGGATTACAACTATCAACATCCTTATCAGAATTGTTATAAAAAAATTCATTATCCTGCCCAAATTCATTTTCAGCATAAGTGTTTTTTTATTCCTAAAAATTTTCAACAACTTTCACATCAACAGAATAAAAATTTCTCCCTATTTCTTAATTAAAAGAAATATATCGTCTTCCTTCCATAGCATAACTAAAAAAATTCCATCTTCACCTCCTTTATCAAACTTTCCAAGGTTTCCACCTTTCTTCTAGATAATGCATGGATTCTGAAAAAATCTTAAATGTTTCAAACATTTATTTTTTCCATACAACATTTAATATGTAGTAATATATGAACTTGACATATTGAAACATCTGTTCTTTATATACACAGAAGTACTCATGGATTACCTCCATTAGTGATGAGAAATACCATGTTCATGTAACATAGTTCTCCCTTTTTATTCCAAACTTCTATTCTTTCTTTCAGCAACCCCATTGTGTTGAGGTGTGTATGGTTAACTAAACTGATGTTGAATTCTATTATTCTAAAGATAATTTTTAAAATATTCATTCCTATACCCACCACTATTTTTTTTCTCAACATATTCAGCAAATACTCACATTCCTTATCAGCATTCCTCCTAAAACTTTTAAACATTTTTAGAGGATCTGACTTATGTATCATATACATAAAAAAAGTAATTAGAGTAAAGTCATAAATGAATTTAATTAAGTTCTTTTCTACATTATGTTATTATTTTATCATTGGCCCATAGATATCACAATGGACAAGTTCTAGGGTTTTTTTTGAACAAATCTCAACTTTCTTTATGCACTAAGTTTGTAATTTTTCATTTATAAAAAATAGTGAAACATCAATCTATTCTTCATGAAATAGCATGAATGTCATGTAATCTATATCTCTTTGATAAATTAATCATGTTTCTTTGACACATTTTTTCATGCCTTTTATGCCACAACTGTTTTTCTTCAACCGTACCCAACTAACAAGATTTCTATATTTCACCAACTTGAAACAAGTTTCCTTTTCTATGTTGACCTCTTATAAATATCATTCCATACTCCTCACTATTCACAAAAAACCATATTTTTAAAGATAAATTTGTTACCCTCATCAAAAAGTTACGAAACACTCAAAATGTTGTGTTTCAACCCATCCACATATAATGATTTCTTGGATTTCATCATTTAATTCCCAATGATGGATTATAAAAAAATCATGATTCTCAGAGATTCATAATTTCTAAATGTCACCATTACTTCCTTGAGGTATTTAAAATTCTTAAAAAAACGTTTAATCTCATTTCATATGAGAATAAAATCCACTAATATGTATCAATGATCATACTTCTTTTATAGCTTTCAATATGCTTTCAATAATAAGATTTTTTCCTTATACATTTTTGTCTTCACTTATGGCTTTTGATAATTGTTATATAACTTCTATTTCTACCAATAAAAAAGAAAAAAACCCTCAAAAATATATATATGTTGTTCACATCATTAATAATTGGAACCTATTATCAAGTTTTACACCAACCTTCTTAGGTTTCTTCCAAACATCCTTCTCATACTGCTTTTTTTTGAGAGGATTGACCCCCCCCCCCCCCCCCCTCAGTCCTTGACCTATATAACCTGTGTAATAGTAGTAATGTTTTTCATTAAACCAACAAATATTTTTTGTATGTATGAATCCACCAGAATACCATAAGTTTTCCTAGAAAGAGTATTTACCACTTAAACATTTATATTGTCTAGTATTGTGTGTATGTTTCTAAGAAACCTTCTTAACAGAATTTTTTTGACCATTAAAAATTATATTTTCAATCAGAATATTCTTTTCAATATTGATTTTATTTTTAACCTTATTATAACAAGAAGTGATATAAAATTTTTATAACTCATAATGTTTAGATATTTCAGACTCTGAGTTTTTAGAAACATCTAAATTTCCCACTTTATTAATCTTGGCCACATTATACCTTTACAAATTTTTCTTCTCAAAAAAATTATAGATTTATTGTCAACCATTTATGTTAAATTTTTATATCCTTATTAGGGTCCTCCTTATAGTAATATTCAAAAACTTAAAAGATATAGTTTTTAAAACTTATATCAATCTGTTCATATTTAGAAGATTTTTATTGGAAAAGTTAAAAGTCTTATTCTTTTAGCACTAGCTATACTTATATATGTTCATTGAAATTATTTTATTTCTCAAATGATTTCATAAAATCATCAAACAATTTCAGTATAATAACATTATCATCAAGAAAACATTCTTGATTATTTATTGAGGAACTTTCATTTATGAAATTTTTTTTCCTTCTCAAGACATCTATTCTTTCATAGACATTATTTCAACACTTATTTCAAATGAAATTTATGTTGAGTTTCTTCTTCTCTAGAACTATCACTTATAAAATATTAATTATTTAATCTTGCATTAAAATTATTCTCTGAAACTTTCTCAGAAAAATATTTTTTGGATTCAACTTAACTATCTTCTTCTTCTTTTTATTTCGATAAAAATACCCTTCTTTTATAGTTGAAGAAAATTTTATCTTTCCCTATGGAATAATATTTAACCTTATCTCCCTATTTCTTCCTTAACCATATTGTCCCTATTTCTTCTTCATCACTATCCTCTTTATTCTTTCTTTGAGGAAAATTAGCCGCAAAGTTCCCAAAAAATCCACATTAAACAGACATAAAGTTATGTTTCAATTTATATTTACCTATACCTCTTCTTAAATTTTTAGAAAAAAGGTTAAAATTTCATCATTATTTTTTCATACCTAATTTTACTAGTTAGATCTATCTACATGATATTTCTCATGAAATTTCATAGACTTTTCTTTTTTGGTGACTTTGAAATGCATTTCTCTATCAGCCTTTTCTTTTCTCATCAAAACTTTATCCATTATCATTTAATATTTAATGAAATTTATATGTGAATAATATAGAGGTAATTATTATGAATCTATATCTTCCAATGTAGAAACTTTGTCATCAAAATTATTTGGAAGTATTCTCAAAAAAATTTCAATACCTATAGAATATTATAACTTTTCACCAAGAAACATAATAGTGCTAACAATTTCATTATCCCTGGTAAATAAGTAACCAATATATTTTTATTAACAAGTCTTGAGATATTCATAATTCAATCTATATATTTTAAACTTTAGATTATCTAATTTTTCATTTACTACTTAATTTTTTTTCAACTTATCTCTGATACCTTTGGAAGTGGAAATAAGATTCAATCTTAAAAAATATCCTTTAGAAAGTGATCAGAGTAAATAATTCTTAGATCTTACATCATTTTCATGGATCTTATTATATATAGGTGTAAGAGGTTTATTATCATCAATTGGATAAATCCATATGTTTTTGTTTCAAGAACATCATACCCGAGATACATGAGTTAAGGAGTAATTTTATCTTTCCAGATATGATTGTTGTTTCTATCAAAAATTGGAATTTTCTACAGTTCTCATAATTCAAATTATCCATCACAAATTCTTTTCAAAACTAAATAATAAATAAAAGGAACCTTCACCTATGGTACCAATTGATATTACCCATCAAGGATTCAAGTATCACTATGATGGGTAGGGGTGAATCAGTGATGTCTTTTTCATTTTAGTTTCCTTACTTTAGAAATAACAATCAAATTCTATTAAATATTTTTTCTCTACTGAAGTTAAATCAAACACACAACCACAAGAAAATAGGAATTTATAAATTTCACTACTCAACAAGAGTATCTAGTACATGGTATGGTTTGGATATAATTCAATAGCACAAAATCCACTAGGAAAAATACATTTACATGAAATACAATAAGTACAATATTCTTATACAATCATTTATCATTATGTTTAATCCAAAATTCCATGTGCTTAAAGTAAAATGAAATTATGTAATATAATTTTTGTGATTCCTGGTCAACATTTACAAAAACATAAAATTTCAGAACAATTATTCACTTTCTTACCCAAGATTACGTAAGAAATTCATGGACTTTGTAATGATACTCAATAAAATTCCCCATTCTGTTTCCAAATTCCCATTTATCAATACAAAAATAATACTATATCAAAATTCTGCTGAAACAATCCTAGACTTCTTTTTTCCTCAGTCTGAAAATCCCTGTCTGATTTCCCAGTCCAGTCCAAAATTCTAAATATGATCTTCTTCATTCTTCTTATTATTTTTTGGATAACTTATTCATGAGATAAAAAATCCAAAAACCACTTATTGATTAAATTATAGATCTTTTATATTCTCTTTTTCAAATAATTCATGTTCCAAAAAACATGAAGTACTCTCCCCATATTTATATGCTCATAAAATTGGCTTAATCAGGATCCTAAAAAGGATTTCTCACATTAAAAAAAATCTTAAATATTCAAACATCCTTCAAAATCATATCTTTATTTGACACATTCTATTCCCCTTGTAATCTGAATATTTCATTTAATTATTCAATTCCCCTTGAAATCTAGATCTTTCTTTGACTTCTTTCAACCTTCCTTGAATTTTATATTTTTTTTTTTACTTTAGATCCCTTGAATATTTCTAACAAATATTTAATCATATTCTTATTTTTCATTCCTATTTTCCCATTACAATTCTCTATTATGATGTTCATTCTGATTTCATGACCCACATGTAAATTTGGAACTGTAGACTTCTTAACAAACTTCATCCTAATTTTGATACTGATTCCTGAATACGATTTATTCATTATGATGGAAACATATGTTCAACAATAGTTTCTTCGTTACATTTATCTTCACCAAATGTAAGAAGGAAAACATAATTCTTCTTATTACGATTCTTGTAACCAACAATCATTATAATTTCATCATAATAATTATAAAAATATTCCTAGCCATCAAACAAATCTAAATCCGAGGATCTGAGACTGAATGTTTTTTACGGCAGTAAATTCCTTATTCCACAAAATTTTTCTTATAAGCATGAATTCATTCATGAATTTTATTATGTTGAAGATCAACCTTAACATTTTTTGAATTAAAATTTATTGAATTGTAACTTCCTATTTATCTAAAAAAATATTTCTTTTCATAAAATCATGAATAAGATTGGCCAGAATACGATTGGTAACACCTCTTTTCTTCCAATAAGACACTCAATATGATTTTCAGCACATCTTGTTCACCTTTCCTTTATCAATGTATCATTATAAGTTTTACAAAATACTTATGATCTTTGGGAAATAAAAAACATAAAATAATCAACAGATTTTATATTGGATCCATACAGAATCTGATTCTCCTTCCATAATACGATTAGAACCTTATTCCATACCCAAGTTGATTCCGATGAACATTTTATTTTACAAAACATTTTTCCATTCAAATGGACTTTCTTAAGCATTATGAGACCTATTTTATAAATATGATGATCATTCCTATTTTCACCAAAAACAAAGTGAGGTTATTTCTCTATCTTTTACATATCCTTAACAATAAAAGACAATAATTGAATGCGATAATATTCCATATTATCTTAGTCTTAATGGTTTCAAGTGTGTATTAAGTGTTTTCTTAAGTTTATAAGATTTTTAGTGGTTTTCAAGGCTTTTTTATGGTTTTAATGTTTTTTACGTTTTATAGTTTATTAGGGGTTTTTAGGGTTTTTAGGGTTATTTTAGGGTTTTTAGTGGTTTTAGGATATTTAGGATTTTTTATGGTTTTTAGATATTTTAGGGGATTTTAGCTTTCATTTGGGGTTTTTTGTGTTATATAAGGGTTTTAGGGTTTTGTAGGGTTTGAAAAAAATTTAGGGTTTTAGTGTTTTTTTAGATTTTTTGGGGTTTGAGGGTTATGTTATAGGGTTTTAGGATTTTTAGGTTGTTCATAGTGTTTTGAAAAATTTTAGGGGTTTTAGGTTTTTTTATAGTTTTTAGAGTTTTTTTTGTGTTTTAAAGTTTTTATGGATTTTAGGGGTCCCAAGGCTTTTTGGGTGTTTTTTGGATTTTTTAGGGTTTTAGGGGGTTTTAGTGTTGTTTTAGGGTTTATGGTTTAGGGCATATAGTATATAGTTTAGTGTGTAGGGTATAGGGTTTTGGCAATAAGGTTTAGGTTTTAGGGTGTAGGTTATGTGGTTTCTGGATTTGGGTTTAGGGTTTAGGTTTTATGGTATAATTTCAAGTGTGTAGGGTTTATGGCATAAGGTGGGTGTTGGTTTTAGGTTGTAGGGTGCATGGTGTAGGGTTTTTGGTTAAGAGTTTAGGGTTTATGGGGAAATGTATAGAGATTAAGTTGTATTGTTTAGGGCTTTGGGTGTAGTGTATATGGTTTATGGTGTAGGGTTAAGGGTTTATCAATTAGGGTATAGGGTTTAGGGTATAGGGTTCATGGTTTAAGTGGTAGGGTGCAGGGTTTAAGGGTTTAGGTTGTAGGGATTATGGCTGAGTTTATAATTATGGTGAAGGTTATAGGGTTTAGGGTTTAGGGTTTAGGATTTATATTGTAGGGTGCAGAGTTTACTATTTATGGGGTAGATTATAGGGTTTAGGGCAAGGGTTTTGGTTTTAGTGTGTAAGGTTTATGGTTTACGGTGTAGGGTTTAGTGTTTTGGTTGTAGGGTTTAGGGTTTAGGGTAAATGGTTTAGGGGTAGCATATAGGGTTTATAGTGTACAATATATGGCATAGGGTGTAGGTTATAGGGTATGTGGTGTGAGGTATAGTGTTTTGGGTGTTGGGTTTTAGGGTTTGGGGTTAGGGTGTCGGGTTTAGGGTTTAATGTCTACGGTTTTGGTTATAAGGTTTATAGTGTAGGGTATAGTGTGTAAGGTGTACGGTTTAGGGTTTAGATTTTATTGTATAGGGTTTATGGTTTACTCTATAGGGTTTAAGGTATATAGTATAGGTATTAGGGTGAAGGGTTTAGGGTTTATGGTGATGTGTGTAGGGTTAGGGGATAAGTTGTATGGTTTTGTGCATAGCTTAAAAGGTTAGGGTGAGGGGTTTATGTTTTAGGGTGTAGGGTATAGGGTTTAGTGTGTAAGATTTAGGAATCAAGGTGTAAGGTATCATGTATCAGGTGTAGGGTATAGGGTTTATGGTATAGGTATTAGGGTTTATGATGTAGAGTATAGGGTTTAGGGTATATTTTTTTAGGGTATATGGGGTAGGTTATAGTGTTTAGGGTGTAAGGTTTAAGGTTTTGGGTGTAGGGTTTCATATTTTAGATGTAGGGCTTATGGTTTGTGGTGTGTATTGATTTGTTTAGGGTTTAAGTTGTAGTTTATAGTGTTTAGGGTGTAGGGTATAGGATTTAGGGTGTAGGGTATAAGGTTTAGGTTTTTATTTTTTTAGTGATTTTTACTTTTATAATTGTTTTATGGATTTTACGAGGTTTTGGGGTTTTTCATATTTGTTTAAGGGTTTTAGGGGTTTTTTGGTTTTTAGGCCATTAGGGCCCTTATGGGTTTTTTGGGGGATTGTGTTTTAGGGTTTTTAGGTTTTATTATGGGTTTATATATATTTCATTATGTTTTTTAGATTTATATTGTTTTTAGGTGTTTTTTGGGTTTTATCATTTCTTAGAGTGTTAGGAGTTCTATTTGGATATTTAGGTTCTTGGGGTTTTTAGGGTTTTTAGGGGTTTAAGGGTCTTCTTAGGATTTTTTTGGGTTTTTAGGGCTTTCCTAGTTTTTTTTGGTATTTCCATTGTTTTTATGGTTTTTTTGGTTTTTTTGTTTTTTGTTTTTTTATTGTTTTTAGGGTGTTTAGGGTTACTCAGAGGTTTTGAAGGTTTTTCAGGTTTTTTGGGTTTGGGGAATTCATATTTTAAGTATTTTTAGGAGTTTAATAGTTTTAGAGTTGTTTTAGGGTTTTTAGTGTTTTTATATTTTTTAGGGGGTTTATGGGTTATTAGGTTTTTAGTGGTTTTTCAGGTTTTTGGGTTTTTTGGGTTTTAGTGTGTGTAAGGGGTTCTGAGGTCCTTTTATGGTTTTTATATGGTATTTGAGTGTATTTGTGGTTTAAAGGGTTTTTATTGGTTTTGGGTTTTTAGGGGATTTGGTTTTATTTATTTTTTAGGTGTTTTTACGTGTTTTTATGATATTTAGTGATTTTTAGAAGTTTTTTTGGGGCTTTCGGGTTTTTATGGGTTTTAGGGATTTTAACGGTTTTTTGGGGGGTTTTGGATTTTTTTGGGTATAGGTTTTTTACAGTTTATGGATTTTGGGATTTTTTGTGGCTTCCTCATGTTATTATGGAGTTTTATGGGGTTTCAATGTTTTTAGATATTTCTAGGGGTTTTAGGGAGTTTTTGTTTTATTAATTGGTATTACGGGGTTTCAATTTTTTAGGGTTCTAAAGGTTTTTATCAGTTTTTCTGATTTTTTTGGGATTTTTTTGGGATTTTTTTGGGTTTTTAGGCATTTCATGGGTTTTAGAGTTGTAGGGTTTTAGGGTTTTAGGGTTTTTAGGGTGTTTAAGGGTTTTATGGGGGTTTATGGGTTTTATATCATTTTAATGTTTTAGAGTTTTATGGTATTTAAGAGGTTTTGGGTTATTTTAGTGCCTTTGGGGTTTGGGGGGAGGGTTAAAGGGGGTTTTGTTGGTTTTAATGTCTTGTTGAGTTTTAATGGGTTTTTTGGATTTTAAGGGGGGGTTTTTTCGTTTTTGGGTCTTTTTTTGGGTTTTAGGGTCCTTTGGGGCCTTTCTAGTTTTTATGGGGGTTACAGTTTTAAGTGGGGTATTGAGATTTTTTGCGGGTTTTAACGTTTTTTGGTATTTTTTGGGTTTTTAGGGATTTTTAGGGATTTTAGGGTTTTATGGGTTTTTTATGGTTTAACTATTTTTTTGATTTTTAGAGATTTATAAATTTTTTTCAGAGTTTTTATGGTTTTATAGTGTTTTGGAACGATTAAAATATTTTAGGGGTTCTTAAGGACCTTTTATGTTTTTTATAGTATTTAGGGTCTTTTAGGGGTTTCTAGGGTTTTAGGATATTTTATAGTTTTGAGGGTTTTAGTGTATTTTTAGGGGGTTTATGGGGTTTCTTAGGCTATTTAGGTCCTTTAGGGGTTTTTCGTTCTTTTAGGGGGTTTTAGAGATTTCAGGGTCCTTCATGGTTTTTATGGGTTTTAGATACCTTTAGGGTTTTAGGGTGCTTCTGGGCTTTTAGGAGTTTTATGTTTTTAAGGTCATTCATGGCCTTTTATGGTTCTTTAGGGTTTTTAGGGTTTTTGTTTCCCTTTAGGAATTTTAAGTGTTTTACGGTTTTTAGTGTTTTAGGGTATTTTAGGAGTTTTATGGTGGTTTATAGTCTTTTATGTTTTTATGGTATTTTATGTTCTTTTAGTATTTTTATGGCTTTTAGTGTATTTTTGTTGTTTTAGGGTATTTTAGGTGGTTTAGTTACTTTTAGGGTTTTTAGGATTTTATGTATTTTAATTACCTTTTGGGTTTTAGGGTTTTTAGGGACTTTTATGGGTTTTTTTATTTTTAAATTTTTAGGGTTTTTAGGTATTTTAGAAGGGTGTAGGGGTTTTAAGGTTTTTAGGTGTTTTAGGGCCCTTTATGGTTTTTAGGGGTTTTAGAGGTTTTAGGTTTTTTAGGGTTTCTATGGTTTTTAGGATTTTTATGATTTTTTAGGGTTTTTAGGATTTTAAGGGTATTAGGGGTTTTATGGGGTTTATAGTTTTTAGTGTTTGATTGGGTTTTCATGGGGGTTTAAGGGTGTTTAGGGTATTTTAGTTTTTTTGGGTTTTTTTGTGTTTTTAGGGTTATCAGAGGTTTCATTTTTTTTTGGGTTTTTTGGGTAGTTACAGTTTTTAGGGTTTATGGTTTTTAAGGTTTTAGGGAATTTTTGGGTTTTAGGGGTCTTTATGGGGTGTTGGGTTTTAGGGGGTTTTTAGTGTTTTCCAGGTTTTTAGGGATTTGTATGGATTTTATGGTTTTTAGAAGTTTCTAGGGTTTTAGGGGTTTTTATGGTTTCTTAGGGTGATTTTGATTTTGTTGGGTTTTTAGTGGTTTTATATTATTTTAGGTTTCTATGGTTTTTAGTATTTTTTACTGATTTAGGGGTTTTTAGGTTTAAAGGTATTTTTAGGGTGTTTTTAGGGTTTTCAGGGTTCTTTATGTTATTTATATTTTTTTTTGGTTTTAGGGTTTTTATGGCCTTTTAGGGTTTTTAGGGATTTTAGTCAATTTTTGTTTTTAGGTTCATTTTGTGATTTTAGGGTTTTTAGGGTTTGGGGGGTATGGGGTTATTAAGGATTTTTATTAGGTTTTAAATAGTTTTAAAATATTTATTTGTGTTTAGGGGGTAGACTTTTTAGGTATTTTATAGTATTTTCGGTATTTTAAGGATTTTAAGGGTTTTAGGGTTATTATGGATTTTATGGTTTTTTTGAATTTTTTGTGTGTTTTGTGGTTTTTGATTTTTGGGGTTTTTAGAGATTTTAGGGATTTTAGGGATTTTAGGGATTTTAGGTTTTATGGTTTTTTAGGATTTTATGCATTTTTATGGGTTTGAGGGTGTTTCAAGGGTCTTGGGGGTTCTAGGGATTTCTTAGTGGTTTTAGGATGTTTTAGGGGTTTTAATTGTTTTCATGGATTCTTATGGTTTTTTGTATTTTTTTGGATTATAAATGGATTTTTTGAGTTTTCAGAGATTTTAGGGATTTTATGGGGGGTTTAGGGTTTTAATGGTTTCTAGTGGTTTTAGTGGTTTTAGTACATTTAGGGCTTTAAATAGTGTTATGGTGTTTTTAGGTTTTTGGTTTGTTTGGGGTTTAGGGTGTTTAATGTTTTTTCGGTATTATTGGGGTTTTATTGAGGTTTTAATGTCATGTATGGGTCTTATGGTTTTTGTGTTTTTAAGGTTATAAGGGTTTTTAGGGGGTTTGTGGGTTTTCTATGTTTTTGTGGTTTTTTGGGTTTTTTTATTGTTGTTAGACTCTTGGAAATTTTTAGGGGTTTTAATAGTTTTTAGGGTTTGTAATGGTTATAGGGGTTCATAGGATTTTTAGGATTTTTAGGGGTTTTAGGTGTTTTAGAGTTTTTAGTGGGTTTTAGGGTTTTTAGGTGTTTTTAGTGTTTACAGTGGTTTTATTGGTTTTAAAGGTTTCTCAAAGATTTTAGGGCTTATTATGATTTTTAGGGGTTTTAGGATTTTTTTAATGGGTATTTAGGTTTTTAGGGGTTTAGGGTTTTTTTTGAAGTAATAGGGTTTTAGGGTTCTAAGGGGTTTTAGGGGTTTTAGTTTTTATTATGGGGTTTTATATATTTTAAGAGATTTAAGTGGTTTGATATGTTGTTTTAGTTTTTAGTGGTTCTTATGGTGTTTGAAGGTATTTTGGGGTTTTTGGGTTTTTAAAGTTTTAAGGTGTTTTAGGGTTTTTATGGTTATCAGTGTTTTTAATGGCTTTTAGGGCCATTTATATGTATTTTTTTGGTGTTTTAGGGACATTTAAAAGTTTTTCGGGGTTTTTCATGTTTTTTTTGAATTTGTAGTGTTTTTTGAGTTTTGAATGGATGTTTTATATTATTAGGGTTTTATGGGGTTTTTGGGTTTTTGGGGTCTTTTAGGGGTTTTATGACCACATATGGGGTCTTTAGGGGGTTTTGAATATTTTTAGTTTTTTGGGGTTTTAGGCACCATTTCGCTTTTCTTCGGTTCTTTTTATGGTTTTAGGGTTCATAGAAACATTTTAGGGTTTTAGGGTGTTTTGGTATTTTAGTGTTTTCAATATTTTTATGGGATTGAGTGTCTTTAGGGTTTTTCAGGTTTTTAGGATATTTTTATACTTTTTAGTGATCTTTAGAGGTTTTTAGGATTTTTCGGGGGATTAGGTTTATTAGTGGTTTTTTATATTTTTAGGTGTTTTTATGATTTTTTGGGTATTTCAGTTTTTTGGGTATTTTATTTTTTTAAGGTTTTAGGAATATCTTTGGATTTTAGGGAATTTTAGGGGTTTTAGGGTATCTTATGGTTTTTATGGTCTTTAGGTTCTCTATGGATTTTAGTTTCTTTTACAGTTTTTATGATTATTTTAAGGTTTTTCTGGGATTAAGGGTTTTTAGGTTTTTTCGGGGTTTAGGTTTTTTTCAGTATTTATGGGTTTTTGATGTTTTTGCTTGTTTTTAGAGTTTTTTTTTAGTTTTTGGTGTTTTTAGGGTTTTTGGGTTTTTATTTACATTTTGGGGGTTTAGAGGGCTTCATGGTTTTTAGGGCATTTTAGGGTTTTTTAGTGTATTTGGGGGTTTTTGCTTTAATTGGGTTTTAAGTATTTTAGGGGTTTTAGGGTTCTGTTGTGTTTTTTTTGGGTTTTATGGTTTTTTAGGTTTTTAGGTTTTTATGGGTTTTAGGGTGTTTTTTGATTTTTATATTATTTTATAAGGTCTATTTATGGAATTATTGGGGGGTTCGAGGGACTTTTAGTCATTTTTTGGAATTTTTGGGATTTTTGGGGATTTTATGGTATTTTGGGTTTTTTATGATTTCTAGGGGTTTTATAGTTTATTCACGGTTTTTATTGTTCTTAAGACTTATTTGGGTTTTTATATATTTTAATGTATTTAGGGTTGTTAGGTGTTTTTAGGTTTTTAGTTTTTCAAGATTTTTTTTAGGATTTTAAGAGTTTTTTTGGGATTTTAATGTTTTTGGGGTTTTAGGTTTTTTAGGGTCTTTTGATTTTTAGGGGTTTTTGTGTTGTTTTAGAAATTTTTAATAATTTTTGGGGTTTTAGGTTATTTTAGTGATTTTAGGGGTTTTAGGTTATCTTAGGGTATTTTATCATTTTTTTATTTTTAGTGTCTTTTAGGGGTTTTTAGGTTCTTTTAGTTTTTAGGGTCTTTAGTGTTGATGGTATAAGTTTTAGTGTTTAGGGTATAAGGTATAGTGTTTAATATTTATGGGTTTGGGTTTAGGGTATAGGGTTTAAGGTTTAGGGTGTAGGGCATGTGTTTTAGGGTGTATGGTTTAGTGTTTATGTTGTAGGATATAGTGTTTATGATGTAGGTTTTTGGGTTCAATGTGTAAGGTATATGGTTTTAGGTATGTAGTTTAGGGTGTGGGGTGTAAGATATATAGTTTAGATTTTAGGGTTTAGGGTGTTTTGTATGGGGTTTATGATTTTTAGGATTTTATTGGTTTTAGGGTTTTTAGTTTAATTCTTTTAGTGTATTTTTAGGTTTTTTAGAATTTTTTTGGGTTTATAGGACTTTTTTGGATCTTAAGGGGTTTTATGTGGGGTTATGGTGTTTATTGTTTTTAATAGTTTTTAGTGTTTTTTGGGTTTGTTAGGGTTTTCTATGGTTTTTAGAATTTATAGGGGATTTTGGAGTTTTAGAGTTTTTTAGGAATTTTAGGGTCTTTAGTGTCTTTTAGGGTCTTTCTGTGGTTTTTGGGTTATTTTAGTATTTTTGGGTTCATTTAAAATTTTTGTTGTTTTTAAGGTTTCTAGGGTTTTTTACGGTTTTTAGGATGTTTACGGTTTTAGGGTGTTTTCGGGGTTTTGTGAGTTTTTAGGGATTTTTAGTGTTTTTGTGGTCGTTTATAGATTTTAATGGGTTTTGGGTTTTATAGGTTTTTATAGTTTTATATGTAATTTTAATGGTGTTTTATGAACTTTTTAGGTGTTTTATAGGGTTTTGTGGTTTTATGGGGTTTTAAGGATTTTAGGTTTTTTTGGTTTTATAGGGGTTTATAGGGTGTTTATGCTATTTTTCAGGTTTTTTTGTTTTGGGGGGTTTTAGGGTCTTTTTAGTGAATTAATATTTTTTATTGTTTTATGGATTTTTGGGTTTTAAGGTATTTTTGGGTTTTTAAGGGTTTTAGTGTTTTTAGTGTTTTTAGGGTTTTTAGGGGTTTTAGGGGTTTTTAGTGTTTTCATGATTACTTAGGGGTTTTATGTTTTTTTGTTTTTTGAGTTTTTTGTATTTTTATGGATTTTTATGGCTGTAGGCTTCTATGGTATTCAATGTTTTTAGTGATTTTAGGTATTTTTAGAAATTTTTTGGGAATTTTTTGGGTTTTTAAGGTTTTTGGGTTTTAAGTGTTGTTTAGGGTTTTTAGGGCTTTTTAGTGTGTTTTGGGGATTTTAGGTTCTTTTAAGGCATTTTAGTCTTTTAGGGTATTTGGGGATTTTTATTTTTTTACGGATTTATATTATTATAATTTTTTACAATTTGTAAGGTTTTTAATATGATTTAATGGGGTTTAGGATATTTTTTATAATTTTTTGGATTTTTATGGTCTTTTCACGGTTTTATAGTTTGTAAGGTTTTAGGGTATTTAGGTTTTTATGGTTTTGAGGTAATTTTTAGGATGTTTTAGTTTCTTCTATGTTTTTAATAGTTTTAAGGTTTTTAGGGTTTTTAGGGTTTTTATGGGTATTTATTTTTTTAGGTTATCTAAAGTATTTAGGTGTTTTAGGGTTTTTTGGAATTTTAGGGGTTTTCTGGGGTTTTTATGGTTTTTAGGGGTTTTTTGTTTTTTTAATTTTTTAGGGGGTTCCACATTTTTAGGGTTTTTTTGGGTTTTAGGTATTTTAGGTGTTTTGGGGTTCTTTTAGGGTGTTTAGTGTTATTTTTTGGGTTTAGGGTTATTTTTCGTATTTGAGTGGTTTTAAGGTTTTTTACGGTATTTTAGGGTTGTTTAGGGTCTTGTTGGATTTTTATGGTTTTTGGGGAATTTTAAGGTATTTTTGGGTTTCAAAGAGTCTATGTTTGTGTTTTTTATGTTTTTATGTATTTTTAAGTGTTTAGCATTTTATGATTTTCTTACTGTTTTAAGAGTTTTCTTTGGGTTTTTAGTTTTTTCGGGTTTTGGTTCTTGTACGGTTTTTGAGGGTTTTAGTGTTTTTATAGAATTTTTAGGTGTTTTTGGGATGTTTTTGGTTTAAAAGGTTTAAGGTTTAGGGTGTAGGGTATATGTTTTAGGGTATTGGGATTTGGGTTTGGGAATTATGGTATAGGGTATAGGGTTTTTGGGTTTGTGGTTTAGTGTTTAGGGTGTTAGGGATGGGGTTCAAGTAGTGTGGTTTAGGGTTTAGGGTTTAGAGTGTAGGGTATAGGGTTTAGGGTGTATGGTTTAGGTGTAGGGTATAGGGTTTAGGGTGTACAGTTTTGGATTTTGGCTATAGGGTATTGGGTTTAGGGTGTAGGGTTTAGAGTTTAGGGTGTGTGGTTTAGGTTTTAGGGTGTAGGGTTTAGTGTATATGGTTTTGTTTTTTATGGTGTTGGGTATAGAGTTTTGGGCGTATTGTTTTGGGTGTCGGGTTTAGGGTTTAGGTTGTGGGGCATAGGGTTTAGGGAGTAGGGTATATGGTTTGGGGTAACAATTTTATGGATTATGGTTTATGTTGTTGGATATAGGGTGAATTGTTTAATGTTTAAGCTTTAGGGTTTATGGTATAGGGTCTAAGGTGTACGCTTTAGTGTTTGTGGTGTAGGATATGGGGTTTTTGGTTGTAGGGTTTAAGGTGTAGGGTGTTGGATATTTGTCTTAGGGTGTAGAGTATTAGGTTTAGGGTGTAGGGTTAAGGGTTTAGGGTGTTAGGTATACTGTTTATGGTATAGGGTTTAGGGTGTGGGTGTGGGTATAGGGTTTAGGGTGTAGGGTTAGGGTTATTGGGTTTAGGGTATTTGGAATACGGTTTAGGGTGTAAGATATAGGGTTTATGGTTTTGGATATAGGGTTTAGGGTGTATGGTTTGGTGTTTAATGTGTATGGTATAGGGTTTAGGGTATAAGGTTTAGAGTGTGGATTTTAGGGTTTATATTACAGATTATAAGGTTCAGGGTTTAGGGTATAAGGTTTAGGTGTTGGGTATAAGGTGTAGGGTATAGGGATTAGGGTGTACAGTAGATTGTTTGGGTGTATGGTATAGTATTTAGGGTTTATGGTATAGAGTTTAGTGTGTATGTTTTAGGTCTTATGGTATAGTCTATAGGGTTTAGCATGTAGGGTTTAGGGTTTAGGGTATAAAATTTAGAGTGTAATGTTTATCACTTAAAAATAATGTATTGTAGAACTGTTTTTTACATTAGAGATGTTTTAAAATGTCGTTAATGAATTTACCGGTGTTTTTTAAAAATTTATCTAAATGAGGTGTCTCTATTTATCATGAATTGATGCGAAAATTAAATATGTACAGAATTTAATTGGTGTTCTTTACACTCTTTCCTTCTACAATAGAATGACAAAAGCGTGCTCCCTAATGAGCCCCTCAATGACATCAAGTGCTCCCCCCACTCCTCCGCTCTCTTGTCGACTGGCAAGACCACAGTCCCCACTACACCCCTCTCCATCCAATAGGCGACCCCACACACTCCTGCTACTCCAGCTGATTGGTGACACTAGGCACTGCATGCAACCACTTCCTGCCTCTTCTACAATGACCCGGTGTGCTCCCCAAGACCACTGACAAGTGACCCAACCTCTCCCATGCCGCTGGCCCACAACTCAAACCTCACTCACCTCACACGCCTACTCACATTCCCTATTTTCTTAATTACTATTACCCAATCCCACATCAATTTCCATATGGGACTGCCATAATATATATATATATAAACAAATATTTTATATATATAATATTATCAACATATATATATATATATATAATATGATAAGTATATATATAATATATTATTGTTAATTTATAAAATATAAAATATATACAATACAAACAATATACAATATATGCAAAATATATACAAACAATATTATTGTATACAATATACAATATATACAATAATATATTTAACATATATAATTTAAAATATATTATTTTTAACATATAAATATAAAATATATATAAACAATATATCTATATACTATATATAATATATAAACATAAATATTATTAATTTATACAATATATACATATATATATATTATTAATATAAAATATACAATATACATAATATAGATAATATAAAATACATAAATACAATATATACAATATAGACACACAATATATATAATATATTTTGTTTACATTATAAGATAAAGGGTATAGGGTACAGGGTATAATTGGTAGGGTTTATGGTGTAGGGTAAAGGGTTTAGGGTGTAGAGTTTTGGGTTTAGTGTATATGGTTTAGTGTTTAGGGTGTGGTGTTGAATGTTTAGGGCATACAGTTTAGGGTGTAGGGTTTAGGGTTTACTATGTAGAGTTTAGGATTTTGAATTTAAGGTATAGGATATGGGGTTTAGTGTGTATGGTATAGGGTTTAGGGTGAAGGTTATAGGGTTTGGGGTGTAGGTTATAGGGTTTAGGGTATGAGGTTTAGTGTTTATGTTATACAGTTTATAGTTTAGGGTGTAGTGTTTAAGGTTTAGGGTGTAGGGTATATTAATTTGAATGTATTGTTTATGGTTTAGGGTGTAGGGTATACGGTTTATTATCTAGGTAATGATTTTAGGGTTTTAGGGTGCTTCTGGCCTTTTAGGAGTTTTATGTTTCTTAAGGTCATTCATGGCCTTTTATGGTTCTTTAGGGTTTTTGGGTTATTGTTTCCCTTTATGAATTTTAAGTGTTTTACCGTTTTTAGTGTTTTTATGGTATTTTAGAAGTTTTATGGTGGTTTAGAGTCTTTATGTTTTTAGGGTATTTTATGGTCTTTTTGTCTTTTTATAGATTTTAGTGTATTTTAGTTGTTTTAGGGTATTTTAGGTGGTTTAGATTCTTTTAGGGTTTTTAGGGGCTTATGAATTCTAATTACCTTTTGGTTTTTAGGGTTTTTAGGGACTTTTATGGGTTTTTTATTTTTAAATTTTTAGGGTTTTTAGGTATTTTAGGGGGTTTTATGGGTTTTAAGGTTTTTAGGTGTTTTAGGGTCCTTTATGGTTTTTAGGGGTTTTATAGGTTTTAGGGTTTTTTAGGGTTTCTATGGTTTTTTGGGGGTTTTGGGGGTTTTAGGATTTTTAGGATTTTTAGGCTTTTAGGGGTTTTATGGGGTTTATGGTTTTTAGTGTTTGATTGGGTTTTCAAGGTGTTTTAAGGGTGTTTAGGGTATTTAAGTGTTTTTAGGGTTTTTTTGGGTTTTTAGGGTTATTAGAGGTTTCATATTTTTTTGGTTTTTGGGGTTGTTATGGTTTTTAGGATTTTATGGTTTTTAAAGAATTTTAGGGTTTTAGGGGTCTTTAGGGGGTGTTGGGTTTTCAGGGGTTTTTAGTGTTTGCCAGGTTTTTATGGATTTGTATGGTTTTTTGTAGTTTCTAGGGTTTTAGGGGATTTTATTGTTTCTTAGGGTGATTTTGATTTTGTTGGGTTTTTAGGGAAAAGAAGGCTCGGGTCCAGGCTATTCCTGGCACCCCCGAAAATTTATTAAACAAAAAGACACAAACACTGCAGACAAGGGATGGGAGGGGTCAATCAACCCACAACCGAAAACCCCTTACAATGCATGCAAAAAGAAAATCAAAAAAGAAAGCAAAAGGAAAAGGCACACACAACAAAACAGCAACCACCACTATCCACCATCAACCAGCCTCCAGCATCTCACAGCTTCCCAACAACCAGCATCCAAACTCAGAACGACCAGCATCCAGCACCAGCATCCAGCAGCACCACATCCAATCTTCATAGAAACACAGCAGCAGAAATATATCCAAACCAACTAGCCCCAGCAACCAACATCACCAAATCTAGCATCACAGCCAAACACACCCAGCAACCTCACAGCACAACACAAGCGCAACCGAATGCATCAATCACCACTTTCCATCAAACAACAACAATCAAATAGCAGCACAACAACATACTCATCCACAGGAGTACTGAAAACCAAAAAACCACACCTCATCCAGCATTCACCACCAACCAGCAACTCATAACCAACCAACGGCCCACATCCAATCGTACAAGGTCCAGTACCTAGCACCTTCTCACCAAGAAGGTCCCTCTCCAGCAAAATAGAACCATCAGCAGCAACATAACAAGAACCAGCCCCACCCAACAGAACAGATATAAAACATCCACATCGAAACCAAAATAGAATCCAAAACCCACTAGCAGAAATTGAAATTCAATGCCAGGACAGCCACCAGTAAACCACACGTAGACCAGCAGATCAAAGCGAACATAGCAACGTTGGATCATACCTTCGTCAACAGCAAGGTCAAATAAGGTACCCCAGATTTGAGTTATCGTCAAAGAGGAAACCTGACCCTGAGGCAGCATCTGGTGTCTCCGAAGCAACCCTCTCCGCTGTTGGAGCCCCCTGTGACACTAACCCATCCATGGAAGCCTCCGGTCAACATGCGCAACTCCGATCGACGCCTGAAGCTCATAAAAATCAGCCGCCAAGTAGCTGTCTGCAAAGTCCGAGTAGCTCACAGAGCCTCCAAACACACCGAAGCCCGAAAACACAGAAATCCTCCAGAATCGGGGTACCATCAGGGACGAAACCGAGAAGCGAAGCAGCAAGACAAAGAAAATACGTCAGAATTCCATATCTAGAGCCAAGGTTGACTTCGACGTCAACCTCGCAGACTTTACCCAAGACACTGGGAAACCATCAATGCCGCCACCACAGAGCAACAAAGACAGCATCCAAGGAAAAGGAAGGTCCAGATCTAACAGATCTGCTCCAAACCAGACCAAAACGTCATCGCCTTTCCCAGCCACGACCCGCCAGATCCCTCTGCCAGCAAGCATCTGCCTCGTCTTCCACCATCGCACCAGGGAAGAAGACCTCTGAGCTCTATCCGCATCACAAATCGTGGTCTGGAAGCGATCCATGAAACCATAGAGAAGGATTCCGAGAGGGAACCTTGAAGGTCGCCGCGTCGAGCGGGAGAGACCAGGAGAGAGCGGCAGCTTTTCTTGGGTTTTTAGGGGTTTTATATTTTTTTTAGGTTTCTAGGGGTTTTAGTATTTTTTTACTGTTTTAGGGGTTTTTAGGTTTTTAGGGATTCTAGGGTTTTTAGGTTTTAAGGTATTTTAGGGTGTATTTAGGGTTTTTAGGATTATTTATTTTTTGTATATTTTTTTTGATTTTTAGGGGGTTTATGGCCTTTTTGGGTTTTTAGGGATTTTAGGCTATTTTTTGTTTTTAGGTTCATTTTGTGTTTTTAGGTTTTTTTGGGGGTCTGGGGTTATTAAGGATTTTATTTAGGTTTTCAATGGTTTTAAAATATTTATTAGTGTTTGGGGGGGTTGACTTTTTAGGTATTTTATGGTATTTTCAGTATTTTAAGGATTTTAAGGCTTTTATGGTTATTAGGGATTTTATGGTTTTTTTGGTTTTTTTGGGTTTTTTTGGAGTTTTTGTTTTTTTGGGTTTTTAGAAATTTTAGGGATTTTAGGGCTTTTAGGTATTTTAGGTTTTATGGTTTTTTAGGATTTTATGCATTTTTATGGGTTTGAGGGTGTTTAATGGGTCTTGGGGGTTCTAGAAATTTCATAGTGGTTTTTGGGTGTTTAGGGGTTTTAATTTTTTTCCTGGGTTCTTAGGGTTTTTTGTGGTTTTCTGGATTATTTTTGGAATTTTTTAGTCTTCAGGGATTTTAGGGATTTTATGGGGGGTTTAGGGTTTTAATGGTTTTTAGGGTTTTTAGTGGTTTTACTACATTTATGGTTTTAAATAGGTTTATGGTGTTTTTAGGTTTTTGGTTTATTTGGGGTATTAGGGTGTTTAATGATTTTTTTGGTATTTCTTGGGTTTTATTGAGGTTTTAATGTCTAGTATGGTTCTTATGGTTTTTGTGTTTTTAAGGTTATTAGGGTTTTTAGGGGGTTTGTGGGTTTTCTATGTTTTTGTGGTTTTTTGGGTTTTTTTTATTGTTTTTAGCCTCTTGGGGATTTTTAGGGGTTTTAAGAGTTTTTATGGTTTGTAAGGGTTATAGGGGTTCTTCGGTTTTTTAGGTTTTTAGGGTTTTTAGGGTTTTTAGAGTTTTTAGTGGGTTTTAGGGTTTTTAGGTGTTTTTAGTGGTTACATGGGTTTTATTGGTTTTAAAGGTTTCTCAAGGATTTTTGGGCTTATTATGATTTTTATGGGTTTTAGGATTTTTTTTTAATGCGTATTTAGGTTTCTTAGGGGTTTTAGGGTTTTTTGAAGTTTTAGGGTTTTAGGGTTCTTAGGTGTTTCAGGTGTTTTAGATATTATTATGGGTTTTTAGAGATTTTAAGATATTTAAGGGGTTTGATACGTTTTTTAGTGTTTTGTTGGTTTTTATGGTGTTTCTACGGGATTTTGGGGTTTTGGGGTTTGTAAAGTTTTTAGGGGTTTTAGGGTTTTTATTGTTATCAGTGTTTTTAATGGATTTTTGGCCCATCTATGTGTTTTTTTGTGTTTTAGGGCCATTTAAAAGTTTTTAGGGGTTTTCATGTTTTTGTTTTGAATTTGTAGTGTTTGTTGAGTTTTGAATGGATTTTTTGTATTTTTATGGTTTTATGGGTTTTTAGGGTTTTTAGGGTCTTTTAGGGCTTTTATGACCACATAGGGGTCTTTAGGGGGGGGGGGGTTTGGATATTTTTAGTTTTTTTGGGTTTTAGGAACCATTTAGCTTTTCTTAGGTTCTTTTTAGGGGTTTAGGGTTTATAGAAACTTTTTAGGGGTTTAGGTTTTTTTCGTATTTTAGTGTTTTCTATATTTTTATGGGTTTGAGTCTTTTAGGGTTTTTCAGGTTTTTAGGAGATTTTTATACTTTTTAGTGATCTTTATAGGTTTTTTGGATTTTGGGGGGGATTAGGTTTATTAGTGGTTTTTTATATTTTTATGTGTTTTTAAGATTTTAAGGGTATTTCGGTTTTTTGGGTTTTTTATTTTTTTAAGGTGTTAGGAATAGTTTTGGATTTTAGGAATTTTTAGGGGGTTTAGGGTATTTTACGGTTTTTATGGTCTTTAGTTTCTCTATTGATTTTAGTTTCTTTTATAGTTTTTATGGTTATTTTATGGTTTTTAGGGGATTAAGGGTTTATAGGTATTTTTAGGGGTTTAGGTTTTTTTCAGTTTTTATGGGTTTTTTCTGTTTTTTGTTTTTTTAGAGTTTTTATGGTTTTAGGGTTTTAGGGTTTATATATAAATTTCATGGGTTTAGAAGGATTCATGGTTTCTGAGGGTATTTTTAGGGTTTTTTAGTGTATTTTGGGGTTTTTTCATTAATTGGGTTTTAGGCCTTATAGGGGTTTTAGGGTTCTGTAGTGTTTTTTTTGGTTTCATGATTTTTTCGGTTTTTTGGATTTTATGGGTTTTAGGGTGTTTTTAGGTTTTTATATTGTTTTATATGGTCTATTTATGGAATTATTTTGGGGTTTGAGGGACTTTTAGTCATTTTTTTCGGTTTTTAGGGATTTATGGGAATTTTATGGTATTTTTTGTTTTTTTATGTTTTCTAGGGGTTTTATAGTTTATTCAGGGTTTTTATTGTTCTTATGACTTCTTTTGGTTTTTATATATTTTAAGGTATTTAGGGATTTTATGTGTTTTTAGGTTTTTAGTTTTTCAAGAGTTATTTAGTATTTTAAGAGTTTTTAGGGATTTTAATGTTTTTGGGGTTTTTAGGTTTTTAGGGTCTTTTAATTGTTTAGGGGTTTTGTGCCATTTTAGGTATTTTTAATAATTTTTGGGGTTTAAGTTTATTTTAGGGAATTTAGGAGTTTTTAGTTATTTTAGGGTATTTTATCATTTTTTTAGTTTTTAGTGTCTTTTAAGGGTTTTTAGGTTCTTCTAGTTTTTAGGGTCTTTAATGTTGATGGTATAAGTTTTTGTGTTCAGGGTATAAGGTATAGTGCTTAATATTTATGGGTTAGAGTATAGGTTATAGGGTTTAAGTTTTAGGGTGTAGGGTATGTGTTTTAGGGTGTAAGGTTTAGTGTTTAGGTTGTAAGATATAGTGTTTATGATGTAGGTTTTTGGGTTCAATGTGTAAGGTATAGGGTTTTGGGTATGTAGTTTAGGGTGTGGGGTGTAAGATATACGGTTTAGATTGTAGGGTTTAGGGTGTTTTGTATGGGGTTTAGGTTTTTTATGATTTTATTGTTTTTAGTGTTTTTAGTTTAATTCATTTAGTGTGTTTTTAGGTTTTTTAGAATTTTTTGGGTTTATAGGACTTTTTTGGGATCTTAAGGGTTTTTAAGGGTTTTAGGGTTTTGGGGGGTTATGGTTTTTATTTTTTTAATAGTTTTTAATTTTTTTTGGGTTTTTTGGGTTTGTTAGGGTTTTCTATGGTTTTTATAATTTTTCAGGGATTTTGGTGTTTTAGAGTTTTTTAGGATTTTTAGGGTCTTTAGGGTATTTTAGGGTCTTTAGGGTATTTTAGGGTCTTTACTTATTTTTGTATTTTTAGTTTCATTGAGTATTTTTGTTGTATTTAAGGGTTTTAGGGTTTTTACGGTTTTTAGGCTGGTTACGGTTTTAGGGGGTTTTCAGGTTTTTAAGAGTTTTTAGGGATTTTTTGTGTTTTTGTGGTCGTTTATTGATTTTAATGGGTTTTGGGTTTTATAGGGTTTTATAGTTTTATATGTAATTTTAATGGTGTTTTATGAACTTTTTAGGTGTTTTCTAGGGTTTTGTGGTTTTATGGGGTTTTAAGGCTATTAGGTTTTTTGATTTTTTAGGATTTTATAGGGTGTGTATGCCATTTTTCCGGTTTTTTTGGTTTTGGGGGGTTTTAGGGTCTTTTTAGTGAATTAAGATTTTTTTAGGGTTTTAGAGATTTTTGGGGTTTTAGGGTATTTTTGGGTATTTAAGGGTTTTACTGTTTTTAGTGTTTTTAGGGTTTATAGGGTTTTTAGGGGTTTTTAGTGTTTTTCAGGTTTATTTAGGGGTTTTATGTTTTTTATGTTTTTTGTGTTTTTTATATTTTTAGGGATTTTTATGTTTTAAGGCTTCTATGGTATTCAATATTTTCAGTGTTTTTAGGTATTTTTAGGAATATTTTAGGATTTTTTTTGGTTATTAAGGTTGTAGAGTTTTAAGTATTTTTAGGTTTTTAGGGTATTTTAGTGTGTTTTGGGTTTTTTGGGTTCTTTTAAGGCCTTTTAGTATTTTAGGGTATTTGTGGATTTTTATTTTTTTACAGCTTTATATTATACTAATTTTTTACTATTTGTAGGGTTTTTAATATGATTTAATGGGGTTTAGGGTATTTTTTATAATTTTATGGATTTTTATGGTCTTTTCACGGTTTTATAGTTTTGAGGGTTTTAGGGGTTTTTAAGGTATTTATGTTTTTATGGTTTTGAGGTTATTTTTAGGATGTTTTAGTGTCTTTTAGGTTTTTAATATTTTTAGGGTTTTTAGGGTTTTAGGGTTTTCATGATTTTTATGGGTAATTATTTTTTTAGGTTATCTAAAGTATTTAGGTGTTTTAGGGTTTTTTGGAATTTTAGGGGTTTTCTGGGGTTTTATGGTTTTTAGGGGTTTTAGTTTTTTTAATTTTTTAGGGAGTTCCAAATTTTTAGGGGTTTTATGGGTTTTAGGTATTTTAGGTGTTTGGGGTTCTTTTAGGGTGTTTAGTGTTATTTTATGGGTTTAAGGTTATTTTTCATAGTTGAGGGATTTAGGGTTTTTTACGGTATTTAGGGTTGTTTAGGGTCTTGTTGGATTTTTATGGTTTTGGGGGATTTTTATGATATTTTTGGGTTTCAAAGAGTCTATGTTTGTGTTTTTTAGGTTTTTTATGTATTTTTAAGTGTTTAGAATTTTATGAATTTCATAGTGTTTTAAGATTTTTCTTTGGGTTTTTAGTTTTTTAGTGTTTTGGATCTTGTAGGGTTTCTTTGGGGGTTTTATTGTTTTTATAGAATTTTTAGGGGTTTTTGGGATGTTTTTTGTTTAAAAGGTTTAAGGTTTAATGTGTAGGGTATATGTTTTAGGGTTTTGGGATTTTTGGTTTGGGGATAATGGTGTAGGGTATAGGGTTTTTGGGTTTGTGGTTTAATGTTTAGGGTGTTAGGGATGGGGTTCAAGTAGTCTGGTTTAGGGTTTAGGGTTTAAAGTGTAGGGTATAGGGTTTAGGGTGTACGGTTTAGGGTGTAGGGTATAGGGTTTAGGGTGTATGGTTTTGGATTTTGGCTATAGGGTATTGAGTTTAGGGTGTAGGGTTTAGATTTTAGGGTGTGTGGTTTAGGTTTTAGGGTGTTGGGTATAGGGTATATGGTTTTGTTTTTTATGGTATAGGGTATAGAGTTTAGGGCGTATTGTTTTGGGTTTAGGGTTTAGGGTTTAGGTTGTGGGGCATAGGGTTTAGGGATTAGGGTATATGGTTTGGGGTTACAATTTTATGGATTATGGTTTATGGTGTTAGATATAGGGTGACCTGTTTAATGTTTAAGCTTTTGGGTTTATGGTATAGGGTCTAAGGTGTATGCTTTTGTGTATGTGGTGTTGGATATGGGGTTTTGGTTGTAGGGTTTAAGGTGTAGGGTGTTGGATATTTGGCTTACGGTGTAGAGTATTAGGTTTAGGGTGTAGGGTTAAGGGTTTAGGGTGTTAGGTATACGGTTTATTGTATAGGCTTCAGGGATTAGGGTGTGGGTATAGGGTTTAGGGTGCAGGGTTAGGGTTATAGAGTTTAGGGTATTTGGTATACAGTTTAGGGTGTAAGATAGAGGGTTTATGGTTTTGGGTATAGGGTTTAGGGTGTAGGGTTTAGGGTTTAATGTGTATGGTATAGGGTTTAGGGTGTAGGGTTATGGGTTTAGGGTGTAAGGTTTAGTGTGTGGATTTTAGGGTTTATAGTACTGATTATAAGGTATAGGGTTTAGGGTATAAGGTATGAGGTGTTGGGTATAAGGTGTAGGGTATAGGGCTTAGGGTGTACAGTAGAGTGTTAGGGTGTAGGGTATAGAATTTAGGGTTTATGGTATAGAGTTTAGTGTGTATGGTTTAGGTCTTATGGTTTAGTCTATAGGGTTTAGAATGTAGGGTTTAGGGTTTAGTGTATAAAATTTAGAGTATAATGTTTATCACTAAAAAATAATGTATTGTAGAACTGTTTTTTACATTAAGGATGTTTTAAAACATCGTTAATGAATTTACTGGTGTTTTTTAAAAATATATCTAAATGAGGTGTCTCTATTTTCATATGTTTGTAATTATTTCTAATTACCATCACTTCATTTATAAAAAAAATCTAAAACAACAATGATCAGACATTTCTTATATTTGGTAAATTTATTTCCAAAATTATCATGAAATGATGTGAAAATTAAATATGTAGTGAATTTAATTGGTGTTCATAACACTATTTCCTTCTACAACTGAATGATAAAAATTTTCTTCCTAATGAGCCCCTCGATGACATCAAGTGCTCACCCCACTCCTCTGGTCTCTTGTCGACTGGCATGACCGCACTCCCCACTACGCCCCTCTCCATCCGATAGGCGACCCCGCACACTCCTGCTACTCCAACTGATTGGTTACACCGAGCACTGCATGCGACCACTTCCTGCCTCTTCTACACTGACCTGGTGTGCTCCCCAAGACCACTCACCAGTGACCCAACCTCTCCCCTGTCGCTGGCCCACAACTCAAACCTCACTCACCTCACACGCCTACTCACATTCCCTATTTTCTTAATTACTATTACCCAATCCCACATCAGTTTCCATGTGGGGCTACCATAATATATATATATATATATATAATATGACAAGTATATATATAATATATTATTGTTAATGTATACAATATACAATATATACAATACAAACAATATACAATATATGTGAAATATATACACACAATATATATTGTATACAATATACAATATATACAATAATATTTTTAACATATATAATTTAAAATATATTATTTTTAACATATAAAATATAAAAAATATATAAATAAATATATATATATATACTATATATAATATATAAACATAAATATTATTAATTTATACAATATATATATATATATTATTAATATAAAATATAAAATATACATAATATAGATAATATAAAATACATAAATACAATATATACAATATAGAAATACAATATATATAATATATATTGTGTGCAACATAAGATACAGGGTATAGGGTACAGGGTATAATGTGTAGGGTTTATGGTGTAGGGTAAAGGGTTTAGGGTGTAGGGTTTTGGGTTTTGGGTATATGGTTTAGTGTTTAGGGTGCAGTATACGGTTTAAGGTGTAAGGTATATGGTTTAAGATGTAGGTTTTGTTTGAGTTTGTGTCCTAGAACCAATAGTTTGTACTATAATTACATGCATACTTAATGTATTTAAATATTAAACATCTTATTATATATTGTCCATTATTCTGTATGACTGTGATGTAATAATATCCTAGAGTTTTATTTCTTTGATAAGGTCATGGAAGTTCCCCGTTAGGATGAGAACATTAAAATGATATAAAAATATTCTTAAAATAGTTCTACGGTTGGATGACTTACAATGATGGTACACACAGTATAAAGACCGTCATGTGTGAGTACTCGTAAGATTATGAGACTTCATGTCATGATGTTCGCACTTGGTAATCTCTAGGAAGAGAGACTATGAGAACAGACCTGCTAGTAGTAATTTCGCATGTTTTGGTGTCATCAGATATTCCTATCAACAAGCGTGTGTAATGGTCTTTGGACTTTAGGTTTATCCTTAATATGCTTCACAACTTGTGCACTTTGATTTACTGATGAGAATTTTCATTCCATATGTTGGCGGGAAGTATGGTACATTAAGTGAGTCACAAGTGGCATATTATGAATGGATAAGTTAAGGAAGTATTTTTTCCTTCAATTTATAGAATTCTATATCTTGTACCTTTCACTGAAATACAATCGTCACGCGAAATTCCATGGTCATTGTGTAACGATGAGTTTATTTCAGGTAGTCAAAGAATGACGTATCAACCACAAAGGTCGATGACACTGTCATGAAACATGCTTGATGAGATATTGAGACAAAGGGATCAAATTACACAGTGAGCGTTTGTATGTGGATGTTGTTGTTGTGACATTAAGTTCTTTCTCTTGGGTTCCTTGACCCATTGCTATAGAGTACTCTTAGACTTTAGTCAAGATCGCCTAATTCCAACGAGAAAAAATACTAGAGGAGAACACACAAAGTGTTTTTAGATTTCTCGGTTAAATTCTATTTTAATTTAATTAATGAAATAAATATTTTTCTAAAGACCATGGAAAAAATTTATACAATTTAACATGATCTCACAAATTAAATAAATATTTATTAATCATATTTTGAGTAAAATATATTTATTTATTTTATTGAACATTTAATAAATATTTATTTACTATTTTTTAAATAAAATGTTTATTTAAGAAAATAAATTATTTTTTTACTTATTTGGGTATTTAATAAATGGAAATGGAGTTTGATTGGACCAAGGACGATCCTGTAGTAAAATAATTATTTACAAGATGGTAAATAATTATTTAATTACTTGGAACAAATTAAAATAATAATAATGTTGTTGTTATTTTGTGACATAGAATTTTATTTATAATTCCATTTTTCACATGTTGGATGATCGTAAATAATGACATGGTATTGTTATTAAGATCATGGGTATTCTATATGGTTATGAATGCATTTATTTTCTTCTATGCAATTAAATATTGTAATAGAGGCCCCATGTTGATAAATAAACAAGTACATCTATTATTCCATGTACCAAACTGCACACACGGTGAATTGAGAATTGTTGAGCCAAACAATTTCTCTCTCAAATCCTTGTCCCCTATCAAAAATGAGATACATTCTTCAATACCTAAGAACAAGAGATCAAGAACGATCAACACAAGACACTCGCTTCACCATTCTAGCACATGGAGAGTGGGTGATGTCGATCAGAGGTTATCGGAGTACATGTGGACCACTGCTAGAGGGATTCTGGTTTGGATCCTCGTAATAATAACGAGACAATCTTCAAGGTTCATTCCAGATGACCTACATCATCAATGAAGAATGTATATAAGAACAAGATATTTTGTTTCTTTAGAAATTAAATTTATATTAATTATAAACATGATGTGCAAGGTCTTCTCTAAAGGCTTCGTGGATCTTCCTTTATTATCTAAATCACTGATTCTATTCTGTGGAGACTGGAATTCATCATCGCATTGATCCATGAATAATCATTGATCATGGTAAAAATTAAAGTTGGGTGTGGGACCAAATTCACTTCTATTGTGCCCAGAACCCACAAGTGGTATCAGAGGGAGGTCATTATTGTTTATAAATATTTAAATATTTCTTTGATGATTTACGGTTTAATAATTTAGATTATCAATTCAAGGTTAATCATTCTTGTAAACTGGATTTTGAGAACTATTCTACCTCTTTTTGTTTCTCTCTGATTTCACAAAAAAATGATTTATTGATTAAAATTAAAACGAAGAACTCATCAAGAGGTACTGACGATTCTTCTTAAGGGACACGAAAGTAGATGTTGTGTGTTAAAACTAACACACCGTGTTCTCTTCCATACACGTTTTGTTATCTGGACTACATGCAATTTAGTCTTGTATACCATATTGGGAGTAATTTTAAAATTACTCAAGTCATGTTCATTTATTTCACATGGTGTATTTAATTCTACACTATGTGTTGACCATGATATATAGGCACACGCTTACTGGATTACATGCCAGGTGGCCCACTGTACATGGTGTGTAGTCCCTTTGGGGCAGGGGCCAAACCATGTATACCATATATGTCTTAGATAACTAGTAACCATGTAATGCAGAGACAACGTGGTGTGTAGCCCACTGTATATGCCTCATACTCCGAAATTCCTAAAGTATTCTTTACACTCCGAGTCCCTAGGCATGTAATTTGGGACATACAGTGAAGGTAGTACATGATATGTAGTCATAACTACACATCAAGTACTTTACCAAATTACAAAAATATAAAACATTAATTATTGTGTAATGTTTAGAACAACATATCATTTATAAATCATACTACAGGTTGTTAATCTATGCATTGAAACATGTTGTAATCCATATGCCATAAGAGTAAAAATAGTATGCAAATATAATACATGTTGGGTATATTTGAATGGGTATTCATTAGGATACTGCTAAAGTACATTTATATAGTAGTATTAGAATCTCAAGGAAATTCAAAAAAGGATTAACATAAAAGGATTGAATAATTAAAGATAATAATTAATCTTTTCCAGTACATTTTATCTTAATAATAATTATTAAATAATTAAATGCTAATTTTATTAAATGTGTAACTCGTTGCATGCATGGGTGTGGTCATGAGAAAGATGAAGACCTTTGTATGTGATTGGTTTCATTTTAATTTATTTATTAAATTAATTATTGGAATGAGATCCATCTCTTCTCATTAATATGTAGGGACTGTGTGCCCATAGGTTCTTTTATGTAAACCCCTTTTTACCCTTCACCTGTGTGTGAGTTTAAAAAGCATATAAAATGGATGGGGTTTCCAACCTGGTAGAGGTGGTTCAAGTTAGAAGCCGAGGTGAAACAAATCCAAGGAGATAAAAAGGTTGGTAGGTGGAAATCTATAAACATGAAGGTGTTTCACCCCTAGGTTAGGGTTAGTTTATCAACCACTATATAAACTACCAATTAGAAAAAATATCAGGATCATGCCCTTTACATTTTTTTTATTTCTGTTTGCTTCATTTTCTTTCATTATGGATGTGTTGTCTCAATCACATAATTAATTTTCTAACAAGAATGAAAGAAGGAACTAAAGTAAACCAGGATTTTATGTAAATATTATAAAGACATGGTTAATAACTTAAGTAAGTTCCAATTAATATTAAAAGTCATGTGATAAATATAATAAGGTAATTTACGCATAAGAGATTAAAAACCCTCAACAAAATATTAAGCCAAACTAAGCCTTCCATTACATGATTAAGGGAAAGACTCAATAAAACTATCTATTTGACCAACCCTTATTGGGACAGATAATTTTATACAGTTTTCCCTTATGAAAGGTTTTAGGTTGACTTAACCATATTACATCAAGAGGAGTATCCCTTTCTAGACATGGTGTAATATTGGAGGCAAGTGTTGAAGAAATCCAAGTCAGGATTTTAGTATTGGGGAGTCCACTCAATTGATTAAGGAGGTACAAGCCCGTTGTTGGAAAAGACCTACCTACCTAAATACCTTCAAATAGATTGAACTACCCTTGTTGGGGTTATGCGAAGGGGAATATGGATCCTTGCCACTATAATGTCATGACAACTAGACATTATGAGTTTAGTGGTGAGGGCCATTTAGACTTGATAAAATAGTATAATACTAAATAAAATTAATTTTTTATTTATCATAAAATGTAATCAATAATGTTCTAATCATCTACTCTTTTAATTTTAGAATAAAAGGAAAATCTCGTCAACCACACTATCCCTGCAATCAATTTTGGATAAAGACAAAATCTTCCCCGACAGTAACTTCTAAGAATGATTTAGATGCCTTCGGGTTATTCTATGCCATAAAAGGAAGTCTTATGTGATGGAGTCCGCATTACCTAATCCACCTGCCCAAGAGGAATGTGACTGAAAGGGCCTATAAAATCTACCAAGGGAAGAAAATACTACCAAAATCACTTTGAAGTAGGAAGAAAATACTCATACAAGTCTAGAAAGGTGAATGGACACAAGTTGAGTTGAAAATTTTAGAAGAAACGTAAAGGAATTCATGTTTTAAAAAGAATCTTGAATGGTCTGTGTGCCATCACTGGGAAACATTCGCAGACCGCCTGAATCATGAACCAACTGGTATGTGGAACGATTCACGAACTACTGGCCCATGGAGAGATGGCAAGAGAACCCAGTGGACTGCGAACCACGTCACTGAAGGACTCATGCGCGTTAAGGTGATCTGTGTACCATCCTGCGAACTCATCAGTTCACGAATGAATTTAATGTGAAGGGTTCTATAAACCATGATCACAAACCATAGCCTCTACATACCCCAATTGACCGAGCCTTCCATGGGTCAGGATATCTCTGCATGGGCCTCCAAAAATGGTGTTTCATGCTCGATAGATACAATTACCTTGATTCTATATAAAAGGAGCACAGAAGGAATTGAGAAAGTACAGATGAAGAATGTTTGAAGGGAACCCAGAGGTTGGAAGAATGAACTCGGAGAAGATTCTGGATTTAGTCTTAAATCATCGATGAAGCCTGAATCGAGAACCACATTCTCCACAAGTACAACCATTCGTAAACCATAAAACAGGTGAACTTAATAAAAATAATAGAACTGCGAACCTAAATAGTGGAACTGCGAACCATATACTTCTCGTAGATGAACATCCCACGAATGAAAATCCCTTAGACCCTCCTCCAGTATGGTGTTTTGCATAGTGTGTTGCTATGTGGATTTGATCTGGTGCCGCTTACTGAATTAGTATACAGATGAAATCCAAAGCAGCATGATAGACCACATGCCCATGTGGTGTGTGGTAGTCCATACCCATGACCGCGTAATGCATTGGTACTCGGACGACCTCTCTGCCTTCATACCACTATAGTATTCAAGAGCTTCCCCCATACCACATAAGAAAACAGTATGTGGAATGGGGTGTTTTCGGGTAATCTTTCCTCCAGTTCCAATCTCACCACTTCATTACCGTCCAGTCCTCCATAATCCCTTTGCGAACCAGTCCCCCAGCATCTAGACGAAACCTCATCCAACGCCACCAGAACTGTATGATCATACCATCGGGTGCATCATCATGCCCCTTTGAGTCTATATACCCATGGTAAGTGTAGTCTCGAAGGCTATCCTCGCAATGGTTTAGGCTTCGGGAATGTATGTGGGTTTACATTCACATGGTAACTCAGAGTCCAATCATGGGATGCCGACAAGAGCCTCCCAGTTCTAGGGATTAAGGATGATCCCCTTCATTTCCATTCAAAGAGGAATGGTTATCAGTCAAACAGGTTATGTCCTCTCCCACTTTTTATGAGGATGACACTCTTCCCCTTCCCAAAACGTGTTCTGGGGCCCTCCCACGGAGGTAAGTCCCCAATATTTTGAGGTCGGTCTGTATGACCTTTAATGTCATATCACAAAGAAAGGTTCATCACTTTGTTCCCTTTCCCACCATCACCCCTACCACTTCCTCTGTAGGTTCTACCTCTCCCACCGATTGGAGAGGAAGCATGTGGTTGGTTAGATCTCTCACATCCTCTTTTTTCCCACACTGAGCATGACTCACGTGGGCTTAGAGGGTTGTGATGGTTACAAAATACACTCAATCTGAACTATGAGAACTCTGATTCCTAGTCAAACCTGGATATGTAGGATGCCTTCTGGTAGGCCCCATCTCAAAAGGGTGCCCTTCCAAAAGGGTTCACCCAATCATAACCACTCAAATGGGAAGATTCTAGGCATAAGCCCCAAAAAATATGAACTATGAGAAAACCGATTCTTGATCAAACAAGGATACGTAGGATGCCTACTCGAAGGCCCGAGCTCAAAATGGTGCCCATCCAAAAGGGTCCATCCAACCATGCCCCCTCAAATGAGAATCTTTTACACATAATACCCACACACTATCCAAACTACGTGGGTTCTGATTCGTCTACTAAAGATATGAAGGAAACCCATTTTGTGGGTACGATCCCAACACCAAGCAACCTTCTATCCCCCATGGATGATGATAAAATCTAAAGTGCCTTATTTTATTTCTCAAGTTAGCATCGTCTCCACAACATGAAATATATGTATGCTTATGATGATTCTGCAAACCAAGGGTAGCCCATGCATACACGCTTCAGGAATGAACCAAGGTGTCATGAACATATGAAAACGACTTAAATATATAAGAGAGTCTCAAAACATGCAATAATCCTCCCCTAGAAGGGTGCGGTGGGACTGACTTCTGATCCTCTTGTCTAATATATTCCTTAAGTGTCGTTGGAGAAATATTCTTCCAATGAGCGCTTGACTTTGGAAATAAGGTCCGTGAATCATGGATACCAGGACCGTTGGGTGTTTTTGGCTCCATGAATAAACCTGTTGGAGACCATCTGAGGAAATCACATCTGTGGAGGACCGATTTCACAAGTACTTGACCCAATGAAATTGCCCGTTGTGGATAATTTGAGTGTAGCATCTTCCTCACCATACAGAAGGGATAAATTGACCAGTCCTCATGGGGATAATCCGACCACTTTTAAATGATAATGATGAAAAATGGGTTGAAACTAAAGAAATGGTGAACTTTATGAGAATCCTTCACTTTAAAAAAGAGACGGGTGATGATTATCATCAGCCCATTTCACCATCACCCGAAATGTGTCACCTTAGAGGTGGAAAAAGAATGGTGAACCCGACCTGAATCCTTATCCAAGGAGGTGGTTCTGCCCCAAAATAGTAGATGAAAGGATACTACATGTCGGACCATTTTGTTCCCCCCAAACACGCTAAACGTGTCACCTTGGAGGCAGAACAAAAATGGTGAACTCGACGTGAATCCTTAACCAAGGTGGTGGTTCTACCCCACTCAAGCCCCTTAGCCCCATAAAAGAAAGAAAGAGAAGGGGAAGAATATGAATATACAAATATGAATATGTTTAAAAGAATGATACTTTGATGAGGTTTTGTGGTCTTTATGTCATATATGTATGTCGCAGGTTCCTTCAGAGCAACCTTCGATCCAAATAACATCCCAAAAACCAATGAAGACAAGTGTATCAGCAATCCCGCAGGCGGTCAGGGCCCCAATAATGAGCATGACCCCCTCGCCTACCCATTTTCTTCAATGTTTGGTATCCAACATGCTGATCAGGGAGTACCACTGAAATGGTACTCTCCCCATAGTAGAGGCCGTGATATAGGCCCTACAGTCTGCGGAGAATCAATAGCCGCCTCTTCATCTACAACTGATAGTCAAGCACAAGGCATCCCTAGTGGCCATCACAAACCGTTTCGGGAGCCTATCCCCAGAACGTGACATTGAGTCCCTCTATTACCTTATAGAGGAAGATGAATTCGATGCTGAAAACTTCATCTAAAATGCATAGGGGTCCTACTCATGGGCCCCTGCTAGAGAGCATCATCGCTGAAACTGGACGACCATACCTCTTCTCGATGAAGAGGACCTTATGCCGAGGACAACTGCTAATGTTTAGGAGACCCAGGCCCCTCAGGCCACCCACCAAGGGTGATGAATATAAAATCAGGAACACACTTTCACCCTGGATCCTATGGAGTAACTCTGCCATATTAACATGGTGGCATTCAACGGGCAGACATACGACTCGGCCCCCTCTACTCAATCCAACCACAGAAATATGGTGGCATGATATGAGCACATGAACATCCATACTAGTGATCACTAGCCTTGCTGTGTAGACATAACAGAAAAAATACAGGCCATAATAGATATCTACCGATACACAACAAGCTCCTTAACCAAATAGGGTGGAAACCAGCTATACGCAGGCACAAATACCTGCTAACGCATTTCAAGCCCATCAACCAAATAGGGAGGCAAATAGATATTTGCAGAGTCA
Organism: Viscum album; assembly: GCA_963277665.1. NCBI lineage: Eukaryota > Viridiplantae > Streptophyta > Magnoliopsida > Santalales > Viscaceae > Viscum > Viscum album. Next base: position 604,052,248 of record OY728142.1, read on the forward strand.
AATTCCTATGGATGCATACAAAGCCTGTGAGATAGATATAGCGGCAAGGGAGCAGATGAAAATCTATGCCCATGAATATAAAGACCACAAGTCAAATACGGTGGAAACTAAAGAAGAAAACTAGTGGTAGACTCATTCCTCTAACCCGTCATCGAAGAACTACCAGTATCTACTAGAAACTGATGGAGGAATGGAGTAGGCACAAATGCATACCCCTGATATCGAAATGAGCCTCCAAACCCTTTCCATCCAAATATGTATCTCAAAACATCCTAGAAATGATGGAAGATCAGACGTCAATCCCAGACCATATCATCCAAACATAACAGGATATTATTGCATCAGTGGAAAAGGTGAGGAATTGGGCCCATGACCCAGTTTCCTCAAACAAAATAACTCACTCGCAAAATGATTTAGTCACTTCAGAGAAGTTATGTGTCCCTATTCCAGTCCAGGAGGGTCGATGACAATATCCCGTGATATAAGGAAAACCAGATCGAGAATAAATACTTATTCCAACTAGGGGGCATCAATCCAAAGTGGTGGCTACTCTAGGGAAGGAATATATCCCTATCAAAATTAAAGATGTCTGTTGGCATATCCCGACAACATCGCAGGACTCAACAAGAGAGGAACTCATATATAAATATCGTTACCAATAGCAGATGGCCCTAGTTACCCACAAGAGAGCACTCAAAAATAGAACACGCGAAAGGTAACCAGAAAATGAAGAGAACATACATGATCATGATATGTTGGATGTTGGTATTCTTAACTCCCTTAGGCATATATTAATAAAGTCTCAAGACTCTATCTGTCCATTACTAAATTATGGAAGTGGTATTAGCAGTTGCGAAGGTCCTCTTGCAATATCACTACCAGTAGCCTTGAAGGTCCTCCCCAGACCACCCATGGGGGCTTACTCTATGGGCCATGAATGATTGATCATGAGAGCCTATCTCCTGATGCGCGTCGGGGTAGCCCTTCCCTCGACCAGAAGATCAAACAGTAATAAGGTCATATCCTTGTTTTCATCCACCATAATGGTCCTCCACATGTTACACATTGCAGATATGCTTCTCCCTGTAGTCAGAAATCTTGTCATGATAGTATTACTAAGCATGATGACAGTCATTGCAAAGGCCCTCCCCACAATGGCAGTTTCTGTGAAGGCCCTCCCCATAGTAACGTCAAGAAACAAGAAGGTCCTATACTCATTGTAGTACATCTTGAGGGCCTTCTCCATGATGTTCACTGCAAAAATTATCCCTGTATCTAGGTATCAAGCTGTGATAGTAGTCCTCTCTATCACAGCAGTCATCAAGAAGGTCCTACCCTATGTGAAATCAAGCAACAAGAAGGTCCTCCCTTCATTATGGCCCACCTTGAACGTCCTCCTCAGGGTATATGCCGTAAAAACAATTCCCATGGTCTGGCATCGAGTTGCAATAATAGCCCTCTCCATTGTAGCACCAATTGTGAGGGTTCTCCCCACAACCAAAATTCATACTGGAAAGAAGGTCCACCCCTTACTAGGACATAGATGAGAAAGCCCTCTTATGCTGAAGTGCTCAGAAAGATAGAGTCATACCTAGCAGGCACTCCATTTATAATGAGTGATATTATTTCTCAACCATAGGATGTCCTGGGGCCACACTCATGTTATGAGCCACCCCCACACTATTCACATATAAATGAGGCTCCCTCCAGCCCCATTTCTTGGAAAGAAATCATTAGGAAGTAGTCGAGTTGGGCATATCAAGTAGAGGAGCCCTTGGAAGAAAAACAACATGATATTTTGCCTGTGATAAGACAACTAGATAAGGAAAATATACCGGTGATGTATTATCCTACGACCAATTCTCATTTAGACATACCAGGAGAGTTGTCTGGGGAATGTATTCATGACATTCGCCTCAATATATGGACAAATCTTCACCAGATGAAAGAAAAAATCCTACCCTATGAAGGGTATGCATACCATGTTAGTGCGTTATGGGAGATTTTTCATCTAATTGACATAGAATCCCTCCCATCCGCATGACATGCACAATTAGAAAGGCGGAAGAAAAAATGAAAACTGCATTTCCTCCAGGCACTGCATAAGTTGCATCACCTCATTGAAGATGCCCTGATTGGATTTTACATCTGAGGATGGGGAGAACATGGATTTGTACACTTTACCCATCATCCCATCCAGCAAACCTTATTGGAAATGACATCCTACAACGTATTCACCGATAGGAAGCATTAAAATGAAATTCTTACTCAGGAAATATGGGATACTCACCAAAAACTGGCCCATATTAAGACTCAAAAGCGTTAGGGCCAAATAGACCAAGCCATTGAGAATCTTCTATGCAAGAAAACCAGGAACATCCAGTAGGCTTCCCGCCTAATGGAATCTAACCAACAAGCAGTGCTAATGTCTTCAAAAGACCATAGACATCGGGCAGGCCCAATGCTATACTCGGCTCAAACCCATGCAGGAGTTCAAGAAATCGAAAAGGCGGTCTTAAAAACCCTGAAATTCCAAGGATTTTTTTTAAATACACTGGAATTTTACGAGTCCGTAGTTTTTTAAGGCACCTGATTCCGATGCTCGGTGTGCCCGAAATAAATTTCTGAAGTTTTTTTCGGGTACGTTCAGTAAACGTACGTGCGGGATTTTATATCATTTGAACCAATGCTCAGAATTAAAATATGAAGACACTGATGAACTCGCAGCGATAGTATTTGCTTAAGGAGACCTTTACCGTAGTTTCATTTTGTCGAGAGTGGATGTTAATTTTGGGGGTTTTCTAAATAATTTAAATAAAAATATGGCTAACATATTTTTATGTAGGTGGTGGTTATTTTCTCTAAAGAGAAGTTTTAGGTGGGGCCCACACCCACATAACCTCCAATGAGAGGATGTTATAAGGTGGGTCCCACACGATCATCAAACCCCTCAACTCCCCTTGAACCCCCCTTTAACTCTTTAGCTCCCAATTTATGGTGGAGCCTTTCCACCTTCCCCTTAATCATTCCAACACAATTAATTACTGACTTAATTAATTAATTGGAGTGTTTGAATTCTTTTGAATTCATTATTCCAAAATTAAAATAAGTGAACCAATTATTTTATTTTGGGTTGGCATAATCGTTGGAGATCTTGGGAGAACTCTTGGAAGAACACCATCCTATCGACGAAGAACACTCCTCGTCTCCGAAGAACATGAAGCAACATCTTCAACCGGAGAAAGTAAGGGAAGCACCACCACCCACGAAGTACACCAAGGGAATCATCTCGACTTGACTTCACAAAGATCTAATCCCTCCGACATTGATGAAACCACGTCCGTCTTTCGATGTCCTCCCTATTTCAGCGACTACGACAATGTGCTTCAAATCGAGGTAGGGGGAAATTGGATTATTTCTGCGTATGATTTATACTCTCGTACTTCGACATTTATTTGTGGATTGATGGAGACGAAATTGTTATCACCTATCGTAGAGGGCGCAGGATGGGAAAAAACGGACCAACGTCCCTCTGTTAAATCTTGTTTGTATTGATGTAAGAGGCAAAGCCGGAAGGGCGCGGTGTTGTCGCATCGCGCCGGAGAAGAACCACGGGATGGAAGAGGCGGTGACCGGAGGCGGCGGTGGTGACTGGAGGTGGTGGCGGCAGCGGCAGCCGCATTCCAGCCGCGTGGAGGGACCAGCGGCCGCTCGGGCCGCCCAGTTCGTGGGACGACCGGCCGGCCAATCTGGCAGGCCCGTTGGAGAACCGCGACACCTGTATGTGCCACGTGGAGGAGGAAATTTCCCAAGTCCACAGGCCGCTCGGCTGGGCAAACCGGCTAGACGTCTACCGGTCGGGCTGAAGAAACGCGATGTTGGCAGGTGTCACATGAGAACTACGGCCCGCATCCGCGGGCTGCGTGCGACGAACCAAACCGGTCGGCTAAGACCGGCCGAGCAGAGGAGGAGGCAGCGCCGTGTGGCACCGCCAGATGAATCGGACCGGCCCGTAGCACGGGCTGGGTCTGCGGTTGGGCCGCGCCCCATCGGGCCGGGCTGACCCCCAACTGGGTCGGACCCGCTGAACCGGGTCGGGCCGACCCGTCATCCCCTTGGGCTTGATGGGCCGGGCCCGTATTCCCTTAAAATCAAATATCTCCTAGGCCATGCGTCCGATTGACACACCATCTACGGCACTGGGACCCTTGCGATGAGGCGGTTCTTTTGGGATACTCTAACTGAGTTTCATAAAATTTTGAAAAATAGCCGGGTTTGGATCGAGTGTAAATCCAAACGGGCCCCGGAATGAAAATGCAAATAACCCTCAGACCGGGCATCCAATTGATTTGTCATCTATCGCATTGAGTTCCTCATGATGAGAAGGAACTACGGGATACATCAACTCAAGACTTCATGGCAGTTGATGTATCGAAACTTGGCTCGAGGAGCGGACCCTCCTGGAAACGAGCGTGTTGTGTGCGGGAACCCTAGAGTTGGCTGCGACTGTGATGACTACTGTACTGAAATCCTCCGTGGGTTCGACAATGATGACTATTGTACCGGGATACTCCATGGGTCCGACAGTTCTGACTTCTGTTCTTGGATCCTGTGTGGGTCTGACACAATAGCTGGTCATGTATTCTGTGTGGGTCTAACAGCTTAGATGAATCGGTAACTACAACCGATCATCTCCATTACTCTAGAGTGGCTGGTCCTATATCCTGTGTGGGTCCTGCATCTTAGCTAGTCTTGTATCCTACGTGGGTCTGATAGCATAGATGAATCAGTGACTACATCTGATCATCTCTATTACTCTAGAATAGTTGGTCTGGTATCCTGTGTGGGTCCGACAACTTATCTTGTCCTGTATCCTGTGTGGGTCCGACATCTTAGTTGATCAAGTGGCTACATCTGATCATCTATATCTCTGAACTATTGTTGCATACCCGTGTGAGATGAGTCATATCTTTCAAACATTATCATCGTGGTGATTGACTTTACTTCCTTTGTGGAATGGGTTGTGCTTGGGCTCGAGAGTTGGAGCCGGACTGTTATTGGTAACATACTGTTGACGCTCCTTTTCGTCACAGAATCTAAGGATCGGAAAAGGGGAATATCTGAGCTCAAAGTGATTCATCCTTTGAAGAAATATCAAAAATCGACAAAGGGATGAACAAGGAGAACATTGCCCATAGGTCGCGCAAGTTCCCTCATGGTCGCGCAAGTACACTTGTGCGCCGCCTAGTGGTCGTGCAAGTACTTGCGCGACGCCTTATGGTCGTGCAAGTGACTTGCGCGACCTAAGTGATAACCACCCGGTAACCGCCCGGTAACCGCCCAGGGTCTTCTATTTTCCTATAAATAGACCCTGTGGGCCCCCCATTCGAGAGGATTTTTTTTACAGAAACTGGGATTGAAGCTCCCGACGCCCAAGTCTCTTCTCAAAGCTTCTGGAACACTTCTAAGGTAATTTCTTCCCTAGAACGGAAGATCTAAAGAGAAGAAGGAAGGCCTAAGTGTTGAAACTTATCAAACACTTGCGCGCCGACTTAATTCCTTCGATATAACTTACGCGTACCTTCTCTGGAAGAACCTCAAGAGGATTATAAAGGGTTTAATAAAGAGTCGCTCAAGTAATTCAACTCTGGTTGAAAATCGCGCAAGTATCCCTCATGTCGCGCAAGTATACTTGCGCGACCCGTACTTGCGCGCCGCCGCAGGACTTGCGCGACTTTTAATACTTGCGTGTCCCTATCTTTTTGGGTGCCCATCTTGCCCATTTTACCCCTCTTAAGCCATTTCACCTTTCCTATTCAAGATTCAGTACTCAAGATACTCTTCAAAGCCATTTATGGCATGATTTCTTGATTTGACATCCTTGTCTGAAAGGAATTCTGTAAAATATCTCTCAAAACCTAGTGATTTAAACATCTTTATGTCACCAAATATTGAGAGTTCATTCATTCAACCTCATCCTTTAAAGATGAGAGAATCCTTAACCTGAGTCTCCTTTTCAGGAATAAGACTCAGTCATAACTGTGGGCTTCCTTTTTAGGAGTAAGTCCCAAGTCCCCTAACCTGGGCTTCCTTCTCAGGAATAAGTCCCAGTCATAAACCTTGGGCATCCTCCTTAGGAGTAAGCCCCAAACCTTAATCCTTAACCTGGGCTTCCTTTTTAGGAGTAAGTCCCAAGTCCCCTAACCTGGGCTTCCTTCTCAGGAATAAGTCCCAGTCATAAACCTTGGGCATCCTTGTTTCCACACGGATTAAGAGGATGACCTCCTGGACAGGAGATTCAAACGTTCCGATCGGTTTCTAGCGGGTTTGTTCGTAGAACCGGAAACATCCAATGATTCCACATCCGTTTGGACCTACTTTCCAAAGGCAGGCGCTCATTAGCTTGTGGACTGATGAGGCTTAGGAATTTGCATTGGTCGAGAGGATGGGAGGTCGGACTCATCACACCTTTTTGAGGGGAATTATTGTCTACTCCGGGACTCTCTTTATAGATTTAAGTTATGTTCGTGAATCCTTATTATATTACCAAGTATAAAATGAGCTTTCCTTTAGTTTTAACAATCAATGATTAAATATGCAAGAAATTTAGAGAATCTTTTATATGTATTTGAGGTTCTTCATCAATAGAGAATCATCCATATCTGTTTAGAGATTCTTGGTTAATGGTATCCTTCAAAACATTTATATAAAAGTCTCTTGGTCATTATGATGACCAGGCTGGTTTTAAAGCCACTCAGTGGGGCACTTGAAGTTTATCGTCATTCAGGAGGACATAGATTATTTCAAAGTTGGGATCGAACCCATAAATGGGCTACCTACGTATCCTTTGTTTTGGAAAAGGAATCAGAACCCACGTAGTTCGAGGAATGGGGTATGATGTTTATGATTGATGGCTCAAAGATGAATGTCATAATTACTTTTACACTCTAAGCTCACGTGAGTCATGCTCGGTGTGAGAAACAAGAGGTATTGGTAAAATTTAGACAATTGTGCCATGAAAGATGCAATCATAAGAATTTGTTTGGGGCTTATGTATGGATGACTGCCCAGATAGATGAAGGTTTAGGATTTACTTTTAGGGAGAAAATCCATGAATAGGGTCCACAAAGTTATATGTGCTTTATGGAGATTTGAATACTCTAATCTTGGGGCTTACTCCTAAGGAGGGTGCCCAAGTTAGGAGGGGACTTATGATTGGGTTTTACTCCTGAAAAGGAAACCCAAATCAAAGGTAAATTATGACTGGTTAAGAGAAGTTTAAGGGGACTTGGGGCTTATTCCTGAAAAGGAAGCCCAAGGTTATGACTGAGTCTTATTCCTGAATAGGAGACCCAGGTTAGGGATTAAGGTTTGGGGCTTACTCCTGAGGAGGATGCCCAAGGTTTATGACTGGGACTTATTCCTGAGAAGGAAGCCCAGGTTAGGGGACTTGATTGGGGCTTACTCCTGAGGAGGATGCCCAGGTTAAGGATTAAGGCTTGGGGCTTACTCCTAAGGAGGATGCCCAAGGTTTATGACTGGGACTTATTCCTGAGAAGGAAGCCCAGGTTAGGGGACTTGGGACTTACTCCTAAAAAGGAAGCCCAAGGTTATGACTGAGTCTTATTCCTGAAAAGGAGACCCAGGTTAAGGATTAAGGTTTGGGGCTTACTCCTGAGGAGGATGCCCATATCTGAGGTTGGGGCTTATTCTTAAGAAAGATGCCCAAAATTAGAGGACTTGATTGGGGCTTACTCCTGAGGAGGATGCCCAGATCAAAGGTTTTATAACTGGGGATTATTCCTGAAAAGGAGACCCAGGTTAGGAATCTCTCATCTTAAAGGATGAGGTTGAATGAATGAACTCTCAATCTTTGGTGACATAAAGATGTTTAAATCACTAGGTTTTGAGAGATATTTCACAGAATTCCTTTCAGATAAGGATGTCAAATCAAGAAATCATGCCATAAATGGCTTTGAAGAGTATCTTGAAGACTGAATCTTGAATAGGAAGGGTGAAATGGCTTAAGAGGGGTAAAAATGGGCAAGATGGGCACCCAAAAAGATAGGGGCGCGCAAGTATTAAAAGTCGCGCAAGTCCTGCGGCGGTGCGCAAGTATTGGTCGCGCAAGTATACTTGCGCGACATGAGGGATACTTGCGCGATTTTCAACCAGAGTTGAATTACTTGAGCGACTCTTTATTAAACCCTTTACCATCCTCTTGAGGTTCTTCCAGAAGAGGGACGCGCAAGTTATATTGAAGGAATTAAGTCAGCGCGCAAGTGTTTGATAAGTTTCAACACTTAGGCCTTCCTTCTTCTCTTTAGATCTTCTGTTCTAGGTAAGAAATTACCTTAGAAGTGTTCTGGAAGCTTTGAGAAGAGACTTGGGCGTCGGGAGCTTTAATCCGAGTTTCTGGAAAAAGATCCTCTAAGATGGGGGGCCCACAGGGTCTATTTATAGGCAAAAGAAGACCCCGGGCGGTTACTGGGCGGTTACTGGGTGGTTACCACATATGTCGCGCAAGTCCCTTGCACGACCATGAGGAGTCGCGCAAGTGTTGAGGCGGCGCGCAAGTGTACTTGCGCGACCAAGAGGGAACTTGCGCGATCTATGGGCAATGTTCTCCTTTTTCATCCCTTTGTTAATTTTTGATGTTTCTTCAAAGGATTAATCACTTTGAGCTCAGATATTCCCTTTTCCGATCTTTAGATTCTGTGACGAAAGGAGCGTCAACAAAAGTCCCCCCTCAGAGTTGGATCCGGAAAGAAATGAGGATTTGACTCTGAGGAAATCGAATCCTTCCAAAGGAAAAGGGAGGCGCGCAAGTCTTCAGTGCGCAGAGGGAGGCGCACAAGTGTGCTGGAACTTGACTTTTATTCAGAGTTCCTTTGTCTTTTGTGTGGGCAGTTTAAAGTCATGCAAGCCGGACATAAAGGGGCTAATGTTTAAGGTCGAAATAGCTTTGACCGAAAAATGGATTAAAATGGATTCAATTCCTTGATAATTTACTTGAAAACATATTTACCATACTCAAGTATGAGGGAAAAAAATGTAAACTATGGCTTAAGAATATTTGAATCTGAGGAATGATATGAAAAAAAAGAGCTAAAAGGTATTTAGAAGAAGTAGTTTCCAAGAACGAAGTTACTTTTATTTAACAAAACCCGTTAGGGGGTTGAAATATGCAGGGCCACCTATGGGCATTGGCTGCATAGTCAAATAAAATAGCATCTTTTGGCTAACAAGTCTGTTATGTGGACTGTTTATGCAAGGCCACCTATGGGCACGTGCTGCATAGTCAGGCAAAAGAACTCCCAGAAATTTACTTTCCTAGTGCTAAAAGCCAGTGAAAGTTTATGGAGATTCAAATTTTCTAAAGCATAGAGTTTGTTGTATGGAAAGAGGTACTTGAATATGGAGAAGATATTTCCAAACAAGAATATCGAAGAACTGGATGAATATCACTCCTACGAAGGTCTGACCCAAACGTAGGGAAGAAGAATAAACCATAGACTTGAATACTTTCAGATCATGAAAAAGGATATGGGACAAATACGTTAAGGATGGCTATTTTTGCGGATCCCTACATACTGTCGTTTAAGACAAATAAGGACAAAAGAGGCATTCTTCCCAAGAATGAAGTTACTATTATTTAACAAACCCGTTAGGGGGTTGAAAACATGCAGGGCCACCTATGGGCATTGGCTGCATGGTCAAATAAATAGCATCTCTTGGCTGACAAGTCTTTTATGTGGACTGTTTATGCAAGGCCACCTATGGGCACGTGCTGCATAGTCAGGCAAAAGATTTCTCAGAAGTTTGACATTTTTGTGACTAGAAGTCATGAAAAGGGTTATGAAGATCTGAAAATATTTAAGGTTAGGATTATAATACATAAAGATGGGTATTTTCCAATGTATATAGAGATACATAGGTCAATGAAAACCATAATCATGTTGTGGCTGGGTCCTGAATTGAAACTTGGACTTCACTACGTATCTCATAAGAATGAGAATCAAGCCATACGTAGTTCTTGAAATGCAGTTTAACATCGTGCAGGACGAAAGTATGAGTAATCTTAGTTTAGGGTCATAGAATTCGGACCATAATAATGAATACACAGTGTGTGTTTTCACGAGGACTTTTCAGCCAAGGGACTGAAAGTGAAATTTGGGGTTAGGCCCAAAAGACTTGGGACTGGATTCGAGGGACACTCGAATGTTCCTACGTATCCCATAAGGATGGGAATCAAGTCCACGTAGTTCTAGAACTACCCTTTGTACAAATTTGGTTCGTACATGTGAAGGGTGAAAGGGGACTTTAGTGCAACGATGGTTTAACCTAAGATAAAAAAATTTAGGCATTACCATGTATGCACGTAGTCTTTTTGAAATGAAACATGATTGAAAAATCAATGTCAATAATAGTTCTTTATCAAGTGAGGAGATCAAAGAATATTGTAGTTTATTGTCGTACCGGACAAAAGTGTTGTATAGTTTAACGTCATATAACAAGGACGAAAGTGAATCAATGTAAAGATATTGATTCCAGGGGCGGTTTCACGAATCAACATCATATGAGATGGTGGTGAACCGATGTGAAGAGATTGTTTTTGGGACAATGATCTAATAAAAAATGTTGTTGGGACTTACACATGGTTAGTGGCCCAAAGGGAGTGTTATGGTTGATGTTCACTCTAAGCTCACGTGAGTCATACTCGGTGTGAGAAACAAGAGGTAATAACAACCTTAACGATGCACAGTTTAATGTCATGTAGGACATATCAAGGACTTTCTGTATAGTTTAGCGTCATGTAGTTAGGAAGATGGGGACAATACAGTTTAACGTCATATTGGACGAAAGGGGGATTGTGCAGTTTTAATGTCATGCTGGACTTTTGATGATTATATAGTTTAATGTCTTTCCGGACGTGAGGGACTTTTATACAGTTTAGCGTCATGTAGTTAGGACGTCACAGTTTAACGTCTTGCTGGACATAAGGGATTTTCAAATAGTTTATGGTCATATACATGGACCAGGGATGATGCAGTTTAAGGTCATGCTGGACGGTTTAGAGAACTTTTTCACAGTTTAATGTCGTGTGGGACGAAGTTGCAGTTTAAGGTCATACTGGACCATTACTGTACAGTTTAAAGTCATGTAGCTAGGACTAACCGGTGCTGTACAGTTTAAAGTCATGTAACTAGGACTAAGGTGAACAAATATGAGGATATCAGTTCTGGGGACTTTTTTACAGTTTAATGTCATGCTGGACGAATTAGTAACCAATGTGACAGTTTAACGTCATGTTGGACGATAAGGGAACTGACACAGTTTAACGTCATGCTGGACGATGAAAGTGCCACACAGTTTAATGTCATGTTGCTAGGACACAATATAGTTTAATGTCATCTCAGACAAAATACAGTTTAGTGTCATGTAGGACAATAAGGGACTTAACACAGTTTAACGTCATGTTGGACGATAGAAGTGTCACACAGTTTAATGTCATGTTGCTAGGACACAATATAGTTTAATGTCATCTCAGACAAAATATAGTTTAATGTCATCTCGGAAAAAATATAGTTTAATGTCATCTCGGACATAATATAGTTTAATGTCATCTCGGACATAATATAGGAACTTCTATACAGTTTATTGTCATGTAGGACAAAATCAGGGACTATGCAGTTTAAAGTCTTGCAGTTAGGACTATTGGTGCTGCACAGTTTAGTGTCATGTTGCAGGGACATAAGTGCGAATAGTTTAAGGTCATATGCATGGACCGTAGTGCGAATAGTTTAAGGTCATATGCACGGACCGTAGTGCGAATAGTTTAAGGTCATATGCACGGACCGTACAGTTTATCGTCATGCTGGACGTAGTTGTAGTTTAAGGTCACAATAGACCATAACTATACGAACCAAATGTAAGAGTCTTGGTTCTGGGAACAATATTTTGTGTTTATACAAAATACTTCTTCAGAAATCTGGCATTAGTTGGAGTCGTGATGTGTTCTCCATCCATTGAGATTAGAGAATACGCTCCATTGGAGTAGACCTTATGTATTGAATAAAGTCCTTCCCATTTTGGTTCAAGCTTGGGAGGTTTCTTTCCTGGTATCATTGGTGCTTTAAGAACCAATACCAATTCTCCCTGAATGAATGAATGAAGACGAACTTTTTTGTTAAAAGCTCGTGCTATCCGATTCTGATAGATTTCCAAGTGGTGCAAAGTGCACAATCTCTTCTCATCTAACTGTTCCAATTCATTCAAACGCTTTTGGGATTGCTCATCTGTCGATAACTGATCACAAATGGCTATTCTGAGTGAGGGCAATTGAACTTCAATTGGCAAGACTGCTTCTGTTCCATATACCAATGAATATGGAGTAGACCGCGTTGCATTGCGAGTGGTAGTCCGATAAGCCCATAAAGCATGAAAGAGTTTATCAGGCCATGACCTCTTATCTTTATCCACCATCTTTTGCAGTATATTTGAAAGAGTCTTGTTGAAGGCCTCTATCTGGCCATTAGCCGCTGCATGATATCGAGATGAATGGTTGGACTTAATGTTGTATTCTTGATACAATTTCTTTACCTCAGAAGAACAGAAGTTGGTGCCGTTGTCCGTCAATATGGTATGAGGGACACCAAATCTAGTAATGATGTTAGACTTGATGAAGCTAACAATGCATTTAGAACTGACTTCTTTGAGAGGTACTGCCTCTGCCCATTTGGAAAAGAAATCAGTAGCAGTAAGAATGTACTTAAACTGCTTGGCCGTAGTTGAAGGGTAAGGTCCCACCACATCCATTCCCCATGTGGAAAATGGCCATGAGTATTTAGCTGTATGAAGCAACTCTGGAGGTTGATGAATGAAGTTGGCATATACTTGGCATGAATGACACTTCTTTGTGAAATTAACACAATCTTGTATCATTGAGGGCCAGAAGTATCCAAGCCTTCGAATTTGATCAGACAATCTATGTCCAGACTGGTGGGCACCACAGACTCCTGCATGCACTTCTTTTATGACAGCCATTGTCTCTTCACCATCAATACATCTGAAGAGAACTCCATCAAAACCATGTTTGTAGAGAATTTTCTCGAGGTGGTTTGGACCATCATAAAGAGTAAAATTGACCACACGTCGCCGAATTTGTTCTTTCTCGGCTCTATCAGGTGGTAGTGTTCCATTTTGAAGGTACTCCCTGATAGGTGACATCCATCCTGTAGTATGACCATACGGTTCAGGAATGGGACTAATTTCATTAATTTCCTCTGTTCTGTCTTGAACATAAGGTGAAATTGCACGACGGTGGGCAATACCGATGGTTGTCTCGTCCCGATTTGGATCTGATAAAGATGTGGCTATATTAGCCAGTGCATCAGCTTGAGCATTTTGTGATCTTGGGAAATAAGAAAATGTCGGTTCTGAAGGGAATTCCGACATTAACTCTCTGACGTAATCATACAAAGGGATTAATTCTTCTTTTCTGATGGCATAATCCCCATTGACTTGTTTGATTACCAGGTCTGAATCACCTTTCACCTTTAAGTGATTCACTTGTGCTTGAAGTGCTAACTCCAAGCCTGCAATGAGAGCTAGGTATTCAGCTTCATTATTGGTACCAACTTCCCACAACAAAAAGGAATAAGGTAACACTGCCTTATCTGGAGAAATGAGCATAATTCCTAAACCAACTTTGTTGAATTTAGGATTTTCCATTTTCTTCCCTGTTGGACTTCTAGAAGCACCATCAAAATACATTTCCCATGTTTGAGGACTCTCTTGAATAGAAAAAACTTCCTCATCAGGGAGTTCGATATCTGAATACGTGTCTTCCACTGAAGGGTGTTCAGCCAGGAAATCAGCCAGAGCTTGGCCCTTAATTGCCTTTTGAGACACATACTGGATATCGAACTACTATAGAATAACCGCCCACCTTGCCAGACGTCCTGTAAGCATTGGACGACTAAGGATGAATTTGAGTGGATTATTACGAGATACCAATTGGACCTCGTGATGTTGCAGGTAGTGTCTCAGCTTCTGAACTGCAAAGATTAATGCTAGGCAGCACTTTTCAATACTCGAATACTGGGTTTCTGCTTCAAGCATAGTTCTACTGAGATAGTAGAGACTATTTTCATTCCCAGCATCATTCTTTTGAGCGAGAAAGGCACCCAATGATCGCTCTAAAGCTGTCACATAGAGGATAAGAGGCCTACCCTTAACAGGTGGCATGAGTACTGGTGGAATCAAGAGGTATTTCTTGAGAACATCAAATGCTTCTTGACATTCATTAGTCCACTGGTAAGTGACTCCTTTCTTCAATAATTTGGTAAAGGGTAAACTTTTGCCTGCCAAATTGGCGATGAAACGCCGAATATAGGCTAAGTGTCCTTGAAGTCCTCTTAATTATTTCAAATTCTGAGGAGGTGACATACCAAGGATTGATTTGGTCTTCTCAGGATCGACTTCAATACCACGATGGCGTATAACAAAGCCGAGGAATTTTCCTGAGGTTACCCCAAAAGCACATTTTAAGGGGTTCATCTTCAAATTATGTTGTCGAAGCTTGTGGAATATGATTTCCAAATCAGCCAAGTGATCAAAACGTTGTTTGGATTTAACCACCAAATCATCTACATAGCATTCAACAAACTTCCCTAGAAAAGGTTTGAAGATACGATGCATGGCGCGTTGATATGTTGCACCTGCATTCTTTAAACCAAAAGGCATCACCCGGTAACAAAACACACGTTGAGGAGCTCTGAAGGCTGTATATTCCTCATCTTCTGGGGCCATTCGGATCTGATTATATCCAGAATATCCATCCATGAAAGAAAGTACTTCATAGCCAGCCGTTGCATCAATTAAGAGTTCTGTAATCCGAACTGGAAAATCATCTTTGGGACAATACCGATTAAGATCTCTGAAATCGATGCAAACCCTAATTTGTCCATTCTTCTTCTTTATAGGGAAAATATTAGCCAACCACTTGGGATATTGAACTTCTCTGACGAAGTTAGCTTTGATAAGCTTATCCACTTCAGCCTCAATTTTGGAAGCATAGGTTGGGTGTGTTCTTCTCGCGGCTTGCTTGAATCCTCGATGTTCTTTTGGAAAACCCAAATGATGGGTGGCAACATCTGGATCAAGGCCAGGCATCTCTGTATAATTCCAAGCAAAAATATCTTTATTTTGCTTTAGAAAAGAAATATACATCTCTTGTTCTTCAAGGGTCATGGCCGCACTAATTAAAGTGGGGCGTGGATCTTTCTCTGTACCCAGATTTACTTCTCTGAGTTCATCCACAGTCGTAGAGATACCCTCTTCAAATGCTGGAGGAGCATCTCTAAGATCTTCCTCTTCCTCTTCATCATGTGTTATTTCTTCCATTTCTACTTGCAAAGTAGATGAAAAAACGAAATTCTCATGATCATAAGAGATGTCAAAATTTTCACATTTTGAAGAAGAAGCTTCCATTTCCGACCCTATTGATGATAAAGGGTCTTCTTTGGGAATCAAAGAGGATATGATGGATTGAGAATCGACATCAATATTCACCTCTGGTGTTGCTATAACTTCTTATGGCCTGATTAGCGAAGTATAGACTTGTTGGATTTCAGCAGACGAAATGAAAACGTCACCACTTATGCTTTCATCACTGCTTGGTAAGTTACCAATTTCTCCCATGTTGTCTGGCTCGATTGCCGTAATTGACATTATGGATCTTTCCATAAGAGTATTTTGATTTGGGCTTATTTTGTCAATTTGACTGATAGGTAACACATAATCTGTACTCACATGTGAAAATGGATTTATTGGAATTTTTTCCAAACCATATGGAGCATTAACTTTGGTAATTTCCTTCATTGTAGATTTTTCTCTTCCCTTCATGTGATAAAATTCCGCCTCAATGTATTGAGACTCACATGTCTTGAACGGGGCCTTATCACCATACAATGTTCCAACTTGACCATCGAAACAGTATTTGAGACATTGATGGTATGACGATGGAATAGCTGCATGCTGATGTAGCCAGGGTCTTCCAAGCAAGATATTGAAAGATGAGTCTTGATCAACAATCATGAAATCCGAATTGGGAACAAGATCTCCAAACTGAGTTCTGAGCGTAACTTCTCCCAGTGGTTCTTGTTCATTTTTATCATATCCTTGCAACATCATGGTAGAAGGAGATAAATCAGATTCCGTGAGGCCCAATCGACGAAGTGTACGAATGGGCATGAGGTTGACTCCTGAACCATTGTCAATAAAAGCTCTTCGAACATCTATACCATTGACTTTGCCAGATAAGTACAAAGGTTTTATGTGCCCATGCACAACATCATCTTCATCTTTATCAGTAAAAGATATCACTGCATGACATTCTGCAGGATTATTCTCTATGTTATAAATTTCAGCTGCAGCAATCTCAGCTTCAAACTCTTGAGGACTTGACAAAGCTTCGATGAGTGCATCCCGAAGATCTCTTGATAGATTCAAAGCATCCAAAATTGATAATTTGGCTGGTACTTGGGCCAAGTGTTTCAATATATCATACTTTTGATCTAGAGGCCTGCGTTTCCCAATAGGAATATGCGGTTTAGCAGGTACCTTGGAAGCAGATGCTTTGGAAGCTGATGCATCTTGTATTGAAGTTGGAAACATCTTTGGTTTTGGAAAATTAGACTGATTAGATCCATTTACTTGCTGAGATAAAGAAGATGGAACCTTTAATCGGTCTTCCAAAATAACTGTGCCGAAGCTGAGTTGGTCATTGGCAGAAGAACTTGCTTGTTCATTTTGAACTCGCTGAAGGGCTCTACCACGAGTTTCTGCTGCATATACAGTGCTAGCAGGGGTAGAATTAGAGTAGTGGCTTCGGAAAGATCCACGTCTTCCCCTATATCCTGAAACTCTAGAACTTCCTCGGGTTCCTTTATTTGATACAGGGAATTCAGGCTCATAAAGACTGGAATATGAATCTGTTAATTGAATCATATTAACAGAACCAAAGATCAATTCTTCGTCTGATAAAGACTCTGCCTGGTTGGCCTGTTTAGGCTGTGCCGTTTGGTGGGACGGTGCCCGTTGCTTTGAAGTAGATGGCATGAAATCTGCCAGAGTCAAAGACAATTTAGGCTTTGATGCATACTCATCTTCTCCTGATTCCTCTTTCTTCTTTGAATTGCGCTGCCCTTTTGAGGATTTGTCCTTTGATGGAGGCTTTACTGCAGCTTTTGTAGGAGACACAATTGGCTTCTTCAATTGTGTTCGCAAAATGGAATGGGTCCGATTGATTGTCTTTCTGACCATCCAATCATCATATTTTTTCGCAGTTTTTCTTTTGACTTCCTTCCACTCGCCTCCTTCTTCTGGATCTGTAGCGGTAATACACGCTACATGAGCTGAAGAACCCTTCAATTTGACTTGTCCCAAGTCGACCATCTTTTGTAGGAGGTCTTTAAAGACAAAACACTCCTGGATGGGATGTCCCAACATTTGATGAAAAGGACAATAATTTGGACGGTCTTCATCTCCTTCCTTGTTTGGCCTCTTCGGCACTGGTAATTGAACCAAATTATTTTCCAGAGCTGAAATGAAGTAACCAGGAACTTGCTCACTTCGGAAAGAGTATGTTTTACTCTTCATATCCTCAAATTGTTTTCGTCGTTGATCTTTTTGATCATTTGGACGAAATAGCCTTTGTTGTTGGCGTTCAGGAGGTGGAGCCCTTCGAGAAGATGAAGGTTTTGAAGTAGAAATAGGTACAGGTGCCTGTTTAAGCATAACTGTAGCAGTTTCTGCTTTACCCATTCTTCTTCCTGGAGCTGATGGAATTACACGAGATTTAACCTTAGCCTGTATAAGGGAATCTTCAATCTGTTGAGCGATTGAAGTAAGGTCTCGAAACCCTCCTGTGTATTTCACAGGGATCAATGGCGTGCGTAATTCGTCTCACAAATTTTCCACACAGATTGGCAACAATTCCTCCTGAGGGAGTGATAAACTCAAGGAATACGTTAATCCCTTCCAACGAGCAATGAAATCAGAGACTCTTTCATTCTCCCTTTGCTTGCAGTTTGTAAGATCGAAAACTGTCGTTTTTGGCAAAGTTGAGCTAAACTGAAGAAGGAACTTTTGACGAAGATCCTCCCATCCGATGATTGACCGGGATTTCAAGCTTGTATACCAGACAAAAGCTGGTCCTTGCAAGGTTCGCACGAAGCATCTGAGTTTCACTGCTTCTTGCTGCTCTGGAGTTCCCATCATAGGATCACAACAAGATACGTAATGCGTCAAATGTTGTTCAGGTTCGCCTGATCCATTGAAAGTAGGGAAAATAGGGTTTCCAAAACTGGATGGAGGAGAAATTGAATCTACCCATTCAGGGTAAACTTTCTTTTCAGGTTGAACTTGCGCCTGTTTCCCTTCCATAGTGTAACGCCCCGACCCCAGCTACCCAGAGTCGGTGCATTAATTACATAACATTGGCATGATCATGAGAAAGATCAAGTCTCGAAAGACCGATTAGTTTAGTAGCCTTGGAATGACTAGATACATCCATAAATTTTTACATTATATCATAAAAAAACATCTTGTCTTCATATCCCCTCATACTATCCCTGCAGGTCATTCCTAAATTACTTCTTCATAATCCTGGAAAAAAATAAAACATTGAAAGGGGTGAGCTCGGATGCTCAGTAAGGATAACATTATAGCAGAAGCTTTCATAAATAATCATAAACACTTAAGGCAATTTATAACTAAAACAAAAGCCTTTTAAACTTGAACTTCAGCATAAAATGGCAAAGGTAAAATGAAATAATGCCATTTACTTACTCACATGGATATTCTACTAGTCGAATGATCACATGCAATATCAATAACCACTTTCATAATGATGGAATGCATAATTCCAGACTATCATAACCACATAGCCAAGGCCTCGTGCCAAGACTACAAATAAGATTTTTCCAAGGTCTTGTGCCAAGACACTAGTTTGTCTCATGAGACCTACCGATGCATCGAGGAGCTATAGCGGGCTCCACCCGTCACTTATTAAGTCCAATGCATTCCCATATGAAAAGGTTTAAACATAACGTAAACATTCGTATTAAACTAGCATACGAAATGTCAATACTTTCACCACAAACCATGAATGGTATAAAAATAGCACATCCACAGTCAAACATAATTCATTCGATACAATATAGAAGATTGTATTGTATCACATTAACCTCAATCAATAATAATGAAGGATGTTGACATAGATGAAAATAATCATCAAAACTATTTGAGAGAAATATCCCCCTTTTCTTGAAAACATTTAAAAGTCACACTATTTGTCAAGAAGCCGTTTAAAAGTATATTTTTGAATCAAAGTGTCCCATACCACTTTGAAACTTTTAAAAGGAGTTTTAATTTTAAAACTTCAATGTCCATATAAATAAATCCTTCAAACCATTTTTAAAATATGGACATTAATGAGCATGATTTAGAAAAATAATTCTTTAAAACATTTTAAAATGGTATTTTGGTTAGAGTTTCTAACCAAAAGAGAGACACTTGAATACAAATAATTGAGGTAATCAAAACATTGTAATATCATGAGAATAAAGGAATTCATGATATACTATGTCAAAGTACATTATATACACCACATAAAAGTGATTTGGTGTATATCATCAAAGAAGTCTCAATGGAATGTAAATTGAGATGAAATTTCTCAAAAAGGTTGTATCCTTAGGTTAAGGATAAATCAATGACATAATTATGTGTGACAAATATAAATACACTAAATATGATTGGATATTCAGTGTAAAACAATCAAAGGACATTCACACATATTCTTGTAAAAACAATACCAACGAATTGGATGTTTAACTCAACAAATGGAGAATGAGTTAAAATTACTCTTATCAAATTCATATCAATGACTTGAGAATTACCAATGGAGTGATTATGTGTACCAAACTTCTATCCATAGGAAGGGGAGTGGAAATTATGACATAATCAAATGAATAGTGATTCCACACATAATCTTGGGGTAATATAATCAATGAAATATGTGTAAAGCCAAATGAGTGGAAATTGAAATCTCAAATTCCCTTATCGATTAGGTAACTTACGAAACATACACCCATGAAAGAAGTATCATACCATGATGATGTAAATACCCATAAATTAAATTATATTACACAATTAATACGATCATGGGCAGTACACATACACCACATGCAATAATTAAGTGGTGATCAATGGAATTCTCACGGAATTAAAAGTGAGATAAGAAAACCCTTACATTGTACTTTTTCCTTAGTCGATGGTAGGTTTACCTCCTGTATAATGGTGAAATAATTGTTATTAAATAATAAAAGAATCATTTACTTTAATATGATATCATATATGATCTTTTATCATTGATTTGTTAATAATATTTTAGAATTATCGTCATTTCGGGTGTTAACGGGTTCATTTTACTTTATATTCTTTGTTATGTGAGACATATTCGTTATTAATGGGATGTATATTATTCATATCTAGAATGGTATCAAGTTCTTAAACATCATTTTTAAATCATCAAATGATAATTATACTTGAATGGATACGATGGAGAATGAATCTCATCGCGTTCGTGGAGACGGTAGTCCGTACGTATGCACGAACGCTACTTCCATTTAATTTTTATTTTAAAAGAATCGAATCCAAATTATACATAGGTATATTACAAACCAGTATAATATAATATTTTATATATGTTACTTAAGTTCATTTACACCATCCTTTATACGTTCCATGTGTGGTATGAACGAGTCATATCATTTTAAGGGGGCGGTAGTCCGCACTTCCTCAAATGAAATTATCGTATGTATATACAACATGAAACGAATAATGGTATGAAATAAAATGGAATTACAGAAGCTTATATATAAAATATATATCATTAATATCATATTTAATTACAGTTCCATCCTAATGGCCACCATGAGAGGCGGTAAGATGTATTTGAACAATCATCATTTCGTGAGGCGTTAGTTTGCCATCCACAGAAACATTATGTTCATCATCCATTAGATGGAGTTGTGTGAATGTGTAGTTTGAATCCTTCTTATAACAACATCCTAGTATATTGAGGATACTGTTGTTGTTACAAAAGAAGGGAAATAAAAAGATTTTGGGGGTTGGAGAAGCAAAATAAATGAAAATACTTTAAGAGAAATTGTTACCTTTAATTTAGGTAACTCACTTTGGTTGGAACCAAAGGACTTCTTGAAATGCTTTCTGCCTAAGGGGAAGCTTCAAGGAGGAGTAGAGGGATGTGGGGAGATTAGTTGGGCAGAGTTTGGACGAGCCAAGTGGCTTGAGAGGTGTGAGGAATGAGTAGAAGTGGTCTTCTTTTATAAGGGAGAGGAGGGGCTCTTTAGGAAAGAGTGAAAGTATTACTTTATAATATAATTATATTCGATTTATAATGGTCCAAAAATCATTGAGGTCGAAGATAAGATGACTCATATTCTAAATAACATCAACCAATAAGAATTGGACAGGTTTTAGATAATATTTTAATCATTATAATCTTATTTATTTAAATGATTTATTAATGAGGTAAACATTGCATCATTATTGTGTCATTAATAATTTAAATTATTTGATGTCTAAAAATTATAAATAAAATATAATTATGTAGTAAATCTTTTTAGCTTTCTAATGAATATTTATAATCGAAAATCCAACATGTATAACCCTATGTAAAAATTGTTCTTCTAAAAGATGTAAGCTTATGCCATTTTTATTTTTATTTTAACTTTATTAATATAAAGTGTCATTATCACTTACAAGTGGATCAATGGGGTCCCAAAATTGACCCAAAGATGCCCATGGTCGACCATGTATCAACCAATAGGTTTAAAACACGTTTTAGGGTAATTTAGTATTATTATAATATTATTTTTTAACCCTTATTTACCGGATTTACCCTTAACCATGGTAAATAAAATATTTACCGCAGTAATTATTCAAAATGTCTAAAAATAAAAGTTACCTATTTACACAATTTGAACATCCTGATTCCAAATATGGAATCCATTTTTCTAAATTCAAAACACAGAAGTGGCAGAAATTAATTTAAAATTAATTCCCGCTGTCAAAACAAAAAGCGTGTTTTTAAGAGATAATAACTATCAAAAGATTGACACTTGTTTATGTTCGGTTTAATTGTAAAATTATGTCCAATGACCAAAATTATATTAAATGGTAAAAATATATTCTAAATATACTTTAAAACCACTCAAATTCATAATTTATCACTATTAATTATTTTGATTAAAAAAGTTGTTTTTAATTAAAATTTAGTAAGTTTTACTATTCATCAAAATATGAAAGTTATCCGAAAAGTACCAAAATTTCACCTTAGGCTAAATTTGATATTCCGAATCCAAAAATGAAGTCCATTTTTAAATATAAAATATATATAATTTCAAAAAATTTAGTATTACTATTCATAACGGCTAGTTTGATCGGTTGTGGTGTGTGTTAAAACTCGAAGTTGCGTACAACACACGCTACTGTTTTATTCAAAGGAAAGCGTACCGTGGAAGATTGGGATGTTTTATTTTAAATTTTTTGATGTCCCCATGTAGTCAAAAAGTTTAAAATATTTTATTTAAAAAGGGTTTACTATTAAAAGTTGGTAAAACTACAATACTGAAGATGAATTTGTTCTTACATTATGTCTAAGAAACTCATAATATGGATTCTAAAATTATAAGGATTATATAAAGTTTAAAATTTAGTTAATACTATTCATAACCTTTTTTGAACGGCTTGTTTGGTATGTCATGGTGCGCTTGAACTCGGTGTTGCGTGTAGTGCAAGTTATTGAATTATTTTGAAGAAATAACACACTATGAAATCTTGGGGTGTTACATTCTCCCCTCCTTCAATAAATTGCGTCCTCGCAATTTGAAATTGTTCTTCGAAAATAAAAGGTTGAAAATAGAAAATATATTTGTGGGAAAACCCACATCGGAAATTGGTTTACTAAAATTTAGTCTTAATATGAGGAAAAGAGAAATGAAAGGGTCACCACCAAATTATGATCTCGATTAGGAGAACATTGGTGGCAATTAGAGACATATAATTGGAGGAAAAACGTAAATATTTATAGGTAGTGGTTGAGGTCATCAATCACAAACAAGTATAAAATTGAGGTCCTTAAACTCATCAATCTATGATGATTTGAAGTACCATCGGTTCAACAAAATATAGGGTATTGGGATCACACATTTTTGACATTTCAAAATATCTTAGTTGAAATCCCACATCAAAAAATGAATTAATGAGGCCTCTATTTAAAATAAAGAGTGGAAAGTATGAAGATTACCGAAATTAACACATACTAGGGTTCCATGTAGGAAAATATGGATATGGAGGAGAAATCTAACCATCAATTATCTGATGGAGAGTGGTAGAGAACATGGCTATGAATAGGCCAACAATCCCAAAGCCATAAATTAGTGATGATTTAAGGTACCATCTAGGACAACATTTTTTTTAAAGTTACATTACATAAGGAAGAGGAATTCATTTATGATATTGACTAAGAACATTATGAGATATACTTAAATTTTAAGTAGATTTTCATTCTTTAATAAATTTCCACCACTAACTCAATTTTTTTTAAACGATGAGTATTCAAGAAGATTTGGTCACACTGGGAGAGCTAGAATAAACTTCTATAGAATCACATGATCCATGCAGGATAAACCATATATTTACATTGTCTTTGAAGATTAATCAAAACCAAAATGGTTAGTGAATGATCTAATGATCCCCCAAAAGGATATTCATTGAGATAAATATGCACTAATCTTAATTTCTAAAATTAAACCAACAATACCCCAAAGTTAAATAGATACCATTCAATAACCAATTGTTCTTAAAATCCTTTAATATAATCCAAACTAATATTGAAACCCAAAACATAGAAGAATTTGATTATGTAGTCTCCCATGTTACATTGTATCTCCAAATTACATCAAATACTCTTAAAGTCACATACTTAAATGTAATCAACATCATCACATATTCTCTGTTATAGGTTAATCATTTCCATAAATAACCCAAATCACTATAAATCAACAATAAAAATGTAGATAAAAATCCACCATTACTCTACAAATGAAACCTCATTGTATTCTATTTTCCTTGGGCATATAGTGTTCCTAACAAAATGAACAACTTCCAAAATAACATTTATCACTTAATCACCAAATCATTTTCCTATACCAAGGGTATTCATTTGATAAGACATAATAACCCAAATCATCTTATTATTGATCAATAAAATCATTTAACAAAAAAATAGTCATACTAACCAGGGACTTCACGTAGTCCAGTGGTAGGCGATAAATCCCAATCGCACTTTGGTTGTGGGTTCGATTCCCACAGCTTTGTCCGACGCGACGGGTTGTCACATGGTCTACGTGTTGTCCTTTTTCAAAACTATATTTTATAATATTACCAAAATGAGATAAATTCCTAAAAATAACATAATTTAACCACAAATGTTATATCATACTTTGCATTTTCATCCCAAATTATAATAACTTATCATTTTCTCAAACCCCAATGATCATATAAAACCAAATGGTTATTTATACCTATATCCACAAGAGAAGAGACAATTCTTCCTCAAATATCATTCTCACATGGCAAACTGCGGGGTTACAAATACAAGAGAAAATTATTCCAATGTAAACCCATCAACAAGTAGTGATAATTTTTCTCCAACCATTTATTTCCACATAGCTTCTTCTTTGACCAAGAAAATATCCTATAGAATAGGACATTCACTCGGGTAATGGCCAGGTCCCCTATATTTACGGCAAATGACTGTAAATGGACTCTTGGGACCATTTTTATCTTCTTCCATAGTACTCTTCATTTTTCTTCGGCAATTCTTCACTTTATGTCCTTCCTTCCCGCACGTAAAACATTTCGTTGTCCCATTGAGACACTTTCCTGGGTGTCTCTTTCCACAATTCCTGCATGATGAAAATTGAGGTTTCTTTTCTCCATGGTCTCCATTGCTGGAGATCTTATCATTTATCACCTTTCTCTTCCTTGTTGAGTCTGGGAGTTGGTTAATATATATGTTGTTGATCATATTTTTGGAAAACTGATTTGTCATAAAGACGATATCTTTTACGCCTATCAACATTCCATTTTGTTGCTCATTGCCACCACTGTTCCCAACTTGTACATCATTCTCAAAGTCACTATGACTTCCTTGGAATCCAGCCATTGACTAAAACCAGAAAGCATTGTGTGAGTAATAGTAGTCGTAAAATCATTTAGAGATTAAAATGTCACCATATTCTCAATTTGAAACATTTTAGGATTAACCAAGGTCATTTACTCTCATCTTATGTATATATTACTTAAATCGGTTTGTAAAGAAAATGTAAATTATCCTAAGCATATCCCCCAGGAGTGTCGTAACCAAGAGTGCAGCAAGGCCCGTTGTCGTGCACCAGTTCCCGTTCGAGTCTAGCTCAAAGCGGTGTTTTCGGGTTTTACCCCTAGGTACATCTGTGCTAGAGCCGCCTCTACCTGGTCGTATCCAGACAGGGATGTATTGCTCGGAAAACTCACAAAATCTCTACAATACCAAAATTCTAGGAAGTTCTTTTATACTAATCCCCAAAGTTCATCTTAGGTCTACGTGCTCTAATCAGAGTTTATCTAAATCTAGCTACCAAGGTTTGTACTAAACTTCCTCTGATACCAACTGTAACGCCCCGACCCCAGCTACCCAGAGTCGGTGCATTAATTACACAACATTTGCATGATCATGAGAAAGATCAAGTCTCGAAAGACCGATTAGTTTAGTAGCCTTGGAATGACTAGATACATCCATAAATTTTTACATTATATCATAAAAAAACATCTTGTCTTCATATCCCCTCATACTATCCCTGCAGGTCATTCATAAATTACTTCTTCATAATCCTGGAAAAAAATAAAACATTGAAAGGGGTGAGATCGGATGCTCAGTAAGGATAACATTATAGCAGAAGCTTTCATAAATAAGCATAAACACTTAAGGCAATTTATAACTAAAACAAAAGCCTTTTAAACTTGAACTTCAGCATAAAATGGCAAAGGTAAAATGAAATAATGCCATTTACTTACTCACATGGATATTCTACTAGTCGAATGATCACATGCAATATCAATAACCACTTTCATAATGATGGAATGCATAATGCCAGACTATCATAACCACATAGCCAAGGCCTCGTGCCAAGACTACAAATAAGATTTTGCCAAGGCCTTGTGCCAAGACACTAGTTTGTCTCATGAGACCTACCGATGCATCGAGGAGCTATAGCGGTCTCCACCCGTCACTTATTAAGTCCAATGCATTACCATATGAAAAGGTTTAAACATAACGTAAACATTCGTATTAAACTAGCATACGAAATGTCAATACTTTCACCACAAACCATGAATGGTATAAAAATAGCACATCCACAGTCAAACATAATTCATTCGATACAATATGGAAGATTGTATTGTATCACATTAACCTCAATCAATAATAATGAAGGATGTTGACATAGATGAAAATAATCATCAAAACTATTTGAGAGAAATATCCCCCTTTTCTTGAAAACATTTAAAAGTCACACTATTTGTCAAGAAGCCGTTTAAAAGTATATTTTTGAATCAAAGTGTCCCATACCACTTTGAAACTTTTAAAAGGAGTTTTAATTTTAAAACTTTAATGTCTATATAAATAAATCCTTAAAACCATTTTTAAAATATGGACATTAATGAGCATGATTTAGAAGAATAATTCTTTAAAACATTTTAAAATGATATTTTGGTTAGAGTTTCTAACCAAAAGAGAGACACTTGAATACAAATACTTGAGGTAATCAAAACATTGTAATATCATGAGAATAAAGTAATTCATGATATACTATGTCAAAGTACATTATATACACCACATAAAAGTGATTTGGTGTATATCATCAAAGAAGTCTCAATGGAATGTAAATTGAGATGAAATTTCTCAAAAAGGTTGTATCCTTAGGTTAAGGATAAATCAATGACATAATTATGTGTGACAAATATAAATACACTAAATATGATTGGATATTCAGTGTAAAACAATCAAAGGACATTCACACATATTCTTGTAAAAACAATACCAACGAATTGGATGTTTAACTCAACAAATGGAGAATGAGTTAAAATTACTCTTATCAAATTCATATCAATGACTTGAGAATTACCAATGGAGTGATTATGTGTACCAAACATCTATCCACAGAAAGGGGAGTGGAAATTATGACATAATCAAATGAATAGTGATTCCACACATAATCTTGGGGTAATATAATCAATGAAATATGTGTAAAGCCAAATGAGTGGGAATTGAAATCTCAAATTCCCTTATCGATTAGGTAACTTACGAAACATACACCCATGAAAGAAGTATCATACCATGATGATGTAAATACCCATAAATTAAAGTATATTACACAATGAATACGATCATGGGCAGTACACATACACCACATGCAATAATTAAGTGGTGATCAATGGAATTCTCACGGAATTAAAAGTGAGATATGAAAACCCTTACATTGTACTTTTTCCTTGGTCGATGGAAGGTTTACCTCCTGTATAATGGTGAAATAATTGTTATTGAATAATAAAAGAATCATTTACTTTAATATGATATCATATATGATCTTTTATCATTGATTTGTTAATAATATTTTAGAATTATCGTCATTTCGGGTGTTAACGGGTTCATTTTACTTTATATTCTTTGTTATGTGAGACATATTCGTTATTAATGGGATGTATATTATTCATATCCAGAACGGTATCAAGTTCTTAAACATCATTTTTAAATCATCAAATGATAATTATACTTGAATGGATACGATGGAGAATGAATCTCATCGCGTTCGTGGAGACGGTAGTCCGTACGTACGCACGAACGCTACTTCCATTTAATTTTTATTTTAAAAGAATCGAATCCAAATTATACATAGGTATATTACTATTCCAGTATAATATAATATTTTATATATGTTACTTAAGTTCATTTACACCATCCTTTATACGTTCCATGTGTGGTATGAACGAGTCATATCATTTTAAGGGGGCGGTAGTCCGCACTTCCTCAAATGAAATTATCGTATGTATATACAACATGCAACGAATAATGGTATGAAATAAAATGGAATTACAGAAGCTTATATATAAAATATATATCATTAATATCATATTTAATTACAGTGCCATCCTAATGGCCACCATGAGAGGCGGTAAGATGTATTTGAACAATCATCGTTTCGTGAGGCGTTAGTTTTCCATCCACAGAAACATTATGTTCATCATCCATTAGATGGAGTTGTGTGAATGTGTAGTTTGAATCCTTCTTATAACAACATCCTAGTATATTGAGGATACTGTTGTTGTTACAAAAGAAGGGAAATAAAAAGATTTTTGGGGTTGGAGAAGCAAAATAAATGAAAATACTTTAAGAGAAATTGTTACCTTTAATTTAGGTAACTCACTTTGGTTGGAACCAAAGGACTTCTTGAAATGCTTTCTGCCTAAGGGGAAGCTTCAAGGAGGAGGAGAGGGATGTGGGGAGCTTAGTTGGGCAGAGTTTGGACGAGCCAAGTGGCTTGAGAGGTGTGAGGAATGAGTAGAAGTGGTCTCCTTTTATAAGGGAGAGGAGGGGATCTTTAGGAAAGAGTGAAAGTATTACTTTATAATATAATTATATTCGGTTTATAATGGTCCAAAAATCATTGAGGTCGAAGATAAGATGACTCATATTCTAAATAACATCAACCAATAAGAATTGGACAGGTTTTAGATAATATTTTAATCATTATAATCTTATTTATTTAAATGATTTATTAATGAGGTAAACATTGCATCATTATTGTGTCATTAATAATTTAAATTATTTGATGTCTAAAAATTATAAATAAAATATCATTATGTAGGAAATCTTTTTAGCTTTCTAATGAATATTTATAATCGAAAATCCAACATGTATAACCCTATGTAAAAATTGTTCTTCTAAAAGATGTAAGCTTATGCCATTTTTATTTTTATTTTAACTTTATTAATATAAAGTGTCATTATCACTTACAAGTGGATCAATGGGGTCCCAAAATTGACCCAAAGATGCCCATGGTCGACCATGTATCAACCAATAGGTTTAAAACACGTTTTAGGGTAATTTAGTATTATTATAATATTATTTTTTAACCCTTATTTACCGGATTTACCCTTAACCATGGTAAATAAAATATTTACCGCAGTAATTATTCAAAATGTCTAAAAATAAAAGTTACCTATTTACACAATTTGAACATCCTGATTCCAAATATGGAATCCATTTTTCTAAATTCAAAACACAGAAGTGGCAGAAATTAATTTAAAATTAATTCCCGCTGTCAAAACAAAAAGCGTGTTTTTAAGAGATAATAACTATCAAAAGATTGACACTTGTTTATGTTCGGTTTAATTGTAAAATTATGTCCAATGACCAAAATTATATTAAATGGTAAAAATATATTCTAAATATACTTTAAAACCACTCAAATTCATAATTTATCACTATTAATTATTTTGATTAAAAAAGTTGTTTTTAATTAAAATTTAGTAAGTTTTACTATTCATCAAAATATGAAAGTTATCCGAAAAGTACCAAAATTTCACCTTAGGCTAAATTTGATATCCCGAATCCAAAAATGAAGTCCATTTTGAAATATAAAATATATATAATTTCAAAAAATTAAGTATTACTATTCATAACGGCTAGTTTGATCGGTTGTGGTGTGTGTTAAAACTCGAAGTTGCATACAACACACGCTACTATTTTATTCAAAGGAAAGCGTACCGTGGAAGCTTGGGATGTTTTATTTTAAATTTTTTGATGTCCCCATGTAGTCAAAAAGTTTAAAATATTTTATTTAAAAAGGGTTTACTATTAAAAGTTGGTAAAACTACAATACTGAAGATGAATTTGTTCTTACATTATGTCTAAGAAACTCATAATATGGATTCTAAAATTATAAGGATTATATAAAGTTTAAAATTTAGTTAATACTATTCATAACCTTTTTTGAACGGCTTGTTTGGTAAGTCATGGTGCGCTTGAACTCGGTGTTGCGTGTAGTGCAAGTTATTGAATTATTTTGAAGAAATAACACACTATGAAATCTTGGGGTGTTACACATAGTTTCTAACCGAGCTGTTAATGACTCAATAGTAGTTATTAACTTTTGAGAAACGTCAGGTTGAACTTGGTTTTGGGTAGGTGAAATGAATGGAGCTTGGACAGACGTGGTGGTTGGTATTGCAACTGATGGTAGTGCTGCCAACCGTTGTTGCGTTTGACCCGTAGGATTAGACCTCTGTGGGTGTACTGACAAAGGAGGATATTCTTGATCCATCTCAGTAGTTACAACAAATTCCTTCGGCTGTTGGACTTCAGCATTCTTAAGAAGAAGACTACTCTGAAGTAGTTCTGCATTCAACCTTCTTAATTCTTTCATTTCTTCCTCCTGTTGTGCAAATCTTTGCTCTAATGAGAGTGATTGACCTCCTTCAGAGGAAGGGTGTGAAGTAACCTGATTCTTTCATTTCCCCTTATTGGATCCTTTTCGGAGAGGGGGAAGTGGGTTACTTGAAGGAATACCCAGATTTTGGGTAAGCCTTTGATTACGTGTGCGCACACATTCTTCATTTAGGTCTGTGTGCGCGACTTCTTGAGCAGGAACCTCTTCGTATGATCCCTCTGATTGAGCCTCATCTGGTGAATCAGCAGCAACGACATTGATGACATTAATGGATGCATATTGCATGGAATCCTTTCTATCAGCATTTCTGTGATATTGTCTTCTTCCATGCCCATGATGAGACATGGAATTCCGTTGACTTGATCCCTCAGGAACTTCTTGGAAACCCGTCACTTGGAGAGAATCTCCTGATAGCTTGGCTCTTCGTTCCTCTTGAGGCTTATTCCCTAATCGAGAGAATACTGACTTTCTCTGAGGGAGGGATTGAGGATTTGAAAAAGTCCCCAGTCCTGTGGACTGGGGGTGTTCCTGCTGCTTCCGCTCAACTCCTCGAATCCCATTCGTTGACTCTGAGGGTTGGGTTAGAGAAGTCCCCAGTCTAGCAAGCTGGGGTGTCTCTTGACATGCTATGTCTGAGATCTTCTTGAAATCTCTCTTGATCTTGCTAATCTTAGTTCGGAAATTAGCTGGATGCATTAACCTGTATCCACTTTTATCACCTGGTTCAACAGACCATTGGATGATTTCCGAAACTTCTGTCATTTGATGACGTGTTTGCTCCAGACGAGAGGCTTGTGCAATATTCTCGCCTGCTTGATGTAGGAGCAATTCAACAACTTGTTCTCTATATACTTGATTTTGAGAGGAACTATTTGAAGATTGTTCTTGAGAAAGCTTTTGATTATGAACAAAGCCCATTGACTGTGACCGGCCATGGGCAATAACATTGCATGAGACCATTTTCGGCGGGCTTTGATGACCGGAAAGCACTGTGAAATGTAGTGCTCCGTGAACACCCCATCCTCTGATATGAACATTAGATGAAGCATTGGAAATTAACTGACGCAATCTTCTTAGTGCGCCAAGGCATGAACGTTGAAGGGTTCTCTGTTGCTTGTCAGCCTTCGGATACCGAGAGACTGATAGAGATGCCAAATCAATATGGCGTTGTAACCCTTCTATTATCTTAATATGATTTTCATAATCACCATAAGATAATACTTTTTTCTTCAATTGACAAAGAGTCTTCCATATGTTGAGACGAATATCATGGATTCCATCATCCGTCAACATCTTTGGAATGTCATACTGGGAATCAGCCAAAGGCCAAAACATGACTGGTACTTCACCTTTTGCCAGTTTTTTCCTCATGTTCAGCATTTCCTCTTTATCATTAAATTAAGATTCTTCTACCTGTTTGGACCAGAGTTGGTGTTTCCTTGTTGCTTCATCGGATTCAACAAGATTGGTAGAGAAATCACTATTCATGCTGGAAGATGAATGACCCAGGGAAGGTTCGGAGACTAACCTGAACCCCAGGTTATCTTCTGATGGAGAAAGAGTTTCACCTGCCGATATTAAAGCATCAGACATGACTGGTTTTACGTTTGCAAGTGCCTCGAGATAGGAGGGCTTTCTCGTCACTACATTGCCTTTTGAAGAATTTTCGAGACAACGTGAATCACTACTGCGGAGAGGACTTTCGCAGCGAAGTTCATCACCATGAGGAGGACCGTCATGATGGGTTACAGCAAAAGATGAGATCTCTTGCTCCTTGGTCTTCTGACCACACAGAGGGTTCCTGTGGCTCTCATCTGAAGAAGAAACTTCAAGATTGACCGAATTTTCATGAAGCAAGTATTCATGAGGAAGTGTCTGTTTAAGACCTTCGGGATTAATGTTCCTGTTATTGGAAACTGAGGGAGTAGAATCTTGAATTTCGACAGATAAATGTCTGAGGGCTTCAAGAACTCCAGCATCGAGCAAGGCCTTGTTGCAGATTGGCCTTTGATCTCCTGACTGTGCTGGGCGGATCTTTTTATTAGATGCCTTCTTACTCACTTTAGAAACCACTTGATGACGAAAGTGATTGCTCTGAGCAGGTGTATGTGCCTGATCAGGAAAGATGGTCAGGTTAGGCTGACAATCATCGCTCAAATCAGGTGTATGTGCCTGACTTGGTTGTCCGTATGATATGGGGGAGTATGCCCCATAACCCTCTTGGACTGGAACAGATGTGTGTGTCTGTTCCGGAGTGAATTGTTGATGTGTCACTCCACTGCTAGGGATAGATTTATGTGTCTCTCCCTGAGATGATGCTGAAGCTGTTATGATATCCTGGCAAGCATCCAGAATATGAGCAGGAATTTGCTTCTGCTCTTTCACCATTGAAAAAACATGTTTGGTGACTTCAGCCGCCGGAACAGGGATATACGTCCATTCCGGGCTTGGAGTAGGTGTATGTGCCTGCTCCTGTCCTCCTTTTCCTGTTAGTGAATCCTGACAGTACTCAAGTGTGGAGGCAGAGAGTTTAGTCTGCCTCCTGTTTGTCGTCGGGGCTTTCTGACTGACTTCTCCGTGCGCTACCAAGCGAGACTGTTGGTAGGCTTGATTAGTATTAGAAGGTGTATGTGCCTGCTGATTACACTTCGCCAAACGCGGTTGACGAGATCCATCATATGTAGTCAGACGAGCCTGCTGACTAACTGCTGATGTATAAGCAGGTGTATGTTCCTGCCTATGGTACTCCGCCGGAATTGCCTGGCGGGATCGGCTTGATGCTGCCAGACGAGTCTGCTGGACAGCGGGATTAAAACGAACAGGTGTGTATGCCTGCTCGTTATTTGCCACCAAGTTAGGTTGGTGGACTTCTCTGGAGATGGAAGGGATGACAACCTGCCTATTGTTAACCGGATTCCGTCTCTGGCGGTTCATCTTGCCTGCTCGGGTTCGAGGAACCTGATCTGAATGCCTGGAGTCGGTACCCTCATCATGTTGAGGGCGCACTACCGCACGAGTCTGGCGGCGATTGTTGATGGGAGCCCTTGAGAAGGACTCCTGTCTTTTTGAATTAAGGTCCTGCGGGACCTGCTCATTCACTTCCTCGGAGTAAGGGAGTGAATGGAAACTGCGTTCCGGGGATAACGACCCGAAACTGTTAGAGACGGTAGTCAGCACCGCCTGCTTCTTGATTGCTGGTCGCCGTTGTCCGGACGACCAGGTAGAATTGTTAACTTGGAGGGCTTGACGAGCGGCCTCCAGAGTTGGGATAGTACCGTTGCGATGGTACTCCTTAACCAGTGCATTAGAAACACAGCGTTGAAGACGCTGAGTTGGTGATGTCATCCTCAGAGCGGATGATGTTCCAGCAGGAGTAGCAGTATTGGTTTTCACAGCAGCAAACCTCACAGTAGAGGTGTTCACAGCAGCAGTATTCAAAGGGGTGAATTTAAGGAAAGCCATTTTTTGCAGAAGATCTTTGAGAAAAGAGTGCCTGTTCCATGTAACAGACATAATCAAGATGAATCTGGCTACTGCATCTTTTGGATGAGCATATGTCAATGATTGCTTTGTTGGCCCAAGGGGCCTAACAAATAAGAAGAACATCACTTTAACTTGGTTAAGGATTCACGTCGGGTTCACCATTTTTGTTTCCACACGGATTACGGGGATGACCTCCTGGACAGGAGATTCAAACGTTCCGATCGGTTTCTAGCGGGTTTGTTCGTAGAACCGGAAACATCCAATGATTCCACATCCGTTTGGACCTACTTTCCAAAGGCAGGCGCTCATTAGCTTGTGGACTGATGAGGCTTAGGAATTTGCATTGGTCGAGAGGATGGGAGGTCAGACTCATCACACCTTTTTGAGGGGAATTATTGTCTAATCCGGGACTCTCTTTATAGATTTAAGTTATGTTCGTGAATCCTTATTATATTACCAAGTATAAAATGAGCTTTCCTTTAGTTTTAACAATCAATGATTAAATATGCAAGAAATTTAGAGAATCTTTTATATGTATTTGAGGTTCTTCATCAATATAGAATCATCCATATATGTTTAGAGATTCTTGGTTAATGGTATCCTTCAAAACATTTATATAAAAGTCTCTTGGTCATTATGATGACCAGGCTGGTTTTAAAGCCACTCAGTGGGGCACTTGAAGTTTATCGCCATTCAGAAGGACACAGATTATTTCAAAGTTGGGATCGAACCCATAAATGGGCTACCTACGTATCCTTTGTTTTGGAAAAGGAATCAGAACCCACGTAGTTCGAGGAATGGGGTATGATGTTTATGATTGATGGCTTAAAGATGAATGTCATAATTACTTTTACACTCTAAGCTCACGTGAGTCATGCTCGGTGTGAGAA
Organism: Viscum album; assembly: GCA_963277665.1. Classification (NCBI taxonomy): domain Eukaryota; kingdom Viridiplantae; phylum Streptophyta; class Magnoliopsida; order Santalales; family Viscaceae; genus Viscum; species Viscum album. The sequence goes on from OY728142.1 coordinate 604,087,265, forward strand.
ACAAGAGGTATTGGTAAAATTTAGACAATTGTGCCATGAAAGATGCAATCATAAGAATTTGTTTGGGGCTTATGTATGGATGACTGCCCAGATAGATGAAGGTTTAGGATTTACTTTTAGGGAGAAAATCCATGAATAGGGTCCACAAAGTTATATGTGCTTCATGGAGATTTGAATACTCTAATCTTGGGGCTTACTCCTAAGGAGGATGCCCAAGTTAGGAGGGGACTTATGATTGGGGCTTATTCTTGAGAAGGAAGCCCAGGTTAAGGATTAAGGCTTGGGGCTTACTCCTAAGGAGGATGCCCAAGGTTTATGACTGGGACTTATTCCTGAGAAGGAAGCCCAGGTTAGGGGACTTGGGACTTACTCCTAAAAAGGAAGCCCAAGGTTATGACTGAGTCTTATTCCTGAAAAGGAGACCCAGGTTAGGGATTAAGGTTTGGGGCTTACTCCTGAGGAGGATGCCCAGGTTAGGGGACTTGGGACTTACTCCTAAAAAGGAAGCCCAAGGTTATGACTGAGTCTTATTCCTGAAAAGGAGACCCAGGTTAGGGATTAAGGTTTGGGGCTTACTCCTGAGGAGGATGCCCAAGATTAAAGGACTTGATTGGGGCTTATTCTTAAGAAAGATGCCCAGATCAAAGGTTTTATAACTGGGGATTATTCCTGAAAAGGAGACCCAGGTTAGGATTCTCTCATCTTAAAGGATGAGGTTGAATGAATGAACTCTCAATCTTTGGTGACATAAAGATGTTTAAATCACTAGGTTTTGAGAGATATTTCACAGAATTCCTTTCAGATAAGGATGTCAAATCAAGAAATCATGCCATAAATGGCTTTGAAGAGTATCTTGAAGACTGAATCTTGAATAGGAAGGGTGAAATGGCTTAAGAGGGGTAAAAATGGGCAAGATGGGCACCCAAAAAGATAGGGGCGCGCAAGTATTAAAAGTCGTGCAAGTCCTGCGGCGGCGCGCAAGTATTGGTCGCGCAAGTATACTTGCGCGACATGAGGGATACTTGCGTGATTTTCAACAAGAGTTGAATTACTTGAGCGACTCTTTATTAAACCCTTTACCATCCTCTTGAGGTTCTTCCAGAAGAGGGACGCGCAAGTTATATTGAAGGAATTAAGTCGGCGCGCAAGTGTTTGATAAGTTTCAACACTTAGGCCTTCCTTCTTCTCTTTAGATCTTCCATTCTAGGTAAGAAATTACCTTAGAAGTGTTATGGAAGCTTTAAGAAGAGACTTGGGCGTCGGGAGCTTCGATCCGTGTTTCTGGAAAAAGATCCTCCCCTCTGGAAAAAAAATCCTCTCGAATGGGGGGCCCACAGGGTCTATTTATAGGCAAAAGAAGACCCTGGGCGGTTACCGAGCGGTTATCACTTAGGTCGCGCAAGTCACTTGCACGACCATAAGGCGTCGCGCAAGTACTTGCACGACCACTAGGCGGCACGCAAGTGTACTTGCGCGACCATAAGGGAACTTGCGCGGCCTATGGGCAATGTTCTCCTTGTTCATCCCTTTGTCGATTTTTGATGTTTCTTCAAAGGATGAATCACATTGAGCTCAGATATTCCCCTTTTCCGATCTTTAGATTCTGTGACGAAAGGAGCGTCAACAATCCTCCTTAAGAGTAAGCCCCAAACATTAATCCTTAACCTGGGCTTCATTTTTAGGAGTAAGTCCCAAGTCCCCTAACCTGGGCTTCCTTCTCAGGAATAAGTCCCAGTCATAAACCTTGGGCATCCTCCTTAGGAGTAAGCCCCAAGCCTTAATCCTTAACCTGGGCCTCCTTCTTTTAGGAGTAAGTCCCAGTCATAACCTTGGGCTTCTTTTTTAGGAGTAAGTCCCAGTCATAATCTTGGGCATCTTCCTCAGGAGTAAGCCCCAATCAAGTCCTCTAATCTTGAGCATCTTTCTTAAAGAATAAGCCTCAACCTCAAATATGGGCATCCTCCTCAGGAGTAAGCCCCAAACCTTAATCCCTAACCTGGGTCTCCTTTTCAGGAATAAGACGCAGTCATAACCTTGGGCTTCCTTTTCAGGAGTAGGCCCCAAGTCCCCTTAAACTTCTCTTAACCAGTCATAATTTACCTTTGATTTGGGTTTTCTTTTCAGGAGTAAAACCCAATCATAAGTCCCCTCCTAACTTGGGCATCCTCCTTAGGAGTAAGCCCCAAGATTAGAGTATTCAAATCTCCATGAAGCACATATAACTTTGTGGACCCTGTCCATGGATTTTCTCCCTAAAAGTAAATCCTAAACCTTCATCTATCTGGGCAGTCATCCATACATAAGCCCCAAACAAATTCTTATGATTGCATCTTTCATGGCACAATTGTCTAAATTTTACCAATACCTCTTGTTTCTCACACCGAGCATCACTCACGTGAGCTTAGAGTGTAAAAGTAATTATGACATTCATCTTTGAGCCATCAATCATAAACATCATACCCCATTCCTCGAACTACGTGGGTTCTGATTCCTTTTCCAAAACAAAGGATACGTAGGTAGCCCATTTATGGGTTCGATCCCAACTTTGAAATAATCTATGTCCTTATGAATGACGATAAACTTCAAGTGCCCCACTGAGTGGCTTTAAAACCAGCCTGGTCATCATAATGACCAAGAGACTTTTATATAAATGTTTTGAAGGATACCATTAACCAAGAATCTCTAAACAGACATGGATGATTCTCTATTGATGAATAACCTCAAATACATATAAAAGATTCTCTAAATTTCTTGCATATTTAATCATTGATTGTTAAAACTAAAGGAAAGCTCATTTTATACTTGGTAATATAATAAGGATTCACGAACATAACTTAAATCTATAAAGAGAGTCCCGGAGTAGACAATAATTCCCCTAAAAAAGGTGTGATGAGTCCGACCTCCCATCCTCTCGACCAATGCAAATTCCTAAGCCTCATCAGTCCACAAGCTAATGAGCGCCTGCCTTTGGAAAGTAGGTCCAAACGGATGTGGAATCATTGGATGTTTCCGGTTCTACGAACAAACCCGCTAGAAACTGATCAGAACGTTTGAATCTCCCGTCCAGGAGGTCATCCCCGTAATCCGTGTGGAAACAAAAATGGTGAACCCGACGTGAATCCTTAACCAAGTTAAAGTGATGTTCTTCTTAGCTGTTAGGCCCCTTGGGCCAACAAGGCAATCATTGACATATGATCATCCAAAAGATGCAGTAGCCGGATTCATCTTGATTATGTCTGTTACATGGAACATGCACTCTTTTCTCAAGATCTTCTGCAAAAAATGGCTTTCCTTAAATTCACCCCTGTGAATACTGCTGCTGTGAACACCTCTACTGTGAGGTCTGCTGCTGTGAAAACCAATGCTGCTACTCCTACTGGAACGTCATCCGCTCTGAGGATGACATCACCAACTCAGCGTCTTCAACGCTGTGTTTCTGATGCACTGGTTAAGGAGTATCGTCGCAACGGTACTATCCCAACTCTGGAGGCCGCTCGTCAAGCCCTCCAAGTTAACAATTCTACCTGGTTGTCCGGACAACGGCGACCAGTAATCAAGAAGCAGGCGGTGCTGACTACCGTCTCTAACCGTTTCGGGTCGTTATCCCCGGAACGCAGTTTCCATTCACTCCCTTACTCCGAGGAAGTGAATGAGCAGGTCCCGCAGGACCTTAATTCAAAAAGACAGGAGTCCTTCTCAAGGGCTCCCATCAACAATCGCCGCCAGACTCGTGCGGTAGTGCGCCCTCAACATGATGAGGGTACCGACTCCAGGCATTCAGCTCAGGTTTCTCGAACCCGAGCAGGCAAGATGAACTGCCAGAGACGGAATCCGGTTAACAATAGGCAGGTTGTCATCCCTGCCATCTCCGGAGAAGTCCACCAACCTAACTTGGTGGAAAATAACGAGCAGGCATACACACCTGTTCGTTTTAATCACGCTGTCCAGCAGACTCGTCTGGCAGCATCAAGCCGATCCCGCCAGGCAATTCCGGCGGAGTACCATAGGCAGGAACATACACCTGCTTATACATCAGCAGTTAGTCAGCAGGCTCGTCTGACTACATATGATGGATCTCGTCAACCGCGTTTGGCGAAGTGTAATCAGCAGGCACATACACCTGCTAATACTAATCAATCCTACCAACAGTCTCGCTTGGTAGCGCACGGGGAAGTCAGTCGGAAAGCCCCGACGACAAACAGGAGGCAGACTAAACTCTCTGCCTCCACACTTGAGTACTGTCAGGATTCACTGACAGGAAAAGGAGGACAGGAGCAGGCACATACACCTACTCCAAGCCCGGAATGGACGTATATCCCTGTTCCGGCGGCTGAAGTCACCAAACATATTTTGTCAATGGTGAAAGAGCAGAAGCAAATTCCTGCTCATATTCTGGATGCTTGCCAGGATATCATAACAGCTTCAGCATCATCTCAGGGACAGACACATAAATCTATCCCTAGCAGTGGAGTTACACATCAACAATTCACTCCGGAACAGACACACACATCTGTTCCAGTCCAAGAGGGTTATGGGGCATACTCCCCCATATCATACGGACAACCAAGTCAGGCACATACACCTGATTTGAGCGATGATTGTCAGCCTAACCTGACCATCTTTCCTGATCAGGCACATACACCTGCTCAGAGAAATCACTTTCGTCATCAAGTGGTTTCTAAAGCGAGTAAGAAGGCATCTAAGAAAAAGATCCGCCCAGAACAGTCAGGAGATCAAAGGCCAATCTTCAACAAGGCCTTGCTCGATGCTGGAGTTCTTGAAGCCCTCAGACATTTATCTGTCGAAATCCAAGATTCTACTCCCTCAGTTTCCAATAACAGGAACATTAATCCCGAAGGTCTTCAACAGACACTTCCTCATGAAGACTTGCTTCATGAAAATTCGGTCAATCTTGAAGTTTCTTCTTCAGATGAGAGCCACAGGAACCCTCTGTGTGGTCAGAAGACCAAGGAGCAAGAGATCTCATCTTTTACTGTAACCCATCATGACGGTCCTCCTCATGGTGATGAACTTCGCTGCGAAAGTCCTCTCCACAGTAGTGATTCACGTTGTCTCGAAAATTCTTCAAAAGGCAATGTAGTGACGAGAAAGCCCTCCTATCTCGAGGCACTTGCAAACGTAAAACCAGTCATGTCTGATGCTTTACTATCGGCAGGTGAAACTCTTTCTCCATCAGAAGATAACCTGGGGTTCAGGTTATTCTCCGAACCTTCCCTGGGTCATTCATCTTCCAGCATGAATAGTGATTTCTCTACCAATCTTGTTGAATCCGATGAAGCAACAAGGAAACACCAACTCTGGTCCAAACAGGTAGAAGAATCTTCATTTAATGATAAAGAGGAAATTCTGAACATGAGGAAAAAACTGGCAAAAGGTGAAGTACCAGTCATGTTTTGGCCTTTGGCTGATTTCCAGTACGACATTCCAAAGATGTTGACGGATGATGGAATCCATGATATTCGTCTCAACATATGGAAAACTCTTTGTCAATTAAAGAAGAAGGTATTATCTTACGATGAATATGAAAATCATCTTAAGATAATAGAAGGGTTACAACGCCATATTGATTTGGCATCTCTATCAGTCTCTCGGTATCCAAAGGCTGAAAAGCAACAGAGAACCCTTCAACGTTCATGCCTTGGCGCACTAAGAAGATTGTGTCAGTTAATTTCCAATGCTCCATCTAATGTTCATATCAGAGGATGGGGTGTTCACGGAGCACTACATTTCACAGTGCTTTCCGGTCAGCAAAGCCCGCCGAAAATGGTATCATACAATGTTATTGCCCATGGCCAGCCACAGTCAATGGGCTTTGTTCATAATCAAAAGCTTGCTCAAGAACAAGCTTCAACTAGTTCCTCTCAAAATCAAGTATATAGAGAACAAGTTGTTGAATTGCTCCTACATTAAGCAGGCGAGAATATTGCACAAGCCTCTCGTCTGGAGCAAACACGTCATCAAATGACAGAAGTTTCGGAAATCATCCAACGGTCTGTTGAACCAGGTGATAAAAGTGGATACAGGTTAATGCATCCAGCTAATTTCCGAACTAAGATTCGCAAGATCAAGAGAGATTTCAAGAAGATCTCAGACATAGCGTGTCAAGAGACACCCCGGCTTGCCAGACTGGGGACTTCTCTAACCCAACCCTCGAAGTCAAAAAATGGGATTCGAGGAGTTGAGCGGAAGCAACAGGAACACCCCCAGTCCACTGGACTGGGGACTTTTTCAAATCTTCAATCCCCCCCTCAGAGAAAGTCAGTATTCTCTCGATTAGGGAATAAGCCTCAAGAGGAACAAAGAGCCAAGATGTCAGGAGATTCTCTCCAAGTGACTGTTCTCCAAGAAATTCCTGAGGGATCAAGTCAACGGAATGCCATGTCTCATCATGGACATATAAGGAGACAATATCACAGAAATGCTGATAGAAAGGATTCCATGCAATATGCATCCATTAATGTCATCAATGCCGTTGCTGCTGATTCACCAGATGAGGCTCAGTCAGAGGGATCAGACGAAGAAGTTCCTGCTCAAGAAGTCGCGCACACAGACCTAAATGAAGAAGGTGTGCGCACACGTAATCAAAGGCTTACCCAAAATCTGGGTATTCCTTCAAGTAACCCACTTCCCCCTCTCCGAAAAGGATCCAATAAGGGGAAAGGAAAGAATCAGGTTACTTCTCACCCTTCCTCTGAAGGAGGTCAATCGCTCTCATTAGAGCAAAGATTTGCACAACAGGAGGAAGAAATGAAAGAATTAAGAAGGTTGAATGCAGAACTACTTCAGAGTAGTCTTCTTCTTAAGAATGCTGAAGTCCGACAGCCGAAGGAATTTGTTGTAACTACTGAGATGGATCAAGAATATCCTCCTTTGTCAGTACACCCACAGAGGTCTAATCCTACGGGTCAAACGCAACAACGGTTGGCAGCACTACCATCAGTTGCAGCACCAACCACCACGTCTGTCCAAGCTCCATTCATTGCACCTACCCAAAACCAAGTTCAACCTGACGTTTCTCAAAAGTTAGTAACTACTATTGAGTCATTAACAGCTCGGTTAGAAACTATGGAAGGGAAACGGGCGCAAGTTCAACCTGAAAAGAAAGTTTACCCTGAATGGGTAGATTCAATTTCTCCTCCATCCAGTTTTGGAAACCCTATTTTCCCTACTTTCAATGGATCAGGCGACCCTGAACAACATTTGACGCATTACGTATCTTGTTGTGATCCTATGATGGGAACTCCAGAGCAGCAAGAAGCAGTGAAACTCAGATGCTTCGTGCGAACCTTGCAAGGACCAGCTTTTGTCTGGTATACAAGCTTGAAATCCCGGTCAGTCATCGGATGGGAGGATCTTCGTCAAAAATTCCTTCTTCATTTTAGCTCAACTTTGCCAAAAACGACAGTTTTCGATCTTACAAACTGCAAGCAAAGAGAGAATGAAAGAGTCTCTGATTTCATTGCTCGTTGGAAGGGATTAACATATTCCTTGAGTTTATCACTCCCTCAGGAGGAATTGTTGCCAATCTGTGTGGCAAATTTGCGTGACGAATTACGCACGCCATTGATCCCTGTGAAATACACAGGAGGGTTTCGAGACCTTACTTCAATCGCTCAACAGATTGAAGATTCCCTTATACAGGCTAAGGTTAAATCTCGTATAATTCCATCAGCTCCAGGAAGAAGAATGGGTAAAGCAGAAACTGCTACAGTTATGCTTAAACAGGCACCTATACCTATTTCTACTTCAAAACCTGCATCTTCTCGAAGAGCTCCACATCCTGAACGCCAACAACAAAGGCTATTTCGTCCAAATGATCAAAAAGATCAACGACGAAAACAATTTGAGGATATGAAGAGTAAAACATATTCTTTCCGAAGGGAGCAAGTTCCTGGTTTCTTCATTTCAGCTCTGGAAAATAATTTGGTTCAATTACCAGTGCCCAAGAGGCCAAACAAGGAAGGAGATGAAGATCGTCCCAATTATTGTCCCTTTCATCAAATGTTGGGGCATCCCATCCAGGAGTGTTTTGTCTTTAAAGACCTCCTGCAAAAGATGGTCGACTTGGGACAAGTCAAATTGAAGGGTTCTTCAGCTCATGTAGCGTGTATTACCGCTACAGATCCAGAAGAAGGAGGCGAGTGGCAGGAAGTCAAAAGCAAAACTGCGAAAAAATATGATGATTGGATGGTCAGAAAGACAATCAATCGGACCCATTCCATTTTGCGAACACAATTGAAGAAGCCAATTGTGTCTCCTATAAAAGCTGCAGTAAAGCCTCCATCAAAGGACAAATCCTCAAAAGGGCAGCACAATTCAAAGAAGAAAGAGGAATCAGGAGAAGATGAGTATGCATCAAAGCCTAAATTGTCTTTGACTCTGGCAGATTTCATGCCATCTACTTCAAAGCAACGGGCACCGCCCCATCAAATGGCACAGCCTAAACAGGCTAATCAGGCAGAGTCTTTATCAGACGAAGAGTTAATCTTTGGTTCTGTTTGATCTCAATGGATGGAGAACACATCACGACTCCAACCAATGCCAGATTTCTGAAGAAATATTTTGTATAAACACAAAATATGGCCCCCAGAACCAAGACTTACAATTGGTTCATACAACAACGGTCCAGTATGACCTTAAACTGCACCATGGTCCGGTATGACCTTAAACTGCAAATATGTCCGAGATGACATTAAACTATATTTTGTCCGAGATGACATTAAACTATATTGTGTCCTAGAAAAATGACATTAAACTGTGTGGCACTTTCATCGTCCAACATGACGTTAAACTGTGTCAGTTCCCTTATCGTCCAACATGACGTTAAACTGTCACATTGGTTACTAATATGTCCTACATGACATTAAACTGTATATGTCTGAGATGACATTAAACTATATTGTGTCCTAGCAACATGACATTAAACTGTGTGGCACTTTCATCGTCCAGCATGACATTAAACTGTAAAAAATCCCCCGAACTGATATCCTCATATTGGTTCACCTTAGTCCTAGCTACATGACTTTAAACTGTACAGCACCAGTTCATCCTTTCTATATGACGTTAAACTATACAGCAATGGTCCAGTATGACCTTAAAATGCAAATATGTCCTACATGACACTAAACTGTATATGTCCGAGATGACATTAAACTATATTATTTTTGTCCTAGCAACATGACATTAAACTGTGTGGCACTTTCATCGTCCAGCATGACGTTAAACTGTGTCAGTTCCCTTATCGTCCAACATGACGTTAAATTGTCACATTGGTTACTAATATGTCCTACATGACACTAAACTGTATATGTCCGAGATGACATTAAACTATATTATTTTAGTCCTAGCTACATGACTTTAAACTGTACAGTAATGGTCCAGTATGACCTTAAACTGCAACTTCGTCCAACATGACGTTAAACTGTGTCACCTTCAATGTCCTACATGACATTAAACTGTACAGAAGTTCCTTATTTGTCCGAGATGACATTAAACTATATCTTGTCCTAGCAACATGACATTAAACTGTGTGGCACTTCCAACGTCCAGCATGACGTTAAACTGTAAAAAAGTCCCCAGAACTGATATCCTCATACTTGTTCACCTTAGTCCTAGTTACATGACTTTAAACTGTACAGCACCAGTCAGTCCTAGCTACATGACTTTAAACTGTACAATAATGGTCCAGTATGACCTTAAACTGCAACTTCGTCCCACACGACATTAAACTGTGAAAAAGTTCTCTAAACCGTCCAGCATGACCTTAAACTGCATCATCCCTGGTCCATGTATATGACCATAAACTATTTGCAAATCCCTTATGTCCAGCAAGACGTTAAACTGTGACGTCCTAACTACATGACGCTAAACTGTATAAAAGTCCCTCACGTCCGGAAAGACGTTAAAACTATATAATCATCAAAGGTCCAACATGACATTAAACTGCACCATCCACGGTCCATGCATATGACCTTAAACTATTCGCACTTTCGTCCGACATGACGTTAAAATGGTACACTCTTTTGTCCTTACTGCATGACATTAAACTGCACAGTCCCCCTTTTTCATCCAATATGACGTTAAACTATATTGTCCTCATCGTCCTAACTACATGACGCTAAACTGTATAGAAAGTCCTTGATATGTCCTACATAACATTAAACTGTTATTTTGTCCCTTCTACATGACACTAAACTGTGCAGCACCAATAGTCCTAACTGCAAGACTTTAAACTGCATAGTCCCTTTTTTATGTCCTACATGACATTAAACTGTGCATCGTTAAGGTTGTTATTACCTCTTGTTTCTCACACCGAGTATGACTCACGTGAGCTTAGAGCGAACATCAACCATAACACTCCCTTTGGGATACTAACCATGTGTAAGTCCCAACAACATTTTTTTTATTAGATCATTGTCCCCAAGAGTAACTTGATCATTGATTCATTCTTTAATTGAACTACACAGACTTTGATCCTTGCCCTCCAGGCTGGGTATGTAGGCAACCTCCCAGGGTTCAAGCCCAAAAACAATCTCTTCACATCGGTTCACCACCATCTCATATGATGTTGATTCGTGAAACTGCCCCTGGAATCAATATCTTTACATTGATTCACTTTCGTCCTTGTTATATGACGTTAAACTATACAACACTTTTGTCCGGTACGACAATAAACTACAATATTCTTTGATCTCCTCACTTGAGAGAGAACTATTATTGACATTGATTTTTCAATCATGTTTCATTTCAAAAAGACTACGTGCATACATGGTAATGCCTAAATTTTTTATCTCAGGTTAAAACATCATTGCACTAAAGTCCCCTTTCACCCTTCACATGTACGAACCAAATTTGTACAAAGGGTAGTTCTAGAACTACGTGGACTTGATTCCCATCCTTATGGGATACGTAGGAACATTCGAGTGTCCCTCGAATCCAGTCCCAAGTCTTTTGGGCCTAACCCCAAATTTCACTTTCAGTCCCTTGGCTGAAAAGTCCTCATGAAAACACACACTGTGTATTCATTATTATGGTCCGAATTCTATGACCCTAAACTAAGATCACCCATCCTTTCGTCATGCATGACGTTAAACTACATTTCAAGAACTACGTATGGCTTGATTCTCACTCTTATGAGATACGTAGTGAAGTCCAAAATTTCAATTTAGGACCCAGCCACAACATGATTATGGTTATCATTGACCTATGTATCTCTATATACATTGGACAATACCCATCTTTATGTGTTATAATCCTAACCTTAAATATTTTCAGATCTTCATAACCCTTTTCATGACTTCTAGTCACAAAAATGTCAAACTTCTGAGAATTCTTTTGCCTGACTATGCAGCACGTGCCCATAGGTGGCCTTGCATAAACAGTCCACATAACAGACTTGTCAGCCAAATGATGCTATTTTATTTGACTATGCAGCCAATGCCCATAGGTGGCCCTACATATTTCAACCCCCTAACGGGTTTTGTTAAATAATAGTAACTTCATTCTTGGGAAGAATGCCTATTTTGTCCTTATTTGTCTTAAACGACAGTATGTAGGGATCCGCAAAAATAGCCATCCTTAACATATTTGTCCCATATCCTTTTTCATGATCTGAAAGTATTCAAGTCTATGGTTTATTTTTCTTCCCTACGTTTGGGTCAGACCTTCGTAGGAGTGATGTTCATCCAGTTCTTCGATATTTCTTGTTTGGAAATATCTTCTCCATATTCAAAGTACCTCTTTCCATACAACAAACTCTATGCTTTAGAAAATTTGAATCTCCATAAACTTTCACTAGCTTTTAGCACTAGGAAAGTAAATTTCTGGGAGTTCTTTTGCCTGACTATGCAGCACGTGCCCATAGGTGGCCTTGCATAAACAGTCCACATAACAGACTTGTCAGCCAAAAGATGCTATTTTATTTGACTATGCAGCCAATGCCCATAGGTGGCCCTGCATATTTCAACCCCCTAACGGGTTTTGTTAAATAATAGTAACTTCATTCTTGGAAACTACTTCTTCTAATGCCTTTTAGCTCTTTTTTCATATCATTCCTCAGATTCAAATATTCTTAAGCCATAGTTTACATTTTTTCCCTCATACTTGAGTATTGTAATATGTTTTCAGATAAATTGTCAAGGAATTGAATCCATTTTTTTTAATCCATTTTCGGTCAAAGCTATTTCGACCTTAAACATTAGCCCCTTTATGTCCTGCGTGCATGACTTTAAACTGCCCACACAAAAGACAAAGGAACTCTGAATAAAAGTCAAGTTCCAGCACACTTGCGCGCTGCCCTCTGTGCCCTGAAGACTTGCATGCCCCCTTTTCCTTTGAATGTATTCAATTTCCTCAGAGTCAAATCCTCATTTCTTTCCGGATCCAACTCTGAGGGGGGACTTTTGTTGACGCTCCTTTTCGTCACAGAATCTAAGGATCGGAAAAGGGGAATATCTGAGCTCAAAGTGATTCATCCTTTGAAGAAATATCAAAAATTGACAAAGGGATGAACAAGGAGAACATTGCCCATATGTCGCGCAAGTTCCCTCATGGTCGCGCAAGTACACTTGCGCGCCGCCTAGTGGTCGTGCAAGTACTTGCGCGACGCCTTATGGTCGTGCAAGTGACTTGCGCGACCTAAGTGATAACCACCCGGTAACCGCCCGGTAACCGCCCAGGGTCTTCTATTTTCCTATAAATAGACCCTGTGGGCCCCCCATTCGAGAGGATTTTTTTTCCAGAAACTGGGATTGAAGCTCCCGACGCCCAAGTCTCTTCTCAAAGCTTCCGGAACACTTCTAAGGTAATTTCTTCCCTAGAACAGAAGATCTAAAGAGAAGAAGGAAGGCCTAAGTGTTGAAACTTATCAAACACTTGCGCGCCGACTTAATTCCTTCGATATAACTTGCGCGTCCCTTCTCTGGAAGAACCTCAAGAGGATTATAAAGGGTTTAATAAAGAGTCGCTCAAGTAATTCAACTCTGGTTGAAAGTGGCGCAAGTATCCCTCATGTCGCGCAAGTATACTTGCGCGACCCGTACTTGCGCGCCGCCGCAGGACTTGCGCGACTTTTAATACTTGCGCACCCCTATCTTTTTGGGTGCCCATCTTGCCCATTTTACCCCTCTTAAGCCATTTCACCTTTCCTATTCAAGATTCAGTCCTCAAGATACTCTTCAAAGCCATTTATGGCATGATTTCTTGATTTGACATCCTTGTCTGAAAGGAATTCTGTAAAATATCTCTCAAAACCTAGTGATTTAAACATCTTTATGTCACCAAAGATTGAGAGTTCATTCATTCAACTTCATCCTTTAAAGATGAGAGAATCCTTAACCTGAGTCTCCTTTTCAGGAATAAGACTCAGTCATAACTGTGGGCTTCCTTTTTAGGAGTAAGTCCCAAGTCCCCTAACCTGGGCTTCCTTCTCAGGAATAAGTCCCAGTCATAAACCTTGGGCATCCTCCTTAGGAGTAAGCCCCAAACCTTAATCCTTAACCTGGGATTCCTTTTTAGGAGTAAGTCCCAAGTCCCCTAACCTGGGCTTCCTTCTCAGGAATAAGTCCCAGTCATAAACCTTGGGTATCCTCCTTAGGAGTAAGCCCCAAACATTAATCCTTAACCTGGGCTTCCTTTTTAGGAGTAAGTCCCAAGTCCCCTAACCTGGGCTTCCTTCTCAGGAATAAGTCCCAGTCATAAACCTTGGGCATCCTCCTTAGGAGTAAGCCCCAAGCCTTAATCCTTAACCTGGGCGTCCTTCTTTTAGGAGTAAGTCCCGGTCATAACCTTGGGCTTCTTTTTTAGGAGTAAGTCCCAGTCATAATCTTGGGCATCTTCCTCAGGAGTAAGCCCCAATCAAGTCCTCTAATCTTGAGCATCTTTCTTAAAGAATAAGCCTCAACCTCAAATATGGGCATCCTCCTCAGGAGTAAGCCCCAAACCTTAATCCCTAACCTGGGTCTCCTTTTCAGGAATAAGACGCAGTCATAACCTTGGGCTTCCTTTTCAGGAGTAAGCCCCAAGTCCCCTTAAACTTCTCTTAACCTGTCATAATTTACCTTTGATTTGGGTTTTCTTTTCAGGAGTAAAACCCAATCATAAGTCCCCTCCTAACTTGGGCATCCTCCTTAGGAGTAAGCCCCAAGATTAGAGTATTCAAATCTCCATGAAGCACATATAACTTTGTGGACCCTGTTCATGGATTTTCTCCCTAAAAGTAAATCCTAAACCTTCATCTATCTGGGCAGTCATCCATACATAAGCCCCAAACAAATTCTTATGATTGCATCTTTCATGGCACAATTGTCTAAATTTTACCAATACCTCTTGTTTCTCACACTGAGCATGACTCACGTGAGCTTAGAGTGTAAAAGTAATTATGACATTCATCTTTGAGCCATCAATCATAAACATCATACCCCATTCCTCGAACTACGTGGGTTCTGATTCCTTTTCCAAAACAAAGGATACGTAGGTAGCCCATTTATGGGTTCGATCCCAACTTTGAAATAATCTATGTCCTTCTGAATGACGATAAACTTCAAGTGCCCCACTGAGTGGCTTTAAAACCAGCCTGGTCATCATAATGACCAAGAGACTTTTATATAAATGTTTTGAAGGATACCATTAACCAAGAATCTCTAAACAGACATGGATGATTCTCTATTGATGAAGAACCTCAAATACATATAAAAGATTCTCTAAATTTCTTGCATATTTAATCATTGATTGTTAAAACTAAAGGAAAGCTCATTTTATACTTGGTAATATAATAAGGATTCACGAACATAACTTAAATCTATAAAGAGAGTCCCGGAGTAGACAATAATTCCCCTCAAAAAGGTGTGATGAGTCCGACCTCACATCCTCTCGACCAATGAAAATTCCTAAGCCTCATCAGTCCACAAGCTAATGAGCGCCTGCCTTTGGAAAGTAGGTCCAAACGGATGTGGAATCATTGGATGTTTCCGGTTCTACGAACAAACCCGCTAGAAACCGATCGGAACGTTTGAATCTCCTGTCCAGGAGGTCATCCCCGTAATCCGTGTGGAAACACATACGTATATATGTGGGCTTATACCTAAGTAGGGTTGGTTGATACTTTGTGATTGTATCTTTCTTATGTGGTTTATCCTTTGTGGATTTTGTGAGACCTTGAGGGTCTCAGGGTCCCTACTGAGTATCGTTATACTCACCCCTGCAAGGGCAATGCCCGCACCTTGTTGTGTTGGTAGCAGAAGATGGACAACACTGATCGGGGCAGAGAGTAGTAGAACTGGACGGTACCCAGAGGTGGAACACTCGGTGAGACGCACACGGATTGGACGGACAGACCTCGGGTACTGAGGAGGCTATCTGTACCCACCGTTAAAGTGGGATTCTCAGAGGACAACTCAGTAGTTACTGTTTTACCTTTCTACAGTTGTACTAGTTTTTCAGATGTTTGTACTTTACAGTTGGGGTTGTATTTCCGACCCCTTTCCTTTCATCACTTTCTTTTGTATACAGTTTCACTTAGTGTTTTACTTCCAGTTGCACACTCTGTAGTTTTTTTTACTGTTATAAAGGCATTGCCTTCCCAGTTTAGGGATTTATGCCTTTGGTGCTAGTCGCCAGCCCCTGGCCTATGGAAGGCGGGCTTGGGGTAGTCACGATACGGGCCACGGGGGATGGGTCATGACAAATTGGTATCAGAGGAGTCTGTTATACCACATAACTCAAGACTCTGATTATTCTTTTCTATGAATTAATAGTGTTAAGAGTATTGAGTGTGGTTTTCAGTCCAGGGAGTCCAGTGTTGGTGTGGCAGCTGACATATCCATACACCAGGACCATGACCTCTGATTTCCGATTTAGTGCACAAAAACATTGATCGTGTGTGTGTTTCAAGAGTTTCTTTTGTGGTTACTTTGTGTTAGCTTACCAGGTATACTTTTTTAACTGTGGCACACATTTTTATTTTTAGGATGGCCCTGTGAAGGCAGCCTGCTAGGGTTCCGAGTTACGTATGAGATGGTAGCTCACCGAGCGACGAGGCCTCGGTGCAGGGCCCCATCACTGCGGAGGTACCAGCAGTATCACTACCCATTGGGCCACCGATACCACCATCTCTAGCAGCAGAGAGTGCACGATTCATGAGTGTGTTTCACGAGTTCTAGCACCAGAGGCCACCAAGGTTCTGGGAAGAGACAGACCCACAGGTAGTATAGGATTGGCTGGAGGCTGTTGTGAGAGTTTTCAGATTAGTAGGGGCACCGGCTGACCTCATGTTGATCCTTGCAGTGAGTCTCCTGCATGCAGTAGTAGGTAGATGATGGAGCCTGATGCTCCAGGTGCATGACAAGGAAACATTACTCTGGACAGACTTCGAGAGTCTCTTTCACTCAGAGTTCATTCTAGCCACCCTTCATGGTGTACAGATTCAGGAGTTACTTCATCTGTAGAAGGGAAGCATGATAGTATCTCAGTACTCAGCAAGGTTCACCGACCTCTCATTCTACTCCACTTATATGGTACGGGATCCATTCTTCAGGACCCAGACCTTTGAGAAGGGACTCAGGCATGAGATCAGGGCTTCGATGATCACCCTCAGCATCCTGACGCAGGCATGGGTGCTAGAGAGTGCTCATCTAGTGGAGTGTTTTCTGGCTGAGCAGACACCAGTGGCGAGACCCACCGTAGGGCGACATGTAGCAGAGTATTCTGTAGATGATAGTAGAAAGATGTCTTAGAGGTCCAAGAAGAGTAGACCATCAGGTGCGCGACCTTAGGATACAGGTTTTGTTGTGCGAGGCACACAAGACAGAGTCAACTATTAGAGGAGCAGGTAGTGCTATGCATGTGCGGGCAGGGTCACATGGCTCGAGACAACCCGAATCACAACGCAGATGAGCAGCAGAGAAAAGAGGGACCTTCTAGGTAGAGCTAGAGGTTCGATCATGGAGTTTTACTAGGAGCAGGCGGACATGGCAGAGGAGCTAGCCGAGCAGCGGGTGGTGGACGACGTTTTGAGGGTCTACCACCACCACCACCAGGGGGTCCACCCCGACCACAGGGAGCTGGCGGACAGAGGCGGGATCAGCTCCAATCAGTTGAGGCCTACGACCACGACACACCTAAGATGATTCTAGGTACAATATGTGTCTACTCCACCCTTCCTGTAGTACTTATAGACACAGGTGCGAGTAATTCTTTTATTGCTACTGCCCTCGTTCAGAGCTCAGAGATTCTGACAGAGACGTTGACTCGATCCTTACGGCTAAAGACTCATACGGGAGCAGACTCGATGATTACACATTAGTGCTGGCATTGTGAGCATAATCTAGGAGTCAAGAGCTTCGGCTGGGATCTCCTCGTAGCGTCGTTGAGGCCTTACGATGTCATCTTGGGTATGGACTGGTTATCCATAGTTCATGCTTAGATTGACTGTATTAGGCGCAAAGTGTGGTTTATCTGCATAGATGGGACCAGGATCACCTTCACCAGTGGGAAGGGACCCTTTTTAGCACAGGATGGACTTACGCAGAGGAGGGGGAATCCAATCACACATTAGTTGGCTAGTCTCATCCTCGGAGCGGTTGATGTGTGAAGTCTGAGTTTTCCAGTTGTGGTGGATTAGTACGCGGATGTTTTCCCTGACGATGTTCCAGGACTACCTCCTCACAGATAGGTGGACTACTACATTGACCTATACCCCAGGGAGACACTGATAACTACTCCAACATATCAGATAGCTCCTGCTGAGCTTCGTGAGCTATCGGTACAATTATGGGACTTGTAAGGGAATGGATTTATCTGACCCAGTGTTTCACCCTGCGCATCTCTGATTTTGTTCACCAAGAAGACGAATGGAATCTTGAGACTATGTGTTGACTACCGTCGCCTGAATCAGGTGACTGTGAAGAATAATTACCCACTTCTGAGGATTGAAGACCTCTTTGATCAGATCAAGGGAGCACGATGGTTTTCAAAGATAGACCTCAGGTCAGGCTATCACCAGATCAGAGTTCAAGATGAGGATGTGTAGAATATGTCCTTCAGGTGTCGGTATGGACACTATGAGTTCTTGGTTATTCCCTTCAGTGTAACCAACGCTGTAGCAGTGTTCATGAGTCTCATGAACATGATCTTCCAACCTTACCTGGATCACTTTGTCGTAGTCATCATTGATGACATATTGATTTACTCGACTACTGAGCAGGATCATTCCTACCATTTGTGGATAGTGTTGGATACACTCTGAGAGAACCATCTTTATGGTAATCTCTCTAAGCTCTGGTTTTGGATTCAAGAGGTTCACTTCTTGGGACACGTCATCTTAGAGGCTGGAGTTGCAGTGGATCCAGTGAAGATCGAGGCAGAACTTTCTTGGGAGCCACCCAAGAGTGTGGTAGAGGTATGGAGTTTTTTGGGACTGGCTAGGTACTATCAGAGATTTGTGCCAGACTTCTCTAGTGTTTCAGCACCGCTTACAGCATGGAGGAAGAATGGGAAACCCTTCGTGCGGTCAGATAGATGCCAGCAGAGCTTTCAGGAGCTGAAGTAGAGGTTGACCAATGCGCTTATCATGAGGATACCAGAGGAGGGCGTGGGGTACGTAGTATACTGTGATGCATCAGGGACCGGAATCAAGTGTGTCCTAATGCAAGAGCAAGTAGTGATCCCCTATGGTTCACGGCAGTTGAGACATCACGAGCAGAACTACGCTACCCATGACCTGGAGTTTGCAGTAGTGGTCTTCTACTTGAAGATGTAGTGAAACTATCTGATGGGAAAGCATTTTATAGTCTACTCTGACCACCATAGTATCAGGTAAATATTCTTGCAGAAGGACCTGAACCTGAGACAACGACGATGGCTCGAGTTCCTCTAGGACTATGACTTTGAGATAGTCTATACTTCTGGGAAGGGGAACATTATAGAATATTCTCTCAGTAGGAGATCAGGCATTCCACTACTAGGAGAGGTGACGGAGTAGCTAGCTGCATTGCATATATCCTTCGTTTATAGAGATAGATCATCCTTTCTACAGTATCTTGTGGTCACTCCTCCACTACTTGAGCGAGTTATGGAGGCACAACATGGGGAAGTTGACTGTGAGACGCGACGTCCACAGATATCCTCAAGGCAGGCATCTGATGGATTTTATGAAGGTGGGGAGCATGTCATTATCTTCAGAGGACGGACCATGGTACCTGTTTAACTTCGGGAAGAAGTGTTGAGAGAGTTCCAAACCTCTCCTCTAGCGGTACATCTAGAAGTTGCGAAGATGTATCAGGACCTCATATGACAGCACTGGTGGCCTGGTATGAAGAAGGTGGTAGTAGAGTTTATCTCACGTTTCCTCACTTGTCAGTAGGTGAAGGTGGAGCACCAGGTACCAGAAGGCTTGGTATAGCCCTTAGAGGTCCTAGAGTAGAAGTGGGATGGGATATCCATCGATTTCGTGAAGGGACTTCCACGTACATCCAAAGGACACAAATCTATCTGGGTGCTCGTTGACCGACTCACCAAGTCAGCCCACTTCGTACTGATCAGAGAGTAGGGCTCGATAGATATCTTGGGATGCCACTACGTGTAGGAGATTGTGCGTTTACGTGGAGTACCTTCTTCTATTGTCTCCGACCGTGACACACGCTTTATTTCTCGGCTTTAGAAGGGTTTTCATGAGGCATTTGGGACACAAATACGTCTAAGCACTGCCTTCCATCCTCAAACGGAATGCCAGACCGAGCGGACTATCCAGACACTTGAGGAATTGCTCCGTGCTTGTGTCCTCAACTTTGGTCGTAGCTAGGAGGACCACTACCCTTGGTAGAGTTTTCATATAACAACAACTACCACTCTACCATCGGAATGGCACCTTACGAGGCACTGTACGACCGACCTTGCAGATCACCTCTGTGCTGGACTAACCCAAGGGAGTCAGCACTTGTAGGACCAGAGATGGTGCAGGCTATGATGGAGAAAGTACAGTTCATCTAGGAACAGATGAAGACTGCACAGAGCAGGCATAAGTCCTATGCTGATAGGAGACGGAGACCATTGGAGTTCAAGGATGGCGACAACGTCTTTCTACGGGTCTCACCTTGATGAGGTCTACGAAGATTTATCCGAGGTGGAAAGTTATCTCCGTTATTTATTGTACCCTTCCAGGTCCTCAGCAGAGTAGGTGAGGTTGATTACCGCCTGGCCCTTCCACCTCAGATGCATCGGGTGCACGACATCTTCCACGTATCTCAGCTAAGAAGATACGTGGACGACCCATCCCACATCATCAACCATGGGGATCTGGACATCGATGATGGGGAGACATTCACGGAGGTCCTAGTAGAGATCGAGGATTGATAGGAGCGAGTCCTATGTGGATGGTCAATTCCTTTGGTGCTCATTCTCTGGCAGCACGGGAACCTCCAGGAGAGCACATGCGAGTGGGAGGCTCAGATGCGTGCTCAGTACCCACATTTTTTCCCTTAGTGTGTGTGTTGTAGCTTACAAGGATGTAAAGCCCTGATGTGGGAGAATGTAAAGTCCCGGAAATTCTATGGATTTTTTTTAAATACATGGGAATTTTACGAGTTCCCAGTTTTTAACAGCACCTGATTCTGAGGCCTGGTGTACTTGGAATAAATTTCTGAAGTTTTGTTTGGGTATGTTCAGTAAACGTATTTGCTGGATTTTATATCTTTTGAATCGGTGCTTGGAATGGAAATCTGAGGACACCGATTAACTCGCAACGCCAGTATTCTTTTAAGGATACCTTTACCGCAGTTGCGTTTTGTCGAGAGCGGAAGTTAATTTTGAGGTTTTTCTAAATAAATTAAATAAAAATATGACTAACATATTTTTATGTAGGTGGTGGTTATTTTCTCGAAAGGGTTGTTGGAGGTGGGTCCCACCCCCACATAACCTCCCACGGGAGGATGTTATATGTTGGGGCCCACACGAACATCAAACCCCTCAACTCCCCTTGAACCCCCCTTTAACTCTTGAGCTCCCAATTTATGGTGGAGCCTTTCCACCTTCCCCTTAATGGTGCCAACACAATTAATTAATGACTTAATTTTTTTTGGAGTGTTTTAATTATTTTGAATTCATTATGCCAACATTAAAATAAGAAAACCTATTCTTTTATTTTGGGTTGGCATAATTGATGGAGAGCTTGGGATAACTCTTGGAAGAACACCATCCTCTCGACAGAGAATGCTCCTCATCTTCGAAGAACGTGAAGTAACATCTTCAACCGGGGCAAGGAAGGGAAGCACTGCCGCCCAGGAAGTACACCGAGGGCATCGTCTCGACTCGACTTCACTGAGCTCTACTCTCTCTGACTTTGACGGAACAACATCTGTCTTTCGACGTCCGCCCTCTTTCCGTAACTACGACAACATGCTTAAAATCAAGGTAGGGGGAAATTGGATTATTTCTGCGTATGATTTATAATCCCGTACTTCAATGTTTATTTTTGGATTGATGGAGGCCAAATTGTCATCACCTAATGCAGAGGGCATGGACCAAACAAACATGACCTAACGTCCCTCCGTTGAATGTTGTTTGTATTGACGTCGGAGGCAAAGCCGAAAGGGCGCGGTGCCGTCACACCACGCCGGAGAAGAAACGGTGGACGGAAGACACAGCGACAACGATGACCGGAGGCGGCAGCAGCAACCGGAGGTGGCGGCGGAAGCAACGGACGTGCGCCAGCCACGTGGAGGGACCGATGGAAGCTCAGGCCGCTCAGTCCGCGGGACGACCGGCCGGCCCGCTGGACAACCGTGGCACCCACAGGTGCCGCGCGGAGGAGGACGCAGCCCGTATCCGCGGGCCGCTTGGCTGGCCGAACCTACCTACTATCTACCGGCCGGGCTAAAGAACTGCAGCGCCTGTAGGCACACCATGAAAAGAACCACAGCCCGCATCTGCGGGCCCTGTCCGCCGAACCGAACCGGCCCGCTACGGCCAGCCTGGCAGAGGAGGAGGCGACACCGCTTGGCGCTGCCAGGTTAACCAGACCGGCCGGCAGCGCGGGACGGTTCTACAGGTAGGCCTTCCCCCACCAGGTCGGGCCAACCCCCAGCTGGGTCAGACCCGCCGAGCCCGTTCGGGCTGACCCGGCAGCCCACTGGGCCTGACGGACCAGACCCATCTTCGCTTAATATCGAATGTCTCCTATACCGCGCATCCGATTGATGCGCCATCTGCAGCACTGGGACCCTCACGAAGAGGTGGTCCATTTGGGATAATCTAAGTGAGTTTCGGAAAATTTTGGAAATGGCCGGGTTTGGATCGTGCCTAAGTCCAACCGGGCCCATGGAACGGAAATGCCAATAACTCTCAGACCGGGCATCCGATTAATGCGTCGTCTGTCACGTTGAGTTCCTTATGATAAAACGGAACTACCAGATACATAAACTGAAGAATTAATGGCAGTTTATGTATTGAAACTTGGCTCGAGGAGCGGACCCTCCCGGAAATGAGCATGAAGGGTAGAGGAATCCTAGCCCTGGCTGCGACTCTGATGACTACTGTACCAGAATCCTCTGTGGGTTTGACAATGATGACTACTGTACCGGGATCCTTTGTGGGTCCGACAGTTTTGACTGCTATTCTTGGATCCTGTGTGGGTCCAACAAAATAGCTGGTCCTGTATCCTGTGTGGGTCCGATAGCTTAGATGAATCAGTAACTACAACTGATCATCTCCATTACTCTAGAGTAGCTAGTCCTGTATCCTGTGTAGTTATGACAGCTTAGCTGGTCCTGTATCCTGTGTGGGTCTGATATCTTAGATAAATCAGTTACTAAATTTGATCATCTCTATTACTATAGAATAGCTGGTCCTGTAACCTGTGTGGGTCCGACAAATTAGATGAGATAGCTAGTCATGTATCCTGTGTGGGTCCGACAGCTTAGCAGATCCTGTATCCAGTGTGGGTCTGACAGCTTAGATGATCCAGTGGCTACATCTGATCATATATATCTCTCTACTATTGTAGAATACTTGTGTGAGCTGAGTCATGTCTTTCAACCATTATCATCATGGTGATTGACTTTACTTTCTTTGTGGAATGGGTTGTGCTTGGGCTCAAGAGTTGGAGCCGGATTGTTATCGGTAACTTTGGTATATGTATGGGCTTATACCTAAGTAGGGTCCTTGAGGGTCTCAGGGTGCCTACTGAGTATCATTATTCTCACCCCTGCATGGGCAATGCCTGCACCTCGTTGTGTTGGTTTCAGACGACAGATAGCGTTGATCGGAGCAGAGAGTAGCATAACTTGACGGTACCCGGAGGTGGACCACTTGGAGAGACGCACACGGAGTGGATAGACGGACCTGGGGTGCTGAGGAGGCCATCTATACCCACCCTTCATGTGGGATTCCTGGAGGATGACTCAGTAGTTGATGTTTTATATTTTTATAGTTGTACTATTTTTTCAGTTTTTTGTACTTTATAGTAGGGCTTGTATTCCCGGCCCCTTTCCTTTCCTCACTTTCTTTTGTATATAGTTTCACTTAGTGTTTTACTTCCAATTGTGTATTTTGTTATATTTGTTTAATGTTATAAAAGAAATTCCTTCCCATTTTAGGGATTTACGAGTTTGGTGCTAGTCGCCAGCCCCTGGCCTATGGAAGGCGGGCTTGGGGTGGTCATGATATGGGCCCCGAGGGATGGGTCGTGACAGCAACAATAGCAGCGGCTTCCACCGCGATGTGGGAATAACCCCATCCCATAGGGATGTGGGCATTTTTAAATCGAAATCCTCCCATAAGACCAAAAAATCTATGTCATAACACATCGACAGAAGAATGGGGACAACCCCAGACTGTAGGGATAGGTGAATTTTTACCTCAAGTCCTCGCATAGTGGACGTCTATCTTCTACCATCTAGGAATAATGATGGATAGAGGAGTAACCTGTTCCACCCCTTCTCGTGGTTTTCACCCTCTGAGTCAAAGATTCATTATGAGGTCAGATCAGAGCTCCCTTTGGTTCAATATTCACCAAGAAACCTGAAGAATACAACAGAATAGAAGGAGAAAATCCTAAACAAGGATGAAGAAAGTATTCCTACCATTCAGCACTAGGTACACCACCCCCAAGAAGGTATGTATCAGTGAACATGGTAAACATCAACCCCAGAGATCTCACAAGAAATGGTACAAAGTAAGTAGATGATGGAGAGTAAACAAGGTAGTATTTTTTCCTCTTTGATGCATCCCGCACCGAGCCTAATGGTGTGCATACCCGGAACTCGAGAGTGGTCCTAAATTTAGCACCCCCTAAATTAATCTATCATTACCTCCCTCGCGAAATTCCAACAAGGAGAAGAATATATCCATGGTAGTCTATGCCCCACTCCCTCCTCCCCATGGAAATGTATCCCACAGTATCAAGGAAATGTTCACCAAGTTGGAGGAAGAAATGAAAGATCTTAGACAAATTAATGCTGAGCTACTTTGATGGAGCTACCTTGTTGGATGTGTTCCCCTTGCGGAACATGAGATGGTTATCCCAGAAGAGGTTCCCTTATCATAGGAACTCATCCCAATGAAGAAACCAAGCTCGTAGGCCCATCTAATCTGACATTGGGGCCAGAAACCTACATAAACTTGTCCCCAAAAGGATATCAATACATACCCCTCTAGGAAGACAACCAGAATATATTCAGATAAAACCACAAATAATACCTTTGGCTGGGTATCAACCTCATGATCTAGCTACACCGACATGCCCAGTTTTGGCCACTACTACACCAGCCCAAGCTCAACCCCGACAGAATTTTCATCAAGGACTCTTGAACACCATTGAGAAATTAATGACTTGAATAGATGCCATGGAGGGGTGGTCCACTCCAATACAACCGGAGCACAAACCATACCCCGATTGGGTAAGCAACGTTCCACCACTTCTGAATTTCAGAAACCCTGTATTCTCGGTATTCAATGTCTTGGGGGACCCCAATCAATATTTAATGCACTAAACCTCTTATTGTGACCCAATGATGCGAACTACAAATCAGTAATAAGCAGTAAAACTCAGGAACTTCGTACAAACCCTGCAGGGATCGACCTTCTTATGGTATACTATCTTTCCAGACAATAAAATCACAGGATCGGATGACCTCCGATGATAGTTTCTCTTCCGGTTCAATTCAACACTGCCTAAGACAATGATCAATAACCTCATGAACTTCAAGAAGAGAGAGAAAGAAAGAGTCTTAGACATCATTTATATATGGAAAGGCCTGAATTATTCCCTGAACTGACCGCTCCCCCAGGATGAGATGCTCGCCATATGCATCGATAACCTCTTCGATGAGTTACGAACACCGCTCATACCTGTGAAGTACACAAGTGGGTTCAGACATTACTCTAACTTTTCCTAAAGGATAGAGGACTCATGAAAATGGACCAACCTCAAGTTTTGAGTGTCCCCATTAGCCCAAGAAAAAAGTGCAGAAAAAGATGCAGTGGCTTCTGTTATGCTTAATCCACCCCTGACACCAGCTCCAGTTGCGAGGCCCACATCGAACTGATCAGGAACCCCTGGATGCCAACAACCACCCACACCTCAGCAATATGAGTGATAAGGTGCTAAAATAAACTATTTTTAAGAATAAATAATTAAAGTCTATTCATTATGAGATGACTAGGTTTGAGACTATTTCATAGGCGCCATGAATTGAAACTTTCTCTGGCTACCGAAGCCAAAGCGATCTGATGAAGTGGGTCTCAAAGACCATCCAAATTGTTGTCCCTATTACCAGATACTAGGACACACAATCCGAGAATGCTTTTTCTTCAAGGATCTTCTACAAAATATGGTGGATTTCAGGCATGTCAAGTTGGTCCCACCACCATCATAGGTTGTGTATGTTTCCACTGCAAACTCGAGAGAGAAAAAAGAATGGAAAATAGTCACTAGTAAGAATGAGATAACATTTGACAATTGGATGACCCAGAAAAAAGTCAACCGAGTTCATGGAATCCTCCAAGTACAATTTAAACAACCAACCATGACCCCGAAATCTCCCAATACAACACATCTATCCTCCTCAGACCCGCAACTCTCTAAAGGATAGAAGGGCGGAGAGTAGGGGAAATAAGACGAGATGACCCCAAATCCAAAGTCAATATTGAAAATTTCCGACTTTATGCCAACAAAACTGGTACAACAGGCACTAACCCACCAAACAACACCATCAGAAGGAGGAAGTCGTATAGAAACATTATCATATCAAGAACTAATCTTCAGCTCCATTAATGTCATTCACTTGTTGGAACCACTTCACGGATGGAGACTATGGCCAAAAACTTGAGTTCCTCGTTCCCAACCAGAGAGTCGGAGGAAGAGGATGTAGAGGCCAGAGGTTTCCTGTAATTCATGATCATGGATGGAGTCAAATTACTTGCCACACCACAAGTAAGATCGTTGACACCACAGAAACTCACGGAAGGACCCTCTGATAGATACAATAAGAACCAGAATGCTCTAATTCCCCCATCAAAAGAAATACAATCCCAATTATCATAGAATATCTATTAGGGGAAGAAAAAATATCAAATCACTCAAGGAATATAGGTGGACCAGTTTGGAAAAACCCAAAAAAGACCAAAATTCCACCATCTCCCATTATAGTAGCCAAATTATCTACGTCCAAATCCCAAACCCCTAAAGTGTCTGTAAAAGAGAAACCCCGAGCCGGGAAGCACTGACCTTTAGAGCACAAGTATGATATTCTTAAGCAATTGGATTTAGCACTAGTAAAACTATCACTACTAGATGCATTAAGACTATATGTAGATCTTAGTTAGGCACTCATCGAAGCCTTAATAAGTCCCCAGGAGTTCAGGGCCGAAGTAGTAGTAACCAAAATCTATTTGATATAGGCCAGTCTCAAAGAATGTCACATCATTACCTCCTTCAAATATAGGAATGAGGAAACCACAATGAAATGGAACATAAAACCCTTATATATGTCTAGAAAGATAAATGGAATTGATGTCCGAATGATCTTCATCGATAACAGCTCTAGATTCAACCTCCTCCCACTGTGAACACTATGTCAGCTGGGCTATAATGAAGATAACTAAACAACCTACAACACAACTTTTCTAGGATATGACAAAAGAGAGAAAAAACCATTAGGATGAATGATGATTAATACTTATCTTAGAGACCTCATGTCATATTCTGAGTTCCTGGTAGTGCAGAAAAGTACGGCCTTTAATGTCTTGTTAGAGAGGCCATGGTTGCATCAGCATGCTGTAATTCCAACATTATACCATCAGTTCATCAAATATTGTGCTAATGGAAAAAATGGGATAGTGTGCACCAATAAATACCCATACCAGTCCAGTGATTCACATTATATTGATGAAGGTTTCTATGAGTCAGAAGAAAAACATCTTTTACCCAACGAAATTGATTAGAATATTTCCCTGAATGGATTGGAAACGGCTCCCAGCAACCCCCTCCAGCAACTTAGGGAAGACTATGTATTACCCATTAACCATGTTGAATGCATAAGAACAAGTAAAAATGTAGACTCATTTGTTTCCATGGTCTCAGTAACAGTCACCGAGTCCAAAGACACAGAAGAATGGAAAGACTCCCAGGATGTCAGGAAAAGCCCTAACAAATATACTTCTGACCTATCCTCGAGACCCCAAACTGCCCTATCCTTACTCACTGAGGAAAAAAATGGTTCCTCTCCCAACATTGGTGAGTTCACCCCATGAATAATCACTCCATAATAAGAGGAATAAGAAGAAGAAGAACTTAAAGATTCCCCTCCTGTATTCTAAGAAGGTGTCTCCACCACAATTGATGAACTTAATGAAGTAAACCAAGGCACCGAAGACAACCCAAGGCCCACTATGATTAGTGTGGCTATGCATGTTGAAGAGAAGGAGGAATAAAAATCCTTCCAAAAGAAAAATCGAGATGTGTTTTCTTGGAACTACACAAAAATTCCATGCCTTGATCTTGAGGTCACCACTCATCATCTGGGCTTACCAGATGATCACCAGGGCTATATGAAAGTAGCTAGAAGAAGACACTCAATGCATGCCACCAAAATAGAGGCTGAAGTTGATAATATGATCAAATCCAACTTCATACAAGAAGTTTAGTATTCAATATGGATGGATAACATAGCCCCTATCAAAATGAATAATGGATAGATTAGAATCTGCATTGACTTCAGGGACCTCAATCATCATTTTCCAAAAGATGAATTCCTAGTCCCGATCACAGAATTGTTGATCTATGAAACCACCGGATACGAAGCCCTCTCTTTCATGGACATCTATTCGGGATATAGTCAGATCTGGATGGCACATAGGGATGAAGAAGGTAACACTTTTAGGGCACCTCAAGGAGTGTTCTGTTACAAGGAGATGCCCATTGGTTGAAATAATATCAGTTCCACATACCAGTGCACCATGTACGGCATATTGAAGCCCTTATTGGGAAGGATATTCAAGTTCTATGTCGATGATCAAGTGGAAATCTGGGTAGTGTCAATCCACCTGGCCGATCTTGGAACTGTCTTCAAAAAATTGCGGCAAAACAGTTTAATGAAGAATCTCCTAAAATTATCCTTTGGAGTTACCTCTAGGAAATTCACTGGTTTCTTCATATGCTATAACGACAACAAAATCAACCCCGAGAAGAAAAATACATCCTTGGCATGTCCACACATTACTATCTGACTAAGTTTAGAGGTCACTAAGGGCACCTCACCTACATTTGGAACTTTATAGACAACCTACCAGGAAAATGTTTAACTTTCACCAGGCTCATGAAGAAAGAAGTTACGTATGAGTAGGATACCGATTTATGAGAATAATTAGACAATCTTAAAATATTTATCCTAATCCCACTAATACTGATTCCACCAGTTGAGGGGAGACCACTCATTTTGTACGTAAGGGCCCTAGAACGGTCATTAGGTTCTTTCCTTGCATAGAGAAATGATGATGGAAGCGAGAACAACCTCTATTACCTTAGTCGAACAATGATTGATGATGAAACATGGTATTCATAAAATTAAAAAGAACTGTCTAGATCTAATCTTCGCAGTTCAAAAATTTAGGCATTACCTGTATCACCATGAGGTAAACCTGGTCTCGTGCTGCAACCCACTCAAAAATATTCTCAACAGTTCCATGCTAAATGGGAACCTATATTGATGGGAATTCATCCTACAACAGTTTTACTTATGGTACATGCCATAGAAGACCATCAAAGGCTAGGAATCAATATACTTCTTGGATTATCACCCCTTGGAAGAAACAACACCATTGGATTCTGAACAACTGGATGAAGAAGTTTTATCCATCCAGGAGGACCCCAAGTCATGGGAAATGTACTTCAAAGTTTCTCCCAGAAGCCAGATAGGGAAAAGGATGGAAAATACCAAACTCAACAAAGCGGGGCTGGTAATTATACTCATATCCCCTGAAAAGGTTGTCTTTCCTTATTCTTTCCTTATTACATAGGAGTGTACAAATAATGATGCAGAATATCAATAACACATTATGGACCAAGAATTGGCACTTAATGTTCAATCCAAACACCTAAAAATAAAGGGTGATTCATAGATATTCATCAAACAGTTCAATGGTGACTATGCCATTTAGAATGATGTATTGGTCCCCTTGATGATCCATGTTCGAGAACTAATGGAAGAATTCCCATCAGAACCAACGTAAAATTATGTCCCACAGTCTCAAAATTCTCAAGGCGGTGCTTTAGAAAATGTAGCCACGACTGTGGATAATCCCGATTGTGATGAAACGATCATTAACATTTCCCACCATCGGATGGTCTTTCCATTTATCAAGATAAGTACATAGGAGATTGATGAAATTAGCCCCGTTTCTGAGCCATGTGGTCACACCACTGGCTGGATGACACCCATTGAAAATTACCTTCAGAATAGGGAACTCCCACCAGATAGGCCTGGAAGATAACAAGTCCAAAGAATGGCAGTCAACTTTGTATCATACAATGAGACAAACCAAGAAAAGGTTATCTACAAACAAGGCCTTGACGGAGTCCTTTGCAGGAGCATTTATGGAGCCGAAATTGATGTTTCCATGAAGGAAGTGCATGCCAGAGCTTGTGGAGTACACCAATCAGCAACCAAGATCTCTCACCAAATCTGAAGTCTTGGGTATTATTGTCCCATTGTGATACATGATTGTGTCGTCTTAACTAAAAAGTGCCATTCATGTCAAGTCCATGCCAATTTTATACACCGACCCCCAGAGTTACATTATATAGCTAAGTACTCCTGGTTGTTCACCGCCTAGGGGATGGATATTGTGGGACCATATCATCCTGTCATAGCCAGACAATTCATGTTCATACTCACAAAAACCAACTTCTTTTACAAATGGGATGAAGCCAAAACCCTTAAAGAAGTCGGGGTGAAATTCATCACTATCATTGTGAAATCCAACATCATTACCAAATTTGGTATCCCTCATAAAATACCGATGGATAATGTTACCAACTTCTACTCTGTGGAGTTAGACAAGCTATACTTGGAGTATGGAATCGAAGCCAACTGGTCATCCCACTAACAAGTGGTGGCCAATAGGAAGATAGAGGCTTTCAACAAGAATTTTTCCATCATACTCCAAAATATGGTCAATAAGGATAAAAAATGTGGCCAGACAAGCTTCTTCATGCTTTGTGGGCTTACCAGACAATGAACTGCACTGCCACCCAGACAACCCTATACTCACTAGTATACAGGGTAGAGGCAATTTTTTCTATATAAATCCAAGTCAGTCACTTAGTGTGGCCATTTGAGATCAACATTAAATGTAAGAACAATCCCAAAAATGGTTTTATGAGTTGGATTAGGTAGATGAAAAGAGGCTACACACTTTACACCATATGGAAATCTACCAAAATCAAATTATAAAAGCCTTTAACAAAAAGGTTTGCCTTCAATCTTTTCTCGAAGGAGAAATGGTGTTAGTCCTTAGAGCCTTGATGATACTTAGGAAGAAGCCCCAAAATCATTAACCAAAGTGGGAAGGACCATATTTAATATATAGGGTCTATTCCAATGGATCATATTCCTTAATATCAATGTACAGACAGCTCGTCTCGGCTCCCACAAATGAAATGTTTCGGAAGAAGTATTTTGCGTAATAGAAATGTGAGGCCACATTACAAACTCTATGACCCTAAACTATGTGTTATTGTAATAGACAACATGATGATAAAATGAATTGTATTGTCCCCATGGTCTGAAATCTATGATCATAACCTATGAGTCATAGTACATTCCACATGATGTTAAACTGTAAGGAACACATCCTTGTAACATGAACTTAAACTGTGACTCATGTCTTCACTATAAGACATTAAAATACATGGCACAAAGATTCCTAAATTTATGAAAATAAACTTCATGATCTCTCACAAAACTATGTACATCTTGATTCCTTCCCTTACAGGATACGTAGCAACGCCTCAATCTTCGATCTTGGCCCAGCCCCCACCAAGAAACCAAAATGCCACCATTATATCCTCTACATCCCAACACTAGCTTGAGAAAACCTTTTCAGTCCTAGTTTCTCACATAGAGTATAACTCACGTGAGCTTAGTATTAGTGGTAAGGATCCTCTTAAGAAAAAAAAATTATATTGAATTTTTCTAGACTTGAAACCCATATAAAATGAAATAAAAACGTTCCAGTCCACATGGAATGAGCCAGATCAGTACCGGTAATGTTTAGAACTACGTATGGCTTGATTCCTACCCTTTCAAAATACTTAGTGACGCCTGGATTTGGCATCCCAGCCCAATCATATGTCCTTACATGCGGATCGATCCAAATTGTTAAAGGGAATGTTCATAACTCTGTGCGGATTGATTCCTACTCTTGCATGATATGTAGTAATGCCCTGATTTGGAATCCTAGCCTAACCACCATAATAAAATGCCCCTTTTCTGTCTGTAGGTCATACTTGTATGGGGAGTCCATGAAAGGTCCTAATCACATGACATTAAACATCAAAATTCTTCATGAGTTATGTGTGGCCCCATTCTTAGTTTCATGAGATCCCACGCATTCCCCCCATTCATAAGAAGTAAGAAGATCCTGCTTCACCTGATATATGTGAATCATAACTATATGGAAGCTCTAGTAGTTAATAGTTAGTCACAGTCTCTGTATTCCTTATGTTCCCAAGCACATATTTTCTGTTTTTCAAACTCCATATTCTAAGAAAAATTGGATCTGCATAATCATTCATGGCCATCTAAGATGGAAGGACAGTGTCCTGCAGACACCTTTAATTGACTATGTACATCATGCCCTGGTGGATCTACATATATTTCCCACAAAAATGATCAAAAATCAAATGGAATATTCATCCCTAGGAGAGTCAACTCCAATCTTAGTATGCCTAATGGCTTCCAAGCCTCGTTACATCTCTCCTGATCCAAGTTCCCCCCGAAACTATGGTTTACACCTTCTACAATCACTCAGGCCTAAGTAATTCAAGAATATCATGATTGCGATCAGTACGTATCTATCAATGATCTCTATGACAGAAAAATCATCATCACGGCATGACTCTAAACTGGACAACATTGTGTCCTCACCGCACGACATTAAACTGCAAAGCCAAAATCATCCTTATTGTATGACGTTAAACTAAATAGTAATGGTTTAAGCCTGATGTTCCCTCTTATGTTGATATTTTTATTCCATGGAAAAGACTCATAATCCTATAAATCCATTCTTTCTCACACCGTGCATAGCTCATGTGAGCTTAGGGATCTTAGAAATACATCCACCAAAAAATTATGGAAAAAAAGTCTAGGAATGTTGTACTAGAAACACGACCCTAAAAGGAAATACACAGTTCCCTTCCCTAATAGGAACCTCACATCCTGGCCATGTGACATTAAATGATCGGGTACCCCAAATATGAGGCAAACACCTCACCCTACGTTTGAGCCATATCTGCGTAAGGGATACCTAATTTCATGAATAAATCATATCCAAAATGTGTCCAATATGTCCGAATACACTCATTCCATACCTCAAACACCGCACTCTGAGTGATCTTGAATCCCCATAACCATCCATGGCCATCTGATATAGAAGGATAGTGTTCTACATACACCATTTCTTGAATATACACATCATTCCCTTGTGGCTCTGTATATGTTTCCCCCCAAAACGGCCATCAATCAAAGGAGAATTCGTCCACATGAGAGTTCTCTCCAATATCAGTACACCCAATGGATCCCAAGCCTTCTATCATCCCTCTACATTCAAGGGCCCTAAAATTCATTGTTTACATTTTCCTCCTTACACACAATATAGATATATCATAACATCCATTCCTAATTCATCTCAGATCTCTTTTGAGGTTTCAAAATATTCTCTATCCATATGTGTGATATTGATCATCATACAAAAGAAGGGTTCCCCAATCATATCTAGGTTTCCCCAAAAAACTTTTATTTAAAATGACTCCCTTTTTTGTGATTAGGTGCACCCATTTTCAAAGGTCACATACCATATTCGGAAATTTCCCAATCCACATAACCCCGCCAAGCCATCGGAGATATAAGACCAGTGTCTTACATGCACCTTTGATTGACTATGAACATCATGCCTTGGTAGATCTACATATGTTTCCCAAAAAAATTTCCATCAATCAATGAAAAAATCATCCCCAGGAGAGTCCTTTCCAGTTTCCATATTCTTGGATGACATTCACGTCCTGTTGCACCCCCTGATTTGGAAAACCTCCAGATAATAGCTTACATACCTTCCTCTTCAGAATGGCCTAGACATGAAAAAAGGGTTTTCTAACTAAACTAACCATTCACCATCTCTCCCTTTTGTAAGTAAGAAGTGTTCAAGAATATTTTCTCAATAAAAAATGATATGAATTTACCTAATGATTTCAGACACCAATACTTAGGCCTGCCACCCACTGTGGCTCCCAACATCAAAATAAATTCAAAATGTTGAAAAACCCCACTAGGCCATCAGAGACAGAAGGCCAGTGTCTTGTGGGAACCTTTTATTGACTATGCACATCATGCACTAGTGGCTCTGCAAATGTTTCCCACAAAAAAGGACGTCAATGAATTGCATATTCATCCCCAGGAAAGTCCTTTCCAACTTCTATTGGCCTAAAATGGCTCATGAGCCTCATTCATGTCCAAAAATCACAAGTTTAGGGTCAGGGAAAATCCATAATCCATGTCCGGAGGATGTTAGTAAATTCTCAGCAAATGTTCCCAAATTAAGGTCCTTCCCTGTTAAGTTTGGTCAATGATGTTCAACCTAAAACATCAGTAATAAGTTTGACAGGAAGAACTACGAACTGTCAGAGAATTAAAAATATGTTTTACTTTCTATATGACAAATCTGCGAAGGAATATCTATGTAAAAGTTGAGTACCAGTTCTTTAAAATGAAATGATTCATAAAAAATGTAAATCTTGTTAGGTCAAAAAAATCATGAAGGGTGGCCTAAGAAAAAGTCAATCTATGCTGGCTAAGCCTATTCTAAGAAGAATTAGGCAAAAAATAGGGTAATAATGAAAAAGACATAAAAGTTATTGAGATGTTCCATAAAACCTCAGCAATAGTCGAACTACGCTCACTGAGACCCAAGGATTAGTCAAAAATTAGATCCCAATTTGATTATTTTAGTTTACTAGTTTCAAATAATGGATTAAAATTATACCTAGTAGAAATGATGTTTATATGATTGATCAATTGACATGAAAGGAAATGACGTAAAAGAATCCTTCAAATGAAAATTGGTTCCATCATATTTCATAAAAAAATATGGTGGGAATTAATAGCCTGAAGCCTATCCTTATGATCAAGATAGGATTTTTACAGAAGACGTTCGGCAGAGTCACAGAATTGCATTAATGATTGATGCGACTCTTCAATGTCTTGGTGAAGATTGAATAAATTCAAGGTTTCAGCCATCACGCTCAACCAAAGTGCCTCTACACCCCTTATGGCTTGATGTCCAATCCTTTCCCCTTCTTGCATTTTTCATCGCCCCTCCTCAACGGCAGTTGTGTCCTGAGATCGCTTCTGTTTGAACCACTCTAGCTTCTATGTTTATTTCTCCAATTCCTTGTCTAGTTTTTCTATCAAGGAATATTTCTTCATGAGTTTATTCTGAAACCTTGAAACTTCTTCGACATGAGTGGCAGCTTCATAAATAATAATTTCTTGTGTAGCATCAAGATAAGTTATAACTCTACCATGGAATGTTGAGATTCAAGCGCATAAATTGCTTCCTGAGTAATGAACAATGGTCTTACTATATCATAAATACCATGATAGTAAAATCTACAAAAACCCAGGACTACAAAATGGCAGTGTATCTTTGGAAATGTCACTGGCATCTTAGCCAATAGGGTCTGAGAAATTAATCTTCAAATGTTCCTCTATACATTTTGCTGCATGGGATGAAGATCGACTAAGCTTTTTCAATCGGTCTCAGAGTCACTCCCGGATGATGAAATGTAGTCGGGAATGAAATTTAAAAGAGAGGGACTTGATTTAATTGCAATGGCCTAGCTCGACCTCGCAAAGGACTTGTCTCTGATAATTGTAGTGGATGAAAAAATAGGAGAATATGTCATTATTTCCAAGGATTGTGGATTTGATTCGGAGGATGGAGAGGAGACTAATTCATAACTTCCCATAGCTACAATAGTACCGCTATCTAAAACAGGTGGTGCTACATATTCAATCATCAGTTGCGCTCTATGGGTACATGGAAATACTGAAGACCAAGGGCCATGCTCGGTCGAAATAGTAACCCTCAAGGTAGCCTTCAAAAGGTTTCTGATTAATATAAGGCATGTAGGAATGGTCAGTCTATATAGGGGAACTAGTTTCAATATCATAGGGGAAGAAAACATAACCCCTCTCAGAATTAGAAAAAATGGCATAATAGCCCGCTCCAAATTTTCAGTGGTCATAACATCAGCCTCCTCGATTGTGACTTCCCCAAAGCTACCATGAGAAACTAGAATATCAATCTCTGAAGTGACCCCCTCTATAGGGGAAAATCAGTTCGGTCAAGGGTGATTTTTTCCTCGATATTAGAAGCCCCTCCAAGAGCCAGCAAGGCTTGGGACTCGCCACCAGAGTCAACCCTAATGTAGAGTCCACCATGTCTCTCTCCATGAGGGTCAGCTCAGAACAGTCAGGTAAGCCCTCCACATCTGGATTTCCTTATATTATTGGAATAGAGATTGTTTGAGCATGAGAAGGCACACCTGATAGGTCAACATCACACCTAGTCTATGACAACCCTGATTTTATTACAAACTTAAACATGATTTATTACATAAAACTTCACTTGACACAATAAGAAGATCGAGAGGTTTAGTGTCTTTGGGGCTTAGGATCATTACATAAAAACATAAAACATGAAAATACAACATCTTTATTGAAAACATATTTACATGACCACTACATTCCCTCGTACTTATCATTGCATGGGATAACATGAGGAAATTCATAAGAAAAGGGTGAGCTATAAAGCCCAGCAAGGGAGTATACATGGAATAACATGAGGAGTAAAATACATGTTAGAAAATAGGAATATCAATGGATCATAAGAGAAACATGAACATAAATACATGATAAAGCATGATAATCATAACATAGAAATGTGGAAACAACACTTAACTTGGAATTAGCATGAGCCAAGGCTCATTGCACATGGAGCATGAGTAAACCCTCCTTGCACATGAAGCACGAGTAAACCCTCGTTTCACTTGAATTATCATGAGTCAACACTCATTTCACATTATGTATCATGAAACTATACTTTACCCAATGCATTGGAGTGCTATAAAGGAGCACCCTTCTTAACCATTTCATTTCATGCATAAGTGTGCCACATGGATCATAAAACATGGATTAATAAAACATAATCATTTATTCCACGATAAAGGAATGTGTAATTCATATATGAAACTTTATAATCAATGAGTAAATGTGCATAATGGTGAATACCCTTGATGGAGAAATGGGCATGGTATTCACTACACAATGGCATTGGCTTAGAAAACCGGTGCGATTTCGACAGCGTAACGGCGTGACATAAGAATTCATAAAAATGGTTGATGAGAGAGAAAGGGGTTACTCATAATATTTATATGTAATGGAAAGTAAGGAGGTCATATAGATACATGTCCCAACAATTTTAATGGAATTTAGATTCATAATACCAAAGTATTGCTTGAATGTAAAAGAGGAGAGAGAAGTTCCTTTCGGAATTTCAGCATAGTAACGGGTGTACATGGGAGGCATTTAATGAAAGAGAAAGGGGTCTCCCATCATTCAAACATAAAGAGGGCAGTATGAGAGAGGTGAAAAACCATACTCCAACATTCATAATTGAAATTAAAAGGGAAAAACAACTTAAGAAAATTGGAAAAAAATGAGAAAGGAAGAAAAAACCCTTACTTGGAAGTGTGCTTCCAATGGCTAGAGAGAGGATTGTGAGAGGCTTATTGGGAACTTTGGGCAGCTTGGGAGGATTCTAGAGAGAGTAGGGCAGAGGTTGGATGAACTCCAAAGGCTTTTAGTGAGGCGAAGCTGTGAGCTTGGGTGGGTTTATATAGGGAAGGTGAGGGAATTCTTTATTATTTAGGTTTGGGACCCCTTATATTAAATTAATCCAAAAAACAAACCATCCCATAATTTTTTCCCATGGTTTCTGGAAAAGTGAAGAGGAAAACAATATTTGATAAGGCCAAAGTTCGAAATTCTTAAAATATTAGGGTTTCTCATGTGGAGGTGAGTCACACTCCCCTGGAAATTAATTTGAAAAGACAAGGTGTTTAATAAGTCTTGAAGGGTCTATTAATGATTTGAAAAGTAATTCAAACAAACCCAAAATCACATTATTTTAATTTTAAAACATATATTGGCCGAACATAAAGATTATAGTTATTTATTACATCACTATTGTGTCATTATGATGTCATAAAACACATTATATATTTAAACAATATTTAATTTTTACCCAAAAATTTGACTGTCTCAGAAAATTATGAAAAATTCACCATTGGATAATTTCGACATCCTGATTTCAGAAATAACATTTATTTTATCTAAATAATTTTATAAATATGTTAATTTTCAATTATAAAATTAAAACCTATATTTATCAAAAATTCATGGGTTTTGACAGAAATGGCTTTCAAACCTTAATAAAAATTATAATTGCATTCATAAAATTATAAGATAATTTATATTTAAGTAAAATTAATTTAATAATAATACTAATATTTTATTAAAATATTATTTAATTCAAAAATCCCTTAATTTAATAAAATAGATTTTTTAATTAAATAATAACTAAATCACCATTTGTACTTTAAAAACTATTTACAATGTATCAATAATGACTAGAAATTATATTCATTATTATATAAAAAAATAATGTACCCGAACATAGTACTATTTATTTGTTACATAACCCCTTAAAACAGCCGTATAAGACCTAACGGTAAGGTGTGCGATGGTGACAGACTCTTGGGGTGGATTGGATAACATCGCTCGAGTGGTAATCTCTATCAACTTCCACTTTTCCCGTAGACAGTCCCGTTAGAGCTTGACATGGTGAAGCTCAGCTTGGGCTTGCTCAAGAGTGAAGCCCATGGATGCCACCTCTTTTCCGAGCTCCGATAAATGGGCTTCTTATGGGGTAATTCTACTGAATGAGGCCATCGCTTCCTTTGTCTGAGTAAATTTGGATTTGTTAAAGCCCTATATTAATACTAATCATGTGATCACTGTTCAACGACTATATTAGCAACGGTCAAAATTATTAACATAAATCCAATGAAGTTGACATTTCATATAAACATAAAGATACATCTAATTAGATCAAGAGAGATTTCCATTAATGAAACTTTGGGTCGTTACAATATTCCCCCCTTAAGAAATTTTTCCCTCGAAATTTTCCTTTTCACACACTGAAATCGATTTGGGTAACTCAGCATCATTATTTCATCCGATTCCCAAGTTGCTTCTTCAAACTTGTGGTTTCTCCACAACACCTTGATGAGGGGCATTGTCTTATTTCATAGAACCTATTCTGTATGATCTAAGATCTTCACTGGTTGCTCCTCATAAGAAAGATCATCTTTAAATTGTACCACCTCAGAAGAGAGTACATGTGAAGGGTCCGGTATGTACTTCCTTAAGAGGGATACATGAAATACATAATGTACTTTGTCCATGGTAGGTGGAAGTGATAGTTGATAGGCCACATCCCCGACATGATCAAGAATCTAGCAGGGGCCGATGTACCTTGGACTTAACTTCCCTTTACTTCTAAACCTCATGACCTTCTTCCACGGAGATATGCGTAGAAACACCATGTCACCAACTTTAAACCCAAGGTCTCTTTGACGATTATCTACATAACTCTTCTGTCGAATCTGAGCTTCCTTGATATGCTGCTAAATGGTTTTCACCTTCTCCACCATTTCCTCGACCATTTCTGGTCCAAGCAGCTTACATTCGCCGACCACATCCCAACATGTCGGTGTTTTTCACCTTTTCCCATACAGAGCTTCATATGGTGCCATTTGGATAATCGAGTGGAAACTATTATTATAAGAGAACTCAACCAGATGAAGATGTTGATCCCATAATCCTTTAAAGTCCATTGAGCACGCTCTCAACATGTCCTCAAGTGTTCAGATAGTCCACTCGGATCAGCCATCAGTTTTGGGATGATAAGCTGTACTGAAGTTCAGTTCAGTATTCAGAGCATGTTGAAGACTCTTCCAAAACATAGAGGTTATTCTTGGATCTCAGTCAAACACAATAGATAGTGGTACTCCATGCTACCTTTCCACTTCCCTGATATATATCTGTGCCAGTTTATCCAAAGATAAATCCTCCTGAATAGTAATGAAGTGTGCAGTCTTTGTAAGACGATCCACAACAACCCAGATTGCATTGTTGTCTTTGGATGTCCTCAGAAGTCCGGTGAAAAAGTCCATGGTAGTGTTCTCCCATTTCCATTCTGGTATGGGCAATGGTTTCATCATCCCCTTAGACTTCTGCCTCTCTACCTTCACTTTCTGACACACCGGGCACTTTGAGGTATATTCAGCTATCTCCTTCTTCATATTATCCCATCAAATGTTTTCTCGGAGATCTCGATACATCTTTGTGCTCCTTGGGTGAATAGAGAAATTTGAACTATGTGCATCATCAAAAAGTTCCTTCTTTATCTCTGGACTCGATGGAACACATAGTCTTTTCCCAAATCACACAATTCCTTCTTCATTAACATTAAACTTTGAGGATTTCCCCTTTTTGTTAGCTTCCACTTTTTCCTGAATTGCCACATCATCCTTTTGAGCATCCTTTAACCATTCCAAAAGAGACGGTTGAGCAATCATTTGTGATAGTATTGATGATGTTCCCTTCTTTATGATTCCCATGTCCATCTTCATCAAGTCTAAGAAGATTAGATCCTTATCAATTCTCATCATTGATAGAATCATCAGGTCCTTTCTACTTAGGGCATCTCCCACCTTGTTCGCTTTCCCAGGGTGGTAATGGATTGAACAATCATAATCCTTGATGAGCTCTATCCATCTTCTCTGGTGCATATTAATCTCTTTCTCTATGAATATATATTTAAGACTCTTGTGGTTAGTATATATCTCACATTTCTCTCCATAGAGATAATGCCACCAGATTTTCAAGGAAAAGATCATAGCCACCAACTCTATATCATGTGTTGGATAGTTTCTCTCATGTATTTTCCACTGACTTGAGGCATAGGATATCACTTTATCATTCTGCACCAGCACACAACTTAATCCCTTATTCAAATCATCACTGAATACCACAAAAAGTTCACCACTTGTGGGTAAAGTGAGCACGAGCGTAGTGATAAGACTCCTTTTAAACTCCTTGAAGCTTTATTCACATTAATCACTCAAAGAAAACTATACTCCCTTTAGAGTTATCTTGGTAAGAGGGTTGGACAATTGTGATAAATTCCTTACAAATCGTTGATAATATCCAGCTAACCACAAGAAGCTATCGATATCCGTTACCGATGTTGGCCTCGACCATCCCTCAATTGCATCTGTTTTAGAGGGGTCCATAGATATCCCATTTCTTGTGATGATATGGCCAAAGAATGATACCTTCTTCAACCAAAACTCACACTAGCTGTACTCATAGAGCTTCTCCTTGCGTAAAGTCTCTAGTACAGTTCTTAAATTCTCCTCATGATCCTCCTTGGTTTTGGAATATATTAGAATGTCATCTATAAATACTACCACAAATTTGTCGAGTTAATCTCTAAATACTCTATTCATCAAGTCCGTGAAGATTTTTGGAGCATTAGTGAGTCTAAAAGGCATTACTATGAATTCATAGTGCACGTATCTTGTGCGAAAAGTAGTCTTGGGGATATCTTCCTTCTTCACCCTTACTTGATAATATCCCAACCGCATGTCAACCTTGGAGAAGTATTGTGATCTACTCAGCTGATCGAACAAGTCATCAATTATTGGGAGAGGATACTTGTTCTTTATCATGATTTTGTTGAGTTCACGATAATCGATGCAAAGCCGCATTGACCCATCCTTCTTCTTGACAAAGAGGACTGGTGCACCCCATGGTGAATCACTTGGGCATATAAACCCTTTATCCAGATTCTCCTGTAGTAGTTTCTTCAGCTCTTCAAGCTCTACAACAGCCATTCTATATGGATTCTTGGATATTGGTAAAGCCCTGGGTATAAGTTCAATTGAGAATTCAACATCTCTTCTAGGAGGAAGATCAGGCAGTTCCTCGGGAAACACTTCCACGAATTCCCTCACAATAGGCATTTCATCAAGGACGGTTTCTTCCTCGGACTCAATCATCTGAGCCAGATACATGTGCCCATAGGGCAGTAATATTCATGATTGAGATGATGGAGATAAAGGAGATTCATCTTCCTCCTTACACTTGTAAAGAATCGGGGGTCGATTCTCCATATGGAGTGTGATTTCCCTCTCCTGACAATTTATATTGGATCTATATAAGGAAAGCCAATCCATGCCAAGAATTACATCAAATTCCACCAGAGGGAGTATGAATAGGTTCAACAAGAAATGAAATCCACAGATTATAACAGGGGAGGACTTATACTCATGGGATGCAATGATTTCCCCATTTTCCATACTCAGTGACATCTTCACTTCCAATATTTGTGGTGGTGCTAGGACTATTCTACTAAACATTCTAGATAAAAATGAATGCGTAGAACCTGAATCAAAAA
This sequence comes from Viscum album, assembly GCA_963277665.1. Taxonomy (NCBI): domain Eukaryota; kingdom Viridiplantae; phylum Streptophyta; class Magnoliopsida; order Santalales; family Viscaceae; genus Viscum; species Viscum album. Next base: position 604,129,637 of record OY728142.1, read on the forward strand.
GTACATTCGCTATTCGTGAAGGAATAACTAGTGTATCTGTAACCACTTCATTGTTGGGGTTCACTTTAGTAGAAGTGATGGAAAAAGCTCTTCCTTGCTGCCTTGGAGGTTGTTGGTTGCCTCTGAAAACCCTTGGATTAGGGCACTGATTTGCAAAATGCCCGGGTTCTTTGCATTTGTAGCATTGAACATCGCGTTGAGGTTCGAACAGAGCATTCCTCTCCTCTTTCGCAACCGCGGGTCTTTCTTGACGGTAGTTAACAGCTAGGTGCCCTTATCTTCCACATCTAAAGCATTTCCTCATCCCCTTGAGGAAATTTCCAGGGTGCTTCTTTCTGCAGTTTTGGAAAGTGGGGTGCTGGATCTTCTTAGCACCATTGGATTTATCCATCGGACCGCCAACATTGAAGTCCACCTTAAGCTTATTGTCCCCGTGATACCCCTGTGATTCTACAATCTCCATTTCGACCTTGATGGCACATCAGACAATTTCCTCATAGCTGTCAACGTCACATATTGCTAATGCTTTCTGTAGGCTAGGCTTCAACCCACCAAAGAAGCGGTCAACTTTTCATTCTGTGGTGACGAGAAAGCCGAAAGTGTATTATTCAAGCCTTGTGAAGTTTTCCTCATACGCTCCAATAGATTCTTCAAGTTTTTTGCTTAAGGTAAAGGACGTCCCTTTCCATTTTAAGCTAGAGGGAGCACGGAAAATATTTATCGAAAAACATCTTCCGAAAATCCTTCCATTCCAATGCCTTGATCTCCTCCTCAGGCTTTGTATTTTTGATCAAAATCCACCATTGATCAGCTTCACCCTCCATATGATAATCTTCCAGGAGAACCTTCTCTTGTTCAGAACATTGAAGGATAGAGAAGATATTTTCAATGGAGTTGATCCATTGTTCAGCGATCGTGGGATCAGATGATCCACTAAAAGTAGGAGGCCTTTGTTTCATGAATCTCTCGATAGCGACTTGTTCTTTCTTAGGGGGGTTGAATGTTCCTCTTGACCCATGTTTCTATTCAAAACTAGAGTTAGCTGAGAGAGAAGCATGACAAAGTTTGTGATTCCTGCTCCCATTGGATTGGGCATCTCATTAGTACAGTCATCACACTGATCTTCACAACAATTGTTAGCTCAAGTCCTCATATTACCGGAAATTGGCTGGAATAAAAGTAAAGATAGGGGTAACACATAAAGGTTAATCCAAAGACAAAAGTTTATGACTTATAAATAAACTTTTATTTCCTTCACTCATGAATCTATAGGCTTCAATCTAGGCTTTTCATGATCTACTTTCTAACATATATTCTTAGGGGAATTTTTTTAATTCCGTTAATAAGGGTTCATAATAAGCTTGTAAATTTATCAAAATATATCCCCCTAGGAGTGTCGTAAACAAGAGTGTATCAATTCCCATTGTCGTGCACCAGTTCCTGTTCGAGTCTAGCTCAAAGCGGTGTTTTTGGGTTTTTCCCGTAGGATACATCTGTGCCAGAGCTGCCTCTACCTGCTCGTATCCAGACAGAGATGTATTTGTTTGATAAACCATTTACTCAGTACTTTACAAAACATAGGGATGTTTTTATTATACTTATTCTTGTCTCTAAGGCTTTACTAAGGTTTTCTAATCCTAATCCAAAAATAACTAAACCTATCCTATGATACCAACTATGACAACCCTACCTTTATTACAAACATAAACATGATTTATTACATAAAACTTCACTTGATACAATAAGAATATCGAGAGGTTTAGTGTATTTGGGGCTTAGGATCATTACATAAAAACATAAAACAAGAAAATACAACATCTTTATTGAAAACTTCTTTAACATGACCACTACATTCCCTCGTACTTAGCATTGCATGGGATAACATGAGGACATGCATAAGAAAAGGGTGAGCTATAAAGCCTAGTAAGGGAGTACACATGGAATAACATGAAGAGTAAAATACATGTTAGAAAATAGGCATATCAATAGATCATAATAGAAACATGAACATAAAGGAATGATAAAGCATGATAATCATAACATGGAAATGTGGCAACAACACTTAACTTGGAATTAGCATGAGCCAAGGCTCATTGCACATGGAGCATGAGTAAAACCTCATTGCACATGAAGCATGAGTAAAACCTCATTTCACTTGAATTAGCATGAGTCAACACTCATTTCATATGACGTATCATGATACTATACTTTACCCAATGCATTGGAGCACTATAAGGGCGCACCCTTCTTAAACATTTCATTTCATGCATAAGTGTGCCACATGGATCATAAAACATGGATTCATAAAACATAATCATTTACTCCATGATAAAAGAATGTGGAACTCATATATGAAACTTTATAATTAATGAGTAAATGTGCATAAAGGTGAATAGCCTTGATGGAGAAATGGGCATGATATTCACTACACAATGGCATTGGCTTAGAAAATCGGTGCGATTTCGGCAGCATAACGGCGTGACATAAGAATTCATAAAAATGGTTAATGAGATAGAAAGGGGTTCCTCATCATATTTACATGTACTGGACAGTAAGGAGGTTATATGGATACATTTCCAAACAATTGTAATGGAATTTAGATTCATAATACCAAAGTATTGCTTGAATGTAAAAGAGGAGAGAGAAGTTCTTTTCAGAATTTTGGCATAGTAACGGGTGTACATGGGAGGCATTTAATGAGAGAGAAAGGGGTCTCCCATCATTCAAACATAAATAGGGAAGTATGAGGGAGGTCCGAAAACATACTCCAACATTCATAATTGAAATTAAAATGGAAAAACAACTTAAGAAAATTGGACAAAAATGAGAATGGAAGAAAAACCATTACTTGGAAGTGTGCTTCCAAAGGCTAGAGAGAGGCTTGTGAGAGGCTTCTTGGGAGTTTGGGCACCTTGGGAGGATTCTAGAGAGAGTAGGTCAGAGGTTGGATGAACTAAAAAGGCTTTTAGTGAGGAGGAAGTGGGAGCTTGGTTGGCTTTATATAGGAAAGGTGACAAAATTCATTATTATTTAGGTTTGGGACCCCTTATATTAAATTAATCCAAACCACAAACCATCCCATGGGTTTTCCCCATTGTTTTTGGAAAAAGGAAGAGGAAAACAATATTTTATATGGCCAAATTATGAACTTCATAAAATATTAGGTTTTCTTATGTGGAGGTGAGTCACACTCCCATGGAAATTAATTTAAAAAGACAAGGAGTTTAATAAGTCTTCAGGGGTCCATTAATGCTTTGAAAAGTAAGTCAAAAAAACCCAAAATTACATTATTTTATTGTTAAAACATATATTGGACGAACATAAAGATTATAGTATTTTATTACATCACTATTGTGTCATTATGATGTCATAAAACGCATTATATATTTAAACGATATTTAATTCTTTCCCAAAAATTTGACTGTCTCAGAAAATTATGAAAAATTCACCGTTGGATAATTTCAACATCCTAATTCCCGAAATAACATTTATTTTATCTAAATAATTTTTTAAATATTGTAATTTTCAATTTTAAAATAAAAACCGATATTTATCGAAAATTCACGGGTTTTGACAGAAATGGGTTTCAAACCTTTATAAAAATTATAATTGCATTTATAAAATTATAAGATCATTTATATTTAATAAAAATTAATTTAATAATATTAATAATATTTTATTAAAATATTATTTAATTCAAAAATCCATTAATTTAATAAAATATATTTCTTAATTAAATAATAACTAAAAACACCATTTGTACTTTAAAAACTATTTACAATGTATCAATAATGACTAGAAATTATATTCATTATTATATAAAAAAAATATACATGAACATAGTACTATTTATTTGATACATAACCCCTTAAAACAACCTCATTAGACCTAAGGGTAAGGTGTGTGATGGTGATAGACTCTTGGGGTGGCTCGGATAACATCGCTCAAGTGGTAATCTCTATTAACTTATACTTTTACCATAGATGGTCTCGTTCGAGATTGAAATGGTGTAGCTCAGCTTGGGCTTGGTCAAGAGCAAAGCCCAAGGATGCCACCTCTTTTCCGAGCTCTGAAAAATGGGCTTCATATGGGGCAATTCTACTGGATGAGGCCATCGCTTCCTTTTTCTGAGTAAATTTGGATTTGTTAAATCCCTATATTTATACTAATAATTTGATCACTGTTCAAAGACTATATTAGAAATGGTCAAAATTATTAACATAAAACAGATGAAGTTGACTTTTTATATAAACATAAAGGGACATTTAATTAGATCAAGAGGGATTTCCATTAATGAAACTTTGGGTCGTTACATAGTCTCTTCAAATTACCATGTATCCCTATTCTGGTTAACTGCAAAAGATGGTAACCCTTCCTATGAGCTAAAAGGGACAAGAGCAGTATATTCCTGAGCGATCATCATCTGGTCACCAATAGGCCTTGCATCAAGAACATGCGTGTACCAGTGAGTCGATAATATAAGGGTACATGTTTCAATCACTAGGTAAATAGACAATTACTTGGGATTCCCCTCCAAATACGCTTTGATAGCTAGGAGGCTTTCTTGTTTTTCTTTGATTGTTGGGGGGATGGCTCCTGAATAAGATCACCAAGAGAAGATCAAAGAGGAAATTACTAGGAGACATTCGGAATGACTGGATCCATGTGTTTTTGGGCTTCAGGGGATCCTTACGCGGTACCCCTACCATTGATAGGATGCACACACCAATTGTAGTACCTTTAGGAGAATAAATTAGGGAAGAAGCTATTTCACAAGATCATGAAGGCCACTGCCAAATAAAAAGTTGGAGTGGGGAATTTTGGCATCTCCACATTAAAAGAATTTAAGAATATAGGTTTTCAGATGAAACCACTCCTACCAGCCGCAAGAGTACTTCCATCAATACCATTTGATCTGACCAGTAATGCATGTCTGCAGGAGCGTGGAGACACTTTTCCATCTCATTCAAATAATAATCCACATCCTTTATCTCCTCATCAGCTAAAATACTAGTAGGGAAAATATATTTCTCAATGCCCGGAAGGTCGAAGCACCCATCCTGAAGAAGCCACCATATATCTTCATTTGAAGAAATAGCCCTAAATTCATCCCAGACTCTACAGGCGTCCAAAAATGTAGCTGTAATGGGAATGGATAGCACTGGAGGGTTGGTGAAAGGGAGTGAAATGGGTTTTGAAAATTGAAAACGTTTCCCGGGTGTCCCTGAAAAGTTAGGACCTCATGATTAGAAACATTTACGAGACTATGGGAGAAGGTAAGAATATTTTTCAGTGGCTGTCGCAATAGGAGATCCAACAACATCGTCATCCTCATCAATGGATTCTGGTCATAGCATAGAAAGTACCCAATGTGAGTACTTATGGAGACCACATAGGTAGTGGATGAGGGTCTTGAGGTCCTCAATGTCATAACTCACCATATCTTGATCCTCATCAAAAGAAAGATCAGTAGGTTCTGATAAATAGCCAATGCCAGTAAGAGAAACTTCTCTACTTTGAAGGAGCTTCCATAAATCCTGAGTAGACCGGTCGCATGTAGATGGATAGCCTTTTAGAAGGTCTCATTGCCTCCAGGACACAAGAAAATAGTCCTTGGGTGGAATGGATGGTGAAATCTTGGTATCAGGTTCACCAGCTTGTTTGACCGCCCATGATGTCACAACCCCATCTTTCATAACTTTCATGGGGGGAGCCAAGAGGCCTTCAGAGGACTTTTCCCAGTCAAGAGTGCTCAACAAATCCCTTTTTTTTCTACTTTCCCTTCAACATGGATTCCTGGAAAGTTATCACTATGGGAACCATATCAGCTAATTGGACATCATGATATGATTTAATTGAGGCCTCAGTATAGAATTTGTTAAGGAAGGTCATAGAATCCCAAAAATATGAAGGTTTTTCCTCGCATAGGGTTTCCTACCGGGTGAACATTATCCATTGTTGATGGGCTATCTTCAGATGTTTCACCCGAAGATCACTGTTAAGAGAAGAAGGGAACAACTTCTAAACATAATTAAATTGATGAATAAAAATTTCAGGGTGCATATACCTTGAAAATCAGTTCCCCTATGATACGGGAGACCAGGATGCCTTCACTCAAAGAAAAGGAGTAACCTCAGTTGACAAAGTCTTCAGATTCACAATTTGCAATAGTACCAGTAGGGGAATCATAAGGGTGATAAGATAAACACTCATAAATGTTGAGATAATAAATTCAGTCATGTTCTTTCTTTTCGGTTTACTCCTCTTGCTTATCCTGTAAAGCCCAAGCTGTTGGCATGTCCCTGCTGGTGCTCTGAAGATATTGTCGGAGGGTGGAATGCGGAATTGGTAAGGAATTGATGATGGAATATCCTCCAACGTGGGTTCCCATCCAGCCCCAATGAATTTGAAAAGGTTCAGTCATCTTGTAAAGTCCCCCCTCCCCTCGCTAATTCAACCTAGTAGGTGATAAATCTTGGCCAAAACTGGGATATCTAAATTGATACATGTCCTGGTGGCCAACTGAGTGGCCATGATAAAGGTTGAGTCTCTTACACCCCTAGATTCCTGCACTGGTCAGCCACTTAGAAACATGGCCAAGAAAGATGCTAGTCAAAATAATTGATTGACATCAGGGATAATTCCCCATCCCCAGTTTTGAAAATTCCCCTCTTCCAGGGTTGGCCAGTAAGTACCTGCTCGCCTCTAGGTGGATTCAGTGGGACAAGCTCTGGGTATCTATGGATCGGGCTCGATGCTAGTATGTTTAACAAAAGTGCCAAACCAGTCATCAAAATAAATGTCCTTCTTTGGACATGGATCACTTTCTTTAAAAAGTTCCTTCTCTTGGACAATGAGTTTCTTGAATGGGGGGGGGGGTATATTCTTCGTCATCCCAAGTTGAGGAGGGAGGAAGGAATTCATCATACATGTCCCTGATGATGGGGACTCTCCAAATCATCCAACTGTTCCAAAGACTGATACCGACCTCCCCATGGGTCAAATGGAAGGTATTGGTGTCTGGAATATACCTACTTAATAGGTGTGAAATGAGATAAATAGGATGGGGATGTATGTCTGAGAAAACCAAGCATCCTCGTACAGTCCCACAGTCTGTAGCTCGGCTCAAAATTTTTCACAACTCTGGAGAACCCAAAAAGGCCACCCCCAGTCCAAGAAAAATGTGCCTCTAAAGAGAAGAGCATACTGGGATGACCAACCATGTTTCTCGTTCACCATGGATTTCCGCAAAATGCTTCGGTAACAGTGGGTCATCTGGTCGGTCTTACACTACACTCCCTCTAAAGTTTGAGGCGTGTGGTTTAGAAAAAATCCAGAGGTAGTATCTCTCTGAAGCTATTGTGCTATGGAAGAATCAATGAATTCAAAATATCGGTATTATTTTTCCAAGAGGTAGGTTGATCAGTCAAATGTGGTGCTAGGATCACTATGTTAGACAATAAACCAGTACCGTAAGAAGGATGCCTATCAGAAACCAGATATTCACATTGTCTTGTCGTAACTAGATTCTATAGAGATTAGTGAAATGGAATGACTAGAGTTTTTCATTGACCAAAGCCTCCATGATCCTAGATCTTTCATCAGTAGTAGAAAGAGGGGTAGTAATAGAAGCCTCAGAAGAAGCAACGACGTAAGTAGTAGCTTGTGAAGAAGCCATTTCAACCTGCACGGGGGATCCAAAAGCCGATAAAAATCAGTCCAATAAAAAATAGAGTGTATAAAGGAAAAAAATAATAGATAAAGGAATTAAAACATGTCTAAATAAGGCTCTGAATACTGTTCTCAGAAACAGTACATGGTAGCAACATCCCTCGTATTTCATAATGTACATAAGCATCACACTGCATACGGTTACGGTACATGGAAGCATCGCACAATGTACAACCATGGTACGCAAAACCAATCAGGAGTCACCGACCCATGAAGCATTGGCCGGTGAATGGAATGTTTTTCTGAAGGTAGATACCATGAACCTAGGCCTTGTTAAGATTATTCTCAAATATTTTGAGTTAAAATTTTATGTTCAGATTAGAAATTCTTAAAGTTTTGTTCACCGGTTGAAGCTCGGTATGCGGACACGCAAGCCGCATAACATCCTCCTATGAAGAATCCGGATTTTACTTTTAAAATTCCACAACACCATTCACGAAACCCAAAATTCAGTACATAGATAGAAATATGGATAAAAATATTGTTTTGAAGCACATACAAAGCAGTTCACGAACATGATTTCCACAAGAAGCATGGTACACAAATGCAGAGGAATTCGGGGGAAATCGAGATCACATTTTTCCATGAAAATTTTTAAAAGGCAAATGTCATGGGATGCAATATATAGGTGTGGTCCCCTCATAATGGGCCTATTTTTTCTACCACAATAATTTCAGTTGAGTACATATTCTGCATCAGAATTGTGAAATTTTTATTTTGAACGGACCCCATTCCCACAGGGGGAATTTGTAGGGTCCTGAAAATTATTCTGAGGGAAGAAAATACCCTCAAAATCACTTTTTATAAGGAAGAAAATATTCCTACATGTCTATCAAGGTTAATGGACTCAAGTTGAATTGAAAATTTTAGAGGAAACTAGAAGGAATTCAGGTTTTCAAAATATTTTTGAATGGCACACCTACCATCACCGAGAAAGGATTACAGACCGCTTGGATCATGAACCACTAAGTACATAGAATGATTTACAAACGGTTGTCCCATGAAGCAATGAATAGTGAACCCAACGGACCAAGAACCACATCGCCAAAGGACTCATGCGCATGAAGGCGATCCACATACTGTCCAACGATCTCATCAGTTCACGAAAGAAGTGAACGGGAAGGCTTCTGGGAATCATGATCATGAACCATAGCCTCTGCATACCCCAGTTGACCAAGCCTTCTGTGGGTCAGGGTAACTCTACATGGGCCTCCGAAAATGGTGTCACATTCCCGATAGATACAATCGCCCCGATGCTCTATAAAAGGATCAAATAATGAATTGAGAAAATAAGGATGATTAAAGTTTGAAGGAAACCTAGAGGATAGAAGATAGAACTCAGAGAAGATTCCATCTTCAGTCTTGAATCATCAACGAATCCCAAATTATGAACCACATTCTCCACCGGTACAGCTAGCCGTGAACCATAAAATAGGGCAACATAATAAAAATAATAGAACCACAAACTCTAATTGGTGTAACTATGAACCATATACTTATTGTGGATGAAATTCCCATGAATTAAAGTCCTATAGAACCTCCTCTAGTATGGTGTTCTGTGTAGTGTGTCACTATGTGGATTTGATCTGGCGCCACATACTACATCACTATGCAGAGGGAAACCAAAGCGGCCAAACGGACTGTATACCACTATGGTACGTGGTAGTTTATACCCATGACCACATACCACATTAGTATATGTACTACCTATATTCCCTCTTACCACTATGGTATGTCGAGCTTTTCCTATCCCACATAAGAAGACAGTACGTGGAATGGGGTATTTTCAGGTACACTTTCCTCCAGTTCCAATATTTCCCCTTCATTATTGTCTAGTCTTCCATAATCCCACAATGAACTTGTCCCCTAGAATCACTCCAAAGCCCCCTCCAAAGCCACCAGACCCATATGATCAGACTATCAGGTGCATCAGCTTGCCCCTTTGAGTCTATATACGCATGGTAAGAGGAGTCACGAAGGCTCTCCCCACAATGGTTTGGGATTTGGGAATGTATGTAGGTCTACATTCCCATGGTAACCCGGAGCCCATCCTTGGGATGCCAACCTGAACCTCCACGTTCTAGGAATTAAGGGTGATCACCTTTGTTTCTATTCAATGAGGAATGGTGATTGGTCAAAGGGGTTATGTCTGCTCCCCCTTTTGATGAGGACGACAGTCCTCCCCTTCCCAGAATGTGTTCTGGGGCCGTCCCACTGTGGTAATTACCAATATTTTGAGGTCAGGCCACACGAACTTTAATTCCATATCATAGGGAAGGGTTCATCACTCCATGCCCTTGCCCACTGTCTCCCTGACCACTTCCGTCATAGGCTCTCTCTCTCTCCCACCAATAGGAGGGGAATAATTTGGTTGGTTGGATCTCTCGTATCCTCTTGTTTCTCACACCGAGCACGACTCATGTGGGTTTAGATGTTTGTGATGATTAAAACATCCACAAAATCTAAACTACAAGAAAACTAATTCCTCGTCAATCCAGGATACGTAGGACACCTTGTTGAAGGCCCAAGCTCAAACGGGTGCCCTTCCAAAAGGGTTCACCCAATCATAACACCTCAAATGGGCACCTTAAATGTTTAATCCCCAATATATCTGAACTAAGAGAACTCTAATTCTTGATCAATCTAGGATGTGTATGATGCTTACTCGAAGGCCCAAACTCAAAAGGGTTTCCATCCAAAAGGTTCCACCCGACCATGACCCCTCAAATAGGCACCTTTTACGCGTAAGCCTTACACACAATCTGAACTATGTGGGTCCTGATTCCTCTACCGAAGATACATAAGAAACCCATTTTGTGGGTCCGATCCCAATACCAAATAACCTTCTATACACTACTACAAAATAAGGCTATAGCCACGGACCTATAGCCACGAATATATAGGTCTGTGGCTATAGCCAATTTATATCCACGGTTTAATTAATAAACCGTGCCTAAAATCAGTCGTTCCCTTTTTCCCCCAAAATCAGTCGGGCTCCTCCTTGACTCTCCTGCCTTCACCATTTCTCTCCCCCGCAATCTCCTCCTCGACATTCCCTCCCCCTCGCCGTGACCCTCCTCCCCGACGCCTCCTCGTTGCGCCCTCCTCATCGCCATGACCCTCCTCCCCGACGCCTCCTCGATGCGCCCTCCTCATCATCGCGACCCTCCTCCCTGATGCCTCCTCGCCGCGACCCTCCTAATTGACGCCGCTCTTCCTATGCCTCCTCGCCGCGACCCTCCTCCCCAAAGCCTCCACACCGCGACCTTCCTCCTTGCTGCAACCCTCCTCCCTGATGCATCCTCCCCGACACATCTCTTCTGACGCTGAGGTCGACACCCCCAGCAACCCTGAAAACCCTTGACCCCTCCTCGCCGCGACCTTCCTCACCATGACCCTCCTCCAGCAAAGCTGATCTGATCTGCCTCCCCTCCTCCTCCAATCTTGACGGTTCTCCCCCACAACCAGTGGTAATCCCCTGTCTTCATCCCCATCCGCCATTATTTACCCTCTAGTTATGAGTAGCGATGTGGAGTGTTAGAGAATGACTATTTTTCTAATTTTGATTGACGGTCAGAGAACCATCTATGTCTTCTAAATCCCTGAACAGCTTCTTCTATCTCCATTTCATCATATCTGCATGTTTTTTTGCTTCGTTGTGTTTTTGAAATGTTGTTGCTTTACTGGATCCAATTGATTTAGCTAATTATCCTTGCTAACTTGTATCCTTTCAAGCTTAGCATAGCTAGAGGGTCTTATCATTTACATCTTTGCAAGCTTACTTTGTTGGAAGACCTCACATATAGTGCTCAGTTAATGGTGTAGTACCATGTTACAATGCCACTAGTGTTCTGTTGAAGTTTATAATATATCCAATACATTGCGTACTAACTATAATCCTTCTTAAGTGATAACTTGATCCATTGGTTGCTTTTCATTATGACAGTTCCTTGTGTATTGTCTTTATTTCCATTATTGTGGCGTATTGGTTTAAATTTCATTGTAATGGGATGCTATAGGGAATTTGATATCGTATGAGTGTTGTTGGGTGAACCTTTGGGCTACAGTTTTAGGTTGTGTGATTCTCTAGGACTATGTGCAGGTGGGGGGGGGCAGGTGGGGGGGTAGGGGGAGCGGGCTGTACAGGTGGGCGGGCAGGGGAGGGGGAGGGGGTGTGCAGGTGGGGGGCATGGAGAGGGGGCAGGGGGTGTGCTGGGGCAGGGGGAGGGGTGTGTGCAGGTGGGGGGGGGGAGGCAGGTGGGGGGGGGGGTAGGGGTAGGAAGAGGGGGCAGGGGGGTGTGCAGGTGGGGGAGGGGCAGGGGGGTTTGCTGGGGTAGGGGGAGGGGTGTGTGCAGGTGGGGGGGGGGGGCAGGGGGAGGGGTGTGTGCAGGGGGGCTTGTGTATTTTCTTGATTTTCATTATTCAGTATTGGGATTTACATATCAATCTGAATATTCTTTGTTTATTTTTGATTATGGAGTTATGTATCATTTATCATGTCAAATTGACAGATTGATCACATATCAATCTGAATTTGTTATATCTCACTCTTTTTCCTATTATTTACTTACAGGTGGTTACTTATGATGAGGTCAATTCTAGCCACCACCATAGAAGGTAGTGAGTTCAACATCAGATTCAGGTAAGGATTCTTCCATTTTTATTCTTTCGCTCAATTCTAACATGGGTTTTTGTGATTTTGGGTCCCTATCTTTTTTTAGTACATTTTGGATCCTGTTGAAAAAAGTGAAGCACCACATGACTAAGATATCCTCTCAACCTACAGGCATGAGGCCTTCTAAAAGTTCATCACAAGGCCCTACTCCATGGTTCAGTTTGGGCCAGGTTAGGTTTGCTAAGTTATTTTTTATTGGGTTCATTTTTTTTGGATTATGTCAATTTTAACAGGTTCATTTGGTTTGATTTGGGGATATTCGGTTCAATTAATTTAATTTTAGATCCAATCAGGTATGTTTCATTATTTTCATTTTTTTCATGCTCAATTATGCTTTATTGAAGTCAGTTTTTATTGGTTTGAGTCAGTTTGGTAAAATTGTTTTCAGTTTGGTTCAGTTCTATCTTTTTCAAAACCATTTGGTTTGGTTCCACTTTACTCAAATTGGCTTGATGATGTTTGATTTAGTTCTAGTCATATTAGTATGTTTTTGATTAGTGTAGTTAATTTGACTGTAATTTTTTGTATAATACCATATATTAGCATGTTTTTGGTTTTTGCAATTCAATTTCCCCGCCTCCTCCCGCTCCCTTCGCTCCTGGCCGGAAGATACTGCCCCCCGGATGTCACTGGACCGGGCCAACACATTGCGGTCACACCGCGGTCATGCCGTGGTCATGCCGCGGTCACACCGTAGTCACGCTGCGGTCACGCCATGGTCAGACCACAGTAATGTCGTGATTTGGCTCTGCTCCAGCCACATCCATCCCACACCACCCCCTTCCACCTTCATTTCATCCCACTGCCACCAACATTCCAGCCCACAACAGCCCCCCTTGCCACCTTCGAATCAGCCCGCACCATCCCCGCAGCACATGCAACCATCCCCCTTCCACCATCATTCCAGCCTCCTCCCACTCCCTTCACTCCTGGACGGAAGATGCTACCCTGTGGATGTCACTGGACCCGGCCAACACACTGCGGTCAAGCCGCGGTAATGACGTGATTTGGCCATGCTCCAGCCACATCCAACCCACAACAGCCCCCTTCCACCTTCAATTTTAATGCGTTTTATGGTTTTTAGATTTTTTTAGGGTTTTTAGAAGTTTTAAGTTTTTTTTTTGTTTTTTTGCAAGGAAAAAATAGTACTATAAATATCAATGAAAAGATGAATTACAACAGATCAATGAAAGGTGAAACAACAGTTGACCCAAGAACCCAAATTCATAGCTCAATCATATCAAGACATGGGAACCAAAAAAAACGCCCATTAAATACCAAGAAACCAAGAAAATAAGCGAACATGAGACCCTACGATGTCCAACCAAACAGAAACTGGATGGTGAGGTTCGCTTCCAAACTGGAAAAGCAACATCCACGAATGCAGCAAAAAAAATAGTAACAAAACCATGAAATCATGAATAAATAACCAAGAAGTCATAGACTACAAGCACCAGTAACAGAAACTAGGGAATAAGTGAACATCTAAGAGCCTCCCCCAGCCCTTCTATACTCCAAGAGAGGCAACTAGCATCACCATTAATCGCATCCAGAAGGAGATGAGCACACACAAAACTAATAGGAGACATGGTGGATCCCCATCCCATCCAGTGGCACTTGATTAGTATAGAGACATCACCTATGAACTCATAGAAAGTAGTGACAGAAAAACCCATGAACCCAGCAAGAAAGACCTACAAGTGAATAGATGATTCCCAAAAGGAACAAGCCAACCAAACTGCAATCCAAACTCAGAATCTATATCAACCAAACTGATAAACGCACACTCTAACACACCACCAACCACTGACACTACCCAATCCACTCACTCTCACACACACAGACGCACACACTCACTCATGAAACACCACCCAAGAAATCTCCACTCGAATCCCAATAAAGTAGAAGCAAAAAAAAACTGGATTCCCCCCAATCAATGACCAGCCCCTAACCACCTATAAGAAACCTCTCCCACACACCAATCCATATGATCCTACACCGCACCAAAAAACAATAACCGACAAAAAAATTCACCATGTGACAAAAAAGAAAAACTCTATCACACCAATGACACCTAACCACTAAACCCAGCAAAGAACAGCCCCATGCAAAGCAACCTGCAAACCATCTAACGCCCACCCAATAGACTTCTAACCAAACTAATCCCAAACCGTCCTAATCTACACCTCAAACTAGACAACTCCACTCCTCTATCCATCAACACCCAAGCACCACTAGAAACCTTATCCCACACAAGCCCTATCATGGCCACTAATCAATGACCAAGGAATCCCCAAGAACCTATAGAAAACCTAGGAGAGTAGGCACGCTATTCCCTTCACCCCACCAATCCACGAGCACACTAGAAGCATGCCACAACCCAAATTATCCTATAAACCTACTCTAAAAAACACAACATCCAACCTCACTAACCAAGAGACACACACCATCCACATGCCCCATCATGAATCCACCTGCACCGAGAAACCCATCCAAACCATCAACTCAGAAACCATAAAAAATTATCCAGACAAGAAACATTGCAAAATACTATAGCCTACCCAATGAACAACCATGAAAAAAGACCAAGCCTCACAACAAGCTGCCTAAACCAAATACCATTCAAGGGAATCCGACTCCAACTGAGCCTGCATCCTGTACAAGGGCAGCCATAAGACCTGCAAGAAGAAAACAACAACCAAGGAGGAAGCATTCATCCACAATAGCCCCTGCCAAACTAGAAGAACACACCTCTATGGGTCAGCCACACTAAGATACACCAGACACAACCTATAATGAGAACCCAACCAAAGATATCCGAGACCAACAACAGAAAAACAACACACAAAACCCCATCAAATCTACTCCAAGATGCTCCAAAACTAGCATGCTTCATGCCTCGATGAGAAACCAGTGGAAGTAAAGACAACCAGTAATAACGGAAGCCATCAACCAGCCCAAGCATCACAACAGCTGCACCGTTAACACATCCCCTCTACCCTGTAGAAGACCCATTTCTATCAGCACCAGTAGCTCCGTCCAGAGACCCCAACACCACAAAATCAAGGAAACCTATAACTAGCTAAAGCCCTGATAAGAAGAGAATCCCACAACACATGAAACCACACCTTCAAGTACCAGAAAGCCACCTACAACCAACTCCAGCCACATGAAACAATAACCAATGACCTCATGAGTCCAGAAACCAAAGACATAAAAATGGAAGGCACAACATCAAACTTCACTAGATCCAAGACACTCCATGTACACACATCCAAACCCTGCACTAACAAGAGTATCCCAACCCCATCCAACATCACCTCAACAAAACCCTCAAGTCCAACAACCAGAACCCTCACCCAAATCCCAGCAACAAACATCTAGTTCCCTCTCAACCCAATAGGGGGGAGGGGTGCTATCCAGGGGAGGCTTTGCAGGGGGAGGGGGCTGTAGGGGGGGTGGGTTGTGCAGGGGGGAGGGTGGGGGCTATTTTTTTGGGGGGAGGGGGCTGTCCAGGAAGGGGGGGGGCTGTCCAGGAAGAGCATTACAGGGGAGGGGGCTGTCTAGGGGGGGGGGCTTTGCAGGGGGGTTGTCTAATTCAAGGGGAGTGGGGGGGGGGGGCTATCCAAGGGGGCTTTACAGTGGGTGGGGGCTGTAGGGGGGAGGGGGCTGCAAGGGGAGTGGGTAACGCTAAGGAGATTATGTTTCATTAAAGGATGGGTACCCACCATACATTAAGTAAGGTGATGATGGATTGATTATCTAACTCTATAATAATGGATCATATTACCTCAACCTTGCACCAATTATTTTTTCCTAAGAATAAATCTAATTCTATCTTTTTGACAAGCTCTAAAAACGACTCCCTCTGTTGGAAAATATGAAAAGAAAAACTAGAGTCTAGGACCCACTCTTGATTGAGTTTATAAATGGACACATTCAAGATTTATCCTAATGTCATAGCCAGAATCAACTAGAAAATACAGGTTAGTGGGCTGTTTGGATTCCAACTCTCGCATGAGTTTCCTACGCTCGGGCTTAATGTGCCCAGGTTTACCATAGTGAAAACATATTACTTTTCTATCCATAGAGATTGTCCTAGATTTGGGTTATTTATTATTATTATTTTTGTCCCTACTGATTTTTTTTCTTACATTTAGTTTAAGGTATCCCCCTTGTGAAAAACTCTTATCCTCACCTTTTATTTTTGTTCTAGAATGAAATTCCTTAGACAGATGGGCTGATTTGATATCTTCTAATGTTAAATAGACTCAACCATACATCATGGTCGTAACAAGTGTTCTATATATATTTTAATGAGTGATTAATATGATCATTTCTAGATCCTCATCATCTACATAAACATTAATATTGTCTAAATCTAACATGAATTTATTAACCTCGTCGAAATGGTTTTTTATAGATGTACTAGGGGGTGTGTTGGGGCAGGGGGAGGGGTGTGCAGGTGGGGGCAGGGGGTAGGGAGAGGGGGAAGGGGTGGGTATTGGGGCATGGGAAGGGGTGTGCAGGTGGGCGGTAGGGTTTAGGGAGAGGGGGCAGGGGGTGTGTAGGTGGGGGGGGGACAGGGGGTGTGCTGGGGAAGGGGGAGGGGTGTGTGCAGGTGGGGGGGGGGGGGAAGGTGGGGGGTAGGGGAGGGGGTGTGCAGGTGGGAGGGTCGGGAGGGGGCAGGGAGGTGTGCAAGAGCAGGGGGTGGCTATAGGGATATAGCCACGGTTTGGAACCATGGCTATAGGGTTATAGCCATGGTGACCATGGCTTTTACTGGCATCTATCGGGCTGACCCTATAGCCACAGTTTCAACCGTGGCTATAGGCCTCTAGCCACGGTTCCAAACCGTGGCTATAAGGTCAGACCTATAGCCACTCCAATACCATCCACGGTTCATGAAACCTTGGCTATAACCTATATCCATGGTTTTGGGGCCTATAGCCACAGTTTAGAACCATGACTATAGCCCAAATTTCCAGTAGTGATACCCCCCAGATGAAAATAAAATCCAGAGTGCCTTATTGTAGGGCTCAAGTCATTATCGCCTCTTGAGCATCAAATATATGCATCCCTATGACGATTTTACAAACCAAGGGTAGCCCATGGACACACACTTTGGGAATGAACCAATGATTCATGAACATATGAACATGAATTAAATCGATAAGAGAGTCCTAGAATAGTCAATAATCCCCCCTGGAAGGGTGCGGTGAGCCTAACTTCCCATCCTCTCGACCAATAGAGTCCTTAAGTGTTGTTGGCCAAATCTTCATCCAGTGAGCGCCTGCCTCTAGAAATCAGGCCCATGAATCTTGTATACTGGGGTTTTTGGGTGTTTATGGATCCACAAATAAACTCATTGGAGACTATCTAAATAAATTACATCTGAGGAGGACTGATTGCACAAGTACATGACCCAATGAAATCTCCCGCTGGGGATCATTTGACTGTGGCATCTATTTCACTATATATAAGGGATTAATTTCCCAGCCCCCATGGGGATGATCCAACCTCCTTTAAAGGATAATGACATAGAATGGGTCAAAATGAAATAAATGTTGAACTTGACGGGAAATCATCTCTATAAAAAATAGGCGGGTGATGATTTTCGTTGGGCCATTTCACCATCACCCGAAATTCACAACCTCGGGGGTGGAATAGGGATGAAGTGTTATTGGTCTATGAGAAACATATGAATTATGTGGTTGACGTTCAATGCTTGATGCTATCATCAATGTCTAGTGATCTCATAATGTCTCTTAAAAACATGGATTCTTATTGCATGATCGATCAAGTTTTTGGTCATTACCATAAGAGATAAAAACAAGAATGGTTTGAGATCTCCAAGTTGATATTTCAGAGTAATCTTGGAGAGGGTTCCCCATATGGGCCTCATGTATTTATTCTCATTGGCTACATTGAGCGCTTAGAGGTTCTATGGTTTAAACTCTTCGAAGAACCAGGTACTGGTCTCATTCAAACATCACTCCCTCATAGCTTCCCTACATTTTTTGTTAAGTCCATTATGAACAACATTTATAAGTTGCTATCTAATATTCTTATCCTCATTCTCCATGTGGAAAAATATATAAAGGGTGAAAATCCTTATGTCCTTATGGTGAATAATAGGTAAGGGAAGGCGAAGAGATTTAATCCCAAAACTTCTTCACAACATTCCAATAAAAGGAAGATCAAAGGGGAGGCAAAGGAATAGGAAGCCATTTGTTTCACATGTGGTAAGAAGGGCCACTGGAAGAAGAATTACACCCAGCCTAAGAAGAAAGGGGAAGCTTTAAGAGCATTTTTTATCAAATGTAATCTATATTTTTCTACAAATTGGGTATTAGATATAGCGTGTGGTGCTCACATACGTATCCAAATATAGGAACCATGTAGATTCAAGAATATTATATAAAGGGAGTTAGATCTAGGAGCAGCCAATGGAGCTAGACATGTTGATGTAGCTATTGGGGACTACTATCTCACATTTCCAACTGAGATGATCTTGGTGTTGAAGGGTTGTTATTATGTGCCATTTGTTACTGAAAACATTATTTCTATATCCAGATTAGATACAAAAGTATTTTTTTCATATTTTGAAATGAATGTTACTTCTTTTACGAAGATAGTAGTTTTTGGGTAGGGAACATTTATACAATAGTCTTTACATGTTGGATTAGACAAACCAAGTAATGGAAATTGATAATAAAGACACTTCACATGACTCAAACCACACCCAACATTGGAATCACCAGTTATGTCATGTAAACGAGAAACGCTTGACAAAGTTACATCAAGATGGATAATTAGATTCTTTCAAACTAGAAACACATGGTTTATGTAACACAGGTTTTTAAAGAAAAATGAACAAAACCCCATTTAGTGGGAATGGTGAAAGGGCTAAAGAGCTTCTTTAATTGTTTCATATGGATGTGTGTGGACCATTTCTAGTTGAAGAACGGGGTGGGTACTCATACATAATAACTTTTAATGAGGATTATAGTATATATAGATATATCTACATAATGTCGTATAATTTGGATTCTTTTGATAAGTTCAAATAATATAATAATGAAGTTGAGAACGATATTGGTAAGAAGATTAAGAAACTCCACTAAGACTGAGATGATGAATATCTTAATCAAGAATTAATTTATTACTTACAGGAGTTTGAGATCCTATACCCACTCAATCCCCCTTACACTCCCTAGTGGAATGGTGTGAGTGAAAGGAGAAACCACACCTTGTTGGACATTGTGAGATCAATGATGATTGATGCAAGTCCTCAATTATTATTTTGGGAGATATTCTCTTAAAACAGTAGCACACATACTAAACCAAGTATCGAAAAAATTGATAAATGGTATACCATATGAATTATGGATTAGAAAGAAATCCATATTATCAAATTTTCATGTGTGGGGAAGTGAAACATTTTTTAAGGCCTCTTCAGGTAACAAACATAAACCCCAAGGCACAAAATATACCTTTATAGGATACCCTAAAGAAACAAGGGAATATTACCTATACATCCCCTCATACAAAAAGGTATAGTAGACTTTGATGAAATAAAGGATCAAGGTACACAAGAGTTGGTATATGAATAGATTCCATAAAGCCTCGTGGAAGAAGGAACTATTCTAGAGACATAAGAACTATATATGAGTAAAAGAGAGGTTAAAAAATTGGAAGGGTACAATTTTCTAGTTATTGAGGATGGTAACTCAATATTAGTTATAATAATGATCCTCTAACCTACAAGGAAGTAGTAATTGCACAGATGTTTCCAAGTGGAAAGAAGCCAGGAATTCTGAAATGGATTCCTTGTACCAAAACAAATTAATGATTTTGGTATATCCTCTAGTTGATGTAAATCCTTTTGGTTGCAAATGGGTACTCAATAAGAAACTGGACATGGAAGGACAAGTCAGTACTTATAAGGCATGACTGGATGTAAAGGATTCAAGTAGAGTCAATTCATTGACTATGATGAATCATTTTCACTAGTTGCAATGCTTAAATCCATAACAATTCTATTGGGCATTGATACTTAATAAGACTATGATATTTTTCAAATGGAAGTCAAAAAAACCTTCCTAAATAGGAAACTTCATGAAAATGTATATATGAAACAAAATGAATGGATTATGAATCTAAAGGATTCCAATAATGTATAAAAGTTATAGAAATCCATTTATGGATTAAAGAAATAATCCAGGTCATGGAACATTTGTTTTGATGAATCCATAATGGAATTTGGTTTTTTAAAGAATGAATGTGAGCCTTGTGTCTACAAGTAGTTTAGTGGGAGTGTAGTAATTTTACTAATAGTATATGTTAATGACATATTACTTATTGTAAATTAGATACCAGTCTTACAGTCTGTTAAGTCATGGTTGAATCAATGCTTCTCCATGAAGGACTTGGCTGAGTAATCATATATTCTTGGGATCAAGATCCATCATGATAGATCCAAGAGATTTATGGGCCTATGTAAATGTACATACATTGACAAGATACTTCAGAGATCCAATATAGAACAATCAAATATGGGATTGATTCCAACATCACATGGTATTCATCTTTATAAGAAAATGTGTTGTTGGGTACATGAGGAAATAAGGATAATGGAAAGTAATCCATACACATTAGTGATTTGGTCAGTCAAGTATGTCATGCTATGTAGTAGGATTGATGTCACCTATGCATTGAGTGTTGTAGGCATATATCAAGCTTTCCCAGGTGACCACCATTGAATGTAAATCACGACTATCCTAAAGTATCTGAGGTGTACTAAGGATATGTTCATGGTTTATGGAGGATATGAGGAACTAGTTATCAGAGGATATTAAGATGCTAGTTTCCAAACTGATTACGATGAGATGAAGTCACAAACGAGATACATATTCACTTTCAATAGAGGTGTTGTGAGCTGGAAGAGCTCAAAGAAGTGTGTGGCTGCAGATTCAATAGTGGAGTTCGAGTACATCACAGCTTCTGAGGCAGCTAAAGAATTAGTTTCAATGTGAAGCTTCAACCAAGATCTTGATGTATTACCTAGTAGTAAAGATCTCATCACACTTTGTTATGATAATACTACAGTGGTAGATCCTTCAAAAGATCCAAGGTCACATCAGTGGATGAAGCACATACTTCAGAACTACCATCTCTTGAGGTATTTTTCTCATAGAGGTGAAGTTGCAGTGAGTAGTATTTCCACAAAAGACAATGTGGCAGACCCCTTTACTAAATCCCTAACTCATCAGAAACATGATCATCATGTGAGGTCTAGTGGATTGAATGTCGTAGGTAGTTGGCTATATTCCACGTTGGATTTTTTAGTGTTGGTGTCCTAGAACCAAAGGTTTTCACTTGGATAAAATGGATATTTAATGTAATTAAATATTAAGAATATTATTACATATTGTTCATTTCTCTGCATAACTATTATGTAATAATGTCTTAGAGTATATTTTTCATTAATAAGGTTTTAGAAGTTCCCCACTATGATGAGAACCTTGAAGTGCTATAAAAATATTCTTAAATATAGTTATGTGGCATTAGGACATACTATGATGGGAAACATAGTATACAGACCATTATGTGTGAGTACTTGTAAGTATATGAGACTTCCACTCATGAATTTTTCACTCGATAATCTTCAAGATGAGAGATTATGAGAACAGACTCGTGAGTAGGAATTCTGTATGTTTTGGTGTTATCATATATTCATATTTGTGAGTGTGTGTAATGGACATTAGACTTTAAGATTATCATTAAGATGTGTCATGACTTGCGCGCTTTGATTTACTGATGAAAATACTCATTCCATATGTTGGAGGGAAGTAAGGTATGTTGGGTGCATCAAGAGTGGCATAATATGAATGGATAAGTCGAGGAAGGATTTTACCTTCCATTTATACAAGTTGATATCATGTCCCATTGATTGAAATAGAACGGTCACGTGAAATTCCATGTCCATGGTGTAATTAAGAGTTTATTTCAGGTAGTCAATGAATAAAATATCAAGCACAAAGTTTGTTGAAACAATCCTGAAACCTTCTTGATGGGATATTGAGACAAAGGGTTAAATTACACAATTATCATTCTTTTGTGGATGTAATTCTTGAGACTTTAAGTTCTTTATCTTGGGTACCATGACCCGTTTCTAGACAGTACTCTTGGACTTTAAGAAATCCGACCTAATTCCAATGAGAAAGAATCCTAAACGGTCACAAACTAAGTGTTTTTTGTGGACTTTTTTAAATTCAATTTTAATTTAATTAATGAAATAATATTATTCTCATGACTTTGGAATAATTTTATTCAATTTAAAATGATCTCATAAATTAAATAATATTTATTCACCAGATTGTAAATAAAATATATTTATTTATTTTATTGATCATTTAATAAAAAATTATATAATATTTTTTAAATAAAATATATATTTATGAGAATAAATTACTTATTTATTTATTCAAGTATTAAAGAAATGGATGTGGAGTTCAAGTGAAGCAAGGATGGTCTGGTAGTAAAATAATTATTTGGAAGATGGTAAATAATTATTTAACTTGTTGGCACAAATTAATACAATAACAACGCTTCTATTATTTTGTGACACAAAATTTTATTTATAGTTCCATTTTTCGCAAGTTGGCACACCATAAATAATGATGTGGTATTTTTATTAAGAGCATGGGTTTTTTTAATTGTATGAATGTGTTTAACTGTTGTTATGAAATTAAATATTGTAACTAAATCCCCGTGTCTATAAATTGAGAAGTACATATGTTATGCCATGTATTGAATTGCATACATGGTGTATTGAGAATATTTGAGCCAAACAATTTCTCTCTTGAATCCTCTTACCTTCCCTCTAAAGAATGAGACATGTTCTTCTAGACTAAAGAATAAGAGATCAAGAATGATCGACATAAGACCCTCGCTTCGTCGTGCTAGCACTCGGAGAATGAGTGGTGTCGATTTGATGACATTGGAGACCATGTGGATTACCGCTGGAGGGATTCTGGTTTAGATCCTCACAAGCACAACAATACATTCTAGAAGGGTCATTCCAGATTATCTACAACATCAAAGAAGAATGTAATGATAAACTAGGTATTTTATTTCATTAAAAATTAAATTTTAATTAATTATAAATATGATGTGAAAGATCCTCTCTAATTGTTTCAGGACTCTTCCTTCTATATATAATTCTTTGATTCTATTCTGTGGAGATTGGATTTCACCATCGTATTGATCATAGAATAATCATTGATCATGGTAAGAATTAAAGTTGGGAACCAGCCCAACTGCACTTCCACTGCACCCGAAACCTATAGGTTTTAGGGTTTGGGGTTTACGGTTTAGGGTTGTGGGTTATGGGTGTAGGGAGTAGGGTTTAGGGTGTAGTATATATGGTTTTGGGTGTAGGGTTTAGGATTTAGGGTATAGGGTTTAGGGAATAGGGGTTAGGGTTTATGGTGTAGGGTATAGAGTTTAGGGTGTAGGGTTTAGGTTTTATGGTGTAGGGTATTAGGTTTCTGGTGTAGGGTTTAAGTTTAATGTTTAGGGTTAGGGATTATGGTTTATGGTGTATGGTATTGGGTTTAGGCTATATGGTGTAGGGTTTTGGTTAAAGGGTAAGTGGTTTAGGGTTTATGGTATAGGGTTTAGTGTGTTGGGTTTATGGTGTACGGAATAGGTTTTGCAGTGTAGGATTTAGGGTATATGGTATAGGTTTTACGGTTTATGGTTAAGGTTTTAGTGTGTAATGTATTAGTTTAAGGGTGTAAGGTTTAGGGTTTTGGGTGTAGAGTTTAGAGACTATGGTTACGGTGTTAGCGTATTGGAAGTAGAATATAGAATTTATGGTGTATGGTTTAGGATTTAGGTGGTATGGCTTAGGTTTTAGGGTTTTTAGGGGTTTATGGGTTTTTATAATTTTTTAGTTTTTTTAGTGTTTTAAGGGTTTTTAGGATTTTAGGATTTTTTACACTTTTAGGGGTTTTAGGTTTTGTTTGGTTTTTAAGGGTCTTAGGGGTATTTAGGTTTTTATGTAATTCTATTTTTATGGTTTTTAGGTTTTTTTGGGGTTTTTGGGTTTTTGGTTCTTTTAGGGGTTATTATGTTCTTTAGTGTCTTTTAGGGTTTATAACCTTTTTTGAGTGTTTTTATGGTTTTTAAGGTTTGGGGGGGGGGGGGGGGGTTGGGTCTTTTATGATTTTTAGGATCGTTTATTTTTTTAGGGTCTTTTAAGGTTTAAAGTGTAGGCTTTAGGGTTTACGATGTGGGGTTCAGTGTTTATGTTATAGGGTATAGGGTTTAGGGTGTAGGGTTTAATGTTCAGTGTGTATGGTTTAGGGTGTAGGGTTTAGGGAGTAGTGTATAGGGTTTTGGGGGTATGTTATAGGGTTTGGGGTGTAGTGTATTGCTCATAAGGTGTATGGTATAGGACTTAGGGTGTAAGAAATACAGTTTAGGCTGTATGGTTTAGGGTTTATGGTCTAGTGTATATGGTTTATGGTATAGGGTACAGGGTTTAGGGTACATGGTATAGGGGTTAGGGTTTAGTGTTTAGAGTGTATAGTTTAGGTTTTAGGGTTTAGGGCCTATGTTTTATAGTTTATGGTGTACAATATACATTTTCTAGTGTATGGTTTAGGGTTTAGGTTTTATGGTAAAAAGTTTAGTGTGTAGGGTGTAGGGTTTAGGGTGTTGGGTATAGGTTATTGCGTGTCGTGTTTGAGGGTTTAAATTGTAGGTTATTGGGTTAATGGTTTTTGTAACAACCCGAGATTTTTTGAGAATTATTCTTTTTAATTTCATTGATGTCTTGTGTGGTACGCTAAACCAAAATTAGCTTGTGCTATATGCAACACCGTATTATCTTGCAGTATACGCAACACTATTCTTGGCTCGTGTTACACATAATTTCAAGTTCATTTTATAGAAATTATTCTACGCAACATTATGTATAGATTTTTATTTAATTTATTAATGAAATAAGTTTTTATTATGTTATATGCAACAACAAATGGAGCTTTCACTACACTCAACCTTGACTTGGCTTGCATTACACGCAATCGCGACCTTCCTCGATAGCCTGTGTAGTACGCAATATTAGGTTTAACTAAACAACGATATATTGATATAATATTATTATGAACTAGCCGTTATGAATATTAGTATCTACATTTTGAATTCTGTGACATTATAATTCATCTTACACATTTTATATAACAAGGTATGAGAACAAAATAAAATTTTCTTGTAAAATAAGTATTTTTCAAAAAATGCAGTTTTTCCACCTTTAGATGGAGAACCCACATTAAATTTAGTTTTTGACATTTTTATAAGTTCAATTTGAAAAAATAAAATTCTTCTTTGGAATCAGGATATAAAAATTTACTTCGGATAAAATTTTCATATTATTCTGATAACTTTAATATTTTAATGAATAGTAAAAACATGCTATATTTTAATTAAAAACAAGTTTTTTCATCGCAATAATTTATATGGTTAAATTTAAATATTGAATGGTTTTAAAGTATAAGTAGAATATATTTTTACCATTTAAAATAATTTATATCATTAGCATTGATTATACATTGAATTCATAGGTAAAATCATTTTAATTTATTGCAATGTCTTAACTTTTAAAACTCGTATTCTTAACAACAGGATAATTTTTAAATTAATTTCAGAAGCTTCATTGATTTGAATTTGGTAAAATGGATTCCATATTTGGAATCATTAGGTCCACATTATGTTAATAAGATACTTTTTTATTTTTAGTCATTATGAATAGTAACTACGGTAAATTTTATTTACCATAGTTAAAGGTAAATCAGGTAATTAAAGGTAAATATAATATTATAAAATTACCCTAACACTTGTCCTAATATAATTGGATGATTATATTTTACCCTAAATCATACTTGGACCGAAATTGAATCTAATGTAACCCACTTGTATTTGATTAAGACCTTTTATTTATTTTATTTAAAGGAAAGTGAAATGTCTCGCTCAAACTTTAATAATTAGATTATTTTTAATATAAGTTTATACAGAATATAAATTAGATTATAAATAATCATTTTAAAGATAGTTTTTTTTATTTACCATGGTAATTTATTTGTAATTTTTATGAAATATTTAATTACATTAATAGCTTATACATTAATGATGAAGAAATTATTTATTTAGTGAAAAATCAATAATATAGTTTTCATAAAAATACAAATACCTATAAAAAGGACCGGAAACTTGACCAAAAATTATTGGTTGAGTATATCTATACGTTAATCATCCAAGGGTCGATTTGGGGACCATTTTGAGCCTTATTAAACCGTTTAGGACATTTATATTATTTTATTTTAAATGATGTCAAAGATGTCACCTTCATAATTTAATAAATATTACAATTTAAATGTAGTGATTTTAAGATGATAAATTCTAGTAAAAATATTATTATGAAAGGTATTATATTTATATTAATCATAGGATTTTTTTTTTAATTTTTATGAAACAAATAAGTATATTAAATAATTATACAAAAATGTTGTAGTAATTATTTTATTAAGAGATATACCAAATAAAATGGTTTTAAAAATATTAAAATAAATAATATATGAAAAAATTAATGTTCCCATGAATGTTTTTGATTAATATGATAATTTATGGATATATTATATATTTATGTTCGAACATATCTTCTGTGTGGTTTTTATTTAAATTCAAATAATGAATAGTGTCAAAATTGACACTATTGATATTTTATAAAAATAACATATTATTAAATTATTTAAAAATCACAAAAATATTTAAAAACTACAAATATAAAATTATATGGTCCAAAAGGTTATAAAGTATCAAATTATTGGAAATTTAAAACATTAAATATGTATTTATAACAATTTAATATTTAGAATGTTATTACCACAAATAAAATTAAATTGATTAAATAATGAAAAATCATGTTGATAAGGTTTAAAATAAACTTAAAACATGTCTAAATTTTATTTTTTGATGATATTAAAACCCTATCACATCTCATATTTGAATTGAGTAATTTTTGGAGGTTTTTAAGTGGGCTTTGAATTTATTATAAATTAATATTTTTAAGTTTTCCAAAAGTGACCCTCTCCTCTCCTATATAAGGGCAGCTCCTTCCCTCTCATCTTAACACACATTTGAGCCTTGAAGCTCAGCCAAACCCTGACCATTTCACTTCTACACTTCCATAGAAACCTACTAGAGGACATGGTCTTCTTTAAAGACCAAATTTAGTGCCCAAAGAGGAGGATTAGAGGAGCTGCATCGAAGAAGAGGTAATCTCTTCTACCGATTCTTTCATGTTTCTTTCTTCTTCAACTTCTTCTTATTTAGTTGTTTCATTATAATGTACTAAAATCAGTATCACTAATATATTTATATGTTATTATAAATATTAAACACCCCCATTTCACCTTCCATCCATGCTATGGAAAACAAAATCACTGCACGTGCGTATGTACGGAATACCGTCCCCAAGCCATGGTGTAATCTGTTTTTCCACCACCACATTACTTGGATTTTTATAATGGTGTAACGATGAAATATATATGGTTATTATAACATTATACAGATTCTTAAATATTATATCATCCACTCCAATTCCATTCAATAATTATGGGAATGATATCATCGCTTGTGCGTACGTACAGATTACTATCTCCACGACGTGATGAGATTCATTCTCCATGATAACCATTCAAGAATGATTATAAAGTATATATAACGAATAATAATTAAATATATGAAATAATTAATCTAATGGATTTATGTATATATATATATATCATCTACTTACTTACATTCAAGTCAATAAGGAAAATAAAACAGCGTTCATGCGTACGTAGGACATACCGTGTCCATGAATGGTGTATTTCATTTCATTTATCTATCAATTATGTATATATATATATACTGAATATATATGATATATAAATCATTATTTAAATTCTAGAAGTAAGTAAATAATCATATAAGTAATAATAATATCAAGAACAACAAGTCCAAACACGTACGATAAATAAAACAATTATACCCAAAACACTGCTTTAACATGGAATTTACAAAAGAATGGGTAATATAAAGTCATAAGTGAACCATATATGATATCATAACAATAAATATGATTATGTAATAATTAAATGACATTATTTTAATCATTATACAGGAGGTTCAGATATGTACGAAGCGTATCAGACCTAAGGTAAGGGATAATTTTGCAATATCATTTTATCCGAGATTGCTTATACGTAAGTATTTACTGGAGTTATATTTTTCATCCATGTCCATAAAATGTTTTTCATAAAGTGTTTAATATTCTTCCATGTATTTTTAAAGTTATGTTTACACTTATTTGAATTTTACTTTGTGTTATGGATGGAATCATTCTTTTGTTTAGCATACGTGGTACTTTTTGACTTTTCCGTTAAAAGTATGAGGAGAATGTTTTTTTAACTTATACGACATGAACGGATTTTTACGGTTTCATAACACCGTATTTTCATGAATCTTACTATACAATATTTCACGACTATTTTCAACAAAATCAATTTCTTTTAAAATTTCATGGCATTTTTTAAAAAGAAAATGATTTTGAAGAAGAAAGGATATTTTTTTCAAGAATTCATTTCAAGTGTTTTATCAAAACCATTTTCCATATAAGATGGAATTATTTAATATGTGTATGTTTTAAGTATAATGTATCTATGATTTTAATGGTTTCACTTTTCTTATGATGAAATGATATCCATTTTGTATATGGATTATGTTATGATGGGATGATGTTAATGAAACCCATTTTATTCTTTGAGTAATGATGAATGATTTATGTTCATGTTGTGGCACACATAATAATGATTTCATTGTGAGATGGGTGGGAACTATATCTTCCTCCAATACATTGGGAAAAGATTTATATCAAATGAGATAGACATGGCTGAACGGTAAGTTAATTAGGTTCAGTGATACAAGACTGGAACGAAGAGTGAACTCGATTCATAAAGGGACTTTTTCCACTAAGATGGTCTTGGAAGCAATGCCTTGGCTACTATGGAAATTATATCAAGTGTTTAATTATTTGAAACAATTACATGTTTTATTGCCATTATATTTTATCATGATTGATGATCCTTTATGATATATGCCTTACATACTTCCATTATTTATGTCTTTGCTCAAGATTTTGATGTTTAGATTTTATGTTCAAGTTTTCGCATTCAAATGATTATGGATTGTTTTATGTTCTCTATGTTTACCCTTACTGAGAATTTTAGATCACCCTTTTTTTGTTTTCTTTTCCCCAGGATATAAATAAAGGTTTTAGGTAAGAAAAAAATGGGATGATCTTTGTGGGAGATGTTGAAGATCTTTCACCATGATTAGAAGATTGTGTTCTGAGTTTCCAAAGACACTAAACTATTACGATCCTTGAGTGTTGGTTTTTGTTATGTATTAAGTATTCCGAAAAAGTAATGTAATGTCCAAGTACATCAGGTTTGGTGTCTCTACAGTTGGTATCAGAGGAAAGGTTTAGTTAACCTTTGGAAACTAGGATGTGAAAACTTTTGTGAAATTACTATAGATATTTATAAGTCATGTCTAGGGATGTCTCTACGGTTAAGTATAAGTATAGGTTATAGTCCTAGAATTATGGTAAAGATCTTAGAATTAAACCTAAGATGTTATATATTTAAGGTACTCCCCCTTTATTATGTTTGTTTCCTAGCATGATTTTTGCCTCTTACACTATTATTTTTGGGTTTTAGAGAGTGGCTGGAACCCGAAGGAGCCGTGTTGATCAATGTAATGGGAAATTCAATGATTCTCCTCTTGAACAAACAAATGTTATAGGATATGGAGTGAAAAATATTATTATTATACTTACACAAGCTATGAATCATTCTGGACTTCCGAATGAGCGTAATAAGGGAATAATATTCTATTGAGTCCTTCATGAGGCAACATCCACCTTCTTTCAGTGGTATTCTGATCCACTTGTTGTTGAACAATGGATCAGTACCGTTGAAAAGATATTTTCCATACTTCGATGTTCATAACATGAAAAAGTAATTCTGGATGTTTATCATCTAGATGGTGAAGCAGACCAGTGGTGGACTCTAATTAATAATACAAGGCCCCAAGGTGAAATTGACTCCATGGAATGGGATGAGTTCAAGAAGTTATTTTTCAGTAAGTACTTCCCTCGTATTCTTAAAACAAAGTTGGAAAAGGAGTTCCTTGAGCTTAAGCAAAAGGATGATGAATCTGTAGGTATATACAAAGAAAGTATTACAAGGCTTTCAAGGTATGCATCTGGCTTTATCATCCAACCTGAAATTAAAGTTGATCGAATCTTCAGTGGATTAAAACCAAGTCTTTGAAGGGAATTAGCTATAAGAGACTTCAGTAGCTATGATGAAATTGTGTGTTGTGCTATCAATGTAGAAATATAAGTTGGTGTTACATATCCATCTCATGGTTTTGACAAGAAATGAAATATGGAGTTCAAGGAGAAATCTCAGAATAATGGGGAAAAGAAGATGAATGTTTCTTTATGATCAAAGTGTGGAAAGAAGCAAGGTGGATATTGCCTAAAAGGTACTAGAAAATGTCTTAAGTGTGGAAAAGAAGGTCATCGAGTAGTTGAGTGTCGAAGTAATGGGAAAAAGGTATGTAATGATGTGAATAGAGAAAAGGCTATAGAGAACGCTCCACCAACACTTCAATGCTTCAAGTGCAAGGAAATGGGGAATTATGCTAATCAATGCCCTAATCGAAGGGTTAATGATGATCGACATGAGAAACCACTTAAGACAAAGGACAAAGGGAAGTCACATGCGATCACTATTGGTGATGTTGAATATTACAAAAATTTGGTGGAATGATTAAGTGTTTATGTAATGGGATTCCAAAATAATGTTGTATATAGTATCATAGAATATTAGAACATTTATGTATTGTTCAATTGTGGTTTTCAATAATTTTATGGTACCGGTAACCATGGAAAGTGATTGAGATATTTTTGGAAAGAAGATGATATGTACATAATGAATGGATAAGGAAAAAATGAAATGTTTGATAGTATTCATAAGCTCATGACTGATATAAGGACAAAGTTATATCATGGTTTGAGTATATATAATTTTTGGATTTTGGTATGTGGAAATAGTTAAGTTTTGACAGCATTCATGTTTTCACTAAGGTTCAATGGGTATTCATTTTTCAAGAAAATACAAGATTAAGGTATTCACATGTTTGGAATACGATCAACAAGATATATGTTGTGATATATGAGGGGTAAATGATGCTATTCACGTTCTTGTTATATGAACTTTTTGGTAATCGTTCTCTTTATACTATGAGTTTGGAAAGAAATATTTTGGATAAGCCTAAAGATTGGAATTGATTATGTTGAACATAAGTTATTATTGTTTAAGGCTAGAAATTTTTTCAATATTATTGATAGAATATTATAATAGTGTAGTTTATGAAAAGAGACAACCAAAAGAACGGGAGACAACCCGTCGCGTCAGACGAGGGTGTGGGAATCGAACCCACAACCGAAGAGCGACAAGCCTTTATCACTTACCACTGGCCTACAGGATGTCCCTGGATAGTAGAAACTAGTTTTATTTTATTAAGTGGTATGATAGATGAAGTATAAGTCCATTTTTGGAATCATATACGATTAATCTCAGCATAGATGGACTTATGTATATTTAATAAATTGTGCAAAACTTTTTGTGATAGAAACAGACGGAATGACCTATCATTCATTCTAATGATCTGCTAACACTTCACGAATGAAAAATTCAACTTCATTTTTTTAAGTGATGAAGTGGAAATTGTTCAAGGCATGAATAATGGTGAGATTGTACCAAAATCAAGTAAGAATTCAACAATTTTTCAACATTAGGGAAATGATCTTGAGAACTAAAAACGTTATCCTAGTGTCCATATATCCGATGAATCAGATGGTACCATAAATCATCACAAATTTATGGCTTTGTGATTGTTGGATTTTTCATAGCCATGTTCTCTACCACTCTCCATCAGAAATTGTTGGTTATATTTCTATTCCATATCCATATTTTTACCTTTGTTCTCCTGTGTGGGAACCCAAGTGATGAGTTACTTTGGGTATCTGTTTTGTTTATAACATTCATTTTTTAAAATTAAGTTTTTGTATTCCTTTTTACGATGTGGGTTTCTATGAAAGAAACTTTCAAGTAGTAAACCATTTATAACCCCAACGAATTTCGAGGGAGAAATTTATTTTGAGGGGGTTAGAATGTAAAAACCTGTGATTTTATGAGAATTATTATTTTTAATTTAATTTATGTCTTGTGTTGTACGCTACACCAAAATTATCCTGTGTTATACGCAACACGGTATTATCTTGCAGTATACACAACACTATTCATGGCTCGTGTTACACACAATTTCAAGTTTGTTTTATAGAAATTATTCTACAAAAAATTATGTATAGATTTTGTTTAATGTATAAATGAAATAAGTTTTTATTATGTTATACGAAACAACAAAGGGAGCTTGCACTACATGCAACATTGACTTGGCTTGCATTACACGGAATCACGACCTTCCTCGATAGCGTGTGTAGTACGCAATACCGGGTTTCACTAAACAACTATATATTGTTATAACATTATTCTAAACTAGATGTTATGAATATTAGTATCTAAATTTTGAATTTTATGACATTTTAATTCATCTTATATATTTTATATAACATGGTATGAGAACAAAATAAATTATTCAGGTAAAATAAGTATTTTTCAAAAAATGCAGTTTTGCCACCTTTTGATGGTGCACCCACATAAAATTTAGTTTTTGACATGTTTATAAGATCAATTTGACAAAATAAAATTCTTCTTTTGAATCAGGATATAAAAATTTACTTTGGAAAATTGTTCATATTATTCTGATAACTTTCATATTTTAATGAAGAGTAAAAACACGCTATATTTTAATTAAAAACAACTTTTTTCGTCACAATAATTTAGATGGTTAAATTATAATATGGAATGGTTTTAATTTATAAATAGAATATATTTTTACCATTTAATCTAATGTATTTCATTAGCATTGAATTTACATTGAATTCATAGCTAAAATCATTTTAATCCTTTGCAATGTTTTAACTTTTAAAACTTGTTTTCTTAACAACGGGATTAATGTTAAATTAATTTCTGAAACTTCTGTGATTTGAATTTGGAAAAATTGATTCCATATTTGAAATAATTAGGTACAAATTATGTTAATAAGCTACTTTTTATTTTTAGTCATTATGAATAGTAACTACGGTAAATTTTATTTACCATAGTTAAAGGTAAATCGGGTAATTAAAGGTAAATATAATATTATAAAATTACCCTACCACTTGTCATAATATAATTGGATGATTATATTTTACTCTAAATCATAATTGGGTGGAAATGTAATCTAATGTAACCTACTAGTAGTTGATTAAGACCTTTTATTTATTTTATTTAAAGGAAAGTGAAATGTCTCACTCAAACTTTAATAATTAGATTATTTTTAATATAAGGTTATACAGAATATAAATTAGATTATAAATACTCATTTAAAAGATAAAAAGTTTTTCTTTACCATGGTAATTTATTTGAAATTTTTAATAAATATTTAATTACCTTAATAGCTTATACATTAATGATGAAAAAATTATTTATTTAGTGAAAAATCAATAATACAGTTTTTATTAATCTAAAAATACCTATCCAAAGGACCATAAACTTGACCAAAAAATATTGGTAGAGTATATATATACCCTAAACATCCAAGGGTATATTTGGGGACCATTTTTAGCCTTATAAAACCAATTATGACATTTATATTATTTTATTTTAAATGATGTCAATGATGTCACCTTCATAATTTAATAAATACAACAATTTAAATGTTGTTATTTTAAGATGAAAAATTTGAGTAAAAATATTATTATGAAATGTATTATATTTATATTCATAATAGTATTTTATTTTTAATTTTTCTGAAACAAATAAGTATATGAAATAATTATACAAAAATGTTTTAGTAATTATTTTATTAAGAGATATACCAAATAAATGGTTTTAAAAAGATAAAAATAAATAATATATGAAAAAATTAATGTTCCCAATGAATTTTTTTATTCATATGACATGTAATGGATCTATTATATATTTGTTTTCGAACTTATATTCTATGTGGTTTTTATTTAAATTCAAATAATGAATACTGTCAAAATTGACACTATTGATATTTTATAAAAATAACATATTATTAAATTATTTAAAAATCATAAAAATATTTAAAAACTACAAATATTAAATTATATGGTCTACCAGGTTATAAATTATCCAATTATTATAAATTTAAAACATTTAAATATGAATTTATAACAATTTAATATTTATAATGTTATTACCACAAATAAAAATAAATTGATTAAATAATGATAAATCATGTTGATAAGGTTTAAAATAAACTTAAAACATGTCTAAATATTATTGGTTGATGAGATTACAAACCTATATCATCTCATATTCTAATTGAGTCATTTTTGGAGGTTTTTAAGTGGGTTTTGAATTTATTATCAATTAATATTTTTGAGGTTTCCAAAAGTGCCCCTCTCCTCTCCTATATAAGGGCACCTCCTTCCCTCTCCTCTTCACACACATTTGAGCCTTAAATCTCGCCCAAAACCTGCCCATTTCACTTATAAAATTCCATAGAAACCTAATATAGGTCCTTTTCTTCTTTAAAGTCCAACTTTAGTGCCCTAAGAGGAGGATAAGAGGAGCCGCGTCGAAGAAGATGTAATCTCTTCTATCGATTCTTTCATGTTTCTTTCTTCTTCAACTTCTTCTTATTTGGTTGTTTCATTATAAAGTAATAACATCAGTATCACTAATATATTTATATGTTATTATAAATATTAAAAACCCCCATTTCACCTTCTATCCATCCTATGGAAAATAAAATCACCGCGCATGTGTACGTACGGAATACCATCTCCACGCCGTGGTGTAATCTGTTTTTCCATCACCACCTTACTTGGATGGGTATAATGGTGTAAAGAATAACTATATATGGTTATTATAACATAATAATGATTCTGAAATATTATATCATCACCTCTAATTCCATTCAATAATTATGGGACGATATCATCGCTCGTGCGTATGTACGGATTACCGTCTCCACGACGCGATGAGATTCATTCTCCATGATAACCATTCAAAAATGATTATAAAGTATATATAATGAATAATAATGAAATATATGACATAATTAAGCTACTATATTTATGTATACATATATATATATATATATATGTCATCTACTTACTTCCATTCAAGTCAATAAGGAAAGGAAAACAACATTCATGCGTATGTACTGCCTACCGTCTCCATGAACGGTGTATTTAATTTCATTTATCTATCTATAATATATATATATATATTGAATATATATGATATATATATCATTATTTACATTCTGGAAGTATGTAAATCATGATATAATTAATAATAATATCAAGAAAAACAAGTCCAAACACGTATGATAAATAAAATGATTATACCCAAAACACTGCTTTAACATGGAATTTACAAAAGAACGGGTAATATAAAGTCATAAGTGAACCATATATGATATCATAAAAATAAATATGATTCTGTAATAAGTCAATGATATTATTTAAATCATTATACCAGAGGTTCGGATACGTATAAAGCATATCAGACCTAAGGTAATGGATAATTTTGCAATCTCATTTTTATCCGAGATTGCTTATACGTAAGTATTTACTGGGGTTATATTTTTCATCCATGTCCATAAAATGATTCTCATAAAGTTTTTAATATTCTTCAATGTATTTTTAAAT
This sequence comes from Viscum album, assembly GCA_963277665.1. Taxonomy (NCBI): domain Eukaryota; kingdom Viridiplantae; phylum Streptophyta; class Magnoliopsida; order Santalales; family Viscaceae; genus Viscum; species Viscum album. Next base: position 604,166,017 of record OY728142.1, read on the forward strand.
TCATGTTTACCCTTATTTGACTTTTACTTTGTGTTATGTATGGAATCATTCTTTTGTTTACCATATGTGGTACTATTTGACTTTTCCGTTAAAAGTATAAGGAGAATGTTATTTTTAACTTATACGTCATGAACGGATTTTTATAGTTTCATAACACATTATTTTCATGAAGCTTACTCTACAAGATTTCATTAATATTTTCCATGAAATCCTTTTCTTTTAAAATTTCCTGGCATTTTGTAAAAAGAAAATGATTTTGAAGAAGAAAGGATATTTTCCTCAAGAATTCATTTCAAGTGTTTTATAAAAACCATTTTCCATATAAGATGTCATTATTTCATATGTGTATGTTTAAAGAATAATGTCTCTATGATTTACATTGTTTCACTTTACTTATGATGAAATGATACCCATTTTTATATGGATTATGTTATGATGGGATGATTTTTATGAAACACATTTTATTATTTGGGTAATGATGAATTATTTATGTTCATGTTGTGGCACACATAATAATGATTTCATTATGAGATGTGTGGGACCTATATCTCCCTCTAATGCATTGAGTAATGATTTATATCCCATGAGATTGACATGGATGAACGGTACGTTAATCCAGTTCAGTGATACAGGACAAGAACGAGGAGTGAACTCGATTCAGAAAGGGACTTTTCCCACTAATATGGTCTTGGCAGCAATGCCTTGGCTACTATGGAAATCTTATCAAGTGTTTAATGGTTTTCCACAAATAAATGTTTTATTGAAATTCTATTTTATCATGATTGATGTTCATTTATGATATATTCCTTATGTACATCCAAGATTTATGTATTTGCTCAAGATTTTGATGTTTAGATTTTATGTTAAAGTTTTTGCATTCAAATGTTTATGGATTGTTTTATGTTTTCTTTGTTTACCCTTACTGAGAATTTGAGTTCACCCTTTTTATGTTTTCTTTTCCCCAGGATATAAAGAAATGTTTTAGGTAATAAAACAAAAGGGGAAGATCATTAAGGGAGATTTTGAAGATCTTTCACCATCATCAGAAGATTGTGTTCCGATTTTCTGAAGACCCTAAACTATAACGATCCTTGAGTGTTTGTTTTTGTTATGTATTAAGTATTCCTCAAAAGTAATGTAATATCCAATTATGTCAGGTTTCAGGTCTCTACAGTTTTGGATTTAGGGTTTAGGTTGTAGGGTATTGTGTATAGGGTCTAGAATATGGGTTTTAGGGTTTTTAGGCGTTTTTGGGATTTTAATGTTTTTAGGTTTTTTTTTGTGTTGATAGGGTTTTTAGATTTTTAAGGGATTTTTGGTGTTTTAGGGTTCTCTAATTCTTTTTTGATGTTTAAGAGATTATTGGGGGGTTTTGGTTCTTTTGGTGTCTTAAGTATTTTCTAGTTATTTAGGTTTTTTAGAGTTTTATCATTTTTAGGGGTTTTTAGGACTTTTCATGGATTTTAGGGATTTTTATATTTTTTAGTCCATTATGGTTTATTAGGTTTTTTCAATTTTTATGGGTTTTATGGTTTTTAGGTTATTTATGGGTTATATTGGTTTTTTAGTATTATTTAGGATTTTAAGGGATATGAGGGTATTTTAGGGTTTTTTGTACTGGTTTTAGGGGTGTTTTTTATTTTATGTTCTTTTGGGCCTTTCAGGGGTTTTATAGTTTTTTAGTGGTTTAAGGTCTTTTAGATATTTTTAAGTTTTTAGGTGTTTTTAGAGTTTTTAGGGGTTTTAGGGTATTTTTTGGGGGTTTTAAATTTTTAAGAGTTTAGTGGTTTTACGGCAATTTACATGTTTAATGATTTTAGGGTTTTAGGGTTTAAGTATTTTTTTAAGGTTTTTTGGGCTTTTTGGGGGTTTTTTGTGGTTTTTTTTTCTTATTGGGTCTTAGTAGTTTTTTAGGTTATTTGGTGATTTTAGGGTTTGGGGGGGTTATGGGTTTTTGTGGTTTTAGTATTTTTAGTGTTTTAGGTGTTATTTTGTGCATTTTAATGGTTCTTAGGGTTCTTTGAATTTTTTGGGGGTTTTAGGGTTTTTTATAACTTTTAGGATCATTTAATGTTTTTATTGTTTTTAGTTTCTTTTATGTTTTTTAGGTTTTTAGGTTTTTAGTTTTTTAGTTTTTTGGGCCTTTAAGGGGGTTTTTTGGTTTTTAGGGTCTTTTAGGGGTTTTAGGGTCTTTTAGGGTTTTATGGGAGTTTTAGAGTTTTTCGGTATTTTAAGGATCATTTAGGGTTTTTTGGATATTATCGATAATTTTAAGGTTTTTATGGTTTTAGGGATTTTTTTGGGAATTTTTGGGTCCTTTAGTTTTTTAAGGTTTTAAGGTCCTTTAGGGTTTTATAGGGGATTTTTGGGTTTTAAGTGTTTTGGTGGGTTTTTAGGGTTTTTAGAGGGTTTTAGGGCTTTAGGGGGGTGGTTAATTGGTTTTTATGTTCTTATAGGGTTTTAGAGGGTTTTACAGTTTTTATAGGTTTTCTATAATTTTAGAATTTTTTTAATTTTTTTTTGTGTTTTTTGGTTTTTTAGTATTTCTTTGGGAATTTAGTTTAAAGTGTTTTAATGTATTTTAGTTTTTTATGGTTTTTTTGGATCATTTAGGGTTTTTTTGATAATTTTTGGGGTTTTTTGGGTTTTAGGGTTTTTTGGGTTTTTTTTGTGATTTTAGGTTTTCTTGGGTTTTTGGTGTTTTAGGGTATTTATTTATTTTTATGGGTTTTAGGGCCCTTTATGTGTTTAGGGGTTTCTTGAGTTGTTATGTTTTATTAGGGATTTTGTTGTTTTTAGGTGTTGGGGTTTTATATTTTTAAGGGTTTAATGGGTTTTTTGTGGTTTTATGTTTTTAGAAAGTTTTATGTATATTCATTGTTTTTATTATTTTTTAGGGTTTAGGGGTTTTACATAATTTTAAGAGTTTATAGTGTTTTATGGTTTTTAAGGGGGTTTATAGTTTTTATGCATTTTTAGGGTTCGTAGGGTTTTTATGGTTTTTAGAGTTGTATGGGTTGTTGTGGATTTTTTTTGTATATAGTATTTTTAGTGGTTTAAAGGGGTGTAGGAATTGTTTTGGGGTTTGAGGGTTTTTAGGGTTTTTAGATATTTTCAACGATTTTGGGGTTTTTTGTGTTTTTAGGTGTTTTTATGGGTATTTAGTTTTTTTAGGATTTTTAAGGGTTTTTAGGATTTTATTAGGTTTTTAGGGTTTTTAATGGTTTTTAGGGTTTCTATGTTTTTAGGGATTATATGGTTTTTGGGTTTTGGGGGTTTCATTGGGTTTTTGGATATTTTAGTGTTTCAGTGTTTTTAATGTTTTTAATTGTTTTTAGGGATTTACAGTTTTAGGGTTTTTAGGATATTTTGGGTTTTAGGATTTTCATAGGATTTTTAGGGATTTAAGGGGTTTTAGGGTGGTTTAGGGTTTTAGGGAGTTTTAGGGAGTTCTAGGGAGTTTATGTATTTTTTATTGTTTTTAAAAAAAATTTATGGTTTTAGGGTTTTCTTGTATTTTCATGTTTTCACGGGTTTTCGGTGTCTTTTGGGGGGATTTAGGGTTTCTATGTTTTTAGGGGTTTTAATGGATTTTAAGTTCTCATTATGGTTTTAGGTGTTTTTATGGGTGATTGGGTATTTTAGGGTTTTACAGTTATTTTGGTTTTTAGGGTTTTAAAGCCATTTACTTTTCAAGGATTTTATTATTTTTATTGATTTTTTGGTTTTTAGTTTTTTAGGGTTTTTATGTGTTTTATAGTTTTTTCGGTGGTTTTTATGTGTTTCATAGTTTTTATTGTGTTTTAGTATTTTGGGTTTTATAAGAGAGTATTAGAGTTTTAGGGTGTTTTATAGTTTTAGGGTTATTTTTGGGTTTTCTAGTTGTTTTTGTTTTTAGTGGGTTTTGAAATATTTATGGTTTTTAGGGGTTTATACATTTTTCCAAAGTTTTTTTAGAGTTTTATGGTTTTTTTATTTTTATGAATTTTTAGGTGGTTTAGTGTCTTTAGACTTTTAAAGGATTTTTAGGGTTTTTTGGTGTTTTAGGGTATTTAGGATTTTTAGGGATTTAAGGGTTTTAGGGATTTAAGGACTTTTAGGATTTTTAAAGGGTTATTTTAGGTATTTTAGGGGTTTTTAGAGTTTTAGAGTCTTTTATGGGTCTAAATGGTTTTTATGGTTTATTTGGGTTTTATTGGTTTTATTGGTTTTTAGGGGTTTTAGGGGGTTAAGCGTCATTTACAGTTTTTAGTTTTTTTAGTGTTTTAGGGGGTTTTGGATTTTTAATGTAATTTTTGGATTTTAGGGTTCTTAGATTTTTTAGTGGTTTTAGGGGTTTTTAAGAGTTTTAGGGGTTTTATTGGTTTTATGAGTTTCTTAGGGTTTTAGTATTTTTCAATGTTTTTAGGGGTATTTTTTCTGGTTTTTTGGGTTTTTAATATTTAGGTATTTTTAAGGGCCTTTATTTTTTTAATGGTTTTATGTTTTTGAGGAGTTATTATGGTCTTTTGTTGGTATTAAGGGGTTTTTGGTGTTTTTAGAGATTTCTAGCATTTTGTAAGACTTATGGGGGTTACAGGTCAATTTTTATGGTTTTGAGGGGTGTTTGTAGTTTTTAGGTTTATTGTGTTTTAGGGGTTTTATAGACTTGTGGGTCTTTTAGGGTCTGGGGGGATTTAATGTTTTTATGATTTTTAATGGAATGTTGGCTTTTATGGTTTTTATTCTTTTTTCGGGTTTTAGTGTTTTTAAGGGTTTTAGGTTTTTTTATGAGTTGTAGATTTTTTAGGGTTTTAGGGTTTTAGGTTTTTTAAGTGTCATGAGTGATTTCAAGGGGTTTTATATATTTTTTTGGTTTTTTGGGGGGTTTATGGATATAATGGTTTTTTGGGTTTTTATAGATTTTTAGGGGTTGTTAGTGGTTTTAGGGGTTTTTTATTTTTTATAGGCTTTTATGGTTTTTCAAAGTTTTAATGGTTTTTACCGTATTTTTAATTTTTTTATGTTTTTAGGGTTTTTCTAGTTGTTTAGGGGTTTTTGGGTTTTTGGGGGTTTTGTGGTTTTTAGGGTTATTTAGCAGTTTTAGGGTTTTATAGTGGGTTTTGGGGTTTTAAGGGGTTTATCGGTCTTTAAGGGTGATATATTGGGTTTTTTGGTTCATTTAAGGTTTTTAGGGATTGTAGGGTCTTTTATGATTTTTATGGGGTTTATGGTTCTTAGTGTTTTGGGGGTTTGAGAGATATTTAGGGTTTTCTTGTGTTTTAGGGTTTCTAGGTTTTATAGATGGATTTAGTGTTTTTAAGGTTTCTAGGGGTTTTATATTTTTTTATATTTGTTATGATTTTTATTTTGTTTTAGGGTTTTTAGGTGGTTTTATGGTTTTAGGGGTATTTAGAGTTTTAGTGGTATTTTAGGGATTTTGGGTTATAGGGGTTTTAGTGTTTTTATTTGGTTTTTGGGATGGGGGGGGGGGGGGTTATAGCTTTTAGGGTTTTTTAGTGTTTTATATTTTTAGGGGCTTCTTGGTTTTTTTAGGGGTTTTGTGGGTTTTTAGGGATATTAGGGTTTATCATGGTTTTTAAATATTTTTTATTTTTCAGTGTTTTTATGGTTTTAGGGTTTTAAAAGGGTTATAGGGGGTTTTATTATTATTTATGTATCTTATGTCTTTTATAGTTTTTGGGGGTTTTAAGGTCTTTTAGTCAATTTTGGAGTTTTTATGCTGTTCTAGGGGCTTTACGGGTTTTTGGGGTCCTTTAATGTTATTCTTTGTATTTAGGGTCTTTTAGGGTTTTGGGTTTCGTGGGGTTATATTTTTAGGGTCTTTTGTGTTTAATAATTTTTAGGGAAATTTCCTGATTTTAAGGTCATTTTGTGGTTTTAGGGGTTTTTATTTCCTTTTGGGGATTTTTTGGGTTTTTCATGTTTTTAAGGACATTTATATTTTTTTACGATATTAGTGTTTTTTAGGGTTTTATTTTTCTTAATGGTTTTATGGTTTTTAGGTTCCTTTATGATTTTAGGTTTCTTTAGGGTTTTATGTGTTTTGCGGGGGTTTATGGGTTTTTTTCAAAAAATTTGGGATTTTAGAGTTTTTAGATCTTTTGGTTTTTTAGAATTAATAGGTGTTTATAGTTTCTTTGGGATTTTATATTTTTTTATGGTTTGTAATGTTTTTAGGTTTTTAGGGGGTTTATGGTTTTTAGGGGTTTTAGCTTTTTAGGTTATTTTTTTAGATTTAGTTTTTTTTACTTTGGTTTTTATGGGGATTTAGGGTCTTATAATGTTTTATGTGTTTTACGGTCTTTAATGGGTTTTATAAGATTTTAGTTTTTCTACATTTTTAGGGCAAGGAAGATGCCAGGGTCGGGCTATTCCCAACCCCCCCAAATTTATTAAGAAGAAAAAAGACACAGCAGACAAGGGAGGGGAGGTGTCAAACGACCCACACCCAAAACCCTTCACATCAAGAGACCCAAAAAAATCAAAAAAGAAAAAAAAAACTAGAGAAAAAGACACAAAACAAAACACAACAGCAGCATCCACACATCTTGTCCAGCCAACACCAGCATCCAGCACGAATACCAAACATCACATCCAAGCAGCAGAGACAACACGTCCAATCCAACCAGCCCCAGCAGTGTCCACACATCTTGTCCAGCCAACACCAGCATCCAGCACCAAAACCAAACATCACAGCCTCGCAGCAGAAACAACACGTCCAATCTGACCAGCCCCAACAACCAACAACACCAGCTCCGACATCACATCCAATCACAACCTGCAGCATCAAACCACAAGAGAAACCACAGACCCCAGCAGCCATCATCATCTTCCAGCAATCAGCAACCAACAACCAGCAATCTTCAATGCCACTCCACCGCGATATGCCCCTGACCCCGGATGATACCACCATCACCATCCCAAAGCCTCCACAAACACCATCATACCAGACCAATGTGGGGTCTGATACATTGGGAATGGTGGCCAGAGCATCGGTGGGTGTTTGAGTCAATGACACACCATCAGGGAGAGAAGCCTCATCATATAGATTTCCATTCAGACAGGACCAGCAACAAATCATCCAGTCACCACAACCACAGCAACCAACAACATAAACCATCAGCACCAGGACAAAAGCATCACCTCCCATCCAAGCATCATTCCAGTAGCCACCAATACAAAGCCTTCTCAGACAAACACATTCCCTCAAAAAAAACTGTAGCTCTCCAAGGATCAAACCCAGACCAGACATCATCCAGCAACTTAAAATCCGATCACAGTTCAGCATCAACTTATGAGAGAACCATCAACCAGCAGCAAACATCATATAACAACTCATAATCCAGTGACCAAGCAGTGACAACAACACAAAACAAAACAAGCCACAATTCAATAACACACAGACCAGCATAACATAATGAACATAGCACAGTATAGCCATAGCTTCATCAGCAGTAAGATCCAAGAATAGGAAAATTGAACCAGAGAAGAAAACCTGCATCTTCACACTTACCAGCCACCAACTCGTAGCCGTAGTGAGCATCAAAGACGTTATTCCTTCACAAAAACAATCACACCATCATGAAGCTCCTAGCCTCAGCTCATTGACGCCGGACCCACCGCATCGTGGCTCCTCGAGAGACACTCGGGACCAAAAATTGCAGATGAGGCACAAGGCTTCACCTTAGGAAGATCAGATTTCAGATCAGCCAAAACCAAGGCAAGTCATCGCCAGATCCAATCCAAGTCAATGTCGCTCTTGTCAGATCCCCCTAGAGACCACGTAGATCTGAGAAGGGGAAGCCCGAAGAAGCCTTTGGCCGCAGAGACCAGATCTGTTATCCATACATCCAGATCCGCCAAACAAGAAGCAGAACAAGAAGCAGAACATCTGAATCCATGAAAAGAAATACCGCCAAAGACCGATGCCAGTGAGAGCCTCCAAAACCCACCGCCGTCAAGAATCAACATCACACGCCAAAGCAAGCCACAACTGACCAGCCAATCCACATCACGAACAGACCTAAAGACGAAACTGCTATGAAAAGATGCTGGAAATGGCGTCGTTGGGAGAGGGAGCCCAGGTGAGAGCCCAGGTGAGAGCGGCAACATCTTTCATACGTTTTTAAGGGTTTTAGGGTCTTTTAGTGTTTTTATGGGTTTTAGGTTTGTTTAGGGGTTTTGATGGTTTATATTTCCTTTTGGATTTATTAAGGGGTTTTATGGTCCATTAGTTTCTTTTGTGGTGTTTTATGATCTTTTAGGGTTTTTTGGGTTCTTTTAGGATCCTTTAGGGTTAATAGGGGTTTAGTGTCCTTCAAGGGGTTTTTGTATTTTCATGGGTTTTAGGGGCTGTTTAGGGTATTTTGGTCCCTTTATGGGTTTTAGGTTATTTTATTAGTTTTCATTTTTTATGTTATTTTAGATGTTTTTAGTGGTTTTATTGTTCTTTTGTGTTTGTAGGGTTTTTAGATTATTTTAGAAATTTTAGGGTATTTATGGTCTTTTGGGTATTAGGGTCTTTAGGGTTTGAAGGTTTTTGGGTGTTTAGGGTTTTTAATGATTTTTAGTTTCTTTTATAGATTTTTATTTTTTGGTATATTTTAGTGTTTTGAAGGTATTTAGGGTCTTTTAGTGTTTTTAGAGATTTTCATGTTCATTTGGGTTATTAGGGGGTTTAGGTTCTATTATGGGATTTTGACGGCATTAGGGTTCTAGGGTATTTAGGGTTATTTATTTATTTTTGGGTTTTAAGGGGTTTTATGGGTTTTTAGGGGTTTTAGGGTCCTTAATGGATTTTTTTGGGGGTTTAGGGGTTTTAGGTGTTTTTAGGGATTTTAGGGGTTTTTAGTGCTTTTATTATTTTTAGTGATTTAAGGGTTTTAGGGGTTTTCTTAAGGATTTTATGAGAGTTTTAGTGTTTTTAGGGGATTTAGAGTTATTATGGATTTTTTGTGGCTTACGGGTTTTAATTTTTTTTTGGGTTTTTTAGGTTTTTAGTGATTTTAGTGTTTTTATGGTTTTATAGAGTTTTTAAAGGGGGTCTATGGATTTTAGGGTTTTAGGGGTTTTAATGGTTTTAGGGGTATTAAGGGTATTTTTTGGTTCTTTATGATTATTAAGGTTTTTAGAGGGTTTTAGTATTTTAGAGTTTTAGTTTATTTTGTCTTTTTCGGCTTCTTGGGATTTGTATGGTTTTAAGGGGTTTTAGGGATTTTTTGGTTTTTTTGGGATTGATAGGGTTTTTAGGGGTTTTAGGGGTTTTAATATTTTTAGGGGTTTTCATGGATTTTCATGGATTTTTAGAGTTTTTTGATATTTTATGGGTTTCTAGGGTATTCAAATTTATTTTTTATTTTATTAAAAAGCCAGGAAAAGTGGGAACCATTCAGAGCTTATAGGGGTGTTTACCGTTTTTTAGGGTTTTTAGGGTGTAGGGTTTAGGGCGTGGGGTGTGTGGTGTGTGGTATATAGTATAGGGTGCAAGTTTTAGGATTTACCAAGTAGGTTATAGGGTTTATGGCGTATGTTATTAATTTTTAGGGTTTTGGGTATAGGGTTTAAGGTATTGAGTTTTGGTTATATGTTTTAGGGTAGAGGGTTTAGTGTGTAGGGTTTAGGGTACAGGGTGCAAGGACAGGGTTTAGGGTTTAGGGTTTAGGGTTTATGGTGCAGGCTATAGGGTTTATGGTTTATGGTTTAGGGTTTAGGGTGAAATGTATAGATTTTTAGGTGTAGAATTTAGGGTTTGGGGTACAGAGTATAGGGCGTAGGGTTTTGGGATTTGGGTGTAGTGTATAGGTTTTTGGGTGTAGGGTTTTGTGTTTTGGGTGTTGGGTGTTGGATATATGGTTTAGGGATTATTTAAGGGGTTTTAGGGTCTTATAGTTTTATTATAGGGATATTTTGGGTCTTTTAGGGTTTTAAGGTTTTCAGTTTATTGTGGGTTTTTTCGGTATGTAGGGGTAGTTTGGTTTTAAGGTATTTGGCGGGTCTTATGGTTTTTAGGGTGTTTAGGGGTTTTAGGATTTTTAGGGTTTTACGGTTTTTAAAATATTTTTTTGGATCTTATAGTTTTTAGAGTATATTAAGTTTTTAGGGTTTTATGGGTTTTATGGGGTTTTAGTGGTTTTTATAGTGATTAAGAGGTTTCATAACATTTAAGGTTTTTATAGGGTTACATATGGACTTTTAGGTGGTTTAGGGTGTGGGGTCCTGAAAACTTTGCGAAGGGAGAAAATACTCCTACAATCACTTTGCAGGAGGAAGCTAGCATTCCCACAAGACCAGCAAGGTGAATGGATTCAAACTTAATTGAAAAAATCATTAGAAACATGAATAAATTTAATTTATCAAAGAGTTTTAAGTCACCCATGTACCATCATTGGGAAGGGTTCGCAGAATGCATGAATCATGAACCAATGGTATGTGGAAGGAAGCATAAGGCGTTGGCCCACAGGGGAACAGCCAGTGAACCCAGGAAGCTGTGATCCACATCATTAGTGGAATAAAGACACTGAATTCCATCTTCATACCATCTAATAAACTCGAAAATTCATGGATGAAGAAAATCAGTAGGGTTTTGTGAATAATGACTCCTGAACCACAACCTCTCCAAACCCTAGTTGTCCGAGTCTTCTGCGGGTTGATATATGTTTTCATGGGCTTCCAGAAATGGTTCCACATTCCCATAGATATAGTTTTATCAATTCTATATAAAATGATCACAAGAGGAATTAAGAAGAGAAGATGAGGAATTCACAAAGGAGACCCTAGAGGTTGGAAGAAAGAATTTAGAGAGGATTCCAGCTTCAGTTTTGAATAATCGATGAAGTTCAAACTACGAACAATTTTTCTGCACATATAACCTTCCAAGAACCATAAAAAAGGAACTTAATAATAATTGGTAAACTGAGAACCTAATTGGTGTCATTGAGAAACACAAATTCCTTAAGGATGAACTCCCCGCGAATGACATGTTCTAGGACCCTCCTTCAATACAACGTTACACATAGTGCATCACCCTTTGGATTGAACCATGCACCGCGTACAGCATCAATACATGGATGGAACATGAAGCGACCTAGCGGACCGTATCTAGGAACATGTACCACAGTGGTGCATGGTGGTCCATGCCCAAGCTCGCATACTGCTTTGGTATGCGTATGACCCCATTACCCACATACCACTACAGTATGCGGAGCTCCCCCATCCCACATAAGAAAAATAGTACGCGAATGGGGAGTATTTGTCTGTCCTTCCCTTAGGCTCCAATCTCTCCTCTTAATTACCTTCCAGTCCTCCATTTCCCCTCTGCGAACCAGTCACCCGACATTAGGCCAAAGCCTCCTCCAAAACCACAGGACCCACATGATCAGATCATCGGGTGCATCAACGTGCCCATTTGAGTATACATACCCATGGTAAGAGGATCATGAAGGCTCTCCCCACAATGGTTCAGACTCCTGGGATGTATGTAAGTCTATATTCCCATGGTAACCCAGAGTCTATCATTTGGATGTAGACATGAACCTCCCCATTCTAGCTAATAAGGGTGATCAATTACGTTTCCATTCAATGAGGAACAGTGACCAGTCGACAGAATCATGTTTTCTTTTTTTAATGAGAGGCGACATTCCTCCCCTTTCCAAGAGTGAATTCTCTGGAATTCCCACTATGTTAAGTCCCTAATCTTCTGATAGGAAAGCCACATGACACCCAATGTCATCCCACATTGATGGGTTCATTGCATTGCACCCTCTCCCACCATCACCTCATCTTCTTCCACTATAGGCCCTCCCTCTCCCATTAGTGGGAGAGGAGGGGTGTGGTTGACTAGATCTCTCACATCATCTTGATTCTCACATAGTGTATGAATCATGTGGGCTTAGTGATTTTTCATGATCACAACATCCACAGAACTAAACCAACCTGATCTATGAGAACTCTGATTCCTAGTCAAACTAATATATTTAGGATTTCTTCTTGAAGGCCTGAGCTCAAAAGGAGTGCCCTTGGGAAAGCATTCACATAATCATGGTCCCATTAAATGGGATACTTCCATGCATAATCCCCAACCCATCCTGAACTATGATAACTCTGATTCCTAGTCATACCAGGATACGTAGGACGCATTCTTGAAGGCCCAATCTCAAAATAACATTCATTCCCAAAGGGTCCACCCAATCGTGTCCCCTTAAATGGTCAACTTGCACACGTAAGACCCGACCTGTACTGAACTACATGGGCTCCTATTCCTCTCCTAATGATACGTAAGAATCATGTATTATGGGTTTGATCCCAAGATCATATCATCTTCTGTCTTCTAGATGATGATAAAATCCAGATCACTTTATTACATGGATTAAGTCATCATTTCCCCCGTAGCATCTAATCCATGTATATCCATGATAATCCAGAAAACTAGGGGTAGCCCATAAATACACTCTTTGGGAATGAACCAAGGATTCCCAAACATATGAAAAAGACTTATATATATAAGAGAGTCCTTGAATATGCAATAATTTCCCATAAAAGGGTGTGACGAGACCAACCTTCCATCCTCTCGACCAATGGTGTCCATAAGTTTCGTTGCCCAAATTTTTATCCAACGAGTGCCATCCTTTAGAAAGAAGGTCCATAAATCATGGATACCAGGGTCGTTACATGTTTCTGGCTCCACGAATAAACTCACTAGAGACCATCTGAGGAAGTCATATCCAACAAGGACCAATTGCACAAATATTTAACCCCATGCAATCACCCGCTGAGTCCATTTGACTGTGGTACCTCCTTCGTAAAGTAGAAGGGATAAACTAACCAGTCCTCATACGGTCAATCCAGTCCCTCCTTAAAGGATAATGACGTAGATCATGTTGAAACAAAGATGGAGAGGGGAAAGTCTCTATAATAACGGACAAATGATCATCACCCGTCAGACAATTCTCTTTATTTTTTCCAAACCAGTAAATAGGCCACCTCAAAGGCCAAAACAAAAATAGTGAACCCAATGTGGATCCTTAACCAAGGTGGAGGTTTTACCCCACTGAAGCCCCTCTGCCTCACAATAAAAAATGTAATGGTCCAAGATGAATTTTCAAATATGCATATGATCAAGAGGTGCTACTTTCCAAGGGTTTTGTTGTCTGTATATGTTATATATATATGTTTTATGTTTCTAAAGAGTAACCTCGAGTCCAAATTTTATCCTGAAAATTAATTTAGACACACCCCTTAGTGATCCCGTAGGCGGACATGGCTCTGATGTGGAGCAGGACCCCATCGCCAACCTAGCGACATCAATAATGGGTATGAAAAACACTGATCAAATAGTAAAACTAAAATGGTATTCTCCCCACATTGGATCCCGCAAGACAAGACCTCCAATATATAAAATGTTTCTAGTATCCACCTCAGTCGTAGCTGGAACCCCAGTACAAGGTGGCCCTGGTGGTCATCTCAAACCATTTCGAGAGACTGTCCCCAGAGCATGAAAAAAAACCTCTTTTATCTTATGGAGGTAGGTCAATAGTGGTGACGCCATCTCAACTGCATAGAGGTCCTACTCACGGGCCCCTTCCAGAAAGTGTCACTACCAAATTTTAAAGACGAAGTATCCTCATTCTGAAGGGGATCTTATATTGAGGGCACTTGCTGAATTCCAAAAGACACGGGCCCCTTGGGTCACCCATCGAGGTCAGAAAATATATAATTTGTAATAGGATATCACCTTGATTCTTGGTGAGGAACTATACAGTATAAACACAAAAACATTCAATGGGAATACATACAACTGAGCCCCCTCCAATCAAGCCCACCATAGAAATAGGTAGGCACAATACGAGCACATGAACATTCCTTCTAGTGCTCGCTGGTATCACCATGCAGATATAGTGACAAATTACAGGAAGATGCAGATATATACTAATGAACAAGAAGACCATCATCCAAATAGGATGGAAACTAGCTACATCTATGAACAAATACATACAGATGTGTATCAATCCCACTATAAAAATAGGGAAGAAAAATAATATGAGGAGGGTAAAATTCATGCAGATCCAGAAAAATCATGTGAGACAAATACATCGGAATGAGAGAAGGTGAAAATTCCTACTAATGAATATGAAGCCTACCAGTCAAATATGGTGTAAAATAGAGAAGAAAACCAACTACAGACTCATTCCTCTATCCTGATATAGGAGAACTACTAGTATCTACTGTCAACCTATGGAGGACCGGAGCTGGCACATACTCTTACTCCGACATCGTAATGGGACTTTATACATGTTCCATCCAAAAATGTATCACAAAACATCCTATCTATGATAGAAGATTAGATGTCGATTCCTGGCCATATCCTCTAAAAATGCCAAGATATCATTGCATCGGTGGAAAAGGTGAGGAACCAAGCCCCTGACCCAGTTTCCTCTAACGGAATGACTTACTTGAAAAATGGGTTGGTCACTCCAGAGCAGTTATGCGTCCCTACTATAGTAAAAGATGTTTGATGATAATATCATGCGATACATGGACAATCTAATTGGAAAAAAATACTTGTTTCAACTAGGGGATGTGAGTCCAATGTAGTATCCGCTCCAGGGTAGGAATGTATCCTTTCCAAAACTCAATATGTCGATCAGTGGATCCCAATGACATGATGGGAAACCAAAAGAATGGGACCTGTATATGAAGGCCATTACCAATAGTAGGCATCCCCGTTTACCTGCAAGAGAGAACTCAAAAAATAAATGCACCAAAGGAAACTGAAAAATGCAGAGCACATACATGATCTTTCTCTACTAGAAGCTGGAGTTCATGACACCTTTGAACTTATATGAATAAAACCTCAAGACCCTATCAGTCCATTAACACATTATGGAAGTGGCAGTAGCCGTTGCGAAGGTCCTCCATTCAATGTTTCTACCAGCATCTCTGAAGGTCCTCCCTAGAGTACCCATTGGGGAATACTCCTTGGGCGAGGAATGATCAATCACAAGATCATATCTCCTGATTCATGTAAGGGTAGCCCTCCCCTTGACCTGATGATCAGAAATCAAGAAGCCCCCCCCCCTCTTGTCTTCCTCCCTGATGGTCCTCCCTAGGGTATATGGTGCAGATATGCTTCTCTCTGTAGTCGGACGTCTAGTCATGATGGTAGTCCTCTCCATGATGAGATTCATTGCGAAGGGCCTCCTCTCAATGGAATTTTTTGTAAAGGACCTCCCCATAGAAACATCAAGAAATGAGAAGGTCCTCCTTTCATTGTAGTACATCATGAAGGCCCTCCCCAGGATGCACATTATAGAAATTCTCCCTACATCCAGATATCATGAAGTGATTTTAGTCCTCTCCATCATAGCAGTCATTGATAAGGTCCTCCCCTCAGTGACATCAAGATTCAAGAAGGGCCTCCCCTCATTATAGCCTACCCTGAAGGTCCTCCCAAGGGTATACTCCACAGAGAAACTCTCCGCAGTTGAGTACCAAGATGCAATGGTATCCATCACCATTGTAGCACCAATTTCCAAGGTCCTCCGCACAATCAAATTTCATATTGGTAAGAAGGTCCTCCCATTGCCGGAAGAAATGTGAGAAACCCTCCTACACTGAGAAACCCTCCTACACTGAGGTATAAATATCAGAAACCATATCCATGACAAGTGATATCCTTTCTCACCCATAAGATGATCTGGGGCCATACTCATCTTCCGAGCCACCCCCACACTGTTCACATATCAATATGGCTCCTACCAGCCCGACTACTTGGAAGAAAATTATTAAGAAGCAATCAGGCTGGAAATATCAAGTAGAGGAGACCCCAAAAGAATAAAAATATGATATATTACTCGTGAGAAGAAAAATATCTATGTATAATATACCAATGATGTACTGTCCTACAACCACTTCTCAATTCGATATACCAGGGGAGTTGTCTAAGGAATATATGCATCACATTCGCCTCAATATCTGGGTGAATATTCAACAAATAAAAGAAAAGTTCGTTCCCTATGAAGGGTATGTAGACCATGTCAACATATTAGTGGATCTTTTTCATCTAATCAACCATGAGTCCCTCCCGTCAGCACGACATCCATGATTAGAAAGAAAAAAAACCTTGAATTTTCAGGCTACCACTCACTGCACAAGTTGTGTTGCCTCATTAGAAACGCCCTGTTTGAAGTTCATATTTGGGGATGGGGAGAACATGGAGCTCTAAAATTCACCTCACATCCCATCCAAAAGGCATCATTGAAAATAAAATATTACAATGTCATTACCCAAAATAATAAATCAAATGAAATCCCTACTCAGGAAAGATGGAATACTCAACAAAAACTGGCTCAGAGTAAGTCTCAAATGTGTCAGGTCCGATGAGACCATGCCATCAAAAAGATTCTGATCCAGGAAACCGAGAACATCTAGCAGGCTTCCTGAAAAATTGAATTCTACTAGCAAGTGGTGCTCATGTATTCAAAACCCCATAAATCCCTTGAGGGTCCAACACCATACTCGGCTCACACCCACGTAGGAGTGTATGAAATAAATGTGGTGGTAATAGTAGTGTCTACTCCCGTAATGTGGGAAAACCCCAGCTCGTAGGGTTGGGGGCATTTTTAACTCAAAATCCCCCCATAAGAGTAACAAATCTATGGCTTAGTGCATCAACAGAAGTAGATAGAGGTCCTAAATTTGGGTTTCCCCTCAGTTAATCTATCATTACCTCCCTTGAAAACCCCCCAAAAGGAGAATAATAAATCAAAAGTCTTTTATGACCCACCACCTCCTCCCCCTGAAAATGTATCCCTTATTCACAAGGAAATATTTTCCAAGAAGGAGGAAGAAATGAATGAGATCAGGAAAATTAATGTCGAGATGCATCTAGGGAGATATCTTACCAGATGTGTTACCCCTATGGAACATAAAAATGTGTTCTTATAAGAGATTCCCCTACCATAGGAACTCATCTTCGTAAATGAAGTCAAGATCAGATGCCCATCCAATACAGAACTGGGACCATAAACCTACATAAATCAAGACCTGGAAGGACATCAAGACATCCCTCCACTAGAAAAGTATCTAGGTTATATTCAGGCTAAACCACAAAGGATACCCCTATTTGGGTATCCACCCCAAATTCCAGTAGTGTCGGCACGTCCAGTTTTCCCCCTACTACACCCGCCCAAGCTCATGTCTGGAAGGACATGCATTAAGGTCTCTTGAATACCATCAAGAAATTGATAGCTCAACTATATTCCATGGAATACCGGTGTGCTCTGATACAACCAGAGTGCAATCCCTTCCCTGATTGGGTGAGAA
This sequence comes from Viscum album, assembly GCA_963277665.1. Lineage (NCBI taxonomy): Eukaryota > Viridiplantae > Streptophyta > Magnoliopsida > Santalales > Viscaceae > Viscum > Viscum album. The sequence continues at coordinate 604,183,339 of OY728142.1, forward strand.
ACATTCTGCCACTTCCAAACTTAAGGAACCCCGTATTCTGGGTGGTCAATGGTTCGGGAGACCCAGAACAACACCTAATGAAATATGCCTCTTACTGTGATCCCATGATGGGCACCCCAGAGCAACAATAATAAGTAAAACTCAGGTTATTTGTGAGAACCCTATGGGTTCATCCTTCATATTTTATACTATCTATCCAGCTAAGTCAATCATAGGTTGGGAGGACCTTCGGTGATAGTTTTTCTCCAGTTCAATTTGACATTGCATAATATAACAGTTAGTGATCTCATGAATTGCATGTAGTGAAAGAATGAAATTGTTTCAAACATCATTTCCATATGGAAAAGCTGAAGTTACTCTCTGAACCAGCCAATCCTCCAGTATGAAATGATCTCTATGTGAATCGATAATCTACACAAGGAATTGAGAACACCGCTCATCCCAGTGAAGTACACATGTGGGTTTTTAGATTTCTCTGCCATTTCCCAAAGGATAGAAGAATCCATGCAGCGGACCAATATCATGTCCTAGGTGGTCCCATCAGCCCCAAGAAAAAGAACAGGAAAAGCTGAAGCGGCTTATGTCACACATAATCCACCCTCAGCACTAGATCCATTTGTGAGGCCTCCACCAAACTAGTGTGGGACCCTATAGATGCAAACAGCCACCCCACCTCAGGAATATGAGAAAAAGGTGCTAAAATAAATCAGTTCCTGGTACGAATAAATAAATTTTACTAATTTTGAGAAGACCAAGTCCATGGATACTCCATAGCCTCCATGAATTGCAACTTGCTCTGGCTACCAAATCCAAAGTGAGGCTTCGAAGTGGGTCTCAATGACCATCCAAATTATTGTCCATATAAATGGATATTGGGGAATACCATCCAGGAGTGATTCATCTTAAAGGACCTCCTGCAAATGATGGTGGATTCTGGGCAAGTCAAGTTGGGTTTGCTGCCAGCACACGTTACACATGTTTCCACCTTAGACCCAAGAGAGGATGAGGAATGGAAATTAGTCACTAGTAATAAGGAGAAAAAACATTGATAGTTGGATGACTCGGAAAACATTCAATCGATATCATGGTGTCCTCCAAGCGTAGTTGAAGCAACAAAATGTTCCCCCAATAACTCATGATATTACATGACCGTTATCCTCAGCCCTAGAGTCCTATGAGGGCTAGAAAAGGAAAAAATAGGAGCAAAAATATGAGATTACACCAAAGCTAAAGATAGTCTTGACACTTTTGGGAAATTATAGAAATAGACTTGGTACGACAGGCACTAACCTACCAAATAGTACAATGGACACTACCCAGTCAAATGGTACCATGAAAACCACCCAACCAAATGGTGCAACAGGCACAGCCCCTCCAAATGGTAAAATAAGAATATCGCTTCCAAATAGTAAAATGGGCACCACCCTACCAAAAGTTACAATGGGAACCACCCCATCAAATAGTACAATGTGCACCAACCCACCAAATGGAACCATCAGAAGAAGATAGTCAGATAGAATCATTTTCATATCAAGTCTTGATCTTCAACTCCATTAATTCCATTCACTTGATGAACCCTTTCTATGATAGAGACAATAGCCTAAAAACCAAATTCCATGCATCCAAACAATGGGCTGGAGGAAGATTCCATAGAGGTCGAGGGTTTCCTATATGGCATGATTGTGGTAGGAGTCAAATTCCTGGCCACGCCTTAGCCAAAACCGATAATATTTTGGAAACTTACAGAATAACCATCCAGTAGACACAACAGGAACTAGAACGTTTCTCCGCCCCCACCAGAAGAGATCTGAGCTTAGTCATCTTAGAGTATCCTTTGAAAAAAGGAACAGATATCGAATTACCTGATTCATTAAGGTGAAAAAGTTCTTCCAAACATGGAAATTACCGCAACAACACCACCTCTTGTCATAGAGGCCAATCCATCTATGTCCAAAGCTCAAGCCCCTAAAGCTCCAATGAAATAACATCCCCAAGTTGGGAAGTTCCAAACATTAGATAGAAAATATGATATTATGAAGTGGTTAGACTATGTACCGGCAAAGGTATCGATTCATTATGCCTTGATACTGTCCGTATACCTTAAGGGGGCACTCATAGAATCCTTACTAAGTACCCAAGAATTCTAGGCTGAAGTATCTGTAGACAAAGTCTACTAGAGGAATACTAATCCTGAAGAATTCCACAGTGTTATCTTCTTCACAGACAAGGATGAAGACACCCTTATTCAAGGGAACATCAAACCCTTATATGTGTCTAGAAAAATAAGCGGCCTAGATTTTGGAATAATTTTCATTGAAAACAACACTAGAGTCAGCCTCCTCCAGCTACGATTTTTTTTTTGGTTAGTCTATGATGAGGACAGTTTAACATCCTCCACCACAATTCTACTGAGATATGAAAAAAGCGAGAAGAAGCTATTGAGTCGAATCAATCATAAAACTTGTCTTGTAGACCTTGTGTCTAATTATGAGTTTCTATTAGTATGGTAATGTACAGCCTTCAATGTCCTATTAGGGAGGCCCTGGCTATATCAGCACACTATAATTTCATCATCATACCATTAGTGCATCAAATATAGAGCTAATGGAAAAAACAGAACATTGCACACTAATAAATCCCCATTCGAATATTGTGAGTCGCATTACATCGATTCAGGGTTTTATGAATAGAAAGATAAACAGTCTTTGGTTGATGATGTTGACTGGATCATTTCCCTGAATGGATTGTAAATGGATCCCACCGATCCCCTCCAACAGCTTGGGGAAGAGTTTGTATTACCCATCAACCAAGATGACTGCATTAGTTCAAGATAAAATATAGAATCATTCATATGTATGATTTCCATTATGGATTCCATGTCCAAAGACACTGGAAAACGCATTGACTCCGATAATATCAGGGAATGCCCAAAAGAAGATTCTCCCAGCCCATCCATGGGACCCAAGACCATTATCTCCTTATATACTAAGGCAGAAGATGATTTATCTCCCAGCATCTGAGAGTTTATCTTGAGAATACTCTATCCTCATAAGTGGAAGAAGATGATGAATAGGATAATGATGATGATGAAGAAGAAGACCACAAAGATGCCCCTCCTACATTCAAATATGGTGTCTCTACCATAATCGATGAACTTAGGGACATAAACCTAGGAACTAGAGAAGACCTGCAACACAATTTGATTAGTCTGGCTATGCATTTTGAGGAGAAAGAGGAATATACCTTCTTCCTAAAAATTAATCGAGATGTGTTTTCCTAGAACTACAAAGAAATGCCAGGCCTCAATCCTGAGGTCGCCACTCATCATCTAGTCCTGTTGAAATACCATCGTGGCTATAAGCAAGCAGCCAGAAAGACCCACATGATGCTTGATTGAAAAATCAATCCTCAATTTGAAAGGGTAATAAAAGATTACTTCATACGGGAAGTCCAATATCTGATCTAGATGACAATCATAGTCCTTAACAAAAATAAGAATGGAAATATTAGAGTTTGTATCGACTTTAGGGACCTCAATAGGAACTTCCCAAAATATGATTTTCAAGTCTCGATCCCTGAATTTTTCATCGATGTAAGAACCAGATATAAGATCCTCTCTTTTATGGATAGCCATTCTGGATACAACTAGATCATAATGGCTTGAGGAGATGAATAATCTATCACTTTCAGGTCCCCTTAGGGAGTGTTCTATTATAATTTGATTCCCTTTTGTCTAAAAAATTTCGATGATGCACATCAGCGTTCCATGCATCGCATTTTAAAGCCCTTCATGTGAAAACTTGTCATGTTCTGCATCAAAAATATGGTGGTTAAACCAAGATAGTACTCAAACCACCTGAAAAATCTTGAAATACTCTTTAACAAACTCTGAAAACATAGTTTAAATATGGAACTCATAATGTGTGACTTCGGCATTAACTTTGGGAAATTCCTCGACTTTGTCATATTACATCTTGAAATCTAAGTCGACCCTGAGAAGATAGAATACATCCTTAGAATATCTCCTCCTCACAACCTCAATGAGTTGAGGGGTCTCCTGGGGAACCTGGCCTATATCTGGTGCTTCATATACAACCTTTCAGGTAAATGTTTATCTTTCACCAGGTTAATGAAGAAAGGGGTTACATATGAGTGTGATAATTATTTTCGAGAAGACTTCAACAATCTCAAAATATATATCATAATCCCACCAACGTTGATGCCTCTGGTTGAGAGGAGACCACTAATTTTGTACGTAACTTCCTTATAACATTCATTAGGTGCTTTCATCATGTAGAAGAATGAAGCAGATAGAGAGAACTTTCCCTTTTACCTCATCTGAAAAATGATCTATTATGAAACACGATATTCAAGAACCGAAAAGAACTTCCTATCCCTAATCTTCACAGTTCGGAAATCTATGCATTACCTGTATCCACATGAGGTCCATATGGTCTCTCGCTACAACCCGCTCAAAAATATCCTTAGGCGTCCTATGTTAACTAGATGCCTATCATGGTTGGTAGTCATCCTAAAACAGTTTTACATATGGTATGTTCTCTAATATCCATCAAAAGACAAGTGTTGGTAGACTTCCTTATGAAGCACCCCTCAGAAGAATATACACTATTTGATGTTGAACTTCCGGATGAGAAAGTGTTCTCTATCCATGAAGGTCCCTAGGCATGGGAAATTTACTTCAACGGTGCTTCCATAATGGTGACATGGAAAATGTTGGAGGATCCAATGCTCAACAAAGTAGGTCCTGGAGTTATACTCATATCCCCCGAGAAGTTTGTATTACCTTACTCCTTCCTTCTTTCATAGGTATGTAAAAAATGAACTAGAATACCAGGCCCTCATTGTAGGCCTAGAGATAACACTTCATGCATGAGATAAACACCTAAAGACAAAAGGTGATTCACAGATGGTCATCAAGAAGGTCAATGGTGACTATTCCATTAAGAAAGAAATATTTCCCCCCTTGGTGAACCATGTTTGAGAATGAATGGAAGAATTTATATCAGAGACAACACTGAACTATGTCCCCTGGTCGCAAAATGATCAAGTCAAAGCATTAGAAAATGTAGCTACAACCCTAGATGATTCATACTGGGATGAAAAGGTTATTAGCATTTCTATCCATCAGATGATCATTCTATTTATTCAAAAAAATATGGAGGAAATCAATGAGATTAACCCCGTTTCTAAGCCTTATAATTACACCATCAGCTAGATGACTCCCATTTAAAATTACCTCAGAAGGGGGGAACTACCACCAGTTAGGGATAGAAGAGAATAGATCCAGATGAGGGAAATCAACATTGTCTTGTACAATGGCATAAACCAAGAAAAGGTTCTCTACAAATGAGGCCTTGACATATTTTTTCATGGGTTTATCAATGGATATAAGACTGATGCCACCATGATAGTAGTGCATGCTAGAGATTGTGGAGATCCCCAATTGGAAACCAAGATCTCCCTTCAAATTAAATGGCTTGGATACTATTGTCCCACCGTGATACAAGATTTTTCCTTAATCACAAAGAAGTTCCATTACTTCCATGTTCATGCCAATTTTATTAACTGAACCCCAAAGCCACTTTACACAGCTGTGTACTCCTTGCCATTTTCTGCCTGAGGATGGATGTTGTGGGACTATATCCCCCTGCCACAGCCACACAATTCAAGTTCATTCTCAAATAAATCGACTTCTTCTCCAAATGGTCTGAAGCCATGACCCTTAAAGTGGTTGGGGTGAAGAGCATTGTTAGATTTTTAAAGGCCAACATCATTACTAGATTTAGTGTCCCTCATAAAATAATAACGGGTAGTGCCACCAAATTTTGGTCTACTGTGTTGGACAAGTTATGATAGGAGTATGGGATCAGAGCTAACCATTCATCCCACTACCATGCAGTGGACAACAGGAAGATAGAGGCTTTCAACAAGACTCTATCCAACATACTATAAAATATGGTAGATAAGGATATAAAATCATTTCCATACAAGCTCCTTCATTCTTTATGGGATTACTAGACCATGACCCACATTGCCTCCCATGTTACCCTGTACTGACTAGTATACGAGGCAGAAGTGGTTTTTCCAATTGAAATTGAAGTGTCATCACTCTGTGTGGCCATTTGTGATAAACTATCCATGGATGAGAAATTCTAGAGATGGTTTGATGAGTTGGAGCAGCTAGATGAGTAAATAATGCACACATTTCACCATTTGTAAGTCTATAAAAATAAGATCTCATGAGCCTTCAACAAAAATGGTTCGCCTTCGTTATTTCCTTGAATGAGAGATGGTGTTGGACCTCATAAAACTCATGATACTCAGGAAGAATATCCCAAAGCTTGAGTCCAAGTTGTAGGGACCATATGTTGTACATAGGGTCTATTCCAATAGAGCATATGCCTTGAAATCAATGAATGGACAACTCATCATGGGACCCACCAATTCTAGGTTTCTGAAGAAGTGATTCATGTAACAACGAATTATTTGGTCCAAACTCTATGACCCTAAACTAAGAGTCATCATCCTAACCACCTGGAGTTAAACTATATGGTATTAGGCCCTGGAACACGACATTAAATTAGGATGTTAATGTCCTCGTTAGATGGATCTAAACTAAAAAACAAAGCATTCTAGCCACAAGACGTTAAACCAAATAGCATAAATCCTACTAATCGCATGATGATAAACTACACAGTCCCCAAAGAACTATGTACATCTTGATTACCATTCATTAGTGGGATATGTAGCAATGTCTCAACCATTGATCTTGGCCCATCCCCCCAAAAAAGAAGTCTATCATATCCTCTATCTCCCCATATTACGAGGTAAATACTTATCACTCCTTGTTTCTCACATAATGTATAAATCAAATAAGCCTTGGATCGGTGGTAAAGATTCCCTTATGTAAAAAAAACTATAGAATAATATAATAGACCCAACACCCATAGTAGATGAAACAAAATTCCCTTGCTCCTACATCTGAGTCAGATCGGTTCAGGGACCATTTAGAGCTATACACGGTTTGATTCCCATTGATCAACATGATACTTAGTGATGCTCAGATCCTTTATCCCAACCGATGCGCTAATTAAAAAATTCCCTCTTATGTCCCTATACATAGACTTTACCTTTGTAGGGATAATTTATAACTATGTAAAACATGATTCCTATTCAACAGTGGTATATGTAGTGACACCTGAATGATTTATCCTATCCCAACCACCAATTAAAAGAATGCCCCTACCTCTGTGCATAGGTCATGCTTGTACATGGGAATCTATGAAGGGTCCAAACCGCGTGACATTAAACTACAAGTCTCCTTATGAGTCATGTGTGGCCCGATTCTCAACGTTGTGAGATCCTGCACATCCCCCTAGTTTCCTGCACAAAAAAATTAAAGAGTTGAATAAAATTCCATGTTTGAATTCTGACCCTCATAAGGAGTTAAAAGATCATGCTTCTACCTATATATGAGTCAAATCTATGTGGAAGATTCAGTTTTTCATGACTACTCGTGGTCTAGATATTTCTCACATTCCCAGAAACATTTCTCCCATTTTTCAAACTCCATACTCCGGGAAATCTTGGGTCCCCATAAGCAATTATGGCCATCAGATATGGAAGGCTAGTGTCCCACGGACACCTTTGTTTGACTATACACATCATGCCCCAGTGGATCTACAAATTTCACATACAAAATGGCCATTAATCAAATAAAAATTATTCCTCATGAGATTCCTCTCCTACCTTAGTATTCCCAATGGATTCTAAGCCCCATGTCATTACTCCTGATCCAAGGGCCCCTTGGGACTATGGTTTACACCTTAAATCACCATTGATGTCTTTGGAATGCCAAAATATCCTGACCATGATTAACTCAAAAACATTCTATGGTCTTTGTGACAGCATAATGTCCTCGCTGTATGAATCTGAACTACACATCATAATGTCCTCATTGCTTGAATCTAATCTACACAGCATAATGTCCTTGCTGGATGACTCTAAACTGCACAACATAATGTCCCCATTTCTTGACTTTAAACTGTACAACAAAAAGTCCTTACCAAATGATGCCAAACTACAAGGCAAGAAGTGTCCTGGTTGTACGATATTAAACTACTGGGTAATCCAAAGATGCGATGAATGCCTCACCCTATGTATGAATTAGATCTAAGTAGTGGATTACTCTATACCATGAGAGAATCATAGCCTGAATGTTTCTAAGGTATCTAGATAAAATCCTTCCATACATCAAACTATGTTCTTTAAGTAATCTTGAATCTACATAATCTTCCATGTCCATAAGAGATGAAAGGCCAGTGTCCTATGGACACCTTTGATTGACTGTGAACATCATTCCCTGGTGGCTCTGCATATGTCTCTTACAAAATGATCATCTACCAAATTAAAATTAATCCTAAAGAGAGTCCTCTCCTACCCGAGTATGCCAAAAAACATCCATACATTGTGACATTCCCTCTATATTCATGAACCCTTATAGTCATGATTTACATTCTTTTTATTACCCATGTCTTTGATATATCATAACATCCTATCCCGATTCTCCTCTGTTCTCTCTTGAGGCTTCTTTAAAATTAATATACCCTATCTATATGTGTGAAGTTGATCCGCATATGAAAAAAATCCCCCAGTTATATTTAGGTTTCCAGGTAATTTTCATCCAAAGAAATTCCCCCTTTCATGATTAGGCACACCCCTTTCTAGAGGCCACAAGTCGTGTTTAGAATGGTCCCAATCTCTATAATCCTTCATGGTCATCGGAGATGGAAGGATAGTGTCCTGCGAACACCTTTGTCTGACTATTCACATCATGCCCTAGTGGATCTGCATATGTGGGATACAAAATGGCCATCAATCAAAGAAAAATTCTCCCTCAAGAGAGTTCTTTCCAGTTTCTATATGACCATATGACATTTATGCTCTGTCTCACTCCCCAGACTTGGGAATCTCATTGTATTACAGCTTATATATCATTCCCTTTTCAAATTCTCAGGCATGAAAAGTAATCTAATTGAACCGATGATTCATTGGATCACCTTACACAAGTAAGATTCATGTGGGGGGTAGTTTACCAAAAAAAATATGATACAAATTACCCTAATACTTTTGTATATCATCCATCATATAGGCCACTTACTGTGTCCCCCAACCCAAAAATAAATCAAAAGTTTTATAAATCCTCCCAAGCCATTAGAGATGGGAGGACAGTGTCCTGTGGGCACCTTTGTTTGGACATGAACATCATGCCCTGGTGGCTCTGCATATGTATACTACAAAATAGCCCTCAAACAAAGGGAAATTATTCCTCAAGAGTGTCCTCTCTTACCTCTTTATTACTAACATGGATCTCAATCCTCATATGTATCCATAACTCACAATGTCAGGGTCAAGAAAAAACCCTCATTCATGTTTGAGATTATTAAGACATTCCCAGCTGATGAATCCCAAATTTGGCCCCTTCCCTATTAATTATGATCAATGTTGTTTGACATAAAACATCAGTAATAATTCTATTTTCCATGACGATAAACCTCCATCAAAAAAGATGAAATACTCTCCAGAGTGAAATCCCACAAAGAGAACCCCTGGATAAATGTCCAGTATCAGTTCTTTAAACCTATATTGTATAATGTTTAGTAAAAAAAGTGGAGATGATAACTACTCAAAAGAGGCATAAATCATGTTAGTTTGAAAACCCACAAAGGGAGGCATAAGAAAAATTCATGTTATACCCGCTAAGCCCGTACCAAACAAGCTTAGGCAAAAATTATGGTGAAAAAAGAAAAAAAGTTTTTGGGGTTATCCACGTAACCTCAAAAATAGTCAAACTATGCTCTCCAATTCCCTTGTCTCAAGAAAAAAATTAGATCATTATCTTGGCATTCAAATTAGGACCACTTATACATTGAAATATCCTCCTCTTCATTCAGATTGGACCCCATTCTAATGGGTGGTAATTGTAGTGTCCTTAAAACTTCACAAATGGAAGAAAATACTCCCAACTCACTTTTCAAGAGGAAGAATGAATTCCCACATTACCGATAAATTGAAAGGATAAAAATGTAATTGAAAAAATTGAATGAAACATGAAGAAATTGAATTTTTCAAAGAGTTTTAAGTGACTCATGTACAACCACCATAAACGGTTTGCAGAATGCACGAATCACAAATCAACAATATATAGAAGGACCCACGAAGCACCGACCCATGGGGCAATGGAAAACGAACCTAGAAAATCGTGAACCATATATTTAGTGGAATAAATACACTTAAGGCCATCCACATACTATCTCATGAACTTATAAGTTTGCATATGAAGATGATCGGTTGGGTTCCGCAAACCATAACTCATGAACTGTAACCTTCGCAAACCCCAGTTGATCGAGTCTTCCGCAGGATGAGATATTTCTTCATGGGATTCCAAAAATGGTGTTTCATTCCCATAGAAATGGTTTCCCCAATTCTCTATAAAAGGATAATAAGAGGAATTGAGAAGAGAAGATGAGGAAAGCACGGAAGATACCCTAGAGGTTGGAAGAGGGAATTCAAAGAGGATTCTGGGTTTGGTTTCAAATCATCAATGAATTACAAACAGCGAACCACATTTCCGTATGTATAACCAGTCATGTACCATAAAAATAAGGGACCTAATAATAATGGGTAAACCAAAAACCTAATTGCTGTCATCGCAAACCAAAAATTACTTGTGGATGAACTCACTACGAATGATAGGTTACAGGACCCTATTTTAATATGGAATTCAAAATAGTACATTTCTATGTGGATTAAACCCTATGTCGCATACTATATCAGTATGCAGATGGAACCCAAAGTGGTGTAGAAGACTGCATCCAAGACCATGTATCATTGTATTGCGCGGTGGTCTATTCCCATGACCGTGTACTGCTTTGGTATGTGGATGACCCCTCTACCTTTATACCACTACGGTATGCAGATCCCCCCCATAACACATAAGAAAAATGGTACATGGAATGGGGAGTCTTCAGGTTTCCTTCCCTCCATCTCCAATATTGCACCTCTTTTACTGTCCAATCCTTCATAGCCCCTCAGTGAACCAGTCCCCCAACATCAAGCTAAAACATCCTCAAAAGCCATTTTACCTATATGAACAGATCATCAGGAACATTATCCCACCAATCTGAGTCTACATACCCATGGGAACCAGAGTCACGAAGGCTCACCCCACAATGGTTCAGACTCCAAGGATGTTTGTAAGTCTATATTTCCATGGTATCCCAAAGTCCAACCATGGGATGCTGATGTGAACCTCCATGTTTGAGGGATTAAGGGTGATAACTTTCTTTTACATTCAATGAGTAATGGTTATTAGTCAAAGGAATCATGTTCAATAATTTTAATGAGAGGCGACATTCCTCCCCTTTCCTAGAGAAGATTTTGGGGGACTCTCACTGAGGTAAGTCCTTAATCTTCTAAGAGCCAACCCACATGACCCCTAATGTCATCCCACATTGAAGATTTCATTACTCTATGCCATCAACCACTGTCACCTCGGCTTATTCCTCCATAGGCTCTCCCTCTCCTATCAGTGGGAGGGGATGGGTGTGGTGGGTTTTATCTCTCACATCCCCTTGTTTCTCACACTGAGTATGACTTGTGTCGGCTTAGATATTTGTGATGATCACAACATCCACACAACCAACTCATCCTGAACGATGCGAAATCTAATTCTTGGTCAAACCAGGATACGTAGGACACCTGCTTGAGGGCCCAATCTCAAAAGGGGTTCCCTTCCAGAAGGGCCCACCCATTCGTGTCCCCTCAAATGGGAAGCTTCCACTCGTAAGCCACAACCCATACTGAACTATGTGGTCTCTAATTCCTCTACCAAGGATACGTAGGAATCCCATATTATGGGTCTAATCCCAACATCACACCATCTTTAGTCCCCCATAGATGAAAATAAACTCCAGAGTACTTTATTGCATGGATGAAGTCTGCATTACCTCTGTATCATCAAATACATGTATATCCATGATGATCTTAAAAACCAAGGGTAGCCCAAGGATACACTCATTTGGAATTAACCAGGGATTCATGAACATATGAACATGAATTAAATCTATAAGAGAGTCCCGACATTGGAAATAATTCCACCCAAAAGGGGTGATGAGCCCGACCTCCCATCCTCTCAACTAATGGAGTCCTTAAGTGTCTTTGAACAAATTTGAATCCAACGAGCACCTGGAACTGGAATGTAGGTCCACGAATCATGGATACTAGGGCCATTGGTTGTTTATGGCTCCACGAATAAACCCACTAGAGACCATTTGAGTAATTCATATCCTATGAGGTTCGATTACTGAAATACGTAACCCATTGAAATCTCATACAAGGACTATTTGAATGTGGCACCACCTGTATAATGTAGAAGGGATAAACTGACTAGACCTCGCGGGGTAAGTCCAATCCCCCCTTAAAAGGCAACGATGTAGATCGGGTTGAAATAAACATGGTGATGGGAAAGTCTCTATAATAATAGATGAATGATTGTCACTTGTCGGACCGTTCTTTTCATTTTTTCCAAACCTATAAATGTGCTGCCTCAGAGTCCAAAACATATAGTTTTAGGTTCTTTTACGTATTTTTAGGGATTTATGTTTTTGGGGTCTTTTGGGACTTTTGGGGCTTTATATTTTTTTAGTGTTTTAGGGGGTTTAAGGATTTTTAATCTTATAGGGTTTTTGTGTTTTTAGGGTTTTTACGAGTATTTATGTTTTTAGGGTTTTTAGGGGTTTTAGGGGGTTTTATGATTTCTAGGGTATTTTAGTATTTTCTTTGAGTTTTTAGGGATATTCTCGGTTTTTAGGATTTTTTTAGTTTTCATATGGTTTTCAAGGAATTTTAGATATTTTTAAACAGTTTTGATATTTTTTTAGGGTTTAGGCATTTTGAGTGTCTTGAGTGGGTTTTAGGTGTTTTCATGGATTTTTATTGTTTTAAGGGGTTTTTAGGCTGTTTATGTTTTATAGGTTTTATGGGTTTTGAAGGGGTTATAGAGGTTTTTAGGGGTATTTAGGGAATTTAGGAGTTTTAGGAGGTTTTGGGGTTTTAAAGGGTTTTAGTTTTATAGGGTGTTTTAGGATTTTGGGTTTATTTTTTAATTTTATGGATTTTTTTTACTTTTTAGAGTTTTAGGGTTTTTAGGGTTGTAGGGGTTTTAGTAGTTTTTTTAGAGTTTAGGTGTTTTAGGGTTTTATAGGGTTTTTTTGGTTATTTTATGGTGGGGGGGGGGTATTTTAGGGTTTTTAGGGTTTTATGGGTTTTTTTTGGTTTTTAGCGGTTTTCAAGGTTTTTAGGGTTTTTAGGGTTTTCTAAGGATATTAGGGATTTTAGGGAATGCTACCAGTCTTCATGTTTTTTTAGATTTTAGTGTTTTTAGGGATTTAAGGGGTTTCAGTTTTTTATGGATGTTTAGGATTATTTAAATTTTAGGGTTTTTAGGTGTTTTAATTATTTTTAGGGGTTTCATGATTTTATGGTTTTCTTAAAGTTTTTATTGTTATTTGGGGATTTTTGGGGGTTTTGGGTTTTTTAGGTTTTTAGGGTTTTTATGGGGTTTTATTTTATTTATCATTTTAGGTTTTTATAAAAAAAATTAGTGTTTTTGGGGGTTTTTAATGTTTTATAATTTTAATGAATTTTAAGGTTTTTAGGGTGTTTATGGGGATTAGGTTCTTTTTGTTTTTATGGTGATTTATGGTTTTTAGTGTTTAAAAGGTTTCTAGGATTTTCAGGGTTTTTAGTGTTTTAAGTTTTTTTTGTATTTTAGATGTTTTTAGTATTGTAAGGGTTTTAGGGTATTTTATTGATTTTAGGGTTATTTGTAGATTATGGTTTTGGGGGTTTAGGGGTTTTAGGGGGTTTGTTTGGGTTTTTTGGGTTTTATTATTTTTAGGGGTATTTAGGTTTATAGGGGTTTTAGGGTTTTCTTTGAGGTTTTAGGGTTATCAGTATCTTTTTATGTGGTTTATATGGGTATTTTAGTTTTTTAGGGTTTTATGGCCTTTTAGTATTTTTTTAGTGTTTTTAGGTTTTTTGATGTTTTTTAGGTCATTTAATGTTTGTGAGTGTCTTAATGGTTTTTTAGGATTTTTAATGTATTTGGGGTGTTTTAGGGATTTTTAGTGTTTTTCTAGTATCATATGAGTTTTAGGTTTTACGGGTATTTTGGTGGTTTTATAGTCTTTTTAGGGGTTTTAGGGGCTTTTTGGGTTTTAAGGGTTTTTATAGGTTTTAAGGTTTTGTAGGATTTTTTGGGTTATTGGGGTTTATTCAGTTTTTAGGGGGTTTTTATTGTTTTATGGTTTTTAAGTTTTTTTAGAGTATTATAGGGGTTTTAGGGTTTTATAAAATTCTTATACCTTTATGTGTTTTAAATTTTTTATGGGTTTTAAGGGGTGTTCAGGGTTTTTTGGTTTTTTGGGGTTTTTTGGGTTATTGGGTTCTCATATTTTTTAATAGATTTTACAATTTAATGTATTTTTTAGTGTTTTATGGGTTCTTAGTAGTTCATAATGTTTTTAATGGATTTTTAGGAGTTTAAGGGTTTTATTTGGGTTTTTTTTCTATTTTTAGTGTTCATTGGTCATTTTAGAGGTTTTAGTGGTTTTAGGGGATTTAGTGGTTTTAGTGGTTTCAAGGATTTTTTTAAAGTTTTTAAAGGCTTTTAGGGTTGTTTTTGGTTTTTAATGTTATTAGGGGTTTTAATTGTATAATTTATTATAAATTTTTTATAGGTTTTTAGGTTTTTAGGGTTTATGAGTGTTTTGGGGATTTTAGTATTTTAGGGGTTTTTTATGTTTTTTGGTTTTTTTAAGATTTTTAGGGTTTAGGATTTTTAGGGTGTTTGATATTTGTATGTTATTTTAAGTGATTTATAGCGATTTTAGTCTATTTTGGTATTTTAGGGGTTTAGGCTCATTTTTTTGGATTTTAAGTGGATTTTTTGTTATTTGGGTCTTTTAAGGGTTTTATATGTTTTTAGGGTTTAGGGGTTTTAAGAGGATTTTTTTTTGTTTTTAGAAGTTTTAATGGTTTTTATAGTTTTTAACTATTAAAATTTTTTAGGATTTTTATGGGATTTTATGGTTTTATGATTTTTAGGTTTTTTCTAATGGTTTTAGGGTTTTCACTACAAAATAATTAGAGTTTTACAACATGGGTATATCTATTGGTAAAATTTCATTTTTTGTTCGTAAAATGTTTTACCAAAAATTGTTCATTAATTAAATTGTCAGTAAAAACTCTATCTCTAAATGTTATTATGAAAAATAAAATAGTTATATTACAATTAAGATAATACCAATAGAAAATATTTATATTGGGGAAAGGTTTTAGCAATAGTTTCATATGAAACATTTATATGTTGATAATTTCATTACTAACATTATACTTATCTTTTTATTATTATTAATAAAACTGTCTTAAATGTCACTATAAACATTGAAAATTAGTAATATTATCTAATCCATTTTTTAATGTGGAACTCATATTATCATATGTGTTGGTAATCCATTTTCATATATTTATTAATAAGAATATATATAATATAAATACTATAATTATTATATATTACATATGATTTCTTTTCCTTAAAAAACTATAAAAAAGAAATAAATAACTAATGTGTATAAAAATTTAAAATATATCTTAAAAAATTCATCACAATAATTCAAAATGATCATAAAAAATATATATACAATAATGAACCAATTTTAGGAAATCGATACTCAATAATTTTACATTTTTATAAATTAAAAAATAGTTAACTAATTGCATGTGTGTGTCTCCATAACTATAGCTACCATCTACTATGAACGCACCTTCAAAATCTTGTATAGATGAAACTGTGACTCAAAATTAATCGTCATCACCTACACACAAAAAATATAAAACAAAAACCATAAAATTAGAATGAAAATTATGAATGTAGTATGAATAAAGTCACCATTATTAACATACGATTATAAACTCAAATATTAAAATTTCCATCCAAACACGCCTATCTCGTTGTACCTTTCAGTATTCAAATTGATAAGTCCATCTTGATTATAAAATGAAAATAGTTTGGGATTGTTCAACTGGAATCAAGAATCCATGACAACAGAAGTGTTAACCAGATGCAATATGAAGCACAAGAATACTAATCCAATAGTTCTAGCTCCATAGGAAATCCCAGACTCAAAGAAATAATGAAACCAATATTTATGAAAAAATAATTATAGGGAATCATAAAATTAAATCATTTTATTGATTAATATTCAATAAAAAAATAAATGACTCCCATTTTCATACAATAATTGTTCAATTAAAGCATGAAAATATAATTCAAGGAAGAATAAATTCCATTTTTATTCATAGTGTAATTTTTCTTGAAAATACATATATAGACAACAATTATTGGGAATGGATAATCATAGAGTTTTAGATATATTTTATAGAGAGAATAAAAATTAGAATTTAACTTTGATTTAACTTTTAATTTTCCATGTGGATGCATCATGTGGTAGCTTTAGTTAGCTCATAATAAATTCATTACATATCTTTAGTTCAAATCATCACTTATGAAAATTGATTCCCCTTTAATGAATTTGTTTGAAGAGAGAATCTTTCATATTTTAGCCTTCTCAACTCATCTATCATGGACTGCAGTCACTAGGAAACTACTCTATTGCGAATGAAACTAATAATACCATCATGATTCTGTAAAAACCATCCAAAACATCTATAAACTATAATATTTAGTCCATAATCCAAACTTGAACAATATTAGCATGGAACTAATAGTTTTAGATAGGTTCATCCTCACAAACATTCAATTTCTAGTTAGTGCGACATCAACATAGTGAACCTGCTTTGTTGTTTCATCAAACATATTATAGGATGCCAATAGATATTTCTTCCACGATAACCAATTTATCTTATATCATGGACCACCTAAACTAGCTATTCTATATAAGAAAAAATGTAATGTAAAAAGATTGTGTTTTTTATAAAAAAAACTACACATCCCAACTACAAGTCACCTTGAACCCAAGTCACAACCAGTTGTGTTCCCACTGACACTAAACCTCCATTTTTGATAATGTGAGGAGTATTTTTAGATCCATACCCAAAAATACAAGAATAATCTTCTATATTAGGGCATTCATTCATGTAAACTAAGATCTCAACATTGTCTTTAATTGATGACAAGAACTGAACTCGCACAAACATTTTACCAAGAAATGAATTTTCCAAGTAAAAGTTTAATAATGATCATACTCATCTAGAATGATAATAAAAAATGAAATCTGAACCACCCAAGATAAAATAACTTGTTACAGTGCACAACCACACTATTTTTGGTTAAAAATAATGTTGTTGTCATGGTAGAAAGGGTTCATTAAAAACATAATGTGAGGCTTGGGTTCCATACATAAAGAGTTACTCTAGATTATAGGATGAATAAAATACCTATAAAGATAATAAAAAATAAATAAAAATATATTTCTAACATATTGGAGATAAATGATAATGAAGCTGGTAAATAGATACAAGAACATTCGTTTAGTATGGATAGTTGTTGGGCTATGAGACTCTGGTTTCATACAAATATTTTTCACACACAGAGATATATTGTACACATAGATTACATACACACATTACATAATGAGATTACACACTGAATTTAAAAACATAGATCACACAATGAGTTTATAGGCATAGTTTACACATTGACATTATAGACCTAGGTTTCACAAAAGGATTACACACAATAAACAATTGTACACACAAATCACACACTGATATTACACAATATTCTTACCCACAATTTTCACGTACATACGTAAATTTCTCACAAAGATTACACACTAATATTACAAATAGTTTGCAGACATTGAAAAAAATTTCACAAACCTATTACAAAATTCAGTTACACACTGATCATATAAATTCAGTATACATTGAATTTTACATATAGTTTACACACATAGAAATAGTTTTTTAAATTGATTTCACACTAATTAAACAAAGAGTTTACATATAGATTTTATAGACAAATATCACACACATAATTTACATAAAAAAATTTCACACAATGTTTAAAAACATAGATTTCACACATAGATTACACATATATTTAACACATGATTTTTTCACACAGACTAAACTCATGGATTTTTAAATATATTACACAATGAGTATATAGGAATATAGTTTTGTTACAAAATAGAGATTCTATATTTCATAGTTTAAAGGATAATACAAATGATGAAACATTGTTGATAATAAAAATTCTTACATGCTATTTCTTAAAAAAGGACACATATAATCAAATTAATTTTGGTTTATATAATTCAATGTATAAAGTTAGTGAATTGAAATATATTTTCAATACTAAATTTAGATGTATTGGTTCATGTGTTTAAAAATACAATATTCATTAAATAAGGTACTAATTTTTCATAAAATTTGGAAAAATATTCAACAAATGTGTTCAAGAAAATACTTAATTCATGAAAGTGAAGTCTATAAAAGAGAATTTCTACAACATATAAAACTCTATATTCTCTAAAATATTCATAAATGTAAAATTAAATGAATTTATTATCCAAAATAAAATATTTTATTTATCGAAGATAAACACCACCACCCGCTATGAATTAAATATATCTTACTAGTTCTTTGGTTTGAAAATATTTTACAACAATGGATAACTTGATTCATCTCACACATCTATGTATGTTAAATATAAAATTAAAAATAGAACATACATTAATATTAAATTATGACACCACCCCTATGTTAAAGGCATTAAAAATCAAGGAAGGGTGAAACACATTAAACAAAAATAATCATTTTATCACCATATAGTGCGCTACAAAATAATATTTTCATAGAATTTATTCTCAATCTATATCCAATAAGAAAATATTCAGTAATTGATTTATATGATTCAAAATATATATCAAATACAAATATGGTTCAATATTTAAATAAATGAGACTGAAAAAAAGTGTTTCTGGATTTTTTTCATTCATGGAGAAACATTGAATTCACATTAGCATTTATCATCATCATCATTCACTCATGAAAAATATAATAATAGAAACAAGAAAAAAGATAACACTAATGGGATCCTATGACCTTTATGATGAAGGAACCAAATCTGAAAATTTATAAATCTTTTCACATCCAGATCATCAATAATCGTAATAAAAATTTGGCCTAACAGATTAATGAAAAGTAGAACACCAACTAAAAATATGTAACACTCCTCTTCTAATTTTATTCCCTCCTCATTTATTCTCCCCAACTCATGTTTTGTATAATTTTCTATAATCTCAAACCAAAACTATTTGAATTATTCATCCAAAAAAATTATATTCACCCTTACATCATGAATTCATTTTCGGAATTATTTTTTTACATACCTCTTTCTAATTTGTAACACAATAGGTATCTAAGGCAGAAGAAGAAACTCTATCAAATGAAAAAGAACTAAATTCAGTTCATAGTTGATACTCAAGCCTATAGGCATTGACGTTAGTAAATGGTGAGGCACCCATGGTAGTTATAATAATGAGGATATGTAAGTATCTTAAAAGTTGTGTGGAAAGTAGGGAAAATGGTTTAGAATCCAAAGTGGAGGATGAGCACGAGGAGGCTATAGTAGTCGAAAAGCATGATAGGAATCCAAGAAGCTGGGGAGCCAAGGATGTGTAATGATAAGTGTGGTGAAGGAGAAGACATTAGAGGAGAGGGTGGGCAGGGTGATGGTAATAGATGGTGTCGGTAGAGCGGTAGAGGTTTAAAATCCACATAAGAGTGGATTCTCGAAAGGGAGGTGATGTTGATGCAGCATGAGGGAAGTATGGATGGGGGGAGATGTGGTTGTTGATGGGAATATGCTTAATTATAAAAATAAAATTGTTTAATTATAAATTAAATTAAGTATTTTTATTAGTAAATAATGTATTTGTATCAAATAAATGTGTATTTTTTTGAATGATCAATTTCAACATAAATCTATGTAAATATATATATATATAGTTAATTTTTATTTTAAAAAATTTTGGTATTTTTTTGATGAATTTAAAGATATTTTTGAATTATATGATTCAAAAAATAAAAAAAAAATATTATATTTTAATAATATATTTCTACATATTTTTCAATTAGGCTTATTAAATAATTATTGATTATCATGTATATATTTATTATCATTTTGAAATTCAAATATCATATGGATTTAATTTATTTTGTAAAAGTTATTTAAATTTTTATAAATAAAATGTTTTATAAAATATAATCACATTTGATACACATAGAAAATTGAAAATTAAAATCAATTAATGATAAATTTTTAATAAAACCTCTAAAATTTAGTATTCACTTTGGTCATAAAAATAATAATATATATTAAAAATTTATTTTCTTATATTTTTTTATTATCACGGAATGGTTTATTGTAATATATTTTATTGATGAAAAATATTTGATGGTAACATTTATTATTAATAATAGATTCAAGTTTAGTAAAAACAATGTTTGTATTAATATGATAAATAAATAAATTTAATTAATAGTAAACGATTTGTGAGATTTAAAAGATCAATACCTATAATTATATATGTTAGTAAAAATAGTCATTTGAATGTAAAATAAATACCAACAAAACATAATATATATTGTAATTTATCATTTTTACCAATAGATATACTATCTCTTAATAACATTATTATGGTATATGTCATTTTTTGTATTTTTTATTGTATTTAAGGGATTTTAGTGTTTTTATAGTTTATAGGGGTTTATGGTATTTAGGGTATTTAAGGGGTTTTAGGTATTTTTAGGGGTTTTTATGGTTTTTAGAATTTTTTAGGGTTTTAGGGATTTTGGGGTTTTTAGGGTCCATAGGGGTTTTATTGGGATTTAATGGTTTTAAGGGGTTTAATATTTTTTAGAGTTGTTAGGTTGTTTTAAGGGGTTTTTTGGGGTGTATGGTTTTTTTGGGTTTTAGGTTTTTTAGCACTTTTTATGGTTTTAGGAATTTTTGTATTTTTTTGGGGATTTAGGAATTTAAGGGGTCTCATTAGGGTTTGTTAGAGTTTTTATGGTTTTAATATTTTCTTAGAGGTTTTATGTTTTTTAAGGATTATAAGTTTTTTAGTATTTTATGGTATTTTTTCCTTTTTAGGATATTTTAGGTTTTTAATATTTTTTCGTGTTTTAAGAGTTATATGGTTTTTAGGGTTTTTAATGTTTTAGGGGGTTTAGGGGGTTTAGGGGAGTTTTATGGATTTTAGGTATTCTGGGGTATTTAGGGATTTTTTAGGTTTCTACTATTGTAGGGGTTTTAATTTTCTTATGGTTTTTGAGGTTTTTAGGGTATTTAGGATTTTGGGGTTTTTAGAGTCTTAAATGTTTTTGGGGTTTTTTACGGTTTCTAGTACTTTTAGGGGTTTTAGGGATTTTAGGATATTTTAGGGGTTTTAAGTGGGTTCTATGAATTTTATATTTTTCATGTTCTTTTGATGTTTTTTAGGTTTTTAGGTTCTTTTATAGTTTTTCGGGTCTTTTAGGGTTTTTATGGGTTTTAGGGGTTTTTATAGATTTTAGGTTCATTAGGGATTTAAGCAATTTTAGTGTTTTTTGGGATTTTTTGGTTGTTTATGGTTTTTCAATGTCTTTTATGAGATTTATATAATTTAGAGTTCTTTTGCATTTTTTTCAGTTTTTATATTCCATTAGTTTTTAGGAACCTTTAGGGGTTTTACACTTTTTTGGGCCTTTTAGGGTTTTTGGGTTTTTAATTTCCTTTAGTGTGTTTTGGTTTTTTAGTACCATTTTGGGGTTTCAAGGTCATTTTATTTCTATTAGGTTTTTAGTTCCCTTTATGAGTTCTAGGGTTTTAGAGTCATTTTATGTGTTTTAGCGGATTTAATCGTATTTTATAAATTATTAGTGTCTTCATGGGTTTTGGGGGGTTTTAGTGTCTTTTAGTGGTTTTAGGGTCTTTTGGGGTTTTAAGGTTTTAGGGGGTTTTCTTATCTTTACGGTTTTTATAAGTTTAGGGGGATTTAAATTCCTATACTACCTGTTAGGGGTTTTATTATTTTTAGGGTTTATAGGGTCCTTTAGGATTTTTAGGGTTTTTTGAGTTTTAGGCGTTTTAGAATTTTTAGGGGTTTTATGGGTTTTATGGTTTCTAGGGGTTTTAAGGGGTTTTATGTGTTTTAGTGTTTTTTAATATTTTTAGAGGTTTTAGGGCTATCAATTTTTTTTGGGATTTTTTTCTGGTTTTTAATGGTTATAATGGGTTTTAGGGGTTTTATGGGAGTTTAGGGAGTTTGAGTGGTTTTTATGTTTTAAGGGGTTTAGTGGTTTTAATGATTATTTAGGGTTTTAGGATTTTATGGGTTTTTATATTTTTAGGGGTTTTAATGGTCTTTTATATTTTTTAGGGATTCTAGGTTTTAGGGATATTTATATTTTTAAGGGCTATTAGGGTTTTCAGGATTTTATGGGGTTTTTTAAATTTTAGGTTTTTATGGATTTTTAGGGCCTTAGGGTTTTTTTTGGTTTTTTAGTCCTTCCATGGATTTTTAGGATTGTTTACAGTTTTATTCTTTTAGTTTTCTATGGTTTTTTATTTTTTTCTGGATTGCTTTAGAGTTTTTAGGGTTTTAGTGTTTTTAGTGTTTTTTTGGCGTTATAGGGTTTTTATGGTTTTTTTAAAATTTTTATATTCATAAGACGTTTTTGGGTCTTTAGGGAAGTTATAGTGTTATTTGGGGTTTTTATAGTTTTTAGGGTCCTTTGGGGAATCTTAGGTGTTTTTGGTTTTTAGGGTTTTTAGGCTCTTTTCCTGTTTTAATGGGTTTTTAGGTGTTTTAAGGGTATTGGTGGGATTTAGGGGTTTGGGGGTTTTTAGAGGTTTAAGTGTTTTATAGGTTTATTTAGGGTCTTTTATGGGTTTAGGGTTATTTAGGGTCTTTTAGGGTTTATGTGGATTTTTAGTGTTTTGGGGGTTTTAAAGACTTTTATCATTTTTTTGGTGTTTTAGAGATTTTTAGGGGTTTTAAGGGTTTAAATAGTTTTTAGGGTTTTCTATATTTCTATGTTTATAGGGTTTTCATGGGTTTTTAGTGTTTTAAGTAATTCAAGGTGTTTTTATTGTATTAAAATGGTTTTAAGGATTTTATGGGTTTTAGGATTTTCTTAGTTTTTAGAGGTTTTGTGTGTTTTTGGTTTTTGGGGTTTTAGGTATTTTTAATAATTTTTTAAGATTTTGACAGGTTTTTAGGGTTTCCAAGGGTTTTGAGATTTTTGACTATTTTTTAGGATTTTAGGGGTTTTTTGGGTTTTATAGTTTTTAGATTTTTCTAGGGATTTTGTGTTTTTAGGGTATTTTAGTGTTTTTAGTGATTCTTATCAAATTTAAAGGGTTTTATACAATTTTAAGGGGTATGATACAGTTTTTTGGGTTTTTAAGGGGTTTATGTTTCTAAGGGGTTTTAGGGTCATCAGAGTTTTTTAGGTTATTAGGGTTGTTATGTGTTTTTTAGTTTTTTAAGGTTTTTAGTGTTTTCGGGTTTTTTGGGAATTCTGTGTTTTGTGGGTTTTTTGGTTTTTTGTCTTTTTTGGGGTTTTATGGGTTTTTATGGTTCTTACGATTTTTTCAAGGTTTTTAGGGCTTTATGTTTTTATGGTTTTTAGGGTTTTATATGGGTTTTTAAGGTATATAGGGTTTTTATGCATTTTATTGTTTTTACAAATTTTTGTGTTTTTAGTTTTTAGGGTTTTAGTGTATTAGAGGTTTTTATAGAGTTTTAGGGATTTTAAAAAAATTTGGGTCTGTATTTTGTCAGCGAATTTAGGATTTTTATCAATTTTTTAGGGATTTTATCATTTTTATAATTTTTATCGTATTTTAGGGTTTTTAGGATTTTTAGGTTTTGTATGGGTTTTAGGGGTTTCAATGGTTTTTTCTGTGTTTAGTGTTTCTTAGATTTTCTGAGGTGTTATAGGGTTTTATGTTTTTTAGGGTAGTTAAATTTTCTAGGGTTTTTAGGGATTTTATTGGTTTTAGGGTTTTTAGTATTTTTAGGTTATTTATAGTCTTTTGGGTTGTTAGGTTTTTGGTGGGTTTTTATTATTATTTTCATTTTTATGGTTTTAAGGGGTTTTTCGGGTTTTCAGGGTGTTTTGGGGTTATTAGGGTTTTGGGGGGGTGGGGGTTATGATATTTTAGGGGTCTTCATGGTTTTTATGATTTTTAGTGATTTTAATGGTTTTAGGGGTTCATTTGGGTTTTTAATGTTTTTAGTGTTTTGTTGGTTATTTTAGGTTTTTAGGGTCTCTTAGAATTTAGTTTAGTGTGTTGTGTTTATTTTATTGTCTTTAGGTAATTTTAATGTTTTTAGGGGTTTTAGAGTTGTTTTAATTTTAATAGTTTTTAGGGATTTTAGGGTTGTTTGGGTTTTTAAGGGTTTTAGGGTTTTAGGAGTTTTTAGAGGATATTTGGGTTTTTATATATTATTATGGGTTTAAAGGTTTTAATATTTGTTTGGATTATTTAGGTTTTTTAGGGTTCTATGGATTTTAGATTTTTTATTATTTTTAGAATTTTTAATATTTTAGGGGGGTTTAGGGGTTTTAAAGTTTTTTCTCTTTTTTATTTATTTTATGGTGTTTTTTGGGTTTTATAGGGTTTTAGGGTTTTAGGAGTTTTTTGGGGTTTTAGTTTTTTTATGTTTTTTACAGTTTTTAGGATTTAAGGGATTTTAGTGTTTTAATGGGTTTTAGGGATTTATTATTGTTTTATGGGTTTTATGGTATTTAGGGGTTTTATGACTTTTATGAATTTTATGGTTTTTAGGTATGTTATGATTTTTTGTGTTTTATTTTTAAAATATTTAAAAAAAATTAGGGTTTTAGGGTTTTTTATATTTTTATAGGATTTATAATTTTTAGGTTCTTTTAGGTTTTTTAGAATTTTTTTCATATTTTTAGGCTTTTATGGTTGTTTTATAATATATTGAGGGTTTAGCGTTTTTTTTGAGTTTTTATGGTCTTTTAGGGTTATTACACATTTTTCCCATCCTGTTGGGTTTTATGGTTTTGAGGTTCCTTTTGGGTTTTTAAGGGTTTATGGTGTTCTAGAGTTTTTAGGGGTTTTATGCTCCTTTGGGATTTTAGGATTTTTAGGATACCTTATGGTTTTTGGTAGTTTTTGGTCCCTTTAGAATTCATAGGATTTTTAGGCCCCTTTATGGGGTTCTAAAGATTTTAGTGTCATTTAGGGGTTTTAGGGGCATTTAGGGATTTTATATTCTTATAGAGTTTTAGGCTTTTTATGGAATTTTAGTGTTTTCTTAGGTTTATTTTTTTTGTTTTTAGTGTTTTTATATTATTTTATGGTTTTTGAGGTTTTTAGGGTCTTTTAGTGTTGGGGGGGGGGGGGGGTTGGGGACTTTTAGGATTTTTATGGTTTTTATGGTCCTTTATGGTTTTTATAGATTGTATACATTTTTAGTGGTTTTGGGGTTTTAGGGTCTTCAAGGGTTTAATGGTTTTTATGGCTTTAAGATATTTTATGGTTTTTAAGGTTTTTATGAGTTTTGGGGTTTTATGGGTTTTATTTATTTTTAAGGTTTTAGGGTTTTTAGGGACTTTAGGGTTTCTTATAGATGTTGGAGTTTGTATATTTTTTTAGGGTTTTTGGTTTTTTACAGTTTTTGGGGTTTGAGTGTTTTTATGATTTTTTGGGTTTTAGGGTTTTTAGGGGCTTTAATGGGGTTTTAGGATTTTTAGGGTTTTAGAGTTTTCATTGTTTTTTGGGTTTTTAGGGTTTTTATGGGATTTTTAGTGTTTGGGAATTTTTTTGGGGTTTTAGGGGTTTTAGGGGTTTTTTGTGTTTTTAGATTATTTAGTGTTCGTTAGAAATTTAATGGTTTTAGGTTTGTGTAAGGTTTTTAGGGGTTTTAAGATATTTAGGATTTTTTATGGTTTTTAGGGATTTGGGGGTTTTCATTGCTTTTTAGGGGTTTTTTGCTTATGTGGTTTTAGTGTTTTACAGGGTTTTAAGGTTTTAAGATTGTTTTATGGGATTTTAGTGTTTTAGAGTTTATTGATTTTTTAAGGGTTTTATGGCATTTTAGGATTTTATGTATTCTATGGTTTTAGGGGGTTTTAGGGTACTTAAGGTATTTAGAGTATTTTAGGATTTTTATAGGGTTATTTAGAGTATTTTAAGGCTTTTGGGTTTTTAGGGTCTTTTAGGGTTTTTTGGGTTTTAATGGTTTTTAGGGGTTTTCATGATTTAGAGTCTTTTGGGGGCCTTTTATAGTTTTGGGGTTTTAAGGTGTTTTAACGGTTTTCTGGGTTTTCATGGTATTTTATAGTTTTTAGGGGTTTATTTATTTTTAGAGTGTTTAGGCTTTTGAGGGGTTTGTATGATTTTTAGGTGTTTTAGGGTCCTTTAGTGGATTTATGTATTGAAGGGTTTTAGGGTTTTTTAGGGTTTTATTGTTTTTAAGGTTTTTATGGTTTTCTTATGATTTTCAACATTTTAAGGGGTTTTAGTGGTTTTTACATATTTTTATGTCTTTTTATGAATTTTTTGCGGTTTTTTTTTGGGTTTTTAGGGGGTTTTAGTAGTTTTTTGGTTTTTAGGGTTTATAGTTTTTTTGTTATTAGTGATTTTTATGGGTTTTCTGTGATTTAAAAAAATTTAATCATTTTTAGGTTTTTCTTTCCTTTTTAGTTTTTTATGGTTTTAAGGGTTTTACAGAGTTTTTGGGATTTTTAGTGGTTTTTGGGATTTTTGTGTTTTAAGATATTTTATGGGGTTTTAGGTTTTGAAGGTTTTTTTTATTTTTTAATGTTTATAGGGTTTTTTATGGTTTTAAAGGTGTTTAGTGTTTTTAGGTTTTTTAGAGTTTTTTAGTGTTTTTTGGGATATAATGGGTTTCATGGTTTTTATGGAATTTTAGTGACATTAGGGTTTTTAATGGCTTTTAGGGGTTTTAAAGGGGTGTTTGGGATTATTTAGGTTTTAGTGCATTTTAGGGATTAAGAGTTTTAGGGGGTTTTCATATTTTTTAGTGTTTTTAGGTTTGTTTAAAGGTTTTAGGGTGTAGGGTTTAGGATGTAGGGTATAGGGTTTAGGTTATATGGTATAGGGTTTAAGTTGTGGGTATAGGGTATAGGGAATAGGGTTTAGGGTTTACAGTGTTATGGTATAGTGTATATGGTATGGGGTGTAGGGTATAGGGTTTATGGTGTATGGTATATGTTTAAAAGGGGTTTTAATGGTTTTATGGGTTTTAGGGGTTATTATGATTTTTAGTGGTTTTAATATTTTTTGGATTTTTAGGGTTCTTAAGGTGTTTGATGGGTTTTAGTGTTTTTTTCATTTTTAATCTTTTTTTGAGGTTTTAAGTTTTTTTAGGGGTTTTAAATGTTTTTTAGATTATAGGGATTTTTTGGGTTTATGGGATTTTATTGAAATTTTATGGTTTTAGGGCAAAGAAGGCTCGGGTCCAGGCTATTCCTAGCACCCCCGAAAATTTATTAAACAAAAAGACACAAACACTACAGACAAGGGAGGGGAGGGGTCGAACGAACCACACCCAAAAACCCTTACAACCCACGCCAAAGAAAGAAAAACAAAGAAAGAAAAAGGCACAAAAACAGACAAAACCGCTGCATCATCACCTCACATCCAGCCAGTACCAACATCCAACCGCACTACATCCAGCGTTAACCAGCATCCAGCAGCTCACAGCTGACCAACAACCAGCATTCAGACTACAGCAACAAACA
Organism: Viscum album; assembly: GCA_963277665.1. Classification (NCBI taxonomy): domain Eukaryota; kingdom Viridiplantae; phylum Streptophyta; class Magnoliopsida; order Santalales; family Viscaceae; genus Viscum; species Viscum album. The sequence goes on from OY728142.1 coordinate 604,211,239, forward strand.
ACATCCAGCAGTAGCAACCAGCCAACCAGCATCCACAACAAACCAGCAACCAACATCCTCATTTTCAAACAGCCAGCACCTCTTTCGACCACCAAACACATCCCAGCATCCCACTTCCACTCCAGCAGCATAGCAAAAAACTCATCCACAGCAGCATCAAATACCAAACAGCCACACGTCCTCACCAAGAACCAGCAAGAAGAGTGCACTTCCATACAGCAGCCATCATCAAATTTCGTAAAATCCAGCATCCAACACCTTGCAGCCTCCACCATGTCACACGAAGAGGTACAACCAACATCACAACAGAAAATAGCACAGTGCCACCAGCATCTCGAATTAGAACCCACAGCTTCATCACAACCCAGCATGCCAGCAAGTAGAGAATACTCGGAACAGTCGCAGCTTACCGACCAGCAGTCATGAGCTTCAAACCAGACAACTTTCAGCATTCCACACCTATTAGTACAGCAAAACGCAATCCACAAAAATCGCCAAACACATCTCAGCAGACCCATAAACAAGCGTCCTTTCAGAACCGAAATCAAGTAGGAGAACATGGAATGCCAAAAGGTCCGACCGAAACAAGCAGCAAAAAACTGGAGCAGAGGCGAAGCTGATAGACAAGGTTGAGCACGCACCTGCAGCTGCTTCGCGAACCGACAGAAGAAACGAGCTTCTTCAGTATAAGATCGAGAAGACCCTGACCAGCGTCGCCAGACCAGATCGTCTCACCATCCGCCTAAACGAAACACCTTCTGAAAAGAACCTGAACTCCGAAGCAACCAGTTTTGCCATTGCGCCCTTTGACAGCGTTGACCCTCCTGCAGAAACCCTAGATCTGAATAAACAACCCCAATCTGCATCTGCTGGAGGATGTCGACCCAAGGAAGAACATCTAAAGGCATCACGACCACCATAGCAGTCGGAAGCCAGACGTGACAGCAACAGAACAAAGCCGTGTCGAAGTCCGAAGTCCAGAGCCCTCGGGGAAGACGATGTTGTCGAAGTGCAGAATCCACCACCGTCTTGTGGCCGAAGAGCACATCCAGGTCATACCATCTCTGAGAACGAAAGAGTAAGGATCCACCGATGAAGCTTCGATCTGGATCCAGGGGAAAGCCTGGAAGAATCACCGAGCGAGAGAGAATTCCAGGAGAGTGCGCCGCCATCTCTTATGATTTTTCTTCCTTTTAGGGTTTGAGGGGTTTTCAAAGATTTTAATGGTTTATGTTTTATTAGTGTTTTTAGGTTTTTTATAGTTTTTTCAATTTTTTAGGATTTTATGGGTTTTTGGGGTTTTCTGTTTTTTTTATGGGTTTCAGATATTTTAAAGGGTTTTATGTGTTTTGAAGGGGTTTTTGGATTTTTTAGCGGTTTTAGGGTTTTTATGGATTTTAGGGGTTTTAGGGTCTCTTATGGGATTTAGGGTCTTGGATATAGGGTTTAGGGTTTAGGTTGTAGGGTATAGGGTTTATGGTGTAGGTTATATGGTTTAGGGTGTAGGGTGTTGGATTTAGGGTGTTGGGTGTAGGATTTATGGTGTAGGTTTTAGGTTTTAGAGTGTAGGGTATAGGTTTTAGGTTCAAGGGTATTGGTTTTTGGGTGTAGGGTATATGGATTAGGGTGTGATGTATAGTATTTAGGGTATAGGGTATATGTTTTAGGGAGTAAATTTAAGGGTTTTGGGAGTAGGGTATAGGACATAGGGTGTAGGGTTTTCAGTTAAGTGTGGAGGGTATAGTTTTTTGGGGTAGGGTTGAGGATTTATAGTGCATGGTTTTAGGTTTAGGTTATTGGGTTTATGGTTCATGGCGAAGGGTATAGTGTTATAATATAGGGATTAATGCTTATGGTGTATGTTATAGGGTTTAGGGTGCAGGGTTTAGTATTTAGGATATAGGGTATATAGTTTTGGGTGTAGGGTTTATGGTTTATGGTATACGATATTGAATTTTTATTATGGGGTTTAGGGTTTATGGTTTGCTGTATTAGGATTAAAGTGTAAGGTTTAGACTTTATGATGTTGGGTATAGATTTTAGGGTCTAGGTTTTAGTGTTTAGGCTATAGGGTATGGGATTTAGGGTGTAAGGTTTATGATATTGAGTTTTGGGTTTATGTTTTATGGTGAAGGGTTAGGGTTTATGGTATAGGGTATATAGTTTAGGGTGTCAGCATTATGGTTTCTGGTGTGAGGTTTATGGTTTAGGGTTTATAGTCAAGGGCTTAGGGTTTAGGTCCTAGGGTATATGGTTTAGGGTTTCAAGATTATGGTTTCGAGTGTAGGGTTTACGGTTTATTGGTTAGGTCATAGTGATGAAAATATAGGGTTTAGGGTTTAGGGTGTAGGGTATAAGGTTTAGGATTCAGGGTATAGGGTTAAAGGTGTTCTGTAAAGGGTTTAGGGAGTATGGTATAGGGTATAGGGTGTAGGGTTTAGGGTTTAGGGAATAACACAACTAGAATTTCCGACATTTACAATGATTCATTTGAGACATCAAAATGAACTGTCGTAAACAGTTGATTTTTTATTATTATTTGGGACATACTAAATAGTCCATCACAAAAAATGGTTCATTTCGACAGAATAAATAGTCTGTAACAACTATTTTTAGGTCACATTCTCACCACCCAGTGCAAAAAGTAATCATGACTAGCATTTTCGAAGGATAACAATATCCGTAGCAAATTCCCCTAAGCTTTGGATAATTTGTGACAGACACTATGTTCCATCGTAAATATTTTATGAAAGAACTATTTGTGATGACATTAATTCAATCACAAATAAGCTGTAATCAAAAACCCCATTGTTTTAACACTGCACGCGGCCTCCGTTTCTACTTCCTCTCCATTCTTTCTTCCTCCTCCCTCTCCCATAGCAAACCCTACAAAACTTCATTTTCCATGAGCTCCATACGGCTCTATTCATCCCCTTTTTTGTAGATTCCATCTCAGATCATCAATGTACGGAGTCCTCGTAAGTGTTCCATCAATCTTTTTAACGTATTTTCTTTCAATGTTAAATATACTAGTTTGGTCCCCAGGTTAAGAAATTTATCTGATTTTCAATCTATATTTGATATTTAGGATATATTCAATTTCATTAATTTCTATTTTTCTTTAAATATGGTTTATTTTTTGCGCATTTTGGGTTCAATGTCAAATATAATGCTATGGTTAAACCCTATGATTTCAATTTTATCTGATTTTAATGATTTATTTGATATTTAGAAGTGACATAATTGTATTAATCGTTGTTTTGATTTTAATCTAGTTCATATAATGTATTTTAATTGATTTTTAGGAATTCTGGTAATTTTTTATTTTTGATATTTATATGCATTTTATATTTATATTTCTGTTTATATATCTAACTATGTTTGTATATCATGTTAATTTTGATATATGTTTGTGTATATATATAAATTAAAATGTGTTTATATATAAATATAAATTATTTTAAAAATATGTTTATTGTTTGTGATATATATACACATATGTATGTCTATATGTATATTTGTATATATGTATATATAAATTTGTTATGTAGATCTATTAAAAAAATTACCAAAATATATTTTATATATTTATATTAACTTATAAATAATTTTATATAAATTTATGTTTTAGGGTTGCTAGAAGTTAATTATAATTTTACTCATTCTTTGATTCTTACATTTTTTTGGTTTTATTATTCCTCTCATTTGTTTCCTAGTTCCAAATTTTTTATTGCGTGTGCGTGGATGTATGTCTAAATATTTGTACATCAAAATATTTTTTATGTTAATTTTTTTGAGCGCGCATAATAGTAATATCTGCGAGCGCAATATATTTGTTTATAATTATATTTGTGCGAGCATAAAATTTCATTATAATAATATTTTTTTATAATAATATTTTTTAATAATAATTTTTTTGGCGCACATGCATGTATGTATGTATTTCTCAATATTAGTATGTCTAAATATAATTAATTGATTTTTAATAATGATGAAACAATTAATTTAAATAAAACATTTAAATAAAACATTATTTATAAGAATTTTTATTTATAAAAAACGTTAAAAAATTTTATAACTGAAAAACAATGAGAATATAAAATCTGTAATATTTATTAAAAACTTATTTAATAATAATAAGGATAATTTTTTGTAACAGTTTGTAAAACAATATAACAATTATAAAGAATTGTTCTAAATAAAAAAAATACTAATTACTAAAAATGTATTATTAATTTAAATAATTAGTAAAAATCAATAAATAATTTTTAATATGTAATAATTAACGAGTATTTATTATTAATAAATTTTAAATATTAGTGATAATTATAAAATTATAATAATTTGTAAAAAAATTAGAATAAAATATAACAAAATTTAGAAATTCTTAATAATTCGTATTAAATGTTGTATTAATTAAAATAATTTGTATTGATATTTTGTATAAATGTTGTACAAACACCAAAATCACACAAATATTATAATACAACTAGGGTAAAAATTATTAATTCAAAAATTATTACTTATAAATAATTATGAATTCAAATTAATTATAATTTCAAAAATATTTACTGAATTTTATTTATAAATTATTTATATAAATTATAAATTCAAGGTACTCGAATTCTATATATATATGTGTGTGTGTGTGTGTGTGTTTATATAGATTATATATTTTTATATTTGTTTACAAATTATTTAGAATACATTTGATGTATATATATTAATTAAGAAATTGTTGTATATATATTGTAATTATTAAAATTTTAATAATAATTTAAAAAATAATAATAATTACATAATTTATAATAATTTAGATAAATTATAAAATAATAATAATAATAAAAATCATCATTACATAATGAAATTGTAATAATAAAATTGCAATAATAATTTAAGAAATTTTGATATATATATATATAATCCTCAAATAATTTATAATAACATAAATAATGAATAATAACCATTAAATAATAATAATTATATAATTTATAATATTTAATAATAATTAATAATAATCATTACAAAATTTATAGTAATAATCAGCACATAATTATTAATAATCATTACATAATATATAATTAACTTTTATATGTGTATAATAATTATTAATTAATTTATAATCATTTCATATAAATGTTTAATAAATTAAAATAATCTATATTAATAATTTTTATTAATATTGTAATATATATTTATATATAAAAATAAATAATTATATAAATAATTTTAATAAAATATTAAAAATGATACCTTTGCGTGCGATGTAACGAAACTATCGATGCTAACAAATTTAATGTGATACCAAGGGTAAACCCCACATCTCGGACCCAACTGCGTTCTATGATTTATCATATGATACACATTTTGAAAGAGATATTTAATTTTTATAATAATTCATAATACAAATATTAAAAGAATTACCCACACCTACAATGTAACTTCCCAATGCTCACAAATTTAATAACGTGTCTAGGATAAACGCTACATCACATACCGAGCGGTGATCTCCAATTTATTATATGAGAAACCCTTAAAGAGATATTTAGTTATAGGGTTTTATGGTTTTAGGGTCTTTTGGGGTTTATAGGGTTTATAGGGTCTTTTAGGGGGTTTAGGGTTTTCGAGGACTTTTAGTTGTTTTTAGAGTTTTAAGGGTTTTTATGGTTTTATGGTCCATTAGGGTCTTCTAGGGTGTTTGGGGTTTTAGATTTTTTTGTAATTTTCTTGGGTTTTTGGTATTTTTTGTGTTCAAAATGGTATTTTATAGTTTTTAGGTGTTTTAGGGGTTTTTAGGGATTTTAAGGAGGTTTTAGGGTTTTAGTGTTTTTTATTTTAGTTTTTAGGGTTTTTTGAGGTTTTATGGGTTTTAGGGCTCTTAGGGGGTTTCATGGTTTTAAGGGGGTGGGGTTTTGGGTTTTTATGAAGTTTTATGGTTGTTGGCGTGTTTAGGGGTTTTAGTGTGTTGTAAATGGTTGTATGGTTTTTAGGATTGTTTTAAGGTTTTTGGGGGTTTTATTGGTTTTTAATGGGTTTTAATGCTTTTTACATTTTAAGGGGTTTTTAGGGTTTTAGTGTCTTTTACTGTATTTGTTTTTTTTTTGTGTCTATAAGGGTCATTATGGTATTTTATGGCTTTAGGTACTTTTAGGGGTTTTAATGGTTTTAAAGTCCTTTTAGTGTTTTTAGGTTTTTTAGGGATTTTAGTGAGTTTTAGAGGGTTTGTAGTTTTCACGATTTCTAGGGGGGTTAAAGGGGTTTTTATGATTTTAGGGATTTTTATGTTTTTATTGTTTATAGTTGGATATGGTTTTATATTTTTTAGGGGAATTTAGGTTTTTTATGGTTTTAGGGTTTTTAGATGTTTTTAGGGTATTAAGGATTTTTAGGGTTTCTAGGTTTTTCGTTGGTTTCTTTGGTTTTTCATATATTTTAGGGTTTTAGATTTTTTAAAGGTTTTAGGGATATTTAGGTTTTTTATTTTTTTAGAAATTTATTTGGGATTTTGATGGGTTATAGGGTTTTATGGGTTTTCATGGATCTAAAGGGTTTTTTAGTTTTTTGGGGTTTTAGGTTTTTTGGGTTTTAACGATTTCTAGTGTTTTTTAAAAGGATTTTAGGTTTTATTGGGTATTGGTGTGGGTGAGGGGTTAGGTTATTTGGGGTGTTAGGATGTTTTTATTATTTTTTACATTTTTAATTATTTTTTATAGTGTTACTGTCTATTTATGGTATTTTCGGTATTTAAGGTTTTCTGTGAGGTTTTCAAGGGTTTTGGGGGGGTTTTATGGTCTTTTAGTGGTTTAGGGTTTTAATGGGGTTTTAGTGGGTTTTCTAGGGTTTTTTTGTATTTTATGTATTTATATGGTTTTAGTGGTGTCTAGGGTTTTTATTGTTTTTTGATGTCTTGGGGTTTTAGTAATTTTTTGGTTTTTAGTTTATTGTTAGGGTTTTTAGTTTTTAGGTATTTTTTTGGTTCATTAGGTTATTTATATTTTGTATTGTTTTTAGGTTTCTTATTGTTTACTAGGAATTTTATGGTTTTTAGGGTTTTAATGGTATTTAAGGGGTTTAAGGTGTTTTTAATCTTTTTATATTTTCTTCATTTTTAATGGTTTTAGAGTTTTATTAGGGTGTTTAGGGGTTTTAATTATTTTCATAGGGTTTTTAGGTTTTTTGTGTTTTTAGAAATTTTAGGTTACTGGGGTTTTAGAGGTTTTTAGTGGGTTTGTATGATTTTAGATATTTCTCTATTTTTAATATGTATTAAAGGGGTTTTATGGTTTTTATAGTACTTAGGGGGTTTAGGGGTTTCTCAATTTTTAGGGTTTTTTTAGTTGTAGGGTTATTCTATGGTCCACATGAGTTATTTTGGGGGGGGGGGGTTGTGGTTTATTGGGGTTTTAGGGGTTTAAATGTATTTTATGGTGTATTACACATTTTTAGGCCATTTAGGGATTTTTGGGTTTTTTAGTGTTTTTTTGGTTTCAAAAGTTTTATGGTCTTTTTTTGTTTTTATCAGTTTTTGTGTAATTTTAGAGGTTTTAGTTATTTTTAAGTAATTTTATGGTTTACTAGGGTCTTATGGTCTTTTTTTGTTTTTAATTGGTTTTTGGGTCTTTTAGGGGTATTATAGGGTTGTTTATGGATTATGGTTTTTTGAGTTTTTAGGGTTTTTTGTTTTGGGGATTTTTGGGGTTTTAATATTTTTTGGGGGTATTTGGGTTTTTATAGTTTTATGGTAGTTTAGGTTTTTTACTGTCATTTAGTGTTTTTATGTTTTAGGCATTTTAGTGTTTTAGAGTTTTTAGGGTTTTTTCTTGGTATTAGGTGAATGTGTATTTTTAGGGGGTTTTAGAGGTTTTAGGGTTTTTAGGGTTTTTAGTTGGGTTTTAGAGTTTTTACATTTTTTGGGTGTTAAAATGTTGTTTCAAATAAAGACGTGTATGTACCATGGATAGAATGGTCTGATAGGGACTGGGCTATATATCCTTTTTGTCTTGCAAAGGAGGTGCCAAATTAAGTCATTCACATAGGACATACCATTTTTTTAATAGAAGGCACATTTTTTCCTGAACAGTTGATTGGAAGGTGTTGAATGGTGTGCAATCACTGATATTGGATACGAGGTATTCAACAATATCCAATGGGTTTATTCATGGAGTTAGAAATGTCCAACATATCTTATATCCATTATTTATGGACCTACTTTTCAAAGGCAGTCACTCATTGGGTAACTTGGGAAACTACACATAAGAACTCACATTGTTCGAGAGGATGGGAAGTTGGGCTCATAACACCCTCTTGGGGGGAAATTATTTCCTCTTATGGGAATATCTTATAGATTTAATTCATGTTCATATTATCATGAATCCTTGGTTCATTCCCAAGCATGTGTTCATGGATTACCCATAGGTTGTGACTGATCATGGATGTACATGGATTTAGAATCATCTGTATGTATTCGAGGTTATCCATCAATAGAGGGATCTGTATGTATATGAGGTTCTTCTTCAGTGTTACCCTTTAGTGGAATGATCAAACATTCCTTGGTCCTTTGTTGGGTTGACGCTGATATAAAGTCATATGATGGGAAATTCTAGGGTTTAACATAATCCAGGAGGGATCAAAATCATTTTGATGTTGGGATCAAACCCATGAATTGGGATTCTTATGTAGCCTTGTGATATAAATCAGAACCCACATAGTCTAGTGCCACTCAACTAGAGATATCACCTTTTGAGGTCAGATGACAATGACCCATCCATGCAGTTTAACGTCTTATGATGAGGATGCTCAGGTGAAGGGATCCTGGTCAAGTCTAGTTTGGGACTTTTTCAAAGGCTTGTTGAGATACCCAAAAGAGATGTGATCCCCCAGGAAAGCATTACCCTACCTATAATATGTCCTAGAGAACATTATAGTGGATTTGGGTGTCAGTTTTAGACATCGAAGAGGCTCATAATGTATCCCAACTTTGTTGATAATCAAAGACCTCATAGTTTGGTTGGATTGGGACTTACACCTTACAAGAGGACCATTTAGATTAAATTTGGGGCATAAAACTATGGAGAAGGCATGCATGGTTTGTTTTAGGATCATATGAATGGCATGATCTTCGTCCACCTCTAAGCCCATTGGTTTCATGCTTAGTGTGAGAAACAAGAGGATGCAAAATATTTGATGACCAAAAATTCCACTTCATCCACTGATGGATTTCACTAGAGGACAAAGGAGGAGATAGAGAGGGATTTGAGTGTTCCCATTTCCGCTCTTCTTTTGATATCCATGATAGTATTTTTTGGGGACCCATTCGAATACGTCCTAGGTTTCGGTGAAGAGGAGAAAGTGTTCTGCATCCGGCTATAATGTTGAGGAGTACCCTATGATCAGTCCTGGTAGATAAAGTATTCTGCAACACTAGTGGTCATCAAAGGTAAATGCCAGCAGATTTTTTGAATCCATAGAAAATTTAGGTTCATGAGATTATCTCATGGTTGGAACCCACGTTCTTGCAGGAATGTAAAAATGGGGGCATTCTTAGGGTCCTCTTCTCGATTAATATTACCCATGTGATTCTGATTACCATGAGTACACTATATTTTAATGTCATTTAACTAGGAATATGGCAGCATGATTTAATTTCATGTTGTGTGGACTATGTGGTGTGGTTCATTTTAAAGGGAAGAGTTTCATTTAGTTTAATGTCTTGTGTTCAGGAATAATTTGGGTATAATAGTATAATGTCATATGTTGAGGACCAATTGTTATAGAAACCCTAATTAACTAGAGTATAATTATGTCGGGATGTTCTGACATGGCTGGAACATGAGAGGGAAGGATAGTGTAAACCATGATTCTGGGGATTCTTCGATTGGGAGAAATTACATGGGGTATAGAAGACATTATAGTATACAGGGGTAGGAAAATCCTCTCCTAAGGAAAAATTTGTCTATGGTTGACATTCCTTTCTTATGGGAATAATATGAAGATCCAACCATAACATATTGTTCATAGTAAATCAAAAGTGTCCTCCAGACGTCATATGCCCATTTCTGATGGTTTTACAGGTCTATAAAGATCCAAAATCACCTAGGACACAGAGATTGATTAATATAAAGGATGTTTCCAAGAATGTAAAAAACCATCAGACTGTGATTTTCCATGGAGTTCTGGATCAACCTAGAAATGGATGTAGGTGATGGAGTTTTAGGAGTTTTATGGGGAGTAGTATAACTCCTGGTATTGAAGGGAGGGATGTAGGGGTGTCATAAGGGATGAATATAAAATTTCATTGAATCAGTATGAACTCACGATGTGACTCTCCATTTTTCATGTGGGTCAGTGATGGTAGTGAAGGGGCCAGCCCAGAGGGCCTGGACTGTAGCCAAACACTACTCCCGAGAAAGGGGTACAAGGGAGAATCCCCCATGGTATGTACTAGAAAGTTCATAGGGTTTTTCGCATGGGGATGGATTCCTAAGACCATCATTGAAGGAGAAACCATACAAGAGCTGACCATATAAGGCCATCCAAAAAGGATTTCCTAGGAAGTGTCGTCCAAAAAGTATCATCCATGAAATGTTGACCATGAAGGGTTGGTCCATGAAGTGCTCGACTATAAATGATTTATTGAGAAGTGTCTTCCATGAGGCATCCTTCGCAAATGAGCATCCAAGAAGTGTTGGCCACAAATAGTCCGTTCAAAAATAATTTTTATTCGACTGTGGTGTCAGAAAATGAAGCCTCAATATATCAATTGACACTTACTCTTCACGGGATATTCTACAGAGGATCTTCCACATATGGTTTGTGGGATGGATTCTACGAAGTACCACCTGCATATAGTTCTTAGGATGGAGTCGTTGAGTTGTTTCATGTGTGGGAGGGATTTCTCCCACACCCTATACATTTTTCTCCATGCTTCATCCCTTTTTCTATCTCTTCTTTTAGTCCCCCTCAGGGACCTTCTATATAGGAAAGGAGGGACTAGCTAATATAATTTCAAGTCACCCACAGATAGTTGTGAACAATCATTTGTAGAGGCCCAAGAACATATTCTGTAAAGGCCATCATTGGCAGGAACAGGCGATGCCACCTCATCTCATGAACTACTTAGATTTCAAGGGATATTTGTTTGTAGGGGAATAAATCACTGCCTCCCTCCCACAAAAGTTATATGGTTTAGTTAATTGGAGATCATGCCACCATCTCCATTTCGTGAACAATTTAGTTCACTTGTGCTTTGCGAAGTAGTGGATCTCCAAGAGTAGTGGCGATCCATAAAGGGAATTTTGATTCATGGGTCAACTTCTACCATTTAATATTCTTCTTCAAACTTCTTCAACATTTAATTTATATCCTTTTATGATTTTGATGGAATTTTATTCATCTTAAATGCCGAATTTTCAAACCCCAACAAAAGTTTTTAAGGGTTATTAGGTTTTTAGGATTTTTTGGACTTTTTTTTTGTTTTCTAGTGTTTTTTGTATTTTTTATTATCTTTATGGGTTTTCGGGGGTTTTCAGAGTTTTTAAAGGTCTTTTAGGATTTTTAAGGCTTTAGTGTCCTTTTGTGTTATTAGTGTTTTTTTCATCAGGGTTTTAGGTTTTTTATGTTATGAGGGGTTTTATGGTCTTTTATGGTTTTAGGTGGGTGTTATGGGGTTTCAGGATCATTTAGGGGTTTTAGGGTTTTTATGATTTTTTATGATTTTTTATTTTTTTTTTGTATTTTATTGGGGTTTTCAGTGTTTTTATAATTTTTTGGGGTTTTAGTGTTTTCTTAGTGGTTTTATGTTCTTTTGGATATTATAAGGGTTTTAGGTTTTTTATGGGTTTTTAGGATTTTAGGATCTTTCAATGTTTTTATGGTTTTCATGGGTTTTAGGGACTTTTAGGGGTACATTTTTGGGGTTTTAGGGTTTTTAGGGGTTTTGATGGGTTTTAGGGTCTTTTAGAGTTTTATAAGGGTTTTAAGATCCATTAGGGTTCTTTAGGATTTTAGTGTGTTTGGGGTTTTTAGTGTCTTTTAGGTGTTTTAGGGATTTATGATTCATATAGGTTTTAGGGTCCTTTTTTGGTTTTAGGGTTATTTCGGGCCCTTTTATGGTTTTAGATTCTTCTAGGGGTTTAAATTTTTTTGATCCTTTATAGGGTTTTATGGTTTTCAGGAAATTTCAGGGGTTTTAGAGTTTTTAGGATCATTTAGTGTTTTTAGTGTTTTTGGGGTCTTTTAGGGACTTTAGTTGTTTAAATATTTTTTGGATATTTTCAGGTTTTAGGATTCTAATGTATTTTATAGGTTTTTAGTATAATTGAGGGTTTTAAGGGATATTTGGGTTTCTTAGGTTTTTAATTATTTGTTAGGGTTTTACAGAATTCTTAACGATTAATGGTTTTATGGGTCTTATGGGTTTTAGGGTCCTTAATGTTTTTAGTGGTTTTAGGTGATTAGGGGTTTTAGGGTATTTTTAGGGGTTTTATGGATTTTAAAAATTATTAGGGTTTTCAAGGGTGTTTAGGGATTTTAGGGGTTTTAGGTATTTTTTATTATTTTTAGGGGTTTTAGGGGAGTTTTAATGTTTTATGGGTTTTATGGATATTTAGGGATTTATGGGTTTTGCTGGTTTTAAAAGGCTTTGAGGGGTTTTAGGGTATTCTTGGGTATATTATGGTTTTTATGGTCTTTTAGGGTTTTAGGGTTTAAGGGGATTAAGGGCTTTTAGGGTCTTTTAATGTTTTTTTTTGTAAATTTTAGGGTTTCTATGTTTTTAGGGTTTTTAGAATTTATATGGTATTATGTTTCGTAGGGTTTTAAGGGTTTTAAAGTTTTTTTTTGTTTTTATGTTTTTATGGTTTTTACGGTTTTTAGGGTTTTATGGTTTTTATGGGTTTTTATCTAGTTTTAGGGTCTTAAAGTGATTTTTTGGTTTTATATGTTTTAGGGTCCTTTTAGGGTATTTTTGTTATTTTGTGGTTTTTTTTTCTTTTAAGGGTTTGTAGGAATTTTTGGGGTTGTTGAGTTTTAAGGGTTTTTAGTGGTTTTTTAAATGTTTTAGTGTTTTATAGAGGTTTTATGGTATGTTTTGGGTTTTAGGCTCATTTAGGTGTGTTTTGGATTTTCTATGTTTGGGGGTCATTTTAGATGTTTTTGGGGTTTTTTGGTTTTAGGGTCCTTTTATGTTTTTTGTGGCTTTTATGGTTTTTATGGTTTTATATATTTTTTATGGGTTTTGAGGATTTTTTAGTGTATTTATAGTTTTTTGGTTTTAAGTGGAATTTATGAAATTTAAGGGTTATAAGGGTTTTTTTGGAAATTTTTTATTTTTAGGGGTTTTATGATTTTTTAGAGTTTTTAGGAATTTTTAGGATCTTTTATAGTTTTAGTGTCTTTTAGGGTTTTAGGTGTATTTTTGGGTTTTTAGGGGTTCTTATGGTTTTTACTAGTTAAATATTCATTTAAGAGTTTTTTTAGTTCATTTAGTTATTTTAGGGTCTTTATGGTTTATGGTTTATGGTTTATGATTTAACATGAAATGTTTATTGTTTATGGTATAACATTTAAGGTTCAGGGTGTTGGGTATAGGATCCAAGGTGTAGGGTATAGTATGTATGGTCTAGGGTTCTGGGTGTTGGGTGTTGGGTATATGGTTTCATGGGTAGGTTTTAGGGTTTCGGGTGTGGGGTATAGGGTTTAGGGTGTATCATTTGGATTTTAGGGTATAGGCTATAGGGTTTAGGTGTTTCACTATTTTTACATTTTTAATGAATTTAGGAGTTTTTAGGGATTTAGGGTTTTTAGAGTATTTGGTTTTTTATGTAATATATGGATTTGGGGATTTGATGATTTTTTGGGATTTTAGGGTTTGGGGGTCAATATTTTAAAGGTTATAGGGGTTTCTTAGGGTTTTTATGTTTTTTTAGGAATTTTTTTGTTTTAAAAGTTTCTTATTTTTTATGGGTTTTCTGGGTTTTATGGGTTTTAGGGGGTTTTATGGTTTATTAGTGTATTTATGTTTTTTGTGTTTTTATGGTTTTTAGTATTTGTTTTTGGGCTTTTGGTATTTTATAGTTTTCATGCAGTTTAGGGTATTTTAGGGTGTCTTATAGTTTTTTTGGTCTTTTGGGGGGTTTTGGATCTTTTAGGGTTTTTATATTTCTTTGTAGGGTTGAATTATTTTTACAGGTTTTATAGTGGTTTTAGGGTTTTTAGGGTTTTTAGGTTCATTATAATTTTGTCGGGTTTCTAGGGGTTTTTTGAGTTTTTATGGGCATTTAGTGTTTTATGGTCTTTTAGAATTTATTATGGGTTTTACACATTTTTAGTGATTTTGAGGGGTTTTCTGGTTTTCCATGTTTTGGGGTGTTTTAGGATGTTTTAGGGACTTTTTATGGTTTTAGGGTCTCTTTAGGGGTTTTATGGGGTTTCTAATTTTTTTTTGGTTTTTAGGGCTTTTGGGTTTTTAGGGTTTTTGGGGATTTTAGGTTTTTATATGGATTTTTATGATTTAATATATTTTTAAGTGTTTTTTGGGGGGTTTTTGAATCTTTTAGGAGTTTTTGGGTTTTTGGGTCTTTCTTGCGATTTTAGGGGTTTTTTTATTTTTCAGGTATTTTTAGGGTTTTATGTATTTTTAGGGGTTTTTAGTAGTTTCTTTTGGTGTTTTAGGGTTTCTTATGTTTTTTTTTTGGATTTTTTGGGTTTTTAGGGTATTAGGGTTTTTGTGGTTTTACGTGTTTTGGGGTTTTTTAGGGGTTTAGGGTGATAATTTTTTGGGGGGGGGGGGGTTTAGTGGTTTTTTATGTTTTTCAGATTATTTTATGTTTTTAGTTTTTATAGTTATATAATTTTTTTGGGGCTTTTTGGGTCACTAGTGACTTTTGGTGTTTTATGGTATTTCAGGGAATTTTACATATTTTTATGGTTTTTTTGTTTTCTGGGTTTTGATGGTTTTTCGGGTTTTAATGTTTTTTAGGGTTTAAGGGGTTTTTATTGTATTTACAATTGGAGGTTTTTTAATTTTTTTTAATGTTTTATAGTTTTTATGATTTTAGGGGTTTTTTTGGTTTACGGGCTTGAACGTTTTTTATTTTTTCAGGTTTAAAATGAATTTCTATGGTGTTTTATGCCATTTTTTTGGGTTTTGGATCCTTTTCGTTATTTTAAGGGGTTTTGGGGTTTTTTATTTTTTATGTTATTTGGGTTTTTAGGGTTTTATGGGTTGTTCGGGTTTTTAAGGGTTTTAGGATTTTGAAGGGTTTTGGGGTTTTAGGGTTTTTAGGGTTTTGGGGTAATTGGGGTGTATATATGTGCTTCAGGGGGTTTAGGGGTTTCGGGGGTTTTTAGGGTTTAATGGGGTTTTGGGTGTTTTTCTGGTTTTTTGGGATGTTTTTGTGCTTTTAGGGATTTTTTTTGGTTTTTTGGGTTTTTAACGTTCTTTTATGGGTTTTAGGGTTCTTTTAGTGGTTTTTATGTTTTCTGGTGTTCTATAGTGTTTTACGGGGTTTTTTGGTTTTTTTCCTTTTATGGTTTCATAAGGTTTTAGGGTTTTCTACGGTATTAAGATATTTTAATGGTTTTTGAGTTTATTTTGGATTTTTATGGTTTTTAGGGTTTTAGAGGTTTTTTAGTATTTTTTTAGCGTTTCAATAGATTTTTGTGTGCTAAAGTGTTTTTAGTGTTTTTAGGATTTTATAATTTTTTAGGGTTGTTATAGGATTTTTGGTTTATGATTTAGGGTGTATGTTATAGGGTTTATTTTTTAGGGTATATGGTTTATAGTATATCATAAAAGATTTAGAGTTTAGGTTTTAGGTTTTATGGTGTAGGGTATTGGGTTTAGGGTGTAGGGTATATGGTTTATTTTGTAGGTGCATTGTATAGGGTGTAGGGTTTCAGATTTATGGTGTAAGGTACATGGTTTATGTTGTCGGGTTTAGGGTTTAGTGTGTTGGGTATTAGATTTATGGTGTAGGGTTTAGGTTTTTCGGTGTAATGTATTGGGTTTTGAGTTTAGAGTTTAGGGTTTAGGGTGTGAGGCATAGGTTTTAGGGTGTACAGTTTAGGGTTTTGGTTGTAGGGTATAGACTTTAGGGAGTAGAGTTAAGGGTATAGGGTGTAGGGTATATGGTTTAAATTGTAGAATTTAGGGTTTTGTGTGAAGAGTATGGGGTTTAGGGTGAAGTGTTTAGGGTTTAGACTACACCAAAATAGGAATTTAATGGCAGTTATTTCGCTCTAGTTTTGAAAAATGCCGCTAAATGTTTTTCCAGAGAAAAAATTAGTGGAAGATTTTTAACAGAAGTTTTGAAACCACCTCTTATTCCTTTTTTTAAATTATTTTTTTATTATTTTTTTTAAAAAATAGTTTTTATTGAAGCATTTTTTTAAAAAACTATCGGGAAATTGCGGTGGTTTTAAAAAACAATAGCTAAATTAAAGGAAAAAAATTAAAAAAAAATTAAAAAAATATGAAATTATAATTTTTGATTTATAAATTATGATTTACTATAATATATGATTTATTTTCTGTGATTTTAATTTTTTAGAATGTGTTAATTAATAAATATTTGTAATTATTAGTAAGTAAAAAATTTGAAACTTATATGAAATGTTCAATAAAGTGAAAGTCATACTTCAACATCAATTTACCATAACTTTTGATCTCTAAGTCCACTTTACCTTGAAAAACCGTAAAATCGAAGCTTTTGAAATGAACAAAAAACACATTATATTTAATTTTTTTTATTAATCTAAAGAATAAAATTTATTGTTGTTTTTAGAAAAGTAGAAAATCAAACATGAACTTTGAACGACCAATACTTTTGATCTGGGTGTCAGTTTGGTCTCTACCACAAATAAAATCAATGTTTGCGATAATCTCATTGTCATGGTGACCAGGGGGAGCCCCAGTAACTATTTTTTTGAGGTCAAAAGTGGCCCCAAAGGCCTCCCAAACTATGTTTTTGTTGGGGTATCCAAAGTTTAGAACATTTAATGGAATTTCATCCTCATTTAAATGGGTCTTATTTTCTTTTTTCAATGGTGAATGAATTTATTCATAGTTATTACAATCATATTGATATTATGGTTTTGAAGTTTTACCATTTTTCACAATATAGGTCTATTTATAATTAAAGATATGCTTATTTTCTTATATTTACATATAAAAAATCACTTTCTTAAATACATATTTACATAGAAATGTATTTTTAAACAAGTAAATCATATGGAAATAACTATTTTTTTATTAATTTTTTTAAAATAAATAATTATCAATTTTATTTACCTTATAAAAATGCATTAATTTGTATATATATACATAGAAGAGATAATTTTATATATGAACATGTGTGTGTCAATAAAAATTATATATTTATGTGTATATTCTAATATATGTATATATATATATAAGTATATTTTTATGTTTATATACATTTGTAAATATTTATACATATCTATGTTTATATATTTTTATATCATATATTTGTATATATATATATAGATTTTTATATTTAATTATGTTTATATTTATATTTATATTAATATACAATTATATATCTGAGTCTACTTATATATATCTTTGTAATATAAATGTGTTTATATATATATTTATATAAAATTTGTAATAGGTATTTATATTTATAGATTTTTGTATCCATTTATTATTTTATTATTTTATTATTTTATTATTTATTATTTATAATTATGTATTTATTATTTATTATTTTAATAGGTATTTATTGTTGATTTATTATTTATTAATTAATTTTTACTATTAATTTATTGTTAAAGGACTATTTAATATTTATTTATTATATATTAGTTATTATTTATTTATTTACTATTTCTTATTTCTTATTTATTCTCATTTATTAATATTTTTTATTCATTTTTTATTTATTTCTTTTTAATATTTATTTATTTATTTATTTAATTTTTTTAATTTAATTTTTAATAATTATTTATTTAATATTTATTATTATTTATTTATTATTATTTATTTATTAGTTAGTATGTTTTATCATTTATCATTTATTATCATTATTTATTATTTATTATATATTATTATATATTTATTATATATTTATTTAATTTTTAATTATACTTTATTTATTAAGTATTTATTAATTTTTTTAATAATTATTTATAATCTATTTATTATTTATCTAATATATTTTATTTATTAATTTATATTTTACTTATTACTTCTTTATTATATATTCATTATTTTTTATTTAAAATCATAATTTTTTTTCTATTTGTATATGTATAAGTATATTACACACCATTTACTAACTAGATGAAGAGCTTATTGGAGCAGTAAAGTCTTGGTAGTATATCCATTAGGTGAGTGGTTTGAATCTCTCCCAGTGCAAATATTTTCCAGATTTGTCCTTAGCATGAATGGAATCTGCATACACGGTAGGATAAATAATAAGTAATTATAATAAGTAAATACTAATATGTAAATAAATAATAATAAATAAGAATAATTAAATAAATAATAAAAATAAATATATAATAAAAATATAAGAAAAAAAAATACACAAATAATAAAAATGAATAAATAAATAATAAAAATAATAAATAATAAATAATAATAAAATATAATAATAACAAATAAATAATAATAATAATAACAAATAATAGTAATAATAAAAAATATTAATTATTAATAATAATAAATAATAATAATAAATTAATTTATTACATAAATAAATAATAACAAATTAATTGATTACATACATAAAAAAATTATAAAAAACCTACCACTAAATATTTAGCGGTTGTTCAAACCGTCTCATAAAAAAATGTCAGGAAATAAAAAACCACCACACAAAAAGTTCCATGAAACCTTTCCTGACATGCAAATATGCGATGCTTTTAGAAAGCATCACACACCATTTAGCTTCGGTTTACACTGCCACTAAATACAAAAAAAACACTAGGAAGTGCCATTTTTTCTATTGTTTGGGTGTATGGTATAGGTTTTAGGGTGTGGGTTTTAGGTTTTAGGGTGTTGGGTATAGGATTTAGGGTATCAGGTATCGGGTTTAGGGTTTACTAGTTAGAGTTTGTGGTGTACAATAAAGGGTTCAGGGATTAAGGTGTGTGGTTTAATGTTTATTGTGTAAGGTATATGATATTGGGTTTAGGGTTTAGGGATTGTGATGTAAGGTATAGGGTTTATGGATTGTTAGGAGTTTTCAGGGTGTTTAGTGTTTTTGAGGTCCTTGAAGGGTTTTTACTATTTTTAGGTCCCTTAAGGGGTTTAGGACTTTTTTATCATGTATGGATTTAGGGTATTTAATTGTTTTTATAGGGGTTTTAGTGTCCTTTAGTGTTTTTAGGGTTTCTTACGGTCCTTTAGGGTTTTTGTGGTTTTTAGGTTCATTTATGGATTTATATGTTTTCAGGGTTTTTAGCGACTTTTATTTGATTTATGGGGTTTTAGGATCTTTTAGGGTTTACAGGTTTTTAGTGTATTTATTGTGTTTTTTAGTGTCTTTTAGGATTTTTAGGGGTTTTATAGTCTATTTTTGTTTTTAAGGTTTTGGGTGTTTTAGTGGATCTTAGGGTCTTTAATGGGTGTTAGGTGTTTATGATTGTTAGGGGTTTTAGAGTTTTTAGGATTTTTAGTGTTTTAGGGGTTTTAAGGTTCTTCAGTGTTCTATGGTCCTAGTTCTATTTTGGATTTTAGGGGTTTGTATGGTTTTAAGGGGTTTCATGTGTTTTTAGGGTTTTACAGGTTTTCTAGTTCTTAGTGGTTTTAGCGGTTTTAAGTGGGTTTATGATTTTCAGGGTTTTTAAGGGGTTTTCTGGTTTTTTGGTTTTTTTATTTATTTTAGGTTGTTTGGGATTTTTTTTGTTTTTTATGTTTTTTTGGAATTTTTATGATTATTTGGGATTATTGGGTTTTATAGGTTTTTATAAATTTTTGGATTTCAATGGGTTATATGGCTTTTTAAAGATTTTTGGGGCGTTTAGGTATTTTTTTTTGGATTTTCGTGGTTTTTTGGGTTTTTATGGGTTTTTAAGGTTTCTATGTGTTATAGGGGTTTTATGGTTTTTTAGGGTTTTCAAGGATTTTATGGATATTTAGGGTTTTTATTGTTTTTACTGTTTTAGTGGCTTTTTGGTTTTAGGGGTTTTAATGTGTTTTAGGGTATTTTTTGGTTTTTTGGGTTTTAGGGTATTTAAGATTATTTTAGGGGTTTATAGGTTTTTTAGTGTTTTTAAGGTTTTTAGTTTTTTTTGTTTTCTAAGAGGTTTTAGGGTTTCTAGTGTTTAAGGGGTTTAAAGGGTTATTAGGGTTTTTATAATGTCTTTTTAGGTTTTAAGGTATTTTATTGGTCTTATGGTATTTTAGGTTTTCTTGTTTGTGGGGGAGAGGTAGGGTTTTTAAAAGGTTTCTATGGGTTTTAAGGGTTTTGGGGTTTTTATGGTTTTAAGGGTTATTTGTTTATTTTGGTTTTTAATGGTTTTAAAAGTTTTTATTATTTTTTAGTCCATTAGATTTTTAAGGGTTTTACGGTTTTTAATTATTTCAAAGGGTTTTAGGGACTTTCATAATTTTTAGGGTATTTAAGGGTTTTAGGATTTTATGGGGTTTACTGGTTTTTATGTGTTTTAGTATTTTTAAGGATTTTACTGTTTTTAGGTCTTTTTTGGGATTTTTGGGGGTTTTTTGTTTGTAAGGGTTTAGGGATTTTTATAGTATTTATGGGTTTTGGGGTTTTATGGTTCATTATGGATCTTAGGGTTCTTTTAGGGGGTTTGGGATTTTATGGTTTTT
This sequence comes from Viscum album, assembly GCA_963277665.1. NCBI lineage: Eukaryota > Viridiplantae > Streptophyta > Magnoliopsida > Santalales > Viscaceae > Viscum > Viscum album. Next base: position 604,232,039 of record OY728142.1, read on the forward strand.
AGGGTCCTTAGTGTTTTTTAAGATTATTTTAGGGGTTTTAGTTTTTTTAGGGGTTTTATGGTTTTATGGTTTTTAGTATTTTTAATGTTTTTTTGTGGTTTTAGGGGTTTTTAATGGTTTTAGTGTTTTTTAGGGTTTTAATGTTTTTAATTGTTTAGGAATTTTAGAATGTTTAATGGGTTTTAGGGGAATTTCTTAAATTGGTAGGAATTTTAATATCTTAAAGGGTTTTTAGGGTTTTAGGGTCTCTTAGGGTATATACGTTTTCTAGGGGTTTTAGGGTCTTTAAAGGGGTTTATGGGGTTTTTATCTTTTAGTTTTTTATGGTTTTCATTGTTTTTTATTATTTTTAGAGTTTTTATGTTTTTAGGGTTTTTAGGGTTTATGAGGTTTCCTGTTTTTTAGGGTATTTAGGATTTTTTAGGGTTTTTTAGTTTTTAAAGTTCTTTGGAGTTTTTATAGTTTTTAGGGTCTTTTAATGTTTTTATGGGTTTTAGGGTTTTTAAATTATTTTAGGGTATTTAGGGGTTTTTAAGTGTTTTAGGATTTTTAGGGTCTTTTAAGGATTTTCAAGTTTTTCAGATCTTTTTGGGTTTTAGGGGGTTTGGGTCTTTTAGGTTTTTTTGGTGTTTTATGGGGTTTTGGGATTTTACAATCTTGTAGGGGTTGTTTGGGGGTTTTAGGTTCTTTTAGGGTTTTATCAAGGTTTTTTTGATGCTTTTGGGTTTTTAGGTTTTTATAATTTCTGTTAGGGTTTTTAGATTCTTTGTGTTCTTTAGGGTTTTAGTGTCCTTTAGGTTTTTAGGGACCTTTATGGGTTTTAGGATTTTTTTTGGGTTGTTTAGGGGTTTTAGGATCTTTAGTGCTTTTAGGATCTTTTAGGGGTTTAAGGGGGGTCATAGAGCCTTTAGATTTTAGGGTATTTATGGTATTTTTGTGGTTTTATTGTGGTTTTTGGTCTTTTATGAGTTTTAGGGACCTTTTGGGTTTTTATAGACATTTAATGTTTTAGGACTTTTAGTGTCTTTATGGGATTTTAGTGGGGGAGGGGTTGTGTTTTTTAATTTTTTTTTTGGATTTTTTATTGTTTTTTAAGTTTTAGGGGTTTTGGGATTTTAGGGGAGTTTTAGGTATTTTATGTTATTTAGTACTTATAAGGGGGTTGAGTGTTTGAATTGGTTTTTATGTTCCTTTAGTGATTTAAGGGTTTTGAGGGTTGTAGGTTTTTACGGGTTTATGCTTATTATTGTTCTCTAAGGATTTTCTTAGGTTTTAAGGTTTATTATGTGTCTTAGGGTTTTTAGGGAAAGGAAGATGTGAGGGTTGGGCTATTCCCAACCCCCCAAAATTTATTAGAAAGAAAAAAGAGACACATCAGACAAGGGAGGGAAGGGGTCAAACGATGCACACCCAAAAATCCGTTACAACCCATGCCAAAAAAGGTGAAAAACAAAAACCAAAAGGAAAACCGGAAAGAGAGAAGAAGAGAGAGAGAGAGACAGGAACAACAATTCAGAGTTCAGAAGTCTCCATCCCCATACGGGTCCCCATCAGCACCATAGCCAGTGGAAGCATCTAACTCCACCGAATCCCATTCTGATGATTCATATTATTTAAGGTCGGTGGTGCAGTAATCTCTGAGGCGTTGCTGCTCCACATCAAGCTACACCTGCTCCACATTCAGTTTCTTCTTAGCAGACCACCCCACCTTGCAAGAGGAGTTCTTCAAAGCTTTGTGGGAAGCCCTTGTAGAAACCATTCTCGGAAAGGAGGAATAATCCTTACTTGGTATCCTCACTTTTAGTACGGCAGTATCAACATCACCATGTTCGTTTTGGACAGGAATAACAGTGTCATATTGATTAAAAACACAAGAGATGGGAGGTGGAGACCTCTCCCTGAACAGCCCCCCTGATGGTTGTCTTCCCCAAAAGAGGGAAAATCTCCAAGTAGGGCCTTGTCCTTCAAAATCTGGGCCACATTGGATTTCATCCTAGAATAATCATCAGAGTTATTCCCCTAAAGTATTGAACATTGGGGATTCATTCCCTCCTGAAAAATAGGTATCTATACCGGTACCCTCATCACATTAGGGCCCCCCCAAAGCCACGTCAATCAGAGCAAACCATTTGGTGTTTCCAATCTCACTACCACTAGTCATCCCATCTTCAACGCATTTAAAATCACGTGATCCAAAGGGGACAAGCGCCCCTGGAGCATCCACTGCGATCAAAACCAGTTCATGGGGGTCAGGACCATGCACCAAAGACCTGGTGAGAACCTCCATAAAAGGCTTCAACACCTCCCCCTGTATAGCAGCGGCCCCTTGCCCGTGCTCATCACCCGTCCCTGCGCCCTCCCCTTTGCCACACCCCTTCCCAGCAACTTCCTCCAGCTTATTCACTAATACCTACCCCACCACCTCCCCCTGCTCAGTCACGTTGCAGGAAGCATCACTGGCATCCCCCTCAGCCACCGCCTCTGATGGATCCAAAACCAGTCCCGTGGACTAGCAACTAGCCACACCGGCCGAGCCATCCTCCCCAGCTACCCCCCCGTGCTGCAACATCCCCTTCCGTTTCAGCATGCCCAGAATGCTCGAAAGTGTCACTAGAAGCATATTTAAGAGAGGGGGACCACACATCAATACCTTCATATGACTTCTCATTACTAGAAGGTTGCGCCACCGCCTGAAACCCCTTGCCCATATCCTCACAAGCAGCTCCCTGAAGCCCAAGGCAGGTATTCTGTCCGTCTTGTTCATCAAAGTCGTCATCCAACTTCACTTGCACGACATTATTCTCCTAATACAACTCCTATGAAACCAATAAATCAAATGTATTGTATAAGGGGACACCAACGTCGCCCTCATGCACAGACATTGGTTTACTAGAAACTCCAGCCACCTCCAGACCTCCAGTAACGGGAGAAGTCCCAGGCAGCACCATGAATCCTTCCACAGGTTTCACCACACCCATACTGTCCAAAATCCCTAGATCACATTTCATCTTATCAAAGACATAACAAACCCTCAGGTTAGAGAGGGGCTATCGATCAACCTGCAGTGAAACATCTCCGACCACGATAGCCTCCTATTCCTCATCACAGACCCTCATCTTTTAAGGGTTTTTATCGTCCTTTTTATTTTTAGTGGTTTTGGGGGTTTTATATTTATCTATGGTTTTCAAGGGGTTTTAGGGTTTTATAGGGGTTTTAGGATTGTTTTAGTGTTTTAGGTTTCCTTGTATTTTTTAAGGGTTTTTATAGTTTTTATGTTTAAGGTATTTCTGGGGTTTTATAATTGTTGGGTCATTCAGGGTTCTTAGTATTTTTATGGAATCCAATTATTTTTTGTTTACTAATATATTTTTATAGTGGATTTAAAGGTATTTTTGGGATTTTACGGTCTTTTAGGGGTTTTAGTATTTTTTGGTTCTTTGATATTTTTAGGGTATTTTAGGTGTTTTTATGTTTATTAAGTTTTTTATATTTTTCAAAGATTTCATAAGGTTTTTAGGGTTATTTATGCTTTGGGGGGGGGGTATTTAAGTGTTTTATATTGTTTTTAGGGTTTTGGTGTTTTTATGATTTCTATTGATATTAGGTGTTTTTTGGGCTATTTGTGGTTTTAATGATTTTTATATTTTTAGGGTCTTTTAAGGATTAGTGGGGTTTTAGGGTCTTATAGGGATTTTTTTAGTTTTTTTAGGATTTTATGATTTTATTGGATCTATTTCTTTTAAGAGTTTTCATGGATTTAGGGTTTTTACCATTTTATTAGGGAATTTTAGACTGCGTTTTCAGTTTTTTGGGGGTTTTGAGGTTTTTCAGGGTTTTAATGGGTCTTATTAATTTTAGGATCGTTTTTGGGTTTTTAGGGGTTTTAGTGTTTTTAAGGATTTTAGCGTTTTTATGTTTTTTCTAACAGTTTTTTGGTTTTTAGGGTGTTCATGGTTTTAGGTTTTTTGGGGTTTATGATTTTACTTTTATGGTTTTTGGAGGTGTTTAGAGTTTTTTGTGCATTTAAGGGGTTTTAGGGTTTTCATAAAAAATTTAGGTCCATTATTGGTTTTTTGGTTTTTGGGTTCTTTTGGGTTTTTAGGGTTGTTAGGGTTTTTTTTGGATTAGAGTCATTAATGTGGTATCAATAGTTTTACATGTTTTAGGATTTTTATGGGTTTTAGGGTTTTAAATGTTTTATAGGGGTTTTAATATTTTTAGGGGTTTTCATTATGTTTCTGGTTTTTAGTATTTTTATTTTTGTGATGGATTTTAAGGGTTGTTATGGTTTTTCGGGTTTTTAGTGTATTAAGTGGGTTTTAGGGTTTTTAGGGTTTTTATGGTTTTTGGTGTGTCTAATATTTTAGGGTACTATAGGGTTTTAGGTTTTTTAGGGTTCTGAGTATAGGGTATAGGGTTTAGGGTGTACTTTATAGACAGTAGGGTGTATGATTTGGGGTTTATGTAGTATGGTATAGGGTTTTCTATGTAGGGTTTAAGGTGTAGGTATTGAGTTTACCATGTAGGGTTTAGGGACATCGTCTTGGTTATAGGGATTACTATTAATGGTAAAGGATATATGGTTTAGGGTTTAGGGAATTGGGTTTAGGGTGTAGGGTATATGGTTTAGGGTGCAAGATATAGGTTTTGGGGTGTAGGGTTTTGGGTTTAAGGTGCAGGGTACAGTGTTCAGTGTGTATGGTTTGGGCTTTACGCTTTAGGTTATAGGGTTCAAGGTGATGGGTTTAGGTTTTAGTGTGTAGGTTTTAGGGTTTATGATGTATATTATAGGGTTTAGGGTGTAGGGTATAATGTTTAAGGTGTATGGTATAGGGTTGAGGGTGTAGGTTATATTATTTAAGGTGTGGGGTTTAGGGTTTAGCTATATGGTTTAGGGTTAGTGTGTAGGGTATAGGGTTTAGGGTATCGGGTTTAAGGTGTAGGGTGTAGGGTGCATGGTTTTGCGGTGTAGGTTTTACGGTTTTGTGTGTTGGGTATTTGTTTTCGAGTGTTTGGTTTAATGTGTTGGTATTAGGGTGTAGGGTATTGGGTTTAGGGTGCTGTGTTTTTCATTAATGGTATAGGGTAGACTGTTTAGGGTGTAGGATTTAGCGTTTAGGGAGTAGGGTTGAGGTTTTAGGATGTAGGGTTTATTGTTTACGGTTTAGGATTTAGGGTTTAGGATATTAGATTTATGGTATATGGTTCAATGTTTTGTGTGTAGGGTGTATTGTTTAGAGTTTAGGGTGTTGGGTTTAGGGTTTTGGATGTATGGTATAGTGTGTGGTGTGAAGGGTTTATGGTTATAGTGTAGGGTATAGGGTTTATGGTTTTGATGGATTTTATGGTTTTAAGGGTGTTTTAGGATTCTTATTACTTTTAGGGTATTTAGGGTTTCTGGGATTTTATTTTTTAGAGGTATTTTTTGTTTTTAAGGGTTTATTGGTTTTTTAGTTTAAGCAATTTTAAGTTCATTTAAATTTTTTAGTGTTTTTAGGATATTTTTTTGGATTTTTAGGGTTTTTTAATGTTTTAGGATTTTTTATTATCTTTTAAGGGTTTTAGTAGTTTTTAGTTTATTTTTGTGTTTTAAAGGGGTTTAATGGTTTTTAGCATATTTGATGTTTTTATGTTCTTTTAGGGATTTCAGAGTTTTTAGGATATTTTAGGTTTTAAGGGTAGTGTTTATGGTCTTTGGATGTATGTTTTATTGATTAACTTGTAGGGTTAATGTTTTTTGGTTTAGGGTTTATGGTTTATGGGGTTGGGTATAGGGTATTGGGTTTGTGGTTTTGGGTTTAGTGCGTAGGGTATATGATTTAGGGTGTATAATATAGGGTTAACGATATTGGGAATATGGTTTGAGGTCTAGGGTATAAGATTTAGGGTTTTAGGATTTAAGATGTAGGGTATATGGTTTAGGAAATAGGGTTTAGGGTTTAGGGTGTCATATATATGGTTTAGGGTATAGGGTTTGGGGTTTAAGATTTTGGGTAAATGGTTTTAGGTGTAGGGTTTGGGGTTTAGGGCGTAGGGTTTAGGGTGTGAGATTTAGGGTTTTGGGTGTAGGGTATATGATTTAGGGTGTCGGGATTTTTGGTTTATGTTGTCGAGTCTCGGGTTTTGGGCAGAGTGTTTAGGGTTTAGGGTGGAGGGTGTATGGTTTAGGGTTTATGTTGTAGGGTATAGGGTATTGTGTGTGGGGTTTAGGGCTTAGTGTTTTGGGAATAATATTTATGGGTTTTGTGTCTTTTAGTGGTTTTAGGTGTTTTAGGGACAATAATGGTTTTATGTTTTTTTCTGTCTTTCAGTGTTTTTCAGTCTTTATGGTATTTTCATTTTATTTTTTTCTTATTTATTTTTTTTATGGGGTTTAAGTGTCTTTTATGGTGTTAAGGTACTTTTAGGATTTTCTAAAAAAATTATTCTTTTTTAGTGTTATAGGGAATTTTAGTGTTTTTAAATGTTATTAGGTCCTTCCAGGTCTTAAATATTTATTATGGCCATTTTTTGTTTATAGGGTCCTTTAGGGTTTTTTGGGTCCTTTAGGTTTTTTATTATTTTTAGGGAATTTTTTATTTTGTATGGATTTTAGGGTCCTTGAGGGTTTTGTATGGTTCTATAGAGACTTGTATGGGTTTTGAGGTTACTAGATGTTATTTTATAGATTTTTAGTGTTTTCATTGTGTCTATGGCATTTATGTTTTTTATTATTTTAATGGGGTTTAGAGCTTTTAGGGTTTTTTATGTATTTTTGGTTATTTAGGGTCTTTTATGGGTTTTTGAGTTTTTGGTTTCTTTAATGGGGTTTTTATGGGTTTTAGGGTCTTTAGGGACTTTTTGGGTTTTAGGGTTTTTAAGGTGTTTTTATGAATTTTTTATGGATTTTAATAGTTTTTTGGAATTTTATGTTTTTAAGGGTTTGAAGGGGTTTTAGGAATTTTAAGGGGTCATTAGGTTCTATTTGTGCTTTTAGGGTCTTTTTGTGTTTTTAGGTTTTGAATTTTTTTAGGGTATTTTTTTAATGGTTTGAAGGCATTTGAAGGTTTTTAGCGGTTTTAGGGGATTTAAGGGTTGTAAGGGTGTTTTATTGTTTTTATGGTATTTTAGGTTTTTAGGGATTTTATTATTTCTTAGTGTTTTTGTGATTTTTGGGGTTTTAGTGTTCCTAATCATTTTTATGTGATTAAAGTGGTTTTGGGGTTTAGAAGGATTGTTATGGTTTTATAAGTTTTTATGGTTTTTAGGGGGTTTAGGGGTTTTAGGATTTACCAGGGGTTTTGGGTTTTTTAGTTTTTTTGTTTTTAAGGGGTTTTATGGGTTTTAAGGTTTTAGGGTTTTTTTGGGTTTTTGGTTTTTTAGTTCCTTTTAGGGGTGTTATGGATTTTGTGGGTTTCTTAGGGATTTGTTCTATACTTTTAGAGGGTTTTAGGGTATTTTGGGTTTTTAGGTTTTCTTAGGGTTTTAGGGATTTCCATGTCTTTCATGGGGGGTTTTGGAGTTTATAAGGGTTTTTCAGGGGTTTGGGGTTGGGGGTTAGGGTTTTTAGGATATTTATGTTTTTATTGGTTTTTAGGGTCTTAATATTGTTTTAGTGTTTTTATGTTTTTAGGGATTTTGGATGTTTTTTTGTTTTTAGGATTTTTAGTGTTTTTAGTGGTCTTTAGGGATTTTCAGTGTTTTATGGATTTAGGGTTTCCAATTTTATTAATGTATTTTAGGTTATTTTTTGGATTTTATATGGTTATCTATGAGGTTATTTAGGTTCTTTTATGGGTTTAACGGTTGATAGGGGTTTTCATGATTTTATGGGGTCTTGGGTTATTGGGTTTTTTTGGGTTTTAGGGGGTTTTATAGGTTTTAAGGTTTTTATTGGTTTTATAGATTTTAGGGTTCTTTAGAGGTTTTATGGATTTTTAGGGTTTTTAGGGATTTTAGGGATTTTGGGTTTTCAGTGATTTTATCGTTTTAAGGGTTTTTATGGTTTTCTTATGGTTTTTAGTGGTTTTCAGGTTTTTGGGGTTTTAGGTTTTTGGGTTTTTTGTATTTTCCAGATTTTTATATATGTTTAAGGGGTTTTACTATTATGGGGATTTATTTGGAGGGTGGGTAGTTTTTTTGAGGGTATACTGGTTTTTATAGATTTTGGGATTTTTTAGTTTTTTTAGATCTTTTTAGTGGTTTTAGTCTTTTATAGTTTGAAGGGTTTTTAGAGGTTTTTCATGGTTTTGGGTTTTTAAGGGATTTAGGGGTTTTTAGGGTTTTTTTTATTTTTTCAGGTTTTAAGGGGTTTTAGATTCTTTTAGGGTTTTAGATTATTTTAGGCTTTTAGGTGTTTTTATATTTTTTTAGTAATTTTTTTTAGAGTTTTTAGAGTTTTTATGGTTTTAGGTTTTTAAGGTTTTTATAGGGTTTTCAATGTGTTTTAGGAGATTTTAGCATTTTTAAGGTTTTAGGAGTTTTTGTGGGTTTTTTGGGTTTTTAGGGTTTTAGGGGTTTTATGTTTTTAAGATTTTAGTGTTTTTGGGGTTTTTATGGTTTTTACAGGTTTTTATTGTTTCTGCTTTTTGGGTTTTTAATAATTTTATAGGGGTTTTTTTTTTATTATTTTAGGGTGTTAAGGTTTTTCTAATGATTTTTTATAGTGATTAGAGTTTTTAGGATTTTTCAAATATTTTAGGGTTTCGTGGTTTTTTAGGGTTGTTTAGGGTTTTAGTGGGTTTTAAAGGTTTGTTAAGGGTTTTAAGTGATTGTTTTTTATTTCATTAGGGGTTTAGGTGTTTATAGGTTTCTTAGTGTTTTTGTATGTTTTTTATTATTTTAATAGTTTTTAGTGGTTTTAGGGATCTTTAGGGATTTTTTGTGGGTTTTCGGATTTTTTTTTTGTTTTTAGGGGGTTTCGGTTTTTTTGGAATTTTATGGGTTTTAGGTTTTTTGGGGTGATTAAGAGTTTTTTTAGTCTCTTAGGGTTTTTATGGGTTTTAAAGGGTTTATGGTCATGTAGGGGTTTTTAAAATTTTTATGGGTTTTAGGGTTTTTATAGTCTTTAGGGGTTTTAGGGTTGTTAGGATTTTTTGGGGTTTTAGGGTTTTTAGGGGTTTTGTGGTTTTTTTGGTGTTTATGGGTTTTTAGGGTTTTAAGGGATTTCATGGATTTTATGTATTTTTAGGGTTTTTATTTTTTTAGTGGTTTTAGGTTTTTTTACTTTTTTTATGGGTCTGAGGTTTGCTAGAGATTTTTATGTATATTTTGCATTGTTATAGCTCCTAAGGGTTTTAGGGGTTTATGGTGTTTTTAGTATTTTTATGGGTTTTATGTGTTTTAGGAATTTTAGGTGTTTTAGGGTTCTTAGGGGTTTTGTGGTATTTAGTTTTTTAGGGTTTTATAGATCTTTTAGGTTAATTTTTGTGGTTTTAGTGGTTTATAAGGTCTTTTATGTGATTTAGGGTTACTTGTGTTTTACTGTTTTTTCGGGTTTCTAATGGTTTTCATGTTTTTTTTAAGTTTTTTTAATAATTTATATGGATTTTAATGGGTTTAGGGTTTTCCAGGGTTTTTATGTAATTTTAAGGGTTTTAGTGTTTTTAGATTTTTTAGGGTTTTGGGGTGTTTAGGGTTTTTAGGCTTTTTTTGGGTTTTTGGACTTTTTTGGGGTTTTGAGTTTTTAGTGTTCCTATGAACTTTTGGGATTGTTTGGTTTTTCTGTTTTTTTGTCGTTTCTGGGTTTCTTGGTGTTTTCAGATTTTTAGGGGTTTAGGGTTTTAGAGGTTTTAGTTTTTAAGGGATTTAAGTTGTTTTTAGGATTTTTTGGTGTTTTAGGGTTTTATGAGTTTCAGTGTTTTAAGGGGTTTTTTAGTTTTTTTGTTTTTAGGAGGTTTTAGGTTTTTTTTGGGGGGGGGGGGGGGTAAGGGTTTTTTGAGTATTAGGGGTTTTTAGGGTTTTAGGGGTTTTATGGTTGTTAGGTTTTCTAGGGTTTTGGATGGTTTAGAGGTTTTTGGGGTCATTTATGGTTTTTAGTGATTTTTCGTTTTTTTATTTTTAGGGTATTTTAGTGTTTTAATATTTTTTGGGTATTTTAGATTTTATTAGGTTTTTATGTTTTTTGGTGATTTTAGGGTTTTATGGTTGTTAGGGTCTTTTTGGTACATTGATATTTTTAGGTTTTTTGGGTATTTGATGGCTTTAGGGTGGTTTAGGGTTTTTATATTGTAATTTAGGGTCTTTTAGGAATTTTTACGGTGTTTAGGGTCCTTTAGGGTTTTTAGGGACCTTTTGTTTTTTAGGGTTGTTTTGGGTTTTTAGGACTTACTAGGATATTTTAAGGTTTTTATTGATTTTATGGTCTTTTTTCATTTTTAGGGGTTTTAAGGTCCTTTTGGAGTTTATGATTTTTTCAGAGTCTCTTAGTGGGTTTTAGGGTATTTTATGCTCTTTTTGGGTTTTTTGGTTTATAGTGTCATTTTAGATCTTTTATGTTTTAGGAACTTTTAGGGGTTTATGGGTTTTAGTGATATTTTCTTGTTTTTTGGTTAATTAGGTTATTTTAGGTTTTCATGGAATTTTTAGTGGTTTTACATTTTTTGATGGTTTTGGGGGGTAGGATTTTTATGTTTATTAGGGGCTTTAGGATTATAATGAGTTTTATTGGGTTATAGGATCCTTTAGGATTGTTATGGTTTTTGATGTTTTTTTAGTGTTTTTAGGGTTTTTAGTGTTTTTATGTTTTTTATGGTTATAGTGTTTTTAGGGTTTTCAGGGGTTTTAAGGGTTTTGGGGGATTTTTAGGATTTGTAATTTTTAAGGGTTTTTTTATGGTTTAATGGTCCTTTTAGGGTTTTTGGAGGTTTTATGGGTTTATATTTTATTAAGATTTTTATATTTTTATATTTTTTAGTGTTTTGTTTGTGATTTATTGTGCTTTTTATTGGTTTCTAGGGTTTCTTGGGGTTTTATGGGTTTTATAGTTTTTATTGTTTTAGGGATGTATAGGGTGTTTTTAATTTTTTGGTATTTAGGTTTCTTCATGGGTTATCTAAGGTTTTTAGGGTTTGTAGGGTCTCTAGGGGGTTTTAGAGTTTTGGGGGTTTTTATGGTTTTGGGGGGTTTTACGGTTTTTTTACGTGATTTATGTGTTTTAGGATTGTTTAATGTTTTTAGGGTGATTATGGTTTTTAGGTTTTCTAGGTGATTGGGGTTTTTAGAAATTAAATGCGTTTTTAGTGGTTTTAGAGGTATTTAGGATTTTTATGGGTTTTTATTGTTTTAAAGGTTTCTTGGGGGTTTAGAGTTATTTAGGGTTTTATCATTTTTGTTGTTTTAATATTTTGTTAGTGTTTTATAAGGTTTTTAGTGGTTTTATGGACATTTTAGGGTGTTTTGGGTTGGTTTAATTTTTTTAGGATTTTTTAGGGTTATATGGTTTTTAGGGGTTTAAAGTGGTTTCATGGGTTTTTAGTGGTTATAGGGTTTTAATGGCTTTTTAGGGATTTTATGGGAATTTTGGGGTTATTATGGGGCCTTTATGTTTTTTATGATATTTTATGCTTTTAGCGGTTTTAAGGGATTTTAGGTTTTTCATGGATTTTAAGTGGTTTTTGGGTTTTTAGGGGATTTATAATTTTATAGGGTTTATAGGTTTTTTGGAGATTTTAGGGATTTTACAGGGTTTTTATTATTTTTGGGATTATTTCAGGGGTTCAGGGGTGTTTAGGGTTTTTTGTTTTTTTGGGTGTTTATGTTTTTTAAGGGTCTTGTGGGTTTTTAGGTTTTTTAGGTTTATTATTGTTTTAGGGTTTTAGGGCCATTTATTGTTTTACTATGTTTGGGGTTTTATGGTAATTTAGGGTCTTTATGGTTTATAGGATTTTTTTCTTTCTTAATGGGTGTTTATTTTGTTATAGGTTTGTAGGGTTTTTTTGGTTCTATGGTTTTAAGTATTTCAATTTTCTTTGTGGGTTTTAAGGGTTTTTTTGGTTTTTTTTTATTTTTTAAAAATTGTAGTTTTTTTCAATGTTTATATGTGGTTTTAGGGGTTCATAGTGTTTAAATGGTTTTCATAGGGTGTTCAGTATTTTCAAAAAATGTAGGTGTTTTAGGGGTGTTTAGGGTTTTTTCCAGGGGTTTAGTGTTTTATAATGTTTTTATGGATTTTAGTGGGTTTAAGTGTTTTTTATTGGTTTATGGATTTTTTGAGGTTTTAATGATTTTTAGGGGTTTAGGGATTTTGTAGAGCTTATAAGGGGTTTAGGGGTTTTTTAGAGCTTATAAAGGGTTTAGGTGTTTTTAAGAGTTTAGTGTTCTATGTTTTTTTAAGGTTTTTGGGGCATTAGGGCAAGGAAGATGCGAGGATCAGGCTATTCCGGACCCCCCCCCCCAAATTTTATTAAAAAAAAGATACGCAGTAGACAAGGGAGGGGAGGGGTCAAACGACTAGCACCCAAAAACCCCTTACAAACCCAAGACACCAAAGACCCCAAAAAAAGAAAGATCCAAAAAAGGAAAAACACAAAAACCAAGTAAGAAAGGTCCACCAGCAGTCCCATCCAAGCAGCAACCAACATCCAGCAGTAGCAGCACCATCACCATACACAACAACTTCATCACCTTCAATGCATTAGTAACATCACGTCTCAGCCAAGCAGCAGCCAACGTCCATCCCATCAGATTCCGACAGCTAGCACCTCTTTCAGCAGTTCCCAACAAATAGTCCTCAAGAAAAGAAGAATCCCCTAACCAGCAACTCATCATCCAATAACCATCACATCCACACCAAACAGCATCCAGCAACAACAAGCTCACACCCAATAGCACCTAGTCAGAGGACACAACACCACCATGAAACAAGCAGAAACCATTCACACCAAGCACAGTTCCTAGCACCTTCTCAGCAGCTCCAAATTCATCAGCTTTCACACATCCCAATCCAGAAGAGTACATCAGCCAGCACCAAAGAATCTGACGGCCAACAACTCTCAATGGTCCGCACCCCATAATAGAGAAAACAACACACCACCCGCACCCATACCCAGGAGCAGGCCACAGCACCCAACACCCAAAAGATAGATACCAGCTCTAGGAAATATCCCCAACAGAATTTCCCAGCATCACCGGACCGTGCCTAAAATTTCCCAGCAAATCTAGAAGCCAGAACCTGCAATGTCTCATGACCACCACCGCAACCAGCACACCGTAGGTTTTAAGATTCAAGGACTTCCAACCAGAACTAGCATCAACAGCGAGCAGCGAGGGAGAAATCATACTCACCTGAATCTCGATTTTCTTCGCAGACTTAAACCTAGAAGATATGGGCATCCTAAGAACCAGAAATAGCGCGAAAACACCAGGCTGGCACCAGACCTTCTGCCTCCACGAAAAACCATCGAATCTCTAGAGAAGCCACGAAAAACCATCTAAGCGAAAAACAGAGAGGGTGACCGAATGTTGAAGAGGTCTCCACCCAAGCCGTCGAGGTAGCTCCCTCCGACGATGAAGATCGTGACCCCGCTGCGTCCTCAGAAGATCCTATACACAAGAGCCAAGAGCACCACCACGCTGGCACAAACAGCGTCACCGAGACCGACATCTCTTCCGATGAATCCGTTGACCCCGCTGACTCATCAGGAAACCCAGATCTATAAAAAAATCCCCAAAAGGATAAAATCCAGGAGGGTTCCCTATCTCCAAGGAGTCACCGGCTTCGCCACAACTCGGAACGAGACAGATCAAAGCCGAGAAAAACCACCGCACAAGCCCTTCCGGAATTTTGTCCCCTTTTCTCAAAGAATGCCACCAGATCTCGACACCACCAAGCAGCATCCTAGTCTCCCTCAAGAGAATGGAAGAAGAACCATCAACCAGAACTCCATCCACAACATTAAATTGAACAAAGCATCCACCGAAGAGGATTCCAACAGGGGAACCATTAAATCACCGCAGCGTGAGCCCAAAAGAGAGCGGTGGCATATTTCTAGGGTTTTCATGGGGCATTAGGGGGTTTAATGGATTTTAGGAGTTTTAGGGTTTATGGATTTTTACAGTTTTCGTGGGTTGTTTAGGGATTTTAGGGGTTTTAGTTGGTTTAATGGGGGGGGGGGTGTTTAGGATCTTTTGGTGATTTGGAAGTTATTTTAATATTTTATTGATTTTTATCATTTTTATGGTTGATTAGGGGTTTTATTTTTTGGTATGATTTTTGGGTTTTAAGTGGTTTTTAGTGTTTTAAAGGTTGTTAAAGTTTTTGTGGGTTTTATGGTTATTAGTTGTTTTGTGTTTTAATAGTTTTTGGGATTTTAATGGTTTTAGGATTATTTAGGGGTTCAGGGTTATTTTAGTATTTTTTTAGGTTTTATGGTTTTGTAAGGTTTTTGTGGTTTTTAGTGTTTTGTAGGGTTTTGTGTTTTTTTTTGTGTTTTGAAGGGTTTTAGTGTCTTTTCGATTTTTAGGGATTTGTAGGGTGTTTTGGTTATTTAGGGGTTCTGATGGGTTTTAGGGATTTCTTATGGGTTTTAGGGGATTTATGATTTTTATATGGTTTTTCATGTTTTTAGGGTTTTGGGTTTTGGGTTTTTGGTAGTTGTTGATGTTCTTTATTGTTTTTAGAGAGCTTATGGGTTTTTAAGTTTTTACAATGGATTTTAGGGTTTTCTTAGGGGTTTAGGAGGTTTTAAAGATTTAGTGGTTTTAGTGTTTTTATGGGTTTTTCTGTTGTTTAGGATTTAGGGGGTTTAAGGATAGTTTTAGGGTTTTTGTTATTTTTATGGTTTTTATGGTTTCCTAGTGATTTTAGGTTTTTTAGGTTTTTTGGGTGTTTTAGGATGTTTATGTGTTTTATTTTTTAGGGGATTTTATTATTTTTAATGTGATTAAGGGATTTTATGGTCTTTTGGGTTTTATAAATTTTTATGGCTTTAGTAGTTTTTTTTGGTTTTTTGAGTTTTTAGAGTTTATATGGTCATTTAGGATTTTAAGGTGTTTTAGTGTTTTTAGGGATTTAGAGGTTTTATTGGTGTATTATTATTTTAGGGGTTTTATGTTTTTCAGTGTTTTAAGGGGGTTTTTGGGTTTTTGGGCTATTTAGAAGTTTTAGGTATTTTTAGGATTTTTATAGGTGTTTATGGTATTATGATTTTTCAGTTCATTTTTTGGGTCTTTATGGATTTTTTTGGGGATTTTAGGGTTTATAGGGCATGAGGCTATTTTTTGTGGTTTTACTGTTTTTAGTTATTTTAGGGGTTTTAGGGTTTTATGGGTGTTTGATGATTTTAGGATTTTTATGGGTTTTGAGAGTATTTAGGGTTAATTGGGTTTTACGGTTTTAAGGTTTTTTAGGTGTTTTTGGGTAATTTATTTTATTAGTTTTCTTAAGGATTAAATATTTTTAGGGATTTTAGGGTGTTTCGGGTTGTTTGGTTTTTTAAAGGGCCTTTAGGGTTCATGTTTTATTAGGGTTAAACCCTATTTCTAGAGATTTTAGGCAATTAAGGTATTTAAGGGTTTTTGGGGGGTTCTAGGTTCTTGTGGGTGTTTTAATGGTCTTTTATGGTCTTTTATGGGGCGTTTATTTTAGGGGTTTTAAGTTTTATAAGGGTTCTAGGGTTATTTAGGGCTTTTTTGTTTTTATTATATTTTTTCGTTTTTTACTGTTTTTAGGGGTTTTAGCATTTTTAGGTTTTATGGGGTTTTAGGGTTTTTAGAGTTGTTTGGGTCCTTTAGAGATTCTAAGGGTTTTTGGAGACTTTTATGATTTAGAAACATTTTGAGTTTTTTTTGGGGTTTAAATGTTTTTTTGGGTTTTTTGGATTTTTTTTGGTTTTAGGGTTTTAGGGGATTTTAATGTTTTTTGGGTTTTTAGTGTTTTTAGGAATCTTCAATTTTTAATGGGTTTTAGTGGGTTTAGGGTATTTTTATGGATTTTAGATATTTTAGGGACTTTGGTTTTTAGGGTATTGGATTTTTTTGGGTTTTAGGGTTCTTAGGGTTTTATGGGTTTAAGGATTTTTGTTGTTGTATTTAGGGGTTTTTTGTTTTTATGAGTCTTATTATTTTTTTAATTTTGTACAATTTTTATGGTATTTTTGGATTTCATAGAGATTATAGGTTTTTTGATGGTATTATTCAGGTATTTTAGGGTTTGGGGTTTTTTTGTGTTTTTAGGTATTTTTATGATTTTTGGGGGGGTTTAGGGATTTTTTGGATTTTTTAAGGATTTTAGGGGGTTTTATGTGTTTTCATGGTTTTGAATGTATTTTAGGGTTTTTTTTGGATTTTTCAATTCGTGATTACAATTTCTAGTTTTTTTGGATTTTATTGGTTTTCTGGGTTTGTTGGGGTTTTTATGGTTTTTATAGTTGTTAAATTTTTATATGAGTCTTTAATGTTTTTAGGGATTTAGGGGGTTTATGGTTTTTATGGTTTTTTATATTTTTAATGTTTTTAGGGTTTTTATGGTATATATGGTCTTTTAGGGTCTTTTTTTATTTTTAAGGGTTTATAGGTTCTTTTAAGAATTTTTTGGGTTATTAGGTTCATATAGTGTTTTTAGGGATTTTTAGGGTTTTTATGTTATTTTAGGGGTTTTTGGATATTAGGTTTTTTTGTGATTTTTAGGGTTTTAGGGGGTTTTAGGGGTTTTGGGATCTTTCTGAGTTTTATAGTTTTGTGTTTTTTAAAAGTTTTAATGGTTTTTAGGGGAGTTTTAATGGGATATAAGGTTTTTTACTGTAAATTGAGGTTTTATGGTTTTTAGGGTTTTTCTAGATTTTAGGTATTTTTAGAATTTTTTATCCTTTTAGGGTTTTTAGGGATATTTAGTGATTTGCGGTTTTTTTATGGTGTTTAAGGGTTTTAGTGTTTTTGAGGATTTTTTACGACTTTCATAATTTTTTGGTGTTTTATGGTTTTTAGAGTTTTAAATGATTTTTTGGGGTTTTAATGGGTTTTTGAGTTTTTGGAGGTTTTTATGTGTTTTTTGGGTATTTTGGGTATTTAAGACGTTTTAGAAATTTTTAGGGTTTTAGGTGTATTTTAGGGGTTTTAGGGTCTATTTAGGATATTGTGGATCTTTGGATATTTAAATATTTCGAAGGGTTTTATGGATTTTTTATGATTATGTTTTTTAAGGATTTAGGTGTTTTAGGGTTTTTAAGGATTTTAGGGTTTTTTAGAGTCTTTTAGGGGTTTTAGGGTTCAAAGTGTTTTATAGTTTTTTTATTATTTTTTGTGGTTTTACGTGTTTTAAGTTATTTGAAGGTTTTTATTTTTTTTAAAAAATGTAAGGGGTTTTAATGTATTTTAAATTTTTTAAGATATTTTCTGTATTTTTATGTTTTTTAGGTTTTTTAGGTATTTTAGTGAATTTTTTGGTTTTTAGTGTTTGTTTGGATTTTTAATAGTTTTTTTTTGTTTTTAGGGTTTTACGGTTTTGTATGGTTTTTTGGTGTTTTCATGGCTTTTAGGATTTTCAGGTTTTTAGGGTTTACTAAGGTTTTCTGGGATATTTGAAGACTACCTTAGTGTTTTATGGGTGTTTAATATTTTTGGGTTATTTAGGATTTTTAGAGTTTTTCGGGTTTTTAGTAATTTTAGTTTTTTTATAATTCTTGGGGTTTTGGATTTTTATATGTTTTTAGTGGTTTTTAGGGTTTTTGGGGTTTTAGGCATTTTTATTGTTTTAGGGTATTTTAGGATTTTTGGAGTTTTTACGGTTCTTAAGGTTTTTGGGTTTTATTAGGGGGTTTTATGGATTTTAGAGGGTTTAGGGATTTTAGGGTGTTTTGGGGTGTTTAATAAGTTTTATGGTGTTTTGAATTTTTACTATTTTTTATAGATGTTATGGTTTTTAAAAGCATTTAGGGTCTTTTGGGGGGTTTATAGTGTTTTTTGATATTTTATACTTTTTAGAATTTTTACAGTTTTTAGAGTACACGATGGGTGAGAAAAAAGAGACTGGGTGACAAAGGACCACATCAAGATGCTTTCCATAATTTCTTTCTTGGAGGGAGTATCTGCAACCAAGTTCACCTCCCTATAGGAATGTGTAACATTGAGAGTGAGAGTCTAACAACGGTCGAGACATTCAATACATAATGGGAGAAGACACGAAGGAACTCTCTATGACTTGTTCCTGAGTGAATCCACTACAAGCATTGAGTCAGATTCAAGCCAGAAAACTTCCACCTAAAATGAACTTCAATTTTTATCCCCTTCATCACTACCCAAATAGCAGCTTCGAAAGGTTATTTTTCTCAATTTCTAGGTTATTTAGTGTTTTAAGGTGTTTTATGCGATTTGGTGGCTTTTTAGGTCTTTTATAATTCTAGGGTCTTTTAGGGGGGTTTAGGGGGTTTTAGGGCCTTTTAGGGTGTTTTTACTGCTTTTTGGGTCTTTTCAAGTTTTAGGGTCTTTTAGGTGTTTGAGGGTTTTTGGGTCTTTTTGGATTTTAGGGTTTTTTTAAATATTTTTAAGATTCTATTTTTTTGTATTTTTGGGATTTTTAGTGTTTGTAGAGGTTTTAGGGTTTTAGGGGAGTTATTGGAATTTTTAAGATTCTAACAGTTTTTAGGGTTTTAAAGGGTTTTTCGAGTTTTATTAATTTTTCGGGATTTCTATGGTTTTGGGAGGATTTTTGGGTTTTTAGGGGTTTTGGGTTTTTAGGGTTTTAAGGAATTTGGGATTTTTTAGGGGTTGTAGATCTCCTTGGAGTTTTTTTAGGATTTTAGGGTTTTAGGGGATATAGGATCTTTAAAGTCTTTTGGGTGTTTTAGGGGTTTTTTGGATATTTTTGGGTTTTTATAGATTTTAGGGGTTTTGGGTTTTAATAGTTTTGATGGGTTTTTGAGTTTCTAATTGGTTTTAGGGTATTTCAATTATTTGGTTTTTAGTGTATTATGGTATTTTTGTATTTTTATGGTTTTTATGGTTTTTTAGTTTTTTAGTTTTTTTATAATATTTTTAGGGTGGTTTAGTGGTATAATGGTCTTTTTACAGTTTTAAGGGGTTTTTAGGGTTTTTAGGGATTTTTGGGATTTTTGCTTTTTAGGGGTTTTAAGGTTATTTAGGGGTTTTAGGATTTTTAGGGGTTTAAGGGGTTTTAGTGCCTTTATTTTTTTTTGTCTTTTTTGGGTTGTTTTTATAGTTTTTTAGTTTTTTGGGGTATTTCTGGGGGTTTTATATTTTATGGTTTCTATGGTCTTTTAGGTGGTGTTAGGGTTTTAGAGGGTTTTAGGGATTTTAAGAATTTGTAGAATTTTTCCTTTTTTTGGATTTTAGTGTTTATTTTGGGTTTTGTTTTGTTTTGGTTTTCAAGGTTTTTAAGATTCTTATGGGCTTTAGGTACTTTATTTTTTTTCTGGTTTTTAGGGGTTTTAGGGGTTTTTAATGGTTTTTAGGGGGTTTTATTGGTTTTTAATATTTTTTCGGGTTTATTTTCTTTTTTTGGATTTTCCATTTTTTTGGATTTTTTTGTTGTTTTATGCTTTTTAATGTTTTTTAGGGTTTGTAGAGTTTTTATAATTTTTAGGGGATTTAGGATCTTTAAAGGGTTTTTGAGTATTTTATGGTTCATTGAGATATTTTAGAGTTTATAAGGGTTTAGGCTAATTTAGGTATTTTTAGGGTTTTAAAAGTATTTATGGTATTTTAGGGTAATTAGATTCTTTTCGGGTGTTTTTAGGGTTTTTATTTTCCTTTACAGTTTTGGGTGCAAGGTTTACGATTTATGGTTTAATGTGTAGGGTCTAGAGGTTTTGTGTAGGGTTTACGTTATAGCGTGTATGGTATTTGGTATAAGGTGTACGATTTAGGGTTTAAGGTGAAAGGTCTAGGGTTATGGGTGAAGGGTATTGAGTTTAGAGTGTTTGGTTTTGACTTTACAGTGTATGGTATGGAATTTCAGGAGTAGGGTTTAGTGTTTCTATTTTATGCTACAGGTTTTAGGTTTTATGGCTTAGAGTTTAGGGGGTTTTAGGTTTTTTAGTTTTTTGGGGTTTTTATGCATTATAGGGTTTTTACGGTCTTATGGATTTTATGGGCTTTAGGGGCTTTTATTATTATTATTATTTGTATACTATTTTAGGGTTTTTATAGTTTTTATGGTCCTTTAGGCTTTTTTAGGATTTTTAGGGTCTTTTAGGGTCGTTACAGTTTTATGTGTCCATTAGGATATTAGGTTTTTTATATTATTTTAATGGCTTTAGGGTATTTCATGGAATTTTTGGGTATTTTTAGGGTTTTTAGTATATTTTATAGTTTTTTAGTGTTTTTAGGTTCTTTTATGGGTTTAAATGGTTTTTATAGGTCTTTAGGGTTTCTAGGGTTTTAGGGTTTCCTTTCATTTTTAGGGTCTTTTATAATTTTAATGACTTTTAGGGGTTTTATAGTTTTACTGTCTTTTAGTGCTTTTCGTGGTTTTGGGGTCTTTTGGAATTTTTGTGTTTTTGTTTAATTTCGGGTTCATGGTTTTTTTATTGTTTTATGGTATTTGATGTGTTTAGAATCTTTTTATGGGTTTAGGTCATTTCATGGGATTTTTTAAGATTTTTAACAGTTTTAGGGTTTTTAGTGGATTTTTAGGTTTGTAGTTTGTTTTAGGTTTTTTATGATTTTACGATTTTTAGGGTATTAGGTATTTCTAGGATTTCAGGGTTTTATTAGGTGTTTTAGTGGCTTTTCAGGGTTTTCAGGTTTTTAAACCTTTTAGAGTTTCTAGAGTGTTAGGTTTTTAGGGGTTTTGTATCTTATTGGGTTTATATAATTTTAGGGTTTTAGAGTCTTTTATGTTCTTTTAAAGATTTTTTGGATTTTTACAATCTTTTAGAAGTTTTAGTCACTTTTGTGTTTTTTTTTTGTTTTTAGAGTTTTTTGGGTTTAATGTTCATTAAATGGTTTTTAGTTTTTTTTAGATTTCACTGTTATGGGGGTTTTTATATTTTTTTGGGATTTTTGTGTTTTATTGGGTGGTAGGGTTTTTATGGTGTTTTGGGGTTTTATGGTTTTTATGAATGTTTGTTGATTGTTAGGGTTTTAAGAGTAGTTTTAGGTTTTTTAGTGACTTTATAGTGTTTTATTAGGTTTTTTATTATTCAAAGGTTCTGTTGGGTATTTTTGGGGTTTAGGTGTTTTTTGTGTTTTTTGGTTTTTTGGGCGGGATAGGAATTCTTCAATGTTGTCTAGAGTTTTAGGGAGTTTTATGGGTTTATGGTATTTTAGGGTCTTTTGTAGTTTTTTTTTGGATTTTAGGGGTTTTTTATGGTTTTTTTATTTTAGGGTTTTACGATTTTTAGGGTTTTACGTATTTTTAAAGGTCTTTATCATTTTTCGAACTATTTAGGATTTATGGGTTTTTATTGTTTTTAGGTTTTTTTAGGGTTTTAGGGTCTTTTAGGTTTTACAGGTTTTTTGGTACTTTAGGGGTTATTTTGGATTTTAGGGCCTTTAAGGTTTTTTGGTTTTTTGGGTCTTCAACTGGTTTTAGGGTGTTTTAGGGTATTTTGAGGATTTTAATATTTTTTTTGTATTTTTTTGGGTCCTTAAGGTTCTTTTATTGTTTTTTGGGGGTTTTATGGTCTTTCAGGTTTTAGGGTTTATGTTTTAGGATTTAGGTTGTAGGTTTTAGGGTTTTTGGTGTAGGGTTTGGTGTTTATGATGTAGAGATTAAGGTTTAGAGTGTAGGGTATAGGTTTTAGGGTGTATGGTTTACGGTTGAGGGGTAGGGTTTTGGGTTTTGGGTATAGGGTCTTGGATTTTGGTTATAGGGTATAGAGTTTCGAATTTATGGTTTAGGGTTTAATTTATAGGGTGTAGGGTTTAGGGTTTTGGCAGAAAGGCATAGGGTTTATGTGTTTTGGGGTTTTAATTATTATTTTTTCATTTTGGCGGTTCAAAGGGTTTTAGGGTTTTTAGTGTATTATGGTTTCTAGAATTTTATGGTGTCATAGGGTTTAAGTATTTTTTGGGGTTTAATGGTTTGTAGGGGTTTTTGGTATTCTAAGTCATTTTAGGGTTTTTAGAGTTTTTATGTTTTTATTAGTTTTTAGGGGGTTTTATGTTTTTAGTGACTTTGGGGGCTTTTAATGTTTTGGTTGGTTTTAATGTGTTTTTTGGTTTGTATAATTTTTAGTGTTTTTAGGTACTTTATGTGTTTTAATGGGATTTTTTTGGGATTTTTATTAGTTTAAATGTTTTTTTCTTTTTTTAAATTTTTTAGTGTTTTCAAATTTTGTATGAGTTTTCAGGGGTTTTAGTTTTTTTTGTGTTTTTTGTGTTTTTATGGTTTTTGTGATTTTAGGTTGTTTTAGGGCCTTTAAGTTCATTGAAGGTTTTTAGGGGTTTTTTAGTGATTTTTAGTGATTTTATTATTTTTTGGGGTTTTAGGGCTTAAAGGGTTTGTTGGGGATTTCAGAGTGTTTAGTTTCATCGGGGGTTCAATGGTATTTTTTTGTTTTTATGTGTTTCTAGGGGTTTTAGGGTTTTAATGGTGTTTTAAGGGGGTTAAAGGGATTTATGGTTTTTAGGGGTTTTGAGACATTTCAGGGTATTATGGTTTGTTCAATTTTAAGGGCCTTTAGGGGTTTAGGATTTTTAGTGTTTCTATGGTGTTTTACGTTATTAGGGTCCTTTAGTATTTGTTTTTTGTTTTATGGTCTTT
The DNA here is from genome assembly GCA_963277665.1 of Viscum album. Taxonomy (NCBI): domain Eukaryota; kingdom Viridiplantae; phylum Streptophyta; class Magnoliopsida; order Santalales; family Viscaceae; genus Viscum; species Viscum album. The sequence continues at coordinate 604,254,681 of OY728142.1, forward strand.
TAGTGTTTTATGGGTTTTATGGTACTTTATGGATTTTATGGGTTTTAGAGTCTTTGGGTATTTATGGGTTTTAAAGGGTTTAGGTGTTTTTTAGGTCCTTGGGGGTTTATAGGGTCTTTCGGGTCTTTGAGTAAATTCTAGATGTTTTATGGTATTTTAGGGGTTTTCGGGTCATTTTGGGGTTTCTTTAGGGATTTTATGGTGTTTTAGGGGTTTTAGGGGTTTTAGGGTTATTAGTGTTATTAGGGTCCACTGAATTTATTTGTAGGATTTTTTGGGTTTTTATTATTTTGTTTATTTTAAGGATGTTTTAGAATTTTTATGGTTTTTAGGTTTTTCAATGGGTTTTTATGTTTTATATGTGTTTTATGATTTTTAAGGTTTTTAGGGGTATTTGGGGTTTTAGGGGTTTTTTTAACGCCCTGGCCCCAGTTACCCAGAGTCGGTGCATTATTACATAACATTGGCATGATCACAAAAGATCAAGTCTCGAAAGACCGATTAGTTTAGTAGCCTTGGAAGTACTAGTTACATTCATAAATGTTACATTACATCATAAAGTGAAAAACTACAATAACTTAGTCTCCATAGTCCACAACCATATCCCATTTAGACTATCCCTGCAGGTCAGTCATAAAATATTTCTTCACATCCTCGGAAAAATAAAACATAGAAAGGGGTGAGCTCAGATGCTCTGTAAGGATAACAATGTAGGGGAAACATTCATAAATAAACATAAACATTTAAGTCAATGTATAACTAAAACAAAAGCCTTTTAAACTTGAACTTAATCATAATATGGAAAACGTAAAATGAAATAATTCCATTTATTTATTCACATGGATATTCTACTGGTCAAATAATCAAATGCAATATCAATAACCACATTCATAATGATGGAATGCATAATTCCAGACTATCATAACCATGTAGCCAAGGTATCGTTCCAAGACTACAAATAAGATTTTGTCAAGGCCTCGTTCCAAGACCCTAGTTTGTCTCATGAGACCTACCGATGCATCGAGGAGCTATAGCGGTCTCCACCTGTCACTTATTAAGTCCAATTCATTCATCATATGAACATGTTTAGACATATCATAAACCATAACATAATCGTATCACATAAAACATGCATAAAGGAAAATAACATTTCCACATTTCAATCACAAGATATCAATACAACACATTGATATAATAAAAACATTATCTAAACCATTTTCAATACCAAGATAAAAGAAAATTAAAACATGATATTCATTTTTCATTTTAAAAAAAAGTTATGGCTTGTAGAGGAAGCCGAAACTCAAATAATGGTTATGGTGGTGGAGAAGTCGTTGTCGCCGCATACGTAAGACAAAACATTCAATTTTTTTTGTAAAAAAGCTTCATATAAAATGATTCTTTTTGAATAAATATAAAAGTCAAAGGGGTTTATACACCGTTTAAAAGAATGTTATGTATAAAACAAAATATGCATCAATGAAAGAGATTGAGACGAAGTCCCTTACTTCGTGTCCGACTTGACTCGATAATTCTTTAGTCCCATGAATAATAAACTAAAGTTAATATATACTTGCTTAAGAACATTTTTCAAGTTCATTTTTCCTTTTACATCACTTATTACATTGGTATGAACATTATGTAATCATTTTATTTAATAACGGTCGTTTTGTCGATCCTTGGTACTTGAGTCAAAAAAAATCTTCTTATAATTACAAGTTGTTTATGCGGTAAAATAGCCATTATCTCCATAATTATATTCATGATGTAGATTTCATATATATCATATATATCCAGTATATACATGAATTTATAATATTACATAACATTTAGAGATAAGAAATGAAATGCACCGTTCATGGAGACGGTATGTCGTACGTACGCATGAACGCTATATTCATTTCTATTTCGTATTTAATGGAATGAAATCATAATTATATAAAGGTATATTATAATTCCAGTATAATATCATATATAATATCATTAACTCCATCCTTTATACATCCCACATATGGCATTAACGATTCAAATCACTTTGAGGGGGCGGTAGTCCACACTTCCTAAAATGAAATGATCACGTTTACCCATTTTTGAAATCATAAAGATATCCCATAAATGAAAAATACAGAATAATAAAGATAAAATAAAGATAATATATATCATATATAGAAATAGTGTCATCATAATGGCCACCATGAGAGGTGTTAAAAGAAGAATGAACAATCATCGTTTCGTGAGGCAATAATCTACCACCCACAGAAACAGTATGTTTTTTAACCATTAGAAGAAGGTGTGTGTAAGTTTAAATCAAATAAATCTCATAAAAACATCCTAGTATATTTATTATACTGGTTTTGTTACAAAATATAGAAATTAAAAGAGTTCAGGGGGTGGGAGAAGCAAAATAAAACAAAAGAACACAAGTGAAAACATTACCTTTAAATCGGGTAACTCCTCTTGGTTTGAACCAAAAGGGTTTCTTGAAGAGATTGTTTCCTAAAGTAAGGCTTATATGATGAATAGAGGGATATGGAGAGATAGAATGAGAAGAGTTTTCCCGATCCAATGGCTTGAGATGTGTGGGTAAGGTGGTAGAGGTGGGGGCCTTTTATAAGAGGAGGGGAGGTCTACTCTTGGAAAGTCATGAAATGTTACATTATTATGAAATGATTTTCGGGTTTTGAAGGTCCCAAAATGATATATTTCGAGGATAAGGTTCTATGGGTTGAAAATCCACCCATCTAATAGGCTTTATACAAGTGTAAGTCTTAGATTTTACCTTATCTTTTCATTTTATTTAAATCGTTCATTAATGAGGTAATCCTGCATCATCATGGTGTGATAAATAAATTTATTTATTTAATGCCTAAAAGTGATAAAAAAATTACCATGATGTAGGAAATCATTTTATATTTCCAATTAATATTTATAGTCAAATATATGACTTGTATAACCCCTTCGAATTTTTTTAGAAAAACAATACATGTTTGTGACATTTTTATTTTTATATTAAATAAAAGGTATTAATGTCATTATCTTACACAAGTGGATCCATTGGGTCCAAAAAATTTACCCATGGATTTTCTTGGTCGGACAGGAGTCATCCAATAAGAGTAGGACATGTGTCAAGGTAATTTCATATTATTATAACATTATTTTTACCTTAAACTACTCTAATTACCTCTAATCACGGTTAATAAAACTCAAAAGTTAATATTCAACAAAAATTATTTTCATCCCATTGAACCAAATTTTAATTCCTAATTACAACCATGTATGTCTGTTTTTTGAAATTAAATTCACAAAAGTGGTAAAATTTCATTTAAACAAAAAATCAGTTTTTTAACTACCACTTAGTGGTTTCACTATTCCTAAAAAATTGAAGTTTTTCAAAAAAATACCTAATATTCACCCTAAGCTATATTTGATATTCCAAATTCAAATATGATGTCTATTTTACCAAATTAAAAACATATAAGTTTCATTAATTAATTTTATAATTAATTCCCATTGTCAAAACAAATAGCCTGTTTTTAAGAAAGAATATCAATCAAAAGATTGACAATTGTTTATGTCCAATTTCAAAGTGAAATTAATTATAATGACCACCATTGGATAAAATGGTAAAATTATTTTATAATTATACTTTAAAACCACTCAATATTATAATTTATCACTATAAATTATTATGAATAAAAAATTTTTTTTAAGTATTTTTCACTATTCATCGAAAATTGGAAGATCTCGGAAAAATACCAAAAATTCAACATAGGAAAATTTGGATATTACAAATCCAAAAATTAAGTCCATTTTGAAATATAAAATTTATATAATTTCAAAAAGTGGGTATTACTATTAATAACGGCTACTTTGATTGGTCATGGTGTGTTTGAATCTCAAACTTGCGTATAATGCAAGCTATTGCCTTATTGAAAGAGAAGAGTACCATGGAAGATTGGGGTGTTACATTATCCCCTACTTCAATAAATTTCATCCTCGCAATTTGAAAATGTTCTTCAGAAATAAAATGTTGAAAATAGAAAATACTTCTGTGGAAAACCCACATCAGAAATAAGGTTAATAAAATTTTCCCTTAATAAGAGGGAAAGGGAAATTAAAAAGTCACCAACAAATTATGATCTCGATTAGGAGAACATTAGTGGAAATTAGATAGAAATAATTAGAGGGAAAACATAAATATTTGTAGGGTGTGATTGAGGTCATCAATCACAAACAAGTGTAAAATTGAGGGCCTCAAAGCCTTCAATCTATGGTGATTTAAAATATCATTAGTTTAACAAAACATAAGGTATTAGGATAACACAATTTTTTAATATCCCTTTTCTAATGTTTAAGAATTAATTTATTCATTGAATAACAGATAGGTATATATATATTTATATACTTGACAAGTATAGTTTCAACCTTCAACTAATTTCTACCACAAACTCATCTTTCACTCAAAAAGATAATAGAACTCAAAAATATTATATTTATCCTAACCGTACAAGGTTAAAAATATTAACACATACCATTTAGATTAGGAAAACTATTTTGTAGTAACTAGGGACCTCCTGTAGGCTAGTGGTAGGTAATAAAGGCCTGTTGCACCATGGTTGTTAGTTCGATTCCTACAGCTTTGTCTGACGCGACGGGTTATCCCCCAACCTGCAGGTTGTCCTTTTCAAAAAACTATAGTATTATAATATTCCAAAAATAATATTCAGAAATGTTTTAACCTTAAAAAATACTATGAAAAGTTAAACTTAATCCATTCTAACCTTTATAGTTATCCAAAATACCTCTATCCAGACTTTCTCTAAAAGGTCTCTAAATTAAAAAATCAATTGTAACATCAGATTACCCAATCAAAGTAATGTTTCTCTTATTGTGACATACTAAAAATATGATTACCTTCATCATAATAAAACCTTAGTGAAAACAACAATTACTATAGTACAATACTTATATATATCACATTAATCTTATAACCATAATATAATCCTTGAGTCCAAAAGCACCAATACATTAATTATTCCACTTCAACTGTAGTAACAACATAGGATTGGCCTTGATACCTTGGCCTTTTCTGAGGAAAGTTTCCCTGATACTTAGGAAATTCATTTGAATAATGCCCCATTTCACTACAATTTTAGTATTCAACATTGATAGCCTCTTTCTTTCCCTTGCAATCACGAGCATGGTGAACTTTTTCTCCACATTTATAACAAACTCCTATTCCTTTTAGGCAAGTACCAGGGTGATTCTTCCCACAATTATCACATAATGGAAAATTAATATTTCCATTTTTCCCTTTATCTTTCTCTTGTTCCACCATTCTCTTCTTCTCTTGCTTTACTTTATTGTCATAAGATTTAGAGAATTCCTTTTCTGTCTTGATAGAATACGAGACTATATCTTCGTACATTGAGAAAGATTGTGATACTAAAGCTCGACGGAGAAATTGTTTTAACCCATCAAAGAAATGATCAATCTTACTTCTTGGGTTACGTATATAATATGCAGCATACCTCTATAACCTTGTAAAGTTGGCCTTATACTTTGCGACATTCTTATTCTCCTTTTGTCTCAGACTCAGAAATTGCATTTCTATAACTTCTCGATGGTCACGAGGAAAGTGTTTTTATAAGAAAAGTTCATTGAACTCCATCCATTCCATATTTGATACTTCATCATATTCATTTTTGTTATGAATCAATGATCACCATTTATCAGCATCTCCAGTGAGGCGGTAAACTTCCATGATAACCTTTTCCCTTTCACTACTCCCCAAGGAATGGAATATTTTCTCTAAGGAATTTATCCATTTCTTAGCTACTAAGTTATTTGTACTCCCATTGAATATTGCTGTTTGTTGCCTCATGAAGAGGTCTAACATTGATCCTCCATTTTGCAGATCAGGGTGCGCTATAAGACTAAGGTTATTATTCATAACATGAGTGAGTTGTCCCAGTATGGTGATAAGCTGATCAACAGTAATTGTATCACCAGCTCCACTATAATTATCTTGAGCAGGAGGGAAATCCCTACATGGAGTGCGTGCATTGATATGGTTTCCATTCCTTCCACTAGGCACCATTTCTAAAAAATTTCATAAACTAGATTAGTTTATGAATCGAAATACATAATAACAAACTTGAAAAACAATTAACATAAATTGAACTATTTATGGATATAATCAATAATCATAAAAATGTTTTCTTTGAGGAAGTATATACTCATAAACGCTTCATAATGATTTTTGAAGAAAATTATAATTATCCTAAGCATATCCCCTGGGAGTGCCGTAACCAAGAGTGCAGCAAGGCCCGTTGTCATGCACCAGTTCCCGTTCGTGTCTAGCTCAAAGAGGTGTTTTCGGGTTTTACCCCTAGGTACATTTGTGCCACAGCCACCTCTACCTGATCTTATCTAGACTGGGATGTATTGCTTGGAAAACTCACAAAATCTCTATAATACCAAAATTCTAGGAAGTTATTCTATACTAATCCTCAAAGTCTATCTTAGGGCTATATTCTGCAATCAGAGTTTATCTAAATCTAGCTTCCAAGGTTAGTACTAAACTGTCTCTAATACCAACTGTAACGCCCCGACCCCAGTTACCCAGAGCCGATGCATTATTACATAACATTGGCATGGTCACAAAAGATCATGTCTCAAAAGACCAATTAGTTTAGTAGCCTTGGAAACACTAGATACATTCATAAATGTTACATTACATCATAAAGTGAAAAAATACAATAACATAGTCTCCATAGTCCACACCCATATCCCCTTCAAACTATCCCTACAGGTCATTCAGAAAATATTTCTTCACATCCTGGGAAAAATAAAACATAGAAAGGGGTGAGCTCAGATGCTCATTAAGGATAACAATATAGTGGAAACATTCATAAATAAACATAAACATTTAAGTCAATGTATAAATAAAACCAAAGCCTTTTAACCACGAACTTCAGCATAATATGGAAAAATTAAAATGAAATAATGCCATTTACTTATTCACATGGATATTCTACTGGTCGAATAATTACATGGAATATCAATAACCACTTTCATAATGATGGAATGCATAATGACAAACTATCATAACCACGTAGCCAAGGCCTCATGCCAAGACTACAAATAAGATTTTGTCAAGGCCTCATGCCAAAACAATAGTTTCTCTCATGAGACCTACCGATGCATCAAGGAGCTATAGAGGGCTCCACCCTTCACTTATTAAGTCCAATGCATTCCTCATATAAACAAGTTTAAACATATCATAAACCATAACATAATCATATCACATAAAACATGCATAAAGGAAACATAACATTTCCACATTTCAATCACAAGATATCAATACAACACATTGATATAATAAAAACATTATCAAAACCACGTTCAATACCAAGATAAAAGAAAATTAAAACTGGGTATTTATTTTTCATTTAAAAAAAGTTAGGGCTTGTAGAGGAAGCCGAAACTCAAAAAATGGTCACGGCGGCAGAGAAGTCATTGTCGCCGCATACTTAAGACAAAACATTCCTTTTTTCATTTAGTAAAGACGCTTCATATAAAAAGGTTCGTTTTGAATAAACATAAAGGTAAAAGGGGTTTATACACCATATAAAATAATGTTATGTATAACACAAAATGTGCCTTAATTAAAGGAGATTGAGAAGAAGTCCCTTACCTCATGTCCGACTTGACTTGATCATTATTTAATCTTCTGAATAATAAAATAAAGTTAATATCTACTTTCTTAAGAAACTTTCTTAAGTTCATTATTCCTTTTACATCACTTATTATCATGTTATGAACATTATTTAATCATTTAATTTAATAACAGTCACTTTGTCGATCCTTGGTACTTGAGTTAAAAATAAACTTCTTATAATTACAAGTTTTTTATGAGGTAAAATATCCATTATCTTCAGAATTATATTCATGATGTAGATATCATATATATCAAGTATATCCATTATATACATGCATTTATAATATTACATAACATTTATAGGTAAGAAATGGAATGCAGTGTTCCTAGAGACGGTAAGCCGTACGTACGCATGAACGCTACTTTCATTTATATTTCGTATTTAATGGAGTGAAATCATAATTATATAAAGGTATATTATAATTCTAGTATAATATCATATATAATATCATTAAATTAATCCTTTATACGTTCCACATATGGAATTAACGATTCAAATCACTTTGAGGGGGCGATAGTCCACACTTCCAAAAATGAAATTATTGCGTTTACCCATAATGGAAATCATAAAGGTATGCTGTAAATGAAAAATACAGAAGAATAAAGATAACATAAACAAAATATATATCATATATAGAAATAGTGACATCATAATGGCCACAATGAGAGGTGTTAAAAGAAGATTGAACAATCATTGTTTCGTGAGGCAGTAATCCGCCACCCACAGAAACAGTAAGTTATTTAACCATTAGAAGAAGGTGTGTGTAAGTGTAAATCAAATAAATCTCATAAAAAAATCCTATTATATTAAATATACTGGTTTTGTTACAAAATATAGGAATAAAAATAGTTTAAGGGGTTGGAGAAGCAAAATAAAACAAAAGAACACAAGTGAAGACATTACCTTTAAATCGGGTAACTCCTCTTGGTTTGAACGAAAAGGGTTTCTCGAAGAGCTTTCTGCCTAAGGAAAGGCTTCTATGATGAATAAAGGGATGTGGAGAGATAAAATGAGCAATGTTTGGCCAATACAATGGCTTTAGAGGTGTGGGTAAGGTGGTAAAGGTGGGGTCCTTTTAGAAGAGGAGAGGAGGGGCACTCTTGGAATGTCATGAAATGTTAAATTATTATGAAATGATTTTAGGGTTTTAAAGGTCCCAGAATGATATATTTTGAGGATAAGGTGATAAGGGTTCTAAATCTACCCATAAAATGGGATTTAGACAAGTGTATGTCTTATATTTTACCTTATCGTTTCATTTTATTTAAATCATTCATTAATGAGGTAATCGCTTCATCATCGTGGTGTGATAAATAAATTTATTTATTTAATTACTAAAAATTATAAAACAATTACCATGATGTAGGAAATCGTTTTATCTTTCCAATTAATATTTATAGTAAAAAATATGACTTTTAAAACTCCTTCTAAATTGTTTTTTGTAAAACAATACATGTTTGTGACATTTTTATTTTTACTTTAAATAAAAGGTATTAATGTAATTATCTTACACAAGTGGCTCCATGGGGTCCCTAAAATTGACCCATGGATTGTCTTGGGCGGTTAGGAGTCATCCAATAAGAGTAGGACATGTTTCAAGGTAATTTCATATTATTATAACATTATTTTTACCTTAAATTACTCTAATTACCTCTAATCACGGCTAATAAAACCTAAAAGTAACTATTCACAAAAAATTATTTTCATCCCATTGAACCAAATTTTAATTCCTAATTACAACCATGTATGTCATATTTTTTAAATTAAATTCACTGATGCAAAAAATTTTCATTTCAACAAAAAATCAGTTTTTTAACTACCACTTAGTGGTTTCACTCTTCATCAAAAATCGAAGTTTTTCAGAAAAATACCAAAAATTCACCCTAAGATATATTTTATATTCCAAATTAAAATATGATGTCTATTTTACCAAATTAAAAACATATAATTTTCATTAATTAATTTTATAATTAATTCCCGTTGTCAAAACAAATAGCGTGTTTTTAAGAAAGAATATCAATCAAAAGATTGACAATTATTTATGTCCAATTTCAAAGTGAAATTAATTCTAATGACCACCATTGGATAAAATGGTAAAATTATATTATAATTATACCTTAAAACCACTCAATAGTATAATTTATCACTATAAATTATTTTTATTAAAAAAGTTGTTTTTAAGTATTTTCACTATTCATCGAAAATTGGAAGTTCTCGGAAAAATACCAAAAATTCAACATTGGCTAATTTTGATATTCTAAATCCAAAAATTAAGTCCATTTTGAAATATAAAATTTATATAATTTCAAAAAGTGTGTATTACTATTCATAACGGCTACTTTGATTGGTCGCGGTGTGTTAGAATCTTGTACTTGCGTACAACAAAAGCTATTGCATTATTGAAAGAGAAGTGTACCATGGAAGATTGGGGTGTTAAATTTTTAATATTTTTAAGGGGGTTTTATGGTTTTAGTTATTTTTAGGGGTTTAGCGGCATTTTGGGTTTTGGGTTGTTATGTATTTTAGAATTGTTATAGAATTTTTAGTGTTCTTAAATCCTTTAGGGGGTTTTATGTTTTTAAAGGGTATTTTTTTATTTATTTGTTGTTTTTAGGGTCTTTTTGGTAGATTTTATGGTTTTACTTTTCCTATCATTTTTAGGGTCTTTCTGGGTTTTTTGTTTTTTAAATGGTTTTAGGGTCATCTAAGGTTTTTTGGGTTTTTTGGGTTTTTTAGTTTTTAGGGATTTTGGTTTTTTAAATGTTTTTAGGGTTTTTAGGGTTTTTTCCTCGGGGGGAGGGTATTTAAGTGTTTTTTGTTTATTTTAGGGATTTTGATAGTTTTAGGTGTTTGTTAGGGATTTTAGGGGGGGTTGGGATTTTATATGGTTTTGGGGGGATTTATGGATTTTTAATGATTTTATGGTGTGGGAGGGGTTATTATTTTTGGGGTTAGGGGGTTTTTGGGGTTTCAATTCTTTAGGGATTTTGGGATTTTAGGGGGTTTTAAATTTTTAGGGGTTTTATGGGGTTTTTTGAGTTTTAGGGGATTTTGGGTGTTTTAGTGGATTTTAGGTTTTTGATGGATTCTTATGGGGTTTAGAGACTTTTTTGAGGTTATAGGGGTTTTAAGGGTTCATTAGTAATTTTTAGGATTTTATATTTTCTTAGGGTTTTTTTTGGGAATTTAATGGGTTTTATGGGTTTAAGGTATTTTATATTTTTTTTAGTGTTTCTGGGGATTTATAGTATTTTTTAGGGTTTCTAAATTTTTTAGGGTTTTTAGTGTCCTTTTAGGGTTTTAAATGTTTTTTGGTGTTTTATGGTTTTGTATAGATTTAGGGGTACTTGGGGTTATTTTAGGGGATTTTTGGATTTTAAAGTTCTTATAGGGGTTTTTGGGTTTTTAGAGTTCTTTTAGGGGTTTAAGTGTTATTTTAGGAGTTTTAGGGTGGTTTATCGTTTTTAGGGGTTTTAGGATTTTTTGTAATTTTAGTTGTTTTTTGTTTTTTATGTGTTTTTTATAATTTTAAGAGTTTTTTATGGTTTTAGGGATTTTAGGGTATTGTAGGGGTTTTTTAGATTTTTTAGGTCTTTGGTGTTACAAGGTTCTTAAGGTTTTTGATAGTTTTCTTAGCATTTAAGGGCTATCTAGTGTATTTTTAGGGTTTTAAGGAATTTTATACTTTTTTGGGTTTTTAGGGGTGTTTATTGATTTTTGGTTTTTAAGAATATTTAGGGTTTTCATATTTATACTATCATATTTAGGGTTTTAGTTGTTTTAGGGATATTTTAGAGTTTTTAGGTTCTAGTTTTTAGAGTGTAGGGTATAGGGTTTAGCGTGTAAGATATATGGTTTAGGGTGTGATATATAGGGTTTAGAGAGTATGTTTTAGTGTTTGGGGTGTAGGGTTTAGGGTTTATGTGGTAGGGTATAGGGTTTTGGGAGTTTTAAGGTTTAGGGTGTAGGCTATATAGGATTTAGTATATATGGGTTATGATTTATGGTATAGGGTTTAGGGTTTAGGGTATAGGGTTTTTGGTGTATGGTATAAAGTATAAGGTGTAGGGTTTTGTGTTTTTTATGGAGGGTGGAGGGTATATGGTTTTTGGGTGTAGATTTTAGGGTTTGTTGTGAATGATATAAGGCTTAGGGTGTTGGGTTTATGGTTTAGTGTGTAAGGTAAAGAATTTTCAATTTAGGGTCTACCATATTTGGTTTAGGGTTTAAGGTTTATGTATTATGGTTTATGGTATAGAATTTAGTAGTTAGTGTGTTGGTTATATGGTTTTGGGCATATATTATAGTATTTATGGTGTAGGGTATGGGGTTTAGGGTTTGGGGTTTAGGGTTTATGGAGTAGGGTATATTGTTAGTGGGTAGGGTTTAGGATTTAGGGTGTAGGGAATAAGGTTCAGGTTTAAGATTATTTGCACTGGGGTTTAAGGTTTATGGTATAGGTTTACAGGGTATGGTATAGGGATTATGGTGTAGGGTGTACAGTTTAGTGTGTAGGGTAGCTGGTATATTGTGTATAGTATAAGTTACAGTGTTTAGGGTTCATGGTTTAGTCTATAGAGTTTACCATGTTGGGTTTAGGGTTAGGGTGTAGGGCATTGGGTTTATGGTTTAAAGGTTTTGTATTTAGGGTGTATGGTTAAGGGTTTATTGTTTAGGTTTTAGGTTTTAGATTGTATGGTATAGGGTTTCAGGTTTATAGATTAAGGTTTAGGGGTTAGGGAATCGTGTATATGGTTTAGGGAATAGGTTTATTTGTTTGGGTGTCTGATATAGGGTTTGAGTGTAAGGTTTATGGGGGGTATAGAGTTTAGGTTGTGTGGTTTAGGATTTACGGTGTCTTTTTTAGGGTATTGGGTATATAGATTAGTGTTTATGGTGTAGGGTATGGGTTTTTGGTTTTATGTTATAGGGTATTGGTTGTACGGTATCATATAAGGGCGTAGGGTTCATTTTTTTATTGTGTAGGGTGTGGGGTTTTGGATTTAAGGTGTAGGGTGTAGGGTTTATGGTGTTCGGTGGGGGGTTTTAGGGTGTAGAGTTTATGGTTTAGGGTGTAAGAGATATTGTTTAGTATTTTTAGGGGTTTTAGGGCTTTTATGGATATTTCGTGTTTTTGGGTTTTTATGATTTTTATGGGTTTTATGGGTGTGTAAGGCTGTTTAGGCGTTTTTTGGGTATTTAGGGTCATTTATATTTTTTGTTTTTTAAGATGTTATAGGGTGTTTTAGTGTATTTTAGGTGTTTTTAGGGGTCTTAGAGTCAGTTAGGGTTTTAATGGGTTTTAGGGTACTGTAGGGTTCAAAATGGGTTTTAATGGTTTCTAAGGACTTTTAGGGTCTTTTAGGTTCATTTTCGGGTTTTTAATTTTTAAGGGTCTTTTATGGTTAATGGTGTCGTGTATAGTGTTTCAGGGGTTGGGTTTAGGGTTTAGGGTTTAGGGTATATGGTTTAGGGTATTGGGTTTATGGTTTATGGTGAATGGTAGAGGGTTTAAGGTGTATGGTATATAGTTTAAGATGCAGGGTATAGATTTTTGGTAGAATGGAAAAGGGTTTTGCGTGTTGGTATATGATTTAGAGTGGTGGGTATACGTTTTGGGGTGTTTTTCATGGGATTTAGGGTGTGGGGTTTGGGATTTAGGGAGTAGGGTATAATGTTTATGGTGTAGAGTTTAGGGTTTTTTATAGGTTTCAGAGGTTTTAAGGTCTTTTATAGTTTTTAGGGTCCTATATGGAATTTTAGTGCATTTATTATATTTTATTTCCTTTTAGTTTTTTTATGGGTTTTAGGATTGTTGAGTTTTTTGGGTTTTAGGGTCTTTTAGGGTTTTTCGGTTTTTGGTTTTTGGGGGGTTTTAGGGCATTTTAGGGGGTTTAGGGTAATTTTGGGGTTTTTGGTGGTTTTATGGATTTTATAGGTTTTAAGGTCTTTAAGGGTTTTTTGGGTTTAAGGGTTTTTTGGGTTTTATTTGTTTTTATTGGGTTTTTGGGGTTTTTTTAGTTTCTAGTGGTTTTATGGGTTTTAGGGTTTTAGGGTTTTAATGTGTTTTAGTGTTTATAGGATTAATAGGGTTTTAGGTATTTATGTGTTTTTTGGGGGTTTTGGGTTTTTTGGTCTTTTAGGACTTTTAGGGTTTTTAGGGTTGTAAGGGATTATAATTTTTTTTTGTTTTTAGGGGTTTTAGGGGATTTAGGTTCTAGGTATTTTTTATAGTTATAGTTTTATGGTTTTAGGGGTTTTTTGGGTTTTATGGTTTTTTTGGGTTTGTTAGGGTTTTATGGTTTTTAGAGTTTTTAGGATTGTTTTAGGGATTTTTTGGGTTTTATGTGTTTTATGTGTTTTTGATTTTTTAGGGGTTTTAATTGCTTTTAGTTCTCTTAACGAGTATTAGTTTTTATGGTGTTTTAGTATGTTTAATGGTTTTATTAATTTTATGCAGTTTTATATGGTTACCTTATAGATTTTTAGTGGCTTCCATGATTTTTAGGGTTTTATGAATTTTTAGGGTTTTTTAGGGATTTTGGGGTTTTTTTTTTTGTTTTTATGGTTTTTAGTGTTTTTTGGATTTTTAAGTGTTTTAGCAAATATTAGCTTTATTTGAGGTGTTTTAGGGGTTTTAGGATTTTGTTAGGTTTTTTTATGTTTTTATGTATTCTTTAGGGTGGTTTAGTGTTTTCATGTTTTTAGGGGTTTCAGGTATTTTTAGTATTTTTAGGTTTTTCGGGGTTTTTAGTGATTTTCAATATTTTTGGTATATTATATGGTTTTTATGGTTTTATTGGTAGGATATTTTATGTGTTCTAGGGTGTTTAATGTTTTTTGTGTTTTTAAGGGTTTTAGCATTTCTATGGGTTTTGATGGATTATTGTGGGTTTGAGGGTCTTAATGGGTTGTTAGGGTCCTTTAGGGTTTTCTTTATTTTCCTATTTTTTTAGTTTCATTAAGTATTTTTATGATTTTTCTGTTTTTTAGGGTTTTATAGTTTTTTGGTTTGTAATGGTTCTAAGAGATTTTAGGGGGCGTTTAGGATATTTTAGAGTGTTTTAGGTTTTTTATGGGTTTAGAGTTTCTGGGGATTTAGGTTTTTTATGGTTTTTAGTGTTTTAGGGTTTTAGGGGTTTATGGTTTTTACTATTTTTAGGATTCTTATTGGTTTTTCTATTTTTTATGGATAATCGATATTTTAGTGATTTTTTTGGGTTTTTTGGGTTTTAAACGGGGTTTAGGGTTTCTATAGGGGTTTTAATGCTTTTAGGTTTTGGAGGTATTTTATGGTTTATTAGGGTTGTTTTGGGGTTTTTAGGGGATTTCATGTTTTTTTAGTGTTTTATGGGTTTTTAGGGTTTTTAGGTGTTTTTGGGTTTTCAGATATTTTAGTTCTCAGGGGTTTTACGGATGTTATATGATTTTTAATGTATTAAAGGGTTTGGAGTTTATGGGTTTTTAGATTATTTCTGATTTTTTAGGTTTCTAGGGTTCTTATGGTGTTTATGTTTTTCTGGATTTTTACAGTTTTTAGGGTCATTAGGTGTATATAGAGTTTTATGGGTTTTAAGTTTTTTTAGGTTTTTAGGGTGTTTAAGGTTTTATAGGGGTCTTAGTGTATATTTTTCTGTTTTTAGGGGTTTAGGGTATTTTATTGTTTTTTGGTTTTTTATGGTTTTTAGGGTTTTCTGGGTTGTTTATGGGTTTTTTTGTTGTTTTATGTTTCATTTGTTATTTTTTATTTAATAAAATTTTAGTATTTTGAGGTTTTTATGGGTTTTTAAGCTTTTTCGGTTTTAGGGTTATGAAGTTTTTTTGGATTTTTGTATCAGGACACGTACCTCGGGGCCCGTTCCATGACTACCCCAACCCCACCTTCCATAGGCCAGGGGCTGGAGACTAGCACCGAAAGGCATATTCCCTAAAAGTGGGAGGACATTCCCTTTATAACCTGTAAACACACTCAACCAAGCACACATAAAGATATGAAAACAAGTAAACTGTATAACAAAAAAGTGCTAAAAGTAAAAGGGGCCAGAATACAAGGCCAACTGTAAAGGTACAAGTACAACTGAAGAAAAAGAAAGACAGTTTCTGGGTCATCCTCCGAGGTTCCTACCAGAAGGGTAGGTACAGATCGCCTCCTCATCACTCCATGTCCGCCCGTCACCTCTGTGTACCGACTCGTCGTATGGTCCACCTCTAGGCACCGTCCAGTCCTGCTACCCTGAGCCTCGATCAACGTTGTCTGTCGTCTACACCAAACACAACAAGGTGCAGGAATAGCCTGTGTAGGGGTGAGTATAACGATACTCAGTTGGGACCCCGAGACCCTCAAGGTCTCACAAAATCCACAAAGGATAAACCAAAAAGCATTAAGACAATTGTCAACCCTACTTAGGTTTATGCCCATACATATACCTAAGTTATCTAGTATACCCATCTCAATCAAGATGAAATACAGGGACCAACCCAAAACCCAAAGCTCAAATGTTCCACAAAGTAAGGAAAACCACAAAGGTAAGTACCACATAGCTGCACCACACAGAAGAATACCAACAAGTTATTACCATGAAGGAAAGTACCACACAGGTACGAACTCATCTCACACCTGGTATAACTTAAGTACAGTAGTAGAGATGACTATATATAACTACTGAATCATCTTACCCTGTTAAGAGTCAGACCCACACAAGATCGGTCGGTACTGACCCACATAGGATCGGTCAGTGCTGACCCACACAGGATAGCACGGTGCTGTCCCACACAGGATCGCTCGGTGCTACCCACACAGGATTGCTCGGTGCTGCCCACACAGGATCGCTAGGAGCTGACCCACATAGGATCACTCAGTGCAGACCCACATAGGATCGCTCAGTGCTGACCCACATAGGATCGCTCTGTGCAGACCCACACAAGATCTCTAGGTTATCACCCACATAGGATCGCTCGGTGCTAACCCACACAAGATTGCTATTAATTCTTCACATCACAGCCAGATTCAGGGCTCTCGTACTACGTTCACTTGTCTCCGGGAGGGTGTTCCACACAATCCTCTCATCGATACTCCAACTTCCACTAAGTCTCACGAAGAATTATCTCAAAGTACCGCCACATCATAGGGGTCTCAACGCAAGTGACCGTGCATCAATCGAACGCCCGGTCTATGAGTTATTAGCCTTTTTGTCCTAAGGGCCTGGTTGGATTCGTGCTCGATCCAACCTGACCATACCCCATCATTATCCAAAAATCTAGTGGGGTATACCAAAGGGACCTCCTTTCTCCAAGGTTTCTGCAGCCGCAAACGGTATGTCCAATGAACTCTCGGTTCCAAAGATATGGCCGAGAGTGCATATGGGGGGTTGAAACTGGTCTGGGTCTAGTCTGACCCAGTCGAACTGACCCGGCCCGGCCCGCACTGGGCAGCTCGGTCGGGAGACCTGGCCTGGGTAGTGGCCGACAGGGTGTAAGTGGTTGCGGAGGCCGCGAGTGGCATGTAGTCCACGAGGGGGCCGCAGAGGGCTGCTCGGCGGCGAGGCAGCAGCGCCACGGAGGGCTGCTGGGCGGTGAGGTTGCAGGGCCTTGGCGGAACGTTGGACGACGAGTCCATAGGGACGAGAAGATCTATCGTGTGTCCGGGAGGGATGCAGGGCAGGGATGGCCGTGGGGAAGTGTGGCGCGGCCTAGGGGCAGCGGTGACCACGGGCGGTGATCCGTTGGGGCTGGCTGTGTGGAACGGTCGCACGCCGTGTCTTCACTGGCGGTCGGCTTGACCGACCGCCCTCCGTTGTCACATTCATCATGGCCGGACATGGTGCCATCCACGGTTCTCGAGTTCCACTAGTGCCAAAGGCCAGCACTGGTCACCATCACTATAACAATGAACACACAAATAATGAAGAAAAGTGGAGGTTTCGGGCCATGTTTGTTTGTCCCGCACCATCCGTGTTACAGCGGTAGCAAGAAGCTCAACAAAAACCATGAATCAAGAACGTAAAACTCTACAATTTCATATGAATCGTAGATCAACCCATTTTGGTTGATCCGCATTCTCCATGATTTCCCAGAACGAGTAACTTAATCGAGAAATTTCATGAATTCTATAACAACCTCTACCTCGATAGTTCGTTGACGTTGGTGCGAGAAAGTAGTTGAAGAAGGCGGAGGGGGTACCAATGATCGTTGCTTCCG
The DNA here is from genome assembly GCA_963277665.1 of Viscum album. NCBI lineage: Eukaryota > Viridiplantae > Streptophyta > Magnoliopsida > Santalales > Viscaceae > Viscum > Viscum album. The sequence goes on from OY728142.1 coordinate 604,272,602, forward strand.
AAACCATGCTTCGATGATTGGCTCAAACATCATCCTCTTCCTTGATTTCCGAAGAACGTTCTTCGATGGCGTTCTTCATTGGAGAACTTTCTCCCATTAAGGAACTTCTTTTCCAACCAAAAATCCTCCCAAACAAAGAGGTTCCAATATAATTAAATAAATTAGATTAATTATGTTGGCACGTTGGCATAATTAATTTGTGAAATCAATGAATTGTGTTGGAAAAATTCATGTTTGGAGGGATTCCATAGGGTATCTCTCATTAAAAGGGAGTTCAAGGGGGTTTTAGTCTCGGGTGGTCCCCACCACCATAACACACATGTGGGAGGTTTTAGTTCAGGTGGCCCCACCATTAAACCATCCACATGGGAGGTTTCAAAAAAAAGAAAAATAAAATAAAAGTTTATTTTATTTTATTTTCTATTTCCATGAAAAACCCAAAAAATTATCATTCACCCTCGACTAACAACCGTCGAGGTGAAAGTCTCCTTAAGTGAATACTGGTGTTGCGAGTTCAATGGTGCCCTCAAATTTTTATTCTGAGCACTGGTTCAAAAGTTACAAAAACTGGATTTCTCGTTTACTGAACTAACCTGAAAAAAAGTTCATAAATTCATTATGGGCACACCGGGCCTCGGAATCATGCGCTGACAATTTTTGTGGACTCATAAGATTCCATATAAAAAAATTACATGGAAATTTTGGGTCTTTACATTCTCCCCACCTGAGGACTTTACGTCCCTATAAGACACATCACAAAACTAGGAAAACAAGTGGGGTAATGAGCACGTATCTGAGCCACCCTCTCCCATGTGCTCTCCTGGAGGTTTCTGTGCTGCCAGTAAACTCGCACTAGAGGTATCGACCGCCCACGAATGACCCAATCCTGTTGATCCTCAATCTCCACTGGAACCTCCAAAAACATTGCCCTATCGTCAATGTCTAGATCACTGTGGTTAGTGACGTGAGAAGGGTCATGCACGTATCTCCTCAGCTGGGATACGTGGAAGACATCGTGCACCTAGTGCAACTGAGGGGGAAGAGCTAAGAGGTATTCCACCTCGCCAAATCTGTTGAGGACCTGAAAAGGTCTGATGAACCTAGGAGATAACTTGACACCTCAGCTAAATCTCCATAAACCTCGCTGGGGTGATACCCGTAGAAAGACGTGGTCTCCATCCTCGAACTCTAGATATCTTCATCTCATGTAGGCATAAGACTTATCCCTGATTTGTGCAGTCTTCATCCACTCCTGGATGATCTTCACTTTCACTGTGGTAGCCTATAACATCTCTGGTTCCACTAGTGCTAACTCCCGTGGGTCAGTCCAGCACAAAGGTGATCTGAAAGGTCTCGAGTACAATGCCTCAAAAGGTCCCATCCCAATGGGGGAGTTATAGATGTTGTTTTATGAAAACTACACCAAACGCAAGTGATCCTCCCAACTGTGATCGAAGCCGAGGACATAAGCACACAACATGTCATCGAAGGTCTGAATGGTCCACTCAGTCTGGCCATCCGTCTGAGGATGGAAGGCGGTGATCAAATGAAATTGCAGCCCGAAAGCCTTCTACAAACCCTTTTGTAGCTGGGGAAGTAAAAAATGCATCACGATCGGAGAAAATCATCTAGGGTAATCCACGTAGCTACACAATCTCAAACACATAGAGGCATCCCAAGCTCTCTGTTGGACCCTGCTTTCTAATTAGTAGGAAGTGGTCCAACATGGCGAGTCGGTCGGTGATCACCCAGATAGAATCATGACCCCAATATGTACGTGGAATTCATGTCACGAAGTCTATGGATATCCCATCCCACTTCCACTCTGGGACCTCTAATGGTTGAAACAAGTTTGCTAGTACCTGATACTCCGCCTTCACTTTCTAACAAGTGAGACACAGAGAGACAAACTCTGCTATTGAGTTCTTCATTCTTCGCTACTAGTGCTTTCATCGGAGATCCTGGTACATCTTCACCACTCCTGGATGTACTGCTAGAGGGGATGTGTGGAACTCCCTCAACACTTCCTCCCAAAGCGAAACTGGTACAATGGTACGTCCTCTGAATAGGATGACGTCTCACCACCTTTAGAAAATCCATCAGGTGCCTATCCTATGGATATTTGAGCACGTCGTGTCTCACATTCAGCGTCCCCACACTACGCCTCCCTGACTCACTAATGGAGTGGGGGAGTGGCTTTAATAGACTTAAGAAAAATCAATCCATCTCGGTCCATAAAGGATATCTACAAATCGGCCAGTTGCTCCATCACCTCACCAATCAGCTGTATACCAGATATTTTGTTGAGTAAATCCGCTACAAATTTCCCCTTCCCAGAAGTATAGACTATGTTGAAGTCATAGTCTTGTAGGAACTCAAACCAGCATCGTTGTCTTAGGTTCAGGTCCTTCTAAGAGAAGATATACCTGAGACTCTTATGATCAGAGTAGACAGTAAAATGTTCATCCATCAAATAGTGTCACCACATTTTCAAGGAGTATACCATTTCTGCTAACTCCAGGTCATGGGTAGCATAGTTCTTCTCATTCCGTCTCAGCTGTCGAGATACATAAGTGATAACTGCTCGCTCCTACATTAGGAAACACCCACGTTCAGTCCCTGATGCGTTGTAGTAGACTACGTACCCTACACCCTCCTCTGGAAGCCTCATGATGGGGCCACTAGTCATCCTCTGCCTCAACTCCTGAAAAATCTTCTGGCATCTCTCCGACCACACAAAGGGTTTCCCCTTCTTTTTCAATGCTGATAGAGGTGCTACAACTCTGGATAAATCTAGCACAAATATCCTGTAGTATCCAGCCAATCCCAGGAAACGTCGTACCTCCGCCACACTCCTAGGTGGATCCCAAGAAGATATTGCCTCAATATTCACTAGATACAATGCAAATCCATCCTCTGATATCACATGTCCTAGAAATTCAACCTCTCGGATCCAGAACTGGCACTTCAAGAGCTTACCATAAAACTGGTTCTCTTGAAGTGTGTCCATAACTACCTGCAAATGGTAGGCATGCTCCTCTTCAGTAGTAGAGTAGATAAGAATGTCGTCGATGAAGACTACTAAAAAGAGATCAAGGTATGGCTGAAATATCTTGTTTATGAGTCCCATGAACACTGCTGAAGCATTGGTTATATTGAACGGCATGACTAAAAACTCATAATGGCCTTACCGACATCTGAAAGACATTTTATGTACATCCTTGTCTCGTACTCTGAGCTGGTGATAGCCTGGCCTGGGTTCTATCTTTGAGAACCATTGTGCTCCCTTCAGCTGATCAAATAGGTTGTCAATACTCGGGAGTGGGTACTTGTTCTTCACGGTCACCTAGTTCAGGTGCCTATAATCAACACAAAGCCTCAAGATCCCATCCGCCTTCTTGGTGAACAAAATTGGGGCTGCCCAAGGTGAAACATTGGGCTAAATGAATCCCTTCCCCTACAAGTCCACTAGCTATACCCAGAGCTCACGAAGCTCCGCAAGAGCCATCTGATACGCTGGTGTAGATATCGGTACCGTCCCAGGGTTCATTTCAACATAAAATTCCACCTATCTATGAGGAGGTAGACCCAAAACATCATCAGGGAAGACATCAGCGTACTGGACCACCACTACAGGATAATTCGGACTCCCCACATCTATCGTTCTGAGGGTAATGCTAGAAAACTAATGAGTGATTGGCTTCACCCTCTTCCGGGTAAGTCCATCCTGTGTTTCAATGGCTCCCTTCTCACCGGTGAAGGTAAACATGGTCTCATCCGTGCGGACACACTACACTTTGTGCCTAATACAATCAATCTGAACATGGAATGTAAATAAGCAGTCCATACCCAAGATGACGTCATCAGGCCATGATGCTACTACTAAGAGATCCTAGCCGAAGCTCTCGCCTCCAAGAGTAATCTTTCACTACCATCATTGGTGCGTAATCATTGAATCCACTACCGTAGGAGTCTCTTACCATAAGGATTAAGGCAATGGATCCTTTGGAATCTATGAGCTCTGAACGAGGTCAGTGGGAATAAAAGAATGAATAGAACCTTTGTCTATAAGTACTGCATCTAGGGTGGAGTAGACACAGATCGTAACTCATATCGTCCCTGGAGCACTGTGATTGTAGGACTCAGCTACCTAAAGCTGAGCTTTCCATTGTCAACTACTCCCTATGGTCAAGGTGGACCACCTGGTGGTGGTGGAAGTAACATCTTGAATCGTCACCCACCGCCAGCAGCATGGACAGCTTCTCTTCCACGTCCGCCTACTCCCTACGGACCTCCTTGGTCGAATCTCTATCTCTGCCTGGGAGGTCCTTCAGTTTTCTTCTGATCATCTATATGGCGGGTTGGACAGTCACAAGCCATGTTACCATGCCCTCCGCATGTGAAACACTGCTTGTTCCTCACATGACTTGCTCTATCTCTTGTACCCCAAGCAACTTATCCTGAGTCATGCGGTCGTCCAGCAATAGGTCTGGTCCTCTTGGACCTCTGTGACATTTGTCTGCTGTTAGCTATATAAGACTCCTCTATTTGACGACTGGTGGTGGGTCTCGCTGCTGGAGACTGCTAATTAAGAAAACTCTCCCCTAATAGGGCTCGTTCTAACACCCCCACCTATGTCAAGATACTGAGTGAGATCATCGAAGCCCTGATCTCCCACCTGAGTCCCTGATCAAAGGTCTGGGCCCTAAAAAATGGGTCATGTACCTTATCAGTGGAGTAGCATGAGAGGTCAGTGAACCTCATTGAGTACTGAGCCACAGTAATGCTTCCCTACTGCAGATGAAGAATCTCATGTATGCGCACTGCACGAAGAGTTACTAAGACAAACTCATCCCGAAACAGGCTCTCGAAGTCTTCCCAGAGAAGCATCACCTCATCGTGATCTGGGAGCATTATGCTCCACCATATTCCTGCTGCTTTCTATAGAAGGATGGCAACAAGGATCACCGTGAGATCAGCTGGTGTCCCTAATAGTCAGAAAACTCTCACCACAGCCTCCAGCCAATCCTCATCCACCTATGGGTCCCTCTCTCCCCTGAGCCTGGGTGGCCTCTAGCACTAGAACTCATGCAACGTGCTCAAGAAGCACATACCCTCTGCTTCTGGGGTTAGTGGAATCGGTGGGCCAATGGGTAATGGTACCGCTGGTGCCTCCGCCGGTGCCTCTACTGGAAGAGGGCCCTGCACCGAGGCCTTGTCGCTCGGTGGGCTATCAGTGCATACTACTCTCAGAACCCTAGCTGGATGTCTATGTGGAGGCATCCTGAAAAGGAAAAGGTGCTCCATGGTCAATAATTTATACCTGGTGATATGACTCAATGATTTTAAATATAAGAATCTTTAAAACACACAGGCAATTATTGTTTTTGTGTACTGAGTCAGAAATCAGAAGTCAGGGTCCTGGTGTATGGATACATCGGCTGCCTCACCAACACCGGATTCCATAAACTGATAATCACACTCACTACACATAACACTATTTCTATTAAAAATAATGATCAGAGTATTATGTTCTACGGTAGAACCGACTCCTCTAATACCAATTTGTCATGACCCATCACTCGTGGCCCATGTCGTGACTACCCCAAGTCTGCCTTCTATAGTCCAAGGGCTGGAGACTAGCACCGAAAGGAGTATTGCATAACACTGGGAAGGAATTTCCTTTATAACCTGTAAACACACTTAACCAAGCACACAGTAAGATATGAACAACAAGTAAAATGTATAAAAAATAAGTGATGAAAGTAAAAGGGGACAGAATACAAGCCCAACTGTAAAGGTACAAGTACAACTGAAATACAATACAACTGAAGAAAAATAAAGACATCTGATGGGTCGTACTCTGAGGTTCCTACCTGAAGGGTAGGTATAGATAGACTCCTCAGCACTCCACATCTACCCATCTCCTCCGTGTACCAGCTTTTCATATGGTCCACCTCCTGGCACAGTCCAGTCCTGGTACCCTCAGCCTTGAACAATGTTGTCCTTCATCTGCACCAAACACAACAAGGTGCGGGCATATCCCATGAAGGGGTGAGTATAACGATACTCAGTAGGGACCCCAAGTCCATCAAGGTATCACAAAATCCACAAATGATAAACCAAAAATCATGAAGTAAACTGTTAACCCTACATAGGTATATGCCCTTACATATACCTATCTTATCATGTATACCCATCTCAATCAAGAGGAAAAAAAGTGTCCAATCCAAAATCCCAAAGCTCAACTATTCCACATTGTAAGGAAAACCACAAAGGTAAGTACCAAACAGGTACACCATAGAGAAGAATTCCACATAGGCACTACCATGAAGGAAAGTGCCACACAGGTACGAACTGAGCTCACGCCAGGTATAACTTAATTACAGTAGTATAGATGATTAGATGTAACTATTGAATCCTCTAACTCTGTTAAGAGGCATAACCACACAAGATCGCACGGTGATGACCCACATAGGATCGCTTGGTGCTGACCCATAGAGGATCGCTAGGTGCTGACCCACACAGGATCGCTCGGTGCTGACCCACACATGAACGCTCGATGCGGACCCACACAAGATCCCTCGGTGCTAAACCACATAGGATCTCTTGGTGCTGACCCACACAGGATCACTCGGTGCTGACCCACATAGGATCATTCTTCATTATTCACATCACATCCAACTTCAGGGTTCCCGCACTACGCTCGCTTATCTACAGTAGGGTCCACTCCACAATCCTCTAGTCGATATTACAACTGCCATGAAGTCTCACTAAGAAGAATATCAAAGGACCATGACATAATAGGGGTATCAACGCAACAGAGTGTGCATAAATTGGATGCCCATTCTGTGAGTTATTAGCCTTTTTTTTCCTGAGGGCCCAGTTGGATTCATGCTCAATCCAACCCGACCGTACCACAACATTATCCAAAACTACTTTGGAGTATACCAAAGTTAATGTCTCACTCCAAGGATTCTAGCGCCATATATGGTTCGTCAAATAGACCCCTCGTGCCAATGATATGGTCGAGAGTGTGTATGGGGGGTCAAAACTGGTTCGGGTCCTGTCTGACCCGGTCAGGCTGACCCAGCCCTACGAGGCCAGGGGTGACCCAATTTGGGTCATCCCGGAACGACCCGCTGGGTCCGTCTCGGCCCGCGCTGGGCGGCCTAGCCGGGTGGCCCGACCTGGGCAGCGACCCATGGGGCGGCAGAGACCGCAGATGTAGAGACCCGAAGCTTGACGTACATGGACATTACATTACTTTTGCGGAATACTTTGTACATAACAAAAACACACACACAAGGACCGTAATAGTTTAGTGTCTTTGGAAACTCGGAATATAATCTTCTAATCCTGGTGAAATTTCTTCAACATCTCCCATAAAGATCTTCCTTTTTTTTACCTAAAACCTTTCTTTATATCCTGGGAAAAATAAAACATAAAAGGGGTGAGTTCAAATGCTCAGTAAGGGTAAACAAAAGAAATATCAATCACATCATATACATAAGCACATAACTTTTGGAAATCTTAACCTGCAAAAGAGATCATAATTTCATAACATGGGGTAAATCATGGAAGTGAAATGTAATCAAAATAATCATAACATAAAACATGAAACTTTGTGGCATTCACACATAATCATAGAGAATCATTTCTTGTTAGTGAAGACTCATTTCCAAGACTATCTTAGTGGACAAAGTCCCTTTTCTGAATCGAGTAACCCTCGTTTTAGTCCTGTTTCACTGAACCGGTATAACATACCATTCCAGCCATGTCTATCTCATGAGATATAAAATTTTTACCCAATGCATTATAAGGAGATATAGGTCCCACCCATCTCATAATGATACCATTCTTATGAGTGCCACAAAATCATAAATTATACATCATTGCATAACCCTTGTAATACAAATGGAAATCTTAAACATCATGACATCATAAAACAATTCATATAAGATAAAGGAATTCATAAAAATAATTCCATCACAACATAATCAAATCAATGTAATAATATGGATAAAAATAGAACCCTTTATTATCTTATATGGGAAATAATTTTGATAAAACACTTGAACTCCATTCTTGAGGAAAATATCCTTTCTTCTTCAAAAACACGTTTCCTTTCTTAACATGTCGTACAATTATAAAATAAAAGAAGTTGATTAAAAATAAACTTGAAAACATGTAAAGGAAGCTTCTTTGAAATAATGTTTTAAAAATCCATTCATGCCGTATAAGTTAAAAAAACATTCTTCTCGTACTTTTTTCGGAAAAGTCAAAAAAGTACCTCGTCCGAAAAACGACAAAAGATTCCTTTCATAACTTTTACTAAAAACTCACCGAAGGGTAAAATAGTATTTAAACAATTTTATGTGGATTGAAATAATATTAAATATTGAGGAAACATGGATGTGGATGATAAAATACACCCCCATTAAATACCAAAGTATAAACAATCTCGGATAAAATGAGATTGTGATATATTCCCTTACCTTAGGTCCAATTTGCTTTGTAAGTGTCCGAACCTCCTGTATAATGATTTAAATAATGTCATTGACTTATTAAAGAATCATATTCATTGTTATTATATCATATATGGTTCAATTATGACATTATATTACCCGTTCTTTTGTAAATTCATGTTAAAGTAGCGTTTTGGGTAAAATCGTCTCATTTGTCGTTCGTGTTTTAACTTGTAATTATTCATATGATTACTTAGATAATTATTACTTAATTATAGAATATAAAACATGATTTATATATAATATATATTCAGAATATACATATATATAATGGATCGATAAATGGAACGAAATAAACCGTTCATGGAGACGGTAGACCGTACGTACGCACGAGCGATGATATCGTTCTCATGATCGTGAACTTGTGTTGAAGTGTATGTATACTATTCCAGTATCAATATCACTTTATAATAATCATATATAGTTACTCATTACACCATTATACCCATCCAATTAAGGTGGTGGCGGAAAATAGAGTACACCACGGCGTGGAGATGGTATTCCGTACGTACGCACGCGCGGTGATTTCGTTTTTCGTAGGATGGATAGATGGTGAAATAAGATTGTTTCATACTTATAATAACATATTAGTATATGAGTGATACTTATGTTATTACTTAATAATGAGACAACCTAAGAAGAAGAAGTGGAAGAAGAAATAAAGATGAAAGAATCGGTAACGGACATTACCTCTTCTTTGAAGTACTTCTTTGAGACCTTCTTTTAGGGCACTAAAATTGGTCTTTGAGGAAGACCAGAACCTCTATTATGTTGCTAGGGAAGTGGATAGAAGAATTGGGCAGGGGTTGGCCGAGCTTGAAGGCTCAAAGTTGTGTGAGGAAGAGAGGGAGGAGGTTCCCTTTTATAAGGGAGGAGAGGGGTACCTTTGGAATAACTAAAAATATTATTTTATATTAAGGTCAAATTCGGTTAATAATGGTTCCAAAGGGTCTTATTTAGAAGATAAAGTTGGTATGGGTCGAAATCCTCTCATCCAATAGTATTTAGACAAGTTTAGGTTATTATTTTAACCATATCATTTAGATTTAACTTTAAGTTAGATAATTTAACTTTTACCGTGTCTTCTTGTTTTCTTATACTATAAGGTTAATAAACTTACTATAAGAAGCCAAACGAACCACAAATTGTTTATTATTAATATATATAACCTTATCTAAGTCATTTGGCCGAACCATAGATTTTTAGGAATAAAATAACAAATAATAATATAATATTTGTTTTAAAAACTATTTTATGTCAATTTTGACACTGTTTAGTAATTGATTTTTGTGAAAATCATAACAGAATGATAAGTTCGAAAAAAGTTAATGAAATCCATACTAACATGTCATATTAACCTAGAAAATTAGTGGGAATCTTAAAAAGTCTCAAATTATATTTATTTGGGTATTTATAACATCAATTATGTCAATATTTCATTAATAAGATAATTACTGCATCATCGTTGTGTCATAAATAAATTAAATTATTTAATGTCTAAAAATTAAAATAAAATACTATTATGTAGGAAATTTTTTTATCTTTCTAATTAATATTTAAAATCGAATTTATCTTATGTATAACCCTATATTAAAAATGTTTTAGTAAATAAACTTTGATTTTAACTCTTTTAACTCTTCTTTGAATTAAATAATAATAAATGTCCTAATCTAATCCAAGTGGGCCTAAATGGTCATATTGTATTCCTAAGTTTGTTTTTTGGTCGAATTTCACTTATCCAATAGAATTAGGACATGTGTTAGGGTAATAATAATATCATCTTTACCCTTAATTACCCTATTTACTTTTAATCGTGGTAAAAAAAGTAAAAAGTTACTATTCACCAAAAATTATGTTCATCTCATTGAACCACATTTTAGTCCTTGATATTAACCGTGTCTCTCGGATTTTCGAAATTCCATTCACAGAAGCGGTAAAATTATGTTTTATGCAAAATTCAGTTTTTAACCTACCACTTAGTGGTTTCACTATTCATCAAAAATTGAAAGTTTTCAGAAAAATACCAAAATTTCACCCTAAGATAATTTCATTATTCCGAATCCAAAAATGAATTCCATTTAAAAAAGTGGTTATTACTATTCATAACAGCTATTTTTAATAATATTTTAATAGCATATTGTTGTTTAGTGAAACTCGTTATTGCGTACTACACACGCTATCGAGGAAGGTCGCGATTGCGTGTAATGCAAGGCAAATCAAGGATGCGTTTTGTGCAAGCTCCTTTTGGTGTAGCGTACAACACAAGACATTAATGAAATTAAAAAGAATATTTTTCATAAAATCTTGGGATGTTACATTCTACCCCCTTAAAATGAATTTCTCCCTCGAAATTCGTCGGGGTTATAAATGGTTTTGTACTCGAAAGTTTCTTTAATTGAAACCCATGTCGTAAAAAGGAACACCAAAACTTATCTTTAAAAACAAAAGTATGAAACATAACGGTTACCCAAATAAACTAATCACTGGGTTTCCGCATAGGTGAAAATATGGATATGGAAGAAAAATCTAACCATCATGTTCTGATGGAGAGTGGTAGAGAACATGGCTATGGAAAAGCCAACAATCACAAATCCATAAATTTATGACGATATAAGGTACCATCTGATTAATCAGATATAAGAGCACTAGGACAACATTTTTGGTTTTCAATATCATTTCCCTAAAGTTGAAGAATTTGAATTAGAATAAATACTTACTTTATTTTGGTACAATCTCACTGTTGTTCGTGCCTTGAACAATTTCCACTTCATCTCTTAAATAAATGAAGTTGAATTTGTTATTCGTGAAGTGTTAGCAGATCATGTGATAGAATGACGGGTCATTCCATCAAAAGATTAGAAAAAGTTATTAAAAATACATAAGTCATTCTATAGTGAGATTAATAATATATGGTACCTAAAATGGACTTATACTTCATATATCATACTGCTTAATATAATAAAACTAGTTTCTACTAAACAGGGACTTCCTGTAGGCCAGTGGTAGGCGATAAAGGCCAGTCGCACTTCGGTTGTGGGTTCGATTCCCACAGCCTTGTCCGACGCGATGGGTTGTCTCCCGTCCTATAGGTTGTCCTTTTTCAAATGCTATATTACTATAACATCCCATCAATAATATCTAAAAACGTTTTATCGTAACTTATGTCCAACATAATCCATTCTAATCTTTAGGCTTATCTAAAATACTTCGGTCCAGGCTCATAGTATAAAGAAAATGATTACTTGAAATGTCACAGAATAATCACGTGAATGCCATCATTTATCCCCCATATATCATAAGATATATCTTGTTGGTCAAATTACAAACATGTGAATACCTTAATCATGCATTCTCTTGAAGAATGAATACCCATTGAACCTTAGTGAAAACATGAATGTAGTTAAAAGTTAACACTTTCCACATACCAAAATCCTCAAAATTCTATATACTCAAACCATGATATCACTTAGTCCTTATATCAATCACGAGCTCATGAATACTGTTAAATATCTCAATCACTTTGAATACCACATTAGAACAACACATAAATATTCCAATACTTTATGATACAACATTATTTTGGAATCCCATTACATAAACACTTAATCATTCCACCACATCGTTGTCATATTCAACATCGCCAATAGTGATCGTATGTGACTTCCCTTTGTCCTTTGCCTTAAGTGGTTGCTAATGTTGATCATCACTAACCCTTGGATTAGGGAATTTATTATCATAATGCCCCATTTCCTTGCACTTGAAGCATTGAAGTGTTGGTGGTGCATTCTCTGCAGTGTTTGCTTTATTCACATCATTAGAAACCCTTTTTCTATTACTTCGACACTCAGCTGCTCGATGACCTTCTTTTCCACACTTAAAACAATTTCTAGTCCCTTTAAGACAATCTCCACCATGCTTCTTTCCACACATTGAGCATAAGGAAACATTAATCTTCTTTTCACCATTATTCTGAGATTTCTCCTTGAACTCCATCTTTCGTTTCTTGTCAAAACCATGAGATGGATATGTAACACCAACTTCGATTTCTACCTTGATAGCACAACGCACAATTTCTTCATAGCTACTGAAGTCTCTTATAGCTAATGCCCTTTGAAGACTTGGTTTTAAGCCACTGAATAATCGATCAACTTTACTTTCAGGTTGGATGATAATGCCAGATGCATACCTTGCAAGTCTTGTAAAATTCGCTTCATATATACCAACAGATTCATCATCCTTTTGCTTTAGTTCAATAAACTCCTTTTCCATCTTTGTTCGAAGAATACGAGGGAAGTACTTACTTAAAAACAAGTTCTTGAACTCATCCCATTCAATGGACTCAATTTCATCTCTTGGACTCGTATTCTTGATAAGATTCCACCATTGATCAGCTTCACCTTCCAAACGATATACTGCTAAGATGACTTTATCATGCTCAGAACATTGAAGAACTGAAAATATCTTTTCAGTGGTACTGGTCCATTGTTCAGCAACAAGTGGATCGGAACACCCATTGAAAGAAGGTGGACGTTGCCTCATGAAGGACTCAATAGAATATTATTCCCTTCTCTGCTCATTTGGATGTCCAGAATGATTCATAGCTTGTGTAAGTATAGCAATAAGATTTTGCACTCCATCTCCCATAACATTTGTTTGTTCAGGAGGACAATCATTGCATTGTCCATTGCATTGATCAACACGGTTCCTTCGGGTTCCAGCCATCGTCGAAAACCCAAAAAGAATAGTGTGAGAGGCAAAAATCATGCTAGGGAAAACAACATTATAAAGGGGGAGTATCCTCAATATCTAACTTCTTAGGTTTAATTCTATGATCGTTACTGTAGTTCTAGGACTATATCCTGTAGGTATACTTATCCTTAGGGATATCCCTAGACATACCTTAGAAATATCTCTAGGGATCTCACTAACATTTTCGCATCCTAGTTTCCAAAGCTTGACTAAACCATTCCTATGATACCAACTGTAGAGACCCGAAGCTTGACGTACATGGACATTACATTACTTTTGCGGAATACTTTGTACACAACAAAAACACACACACAAGGACCGTAATAGTTTAGTGTATTTGGAAACTCGGAATATAATCTTCTAATCCTGGTGAAAGATCTTCAACATCTCCTATAAAGATCTTCCTTTTTTTACCTAAAACCTTTCATTATATCCTGGGGAAAATAAAACATAAAATGGGTGATCTCAAATGCTCAGTAAGGGTAAAAAAAAAGAAATATCAATCACATCATATACATAAGCACATAACTTTTGGAAATATTAACCTGCAAAAGAGATCATAATTTCATAACATGGGGTAAATCATGGAAGTGAAATGTAATCCCAATAATCATAACTTAAAACATGAAACTTTGTGGCATTCACACATAATCATAGAGAATCATTTCTTGTTAGTCAAGACTCATTGCCAAGACTATCTTAGTGGACAAAGTCCCTTTTCTGAATCGAGTAACCCTCGTTTCAGTCCTGTTTCACTGAACTGGTATAACCTACCATTCCAGCCATGTCTATCTCATGAGATATAAAATATTTACCCAATGCATTGGAAGGAGATATAGGTACCACCCATCTCATAATGATACCATTCTTATGTGTGCCACAAAATCATAAATCATACATCATTGCATAACCCATGTAATACAAATGGAAATCTTAAACATCATGACATCATAAAACAATTCATATAAGATAAAGGAATTCATAAAAATAATTCCATCACAACATAATCAAATCAATGTAATAATAGGGATAAAAACAGAACCCTTTATTATCTTATATGGAATATAATTTTGATAAAACACTTGAACTCCATTCTTGAGGAAAATATCCTTTCTTCTTCAAAAACACATTTCCTTTCTTAACATGTCGTACAATTATAATCTAAAAGAAGTTGATTAAAAATAAACTTGAAAACATGTAAAGGAAGCTTCTTTGAAATAATGTTTTAAAAATCCATTCATGCCGTATAAGTTAAAAAACATTCTTCTCGTAGTTTTGTCGGAAAAGTCAAAAAAGTACCTCGTATGAAAAACGACAATAGATTCCTTTCATAACATTTACTAAAAACTCACTGAAGGGTAAAATTGTATTTAAACAATTGTAGTTGGATGGAAATAATATTACATATTGAGGAAATATGGATGTGGATTATAAAATACACCCCAGTAAATACCAAAGTATAAACAATCTCAGATAAAATAAGATTGTGATATATTCCCTTACCTTAGGTCCGATTTGCTTCATAAGTGTCCGAACCTCCTGTATAATGATTTAAATAATGTCATTGACTTATTAAAGAATCATATTCATTGTTATTATATCATATATGGTTCACTTATGACTTTATATTACCCGTTCTTTTGTAAATTCATGTTAAAGTAGCATTTTGGGTAAAATCGTCTCATTTGTCGTTCGTGTTTTAACTAGTAATTATTCATATGATTACTTAGATCATTATTACTTAATTATAGAATATAAAACATGATTTATATATAATATATATTCCGAATATACATATATATAATGGATCGATAAATGGAAAGAAATACACCGTTCATGGAGACGGTAGACCGTACGTACGCACGAGCGATGATATCGTTCTCATGATCGTGAACTTCTGTTGAAGTGTATGTATACTATTCCAGTATCAATATCACTTTATAATAATAATATATAGTTACTCATTACACCATTATACCCATCCAATTAAGGTGGTGGTGGAAAATAGATTACACCACGGCGTGGAGACGGTATTCTGTACGTACGCACGCGCGGTGATTTCGTTTTCCGTAGGATGGATAGATGGTGAAATAGGATTGTTTCATACTTATAATAACATATTAGTATATGAGTGATACTGATGTTATTACTTAATAATGAAACAACCTAAGAAGAAGAAGTGGAAGAAGAAATAAAGATGAAAGAATCGGTAATGGACATTACCTCTTCTTTGAAGTGCTTCTTTGAGACCTTCTTTTAGGGCACTAAAATTGGTCTTTGAGGAAGACCAGAACCTCTAGGATGTTTCTACGGAAGTGTAGAGGAGAATTGGGCAGGGTTTGGCCGTGCTTGAAGGCTCAATGTTGTGTGAGGAAGAGAGGGAGGAGGTGCCCTTTTATAAGGGAGGAGAGGGGTACCTTTGGAATAACTAAAAATATTATTTTATATTAAGGTCAAATTCGGTTTATAATGGTTCCAAAGGGTCTTATTTCGAAGATAAAGTGGGGATGGGTCGAAATCCTCTCATCCAATAGTATTTAGACAATTTTAGGTTATTATTTTATCCTTATCATTTAGATTTAACTTTAAGTTAGATAATTTATCTTTTACCGCGTCTTCTTGTTTTCTTACACTATAAGGTTAATAAACTTACTATAAGAAGCCAAACGAACCCCAAATTGTTTATTATTAATATATATAACCTTATCTAAGTCATTTGGCCGAACCTTATATTTTTAGGAATAAAATAACAATTAATAATATAATATTTGTTTTAAAACTATTTTATGTCAATTTTGACACTATTTAGTAATTGATTTTTGTGAAAATTATAACAGAATGATAAGTTCCAAAAAAGTTAATTAAATCAATATTAACATGTCATATTAACCTATAAAATTAGTGGTATTAATAAAAAGTGTCAAATTATATTTATTTGGGTATTTATAACATCAATTATGTCAATATTTCATTAATAAGATAATTACTGCATCATTGTTGTGTCATAAATAAATTAAATTATATAGTGTCTAAAAATTAAAAATAAAATATCATTACGTAGGAAATATTTTTAGATTTCTAATGAATATTTAAAATCGAATTTATCTTATGTATAACCCTATACTAAAAATGTTTTAGTAAATAAACATTGATTTTAACTCTTTTAACTCTTCTTTGAATTAAATAATAATAAATGTCCTAATCTAATCCAAGTGGGCCTAAATGGTCATATTTTATTCCTATGTTTGTTTTTTGGTCTAATTTCACTTATCCAATAGAATTAGGATATGTGTTAGGGTAATAATAATATCATCTTTACCCTTAATTACCCTATTTACTTTTAACCGTGGTAAAAAAGTAAAAAGTTACTATTCACCAAAAATTATTTTCATCTCATTGAACCACATTTTAGTCCTTGATATTAACCGTGTCTCTCAGATTTTCGAAATTCCATTCACAGAAGCGGTAAAATTATGTTTTATGCAAAATTCAGTTTTTAACCTACCACTTAGTGGTTTCACTATTCATCAAAAATTGAAAGTTTTCAGAAAAATACCAAAATTTCACCCTAGGATAATTTCGGTATTCCGAATCCAAAAATGAATTCCATTTAAAAAAGTGGTTATTACTATTCATAACGGCTAGTTTTAATAATATTTTAATAGCATATTGTTGTTTTGTGAAACTCGTTATTGCGTACTACACACGCTATCGAGGAAGGTCGCGATTGCGTGTAATGCAAGGCAAATCAAGGATGCGTGTTGTGCAAGCTCCTTTTGGTGTAGCGTACAATACAAGACATTAATGAAATTAAAAAGAATATTTTTCATAAAATCTCGGGGTGTTACAGTAGAGGCTGGGAGAGGCGCAAAGGCCACGAGGGGGCCGTGGAGGGCCATTTGGCAGTGAGGTTGTGGGGCCACTGAGGGCCTCTAGGTGACGCGGAGGGCCGTGGGGTAGCGTAGGCTGTAGGGTGGAACAGAGAGGCCACGAGGCGGCACGACGAGGCTGTGGGGTGGCACGGCGAGGCCGCGGGGCGGCAGTGGCCATGGGCGGCGATACCCCGTGGTAGGCCGTGCAGCACAGTTGCACACTGCGTCTTCGCTGGTGGCCTACATTACCGTCCACCCTATATTTTCACATTAGTTGCTGCTGGTCGTGGTGGAGGCCGTAGTTCTCGAGTTCCACTGGTTCCAAATGCTGACAACAGTTTTCATCACCATCGTGATAAACACAAAAATAATGGAGAATATTGGAGGGGTCAAGCATTGTTTGTTTGGCCCATACCTTCCGTGTTAGAGCGGTAGCAAGCGTCTCAACAAAAACCTTGAATCAATAACTTCAAACACTACAATTTCATAAAAATTGTGGATCAACTCATTTTGTTTGATCTGCGTTGGCCATTCTTTCCAAGAATGAGGAATTTAATCGATAAATTTAATGAATTCAATAATAACCCCTACCTCAATTGATCGTTAATGTTGGTGTGAGAAAGAAGTCGAAGAAGGCAGAGGGGGTGTCAATAATCATTGCTTCCAAAACCACGCTTCGATGAGAGGCTCGAACGTCATCCTCTTCCTTGATTTCCAAATAATGTTCTCCGATGGCATTCTTCGTTGGAGAACTTTATCCCACCAAGGAACTTCTTTACCAACCAAAAATCCTCCCAAACAAATAGGTGACAATATAATTAAATTAAGTAGATAAATTATGTTGGCATGGTGGCATAATTAATTGGCCCAATTAATGAATGGTTTTGAAACTTTTCAAATTTGGAGGGAGTCCATGGGTTATCTCTCATTAAGAGGGAGTTTAAGGGGGTTTTAGTCTCGGGTGGTCCCCACCACCATAACACAAATGTGCGAGGTTTTAGTTCAGGTGGTCCCCACCTTTAAACCATCCACATGATAGTTTTTAACAAAATTAAAAATAAAATAAAATAAAATATTATTTTATTTTCTATTTCCATGAAAAACCCAAAAAATTATCTTTCACCCTCGACTAACTACCATCGAGGTGAAAGTATCCTTAAGTGAACATCGGCGTTGTGAGTTCAACAATGCCCTCAGAATTCAATTTCGAGCACCGGTTCATTTTTTACAAAAACTTACTCGCACGTTTACTGAACGTACCCAAAAAATGTTCCGAAATTCATTTTGGGCACACCAGGCCTCAGAATCATGCGCCGTCAATTTTCACGGACTCGTACAATTCCATATAAAAAAAATACATGGAAATTATGGGTCTATACATTTAGGTTTTATAAGGTTTTTATGGTTTTTTTAGTTTTTTAGGTTTTTTAGGGGTTTTATGGGTTTTAGGAAATTTAAGGGTTCTAGTGATTTGGAATTATTAAGGTTTTATGGATTTTCTGTGGTTCTAGGGTATTTTGGGTTTTTACAGTGTTTGGGGGTGTTTAGCTGTTTTTAAGGTTTCTATGGGTTGTTGGTTTCATTTAGGGGTTTAGAGGTCTTATGAATGTTTATGGGTTTTATAGTTTTCATGGTTTTTAGTGTTTTATGTTATTTAGGTTTTTCGTTGTTTTTTTATTTTTGGGGTTTTAGAGATTTTTAGGAATTTTTAGTGGTTTCTAGGGGATTTATGGGTTATTATGTTACTTTAGTGTTTTTAGAGTTTTTAGTTTTTTTATGATTTTTAGGGGGTTGAGGTAGTTTTTAGTGTTTTTTGAGTTTTTTAAGGTTTTAGTGTTTATAAGGCATTTTGGGATTATTATGATTTTTTTTCGTTTTTAGGGGTTATTTAGTTTTTAGGGTTTTATGGTTTTTATGGGGGTTTTAGGGATTTATGTGGTGATTAGGGTTCCTAGTGTTCTTATGGGGTTATTATTATTATTTTTGGATTTGTGGGACATTTGCATGACTTCAAGGACTTTTAGGGGTATTTCTTGGTATTTTAGGGTTTCTTGGTGTTTTTTGTGCTGTTAGTGTTTTTAGGACATTTAGAGTTTTATATTTTTGGGGGTTTTTTTGGTTTTAGGGTTTTTAGGGGTTTTAGTGTTTTTTATGGTTCTTAAGGTTTTAATGGTTTTTAGGATATTTAGGGATTTCCATGGGTTTTAGGGTTTGATAACTTTTTATTGTTTTTTATTGTTCTTTTGGTTATTTAGATTTTACTAGGATTTTTAGGGTTGTATTTTTTTTAGATTTTCTAGGGTTTTTAGTGTCTCTAAGGGGTTTTAGGTTTATAGGGGTCTTTACCGTGTTTAGGGTTATTTAATGTTTTGTTTGGTTTTTAGAGTGTTGTAGGTTTTTTAGGTTTAAAGGGATTTTTTTTGGAGTTTTTGGGATTTTAGGTTTATTAGGGGAATTTGGAGTTTTTAGGGTTTTTTCGTATCCTTGATGGATTTTTGTGTGTTTTAGGGTTTTTATAAGGTTGTATATGGTATTTTAAGGGGTTTTAATGTATCATGGTTTTGGGGGGTTTTAGGGTCTTTTAGGGTTTTAGGTTTTATTATCTTTGTGAAGGGTTTTTAGGGGTTTTCAGGACTATAGGATTTTTACGGATTTTATGATACTTTAGTGGTTTTAAAGGGTTTGAGACTCTTTCAAGGATTTTAGGGTATTTTTATGGTCTTTTATGGGGTGGGGGAAGGTTTTTTAATGTCCTTTTATGGTATTTATTGTTTTCCAATCTTTTTAGGTTTTATGGTATTTTAGGTGTTTGGGGGGTATTTTAGGTGTTTTGGGGAATTTTAAACGGTTTTGGGTTTTTTGGTTTTTAGGGTTTTCATGGTTTTTAGAGTCTTAATGGAATATTTGGGGTTTTGCAGCCTTTTACGTGTTTTATGGTTTTTTATGGGGTTTATGGGTTTTGAGATTTCAAGGTTTTCTATAATTTTTATGTGTTTTATGATTTTTTGGGTTTTAGGGGTCATAGGGGTTTTATGTTTTTATGGGTTTTAGTGTTATTAGGGTTGTTAGGATTTTAGAGGGTTTAATTGGTTTTTGGGAGTTTTGGGTTTGTAGTTTTTGGGATTTTTAATGGTTTTAGATATTTTATGGTTTCATGGGTTTTATGGGTTTTTTTGATGTTTTAGAGTTTTAGTTGATTTAGGGGTCATCAGGTTTTATGATGTTTTCAGTATATTTAAGGGCTTTCTTGGGGTTTTCATTGTCTTTAGGGGTTTCATGTATTAGGGGTTTTCATTGTGTTAATAGTGTGTTTTAGAGTTTTAGAGACATTTAATGTATTTAGGGGTTTTAGGGGTTTTTTGTATTTTTTTGTATTTTAGGTTTTTTTGGGTTTTAGGAATTGTTTGGGTTTTATGGTTTTTTCGTATTATGTTGGTGTTTCCTGTATTTTTTAGGATTTTAGGGGTTTTAGGGGTTTTATTGTTTCTAATTGTTGTTAGGGTTGTTGAGTATTTTTAAGTTGTTTTACGTTTCTAGGGGTTTTAGGATTTTTAATGTTTTTCAGGATGTTTGTGTTTTTATGGGTTTATTGGGGTTTAATGTTTTTTTTACTATTTTTAGGTGTCTTCAGGTTTTTAATGGTTTTAAATATTTTAGTGGTTGTTATTATTTTTTATGGGTTTTAGGTATTTTTAGGTATTTCAGGGTTTTAAGGGTTTTTTTCTGCTTTTAGTGTTTGTTATGGTTTTCATAGTTTAAGGTATTTAAGGGATTTTTGGTCTTAGATATTATTGTGGTTTTATATTTTAAATATGTTTCGTGGATTTTAGGGTTTTATGGATTTTTTTGTGTTTTATGGGTTCTTCATGGGTTCTTTGTGTTTTTAGTGATTTTAGGTTTTTTCAAGGAATTAAGGGGTTTTTAGGGTTTTTTAGTTTTTTCAGGGTTTCATGGGGTTTTTTTGGTTTTATGGGTTTTTGTATTGTTTTATGGTTTTTAGGGATTTAATGGTTTTATAGTTTTATTGTTTCTTAGGTTTTATATTTTTAGGGTTTTTAGGTTTTTTAGGGTTTTCATGTTTTTATTAGAATTAAAGTGTTTCATGTCTCATATTTAGGGTTTTCATAGGTATTTTTTGGGTTTCTAGGTAATTTTAGTCTTTTTGGGGGTTTTAGGGTCTTTTAGGTGTTTTATGGTTTTTATGGATTATAGGGTTTTTAAGAGTTTAATAGGATTTTTAGCATTTATCATGGTGGCTAGGGTTTTTGGGTTTTTATAGTGTTTGAGGATTTTCTAAATTTTTAGTTTTTTTAGAGTTTTTAGTTTTTTTAGGATATTAGGGTTATTTTTTCTGTTTTTTGGAGTTTTATTGTTTTTAGTGTTTTCTTAAAGTTTTGAAGTTTTTCAAGGGTTTTTATGTGTTTTCAGAATTTTAGGTCTTTTTAGTATTTTTTAGGTTTTTGGGGATTCTAAGGATTTTAGGGTGTTTTGAGAGAGTTTCTCAATTTTAATGGATTTTTAATAATTTATGAGGCTTTATTAGGATATTTTAAATTTTGTTAGGTTTATTTTGGGTTTTAGGGTTTTTACAGTTGGTAATGGTTTTCGAGGGTTTTTAATATTTTAGGTTTTTTAATGTTTTCTAGGGGAGTTAGTATTTGTTAGGGGAATTTAGGATTTTTTTTGGTTTTTAGGGATTATTAGGGGTTTTATGGGTATTTATCATTTTAAAGGGTTTTAAGAGTTTTTAGGTTATTTTAGGGGGTTTGGGGTTTTGGGTGTTTTTATGGGTTTTTAGAGTTTTTTAGGATTTTAGGGGGTTTATGGTTTTAAGGGGTTTTGAGGTATTTATGTGTTTTAGTGGATTTTATGGTCTTTAGTGTTATTAATGGTTTAAATATATTTAGTATTTTTGGGTTATTAGGGTTTTAGGGGTCTTTCAGGTTTTAGGGTTTCTAGTGTTCTTTTAAGGTTTTTATGGAAATTTTATGTTTTTATGTTTTTATGTTTTTATGTTTTTATGGTTCTATAGGTTTTTAAGGGTTTATTAGGGGTTTTTGGGGTTTTATTATTTTCATAGGGTTTTTAGGGGTTTTTTTTTGGGTTTTGGGGGGTATTTAGGGATTTCATATATTTTTCAGGGGTTTTATGTTTTTCAGATATTTTAGGGTTTCTGGGGGTGTTTTGGAGTTTTAAATGTGTTTTTGGTGTATTACATTTCTTACGGTTTTTATTCTTTTAGTGTTTAAGTGGGTTTTTAGTTCTATGGGTATTGGGTTCGTATTTTTTCATGTTTTAGGTGGTTTTTTGGGTTTTTAGGTTTTAGGATGTTTTTTGGGGATTTTAGGGTTTTTAGTGTTTTAGGGATATTTGGGTATTTAGAGCTCTGTACAATTTTCTAGGGTGATTAAATGGGTTTTAGGGTATTTTTTTATAATTTTTATTATCCTTTATGGTTTTTAGTTTTTTTATGTTTTTTTGGGGTTTTATATTTTAATAGGGTTTTTAGCATCTTTTAGGGGTTTGGGAGGTTAGGTTTTTCGAAGGATTTAAAGTTATTTTTGGTTTTTTATGGGTGTTTTATGTATTTTTGGGGTTTTATAGGCTCTAGGGTTTTTTAAGGTTTTAGGGTTTTTATTTGTTTCGGGTTTTAAGGAATTTTATGTTTTTTGGGTTTTAGGGCAAGGAAGATGTCGGGAAAAACTATTCCTGGACCACCTAAAATGTATAAAGAAAAAGCAGACGCGACAAAACAAAGGGAGGGGTGGGGCCAAAAATCCCACCCCCAAAACCCCAACACACCCCAAAACCCAAACCTAAAAAAATCCCAAAAACAGAAAATAAGAACAAGTCATTCAATGTCACCGCCAAAGTCATACAGGTCCACACCGAAAGGTTAAACACTGTAATCAAGACTAGCTTTCATGTCAGTAAAGAAAAAGTCTGAGTCTACTCTTGTATCCATAGAATCCCATCCCGACTCAGATTCCTCTTGGTTTATGAGCATATCCAATTAATTATATCTGACCCAATCCTACTCTACATTTTGAAAAGGCCACTCCCACTTATTAAATTTTTAATTTCAGCTTACCCACCCTAAAGGTGGCCTGGGATGACATGGTTATTGGAAGATAAGAGTAATCCTTTCGATGCCTCCTTGGGGGGGGGGGGCAGAGATGAATCCATCCTGATGAGATGCCTTCTCTTATAAAACTCCATCACTGGCCAAACTTGAGTCCCCTTTGTCACTATCCTTACTTCATGTCTGAGGCGATGCTCAATCCCCCTTTTGATGCTTTTTTCTTTCCTCCCTGAACTGGGCCATAATAGCATTTATCCTATGGTTATCCTCAAAAAAACTCTCCCCAAGTCTTTTAGCCTCATCCTCAAGGGGGAACCTTGTCCATCGAACTATCATCATGTCATGGAGGACCACATAGTGGTCTTCAGCAGATGGGGAACCATAAACTACCATGGCCTTCTACAAATTGGGGGCCAACCCTCCTTCGCCAGTTTTGTACTCTGGTAGAGGGAGTCCATCCAAATCCTCCACATAAGCAGAACCAGTTTTGAACTCCAGTAGAGGGAGTCCATCCCAATACACCACATAAGTAGCACCAGCCTCATCACCAAGGGATACTAGAATAGCCCCAATGTTAGCCCTCCCCTCTTCACCACTCATAGTGGACAACATCAAGGGGTTATCTATGCTCAAACCAGGGCATCCCTCATCAAGATCAAGGGTCTTATCCCATACCAAAATCATCTCCAACCCAACCATAATCATCTCCTACCCATCCCCAAATATAATCTCCTGCCCAGCCACTTCCCCCTTCTCAAGCTCTCCCCCCTGCACAACATCATCAGAAATTATCACAACCAAGGCTAAATCCTTAAATCTTTTTGTCAGAGAGACAACATTCACATCCCGAAATAGGCTACTACTTGCTTTCCCACTTCCCTTCTTCCAGGACATAGCAGCTCCACCCAGGGGCTGCATCAAGGTGCCCTCCTGTTGGTCTGGCCTGGGCCTATCTGGCTGCTCATCCACCTTCTCTTGCTCTTTCCCTCTCCATGACAGCTCACCACTTCCAAATTTCTCACTTATGATATTGAGAGTCCTCCCATCATCCTTGTGCACTGCCTCTATCTCAGCACCTCCCGGTCCAAAAACATTCCCTGCCAAAATCATACTGAAGTCGCCTTAATCGACCACTGCTGCCTTCTAATCACTCCAAACCATCAAAGACATTTTGAGGTGATCAAATACCACTGCAACCATTGGATGATTGGACGAAGTCTTGATCACTCCCATGGTCCCCTGCGCTTCCACCAAAATCTATCTTCTCTCAGTAGGCCTTATCTAAGCCAGATTTATTCCTCTCCTATCAAAGGCACCACAATCACATGTTTAAAAACTATGCCCAAAATTCCCGCAGGAAGAACAAAAGTTAAAACACGATTCAAAAAATAACTCGTTGCTTCCAATGGAGCTCCTCCCCCACATCAATCCAAAAAAATCCACTAAATCCTTTGAAGCATCAACCTCAATGAGAGCCCTTGAGGCAATAGGATGGTAGAGGGCCTACGTCGTTCTATCCAAAAAAATTAACCACCCAACCATATTCCCTATCATTAGAATTATAGAGAAATTTTGAAAAGAGAGGGGAATTTCGGGAAATCTAACACAAGTCGCAACCGTCGTGGTGTTACACTTTAGATGAAAGTAAAAACTCCACCGAAAGAGGGAGAAGTGTGCAACAGTATAGCTTCGAGGTGCCACAGACTAGACGATAATCGTATCTTCCTCAAATGAAAAGTGAATCATGATGTTAGAGCCATCAACCAGACCTACCGTTGCATGGTTATGAAGATTCCAATGCTCAAAAACAAACCTTTCAAATGTGTCCACTAAGGGGTGCCACTTCAGGAATCTCGCAACTAGAGTCAGATGATAAATAGACAAAGCATCATTGATCTCTTGGATTGAAAGAGGGAGATGTGGAAGACCATCATATATCTCCGGTACATTTAGGCAAAAAACCATCCTCAGAATGGAGGGATACAAGTCAGTGTAAGAGAATGGGGTGAAAGAGTAGTCCTCAGAGGGAGGACCCTCCCCTAGAGTGTGGGGGAGTGGCGCTTGAAATTTTATGGTTTTTGGGGGGTCTTATGGTTTTTTGGGGTGTATAATGGTTTTTATGTTTTTCTAGGATTTTAGGGTTTTTAGGTTTGTGTGGGTTTTGAGGCTATTATTGGGGGTTTTCGGGTGATTTGGAATTTTCATTGTTTTTATGGTCTTGTAGGGTTTATTGTTTATTTATATTTGTTCAGTGTTTTTTAATATTTTATGGGTTTAGGCTATTATAGTGGTTTTTTGAGTATTTTGGATATTTAGGCTCTTTTTTGGGTTTTAGGGTTCTTTTGTGATTTTAGTATCTTTTTGGGAATTTGTGGTTTTATGGTTTTAAATGGTCATAGGGTTTTTAAGGTTTTATTGGTTTTTTATTCTTATTATATTGTTTTTTTCATGGTTTTTAGTATTTTTAAGGGATTTTGGGATTTTAGGCGGTCTGAGGTTTTTTGGGGTTTTAGAATTTTAAAATCATTTTTTGGGATTTTAGGGTTTCTAAGATATTTTATATTTTTAAGGGTATCATTGGTTTTTAGGGATTTCAGGGTCTTTAAGAAGTTTTAAAGGGAGGTTTTAGTGTTTTTAGGGTATTGGGTGTTTTAATGTTTGTTATTGTTTTTAGGGTTTTTAGGGGGGTTATGGATTTTTAGTGTTTTATGGTTTTATGTGTTTTAGTGTCCTTTATAGTTTTCAGGGTTTTTCAGTTCTTTATGGTATTTTTATTATTTTTTGGAATTTTTAGGTTTTTTAGGGATTTTAGGATTTTTAGTGATATTTATGGTTTTCTAGGTTATTCAGGGTTTTTGGGATTTTGTTTGGGGTTTTAGTGTATATTTGGATTTTTGGGTTTTTCAGAGGTTTTTATGATTTTAGGGTGTTTTAGGATGTTTTAGGTACTTTAAGTGGTTTAGGGTTTTAAGAGTTTTGGGGGATTTTAGGTTTTTAGGGGTTTAATGGGTTTTAGTATTTTTAGTGTTTTCTAGAAATTTTAAGGTTTTTAGGATTTTTAAGGGTTTTAGGGGGGGGTTTAATGGTATTTTGTAGTTTTTTAAAAAATTTAATGGTTTTTATATTTTTTTATATTTTTTGGGTTTTTAGTGTTTTTATAGTTTTATGGGTTTTTAGGTGTTTTTAGGGATTTTAGAGTTTTTAATGATTTATGGGTTTAAATGTTTTTAGTGAATTTTAATGTTTTTAAGGGTTTTCGTGAGTTTTTTGGGTTTTTAAGGGTTTTAATGTTTCTTATGGTTTTTTAGGGTTTTAGGGAATTTAAGGGTTTTTGCGGTCTTAGGGTTTTTATTGGGGTTTCGTAGTCTTTAACTTGTTTTTAGGGTATTTAGTTTCTTTATTATTTTTAGGGTTCTTAGGGTTTTGGGGTTTTTTTGGTTTTTGGGGTTTTCTGGGTTTTGGATAGTTAGTATTTTTGGGGATTTAATATTTTTAGTGTTTTTAGTATTTTTTTTTTGTTTTTAAGGGTTACGGGGGTTCTTATCATTTTTGAAGGTTTTAGGGTTTTTAGGTATTTTTAAAATTTTTATGGTTTTTCGGGTTTTCTTAGGTTTCTCAATGTATTTATTATTTTCAGGGTTTTTGGGACTTATTAGTGTTCTTTCAAGTTATTTAGGGGTTTTTGGGTTTTGTGGTCTTTTAGAGGTTTTCAAGGTTTTTTAGTGGTTTTAACTATTTTTATGGGTTTTATTGTTTTTAGCATTTTATTGTTATTAGTGGGGTTTTAATGGTTTTTAGTGTTTATTGTGTATTTTAGGGGTTTTATGTGGTTTTAGGGGATTTAGGGTGTTTTAGGGGTTTTTAGTTGTTTTTTGGGTTTTCAGGTCTTTTATGGGATTTAGGGTTTTTTTGGGTTTTTGATTATATTTTGAGTTCTTTGGTTTTAATGGTTTTTAGGGGGGATTGGGTTTTCTAGAATTTATTCTTGGATTTCAGTTTTTTAGTATATTTAATGGTTTTAGGGTTTTAGAGGTGTTGAAGGGTCTTTTATGTGGTTTTATGGGTTTGTATGGCTTTCTATGTTTTAGGGTCTTTACTTTTTCATGTTTTATGGGGTTTAAGGGGTTTTAGTGTCTTTTTAGGGTTTTTATTGTTTTTATGTTTTTTAATATTTTTTTTTGTTTTTAGAGGTTTTAGGGGTTTTTATGGTTTAAAGGTTTCCTCTAGGGTTATTTTGGGATCTTTTAGGGTTATGAGGATTATTTTATGATTTTTTAGGTTTTTAGAGTTTTTACTGTTTTGTAGGATTTTTATGTTTTTTTGGGGGGTTTAGGGTTTTTATGAGTCTTTTGGGTTTGTCTAGGGTTTTAGAGTTTTTTTGGGTTTCCCTTGGTGTTCTTAGGGTTTATTAGAATTTTTTAATTGTTTTTTGGGTATTTAGTTCTTTTAAGAGGTATGGAGTTTTATGGTTATAAGAGTATTTAGGGATTTTGATGGTTTTATATATTTTTATATATTATAGGATTATATGGGTTATTAAAAAAAATTGGGGTCTTAGTGTTTTTAGGTTTTTTTTTTGAGTTTATTAGTGGTTTTATAGATTTTTAGCTATTTTAGGGATTCAAGGAATTTATAGTTTTAGGTGTTTATATGGTTTTAGGATAATTAGGGTGTTTCTAGGATGTTTATTATTTATAATTTTTTTTTAAAAAAATTTAGGTTTTTTAAGTGTTTTTATGGTCCTTTTGGGTTATTATAGGTTTTTATTGTCTTTTAGGTAATTTTAATTTTTTTTAAATTTTTTTTGGTTTTTAGGGACTTTTAGGATTTTTAGTTTTTTTTGTATCATAGGGGTTTAAAGGGATTTCAGGGGTTTTTAGGGGTGTTTTACGGTTTTAGAGGTTTTCCGGAGTTTATAAGGATTTTCTGTTTTTAGTTTTCTCAGGGATTTTATGGGTTTGAAGGATTTTTTGGTTTCTAGTGTTTTTAGTACTTTATGTTTTTAGTGATTTTTAATGGTTTGGGTGTTTTATTAGTTTTTAGGGATTCTAGGGGTATCAGGGATTTAGGGTTTTATGGTTTTGTGGGGTATTGTGAGTTTTTTAGAAGATTTAGGGGGTTTTAAGAGTTTTCATGATTTTGAGGGGTTTAGGGGGTTTAGGGGGTTTATGGGTTTTATGGTTGGGGGTTGTGTTTTTTTGGGTTTTAGGGTGTTTAAGGGGTTTTAGTGGTGTCTAATTTTTTTAGGGTTTTAGGTTATTTTGGTTTTTAGGGTTTTCTGGGTGGTGGGGTTATGGTTCTTTAGATTTTAAGGGTTTTAGGGTTATTTAGTCTATTAGTATTTTTTAGTATTTTTTAGGTTTTTTAAGGTGTCTTGGTGTTTTTAATGTTTTTAATGTTATTTTAGGGTTATTAGGGGTTTTAGGGTCATTCGGGTTTTTTCGTGTGTTTTAGGGTTGTTAGAGTTTTAGGGGGTTTTAGGTTTTGTTGGGTTTTTCGGATTTCTGGGGTTTTAAGGGTCTTTTTATATTGTAGGGTTTTTATAGTTTTTAGGGGATTAAATGTTTTATGGGTTTTTTTGAATTTTTAGAGTTTTTAGTTTTACGAAACTTTTTGGGGTTTTTAGGGGTTTTAGGAATTTATAATGGGTTTTTGGGTTTTATTGATTTTATCATTTTTAGGGTTGTTATGGTTTTTATATTTTTTAGAGATTTTGGGTTTTTATGGCCTTTTTGAGTTATAAATCATCTTAGTGACCTTTAGGGTTTTATGGTCATTCAGAGGTTTTAGGGCTTTTAGGGCTTTTAGCTATTTTTTTGGGTTTTTTGGCTCTTGAAATTTTTTAGTTTGTTTTTATGGATTTTAGATATTTTTTGGTTTTTTAGGGGGTTTTAGGGTTTCTATAGTTTCATATATTTTTTGGGGTTTTATAATATTTAGGGTTTTTAGGTTTTTTATGGTGTTTTAGGGTTTTGTGGGTTTAGAGGGTTTCGAGGTGTTTAAAGGTATTTTAGGGTTCTAGGGGTTTTGAGGGTTTTGAGGTGTTTAAAGGTATTTTAGGGTGTTTTAATGGTTTATAGGGGTTTTTTGGTTTTTTAGGGGTATAGGTTTCTTATGGTGTTTACGTATTTTTAAATATTTTTAGGGTTTTAGGGGGTTTTAGTGTTTTTAGTGGTTTTCAAGTTATTTTTTATTTTTTATTATTTTTGGGGATCTATTTGGGGACTTTAGGGCCTTAATGGGATTGTTGGGGGTTTGGATGGTTTTTAGGGCTATAGGGTTATTAATTTATTTATGTGTTTTAATGGTTTTAGGGGTTTTTAGGATTATTTCTGTGATTTAAGAATTATTTTAGGGTCTTTATATTTTATTAGTTTTGTAGGGGGTTTTAGGGATTTTATGGATTATATGGTTTTTTGGATTTTAGGGTTTTTATGGTTTTTTATGGTTTTTAGGGTTTTAGGGTGGTTTAAGATTTTTAGGTTTTTAAGGAGTTTTTGTTTTTTGGCGACTTTTTAGGTTTTTAGTGACTATTAGGGGTTTTAAGGGTTTTCATATTTTTAGGGTTTTAGGGTTTGTAAGGTTTTTAGGGCATTATTTTTTTAGAGTTTTTATGTTTTTATTGGTTTAGTAGTTTATTGAGGATTTTTCTAGTTTTTAGGTTTTTAGGGTTTTTTGGATTGTTATGGTTTTTAGTGACTTTGGGGTTTTTTGGTGGTTTTTAGGATTTTTAATATTTTTTAGGTTTTAAAGGAGTTTCAGGGGTTTGGGGGTTTTTAGTGGTTGGGGGTTTTAGGTTTGTTTCGGAATTTGAAGGATTATAGGAGTTTTTCAGGATTTTTATGGCTTTACAGGGTTTTAGGGGTTTTTAGTGGTTTTTAGTGGTTTTTAGGGTTTTAGGTTTTAGGGATTTAAGGTTTTATGATTATTTTTTGGTTTTCAGAATTTTTTTAGGCATTTAGTATTTTTAGGGTTTATAGGGGTTTTTTGGATTTTTGGTTTTAGGGGTTTTAGTGTTTTTTTTTGTTTTTTGGGTGTTTATGGATTTTATGGTGTTTTGGTTTTTTATTATTTTATGATTTTTAAGGGTTGGTAGGGTATTATAGGTATTTTTTTGGTTTTTAGGGAAAAGAAGGTGCAGGTCCAAGCATGCTTGACCCCCCAAAATTTCATTAAAAAAAAGAAAGAAAACATAAAAGAGTTAGGACCAACAACAACAAAACAAAAGGATCGCCAGCACCACCATAGCCAGAGTCATAGTTTTCTGAATCATCCATTGACTCCATTGTAGATTTCACATCTTCCTGATACTTGAAAATTTCCAAATACTGGTGTCTGAGTATTTTTTTATCCTAAGTACCATGATATTGTGAAGAGGACTTATCAGGCCACCCTCCCAAGAAATCATTAACATTCTTTGTTGCAATCTTAATAAGAGGCCCTAGTATCCATAACTTATCATAAATAGAAGTAGTCTATCCTTGACCTCCACTTTGGTGGTGTAGAACTGAAACCCTCTCATGTTGTCTCCTTTTCATGTAAGAAACCATCACTGGTGGCACCCACGACATCATTTTTACTACCACCATCCTCAACATTGGCAACATCCTCTCAACTCTGTGGTTGTACATCAATAACCTCAAGAGAAATATCCCCCAAAAACAGGAAACAAATATTATCAATGAAGGCTCTTTCATGAACAACTGGGATGAGCTGCAAGTCCTTATCCTCCCCATTCGAATCATCACAAAAATTTTGATCCAATTTCACCAGCGGGCTGCACTCAGACCCTATTCTCAACCACTACCCCTCACTCATAGAAGAATAAATTAAGATCAATCACATGTATTTAATCTCTTCAAAGCTATATAGACTCAACTACTATCCATCCAGTATAGCATAAGGGATCATCTGCAAATCCAGCACTGCGTTCTCCACGTGACCTGCATATCACAGAGGAAAATCAATGTTAATTATCATAGAATTAGAGCTAAACAACGACATCGAAATGGAATATTCTTCACCACAGACAAAAATTCACAAATTACATATCAACTAACTAAGGACAATGGAAACCAGGGGATTTTTTCCTATGGAAGTATTTAGGGGTGCCAGTCCACCGCATCAAAAAACACATCCTCTTTTCATTGATTGTCCATGAAGCATTTCCAACATATGGGGCCAAACAGCTTACTCTATTCCCTGCACAATCAAACTGTCCCAGCTGAATAACCTCATGCGTAGAACCCACTTCATCCATCACCTTCTTCATACCACCATGAGTCATAGAAATCATGAAGAAAGAATTAGTATCCCCACAGAGTTAAAAACTGAAACCACAAATTAACTTGAGTAGAAATAGTAATAGGAGAGTCCAACTATGCCAAATCTTAGGATTCATGAGAATGAGGACCAGTATGATCATCACGACCCAACAAGGTTTTATAGAGTTTTGTCTTGAAATACTTTTTGGGGGGTTTTAAGGGTAATTAGGGTTTTTTGTGGTTTTTTGGATATTTCATATTTTTAGGGTTTTAGGGGTTTTTAGGTGTCTTTTAATGTTTTAGGGATTTTATGGTTTTGGGGGGTTTTATGGGTTTTTTTTTGTTTTTAGGGGTTATTGAGAATTTTACTATTTTAGTTATTTTTTGGGTTTTAGGTTTTTTAATGGTTTTAGAGTTTTTAGTGATTTTGTAGTGTTTTTAGGGTTTTTAGAGTTTTTATGTTTTTTTTTCTTTTGGTTATTTTAGGTTGTTTTATGTTTTTTGGAGCCTATTATGGGTTTCTTGGGGTATTTTAGGGTCTTTATGGTTTTTCGGGTTTTTGGGCTAATGTTTTTAATGGGTTTTTAGGGGTTTTCAATTTTTTGGGCATTTTTAGTTTTTATGGTTCTATGTGTTTTATGGCATGTAATTGATTTTGTGGTTTTTAAGGGTTTTCATCAGTTTTCAGGGTTATGGGGGTTTTAAATATTTTTATGTCGTTTAGGTTATTAATAAGGTGTTTTAGAGTTTCGTTAGAGTTTTTTGGTTTTTCATGTTTGTTAATGATACTTTGGGGTTTATTTGGGCTCTTTTGTTTTTTGTGGGTTGAGGGTTTTATAGGGGGTTTTACCATCTTTTTAGGGTTTTGATTGTGGTTTTAAAGTCATATTACATTATTTGGGGCTTTAGGGTCTTTAGAGGTACATTTGGGCTATTAGGTTTTTAGGTTTTTTTATTTTTAGTTTCATTTAAGGGTTTTAGTGATTATTTATGGTTTTTGTAATTTTTATGGGTTTCAAGTTTTTTACGATTTTTTAGGGTTGTTTGGGTTTTTTGGTATTTACATTTTTATATAGTTTTTAGGATTTTTAGGATTTTTTTTTGTTTTTAGTGTTTGGGTTTCTTAGAATTTTTAGAGTTTTTAGGGTTTTTAGGATTTTTAGGGATTTCTTGCGAGTTTTAGGGTCTTCCGAAGTTTTAGGGCCATTTATGTTTTAAAGGATTTTACAATCCTTTAGGGTTTTAAGGACATTTAGCATTTCTCTGGGTTTTTTAGGATATTTTAGGGGTTTTTGATGTTTTTATGTTATTTGTTGGGGTTTAAGTCTCTTTAGGGCCTTTCATGATTTTTAGGTTCTTTTAGGGGTTTTAGGGTCTTTTAGGGTTTAGGGTGTAGTGTTTACAGTTTAGGGTACATGGTTTAGGGTTTAAGGTTTATTCTATAAGGTATAGGGAGTAGGGTATAATTTTTTTGTTCAAGGTGTAGAGTATATGGTTTTGATTATAGGGTTTAGGGTTTATGGTGAAGGGTATAGGGTTTATGGTGAGGGTATAGTGTTTAGGATTTATGGTTCTAGGTTTAGTGTTTTGGGTATTTTGTATTAGGTGTAGGTTTTTAGGTGTAAGGTATAGGGTTTAGTGTGTAGGGTATATGATCTAGGGTATTTACAGTTTTTTATTTGTTTTTTAGGTTTGTATGTTTTTAGGGTTTTTGAAGATTTATTATTTTAAGGGTTTTAGGGTTTCTTACACTTTTAGGGTTTTAGTGGGTTTTAGGGTTTGTTTAGTTTTTAAATGTTTTCAAGGGGTTATATGAGTTTTTCAGTGTTTTTATGGGTTTTAAGGGTCTTAGGGGATTTAAAGGTTAATGGTATTTTTAGGCACTTTAGGGTTTTTTGATTTTTTAGGGTTTAAACAATTTTTAATTTTTTGGGGGGTTTTATATTTTTTTATAATTTATAAATTTGTAATGTTATTTTAGGATTCATGGTATTTTTGTATTTTTTGTAATTTTTTTGTATTTTTGGATTTTTATAGTTTTATTGGGTTTTTATTATTTTTTTGGTTTTTGGTGATTTAGGGTCCTCAATAATTTTGAGGTGTTTTTTTGGTTTTTAGGGATTTTAGGTTTTAAATTTGTTTTAGGGGTTTTAGGGGGGGTAAGGTTTTAGGGTTTTTAAGGTTTTTAGGTACTTTTATAGTCTTTGGTTTTAAATTTTTTTATGGTTTTTATGATCTATTTAGATTTTTTAGGGTTTTTATGGGTTTTTGGGTCCTTTAGGGTTTTAGGGGTATTTAGAGTTATTTATGGTTTCTATTATTTTTAGTGTTATTCAGGTTTTAAGGTTTTGTAGTTCCATTTTGGTTTTGGGATATTTTAGGTTTTTAGGGTATTTTATGGGTTTAAAGGGATTTTCGGTTCTTTTAGGATTTTTAGAGGTTTTGGGGTTTTGGGGATTTCTTTAGTCCTGAAGGCCTTTTAGGGTTTTTTGTTACTTTTAGGGGTTTTATGTGTTTTAGGTTTTTATTAGGATATTAGTATTTCTCTTGTTTTTAGATTCGTTTAGTGTTTTTTGGGTTTTTAGGTTTTCTAGGGTTTTATGTACTTTTATTGTTTTAGTGGGTTTTTACGGTTTTTAGGGTTTTAAGATTTTAGGGATTTTAGGGTTTATTAGTGGTATTGTGGTTTTTTGACTTGTTATTTGGTTTTTAGGGAATTTAGGGTCTTTATGTGGGGTTAAGGGTTTTGGGGGTATTTTAGCATTTTTAGGATCTTTTAGTGTTTCTTATGGTTTTAGGGTTATTAGGGTTCTTAGTAACATTATGGTATATAGGTTTTTTATATTATTTATTAGGTTTTTAGAGTTTTTGGTTTTTTTGGGGTTTTATGATTTTTAGGGGTTTTAGTGTATATTTAGGTTGTTTTAGTATCTTTTTAGTTATTTATTATCATTTTAGGGTTTTGAGAGATTTTATGTGTTTAGGGCTTTTAGGTTTCTTTAAGTGTTTTTGGGTTTTTAGAGGGTTTTAGGGTGTTATTGGGGTTTTATTAATTTTCTATAGTCTTTTAGAGGTTTTGTTTTTTTTGATTTTGGGGTATTTTCATGTTTTTTTGGGGGGGGGGGGTTGGGTTTTTAGGGGTTTTAGTGGGTTTTATAATTTTTTGGGATTTTTAGAGTTTTTATGTTTTATTAGTGTTTTAGGGGTTTTAAGGTCTTTTAAGGTTTAGGGTATGGACTTTAGAGTTTAGGGTGTGGGTTTTAGTTTTTAAGGTGTATAGTTTAGGGTTTAGAGTGTATGGTTTAAGGTAAAGGGTGTAGGGTATAGGGTTTACATATTAGGGTTTTGGGTTTAGGGTTTAGTTTTTAGGGTATAGGGTTTCCAGTGAAAGGGTTTGGGTTTAGGGATTAGGGTATAGGATTTTGTGTATAGGGGTTAGCTTTTAGGGTGTAGGGTGTATGGTTTATGGTGTAGTTTTTAGGGTTTCGGTTCAAAAGTATATGGCTTATATTTTTTTTTATTTTTTTTATGTTTTTTAATGGTGTATAAGGGTTTTGGGTACTTTTTGGGCTTTAGGGATTTTTTAGGGTTTTATAGTTTTTAGGGGTTATATGGTTTTTGGATTTTTAGGTGGTTTAGGGTTTTTACATGGTTTATGGTGTTTTAATGTTTTTTAGGGTTTTTCTATTTTTATATTATTATGATTTTATTTGAATTTTTAAGGGTTTTAATGGTTTTTAAATGTTTTATATTTTTAGGGGTTATTATGTGTTTATGGTTTGTAGGTTTTTTAGATTTTTTATAAATTTTCGGGGTTTTTGAGTTTTTATATTTTTTAGGGTTTTAGGGGGGTAGTGTTTTTACGGTTTTTTGGATGTTTAGGGATTTGTTGGGGGTTTAGCATTTTTTGTGTTTTAGGGATTTTTTGGGGTTTTAATGGTTTTTTATTTTTTATGGGATTTATGGTTTTTAGTTTTTTTATGATTTTTATGGGGGTTTAGATTTTTTAGGGGTTTTTGGTGATTTTAGGGTATTTTATGGTCTTTATAGGTCTTTTAGGGGTTTCGGGGTTTTAGGTTTTTTATTGTATTTTAGTGCTGTAGGGTTTTAAATGTTTTTGGGTGTTTGTGGTTTTTTAGGTTTTCATATGTTTTTAATTTTTTTTGTGTTTTTTTGTGGTTTTATGGGGTTTTATGTGTTTTAGGTTTTTTAAGGTTTTAAGGAGTTTTGGGTTTTAGGCGACTTTTGGTGTTTCAGGGGGTTTTAAGGTTTCTTACAGTTTTTAGGGTTTTTTATGGTTTTTTGGAGTTTAGGATATTTTATGTTGTTTTATGGTATTTTAGGGATTTAGGGTCCTTTTAGTTTTTTGGGGTCTTTTAGGGGTTTATGGATGTTAATGTACCAACGGGTGTTTAGGGTTTTCTGAGTTTTAGGTTATTATACGTAAATTTTGGTTCATTTTGTGATCTTGTAGGGTATTTTATTATCTAGTGTCTTTTATAATTTCTAGGGGTTTTTTTGTTTCATGGGTTTTAGGGAATTAATGGTCATTTCATGTTTTTAAGGGTTTACTGGTTTTTAGGGTTTAAGGGTCTTTTAGGGTTTTATATTGATTTTAAGGTATTTTAGGGTGTTTCAGTGTTTTAGAGACATATAGGGGGTTTTATTTGTTTTTGGTTTTTAGTTTTTTTAGGTTATTATTGGTATTTTTGGATTTTTGTGTTTTTTTGGCTTTTTCACATTTTTAGGGGTTTTGTGGTCTTTATGGATTTTTAGGGTGTATAGGGGTTTAATGGTCTTTTTGGTTTTTTGATTTTTTTTGGATTTTAGTGCGTTTGAGGGGTTTTAAGTTTTATTTGGGTATTTAAATAGATTTTAGAGTCTTTAAGGGTTTTTATCAATTTTATGTTATTGATTGGTTTTTAGGGTTTTTAGAGGAATTCAATTTTTTAAGATTTTTAGAGTCTTTTATGGGGTTTAAATATTTTTTCGGATTTTTTGGGTTTTAGGGGTTTTATTGAAATTTTTATGATTCTTTGGGTTTTTTGGGATTTTAGGCGTTTAGGTGTTTTGGGGTTATATTGATTTTTAGGGTGTACTGGGTTTTTGGGAGTTTTTCAGGGGTTTTTAGGGCTTTTTACATAATTTATAGTTCTTATGGTGTTTAGGATTTAAGGGTTTCTAAGAGTTTTTTTTGTGTTTTTGAGAATGTTTTTTAGGGATTTTAGTGTATTTTATGGTTTTTTATTTTTTAGGAATTTTTAAGTTATTATGTTTTTTAAGATTTTTAAAGTTATCATGGGGTTTTGGGAGGGTTTGTGGTTTTTTATTATTGTAGGGCTATTTAGGGTTTATTAGGATTCTTAGGGTTTTAGATCATTTTTAGGGGTTTTATGATTTATTATGGTTTTTTAGGGTTGTACATTTTTTAGGGGTTTCTATGGGTTTTGTGATTTTTAATGTATTTTAAGGTTCTTTTAGTGGTTGTAATTCCTTTTAGGTATGTTTTAGGGGTTTGGGTTTTTTAAGGTTTTTATCTTTTTAGGGTTTTTCATGGTTTTTAGTGGGTTTTTAGAGCTTTATGGTTTTTATGAGTTTTATGGTTTTTAAATTTTAATGGGGTTTTTGGGTGTTTATATTTATTTGAGGGTTTATTTGTTTTTAGGGTCCATTTAGGGTTTTGGGGTTCATTTAGTGGTTTTATGGCTCTTTAAGGTTATAGAGATTTTTTAGTTTCTTTGTGGTTTTATGGTTTTTAGTGTTATCTAAGATTTTTAATGGGGTTTTTCAGGTTTTTAGGTATTGTTAGGGTTTTAAGAGCTTTTTAGGTATTTAGGGTCTGTAGGGTTTGTAGGGTTTTTTGGATTTTTAGGAATTTTTTTGCTTTTTGGGGGTTTTATAGGGTTTTTAGTATTTTCATTGTGTTTTCCTTGGTTTTGAGGTATTTCTTAGTGTTTTAGATTTGTAAGGATTTTAGATATTTTAAGAATTTTAGGGGTTTTATATGTATTTTAGGATTTTATAGTGTTTATGGTGTAGGGTGTGTGTTATAGGTATTGGAGATTAGGGTAAAGGGTATAGGGTATTTGGTATTGGCTAAAGGGTTGAGAGTGTATGGTATAGTGTTTAAGGTGTAGGATTTAGGGTTTAAGGTGTGGGGTTTTGGGTTTAAAGTGGTGGTTTTAGTGTTCAGGGTGTCGGGTATATGGTTTAGGCTATAGGTATTGGTGTGTAGGGTATAGGGTTTAGTGTTTAGGTTTTAGGGTTGAGGGTGTAGGGTATAGGGTGTGGGGTGTGGGGTTTAGGTTTTAGGGTGTAGGGTATAGGGTTTTGGGAGTAGGGTTTTGGGTTTAGGGTGGAGTGTTCAGGTTTTATGGTGCATGGTCTATGATCTAGGTTGGTGGGTTTAAGGTTTAGGGATTAAGGAATAAGTTTTATAGTGTAGGTTTTAGGGTTTAGGGTTTAGGGTGTAGGGTATATGTATCAAGGTGTTTGGTCTATGGTTTGGGGTTTAGGGTATAGGGTTTTCGATGTGGAGTTTAGGTTTTATGGTGTAGGGTATATGGTTTATCTTGTAGGGTTTAGGTTTTTGGGTTTAGGGTGTAGGTTTGAAGGTGTAGGGTTCTGGGTTCTGGGTTTTAGGTATAGGGTATAGGGTTTAGGTTGTAGGGTTTAGGTTTTAGAGTGTAGGCTGTAGAATGTAGGTTTCAAGGGTTTAGGGTGTAAGGTATAGGGTTTTAGGTGAAGGGTATCAGCATTAGGGTGAAGGGTATATGGTATAGGGTGTTGTGTTTTGAATGTGGGGTTTAGGGTATATGGTTTAGGGTTTAGTATTTATGGTGTAGGTTATTGGGTTTACAGTGTAGGGTAATGGGATTTGGGTGTAGGGTATAGGGTATATGGTGAAGGGTTATGGTTTTAAGGTGTGGGTTATATGGTTTATGGTTCCGTGTTTAGGGTTTATGTTGTATGGTATAGGGTTTTGGGTGTAGGAGCTAGGTTTAGGGTGTATGTTTTAGGGTTTTGGGTGTAGGGTGTAGGGTTTAGAATATATGATTTAGTGTGTAGGTTATAGAGGTTAGGCTATGGGGTATTGGGTTTAGTGTGAACAGTTTAAGATTTCTGGGCTAATGCATAGGGTTTAGGGTTCATGGTTTAGGATGTAGGTTTGAGTGTTTAATGTTTTTGGTTTAGGGTTTAGGGTGTATGGTGTATGCTTTGGGGGTAGGAGTTAATGTTTAGGGTGTAGTGTTTATGGTTTTATGTGTAGTGTTTAGAGTTTATGGTGTGGTGTATACGCTTTAGGGCATATGGATTAGGGTTTATGGTGTAGAGTGTAGAGTTTAGTGCATAGGATTAGGATTTAGGGTTTAGAGTTTAGGGTATAGGGTGTGGGGTATAGTGTGTACGGTAATAGTTTTAGGGTGAAGGTTTTAGGGTTTTATAGTTTAGGATGTAGGTATTAGATTTTGGGGTATAGGGTTTGGGGTTTTGGGTTTTCATTAGTTTTTTATGATTCTTTATTTTTTTGGGGATTTTTTGTATTTTAGGTATTTTGGTTTTTTCTTAAAGATTTTATGTTTTTGCAGGGTTTTAGGGTTTTTTTAGAAGATTTAATTTTTAAAATGAATTTTAGGGGTTTAGAGTTTTTAGGATTTTTGGTTTTTATGGTCCTTAGGATTTATTAGTGTTTTGAGGATTTTAGGGACATTAGGGAATATTAGGTTTTTAATGATTTTATTGTTTTTTGGAATTTTCATATTTTCAGAGTTTTTATGTTATTTTAGGATTTTATGGTGTTTGGGTGGTTTTTTTGTGGTTTTATTCCTTTTAGGTAATTTAGTGTTTCCAGGGTTATTAGGATTTTTTACTAGTTTATTGTTTTTATGGGTTTTGGGGGTCTCTGTATTATTTGGTTTTTGAAAAGGTTTTTTAAGTATTTTAGGATTTTAAACATTTTTAGGGGGTTTATGGGTTTTATGGGATTTAGAACCTTTTAGGGTTTTATTTTTTTATAGGGATTATACATTATTTTATGTGGATTAAGGTTTTTTTGGGTTTTAGGGATTTTAGTAACATTTAGGGTTTTATGGACTTTTAGGTGGGTTAGGGTTTTTTAGGGTCTTTAGGGTTTGTTCGAGTTTTTATGGGTTTTGGATTTTTATTTTTTCATGAGTTTTTTTAATTTTTTAGGGTTTTGGGGGTTTGTAGGTGTTTTCATGGATTTTAGGTTATTTATGGTTTTTAGGGATTAATGGTTTTATGGGGTTTTCTCAGGGTTGTAGGAGTTTTAGGTTTTTTCAAAGTATATAGGCCTTTTGGAGTTTTCAGGGTTTTAAGGACTTTTTTTGGGTTTTTAGGTCATTTAGGGGGTTTAGGGTTTTTAGGGTTTTAGGGGTATTCCATGTTTTTTTGTGGTTTTAGGATATTTTTATGGTTTTTAGGGTTTTTGGGTTTCTAGGGTTTTTAGGTTTTTAGGGGTGTTTGGCATTTTGGGAGTTCTAAATGGGTTTTAGGGGATTGGGGGGGGGGTTATGATTTTTAGGGTTTTTATAGAGTTTTAGTGTATTTATAGGGGTTATAAGTGTTATTTTGGATTTAAGGGTATTTCAGTGTTTTTCATGGGTTTTGGGGGTTTTATGTTTTTTAGTGTCTTATAATGTTTTTAGGATTTGTTGGGCCTTTTATTGTTTTATTGGTTTTAGGTTTATCTATTTTTTAGTTGTTTTAGGGTCTCTTAGGGTTTATAACATTTGTATGATTCTTTTTGTTTTTTAGGGGGTCTTTGGGGTTTTGAGGTTTTTAATGTCTTTTAGGGTTTGAGGGGTTTTAGGGTCTTTTATGGGGGTTTTAGGGATTTTCATGATCCTTATTGGTTTTTAAGTGTATTCGGTTTTTTCAATTGTTTTTAAGGTTTTTATTGTTATTTTTTGGGTTTTGGGGATTTTTAAGGGGTGTTAGGGGTTTTATAGTTTTGTTAAGATTTATTGGTGTATATAGGGTTTTAACTGTTTTAGGGATTTTATTTGGGTAATTATGAATTTTTTCGGGGTTTGGGTTTTTATGGATTTTGGGGTTTTATGGTGTTTTAGGGATATTTTGGAATTGTTGAGTCTTATATGGATTTTTAAGGTTATTAGGGTCTTTAAGGGTTTGAGGGATTGTAGGCACCATTAGTGGTTTTTAGGTTCCCCTGGGGTTTTTTTGTTCAATTAGGAGTTTTAGGGTTCTTAGTTTCCCTTAGGGTTTTACAGGGTATAGAGACCAAGAGGGATTTGTATGGTTTTTAGGATCTATTAGTTGTTTTATGGTTTTTAGAATCCTTTAGGGTTTTAGGGTATTTTATGTTCTTAGAGGGTATTTAGTGTTTTTAGTCTCTTTTAGGGATTTCTAGGAGTTCAGGGTCTTTTATGGGGTTTTAGGTCCTTTTAAGGTTTTTAAGGTCTTTTGGTTTTTTAAGGACTATTATGGTTTTTTGGGTTTTTACGGTCTTTTATCGGTATTTTGGGTTTTGAGGGGTTTTATTTGTTTTAGTGATTTTTAGGGGTTTTTATGTGATTTTATGGTTTTCATGGTTCTTAGTTTTTAGGGGTTTTATGTGTTTTGGTGCTTTTTAGTGTTTTTAGGGTGTTTTAGAATTTGTTTAGGATTTTTATCTGTTGTTAAGGGTTTCAACAGTTTTTTTTGTTCTAAGGGGTTTTTGGTTTTTCAGTTTTTGGGTTTTTAATATTATTTGGGCTTTTATGGTCTTTAAGGATTTTTAGTGTTTCGGGGGGTATTTAAGATTTTTTTTGGAATTCTAGGGTTTTTAAGAGTTTTTAATTTTTAGGGGTTTTTAGAGTTTTTCTAGGTTTTCAAGTATTTTAATGGGTTTTTAGAGTTTTTTTGTGGTTTTAAGGGTTTTAAAGTTATTTATGATTTTTTTTGATTTTAAGGGGTGTTTTGGTTTTTTATGGATTTTTGGGGGGATTTGGGCTTGTTGCATTTTTTTTGTTTTTAATGTTTTTTGGGGTTTTGTTTTGTTATGTGTTTATGGTTTTTAAGGGTTTTAGGGTCCTCAAATGGTTTTTATAGTGTTTTTAGGGTCTTTTAAGGGTTTAAGATTTTCACTGTCTTTTAGGGATTTTTGGGGTTTTTATGTTTTTAGGTGTTTTAGGGGTTTTTAGGGTAATTATTGGTTTTAGAGATTTTTCTAGATTTTAGGGGTTTAAAGGGTTTTATTATTTTTATGGGTTCATTTAGTATTTTTTGGTTATTAATGGTTTTAAAATATTGTTACGATTTTAGGGTATTTTGAGCATTTTTTATGGGTTTAAGGATTTTAGGGATTTTTGTTTTTCATAGTCTTTAGGGGTGTATGTTTTAATTTTTTTTGGGGTTTTAGGGTTTTTAGGTAATTTTAAGGGTTTGAGGGGGTTTTAGTGTTTTTAGTGATTTTTGGGGATTTTTAGGGATTTTTGGGGTTTATGGTTTTTAGGTGTTTTAGGGAATTTAGGTGGGGGGGTAATTTAGGGTGTTCATTTGGATTTTTTTCGGTTTTAGGCTTTTAAGGGTATTTATGATTGTTTTATATTTTTTAGGGTTTTATGGTTTTTTTATTTAGCATTTTTTGGGGGTTT
Organism: Viscum album; assembly: GCA_963277665.1. Classification (NCBI taxonomy): domain Eukaryota; kingdom Viridiplantae; phylum Streptophyta; class Magnoliopsida; order Santalales; family Viscaceae; genus Viscum; species Viscum album. The sequence continues at coordinate 604,314,716 of OY728142.1, forward strand.
TTGGGGTTTTTGGGGTTTTTGGTTTTTAAATTTTTATTTATTTTATGGGTTTTAAGGATCTTTATGGTATTTAGTATTTTTAAAGGTTTTTTAGTGTAAATAAGGGTTTTTGGGGTGCTTTATCATCTTTTAGGGTTTTTAGGGTTTTAAGGGGTTTTTAGGGTATTAGGGTTTTAAAGGTCTATTAAGGGTTTCTAGGGGTATTATGGGAATATTAGGTTTTTAATAATATTTGATTTTATGGGATCTTAAGGTTTTTTATGGTTTTTATATTTTTATGGTTTTTTAGGATTTTTAGTTGTTTTTATAGGTTTTAAGGATTTCTTAGGTTTTTCTCAGTTTTATGGGGTTTTAGGGTTTTGTTTTTGTTTTTTAGGGATTTTTATTGGTATTTAGTTTTTTTGGGGTTGTTAGGGTGTTTTAGTATCCTTTATTGGTTTTGAGGTGTTTTTTTGGTTTTGAGGTTTTTAGGGGTTTTAGGGTATTTTAGGGTTTTTGCGGTTTTTAGGGTCTTTTAGGGGTTCTAGGGGTTCTAGGGGTTTTTCATGTTTAACAAGTTTTTTATGGTTTAGGGTGTTTTTGGGTATATCAGGGTTTTAGGGAATTTTAGGGGTTTTATGGTATTAGGGTCTTTTCTAATTTTAACCCTTTTTTGGTTTTTATGGGGCTTTAATGGGTTTTTTACAGTTTCTAGGGTTTTTAGCATTTTAAGGATTTTTAGTGACTTTTATGGTTTTAGGTTTTTAGTAGCTTTTAGGTTTTCAGTAGGTTTCAGGTAATTATATTATTTTAAGGGGTTTTAGGGTTTTAGGGTATTTTATGTTTTTATGGGTTTTAGTGGCTTATAGGGGTTTTAGGGGTTTTAGGGTTTTTTTGGATTTTAGGGTTTTGGGATTATTATAAGTTTTTTTTTTTGTTTTTTTGGTTATATGGTTTTAAGGATTCTTTTTTAGGGTTTTTAGGATTATTTTATGGATTTTAGGGGCTTTATGTTCATTTTATGCCTTTTATTTTTTTGGTTTTTTTATGGTCATTAGGCGGTTTTAGATTTTTTTTAGTTTTTAGGGTTTTTGGGTTTTTATGGGTTTTAAAGCTTAATTAGGTTTTAAGGGTTTTTAGGGTTTTAGGGGGCTTAAAGTTTCTAGGGTATTTGGGTATTTTTATTGTACTTTATAGTCTTTTAGGGGTTTTAGGTTCCTTTTAGTAATAGTATTTCATATTTGTTTTAGGGTGTTTTTGTGCCTTTTAGTTTTTTAGCGTTTTAGGGGGTTTAAGGGTTTTTGGGTGATATTATGTGTTTATAGGTTTTTTAGTTCTATTATGGTTTTATTATTTTTTTTGTTTGTTTTTTTTGTTGTAAGGACTTTTTTGGTATTTAGGATTTTGGGGGGTTTTATGTGTGTCTAGGGCTTTTTTGGGGTTTCAGGGTTTTAGGGGTTTTGAAGGAATTATGATTTTTAGGGTTTTTGGTCTTTTTAAATTATTATAGGGTTATTTAGGGTTTTAGGGGTTTTATATGTTTTAGGATTTTTAATCTTTTTATGGTTTTTATTGATTTTAATTTTTTAGGTTTTTTTATTTTTTTACTGTTTTTAGGGTTTTATGGGATGTTATGGTTTTTAGTTTTTTAGGGTCTTTCAAGGGGTTTTAGGGGTTCTTACGGTCTTTTAGTGTTTTTATTATATTTAGGGTCTTTTAGATATTTTAGGGGTATTTAGGGGCTTTTAAGTTCCTTTAGTGTTTTAGGGCCTTTTATTGTTAATGTTATAGATTTCATTGATTAGGGTTTTGAGTTTGTTGATTATATTGTAGGGTTTAGCATTTTTGTTTTAGGGTTTAAGGGTTTGGGTGTGGGGTATTGGGTTTAGGGTGTAGGGTGTATGGTTTTGGGTTTTGGGTTTAGGGTTTAGGCTATAGGGTATAGGGTTTAGAGTGTTGGGTTTGGGGTTTAGGGTGTACGTTATAGGGTTTACAGTGTTGTTTTTTGTGTTTAAGGTGAAGGGTATAGGTTTTAGGGTGTAGGATTTAGGGTTTAGGGTGTTGGGTATAAGGTTTAGGTCTTATAGGGATTTTGTTTTTGTTTTTCTTGGGTTTTATGGGTTTTATGAGTTTTTATTAATATTTTGGGTTGTTTAGGAGTTTTAATAGAATTTCTAGGTAATTATGGTTTTTAGGGTCTATTATAGTTTTCAGGGGGTTCAGGGGTTTAAGGGGAGGGGTAGTGTTTTTAGGGTATTTAGTGGTTCTAAGGTTTTTTACAATTTTTTATGGGTTTTTAGTGTTTTTGGGGGTTTTAGAGGTTTAGGGTTTTTAGTGTTTATTATGGGTTTAAAATGTTTTTAGGTTTTTTAGAAATTTTAGTATATTTTGGTTTTAAGTATTTTTTAGATTTTTTTTCGGTTGAGGTGTTTTATATTTTTTCATGATATTTGAGGGTTTGGGATATTTTATGGTTATTTATGGTCTTTTAGTGTCTTTTAGGGGTTTTAAGAGTTTCTGGATTTTTTTTTGGGTTTCTAGGGGTTTTATCAGGTTTTTATTATATTTTAGGGTGTTAAGGGTTTTTTTAGGGGTTCAAGAGTTTACGGTTTTTGGGTTTTCATTGGTTTTGTAGGATTCTATATTTTTTGGATTCTGTGTATTTTAGGGATTTTGAAGTTTTATTAGCTGTTTTAAGATTTTTTTCAGGGTTTTTGGGTTTTTTAAGAGATTTAGTTTTTAAAGGGGTTTTTAGAAATTCTAGGGGTTTAGGAGTTTTAGTCTTTTAGGGGTTTTAAGGTTCTTAGGGTTTATTAGTGTTTTTACAGATTTTAGGGATTCTATGGAATGTTAGGTTTTTTATGGATTTTATTATTTTTTGGATTTTTTACATTTTTAGGGTTTTTGGGTTATTTTAGGATTTAAATGGTTTTTGGGTTTTTTAGTGTTTTCTATGGTTTTGTTCCTTTTAGGGTATTTAGTGTTTCCAGGTTTCTTAGGATTTTTTAATAGTTTTGGGGTTTTTTGGGTTTTAGGGTTTTTATTGTTTTTTGGGATTTTAGGGTTTTTAGGGATTCAAAAGGTTTTTTAAGGGTTTTTAAAATTTTTAATATTTTTTGGGGGTTTAGGATTTTTTATTGGTTTTAGAGGATTTTAGATTTTTAATGTTTTATAGGGATTTGATAGTCTTTTAGGTGGTTTTGGAGTTTTTTGGGGTTTAGGATTTTAGTTACATTTAGAGGTTTTAGGGGATTTTGGGTGAGTTAGGGTTTCTAGGGTCTTTAGAGTTTTTTTTAAGTTTTTATGGGTTTTAGGTTTTTTATTTTATTAGGGGTTTTAGGGGTTTTTTTAGTTTTTTATTCATTTTATTGTTTTTAGGGGTTTTAATGGATTTTAGGTTTTTTAGGGTTTTTAGGGATTTATGGTTTTATGGTGTTTTCTAAGGTTTTTATGGGTTTTAGGGGTTTTCTATGTTTATATGCCTTTGGGAGTTTTCATAGTTATAGGGACTTTTAAGGGGTTTTAGGGATTTTAGGGGGTTTATTATTTTTTAGATTTTTGGGCTTTTCCTTTCTTTTATGTTCTTTTAGAATTTTTTTATGGTTTTAGGGTTTCTAGGTTTTTTAGATTTTTAGGGGCTTTTTTGTAATTTTTTGAGTTTTAAATGGATTTTAGGGGTTTGTTGGGGGGTTTGTGTTTTTATGGGTTTTATAGGGTTTTAGCGGGTTTATAAGGGTTATAAGTGTTATTTTTCAATTTAAGGGTATTTTAGTGTTTTCAGGGTTTTTAGGGTTTTTATGCTTTTTATGGTCTTATAAGATTATTATTATTTTTTTGGATCTTTTAATGTTTTATGGGTTTTAGGTTCCTTTGGGTTTTTAGTGGTTTCTATGGTCTCTTAGGGTTTATATGGTTTTTAACATTATTTTTGTGCTTTTAGGGGGTCTTTGGGGTTTTTATGTTTTTAAAGTATTTTAGGGTTTTAGGGGTTTTAGGGTATTTTAGGGGATTTTTAGGGATTATCATGATCCTTATGGGTTTTTAAGGGTTTTGGTGGTTTTCAATGGGTTTTAGGGTTTTATGGTTATTTTTTGAGTTTTGGGAATTTTTAATGGTTCTTATGGTTTTAGGGGGTTTATATGTTTTATAGTTTTGTTAAGACTTACTAGGAATTTTAGGGTTTTAGATGATTTAGGGGGTTTTTGGGGATTTATTGATTTTTGAGGGTTTTCAGATTTTATGGTTTTTGGGGTTTTAGGGTGTTTTAAGGATATTGTTGGAATTGATGAGTCTTTTAATAATTTTTATGGTTTTTAAGGTGTTTAGGGGTTTTAGGGATTTTATGATCCTTTAGTGGTTTTTAGAGTTGTTAGGTTCCCATGGGGTTTTTTGGATATTTTGGGTTCTTTAGGGTTTTTAGTGTTTTTAGTTTCCTTTATGGTTTTATAGGGATTTAGGGTCCAAAATGGTTTTTTTATGGTTTTTAGGATCTTTAAGTGTTCTATGGTTTCTAGATTCCTTTTGGGTTTCAGGGTATTTTACAGTCTTTTAGGGTTTTTAGGGTTTTAGTTTCTTTAATGACTTTTTAGGGTTATAGGATCATTATGGGTTTCTAGGTCCTTTTAGGGTTTTTAGGGTCTTTTGGGGTTTTAAGGACTATTTAGGTTTTTAAGAGTTTTATGGTCTTTTATGGGTATTTAGGGATTTTAGGATTTTTATGGGTTTTAGGGACTTTTAGGGGTTTTAGGTATTTTTATATTTTTCAATGTTCTGGGTATTTTAGGTTTTTATGGGTTTTGTTGGTCTTAATGGGTTTTAGGGTGGTTTACTCTTTATTATGGTGTTTCATCTTTTTTTTAGGATTTTTATGTGTTTTGAAATGTTTTAATAGTTTTTATTATTCTATAAAGTTTATGATTTTAGGGGTATTTTGGGGTTTTTAATATTATTTGTGTTTTTAGGTTTTTCTTGTTTTTTGGATCTTTAGGGAATTTAGGGTTTTTTACAGTTTTATAGTCTTTCAGGATTTTTAGTGTTTTTTTGGTATTTTATTTTTTTTTGGAATTTTAGGGTTTTTAAGAGTTGTTAAGGTTTTTAGGGGTTTTATAGTTATTCTAGGTTTTCATGGATTTTAATGGGTTTTTAAGGTTTTAGGTGTTTTAGGTCATTTTTTTATTTTTTAGGATTTTTAGGGGTATTTGGGTTTTTTAATGATTTTAGGGTTTTTTTGGATGGCGTGTATTTTTATGGTTTTAATGTTTGTTGGGGTTTTAGTTTTTTTTTTGGTTTTTTATTGTTTCTAAAGGTTTTTTAGGGACTTCAAGGGTTTTTATAGTGTTTTTTGGGTCTTTTATGGTTTTTAGGGTTTTTAATGTCTTTTTTGGATTCTTGGGGGTTTTAGTGTTTTAGGTATTTTTATGGGGTTTTATAGTTATTATGGGGTTTTAGGGGTTATACTAGATTATATGACTTTTTTGGGGTTTTTATATTGTTTTAGGGTTATTTAGCATTTTTAGGTTATTAATGGTTTTAAAATGTTTTTACATTTTTAGGTTATTTTTTTGTTTTTTCTATGGGTTTAGGGCTTTTAGGGCTTTTTGGTTTTCAGAGTCTTGAGGGTTTTTAAGTTTTTTTATATTTTATATGGGTTTTTTGGGTTTTAGTTTCTTTTATGGTTTTGAGGGAGTTTTAGAGTTTTTAGGGTTTTTTGGGATTTTGGGGGGTTTATGGTTTTTACGTTTTTAGGGGTTTCAGGGGGGTATTTCAGGTTTTCTTTAGGGTTTTTTTGTTTTTAGGATTTGAGGGGTTTTAGGATTGTTTTATATTTTTTATTTTTTTAGGTGTTTTTGCATTTTGGCATTTTTGGGGGGTTCTTAGGGTTTTTTGGGTTTTTTTGGTGTTTTAGTTTTTATTGATTTTGTGGTTTTTAAGGTTTTTTATGGTATTAAATATTTGAAAGGTATTTTAGTGTCATTAAGGGTTATGGGGGGTTTAGCATTTTTTAGGATTTTAAGGGGGTTTTAGGGTTTTAAGGGGTTTTAGGTGTTTAGGGTTTTAAAGGTCTATTAAGGGTTTCTAGGGGTATTACAGTGATCTTATGATTATTGGAATTTTAGATTCTTTATGGGATCTTAATATTTTTTATTGTTTTTAGTTTTTTATGGGTTTTAGGATATTAGTGTTTTTTATGGTTTTTGTGGTTTTATTAGGTTTTTCTCGATTTTTTGGGTTTTAGGTTTTTTCTGGGGTTTAAAGGATATTTAGTGGGGTTTTGTTTGTTTTGTGTAATTTAGGTAGTTTTAGTGTCTTTTAGGGGATTATAAGTGTTTTTTGGGGTTTTAGGTTTTTAGGGGTTTTGGGGTATTTTATGGTTTTTAGGGTTTTTGGTTCTTTTAGGGTTTTTAGGGGTTTTAGGATCTTTTATGGATTTTATGTTATTATGGTCATTTATAATTTTAAGCCTTTCTTAGGTTATTATAGGTATTTATTGGTTTTTACGGTTTCTAGGTTTTTTAGCATTTTTAGGGATTTTTAGAGACTTTTAGGGTTTTAGATTTTTAGTAGGTTTCAGATAATTTTAGTGTTTTAGGGGGTTTAGGGTATTTTATGTTTTTATGGGTTTTACTGAATTATAGGGGTTTTCAAAGGTTTAGGATTTTTTGGGATTTTATGGTTTTGGGTTTGTTATAATTACTTTTTTGTTTTTTTTGGGTTTTAAGGGTATTTTTATGGTTTTTTATCTTATTTTATGGATTTTAAGGGGTTTAGGGTGTTTAGGATCATTTAGGGAATTTTATGGTTTTGGGGTTTTTAATTTTTTTAGGGGGGTTTAGGGGATTTTTTTTGGTTTTTAGGGTTTTTAGGTTTTTATGGTTTTTAATGTTTTCGTAGATTTTAAGGGTTTTTAGGGTTTTAGGGGGCTGAAACATTTTATTGTAGTTGGGTATTTTTGTTCTATTTTATGGTCTTTTAGTGTTTTTAGTGTCTTTCTAGTGAATGTAGGACTTTTTTGTTTTAGGGTGTTTTTTTGACTTTCATTTTTTTAGTCTTTTAGGGGGTTTCTAGGGTTTTTGAGTGATATAATGGTTTTCTAGGTTTTTTGGGTCTATTGTGGTTTTATTCTTTTTTTGATTGTTTTTTTGGTTGTAAGTTTTTTTCGGGTTTTATGATTTTAGGGGTTTTTATGTGTGTTTAGGGTCTTTTGGGGATTTTAGGGTTTTAGGGTTTATGAAGGATTTGCAATTTTTTAGGGTTTATTATGGTTTTTAGAGTTTTAGGGGTTTTAAAATTAATTTAGGGATTTTTAGTGGTTTAGAGGTTTTAGATGTTTTAGGTTTTTTTAAATATTTTACGATTTTTAATCTTTTTAGGGTTTTTATTGATTTTAATTTTTTTACGTGTTTTTTATTTTTTTAGTGTTTTTAGAGTTTTAAGGGATTTTATGGGTTTCAGGGTCATTCAGGGGGTTTTAGGAGTTCTTGTTGTATTTTAGTGTTTTTATTATTTTTTGGGTCCTTTTGGGATGTTATGGGTATTTAGGGTCTTTTAAGGTCTTTTAGTGTTTTAGGGTCTTTTATGGTTAATGGTATAGGTTTTAGTGATTAGCCTGTTGTGTTTATGGATTATATTGTATTATTTAGCATTTATATTATAGGGTTTATATTTTTCGGTGTAGGGTATAGGGTTTAGGGTGTAGGGTGTGTGGTGTAAGGTTGAGGGTTTATGCTGCAGGGTTTAGGGTTTAGAGTGTTGGGTTTTGGGTTTAGGGTTTAGAGTGTATGGTATAGGGTTTATAGTGTTGGTATTTGGGTTTAAGGTGTAGGGAATAGATTTTAGGGTGTAGGGTTTAGGGTTTAGCGTATAGGATAGATGGATAAGGTATTATAGGGATTTTGGGGTTTTTTTGGGGATTTTAGGGATTTTTTGGTTTATTACCATTATTTTGGGTTGTTTAGGGGTTTTAATAGATTTTCAAGGTAATTAAGGTATTTAGTGACTATTATAGTTTTCAGGGGGTTTAGGGTTTTAAGGGTAGGGGTAGTGTTTTTAGGGTCTTTAGGGGTTCTAAGTGATTTTACTATATTTTTTATTTTCACGGGTTTTTAGTTTTTAGGGGGTTTTAGTGGTTTTAGGGTTTTACGGTTTATTATGGTTTTTTACATGTTTTTAGGATTTTTAGAAATATTTTTATTTTTTAGGTTTTAAATATTTTTTTCTATTTTTTTAGTTTTAGGCATTTTACATTCATTTAGGGTATTTGGGGGTTTTTGGGTATTTATGGTTCTTTATGGTATTTTAATTTATTTTAGGGGTTTTAATTGTGTCTATATTATTTTTGGGTTTATAGGGAATTTATCAGATTTTAGGGGTTTTTAGGGGTTTTTAGGGGGTTTTACATTTTTAGGGGTTTTAGAGTTATTCTTGGTTTTTAGAGATTTTTGGGTGTTTGGTGTTTTTATGGTCTTATAGGGTTTTATGGTATTTAGTGGTTTTATTGTTTTTTATTTTTAGTCATGTTTCTTGTTTTTTAGGGTGTTTTAGGTTCTTTTATGGTTTTAGGTAATTTATAATGTTTAAGGGTTTTTAGGGGTTTTATATTTTAGCAGTTTTTAGGTTTTTAGGGGTTAGAGTTTTTAAGTGGTTGGGGGGGTTAGGGTTTAGGATTTTATGGGATTTTAGTGTTTTATGTTCTTTTTAAGATATTTTTTGTTTTTGTGTATATCCATGGTTTCTAGGTGTTTGTAGGGTTATTTTGGGTTTTACGGTCTTTTATGGGTTTTATGGTCTTTGGGGATTTTCGGGATCTTTGGGATTTTTTTATTTTTAAGGTTGTTAAATATTTTTTTGGTTTTAGTGTTTTTTTGGGTCTTTTGAATATTAATGGGGTTTTTTGGATTTTAGGGTTCTCTACAGTTTTAGGGTTTTTAATGATTTTATGTGTTTTTATTAATTTGGGGTTTTTAGTGTTTTAGGATTTTAGTATTTTTAGGACTCTTTTAGTTTTTTAGGGTTTTTTAGAGTTTTTAGGGTTTTAATTGGTTTTTAGTGTCTTTAGTGTATATTAGTTTCTTTTACAATTTTCACGATTTTTAGTGTCTTTTAGGGTTTTAAGGGTTCTTATGGTTTTTATGCTTTTTTCAGATTTAGAGTTTCTGATAGATTCTATTGGTTATAGGGATTTTATTTTTTTAGGTGTTTTTATGGTTTTGGGGTTTTTAGAGTTTTATGGGTTTTTTGTTACTATGGACTTTTAAGGGTCTTTATAATTTTTGGGGGATTTATTATTTTTTAGTTTTTTAGGGGTTTTATCAAATTTTTAATGTTCTTCTGGATATTTTTTACTGTGTTAAGGTCTTTTATGAGGTTTTTTATGGTTTTTAGTGTTTTTTTGGGGTTTTATATGTTTTAAGGTTTTTGGGGGCTTATAGGTATTATGGTTGTCGTTTTTTTAAGGATTTTGGTGTTTTTATGTATATTAGGGCTTTTTTTAGGGTTTTCTAGTATTTAAGTTCTTTAGCAGTTTTGGGTTATTATGGGGTTTTAGGGGTTTTAGGAGTTTTTTAGGGTTTTAAGTATTTAAGGTGTTTTTTGTTTATGTTAGATTTTGGTGGGTTTTATGGTTATTTTAGGGTTTTTAGTGTTCTTTTATGTTTTTTGGGTCTTTTAGAGATTTTAATTTTCTTTTAGGGGTTTTATTGTTTTTAGAGTTTTTAGGGTTTGTTATGATTTTTAGGCGTTTTAGGGTTTTTCAGGATCATTAAGGGATTTTGGGGGATTTTGGGTTTTCATAGATATTTTTCGCGTTCACTATGTCTTTATTAGGAATCCAATCTTATTGGATCGATCCCGACACCAAAACAACTTTTGTCTACCTAGATTATAGCGAACTCCATAGAGGCTCACTACGTGGCTATAAAACAATATCATCCCAATGAATAACCAATGAATCACTACTTCAATCATAAAAGGGTACCGTTGGTGGAGAACCTAAGATACATATTGATATTCCCATCAATGGAGAACCTTGGATACAAGCCAATGATTCCGAACACAGGAGTACAATTTTTTCTTAATTCAAGATAATCCATGTCATACTTGGGACTGAAAAAAAGATTCTCAAACATATCTTAAATCCATAAGAAAGTCCCAGAACATGCAATAATTCCCCCCCAAATGGGTTTGATGAGCCCAAATTCTCATACTCTATCAATGTGAGTTCTTAATTATTATTGGTTTAGTTACCCAATGAGTACCTAACTTGGGAAAGGAGGTCCATGAGTAATCACAGGTATGAGAACTATTGGGTGTTTCCAGTTCTATGAACCAATATTTTTGGAATCCAACCCTTCAACAGAGAGTGCGAGATAAGAATGGTGAACCTGATTCAAATGATTGTGCAATATTCAAACCCCCTACAATCAATCAAACCATAAATGTTCACATTGAATCTTTTATCGAAAACAAAAATGTGAACATGATGTGAAATCATTTAACTAAGGAATCTCCTCTACAAGATAAAAAGGGTAAGATACTTAGTTATCATAGGTCCATTTTATTAATTCCATATGGGTAAACACCAAAATCATCTCGTCGGAAACAATATGGTGAACATGATTTGAATCATTAACAAATGTGATGGTATTACACAGTGTCAGGTCCCTTTCATTCTTAGAATGAAATGGGGAAAATAGAAAAAATAATGGCTCATGTGTTCATTTAAGGAGATACTACATTGATTGGGTATTCTTGTGTTTTTCCCATTTATTCTATGCACTTTCCACTAGAACACTCTTCAATCTAATGTATTCTCATAAGCTCTCATAGAAATGCACACCGGCCACTGCATAGGCCAGGTGCTCGACCAAACATTGTATGCCTTCACCCACCTAGCATCTTCAACATAGGGTTTCAAATGTATTGGATAGGGATTACCACCAGAAAGGCACTCTACCCACCCTAGAAGTAGCTGAATAGGCCTTGTAGCTTATGAATCTTTTCCATCCATTTTCCCAGTGATGGCCCACAACCCATAACTAAATATCCCAAGAAGTTATCTCCAACCGATTCAAGATCTTGTCTCTATAATGTGATAATAAGTTCCTACTTTACCTTAGGGAAGATAATGTAGTTTTATCCATTGGTTTTATCCCAGTAGTATAGGGTTCCCACTAAAGCGCCCCTACTATAAATTGTCATCATTAAAATAGTGTGGATGAGTATAATCACCCTGAAGAGTACACAACCCCACATTCCCTAGTTTATGTCATATGGACCTGGGTCCCCATGCGGGTCTCAGAAAGGAGATATTCAAAAAATATGGAACACTCCATCACCCTTGTTCCTTCTAGAGAAGGCCTTCATGAAAATATAGAGGAAAGCTACAAGTAGATACAAATACATGATCTACTAAATTAATCCGACCATAAAAATATGAAGGAAAATTACAAGAATATGTAAATTCCTACTCATTAATATCATGATATCCATGAAAATATGGAGGAAATGTATAGGTAAATTCACATTACTACATATGCATAACAAGCCTGCTATAAAAATATTGTGGAAGTATATAAGAAGATGCAAATACCTACTTGAATACATTAATCCCACCAAAAAAATATGACAAAAAAACAATAAGATGAAAATTCATTCTCTTTCACATCAATCATTCCATAAAAATATGATGGTAAACTATAAGAAGATTCAAATTTCTTTGGATGCATACCAAGAACTTCAGTCAAATATGGTGGAAAACTACAAGTAGTTACAAAAACCTTCTCCAATACATGAATCATACCATTAAAATAGGTTGGATATTAGAGAATGTAATTGACATATATCAGCTAAAATTAGGATGGGACTCACATTCCTTCCTATTTGACTGAAGGTCTTGGTATGCATCCCTTATCATGTACAGGAGGGTTGTCGACAACATTCCTCGATAAATGGACAATAGGATTTGGAAAAATACTCATTCTAACTAGGGGATTATAGTTCACTTCGGTGGAGACTCCATGGTAGGAATATATCTTTACTATATCATCGAAATATTACCATCATATCTAAGTATCATCACAAATTCTACTCAAATAGGCATCCATATATGAAGTTCGTTACTTACATCCAGTGGCCCCAGTTTCCCACAAGATAGTGAAAAAAAATAAATTGCACCAATGGTAACTGTAAAATGAAGAAAATACTCATAACCCAGCTATTCTAGAAGTTTTAATTCCAAATTACATCAAAATTCTATCAATGGTGTCTCTGGATCCTTCCATTCTATTATCATTTTACAGGATATGGATGGAGTAGTTTCAAAGGTCCTCCTCACAACATTGTTATAAATAGATCTGAATGTCCTCCCCAAAGCATCTAACATAAAGTCATCTTCATGGGAAAAAACCAATTGATCATGAGATATTATCTCCTAATGAGTATCACGGTATCCCTACTCATGGATAGAATATCAAATTGAAATAATTTACTCCCCTTGTTGTCACCCACCATGAATGTGGCCTCCCTAGGGTGTATGCTGTAGAAATTCTCTCATAAGTCGGATGTCGATATATGATGGTATTTCTCTCCAATAAGGAATATTATTTTAAAGTACCCCACATAGTGACATATAATTTCAGCAATAGAATCCTCTCTGGATCATCTACCTTGATGTCTTCCTTTGTGGGAACAAACTGATCGATCATGAGAGAATATCTCCTAAATGAGAATCACGATATCCATCCCTGTGGTTAGAATATCAAAAGAAAGAAGGTCCTACCCTTGTTTTTATCCACCTTGAAGGTCCTCCCTAGGGTATAAACTATACAAATTATCTCTATAGTAAAACATTGTGCTATTATGGTAATCCTCACCATGATATAATTTGATGTGAAGGTCATCCCACAAGAGACATATCATTTCATCAAGAAGGTCCTCAACTTTGTCTTGTCTTCCTTGAAAGTCATCCCCTGGGTATACGTTATAGAAATTCTCTTTACATTAAAACCTCTATCTAGGATGGCAGTATATTACATGATGGAATTTGTTGTGAAGGACTTCCACATAGTTACATCTCATTTTCGTAAGAATCCCCCCCCCCACCCTTATAGAGTCAAATACGAGAGAGCCTTCATATTCTATGTAACTTGGAAATATGTGTCTAGACATGATACATACCCTATCAATGGAATGTTACATCCTTTATAAAATATAATATATAATAGGGAAACACTAATTCTCTAAGCCACCCTCCGACCATTCCCTTACTAATGGGACCTCCACTATCCTCGATACCTAAAGAAAAATAATCAAGAAGCCCTCATTTTGGGATGATCTAGTAGAGAAGTCCCTGGAAGAAGAAAAAAAGGATATTTTCTCATGAGAATACAATTTTCTAGGGATGATATACCCATTATAACTTTTCCCTCAACCATATCCCATTTAAATATTCCAAATTCATTGACATATGAATTCATACAAAACATTTGTATGAATATCTGGAAAAATATCTGCCACCTCAAAACAAAATTAATGAATTATAATTGGTATGAAGACCATGTCAAAATATTTGGAGTGATTCATTATCAAATCAACATAGAATCCATCCAATCTATTCGACTACCATGATCAGATAAAATGATGTAATATCTTCAATTGGTAAACCTTAATTTATTGCATGAGTTGTTACGACTAATTGTCAACTCCCCACCCGATGTTTATATCTAAAGATTGGGGGAACCTTGATTTTTTCATTTCCTCGCACACCTCGTTCATAATAACCTAATAAAAATGAAATCCTATAATTTCATTATCCCAAGAGGGGTATCAATATGGATATATGATTAAGAAATATGACACACTCAAAAAGGATCGGTCATGAATAAGTCTCAAAAGAATTAGGCCCAATGAGATAAATTCATTGAAAAACTCTTAATTGAGGAAACCAATATCATTAAGAAGGATTATCACTTAAGGTAATCCAATCAACAAGCACTTACAATGTATTTAAAAGAAAATAGTTTGCAAGTAGACTAAAAATTTCACATTGCTTACGCTCGAATAGGGATTCATGAGATCAAGAGAGTGGTGCTAGTAGAAGCAGTCACCACCGTATGGGATCATACCCAACCCACAAGAATAAAAAAAATACCATAGAATTACCTTGTAAGACTTAAAAATTATGACCGAGGAATGAAAATAAAAGAATTGGTGAAAACACAACTAGTAGAGATGGGGAATTTATCCCTCAACCTCCCCTTTGACAAAAATTAGTCTCTTCACTTATAGTGAGTAAAATAATAAGTAAGATCTCCTAGTTCACCCCATCTCATGGCCCAATTATCTCAAAAGCTAAGAGTATGACTAAGTTCATGGATGATCCCTCTAAGTCACTATTCATCAAGAATCTCATATAGGATACCATGAAGGAAGGGAGAGGTGAAGCAAAGGGCGGAAATGACCCTCCTATCATTTAATATACTATATAATACTGATAATGAATTATACATTTATAAACATCATGAATATTAATCCTATTGACAACACAAAAAACATGTAAAAAAAGATAAATTATAGGATAATTCCATACAGAAAATGGTCCATACAGAGATGAATAATGTGTGGGCACTTGGAAGAATATAATTTCCCTGAATTTGGGTGATAAATAGACTAATACTCTACTACCTATAAATAAAATATTAATAAAAGAAAACTATAATTTCTAGACTGAATATGACCTGCCACATCCTCTCAAGTAGGATGTTCTCCTTGTACTTGACAAACGATTCACTCAATAAGAGGAAGAAATGAAATAGTTAAGGAGACACAGTCACAAGTTACTCTAAGGTAGCATTCTTACCAAATATGATTATTGGGAAGAGTCTCAATATACACTTCTAATAGGTGTACATCTAAAAGGGATCATCCTAGTGACTGAATAAGGGTTATGACAACTGCCAAACTCGGTACCCTAACCATTGGTTTACCAAGACCCGATCCTGGATGGATATCAGGATTTCACTCCATTAAGGAGAGAACCTAGATGGGTTTAGGAAAATTCTCAAAATCTATCCCAAATTATATATTATCCAAAAATAATTGAATAACTGGTGCCTCAAGACCTTCCAAATGTTGCACCTTTCCAAGATACTATTCATCTGAATGTTCATCAAGGGCTTATAGATACTATAAATTCATTGATTCCATGATTGGAACCTATCAAAGAGAAACATGAACTATTGGAGACAGAACAGAAATCTTACCCTAAATTGGTGAATGACACCCTACCCCCTCCAATCATTGAGAGTCCTATGTTTCATATATTTAAAGGAACATGTGACCTAGAAAAACATATTATTCAATTTGTATCCCATTTTGATACCATGATTGGAACTCCTAACAAATAGGAAGCAGTGAAACTCATATGTTTCATGTGGACCTAGAAAGGGGAAACCTCATATGGTACTCCAATTTTACAGATTGGTTAATCATGGGATGGGAGGATCTATATTAGAAATTCCTCTATCAATTATGCTCAATGCTACAAAATAAAACTATCACTAACCTCTCAATTTGATAACATTATGAAAATTATATCATCTAATATTTTAGTTCTAGATGGAATTTGATGTCTTACTCCCTAGACCTATCACTTCCCCAGGATGATATGCCCACTCTCTACATTGAGAACCTTCGCAATGAGCTATGAACACTGCTTATCTGAATGAAATACAATGGTGGATTTTGGGATTTTACCACCATTTCCCAAATAATGGAATATTACATATAATGGACTAAAATCAGGTCTTTAATAAATCCACTAATCATAGGGAAATGAATAAAAATATTCAAGGTGGTGTATTTCACACTTAAGTCGGCCTCCACACTGGCCTCAGTTCTAAAACCTACACCATATCATGAATCACCCCTTTAAGAACCAACAGTAATCACCACCACTCCAGGTTAAGATAAGGGGACTGAAAAGGAATAAATTTGAGGAGTAAAGGAAAAAATATTACTCATTTCAAGATGATCAGGTCCATAGCTAATTTATAGCCACTATGGACAATGACTTTATCTTGTCGTCAGAGCCTAAGAGGCCCAACCAGGTAGGTGTCGATGAAGAGCTATATTAGTTTCCCTTTCATAGGATTTTGTGGCACAACATTCATGAACTCTTCTTATTCAAATAAACCATGTAGAAAATGGTGGATTCTAGGAATTTAATGTTGGGAAATCCACCAGGACCAATAGAATTTGTTTCCACTACTACCCTTGAGGAAGGACATGAGTGTCAAGAAGTCATTAATATAAGTTAATAGATTATTTTTGGTTGGGTGACCTTGAAATCTAATCAATAAAACTCATGTCATTATCCAATAATATTTAAATCAACCAACTATGACCCTACTTATTATTCATTCAGTTATCCATAGATAAGAAATCCTAGAAATAACTGGGTGACTTGGAATGAATGAATGAGAAAATATTTCATAACATGAATCATTTGTAAGTCCACCAAAATTGGATCATGAAAGGCTTTATCAAAAAAAATTACCTATGATATTTTCTCAAATGAGATATGGTTTTGGACTTTAGGACTCCGATGATACTAAAAACTAGTCCTCTGATGTTGGAACAACAATTTGAGGGAACTTACATCATACATAAGGTATAATCCAATAGAGATTTTGATTTAGATAGATAGAAAACTTAACACAACTCACACTAATTAATGATTCTTGAAATGTATTTAATTTAATCACATGAAAAATCATCCTAATCGCATGACATTAAAATTCATGGTAGTTCATCCTAATGACATGATGTTAAACTAAATGGTAAATCATCCCGGATGCATGAGGTTAAACAGAGTAGTCCTTCTTGGTCTCATTACCATAAAAAGCATGAAATATTTTTCCATGTTGAAAGACAATGAAATTAATGACACCAATATCCTCATTATACAATATTAATCTGAATGAAAACATATTGTCCTCACTTGAAAGGACATCAACCCTAAAATTGTTCATATACCATTCCATATTCAATAACTACAAGTGTCCTGATTCCCATATTCACAGGATATGTAGTAATTCCTTGAACTCTCACATTAGTCCTAGTTAGAAATTTCCCCCATTTCATAATATAATTTTCTTACCATCCTTTTCCTTAAAGTCATCTTTTCACATTGGGTTTTTGCTTCTTACTGGTCCACAAAATCCTATTTCCCATAACTACATGACATAAATATACACACCTCATGACATTAAACTTCATGGAAATAATTGATTCATTGATGATTTACCATACATAAGCAATATCTGTGCAGAAAAAAAAAATTCTAATTTCCTCGTGTGAGAGTTAGATCCACATGGTGAGTCACTTGATCATGAACTACATGTGGATTTATTCTTATAATCAAATGATACATTGCTATGACCAAACCACTAATCATGAGACAATCCACAATACTACATTCTTTCCACATCAAGTGACCCATGTCCAAGCCACATGACATTAAAATGAATTGTTCCTTAAAAACTACATGTGGATTGATTCTGAGTCCAATGAGATACATGGTGATGACCATACCCTATATCTTGGGCCCAGTAGTGAAATATGGGAAAAATTACCTTCTATACATATGGATAATACCTATGTAGATAGTTTCCTTCCAGAAATAAGTATGGATTGATTACCTCCATCATAGGATATGTAGTGACACCTAAATCTCCCATCCCAGGTCCAGCCGCAAAATTACACCTCTTTCACCTAGAATCACCTTCATCCTCAGCACACGATGTTAAACTACACGGGATATATAACTACATGTGGCTTGATTTACATACACACAATATACATGTGGATTCCTGAAACTCTAATCATGGTACCAAATACATTAATCAATATCTCCAATAGAAAAAATTCACCTTTCTGTATATGGATTTGACATGCATGGAGAGTTACCCTTCACAATTACATTTGGATTAATTCTTATTATCATAGGATACATAGTGATTCCTGGATCTCCAATTTTTCACTCATCTACAACAACTTATAAGTATAATTTTCCCCCTCTGTGTGTATGTGTAAGACCTACATGGGGATCATATTCTAAAGCAACATGTGTCTTGATTCCAATCCACATAGGATACATGGTGAAACTCATATATCAAATCCTAGGTACAAAAACCACAAAATCAAAATCCCATTATCTTTGATTTTATCACCCATGTGTGGTGGAGTGAACCTTCTCCACCCCTTTCTTATCACACTGACCATAGATCACATGGGAATAAGAGTTTTGATAAGGGATTCCATGTAGGTTCAAGGTGTTTCAATTCACACCAGGGTTATTATTTTACTAGTCACAGGACCTTAAAATGCACACCATATGTCCTTACCATATGATGTTAAACTACACGGTCAAATCCAATTTCAGAACTACTTATGTATTGATTCCTAATGTCAGAGGACACATAGTGACACCCCAACCTTTAATATTTTTTCTAGCCACAATATTTCCACTTCAGTTTTGGGAACATAAATCCTTACCATTTGAAGTTAAACTTCTTAGAGAATGTCCTTTCCACAAGACATTAAACTGCATAAATTATCAAGAACTATATGTGGATTGATTCTCAATTTTAAAATATATGTAATGATTCCTAGATCTCATGTCTTAGTCCCAATCATGTGGTAAAAAAATTCCCCCATATCTTGTATAGAAAAAAAATATCTATGCAGGATATCTCAATTATTAGTTCCTCATTTAGAGATCCATCAAGGAAACATAAATTTCACCCCTACATATGAATCTGTTCAATGTAGGGGACTTCATAATCAATGGCCAATCATGGTCTATATTCTTATTATGTACTCAGATTCATTTATTCCATTTATTAAATTCTATGCCCCGAGAAATTTCAGAGCTATGAAATCATTCGACAGTTATTGAATCTGTAGGGTTAGTGTCCTGAGGAAACATTTTTTTTGACTATGAAAAATATTCCCCACTCATCCCTTCATAATTTTCCAACAAAAAGACCTATCAACCAAAGGCAAATTCATTTCTTTAAGAGGACTTGTCTATCACCATAATCCATAAAGGCATTTTTCCCATATCATTTCTCCTAATCCAAGAAAATCAAAAATAAGGGTTTACATCTTATTTACCCCTCACATAGGAGGTATGTTAGAACATATATTCTTGATAATTCTTTTATTACTCATCATTTTCATGACATATGGTCATAGTCGTATGACCTAAAAATGTGAGACCCCAAGTCATCCTAATAACATAATGTTAAACTGCATGACTGATGACCTACTCATATAAAGCTAAACTATATGATTTACCAAAACTACATATAGATTGATTCCTACCATTATGGGATACATAGTGACACCCAGATCTCCAATCACAGGTCTTTCCATAAGAAAATTTAAAATGTCCCCTCCCTATTCGTGGGGTAGACATGCATGGTGAACCTTCCTAGAAATATGTATAAATTGATTCTTATATTGAAGATATGTGTAGTGATACCTACACCTTATATATTTATCCCAACCATAAAATAAAATAAAGAAAAAAAATCCTTCCTTCTTATTTGTGGGTCATACCAGAATAAGAGAGACATCTCTACATATTCTCGGAAACTTTTGACATGAAATTCAGCTTTCATATTCAATTACATTCCTTTTATAAACCATATTATGTTTCTAGGGATGTAAGAATCTCCATAAGCCACCATTTCCATCATAAATAGAGTATTAGTGTTCCAAGGACATATTTTCTTGACTATATATAATATTCCCCAGTTGAATCTGCATTAGTTTCCCACACAAAAGGCATGTCAACCAAAGGTAATTTTTTCATTAGGAGTGAATTTTCCTATCTCTGTATTCCCCAAAAAAAATTTCATCCCATATAATTCCTTGCAATCTAGAACCCCCAAATTACACATTACAACCTTTACACTTAATTCCTAAATAAGACGGAAGACTCTTGGACATATTACCCAGAGAAGGGAAAATTTTTTATCTCCCAGAGAAATCTAAATGAACTTTAATTGTAGCCTTAAATCTTCTTTTCTATATGATGTTAAACTACATGGTCCATGTTCTAGTCGCATGACATTAAAACTGCACTATGCTCTAACCCTCCATCACATAATCCAATTTCATGTATACGTGGTTTCAAATTTATGTAATGATCTGGTATAGATTCCCTCATAATTTTTAGACATCATTTTGTTGACAATCCACCATTCATGGACTTGGAAAATCTAAAATTTCAACAATCACTAGGACATCAAAAATGGATTGTTAGTGTCCGAATGAAACCTTTATTTGTATATGCATAATGTTCCCTAATTGGATCTATTGAAGTCACCTAAAAAAAGTCCTATCAACCAAAGCCAAATTCTTCCTTATGATAGACCTTTCCAATATCTGTATTCCTTAACAACATCATGTTGGGAATTTTTTTATGGTTTATCTTCACGTACTTGTTCCAAGACATGTCTCAGCTTCAGAAATCACATAACTAGGGTTGAAAATTCGCCATTTTTGTCTGGTAAATATTATGACATTCTTTTCCCCAGAGCCCTATTGGGGTCATTACCCCATAATCCACTATCAATGATATTTTTCCTAAAACTCCAGTCACATTAGTTTTATTGGTAAAATTTTAAAATTCAAAAAAAAAAGAGACACTTTGTTTTCCACATTAAAAATCCACAAAGGGAACCTTGCAAAAAATTTGAGTTCTTACCCACTGAACCAATTCTTTTCATGGTATAGGAAACAATCAAGAATTAAAAAAAAGACGCGTAAAAAATGATAGGTTGAAAAATCCAAAAGGGTTGACTATGAAAAATTCATGTTAGACCTGAAAATACTATATCATAGTGTACTTATGAAAACATTAGGGTGATAATAGAAAATTTAAAATTTTTAGGGGTTTTTATATAACCCTCTAAAGAGTAGAAACTATTCTCACTGATTCCCTTGTCTTATAAATTTTTTTGAGTATTACATGATCAGGTCAATTTTTCTATCTCAGGTTACGATTGAATTTGATATCTAGTGGAGATTGTCGTTCAATATGAAACTAGTTATAATTTACTAGAATTGTAGGATAAGATAACGAATATTAATTAGAGGGAAAAAAGATTACATTTATCTATTTAATGAGATCAATTAAGGATTATCCATATCTTGGAGTCTCTCCCATATGTATAAAAAATGATTAATGCTTCACGGAACCACCAACAGAAGAGGAGAGTATAGAGGGTGCTCAGTGCGTAGAGAAATCCAGTAAAGGAAAAATGATTCAGGGCCACTTTTTATAATGTGTGTTCCCCTCCGCCAAGAATATCTCAAATTGGTTCAAAACAGGACCTATTTATTCATCATAATACCTCCTCTAGAACATTATAGGAGAAAATTATGAGGGGGTATTTGTTGGGTCCTAAAAATTCCTCATACAAGAAGAAGAGAATTAGATGAACTTAGAAAAGGGTAGAAATAAAACTAAAAGAAGAGTTTGAATAAATGATCAAAAATTACACACCAAAAAAGGAGGTGTATGGTCTATGTATAAAACTCATTATGTGGACTGCTGCTCTACACAACATTCCTCTACTCCACAAGGTGTCATGATAAAGAAAATCATTCACAAGATGATGCAGAACCATCGGTGCCTGGGAATGAAACCAAATCAGTTGTGGGGCCATATGGTGATTGTTGACCCCCGTTAACAACCCCCCCATAGAATGATAAATCATTTGCAGATATAGTGGTGATTTCTGAAAAACTAAAAATAAATCATTTTCAGGCCTCAGCATCCTCATCGGGCACCATAAATGAAATCCCCTTGACCCGATGATGATGACCGACAATCCTGATACTCAGTCCCTTAATTCCTCTATAAAATATCCTTGAGGGATATTGAAAAGGGGATGAATATAGAAGAATTAAATCCCTAGTTGAGTGAAGAAACATGGATCCTTCAATTCTAAGAAGGTAAACCCACTACATAACATTAAGAAGGAAACTAAATCCATCCAGTGACCAAAACCCAAGACTTATTCATGGAAGACACACCACAGAGCATAAGCATATGTACCCTTTGAATACCACCATCCTACATAGAAAAACGATATGCAGATGGATCCCTGCCCTTTATAGGAAAACTCTCTACTGGAGGAACTCAAGCGTGTGTAGCAAAATGCTACGTGGGTGGAGCCCAACACCGCCAAGAAAAATGATACATGGGAGGAACCAGAGTCCATATACCATAATGATACATTGAAAATACCCTCACCCACACACCAAAATGCTACATGGAGGGAACCCCATCTCACATAAGAATATCCTACACAGAATTAGGTATGTTATGGTGTCCTACTCTCAAGCACCCATCACTTCCCTCTGTCATACCATTTGTCCCTACATCAGCCCCTCTGTGAATAATTCTAAAGATATTAGGCCAAGTCCGATCCTGAATCCACCTAACATGTATGATTTGATGATCAAGTACATTATTGTGTCCAATAATTTCTACATACCCGATGCAATCAGATCCAGGTGGTATCCTCCTTGACAAGGCCGACCCTTAAAATATTTCCTAATCTATATTCTTATGGTAAATAGGGTTTCGAATTTGGTGGTTCTCAAATGAAACTTCCTTTTATAGGGATTATGGAAAACCACATGTCATTCCCTTTGATGAGGGAAAGTGACAGGTCCTTCTCTCATCCACTCTGAATATAGGGTAGGGAATCCTTTCGAGATTAAGCACCTATCCTTTCTTGTGGGAGGTGATGCACTTTCTCCTCTTCACCAGCTTGATTCGTAGTTGGATAGATCACTGGATGTTAGTATCCTAGTAACCAAATTCAAAGATGATACATGAACACTCAAAGCCCCCCACTATCCCATTACAATATAGCATCCATCCACCAGTGGAAAAAAGTGGATCGTGTGATATTCTGATCTACTGCTTCATCTTGTTTCTCACATTGAGAATGAATCACATGTGCTCAAAGGATAGTTTTGATAATGACCTATGAACAATACCAAAACTCATCTGGGCATACTTCAAAGTGTAATACCCAATCAAAACTCCCAGATCACTCTATTTTGAGACCTTCCTCATGGTTCCCAAAACATGGGCTTCCTCCATAGGTATAATCACAAACATTTATTAAAATGGGACTCATAATAGGTGTAAGCCCCAACCCATTTCAAAATAAATGGGATTTTATTTGAAAATTATTGGGATATGAAGGAACCCCCCCTCATGTCCAAAACTAACACCCAAATTAACCATATTGTTCTTCGGGCCACATTCCTAGTAGGGTCATATCCAACCCATCAGGTCATATTCTTTCTGGTTCCTTTCATCACCATCCTTACTGGTTTTTATCCTCAATAAGATCATGCCCCTACCTAGGAGACCACATCTCTCCTGGGTACCTCTGGCCGCCTCAATGTAAGTCCCAAACAATCATTGGTTTGTAACCTTTTTCCTATAAATCCTTTCCACATGATGTTAACCTACATAGTTGGGCCCTCATCACACAAGCTTAAAAGGTGATGTGTCTTGTTAAGTGTCACAGAACAACGTGGGTTCTGATTCCTTTCAAAATGATTTGTAGGAATCACATCATAGGGGTTCGATCCTAACAACAACAAAAACATTTATGCCTAGATGATAGTTAACTCTTGAGCACCTCACCACATGGCTCAATACTAGAATCATTCCAATGAATGACCAAATAATATTTTCTCCATTGATAAAAGGGTACCATTTTTAGAGAACCTTGGATACATATAGATATCACCATAAATGGAGAACCTCAGATATGTACAGATGATTTGGAACACCTTCATACAATTTGTTTTTAATTCATGGTGATCCACATAATACATGGTAATATACAAAGGATTCAAAAAAAGTATCTTAAATCTACAAGAGAGCCCTAGAGCATGAAATAATTCCTCCCTAAAGTGTGTGATGAGCTTGACTTACCATCATCTTGGACAATGTGATTTCATTAGTATTTTTCCCTAAGTTACTCAATGATATCCTACCTTTTGGAATGTAGGTCCATGAGACAACTTGGATATGAGAATCGTTTCATGTTTTTGGTTCCACGTACAAACCCTTTTTGAAAACAACATGTCACAAGTGGGCATGAGATTAGAATAGTGAACCTGATAAGAATGATGGTATAATATTCAAACCCCCCATAATCAATCATACCATAATGGTGAACCATGCATCTTTCATTAGAAACAAAAAGGTGAACCCAACATGGAAATAAATTATCTAAGGCCTTATCTTTGGAAGATAAAAATTGACACGTTTCTCAGATCTCATCTGACCATTTTGATCATGTCATATGGATAAACAACATGATCATCTCATCTTATGTAGTATGCTATTGGGTTTAGGTTTTAGGGTTTAAGGATTAGGGTTTAGGGTTCATGGTTTAGGGTTTAGGGTGTAGGGTATAGGGTATAGGGTGATTGGTTTTGGTAGATTGTATCAGGTGTAGGATTTATGGTTTAATTTTTAAGGTGTAGGTTTTAGGGTATGGGGTTATGGTGTAGGGTTTTATGTGTAGAGTTTTGGGTTTAGGGTGTATGGTATAGGGTTTGGGGTGGAGGGTTTAGGGTGCAGGGTGCAGGTTATAGGGTTTATGGTATACGGTTTGGGGTTTAGGGTTTTGGGTATAGGGTATAGGGTTTAGAGTGTGTATTTGGGTGTTTAGGGTACAGGGTATATGGTTTGAGGTTTAGGGTGTAGGGTTTAGGGAGTTAGGTATAGGTTTATTAGTGTTATAAATAGGGTATAGCATGTAAGGTATAAGGTTTAGGGTTTTGGTTTTAGGGTATTGGGTATAAGGTTTATGGTGTAGGGTTTAGAATTTGGTGTGTAGATTATAAGATTTATGAGGTAAAATTTATGTTTTATGGTGTGGGTCATAGTGTTTAAGGTTTATGCTTTAGGTTTTACAGTGAAGGGTATATGTTTTGGGGTGTAGGGTTTAGGGTGCAAGGTATAGGGTTTAGACTTTCAGGTGTAGAGTTTTGGGTTTAGAGTTTAGGGTTTAGGGTTTATGGTATAGTTCACTGGCTTTATGGTGTAGGGTATATGGTTTAGGTTGTGGGATATAGGTTTTATAGTGTAGGGAATAATATTTATAGTCTAAAATTTAAGGTTTAGTCTATAGGGTATAAAGATTATTGTGTTGGGTTTAGGGTTTATGTTTTAGGGTATAGGGTTTCAAGTGTGTGGTTTATGTTTTAGGGTGTATGGTATAGGGTTTAGGGTGTATGGTATAGGGTATAATTTATCTGGTATAGGGTTTACAGTGTTTGGTAACGGTTTTAGGGTGCAGGGTATAGGGTATATGAATTCGTGTATCGGGTTTTGGGATTTGTGATTAGCGTTTATGGAATAGTGTATAGGTTTTATGGGTTAGGGTGCAAGGTATATTGTATAGGGTGTAGGGTTCAGGGCTTATGGTGTTGGTTTTATGGTTTATGGTGTAGGGTGTAGGTTTTGGGTTTTTGGGTTAGGGTTTAGGGTTTAGGGTGTAGGTTATAGGGTTTTGGGTGTATGGTTTAGGGTTTAATGTATAGGTTTTAGGGTGTAGGGTATAGGGTTTGGGGTGTAAGGTTTAGGGTTTAGTGTTCAATGTTTAGATTTTATGGTATCAGGTTTGGGTTATGGTGTTTATGGTGTAGGGTGTAGGGTGAGGGTTTAGAGTGTATGTTTTAGTGTTTATGGTTTATGGTATGGGGTTTTATGTGTTGACATTGGGTTTTATTTCTTGAGGTATATATTGTAACGTCTCAAACCCAGATTTCAATGAATGGTGCCCCTAGACTAGTGGGTCACATGGCCTTAAGTGCATCTCCCCAAATACGAGAGGTTACTGACTAGTATATTGGGACTAGGTTTGTCATTGGGGATACTATGCCATCATTACTATAGTGTATCATATAAAAAATATCATACAAGAAGTGGAAGAAGTAAACCATACCACAAATACCAGAATTAAACAACAGAAGACTGATAGTATAAATATACGATAAGTCATATCATATACAAGATAATGATACACGTCGTATGTTTATAATGAATCAGTCAAAACAAGAATACAATTAACATTTACATTCTATATGGAAAAAGTAAAAAATGTCAAAAATAATCCCAATAGCATTGAAAACCTCAGCTTGGTCCCATGCTTTCTAGCTCCTACCCATCAAGTCATGTACTTATATTTGGGAGCTTTCCCTTTTCGACACTTGAAATAATTTAATCTATTTGGCACCAAAACATGACCCAAACGGGGTGTGGGACTAAATCCCAATGGAAAACCACCAAAGGTCTATTACAATTAGTCTTTGAGTCTAAATAGTAGGTAATGTTAAATTAATAAAGAAGTAAGTAAGGAATAACTCAAAAGTATACATCCTACATTCACTGTGATTCATTTATTATCCATTTACCATTTCAATTACATTGAAATTTATAAGTCTTGTGATCCGGATAAAGCATGGCATCCCTCATATAACTAGTAGCGGAACAGATACCTCATAGGGTCATCTAATCAATACAAAATAAGACCAACTCCAGGCTTGTTCTTTGGCTTGGAGGTTCTTTATAAGTCATTCCATTTCATTTAATTCATTTAATACCTATGTCTTTCCATGACATTCAGAAGATAGAATTAAGTGTCACTCCAGGTGTATTAAACCAAACCCTATGAGCCCATCCATGGTGAACCTATCATGAACCCATGTATCACTCTAGATGTGGTATAAAGTCTATATCATATGATTCCATCCATGTTCGTCTTCTAAGGAAGCCCCAAGTATAACTCTTGACAAATAAAAAAATCCATTTGAGTTTGTCCTTGGTAATCCATTGGGATTACAATTATCACTTGGAATATAATACTAGCCTCAATGAGTCTATCCATGGAATCCCTTTAATCCATATATCACCCATGGCTTAATCTAGATACAAACCAATGAGTCTGTTTATGGAATTATAAGGAGAATCCATGTATCACCCATGATATAAAGGTCAATAGGCACATGATTCCATCCATGAAATCTAATTTGAATCATTGTATCTCTCAAGTCTATTTATCATTTAGTCAATTCAATACATTTACTTTTCATTACACCTGACAACATCAAAACCAAGAGAATATAGTAACAAACTCAGCTCAAGGGGGTGACCTGAGCATTAGCCAACCTCAGAAGTCTTGGCCTTTAATTTAATCATGTGGGAATATTTTGAATAATATGATTAAAAGTAATAAAACTAATACATGTATGGGTTATCCTATAACTCACATGGTCAAATAAATAAAAGTTGAAATTCTTTCCTATTAAGACAATTGAAAACAAGTAAAAGCTTAGGAGATTACCTTCAAATACTCCCATATGATTTTTTATCATAACAAGCCTGACAATACTAACCAGTTTCCAGAGGGATTAGTTATTATATATATCACATGGGTGAAACAACAATTAGTTGAATTCAATATAATTCCATCCATTAAATTCATATCCTCTAATGTGCTCACATGGTCAAGTAAATTCAAGACAGGCATGCTTAGACAATAAATGAAATAGATGGGTCAAGGGGAGAATCAACCATCCCCTACCCCTTAACCAACTCAGTTATAATTTAACATCATTACAATTCCATTTATAAAGAAATCCATTTTTAATAACCCATGAAAGGGATAAAGGAACACCTCATGGGGAAGTCCATGTCTTAAGTCAATAAAGGGCCCCTCAAGGAAACTATCCCATAGGGTGGTCCCTATTCAAGGTATACAACCTATCATATATATTCACAAGCATATTAAATTAACTAAACCATGATAGGAAACAAGAAGGTTAAATTTAATTTTAAGTGACACCTATCAATTGGGCTCTTGACACCATGACATATATAAACGATCCAATATTTAACAATATGCACATGACCACCAACCTTAGGAACATGCTAGATAGCTTGTCTAGTATCAGGATCTGATTTGTTATGGATTGGAAGAAATCTGAATAATGTACAAAGAATGATAAATTTTGGCATATGAGCCTAAATACAAATAGTTTCATCGATATCCAGAAGAATCAAGAATGTTTAAAATGGAATTAAGGTATTTTCATTATAGATCCAAGAAGATGTAGCATGTTCGGATTGGAGTTTGGACAGAGACTAAATCTGAAAAAACTAATTTAGGTGGAGGAGATCTCAAGAGTGAGGTCTCCCTTTCTATGCATTGAGTGAAAAGAAACCAACCTTAGTTTTTAAATAATTTTAATAAAAGTTTATATTTATAAAGTTCTTCAAATTAGAGGGTCAGACGGTTTACCTGTATGATTTTAAAAATAGTGTGGAAACCATTCATGACTTCCTGTAGGCCTCAGGAATAGCTAATGGTTACCTCGCATGGTTTATAAACCATGTGAAACCCATTTGAAAACCCTATATCAAAATATTATGAACAATGTAGATTTTATCCAGGTCTGTGAAACTCCTCTCACATGGACTACCAAAGACTTATGACCTATATCACCCTTCTGTCCATCTTCACATAGTTTATTCAAACCGTACGACCTACACCACATGGTTTATACTAACCATGTGCCTAGATTAGAACCCACAAACCTTGGTTTCCAGGATTCTAACTATCCCCAAACACCCCAAAGGCCTCCATGAAATCATCGAGAACTCAAATTAGGCCATATTAAAGAAGTTAAACTGAAAATTAACGGATATCTAAAAATATGTACCTCAAAGAAGATTTAGGTGCTTACAAACATTCCCCCTTAAAGAAATTAGTCCCCAAATTTCCCTTCCATGGGCGGTAAAGCATGATCTGATATCAAATCTAGCCACCAGCCCGACCCACTCCATAATCTCAAGTGTCCCAATGTACCTTGGTGAAATATTACAACATATCTTGTTCCTATTGTGTCCTAGACTTGGTGAAAAACATAGGAAAACCTGATCCCAACCTCAAACTCTAGTTGTTGCCTGTGGAAATCAACGTATGATTTCAAACTAGACTACGTAGTATCCATCAACTTTTGAATCAACTGAAACCTATTACGTTTTTTCCTAGATAAGATAAGTTCCTAACATAGATCCCTCTCCAACCTCAATCCAAAATAGGGGTAATCAACATATCTTACCATACAATGCCTCATATGGAACCATATAAATAAAATCTTGAAATATATTATTGTAGGTGAACTCAATTAGGGGTATATTCCCCTCCCAAGAGCCCCCAAAATCTAGGATGCATTCCCACAACATGTCCTCAAGCATCTGAATCCTGAACTCTTACTAACCATCTATGTGCGGCTCGTAAGATATGCTCAGAAACACAACTATTCCCAACACCAAATGAATCCCTTGAAAAAAATAATATGTAATCTTGGTGTCCCTATCAGAAATGATAGAATGCAGAACCCCATAAAATCATTCTATCACATGGAAATACAACCTCCCAAGATCAAAAACTGAAAAAGTCTCTATGATAGGTAGGAAATTAGTGGCTTTTGTGGTTATATAAACAAAAAACCATATGAAATAATTACCTTGAGGTGACCTCAATAAAACTATCATGAAATACATCATGACATCATTCCATTTCCACTCTAGAATGGGTAGCGGCTATAAAAGTTTGTCTAGTCACTGGTGTTTTTCCTTCGCCTGCTGACAGGTGGAACACCTCATAACAAAACCAGATACATCTCTTTTCATGGTTGGGGTCCAATACTGATGAAGTTAGTTTTAATATAACTTGGAGACACCAGGATGAACTACCTAAGATGAAGTATAAAAATCCTACATCAGCTCTTTGTTCTTGTATAAAGAGACCCACATGTGACCATGTACTCATGGTATCTCATCCTCACCTATGTTCCAATCAGGAGGAGGGTCCTCAATATTCACACTCTCCAAAAAAATAGGTGTTTGGAATATAATAGCTTCATTATTCTCACTCTATCTAGTAATGAAGAGGTCACAAAAAAGGATGAATGAAAATTCTTCCCCTAACTATCATGAACCTCCAAGTGCATATCAGAGAAAAAATACATAAGATGAAACTCGCTACTAACCTACTGCACTACTAGTATCTGATTCATCCTTATCAGTGCATTGTCTACTACATTTCCCTTAACAGGCACGGAGGCAAGGTTGATCTCAAAATACTATAGTTAGTCAACCCACCTTCACTGTCTCAATTATAGATCATGCTATGTAAATATATACTTGAGGATTTTGTGGTAGGTGTACACCAACATACTCTCTCCCAATAAGTAATGTATCCAATAGTTTAACAAATGAAAAGCTATAAGTAAATCTAGATCGGGCATCAGATAATTCCTATCGTGTTCCCTCAACTACTGATACATAGACAGGACGACTTGGTCCCCCTACATAAGAACAGTTCCCATCTCGATACCTGATGCATCGTAATAAGTAGAGTAACTTATACCTGGCTCTTGAAAAATTAGAATCAGGGCTAAATTCAATCTTCCTTTCAACTCCTAAAAGGTTGTCTCATAGGTATCTGACCACACATAATTTGCTCCCTACTTAGTCAAGCCCTTCAGCGGTGCTTCTAAATGTTAGATGGCTTGTATGAAATACCTTTAGTAACCATCCATCCCTAAGAAACATCATAACTAAAAGTAGTTTTTTGGATGATCCTCAGAAACTACATCTCTCACATTCTCTGGGTCTATTGATACTCTTATCTATGAGATGATGTGACCCAATAAGTGAATCTGATCCATCCAGAAGATGCACATTGTGAGTTTAGCATATCACTGATGCTCTCTATGTGTATTCAGAATGATCTCAATATATCTTATAGTTTGAAATATATGGAATCCAATCTTTGGTCCCTATGGTGTATGTGCCTTCTTGGATCTAAATTTGGTGTATCACAGTTCAACCTTAAAATGATGTGTGTTGTGATGTGCCATAGGTGGCTACCAAGATTTGATACATGGGTAGTATGACCCCCCATTAATCAAAATTTAGAAAACCATTACTTAACCCTTCAAAAAGGGATGTGATAAACATGAAATGAGCATAAATTCAATGAATTTTAGTTTTAAATCAGTTTTAAATAAGATAAATATGAATACAAGTGAAACTAAAATGGATTATAGTAGAGAACTTGACCAAACCCAAACTAGGTAGTTGGATTTTGGCAGTGTCTCTCACTTTTATGGGATCTAGTTAACACATAGACATGACCCGTAGGGTAGGTAGTGTATTTTTTATCTCATAGAATGGATTTTACCTATACAATATTTGTATTTGTGCTTTTGAGCTGTGAACTCTTTAATGATCACAAACAGAGGAATGTGTTTGTAATTGTAGATCCATACCACCATGTCGACCTCTAGTTGTATTCTAGAAGGGTTGTGATGATCATAGTCTAGATGTGGTGGGACATGGGTTACCAGTGGATCCTCCAGTCATCGAAGCTAAGGCACTAGATGCTTTACCAGAAGTAGGTGTTGTGGAGAAATTCCATGAAAACTTTATGAGCTTTATGCAGACCTTTCAGGGAGCACCACAACCTTCCATGTTTGTAGCTGAGCTAACACGAGTGTTTCAATAGCAACATCCGTCCACATTTTCAAGGAATTATGGACCATAGGCTATAGAGTCATGGTTATTGGACATGTTATCTATCTTTTAGAATCTTGATATTCCAACTGAGTAGAGGGTAAATCTCATCACATATATGTCATTTGAATCTACCAAGAGATGGTGGGATGTTATCACTCAAACAGAACATCATCGAGAGAAGGATTTGAGGGATTTTCATATAGTCTTCTATGAATTATTCAATATAGATATGTTTAGGGATAATAAATCCTTTTATTTTATGTATCTGGAGCAGGTCTCACTATCAATTATGGACTATTCAGCCCATTTTACTAATCTCTAGTGCTTCACACCTATTCTGATGGGTGACAAGTTATCTAAAGCTATGAGATTTGAGGATTTCCTCAGATATTACATCTGGCCAAAGGTAAATATGTTCCTAATGAAAACTGTATATGATATAGTGAATCAGGCACTGATCACAGAGTGTAGGTTGAGTGAATCAGGATGTTCAATCTAGGGCAGTTCGGAACCTATTTCTTGTACTACATCGACCGGTTGTAGGAATCATCATTTAGAGCTTTCACACGGTGATTCAAGAAGTCAGAATATATATTTAGGTATCAAGCATAGGTTCTACCAGTTTTGTATATTGGGAGATGTGAGGCTACAAAATCCATAGGTTTTCCAAGAGTAGGGAGGGACTAGGTGGGTCAGTGGGGAGATTATTCCCTCATTACATAAGTGTATTGCAACAGAAATATTAAACATGTAATGGAAGTAGTAAACCATAAAATAGATAGTAGAAGTAAAAAAAATGGATGAATGAATGTATAAATCAACTAGAATTTATATCATATACAATATTATGATACAAGTCACATCCCCATTCAAAAAAATTATATAAGTCACATTTTACAAATAAAACAGCGAAAATACGAATACAATGAATATGTACATTCTATATATCTAAATTAATAAAAATTCCAAAATAATGCCAATAGCATTTCAATCCAAAACTTGGTCTCATTCTATCTTAATCATAACCAGCATGTCATGTACCTAAATTAGGGTTCTTTCCCTTTTCATCACCTAAAATCATATAATCTATTTGGCTCCACAAAAATGTCCCAAATAGGGTTTGAGACTAAATCCCAGTAGGAAACCACCTAAGGTTTGTTCCAATCCGTCAGTGAGTATATATAGCAGAAAGTGTGAAATAAGTAAAGAAATAATAAAGTAATAACTCAAAATTATACAACTTACATTCACTAATTTTCATTTATTATCTATTTACCATTTCAATCACATTGAAATTTATAAGTCTTGGGATCTAGATCAATCCTGAAATCTCCCATATAATTGGAAGAAAAATAGATGCCTAATAAGGTCAGATAAACAATAAAAAACAAGACATAATCCAATCTTGTGATTTGACTTGGATGTGTATCATAAGTCATTTCATTTCAATTAATTCATTTATAACCTAATATTGTACTTGAAATTCCTATGTTGGAATTGAAGTATCACTCTATGTGTATTCAACCAACACCCTATGATCCTATCCACAGAGAACCTCTCATGAACCCATGTGTCACTCTAGATGTGGTATAAAGTCCATGTCCTAAGAGTCCATCATTGATGGTCTTCTAAATAATCCCAAAGTATAGCTCATAACATATAATCAATTCCTTTTGAGTGCATCCTTGGTAATCCATTTGGATTCCATGTTTCACTTGACATATAATTCTATACTCAATGAGTTTGTCCATGGAATCCCTTACATGGATCCATGAATCACCCGTGTATTAATGAAGATACAAACCAATTAGTCCATTTGTGGAATTCTAAGTAGAATCCATGTATCACCCTTGATATAAAGGTCACTAGTCACATGAGTTCATCCATGGAATTCTAATTTGAATCCACTTATCACTCATGGATATTTATCATTTAACCAAATCAATCAATTTACATTTAATTAGACCTACCAAGGTCGAAACCAAGAGAATATACTAATACACTAAATTCAAGGGGGTGACTCCAACATTGGCCAAACTAATAATGCTTGGACTTTCATGTACTCATGCGGCCATATTTTTTATAACAATATTAAAAGGCATAAAAAATACTATAAGGCTTTGTTATCCTATAATTAAAAGGTAAAATGAAATAAAAGGTGAAATTCATTCCTATTAGGGAATTTGAAAAATAGAGAAAATTTCAAGGTATTACCTTCAAATACTCACATGGGTCTTTTTAGAATTAAAATACTAACCATCCAAATATGATTCCAAAGGTATTAGTTATTATATATCTCATATGGGTGAAATAAAAATAGAGAAATTCAATCCAATTGCATCATTTAATGTCACAGCCTCTAATTTTCCTACATGGGAAAGCCAATTCAAGGCAAGAATTCATAAACAAGAAATGAAATATATGTTTCAATGGGAAAGTCAATAATACCCAACCCATTAACCAATGTAATTAAAATTTAACAAAATTTATATTCCGTGTATATCAAATTCCATTTTCCAACCCTTGAATGTAATACAGGTCCAAGGAATAAATTCATAAAGGTTTATTTTAGGAAACTCATGAATAGAGTGATCCCTATTCATGGTATAAAACCTAAAAAATACATTCTCAATCTGATTAAAGTACCTAAACCATGATAGCAAACAGTAAGGTTCAATTAAATATTTAGAGACACCCAAAAATTTGGCGCATGACACCCCGAAATATATAAATGATCTGACTTTTAACAAAAAAACATGACCACCTACCTTAGGCTCATGCTAGATATCTCATCTAGTATTAGAATCAAATTCATCCTGATTTTTAATAAATCTAAATAATGGATTAAGAATGATAAATTAGTTCATATGAGCCTAATGAAAAATATCACATTTGATATCCTAAAGAATCAATAAAAGATATAAAAAAATTTAGGCCTTATCATTATAGATCCAAGGAGACTATGCACATAAAAATCAGAGTTTGGTTGGAGAATAGATCTAAAAAACTAGTTTAGGTGAAGAGATCTGAAGAGGGAGGTCTCCCTTATTGTATGTTAGGTGAAATGAAACCAACAAATTTTTTTAAATAATTTTAATTAAATTTCAAATTTATAAAATTCATAAAATTATAAGTTTGCACGGTTTACCTACACAGTTTGACAACCCATGAGGAAATCATTCATGACTTCCTATAGTCTTCGATCATAGCACACTGTTACCCAACATTATTTATAAACAATACATAAACCATTCTAAAACCAATTTTCAAAATCTGATGGAAACAACAGACCTTCATCAGGGTCGTGCGACTCCTCTCACATGGTCGTGTGGTTACTATCATATGTTTTACCCAAACTGTGTGGCCTGTATCATCCTTATTTCCATCCTTTCATGGTTTATTCAATCTGTGTGGCCTTCCCCTAACAGTTTTCACAGACCATGTTCCAGGCCTAAAAAACCCAAACCATTAGTTCCAGGCTCAAGACAAACCCTAAACATCCCAAAGACCTCCATGACCTCAATGGGAACTCACATTATACCATATCTAAGTAATTAAACTAAGAATTGATGGAAAAATAATTATTCATAACTCAAATAAGAATAAGGTTCTTATATAATGTTTTTGTATTTTTTAGGGTTTTTAGAGTATTTATGAGGTTTTAGGGATTTTAGGGGTTTATCAATTTTTGGTGTTTTTTGGGTTTTAAAGGGTATTAAGGGTGTTTTAGAAATTTTCATGGGTTTTATGAAATTTTAGGGTTTTAAGGGGTTTTAAGAGTTTTTAGTGTTTTTTTGGGTTTTAGAATATTTTAGGTGTATTTTCTGGTGTTTAGGCCATTTTGGGTTCTCATGGGTTTTAGGGTCTTTTGGGGGGTTTAGGGGTTTTATTATATTTCATTGTTATTTATATTTTTGGTTGTTTTTGAGTATTCTAGGTTCTTTTAAGGTTTTTGGGTCTCTTATTGTATATGATGTTGGGTTTAGGTTTTACGGTGTAGGGTTTAGTGTTTAAGGTGTATGGTATCAGGTTTAGGTTATAGTGTATAGTGTATAGGGTTTAAGGTTTAGGGTATATGGTTAATGGTGCAGTGTATTGGGTTTATGGTGTAAGGTTTATGGTGTAAGGTATAGTGTATAAGGATTTGGGTGTCGGGTTTAGTTTTTAGGGTAAAGGGTTTAGGGTCTAGGTTTTATGGTTTAGAGTGTATGTTTATAAGGTGTTGGGTATAAGGTATAGAATTTAGGGTGTAGGGTATTGGGTTTTGGGTGATGGGTTTAAGGTATTGGGTTTAGGGTGTATGATATAGGGTTTAGGGTCTAGGGTTTAGGGTTTAGAGTGTATGTTTATAAGGTGTTGGGTATAAGGTATAGAATTTAGGGTATAGGGTATAGGTTTTTGGGTGATGGGTTTAAGGTATTGGGTTTAGGGTGTATGATATAGGGTTTAGGGTGTATGGTTTAGTTTTTAGGGTGTACATTATAGTGTTTAGAGTGTAGGGTTTATGGTTTTGGGTGTATGGTATATGGTTTAGGGTTTAGGGTTTATGGTACCGATTTCGTGGTGTAGGATTTAATGTTTAGGGTGTTGGGTGTATGATTTATTGTTTAGGTTGTAGTGTATAATGTTTAGGGTGTTGTTTATAGGGTTTATTGTTTTGGGTTTTGGGTGTGGGTATATGGTTTAGTTTTTTTTCAAGATTGTTTTAGGATTTTTACTGTTTGTTTTTTATTTTTTTATGTTTGTTTGAGTTTTTTGGGGTTTTTTGGGTTTTTTGGGTTTTGGTGTTTTTTATATTTTTTAAGATTTTGTTACAATTATGATGTGATTTAGGGTATTTTTTGAGTTTCTGGAGTTTTTACTGTTTTTTATGGTTTTTAGGGTTTTGAGGGGTTTTAGGCTTTTATGGTTCGTTCATATTTTTTCTGAGTTCCTTTAGGGTTTTAGAGAATTTAAAGGTATGTAATAATATTTAGGGGGTTTCTTTGGGCTTTTAGTGTATTTTATGGTTTTCTATGGATTTTAGGGGGTTTTATGTTTTTTAGGTTTTTTATAGACTCTAGTGTTTTTATGTTTTTTTACCTTTTAGTGTCATTATGTTTTTGAGTGATTTGGGGGGTTTTAGGATTTATAGTTTTTTCAAATGCTTATAGGGGTTCAGGGTATTTTGTAAATTTAGGGGGTTTCAGGGTTTTTAGAGTTTTATCGGTTTTTATGGATTTGGGGGTTTTTAGTGTTTTAGGGAAGTTTTAATGTTTTAATTTTTTTTTTGGATTTTTAAATAATTTTACAGTTTTATGGTTTTTATGGTTTGAGGGTTTCATTTAGTTTTAGGGGTTTTTAATGTATTTAGGGTTTTGGGTGGTTTGAGGGTTATTAGTGTTTAATGGTTTTAAGGTTATTTTTTGGTTTTAAGGATTTTAGGGAATTTTAAGGGTTTTTAGGGTTTTAGAGACTTTTAAGGGTTTTTTATATCTTTTATGGTTTTTTGGGTTTTTATGTTTTTAGGGTTTCTTATGGGTTTTTAGGTGGTTTAAGGTTTTCTATTTTTAAGGGGTGTAGGGTTTTTATGGTTTTTTCAGGTTTTGGGTATTTTTTTAGGGGTTTATATTTTTTAATGTCATTAGGGTTTTTAGGGTTATATGGGTTTATGAGTTTAAAGTGGTTTTACGATTTTTTATGGTTTTTAGGGTTTAACGAGGTTTTTAATGTTTTTGTGGTTTATTGGGTGTTTTGGGGGTTTTAGGGATTTTTATGAGATTTAGAAGTTTTATGGGTTTTGGGGATTTTATTTATTATATGTATTTTTTTGGCTTTAGGGGTGCTTCTGGTTTTTGGGGTTTTTTGGAGTTTTAGGATTTTTTTTAGTTTTTAGGGGGTTTGGGGTTTTTTCAAATTTATGATGATTTCTTAAGGTTTTTAGGGTTTTTAACGTTTTTAGTGTTTTAATGTTCTTTTAGGGGTTTTAGGGGGGTTTATGTTGTTTTAGGGGTTTTTAGTGTATTTTAGAGTTTTTATGGTTTTTAAGGACTCTTATAGGTTTTGTCATGTTTTAGGATATTTTTTTGTTTTTAGGGTTTCAGGGTCTTTTATTGTTTTAGGTTGATTTAGGATTTTTAGGGTTTTTAGTAACCTTTTAGTTTTTTTGGGGGGGGGGGCTTATAGTTTTTTACTGTTTTTTTGGTTTTAGGTTTTTAGGGTTTGGAGGATTTATAGGGTCGAGTAAGGGGTTTTAGGGGCTTTTTAGGGTTTTGGTGTTTTTAATGTTTTTAGGGTTTTATGGGTTTTATTTTTCTTTAGGGTTTTAGGGTTTAATGTTTTTTCATAGTGTTTTTAGGGGTTTAACGTTTTTAGGGGTTTTATGGTTTCATGTTTTTTATGTTTTTTAAGGTTTTGGGGGTATTTGGGGTTTTAGGATTTTTTACATTTTTTAGCATATTAGAATGTTTTACAGGGTCTCTAGGGTCTTTATTTTTTTTTTTGGGTTTTTAGGGTTTTTGGGTGTTTTTGGGGTTTTAGTGATATTAGGGGCTTTTAAGGATTAATAGGGTTTTAAGGTTCTTTTAGGTAATTTAGGGTGTTTAAGGGGATTAATGGGATTTTTAGGCGCTTCAGGACTTTTTTCGGTTATTTAGTGTATTTTTGGTGTTTTTATGTTTCTTAGTGTCCTCTAGGGGTTTTTAGTGTTTTTAGGTTCCTTTAGGGGTTTTGCGGCTTTTAGATTCCTTTAGGTTTTTCGGTCCCTTAAATTTTTGGGGTATTTTGGGGAATTAAGGGGTGTTTTGGGTTTTTAGTATTTTTAGGCACCTTTAAGATATTTTAGGGTTTTTAGGGGTTTTATGATCTTTTTGGGATTTAGGGTATTTCAAGGTCTTTTAGGGTATTTTATGATTTTAGGGTCCTTTATGGGTTTATGGGTTTTTCAGAGTTTTAGGGATTTTAGTGTTTTAGGGGATTTTACTATTGAATAGTGGTTTTAGGTTGGTTTTTTAGGTTTTAAGGGTGCTTTATGGTTTTTAGGGTTTTTAGAGTTTTATGGGTCTTTATAGTATTTAGGGGTTTTATGGTTTTATGGTTTTTTAGGGTTTTGGGGGTTTTAGTTGTATTTAGGGATTTTCACAGAAAATTAGGGAATTTTATGGTTTTTGGGAGTTTCTATGGGTTTTTATGAATATTACGATCTTTATTGTGTTTTAGGGGTTTTAATGTTTGTAAGGTTCTTTTGGGTTTTTTAAATTCTTAAGAGGGTTTTAGGTTTTTTAGTGTTATTAGTGTTTTAAGTGTTTTCATTGTATTTAGGGTTTTCTAGGGGTTTAGATATATTTTTTAACTTTAGGGGTTTTTAGCATTTTTAGGGTTTTAAGGGATTTTTTATGTTTTTTTGGTTTTTTTGGGTTTTTAGGGTGTCAGGGTCTATCCATTTTTCCCAAAGACTTTCAGGGTTTTAGTGTATATAGGATTTTTATTGTTTTTATAGTTTTTAGGGGTTTTAGGGTTTTTATGGATTTTTACAGTTTTAAGGGGTTTTAGGATTTTTTTTTGGGGGATTTTAGGGTTCTTAGGATTTTTAATATTTGTGATATTTTTGTGTATTTAGGGGTTTTTAGGTAATTTTAGTGTTTTAATATGGTTTTAGGATCTTTTAGGGGGTTTAGTGGTTTATATGATCCATTTGGGGTTTTGGGGTTTCGGGGTCATTTGGGGTTTTTAGGGTCATTTAGGATGTTTTGGGTTTTTTAGGCTTTTAGAATTTGTTGGGTTTTTAGTGGATTAGGATTTTTAATGATTTTACAGTTATTGGGGGTTTCTTGGATTTTTTAGGGTTTGGGGTTTTAAAAGGTATTTTTAGTGTTTTAGGGGTTTTTAGGGGTTTTATGGCTTTTATTGATTTTAATAGATTTTATGAATTTTTACAGGTATTAGGGTTTTAGGAGTTTTGAGGTATATTTAGTGTGTTATGTTTTTTTTGGATTTTATGGGTTTATAGGGTTTGTAGGGTTTTTAGTGTCTTTTGGTATCTTGAGCATTTTATGTATTTTTAGGGGTTTTTTGGGTTTGGGGGGGGGGGGTCAGGATTTTTAGGGTTTTTAGGTTTTTTCATGTCCTTTTAGGGGTTTTTAGAGTTTGGTCTTTTCATTGGGGTTTTTAGGGTTTTAATGTTTTTAGGATCATTTTAGGTTTTCAATATTTTTTAGGGTTTGTTAGTGATTTTATGGATTTAGTATATTTTAACGTGTTTTAGTGTTTTTAGGGAATTTTAGAGTTTTTAATGTTTTTTAGGATTTTTTAGTATTTAGGTGTATTTAGGGTTTCTATTTTTGGGGATTTATTGTTTTTTTATATTTTTTGAGTGTTTTAGGTGTTTTAGGATCTTTTTGGGATTTTTAATTGTTTTATGGTTTTAGGTACTTTTAGGGGGTGTTATATTCTTTTGGTTTTTAGGGTATTTTAGTGTTTTTAATAGTTTTGCATCAATTAGGGGTTTTAAGGGGGTTTTGGAATTTTTTTCACATTCTATGATCTCTGAGGGGTTTTAGGGTATTTTAGGGTTTCTAGAATTTTTTAAGGTCCTTTAGATTTTTTGGGTTTTTAGATTCCTTATGGATTTGGGGTTTTTAGTGTTCTTTAGGGTTTTTAATGTTTTTTTGGGTCCTTTAGAGTTTTTAGGGGTTTTAGGATCCTTCAGGCTTTTTTTGGATTTTAACAGTCCTTGAGGGTAATTTTTGGGTATTTAGGGTCGTTTAGGGGATTTAGGGTTTTAGGGTCTTTATGTATTTTTTGTCCTTTTGAGTCTTTTAGGGGTTTAGGGTATTTATGGACTTTTGGGGTTTTTAGGTTTATTAGTGTGTTTTGGAGTTTTTAGGTACTTTTATGGTTTTTATGGTCTTTAGGGTTTAAAGGGTCTTTTAGCGTATTTAGGTGGTTTTAGAGACTTTTGGGGTTTTAGGGTATTTTCAGTTTTTTAGCGTTTATATGGATTTTTTATCATTTTCAAGGCCATTTAGGGATTTTATAGGTTTTTTATAGTTTTTAGGGGTTTTAGTGTCTTTTATGATTTTTAAGTGTTTTATAGTGTTTTGGTGTTTTAAGGGTTTTTAGGGGTTTAGGGTTTCTATGATTTTTAAGGTTTTTTATGGATTTTAGTGTGTTATGGGTTTTAGGGTTATTATTATTTTTAGGCTTCTAGGATGTTTAATTATTTATTAGTGTTTTTAGAGATTTTAGTCTGTTTTAGTGATTTTAGCAATTTTGGGTGTTTTAAGGTTTTTAGAAATTTTTATGGTTTTAGGGATTTCTAGATGTTTTTGGGATTTTGGGGTTTTTTCGGTTTTCATGGTGTTTTTGGTGTTTTTTGGGGGTTTAAGGGGTTTTATGTGTGTTTAGTGTTTTAGGATTGTTTTCCAAGTTTTAGGGGTTATTTGAGTTTTTAAGGGGTTTTACCATATTATGGATTTTCAAAAGGTTTTAGGGTTTTAGGCTTTTTAGGGTTTTAGGTTTTTAGGGGTTTTAGGGTGTTTACGGTGTTTTTAGGGTCTTCAAAAGATTTAATAGTATTTTAAGGCTCTTTTAGGGTTTTAGGGGGGTTTTCAAGGGATTTAAGGGTTTTTTTAGGTTTTTAGGGTTTTTTGGGATTTTGTGGCCTCTTAAGGGTTATGTGGGGTTTTAGTGTGTTTTAGGGTTTTTTGTGTTTTTAAGTTCCTTAGAATTTTTATGGTTATTAGGGTTTATTTTTGTGTTTTTAGTATTTAAATTGTTTTTATAGATTTTTAGATATTTAAGGGTTTATTTAGGGGTTTTAAAGGTTATTATAGTTTTTAGTGGTTCTAGATATTTTAAGACTTTTTATGGGTTTTTTGAGTTTTTATGGTTTTTTTGGGTTTTAAGGGTTTTATTATTTTTTAGTGTTTTAAAAAATAATTGGATTTTTGGGATTTTTTGAGTTTTTATGGGTTTTTTGGCTTTTGGGGTTTTGGGGGTGTAGTGTCCCGAAAATTCTTTAAGGGAAGGAAAATACTCCCACAATCCTGGTAAAGAAGATGGATGCATGTCGGATTGAAAAATACAGGAGAAAGGTGAAGAAATTAGATTTGGAAAAGGACCAAATCCTACCCACGTGCCGATTATCGGGAAAGGTTTGCAAAAGGAAAAATCACGAACCACTGGTATGCAGATGGCCTACAATGTGCTGGCCTGTGAGGCATTGGCCAGCAAACGAAGTAGTTCACGGTGAATTTCCACCTGCGAACCGAAGTCGCTATAAACCAATTTTGCTGGTGAGAATCTGATTGTGGTGTGCCCCACAAATATCCCCACGAACAATCTGGTTCACGGATGAGATGAAGTTGGTGGTGAACCGCAACCTCCGCAAATCACAGTTTACTGAGTCATCTATGGGCCAAATTTTCTTTAAGGGCATCCGCAAAAGGTTCCGCATGAATCGCAGATACAGATTCCAAGGAACACTATAAAAGGACCACCAAGAGAACTAAAAATGGAAGAAGAACGTAGGGAGAGTGCTCTGGGATGAGGGAAAAGTGGAAGAAGAATGTAGAGAGTACATGAGAAATTTATCCCACACCTGAAGAAAGTTTCGGGATTCCATCCCACATCCAAAACTATTTGTGGTATCCATTCGTGAAC
Source organism: Viscum album (assembly GCA_963277665.1). Classification (NCBI taxonomy): domain Eukaryota; kingdom Viridiplantae; phylum Streptophyta; class Magnoliopsida; order Santalales; family Viscaceae; genus Viscum; species Viscum album. The sequence continues at coordinate 604,357,038 of OY728142.1, forward strand.
TATATACATAAAGAAGTTCGCTGAATTTCTCTCCACGACCCATATTCGGAAGACCCTCCACAGCCGACCAGAAAACATATTAAAAAATATAATAAAAACATTACGCGAATGACTATATGAAGAAAATAGTATGTGGACGCCCATATGCGAAAGCCAGCATGCAGGCTCCCATATGTGGAAGATAGTACGCAGACTCCCATATGCGGAATCTAGTCAATGTACCATCCTACGCGACCAAATCCTCTGCGTACCATCCTACACGGCCAACTCCTCTACGTACTATCCTATACAGCCAACTCCTCCGCCTACTATCCTAAGAGTCCATCTCTTACGTGTCTAGATCCTACGCGGCTAGCTCCAACATGGATAGCTCCTATGCGACCAGCCTTATGTGGACAACATGTATGTGGAAAATGATTTTTCTCCCACCTCTCCCTTCACTACCGTCACTGACCCACATGAAAAATTGAGAGTCACACCGCAAACTTTTCGAGCCTGGTCCATGAAATTTTCCATTGCGCCCATATGTCGTCCTAACATCCTTCCCTTAAATACAATGAGAATAGACATTACTCATGAACCTCCCAGATACTATATCACCTGCCTCTTATTCTAGGTTTATATAGAGCTCCATTGAAAATCACAGCCTGAATGTTTCTTAAATTCTTGAACACATCCTTTACATCCATCAAACTCTATGTCTCTAGTGATTCTGTATACTCATAAACCTCCATAGACAACATAAGCTGAAGGAAAATGTCCCGCAGACACCTTTGTTTGACTATTCACATCATGCCCTAGTGGATCTTCATATGTTTCCCACAAAAATGACCTTCAACCAAAGGAAAATTCATCATCCAGAGAGTCCTTTCCTACCTTTGTATGCCTTAATGGTGTCCATGACTCATATCATATCTCCTTATCTAAGAATCCCTAGAGTCACAATTTACACCTTCCTTCCCTCTCATGTTTGTGGCATGTGAGAACATCCTAGTCGGATTATCCTATAGTAAACCAAGAATTCGATAATAAACGGTCCACACTCTATGACCTTAAACAATGATTTATCGTTCGGAACTCGTGACATTAAACTATACAGTTTTAGTCCATTCTATACGAAATTAAACTGTGGTGCCATAGTCTAATCAATATGACTTTAAACTATAGTATATAGGGTGATTTAGGATCTTCATAAACCTCCCCAACCATCATAAGAGGAAGGCCAATTTCCTATAGTCACCTTTTCTTGACTATGAACATCATGCCCTAGTGGCTCTGCATGTTCTTCCGACAAAAATAGTCATCAACCAAAGGAAAATTTGTCCTCAGGAGAGTCCTTTTCTTCCTCTATATGACTAAATGGATTCCATGCCTCATATCATTTATCCTTGGTCTGAAATCCTCCATAATCATAGTTTACACATTCCGTCTCTCTCATGTTCAAGGTAGGATGGAGTATCCAAACAAGATTATCCTCCAGTTCATCATCATCCATGCTATATGAATTTAAACTGTAGTATACCTCACATGATGGTCTGGGGCCCTCCTACTGAGATAAGTCACCAATCTTTCGAGGCCAGGACGCATGAACTTTAATGCCACCTCACATTGAAAGGTTTATTGCTCCGCACCCTCACCCACCATCACTGTGGCCTATTCCGATGTAGGCTCTCCCTCTCCTAACAATATGAGAAGAAGCATGTGGTTTGTTAGATCTATCGCATCTTCTTGTTCCTCTCACCGAGCATGAATCACATGGGATTAGAGTTTTGTGATGGTTACAACATCCACACTAATATTAACTACGAGAAATATGATTCCTGATCAATCCAGGATACGTAGGATTCCTACATGAAGGCTAGAGCTCAAAATGGCGCCCCATCCAAAAGGGTTCACCCAATAATGTACTCTCAAATGGGAAACCTCCATGCATATGCCCCATCCAAATCTGATCTATGATAACTTGGATTCCTAATCAAACCAAGATGCATATGATGCCTACCTGAAGGCCCGAGCTCAAAAGGGTGCCCCATCCAAATGGGTTCAACCAATGATGTCCTCTAAAATGGGAAGCCTCCATGTGTAAACCCCATCCAAATCTGAACTACGAGAACGCTGATTCTAGATTAAACCAAGATATGTAGGATGCCTACCTGAAGGCCCGAGCTCAAAAGGGCGCCCCATCCAAAAGGGTTCACCTAATCATGTCCTCCCAAATGGGTAGCCTCCATGCGTAAGACCCAGTAAAATTTGAACTATAAGAACTCTAATTCCTGATCAAACCAAGATACATAGGAAGCCTACATGAAGTCCCAAGCTCAAAAAGGGTACCCATCCCGAAGGGTCCACCCAACCATGCCCCTTCAAATTGGAATATTTTTTGCATAATCCCCACACACAATCTAAACTACGTGGGTTTTGATTCCTCTACCGAGGAAAAGTAGGAAATACATTTTGTGGGTCCAATCGCAACATAAAGTCACCTTCCAGCCCCCATAGATGAAAATAAACTCTAGATCACCTTATGGTATGGATCAAGTAAGCATAACCTACGTAGAATCAAATGTATGTATTCCTATGATGATCCACCAAACTAAGGGTATCCCATGGACACACTCTTCAGGAATGAACCAAGGGTTCAAGAACATATGAACCCAACTAAAATCTATAAGAGAGCCTCAGAACAGCCAATAATACTCCTTTGAAAGGGTGTTTTGAGCATGACTTCCCATCCTCTCAAACAATGTAGTCATTAAGTGTTGTTGGCCGAATCTTCATCCATAGAGCGCCTAACTTTGGAAAGAAGGTCCATGAATCTTGCATACTAGGGTTGTTGGGTGTTTCTGGATCTATGAAAAAACCCGTTAGAGACCATATGAGGAAATCACAACCGAGGAGGACCGATTGCACAACTGATCGACCCAATGCAATCACCCGTTGGGGATCATTTTACTGTGGTGTTTCTTCCAAAATATAGAAAGGATAAATTTCCTAGTCCCCACGGGGATAATCCAACCACCTTTAAAGGATAATGATGTAGGGTGGGTCAAAATAAAAAGAAATGGTGAACTTGACAAGAACCTATCTCAATAAAAGTGGTCAGTGATAATTCCCGTCAGGACATTTACACATCACCCTAAATGGTCCACCTTAGAGGTGGAACAAAAATGGTGAACCCGACATGAATCCTTAACCAAGGAGGCGGTTCTACCCCAAAATAGTACATGAGAGGATACTTCACGTTGGACCATGTTTTTCTCCCCAATACGCACCAAACGCACCACCTAGGAGGTGTAACAAAAATGGTGAAGCCTATGTGAATCCTTAACCAAGGTGGCGGTTCTACCACAAAATTGTAAACTAGAGGATACTGAATGTCATACCATTTTGTTTGCCTCGGTACGTTCCAAGCATGCCACCTTAGAGGCAAAACTAAAATGGTGAACCAGGCATGAATCCTTAACCAAGGTGGTTGTTCTACCCCCAAAATATTATATGATAGGATACTTCACGTCAGATCATTTTTTTCACCCAGGTACACGCGAAACACACCACCCTAGAGGTGGAACAGAAATTGTGAACTCCACATGAATCCTTAAACAAGGTGGTGGTTCTACCAAAAAATAGTAGACAAGAGGATACTTCACGTTGGACCATTTTATTCTCCCAGGTATGCGCCAAACATGCCACCTCATAGGTGAAACAAAAATGGTGAACTTGACATGAGTCCATAACCATGGTGGTGGCTTTACCCCACTCAAGTGCCTTCGCCCCACAACAATAGAGGGAAAGGGTGAAAACCTGAATTTCCAAATATGCATATGTTTAAAAAAAATGCTACTTTGACGAGGTTTTGTGGTATGTATGTCATATATATATGGTGCAGGTTCCCAAAGAGAAACCATTGATCCAAATTTCTTCCCAATGACTAATGTAGAATCACACATCAGTATTCCCGCAGGCGTCCAGGGCCCCAACTAAGAGCAGGACCCCCCGCCCACCCAGTGTCTTCAACACTGGGTGTCCAACACGCTGATCAAAGAGTACCACTAAAATGGTACTCTCCTAATGTGGAGACTATGAGAGAAGCCCTCCAGTCTGTGAAGACTCGACGGCTGCCTGTTCAGCCACGACTGAAACTCCATCATAAGGAAACCCTGATGGCCATCTCAAACCATTTCAGGAGCATTCCTCTGATCGTGACAATGAGTAACTCCCATAACATAGGGAGGCAGATGAAGTCAATGATAATAACTTCATCTCCACTGCACCGGGGTCCTACTCACGAGCCCCCTCCAGAGAATTTCACCGTTGAAACTAGATGACCAAACCTCCTCCTGACGAAGATGATATTATACCGAGGGAACCTGCTAAAGTCCAGGAGACCCAAGACCCTCGAGCTTCCACCAAGGGAAGAAAATATATAATCCGGAACACGTTATCATCCTATTTCCTGAGGAGAAAATCTACCGTACTAACACTGTGGCATTCAATGGGCAGACATGTGACTCTATCCCCTCCACTAAATCCCAATATAGAAATAAGGTGGCACAATACGAGGACATGCATGTTTTTACTATTTCTCATTGCCCCCCCAAAAAGTCAGAGTGGAAAACTAATTGAAATTTCAGATATGTTTCAATGCACAATAATCCTTCCATCTAAATAGGGTAGGAACCAGCTATACGCAAGCACAAATACCTACTGAGGCATTTCAAGCCTTCCATCTAATTAGGAAAGCAACCAGTTATACACAGGCACAAATACATACGGATGCATTTCAATCTCATCAAATAAATAGTTCATAAAATATCTATACGCATGTACAAATACCTACTGATGCACATAAATCCTGCCATCCAAATAAGAAGCAACAAAAAAATATGATCAGAGTCAAATTCATGCAGTTGCATAAAAAGAATGTGAGACAAATATAGCAGCAAGCGAGCAGATGAAAATCCATGCTCATGAATATAAATACCACCAGTCAAATAAAGTCTCAACTAAAGAAGAAAACTGGTGGTAGACTTGTTCCTCTATCCTAGCAGAGGAGAATTGCCAGTATCTACCAAAAACTCATAGAGGACCGAAGAACGGACCAACTCTTTCCATGATATCGGAACATGACTTTATACCCATTCCAGCCAGAGATGTATCCCAAAACATCTTCATAATGGTGGAAGATCATTTTTCAATCCCAGACCATAACATCCAAATATGCCAATACATTATTGAATCAGTGGAAAATGTGATAAATCCAGCCCAAGACCCGATTTACTTGAACGAAAGGACTCACTTTCAAAATGAGTTAGTCACTATAGAGTAGTTTTGCATCCCTACTCCAGTCCCGGAGGGTCGATGGAAATATCCTATAACATACAGACAACCAGACCGGGAACAAATACTTGTTCCAACTGTGGGATGCCAGTCCAATGTGGTGGTCACTTCAAGTAAGGCATATATCCGTGCCAAAATTTATGATGTCTATTGGCATATCCCGACGGCATAACGAGACCCAACAAGATAGATAATCATATATTAATTCCATTACCAATATCAGGTATCCCCAGTTACCTACAAGAGAGCGCTCAAAAATGGAATGAACCAATGGAAACTAGAAATTGAAGAGCATATACATGATCCTACTCTTCTAGAAGTGGGGGTTCTTGATGCCCTCAGACATATATCAATCAAGGATCAAGACCCTATCAGTACATTAATAAATTATATAAATGGTAGTAGTAGTTGCAAAGGTCACTTCCATAATATCACTACCAGCAGCCCTGAAGGTCCTTTATAGAGCACCCACGAGGGCTTACTCCATGGGCCAAGAATAATCGATCATGAGAGCCAATCTCATGATGCGAATTAGGGTATCCCCCCCCATCGACCTGATGATCTGAAATCAATAAGGTCCTCCTCTTGCTATCATCGAACCTCATGGTCTTCCTCAGGGTATACGATGCAGATATTCTTCTCCCTATAGTTGGACATCACGTCCTAATGGTAGTCCTCACCTTGATGATAGTTGATGTGAAGGTTCTCCCCCAGTAACATCAAGAAATTAGAACATATTCCCCTCATTGCAGTACTTCCTGAAGGCCCTCCATAGGATGTGCACTGCCGAAATTCTCCCTACAGCTATGTATCAAACCATGATATTAGTCCTCACCATCACATCAGTCAATGAGAAGGTCCTCCCTTCAGTGACATCAAGTAGTGAGAAGGTCCTATACTTGTTGTAACCCACCGTGAAGGTACTCTCTAGTGTATACTCTATAAAGAAAATTCTTGTGGTCGAGCACCAAGTTGCAATAGTAGCCCTCACCATTAAAACACCAATTGCAAAGGTCATCCCCATAACCAAAATTCATACTGGAAGGAAGTTCCTACCCTTTCCAGAATGAATGCGAGAAATACCTCCTATGATGAGGCACTCAGAAAGATAAAGTCAGACACATGGGGAACTCTATCTATAATGAGTGATATTCTTTCTCAACCAGAGGATGGACCAGGGCCACACTCATCATCTGAGCAACCTCTTCACCATTCGCATATCAATGAGGCTCCAACTAGCCCGGTTTCTTAGGATGAAATCATTAAGAAGCAGTCGAGCTCAGCATATCAAGTAGAGGAGCCCTCAGATAAACTACTGCAGTATATATTACTTGTGAGAAGACAACTAGCTAGGGAAAATATACTGGTGATGTATTGGCGTACAACCACTTCTCACTTAGACATACTAGGAGAGTTGTTTGGGGAATGTAAGCATGACATTTGCCTCAATATATGGATGAATCTTTGTCAGTTAAAGAAAAATTCTTTCCCTATGAATGGTATATGGACCATGTTAACGTGTTAGGGGAGCTTCACTATCTAATAGACCTAGAAGACCTCCTGTCAGCACAACAGTCACAATCAAAAAGGTGAATGAAAAACCATGAACTGGCTTGCCTCCATGCACTCCATAAGTTATGCTACCTCATTGGAAATTCCCCTAATAGAGTTCACATTCGAAGATGAGGAGAACATGGAGCTCTACTCTTCAACCAAAATATCGTCCAAGAATACCCATTGGAAACGACATCGTGCAACTTCATTACCCAAAGGCAATAGTCAAAGGAAACACCTGCTAAGGAAAGATGGGATACTCACTAAAAACCATTCCGGAGTAAGTCCTAAAATCATCAAGACTGAAGGGACCAAGCCATTGAAAAACTATTGAGTCAGGAAATGAGGAAAATACAATAGGTTTCTTGCCTAATGTAATCCAACTAGTAGGTAGTTCTCACATCTTTAAAATAAAATAGACTCATTGAAGGACCGATTACATACTCGACTCACACCTACACGAGAGTTTGTGAAATTGAAAAAGGTAGTAATAGAAGAGGCTACCACCACAATACGGGAACAACCCTAGCCCATAGGGTTGGTGGAATTTTAAAACAAAATTCTCCTGTAATACCAAAAAATTCAGGTCATAGCGCATCAATGGAATAATGAGAACAACCCTAGCCCGTAGAGTTGGGTGAATTTTTAACTCAAGTCCCTGCACATCGGATGTCTATCGTCTATCTTCTACGAATAACGATGGATAGAGGAGTACCCCATTCCACTCCTCTCATGGTTCACAGCCCCTAAGATAAAGTCACATTATGAGGTCAGATTAGGGATCCCTTTAGGTCAATCTATGCCAAGAAAACCAAAGAGTAACATAGAATGGAAGGAGAAAATCCAACAAAAATGCAGAAATCCTTCCTACCATTCGGAACCAGGTACACCACCCCCAAGGTGGTATGTATCAGTTATCGTGGTAAATATCAACCCCATGGATCTAATAGGAAATGGTGCAGAGAAATTTGATAATGGATAGAGGGAAATGGATGGTGGTTCCCTCCCAGACACATCCCACACTGAGCCTAACCATGTGCATACCCGGAACAAGAGAGTGGTTCTAAATTTGGGAACCCCTCAATTAATCCATCATTACCTCCTGTATAAAATACCTATAAGAAGAAGAATAAATCCAAGGTCGTCGATGATCTGCCTCCTCCTCCCCCTGAAAATGAGTCCCTCACACTTGAGGAATGGTTTTCCAAGTATGAGGAAGAAATGAAAGAGATCATGTGAATTAATGTTGAGCTACATCGAGGGAGGAATATTCCCAGATGTGTTCCCACCATAGAATGTCAGCAGGTCCTCCTAGAAGATATGCCCTTACCACATGAACTCATCTCAGTTAATGAATACAAGCATGGAGGCCTAACCAATCTAGAATTAAGGCTGACAACATACTTAATCCCGGCCCCAGAAGTACATCAAAACTTCCCCCGCTAGGAAGACATCCAGAATATAATCAGGTAACCCCACAAATGATACCTCTGACTGGGTATCAACCTAAAATTCTAGTAGTACCGGCACGCCCAGTTTGGGCCAATGCTTCACCAGCCCAATCTAAAGCCCGAAAGGATATGCATTAAGGGTTCTTGAGTACCTTCAAAAAAATAATGGCTCGACTGGATTCCATGGATGGGCGGCATGTTCTGATAAAACCAAATCACCAACCATACCGAGATTGGGTAAGCAACATTATTCCACTGATAAATTTTAAATACCCTGTATTCCAGGTATTCAGTGGCTCGGGGGACCCTGAACAACATTTGATGCACTATGCCTCTTTTTTTGACCCCATGATGGGAACTACAGAGTAGCAAGAAGCAGTCAAACTCAGGGGATTCATGTGAACCCTACAAGGCTCGGCCATTATAGGATTTACTAGCTAGCCGTCCAATTCAATCATTGGATGGGAGGACCTCTAGTGAAAATTTCTCTTCTAGTTTTGTTCAACATTTCCTAATACAACAATCAGTGACCTTGTGAACTATAAGAAGTGAGATAATGAAAGTGTCTAAGACTTCATTTCCATATGAAAAGGCCTGACTTATTCCCTGAACTGGCCTCTCCCCTAGGATTAGATGCTCTCCATGTGAATCGATAACCTCCGTGATGAATTGTGAATTCCTCTCAACCCGGTAAAGTACACAAGTGGGTTTAGAGACTTATCTTCCATTTCCCAAAGGATAGATGACTCATTCCAATAGACCAACCTAAAGTCCCACGTGGCTCCACTAGCCCTAGGAAAAAGGGTGGGAATAAAGATGAAGCATATTTTTCATACTTAAGCCACCCTCGACAATAGCTCTAGTTGGGAGGCCCCCACAGAACCATATGGGAACCCCTATATTCAAACAACCACCCCCACCTCAGTAAGATGAATGAAGGGGTTCTAAAAGAAATCAGTTTGAAGAAAAAAAGAAATAAAGTCTATTAGTTCTGAGTAACCAAGTCTGCGACTATTTCATAGCTACCATGAATTGAAACTTGCTCCAGATACCAGAACCAGAGTGAGCCGATGAAGTAGGCCTTTATGAGCATCCCAATTATTGTCCCTACCATTGGATACGAGGACACATAATCTAGGAATGCTTCATTTTCAAGGATCTCCTACAGAAGATGGTGGATTTTGGGCAAGTCATGTTGGGACTACTGCTAGCATAGGTGTAATATGTTTCCACCTCAGATTCAAGAGAAGGAGATGAATGGAAAATAACCGCCAGTAAGAAGGTGAAAATATTTGATAATTGGATGACCTAGAAAACAATCAACTGAGTTCATAGAATCTTCCAGGTGTAGTTGAAACTAACAATTGTGCCCCCCAAATGCTCCCCATACAATATAACCATCCTCCTCAGCCTCGCGGCTATCTAAAGGCTGGAAGGGTAGAATGTTGGAACAAGAAGATGAGCTAACACCAAATCCGTAGTCAGTGTCGACACTATCAAACATTATACCAATGGAAATGGTACAACGAGCACCACCACTTTAAATGGTACAACCTGAACCACCTGAAAAAATGGAACTATCAGAAGGAGATAGTCAGATAGAAACATCTTTAGATCAAGAACTGATCTTCAGCTCCATTGATGTCATTCACTTGATGGAACCCTTCTCGGATGGATACCATGGCCACGAACCCAAATTCCATACACCCAGTTGGAAATCCAGAGGAAGTGGCCACAGAGGAAAGTGGTTTCCTAGAAATCACGATCACTATAGAAGTAAAATTCTCATCCATGGCATAAGTCAAACCATTAACATTGCAAAAACTCGCGGGAGGACCCTCTGATAGATGCAATATGAGACAGATTTATCCTTTTCCCTTGTTATAAGAAATATAGGTTCAATTATCTTTAAATATCCATAAAGGGAAGAACAAATATCAAATTTCCCAAGGAATATGGATGGACCAGTTTGGAAAAACCTAGAAAAGGCCACAGAGCCACAAGTTCCCATCATAGAAGCTGAACCATCTTAATCCAAAGACCAAGCCCCTAAAGTTCATGTGAAAGAGAAAACCCAAGCCGGGAAGTGTCGAACATTAGAGCATAAGTATGATATTATAAATCTGCTGGCTTGAGTACCAGAAAAACTATCAGTCCTGGATGAGTTAAGCATGTCCATAGATATTAGAGAGGCACTCATAGAATCCTTACTAAGTCCCTAGGAATTTATGGCTGAAGTTGCAGCAACTGAAGTCTATTGAACAATGACCAGTCTTGAGGAATGACGTTTCGTCATATCCTCTATATATAGGGATTAAGAAGACATCATTCAAGGGAACATAAAACCCTTATATGTGTCTGAAAAAATAAATAGAATTGATGTCTGGAGGATCTTAATTGATAAAGACTACAAAGTTAACCTCCTCCTACTGTGAACACTGTGTCAGCTGGGCTATGATGAAGAAAGCTTGACATCCTACACCACAACTCTACTGAGATATGATAAAAGTGAGTAGAAACTGTTGGGACCAATCATGATTAAAACTCAACTTGGATACCTCATATCATATTACGAGTTCCTCGTAGTGCAGAAAAGTACAGCCTTCAACGTCTTGTTTGGGAGTCCTTGGATGAATCAGCACACTAAAATTCTGTCATGATACCATCAGTGAATCAAATATTACACTAATTGAAAAAAGGTACAGTGCACACTGATAAATCCCTGCTTGAATACTTTGAGTCACATTATATTGATGCAGGGTTCTATGAGTCAAAAGAAAAACATATTTTGGCCAATGAAATTAGTTGGATTACTACCCTAAATGGATTAGAAACGGCTCCCACTGACCCTCTCTAGAAACTTGTGGATGATTATGTACCACCCATTAACCAATTTGAATGCATAAGCACACGTCTGGATGTAGAATCAATCATCTGCATGATCTCTGTTATGACCACCTACTCCAAAGACACAGAGGAGTGGGTTGACTCCCATGATGTTAGGAAAAGAACTAAAAACGATACTTATGACCCATCCATGTTACCCCAAATTGCCATGGTCTTACTCACAAAGGAAAAAGATGATTCTTCTCACAATATTGGAGAATTTGTCTCATGAATCCCCTCTTCATCAAAAGAATATGAAGAGGAGGAAGAGGATGTAGAAAAGTAAGAATAAGAAGAAGATCTCAAACATTACCCTGCTACATTCGAAGAAGGTGTCTCCACCATAGTTGGCGAACTTAAAGAGATAAAACTAGGAAATAAAGATGAATGGAAACCCACTCTAATCAATGTGGACATGCCCATCAAGGAGTACGAGGCATACAACTCCTTCCTAAAGAATAATTGAGATGTGTTTTCTTGGAACTAAACAGAAATGGCGGGCCTTGATCCTGATGTTTCCACCCATAATCTTGGCTTACTAGAACATCATAGGGGCTATAAGTAGGCAGCAAGAAGAACCCACCTGATGCATTCCACCAAAACAGAGGATAAAGATGACAAACTAATCAAATCAAAATTCATACGGGAAGTCCAATGTCCGATCTGGATGGAAAATAAAGTCCCGGTCAAAAAGAAGAACGAATAGATTAGAATCTACATTGACTTCAGGGACCTCAATTGACATTTCCCAAAATACGACTTCCCAGTCCCGATCATAGAATTGTTGATCGATGAAACTACTGGATATGAAGCCCTATACATAATGGATTGATATTCTAGATAAAACTAGAGTTGGATGGCCTGAGGATATGAAGAAGATACATCTTTTTGGGCCCCTCAGAGAGTGTTCTACTAAAATGTGATGCCATTTGGTCTAAAGAATGTCGGTGCAACATACCAGTGCGCCATGCACTGCATCTTCAAGACCTTTTTAAGAAAGTTATTTGAGTGTTTTATCGATGATTTGGTTGTTAAATCCCTACATTTCTCAAACCAGTTAGCCAATCTTGCAATTGTCTTCAAAAAATTTCGACAACAATGTTTAAAGATGAATCCTATAAAGTGCACCTTATGTGTTACCTCTGGAAAATCCCTCAACTTATTCTTATGAAATTGCAGCATTTAAGTATACTGAGAGATGAAAAAAACCATCCATGGTATGTCGCCACCTCGCAACCTCACTAAGATGAGTGGTCTCTAGGGGCACCTTGCCTACATTCGACACTTTATAGCAAACTGGTAAGCAAATTTTTACCTTTTACCAGGCTCATGAAGAAAGGAGTTATGTATTATTGGGATAAGTATTTCCAAGAAGTATTCAAAACACTCAAAATATATCTACTAATCCCATCAGTGATGATGCCTCCAGTTGAGGGGAGACAACTCATTTTTTATGTAACCTCCCTGTAATAGTCATTAGGTGCCATCCTCACACTGAAAAATGATGATGGAAGCGAGAACAACCTATATTACCTCATCCTGATAATGATTGATGATGAAACTTGGTATTCAAAAATTGAAAATAACTGCCTATCCCTAATCTTCACAGTTCAGAAACTTAGGCATTACCTCCAACATCATGAGGTCCACCTGGTCTCCCACTACAACCCACTCAAGTATGTCCTCAATCATCCAATGCTAAATGGGTACTTATCAGAATGGGTGGCCATCCTACAACAGTTTTACATATGGTACGTTCCCAAAAAGTCCATCAAAGGCTATGCATTGTCAGACTACCTAGCCAAGAAACCCTTGGATGAAACAACATTGTTGGATGCCGAACTTCCAGATGAAAAAGTATTTTCCATCCATGAGGACCCACAGACATCTGAAATGTACTTCGATGGTGCTACCATAAGATCGACAAGAAAAAGGATGGAGGATCCCAGTATCAACAATGTGGGGCCGGGAATTATACTCATTTTCCCCCAAAAGGCCATATTTCCTTATTCATTCCTCCTTTCAGAAGTGTGTACAAACAATGAAGTGGAATATCAGGCCCTCATTATGGGACTGGAATTGTAACTTCATGTGCAATCCAAACACCTAAAAATAAGGGGTGATTCAGAGTGTGTCATCAAACATGTCAATGGTGAATATTCCATTAAGAAAGAAGTATTTCCCCCCTTGATGAACTATGCTCAAGAACTGATGGCAGAATTCCCATTAGAACCAATGATAACCTATGTCCCTCAATCACAAAATTCTCAAGATTATTCTTTGGAAAATACAGTCACAACCTTGGCTGATCCAAATCGAGATAAAAGGTCCATTAGCATTGTCCACCGCCAGATGGTTTTTCCATTCATCCAGAGTAGTACAGAGGAGATTGATGAAATTAGACCCATTTTTGAGTTGTATGGTCACACCACTGGCTGGATGACGCCCATTTCAAATTACCTTCAGAACAGGGAACTCCCACCAGATAGGGTTGTAAGGGAACAAGCCCAAATATGTGCAGACAACTTGGTCTTGTACAATGGGGAAAACAAGAAATGGTTCTATAAAAACAAGACCTTGATGGAGTCCTTCTCAGATGTATTGATATTGAAGAGAATGCTGGCATCATGAAGGAAGTGAATGCCAAATCTTGTGGAGCGCACCATTCAACAACCAATCTATCTCAACAAATTCGAAGGCATGGGTATTACTACTATGATACAGGATTGTGACACATTACCCAAGATGTGCCATTCCTTCCAAGTTCATGCCAATTTGATTCACCAACCCCTAATGTTACTTCATACAACTAATTACCCCTATCCATTTTCCGCCTAGGGGATGGATGTTGTAGGACCATAGCCTTCCGCTATAGCCAGATAGTTCATGTTAAAATTCACAAAAACTGACTTCTTTTCCAAATAGACCGTAGCCATACCCCTTAAAGAATTCAGGGTGAAATGCATCATTAGCTTTGTGAATTCCAATATCATTACCATATTTTGTGTCCCTCATAAAATACTATTGGACAACGATACCAAATTCTGCTCTGCTGAGTTTGACAAGAAATATCATTAGTATAGAATCAAATCCAACCAGTCATCCCGCTACCATGTGGTTGACAATGGGTAGATAAAGGATTTAAAAAATACTTTCTCCAACATAATCCAAAAGATTCTTGATAAGGATAAGATATCATGGATAGAAAATCTCCTTTATTCATTATGGACATACAAGGCCACGACCCGCACTGCAACCCTGGCAACCTCATACTCACTAGTATACAAGGTAGAAGCAGTTTTACCCATCGAAATCCAAGTGCCATCACTTCGTGTGGCCATATGCGATAAACTTCCCATGGATGAAAAATCCCAGAGGCATTTTTATGAGTTGGAGCAGCTAGATGAAAAAAGGCTTCACACTATACACCATTTATAAATCTACCAAAATTGGATCACATGAGCCTTTAACATGGGTTTTTAGTTTTTTCATGGTTTTTAGGGATTTTTAGGGTTTTCATTGGGGTTATAGGGATATTTAGGTTTTTAGGTTTTTAGGGATTGTATGAATTTTAAGGGGTTTAGGGTTTTAGGGTTTTTTATGGTTGGTTGGTTTTTAGTTTTTTGGGTTTTCTGGGTGCTTTAGGGGTTTTAGTGTCTTTTGATTTTTACAGGTGTTTTAGGGACATTAAGTGTTTTATTGTTTTGTGTCCTTTTAGAGTTTGATTCTTCAAGTATCATCCTTTTAGAGTTTATTGGGTTTTATTAGTGATTTTTTGGGTCTTTTGGAGGGATTATAAGGTTTTTAGAGGGTTTAGCGGTTTTAAGGGTTTTTATTGTTTTTAGGGGCTTTGGGGTTTTAGAGAATTTTTCAGATTTTTGGGGTTTTAGTGGGTTTTATTATTTTTAATTATTTTTAGGGTTTTTTTGTTTTTAAGAGGTTTATGAGTTTTTAGGGGGGTTGTGGGTTTTCAGGGTTTTTGGATTTTCTTAATATTTTCAGTTTTTTTAAGAATTTTTTAAGGGTTTTTGGGTTTATTTGGGTTTGAGGTGTAGTTTATAGGGTTAATGGTGATTTTTTTACATTTATAGTGTAGGGTATAGGGTATAGGGTATAGGTTTTAGGGTTTAGGGTGTAGGGTATAGGGTTTATGGTCTACAGTTTAGCATTTAGTGTATAGGGTATATGGTTTTCGGTGTAGGGTTTTGGGTTTAGGGTGTAGGGTACAGGGATTAGGGTGCAGTGTTTAGGTTTTATGGTTTAGGATGTAGGGTTTGGGTTTTAAGGTTTAGCGTAAAAGTTTAGTGTGTAGGATAATGGGTTTAGGGTGTAGGGTATTGGCTTTAGGGTGTATGGTATATGGTTTAGGCTATAGGGTTTGAGGTTTTAGTTGTAGTATATATGCTTTAGGGTGTAGGGTTTAGGGTTTAGGGTGTAAGGTTTAGAGTTCAGGGTGATTGGTATATGGTTTAGGGTGTATTGTATAGGGTTTAGCGTGTAGGGTTTACATTGTAGGGTTTATGGTTTAGGGTGTAGGGTTTAGGGTTTGGGATATAGGGTTTTGGGATTGTCATGTAGGGTGTAGGGTGTATTGTATAGGTTTTAGGGTCTAAGGTTTAGAGTTTTGGGTTCAGTTTATAGGGTTTGGGGTTTAGGGTTTAGGATTCCGGGTGTAGGAAATAAATTTTAGTGTGTATGCTTTAGGGTTTATGGTGAATGGTATAGGGTTTACGGTTTTGGGAATATGGTTTAGGGTGTAGGTTTTAGGGTTTCTGATGTACAGTATAATGTTTTGGGTGTAGGTTTTAGGGTGTAGGGTTAGGGTTTTTTGTGAATGGTTAGGGTTTATGGTGTAGGTAATTGGGTTTCAATTGTTGGGTTTTGTGTTTAGGGTGTGGGTGTCGGGTTTATGGTGTTGGGTTTAGGGTGTAGGGTATGGGGTTTTAGGTGAATGGTTTAGGTTTTATGGTGTAGGGTATAGGGTTTAGTGTTTAGGGTTTAGGTTTTATGGTTTGTGGTATAGGGTTTTGGGTTTTGGGTTTTGGGTTTTGAGCTTTGAGGTTTGGGGTTTGGGTGTCCGGTATAAGGCTTAGGGTTTAGGATTTAGGATTTATGGTTTATGGTATCCCGTTTATGGTGTAGGGTTTAGGGTTTAGTGTGTGGGTTATAAGGTTTAGGATTTAGGGAGTATGATGTACGGTTTATAGTATAGGGTGTAGGTATTATGGTGCAGGGTTTATGGTTTATGGTGTAGGGTACATGGTTTTGGTTTTTTTCTGGGTTATTAGGGTTTTTTGGGCAAGGAAGATGCGATGGTCAAGCTATTCCTGGCCCACCCAAATTTATTAGAAAGAAAAAGGAGACACAATAGACAAGGGAGGGGAGGGTTCAAACGACCCACACACAAAAATCCTTTACAACCCAAGATGCAAAAGAACCCAGAAAAAGAAAAATCAAAAAAAGAAACAGAAAAAAAAACACAAAGCCAAGTAGCCACCACCATCATCCAGCATCAACCAGCATCCAACAGCATAGAACCATCACCAACCAGCATCCTTCGTCACCTCTCAGTAAAACAGAAACCTTCACCAAGAACTAGCATCTTTCACCACCTCTCATCCAATCAAGAATCATCACCCGCAGAAAAACACAACCATTCCAACCACAACACAGTTGACCACGGTCCAGCACATCACCCATGGAGCATCACAACATAATAATCCCTTCATCAACAGCATGAAGCAAATCATGCCTTGCCAATCCTATCCTCCCAAGAAACCAGCAGCAGCCTCCTAACCCATCTCTTAATAGGTCACAACTTAACAACCTGCAACCAAATCCTTCAACTCGAGCAGCTTGCAGCATTCCACACCTCGCAGTGCAACTAACAGCGCACCACCAGCAACCAAACCCAGTACCAAACCACATCATCCATAATTCCGCAGCAGTACAAGAAAATTGAAATCCACAACACAGGATAATCCAGTACTCACGATTTGCAACAAACTCATGATCTAGTAGCAACAATAAACCACAACCAAACCAAACATCAGCATCACAGCGACCAACAAGACCACACAAAGCACCTCCAAAGTCCAAAATAGCATACAAAATGCAGAAAAAACTAGAATACCAACATCAGAATAATACGAAGCATGTCGAAAACGAACATTTCTTCCCCGATCAAGGATCGTCACCGTCAGATCTGCGGGTCTTGAGACCCTAGAAATAAATTCAAGATCTATCAAGCCCACTCCACACCACTGCAAAAATAGGTCCAAAGCAAAGCCATCAAATATTCAGAAACACCACTAGATCCCATATCTGTCGAGGAGAAACCCTGACGCCCGCAAATGCGTTTTTTGGATTCTTTATTGTTTTTTGGTTTTTTTGGGTTTTTTGGGGTTTTGTACTTTTTATGATTTTTTTTTAAATTTATGTTTTTTGGGGGATTTGACTTTTTAATTGTTTTTAGGTTTTTTTGGGGTTTAAAATGGTGTTTAGTACTTTCAAGATTTTAAGGGTGTTTAGGGCTTTTATGTTTTTATGGGTTTTAGGCTTTTAGCGTTTAAGGGTTTGTTTAGGTTTTTCTAGAATTTTTTATGGTATTTTAGGTTTTATTTTGTTTTTAGTAGTTTTTAGTATTTTTAGGGGTTTTAGGTTTATCTAAGGTATTTTGAGGGAATTGTTATTTATTTTAGGGTTTTCATAATGTTTTTAGTTTTTAGGGATTTTAGGGTTTTTTACGGTTTTATTAGTGATTGTTTTAGTTTATAGGGTTTTTAGGTTTTTATAGATATTAGGTGTTTTCAGGTTTTGGGTTTTTTGTGAGGTTTTGAGATGTTTATATTGTTTTAGGGGTTTTTGTGTTTAGAAGTTATTTAGGGTTGTTTTAGGGGTTTTGGGGGTTTGCTGGATTTTAGGGGTTTTTATTGTTTTATAGTGTGTTATATTTTTTTAGGTTTTTTTTGTGTTTATACATTTAATGTGGTTTTTATGGTTTTTATAGGGGTTTTTATTGCATTTTAGGGTTTTATGGGTTTTATGATCTTTTAGGGTTTTTTAGTTTTTGTAGGGTATTGTAGGGGTTTTAGGGGTTTTATTGTCTTTTGGGGTTTTGAAGTGTTTTATGGGTTTTATGGGGTTTGTGATTTTTTTCTATTTTTTATGGTTTTTATGTTTTATATAGGGGGTTTTATGTTTTTTTATAGTATTTTTATGGGTTTTTTTATTTTTACGATTCTTTGGGATTTTTATTATTTTAGGCTTTTTAGGGATTTTAGGGATTTTAGAATATTTAGGGTTTTTTAGGTTTTCATATGGGGTTTTATGTTTTTTCATTGTTTTTAGGGTTCTAAGGGGTTTTAGGGGTATTAAGTTTTTTAAGTGGTTTTAGGGTTTTGAGGTGCTTATGGTGGGTTTTTGGGGTTTTCAAAAGTTTTTAAATATTTTTTAGGATTTGTTATGGGATTATGTTTTTTAGGGTCTTTTAATAATTTTTAATTTTTTATTGGTTTTTTAGGGTCCTTAAAATTTTAATGGGTTTTAGGGTATTCTAAGGGGTTTATAATGATTTTATAGGGACTTTTAGGGTTTTTATGGTTTTAGGGTCATTTAGGGTTTTAGGGTCTTTTACGGTATTTATGGTGTTTTAGGGATGTAATAATTATTTATCATTTTAATTTTATTATAGGGTTTTTAGGGTCACTTAAGGGTTTTTATGGTTTTATGTTCCTTTAGGGATCCTTCATGTTTTATGGGATTTTAGAGGGTTTTAATGGTTTTTAGAGTTTTAGGTGTTTATGGCTTTTATAGTTTCTTTGGTTTCTTGGGATTATTAAATTGTTTTATATTTTTATGGATTTTTTGGTTTTTATGGATTTTTTTTAAATTTTATGGTATTTATGGTTTTTAGGTTTTTTATTGTTTTTAGGATTTTTATGATTTTTAAGGTGTTTAAAATATTTTATGGTTTTTAGAGTCTTTTTTTTAGTTTTCATGGTTTTTTAGTGACATTTAGTCTTTTTCCGGTTTTTAGGGTCTTTTAGGGTTTTATAGTGGGTTTTAGGGTTTTTTGGGCCTTTATTTGTTTTAAGGGTTGTTTAGGATTTTTATATTTTTTTGGGGTTTCTATATAATTTCTATGGTTTTTAGTATGATTTAGGGGGTTTAGTGGATTTATATTCCATAAGATTTTTAATAGTCCTTTATTGTTTTTTTGTATTTTCTAGTCCGTTATGGTTTTCTAGGGGGTTTGGGGTCCTTTAATGGTATTTGGGGTTTTATGGTCCTTTATAGTTTTTTGGTCTTTTAGTGTTTTTTAGTGGAGTTAGAGTTTTTAGAGGATTTTAGTTTTTTTAAAGTTATTTTATGGTCTTTTAGGGTTTTAGGGTTTGAAATTTCTTTTAGGGGTTTCTGTGTTTTTATGTTATTTTATGGTCTTTTAGGGTTTTTAGGGTCTTGTAAAGATTTTTACGGGTTTAGGGTCTTTATGATTTTTATGTTTTTTGTGTTTTTAGTGTTTATTAGGGTCTTAAGGGGTTTTAGGGTTTTAAATTTTTTTAGTTACCTTTAGCGTGTTTAAGGTTTTTTACGTTTTTTGGGTTTTGGGGACTTTTTGGGTTTTTTGAGTTTTTTCTATTTTTTATGGATTTATGTTTTTAGAGGTTTTATTGGTTTTAATTGGTTTTTATGGTTTTTGAGGTATTTAAGTGTTTTTATACTTATTTGGGTTTCTTAGGTGTTTTAGGGGTTTTATGGGTTTTGGGGGTTTTGGGGTTTAAGGGTTATTAGGGTTTTTATGTGTTTAGTGGTTTTTATGTTTTGTCATTTTTATTGATTTTAGGTAATTTTAGGGATTTTTAGGGTTTTTGGGAGTTTTTAGTGTCTTAGGGTTTTTTGGGGGCTTTAGGAATTTTTATGGTTTTCTCAGGTGTTTCATGACTTTTTAAGGATTTTTAGGTTTTATAGGGGTTTCATAGTGGTTTTAGGGCCTTTAATGTATTTATGGGTTTGAGGGTTTTTTTAGGGTTTTGGGGTTTGATATTTGTTATGTTTTTTATGTGTTTCAGTGTTTTTAGGGTTTTTTAGTTTATTAGTATTTTGAGGGTTTTCTGTTTTAATAGTTTTTTGGTTTTTAGGGTGTTTTAGTTTTTCAAGGTGTCTAAGGGGGTTTAGGTTCTTCTAGGGGTTTTAAATTGGTTTCAGGTTTTTTTTTGGGCTATTTAGGGTTTTGAGGGTCTTTAGGGTTTTTAGGATTTTTATGGTATTTAATGTATTTTTAGGTTTTTTTGAGTTATTAAGGGTTTTGAGGTATTTTAAGGACATATGATTTTTATGTGTTTTAGGGGATTTTTTGTGTTTTTAGGGTTTTAATGCTTTTTATTGTTTTTGTAATTTTTATGGTTTAAATATTTTTTCAGTGTATTTTGGTGTTATATGTTTTTTAGGTTTTTTAGGATTTAGGGGGTTTAAGTTTTTTAGTGTTTTTTTTGTGTTTTTAGTGATTTTTAGAGTTTTAGGTATTTTTTGGGTTTTTTGGGGAGTTTTACAGACTTTAGGGCTTTTAGTATTTTAGGGGTTTTATATATTTTAGGGGTTTAAGGTTTTTTACCATTTTTATTTTTTTTCCATGGGTTTGGGGGTCTCTGGTTCTCTAAGGAATTTTATTGCAATTTTTGGATTTTAAAGAGTATTTTTGGTTCATAGCTTATTTTTGGGATTTTAGGGGTTTTGGTGTCGTTTTATTATTTTTATTGCTTTTAGGATTTTTAGGGTTTTCGGGGTTTTATGAGTTTTAATAGTTTTCCAGGGTTTTTAGGGTTTTTATGGTTTGTATGGGTTTTAGGGGTTTTTAGGGTTTTAGGGTATTTCAGGATTTTTAGGTTTTTAGGTTTTTTTGGTTGTTTAAGGGAGATTAAGGCCTTTTATGGTTTTTATAGGGTTTTAGGGTCTTTTAGGGGTTCTGGTAATTTTAGGATTTTTAAGTTATTTTAGGGTTTCTAGGGTTTTTAGGGTCTTTATGGTTTTGTATGGTTTTTATAATTTTTAGTGGTTTTGTGGTTTTAATAGGTTTTTTGAGTTTTCTATGATTTTAAGGGTTTTAGTGGGTTTTCACTTTTTTAGGGATTTAGGGAGTTTAGGTTTTTTAGGATTTTATTAGGGTTTTATAGGGTTTTTAGGGTTTGTCGGGTTTTTTAGGTTTTTTGGGGTTTTAATGATTATGAGAGTATTTAGGTTTATAGTGATTTTTACAGTTTTTCGGGATTTTTAGTGGTTTTAGAGTTTTTAGGGTTTTAGGGGTTTTAATTTGGTTTTAGGGTGTTTTAAAGGTGTTTAAGGGTTATTTAAATGTTTTTTTGGTTTTTAGGGGTTTTAGTGTATTTTTGAGGTATTTTAATGTGTTTTATGGTCATTTAGGGGTTTTTATAGATTTTTAGTTTTTTAGTGACAAGAGGTATTTAAATGGTTTCTTGGGGATTTTTTCTAGTTTTTTAGTGTTTTCAATGTTTTTTGGGTATTTTAGTTTTATAGTGTTTTTAGGGTGTTTAGGGGTTTTAGGGTTTTATGGTTTTAGGTCCTTTTAGTGGTTTAGGGTATTTTTTGGATTTTATGTTCTTTTAGGGGCCTTTTATGGGTTTTAGGTGGGTTTAGAATTTTTAGGGGTTTTGAATATTTAAACGATTTTGAGTGTTTTTTGGGTTTTAGAGTTTTAGGTCCATTTAATGATTTTATGTTTTTTAATTTTTATGTTTTAATGGTTTTAGAGGTTTCTAGTATTTTTAGGAATTTTAGGAATTTTAGGGCATTTTAGGGTTTTTCAGTGTTTTAGGGGTTTTTAGGGATTTCATATTGTTGTACGGTTTTTAGGGTTTTTATAGTATTTATGTGTTTTTAGATTTTATAGGGTCTTTAGGGTCTTATAGTATTTTTATTTTATTTAAGGTTTTTAAAAAAATTAGTGTTTTTAATTATTTGTGGTTTTTTTGGTTTTATGGTATTTTATGGTTATAGGGGTTTTATGAGTTTTTAGAGGTTTTAGTGTTTTTTATGGTTTTAGTGATTTTATGTTTTTATGGTATTTGGTATTTTTATGGAAATTTTATGTATTTTTAAGGGGTTTTAGTGTCTTTAGGGTTTTTTGGGTTTTTTGGTTTTTATAGTTTTTAGGGGTTTTATAGATTTTTTGGGTTTTTAGGGTTTTAGGTTTTTCGAGGGTTTTAGGGGTTTTAGGTCTTTACTGTGTCTTTATGGTTTTATTGGATTTTTTTCCTTTTACATTTTTATTGTAGTTTTAGGGTTCTTTAGGTTTTTTGGGTTTTTGGGTCTTTTAATCATTTTAAAGCTTTTTGGGGTTTTAGGATATTTTAATATTTTAGGGTTTTATGAGTTTTTGGGTTTAATTTGGTGTTAAAGGGTTTATACAGGTTTTAAGGGGTTTTAGGGTTTTATTAATTTATTGACATTTAAGGTTTTCAGGGTTTTAGGGGTTATTTTATATTTGTTAGTGTTTTAGGGTTTAGGGGTTTTAAGTGTGTTTAGGGTTATAGGGTTTTTAAGTGATTCTAAGGGTTTTTAGAGTGTTATGTTTTTTAGGGAATTTTAGGGGGTTTTAGTGTTTTTATGGTATTTTATGGGTTTTAGGTTATTTTATATATTTTATTTGGGTATTTTGGTATTTGAGGGCTTTTAAGGGTTTTTAGGTTATTAGGATATTTTTGGGGTTTTAGGGTATTTTAGCATTGTTAGGGGTTTTAGGGTCTTTTAGTGTTTAGGGTATAGGTTTTAGTGTTTAGGGTTCATGATTTTGGGTTTAAGATGTCAGGATTAGGGGTTATTGTATGGGTTTAACGTTTAGGGGGTCAATTATAGGGTTTCTGGTGAAAGGTTATGGGTTTAGGGTTTAGGGTAAAAGGTTCAGGGTGTAGGGATTTGGGTTAGGGTATGGTTATATTGTTTCGAATGAGGGGTTTAGGGAATAGGGTGTAGTGTATAGGGTTTAGGTGAAACATTTTTTGTTTAGGGTGTATCTTATTTGGTTTATGTTTTTATGATTTTCGGTTTATTTCGCTTTTTTCGGTCAGTAAGGGTTTTTAGGGGTTTCTAAAAATTTTTAGAGGTTTTTGGGTTTTTATAGATTCTTTGTGGTTTTTGGGTATTAGGGTTTTATTTGGTTTTAGTGGTTTATGGGATATTATGATGTGTTATGTGTTTTTAGGTTTTTATACGGGTTTGGTAGAGTTTTATGGGTTTTTGGGGATATTACGTTTTTATGTGTTTGTAGTGCTATAGGGTTTTAGGATCATTTTTGGGTTTTTGGGTTTTTTTAGTTTAAGTGGTGTAGGTTATTTTTAGGATCTCTGTGATATTATAGTAAATTTTAGATATTTTAATTATTTTATGGTTTTTAGGGTTTTTAAAGGTTTTTAGAGCTTTTAGGGTTTTCGTGTCTTTTATAGTCTTTCAGGTTTGTTTATGTATTTAGGGGTTTTATGTTTACTCGTTTTTTCAGGGGTTTTATGTTAAATTTTTAATGTGTTTTAGGTTTTCAGGAATTTTGGGGTTTTTATGTTTTTTTTGTTTTTAGGGGTTTTAGGGGTTTGAAGGGTTTCAATGGTATTTGGTTTTTAGTTTTTTATAGTGGGTTTTAATGTCTTTTAGGTTTGGGGGGTGGGTCATTTAGAGTTTTTTCGTTGGTTTTAGGGTATTTCTTGGGGTTTTAGGTATTTGAGGGATTTTTAGTGTATTTCAATGTAATGGGATATTTTTAAGTTGATTTAGGATCTTTATGATTTTTAGGGGTTTTAGGGTATTAAAGGATTTATAGGGTTTATTTATGGGTTTTTGGGTTTTTTGGGGATTTTTGGGATTTTAGTTTTTTAGTGTTTTTAGGTATTTTAATGATTTTAGTGGATTTAGTGTTTTTATGGACTTTTAGGGTTTTTAAGTATTTAAGGTGTTTTTTAGGTTTTGGGGGGGCTTTTTAGGGTGTTATAATGATTTTTAGGATATTAAGTGTTTTGGGTTTTTAGGCCTTTTAGAAGTTTTAGGATATTTTTAGGGGTGTTTAGGGTTTCTAGAGAGTTTTAAAGGTTCTATAGGGTTTCAGGGGTTTTATGGTTATCTAGGGTTATTAGTTTTTCGGGTTTTTATGGTTTGATAGGGATTTTAGGTGTTTTTATTATTTTTGAGGTTTTCATGGTTTTTTTATTGTTTTTTGGGTTTTTAGGGGTTTTATTGTTTTTAGAGAGTTTATGGTTTTTGATGTGTTTAGGGTATTTATTGTTTTTAGAGGTTTTTAATTTTTACGGATTTATTGGTTTTAATTGGTTTTTTCTTGTGTTTTATGTCGTTTTATGGGTCTGGGGGGGGGGGTTTAGAGTTTTAGGGTTTTATTAGATTTTAGGGTTTTTAGTGATTTTGTGGATTTCAAGGTGTTTAGGGTTTTTATCATTTTTTGGGTCTTTAGGTTTTAAGGGGTTTTCTTTTTTTTTCTAGGTTTTGTAATTTTTTTCACATTTTAATGTTTTTGATTATTTTTAATGTATTTATTGTTTTTAGGGATTTAAGTTCCTAAAGGGTAATGATGGGTTTTTAGAACTTATATTGATTTTATGGTTTTAAAGGGTTTATGGTTTTAGGGTCTTTTATATTTTTTATGTTTTTTAGGAATTTTAGTGTTTTTAGGGTTTTTTTGGTTTTTTATGATACTCTTGGAATTTTTATGGTTTTTAAATTTTTTGGATATTTTATGGGTTTTCAATTCATTTAAGTGTTTAAGGGTTTTTAGAGTCATTTAGGGGATCTTAGGATACTTTAGGGTCTGTTAAGGTTTTTAGGGTTTTTAGTGTCTTTTATCATTCATTAGGGTTTTAGAGTCTTTTATGTTTGTTATGGTTTTTTGGTACTTTTTGGGTCTTCAAAAATGTTATAGAATCATTTAGGATTTTAATTATCTTTTGGGGGTGTTTATGTTTTTAGGGTGTTTTAGGGGTCTAATGGTTTTTAGGTCATTTTAGGGGTTTTAGTGTTTTTAGTGTCTTGTTAGTGTTTTTGGTTTTTTAAGGGTTTTAGGGGTTTCAGGTGTTTTATGCATTTCAGGTTTTAGGGGTTTAAAGGTATTAGTGGTTTTAATGTTTTTTAGGTCAAGAAAGATATGGGGCCAAGCTACTTCTGTTCCCTTCAAAATGTATAGAAAATATAGACAACCTGAACAAAAGGAGGGGCAGGGTCAAATGACCCACACTCAAATCCAGTTCCCAAACCCTCCCAAAAGACAAAGAGGGACACACAAAAAAGAAAAATCAGTCAATTTCACCACAAAAGTCATGCACCAATCCCGCACTATAAGCATCATCATCCGAGTCAAGTCCAGCAGCCACATCAGCAAATTAGTAGTCCGAGTCTACCCCTATGTCCATGGATTCCCATCCAGACTCAAAATCCTCCCATTTTCTAAGAATCAAAGAGTATTTCTCCCTGATCCTCTCATGTTGGGCAGAGCTCGAAGGCCACTCACTGCTATTGACTTTCAATTTCAGCTTCATCGCCCTAGAGGTCTCCATGGTTTCCATGGGTCTTGGGAGAGATGAATAGTCCCTACTATGACTCTGTTGGGAGGGGGGAATAGATGACACTATCCATAGGACATGATCCCTCATATAGGACTCCGTCACTGGCCACACAGTCCCTGCACCCTTCATAGGACGCGCCATAGGAACCCCCCAAGCTGAACCCTTTCTCTCCTGAACTAGTCTATATTGGTGTTTATACTAAGAGCATCTTTATAAAATCTATCCCTTAATATTTGAGCTTCATTCTAGATGGGGAATGTTGTCAATTCCACCATTACCATGTCATGAAGGACAACACAATGGTCTTCCGAAGATGGGACTCCGTGAGCCACTATGCCCTTCTGTAAAGTCGGGGTGAGGCCACCTTCCCAATTTCATCTATCCATCCCTGGTAGTGGACACATGTCCAGGTTCTCCGAATGTTCTACAATAGCCTCCTCACTGTGGGGTAGTGGCGAAATCCCCCAACCAGCCCACCCAAAATCCCCACTTTTAGCATGCAGCACCATTAGGTCTACCATGCTCCAACTAGGGGGTCCCTCCTTGAACTACTACCCCACCAAAATCTTCTCCTGCCCAACCAAAAACATATCTTGCCCAGTCCCAGCTATCCCCACCTGCCCAACCACCTCCCATTGTTTGGGAACCCCTTTATTAGCCTCATCATCATCTATCTCATTCGAGGCCAACTCTTCAAGCCTATTATTCAAAGCCACATTAGTCAAAACTGGCAACTGGTTGCCGCTTTCCTACGAACTAATCCTCTTCCAGTACACTGAAATGCCATCTGAGGACTATATCAGGGGGCTCCCCTTGTGCCTGGACCCAGTCATTTTATCCTACATGACATCCTCCCCCTGCTTCTCCCCCCTATCAACTCACTGCTTTCATCTTGCACGCTACTTTCAATTAGAGCCACCCCTTGATTAGTGGACACCAGCTCAGCAGCATCACCTCCCATACCACAAGAATTACCAGCTATATTCCAACCCATTCAATATAAATCCACCACTATAGCTATTTTATCCTCCTAACATTTAAATTATTTCTAAAACTCTCAAAAATTGTATCAACTGATGGCTGGGAGGGAAGTGACCTGGGAAAACCCGTTATCTCTTTCACCTCCACCATTTCCTGGCCGCACTCACCATATCCTACCTACACCATATGTAGCCACCCCTGTCACTATCAACCCCAAAAAATTCATCCTTATATTCCTAAACATCCAACAATAAGAAAAGAAGTGATCCCATGATTCAAACTCCCCTAGTTTCTTCCTGCGATGCTCCTCACACATGACAATCCACACAAAATTGGACATATGTTTAGAAGTGTCAACCTCAACAAAATCCCTTAGAGAAACTAGATGACAGAGTTCCCTCGTCTGGCTATCCACAAAATGAAACCTCCCCACAAAATTTCCTATCATTGAATATATATATATATATATATATATATATATTTGAATGGTAGGGTGTGTTCAGATAATCTAACCCAAGTCACAATAATCGGGGAGTCATGCTTCATATGATGGTCAAAATTCCTTTGGGATTGGGAGAAGCGAGCACCATTGCAGCTTTGGGGATTCGTGGACCAAGAAAGAATGAGATCTATAACAAGTTTCCACTAGGGTGGCGGGCACAACTTCATGAATTATGTAATCATAGTCAGATGGTGCTGCTCTGAGGCTTCATTGAACTCCTGGATTGAGAGAGGAAGATTCAGGAAGCCTTTAAAGAGTTTTGGCATCTTCAGGTAATGATTTGTATATGGAGAGGAGGGAAGAAGCTCCAAATATGAGAACATAGTGAAAGAGTGATCCTCATTGAGAACCAATAGATCCCCCCCCCCAGTAGGGGGAAGTGAATTCCCCATGATCAATGATGTCTTAAACTTGGAAGGGTAGAGGAGAAATCATCGCACGGAATTAGGAGATATGCTGGAAATGCAATCTCCTCTTTTCTTTTAAAGGTTTTTAGAGGTTTAAAAGTTTTTTTAGTATTTTTTTGATCTTTTATGGATTTTATGGATTTTTATGTTTTTCTAGGGTTTTAGGTATTTTAGGGTTTTAGCGGGTTTTAGTCTTTTTAGGGGGTTTTAGATTTTATGGTTTGGGTTTTTTTTAGGATTTTATGGTTTTTTCGGTTTTTTAGGTTTTTATATTTTTTAGAGTTTTTGGGTGTTTAGGGCTTTTAGGGTGTTTTAGGGGTTTTAGGCCTTTTTTAGTGTCTTTTAGGGGTTTTAAGTTGTTTGAGGTTTTCCTAGGGTTTTTAGTTTTTAAGGTTTTTAGGGGTTTTAATGTTTTTATACTATTCAGTGGTTTTAAGGGTTTTAATATATTTTAAGGGTTTTGTAGTATTTTTATAGTTTTAGGGTATTTTTATTGTATTTAGGGGTTTTTAGTGTTTATAAGAGTTTTAGGGGATTTTATATTATTTTTACGTTTTAGGGTCTATTAGGGGGTTTAAGTAATTTTTATAGTTTTTAGTGTTTCTTAGTTTTTTAGTGTTTTTAGTGTTTTTAGGGTTCTTTAATGTTTTTAGGGGTTTGAAGGGTTTTTAGAAATTTTAGGGGTGTTAGGGTCTTTTTAGTGGTTTTGGGATTTACAGTATTGTTATATTGTTTTTTTCGGGGTTTTTGGGTTTTTTGGGTCTCTTTAGGGTAATTTATTTTTTAGGTGTTTTGGGATTATCTTAGGTATTTAATGGATTTAGGGATATTTATGGGTTTTAGAGTTTTTAGGGTTTTCTATTTTTAATGTTTTTTGGGGGGTTTCTGGGTATTTTTATGATTTATATTATTATTAGGGTTTTTAGGAGCTGTTAGGGGATTTTAGGGGTTTTAGGGGATTATTGTGTTTTTCAGGGTTTTAGTGATTTAAGTAATTTTTAGGGTCTTGAAGGTTTTTAGGGTTTTTAGGGTCTCTTAGGTTATAGTATATAGGGTTTAGGGTATAGGATATAGGTTATAGGGTGTTGGGTATCGGGTTTAGTGTATAGGGTTTACGCTTTAAGGTGTATGTTATAGGGTAAATGGTGTAGGTTTTAGGGTGTAGGGTATATGATTTAGGGTGTAATATTTAGGGTGTAGGTTATAGGGTGTAACGTTTGGGGTTTAGTGTGTAAATTATAGGGTGTTGTTTATAGGGTTTATGGTGTAGGGTTAATGGTTTATGGTGTATGGTATATTGTTTAGGGTGTATAGTATAGGGTTATGAGATGAGGTTATAGGTTTTATGGTGTTTTTTATGGGATTCAAGGTGTAGGGTTTTGTGTTTTGGGTGTAAGATAAAGGGTTTAATGTGTAGGGTTTAGGGTGTTGGGCATAACTTTTAGGGTTTATGATTTAGGTTTTAGGGAATAGGGTACAGGGTTTCATCTGTATGTTATAGGGTATAGGGTGTAGGGTATATGGTATAGGGTATTAGGTTCATAGTTTAGGGTATATGTTATAGGGTGTATGAGGTAGTGTTTATGGTTTAGGGTGTAGGTTATCAGGTTTTGGATATAGAGTTTAGGGATTAAGGTGTAGTGTGTGGGGTTTAGGGTTTAGAATGTAGGCTTTTGGGTTGTGGGTGTTCGTTATATGGTTTAGATTTTCGGGTTTAGGATGTAGAGTACATGGTTTTTATTTTTTAGGGTTTTCATGAATTATTTACGGTTTTAAAGGTTTTTTGGGTTTTATGTTTTTTAGGATTTTATTGTTTTTAGGGTTTTTTTTTGTTATTTTTGGGTTTTAGGGGTTTTTTGGGTTTTTTGGGTTTTTTGGTTTTTTAGGGTTCTCATGGGTTTTAGGGTTTGGGGTGTTTTTTAGGATTTTTAGGATTTTTTAGTGATTTTATGTTTCTATATTATTTTTAATGTTTTAAGGCTTTCATGGAGTTGTTTTTATATTTTTGTGCTTTTAGGGATTTTTATGGTTACATTAGGGTTTTAAGGTTTTTTTGGGCGTTACTATGTATGGATTGATTCTCATTTCGAAAAGATATGTATTGATTCATAGAACTTAGGTCCTAGTCCCATACACGGGGTAAAGAAAAACAAAGGTCCCCATCTCCTGTATACAAAAAACGATCTATGCAGGATATCTCAAATTGGGGTTCCTTGTTTAGGGATCCATTCAGGAAATGTAAATGTCACCCCTACCTATGAATAAGCTCTATGTAGGGGACTTCATAATCAATGACCAGTCATGTTCTAGATTATTATTACGTACTCAAATGAATTTCATCAATTTATCAAACTCTATGTCCAATGAAATTTCAGATCTATGCAATCATTCTATGGTCAATGAAAATGTAGGGTTAGTTTCCTGAGGACACCTCTGTTGGACTATGAAAAATATTCCCCACTTGGATTTTCATACGTTTCCCACAAACTTTCTATCAACAAAAGGAAAATTCATCCCTAGGATAGGACTTCTTTATCACCATAATCCGCAACGGCATTTTCCCTATATCATTTCTCTTGATCCATGAAACCCCAAAATAATGGTTTACATCTTCTATACCCCTCAAATATGAGGAATGTTAGAACATTTAGGATTGATAATACTTTTATTACTCATCATTTCCATAGCATATGGTCATAGATATATGACCTAAAAATTTGAGACCCCAAGTCATCCTTGCAACACGATGTTAAACTACTTGACTGATGAACAAGTCGTATGACACTAAACTGCACGAGGTTCAAGAACTACATATGGATTTATTCCATCTATCATGTGATACGTATTGACACCCAGATCTCCAATCAGGGGTCTTGCCATAGAAAAGGTTAAAATGTCCCCTCCCTGTGCATGGGGAAGACCTCCATGGTGAAACATCCAATAATTATGTATAGCTTGACTCTTATTTTGATGAGACATGTAGTGATTCCCAGACTATATATATCAACCCCAACCATATAATATGAAAAATAAAAAAAAAATCCTTTCTTCCATTGTGTGGGTCATACTAGCATAATGAAAAAATATCTACCCATTCATGGAACATTTTAACTAGATATTTGACTTTCAGATTATGGTACATTCCTTTGATAAACAAAATTCTATGTCTGTGGATTTCTGAATCTCTATAAACCTACCTAGACATCATAAATGGAGTGTATGGGTTATGAGGACACCTTTTTTTATCTATGAAAAATATTCCCCAGTTGGACTTGCTTAAGCTGTCTACACAAAAGGCATGTCAACTAAAGGAAATTTTTCTTGAAGAGTGACTTATCCTATCTCTTTATTCCCCAAAAACGTTTTCATCCCATATACATCCATGGATTCTAGAACCTCAAAATTACATCTTACAACCTTTAACCTTAATGACCAAACGTGATGGAATACTCTTGGACATATTACCCTGAGAAGGGAAAATCCTTTATCTAACAGAGAAATCAAAATGAACATAAACTGTAGCCTTCAAACATCCTTCCCATAAGAATTTAAACAACATGGTCCATGTTCTAGTCACACAACATTAAAACAACACCATTCTCTAACCCTCCATCACATAATTCAAATTCATGTTGGAGTGATTTCTCATTTATGGAAAGAGCTGGTATTAATTCCCTCATCATTTTTAGACATCGTTCCTTTGACAATCCACCCTTCATGGACATGGGAAATATAAATTTTTACAAACCACCTAGACATCAGAAATGATGGGTTAGTGTCCTAATGAAACCGTTGTTTGGATATGTGTAATGTTAACTAGTTGGATCTATATAAGTCACCCAAAATAAAATTCATGTCAACCGAAGGAAAATTCTTCCTCAAGAGAGACCTTTCCTATCTCTATATTTTGTAACAAAATCATAATGGAATTTCTTTTATTATTTATCCTCACGTAATTATCCCAGGACATGTCTTAAATTTAGACATCACAAAACCAGGGATGATAATTCCCCATTCATGTCTAGGAAATATTGGGACATTCATGGCCCTAGAGCCCTGTTGGGGTCATTACCCCATAATTCACTGTCAATTCTATTTGAACTAAAACATTAGTCACATTAGTTTGATTGGAAATAATTTAATCGTCCTAAAAAATGATACACCATGATTTCCAAGTTAAAACCCCACAAATGGGAACATTGGATAAAATTTGAGTTCTAGCTCACTGATCCAATTATTTTCATGGATTAGAAAATAATCTACAATTAAAAAAAGAGACACAAAACATGGTAGGTTTAAATATTGAAAATGATTAACTAACAAAAATTCATGTTACACCTGGTAAGAATATATCATAGTGGTCTTATGAAAACATTAGGGTGCTAACATAAAATAAAAAAAAATTGTAGGGGTTTCCATGTAACCCTATAAATATTTGAAACTACTATCACTGAGTCCCTTGTCTTAGAAAAAAATTAAAGAATTATATGATCATGTCAATTTGGCTATATGAGGTTTTATTGAAATTGATATTAAATAAAGATTATATTTCAAGATGAAACCAGATATGATTTATTGGAATTGTCGGATAAGATAAAGAATAAGAATTGGAAGGAAAACAATTTTTCATTTATTTATTTAATGAGAATAATTAAGGAGTATCAACATCCTTGAGTATATCCCATATGTAAAAATAATGATGAATGCTTCGTGGATGCACTGGTGGCAGAGGAGAGTTCACAAGGCACTTATTTTAAAGAGGAATCTGATAAAGGAGAAATGATTCAGGCCCCATTCTTATAGGTGTGTTCCCCTCCCCCAAGAATATTAAAAAATGGTTCAAAACAAGACTTGTTTCTTCCTCACAATAACCTCCTCTTCAACCAGATTGGAGAAAATTCTGATAGGGGTTATTTTTTGGGTCCTGAAAATTCATCATACAAGAAGAAGAGAATTAGATGAACTTCGAAAAGGGTATAAATAAACCCAAAAAATAGTTTTATGAAATGTTCAAAAAGGAAAAACTAAAAAGGAGGAATATGGTCCGTTAGGAAAACTCATTATGTGGATTGCTTCTCTGCATGACGTTTCTCCACTCCGTAAGGTGTCCTCGTGAAAAAAATAATTCACAAGATGAGTCAAAACCATCGGTTCCAGAGAATGAATCCAAATCAATTGTGAGGCTAGATGGTGAGTTTTTTCCCATTGAACTACCCCCCCAGAATTATAATTCATTTGAAGGATACAGTGGTGATTTTTTTAAAGCACAAAAGAAAACATGTTTAGGCCTCGATGTCCTCATTGAGCTCCAAAAATAAAAGCCATGTGACCCGAGGAGGATTACCGACCATCCTGATACTCAGTCCTTTCGTTCCTTTATTAATGATCCTCACTAGAAACTAAAAAGGGGGATGAAGATAGAAGAAGGATAGACCGATATGAGGGAAGAAACATGGATCCTTTGATTCATAGTAGGTAAACCCTTTGCATAACATTAAGGAAGAAACTAAATTCATCTAGTGATAAAAAATCCGATAATCATTCTTGGAAACCACACCACCTAGCATAAACAAATGACCCCTTTGTAGTCCACCATCCAACATTTAAAAAAGATACGCAGAGGGATCCCTGACCTGCATTGGAAAACACTATGCTACATGAACTCAACAACACATAGAAAAATGCTATGCTGGAGGAACCCAACACTGCATAGAAAAATGCTACATGGGAGGAACCTGAGTCTATATACCATAGTGATACATGGAAAATACCCTCACCCACATATAAAAATAATACCTTGAGGGAACCCCATGCTACAGAAGAATATGCTACACAAAATGGGGTATGTTAGGGTGTCATACTCCCCATCTCCAATCACTTCCCTCTATCGTACCATCGGTCACTACATCGGCCCAACCATGAATATGTATAATGAAATTAGGCTAAGGCCTCTTCAAAATCCACGTAACATGTATTATTATTTTATCGAAAACATTTGTGTGTCTAATAAATTCAACATAGCTAATGAAAATAGATCTAGATGGTAACCTCCTTGACAAGGCTCACCCTCAAAATATTTCCAATTTTACATTCTTATGGTAACAAGGGTCTCAAATTTGGTTGTGATCACATGAAAATTACATTTTTAGGGATTGTTGGGAACCAAATTTCATTCCCTTAAATGAGGAATAGTGATGATTCCATCTCCCATCCTCCCTGAAATCAAGGACATGGAATCCTTTTGGGATTAATCCCCTGAACATTCTTGTGGGAGGTGATCCTCTTGATCCTCTTCACCAACTTGAGTCGTAGCTAGATAGGTCACCAAATGTTATTATCCCATTTACCAAAGTAAAAGATGAAACATGAACACTCAAATACCTCCCCATCTCTCATTGGGAACCAACATCTATCCACTAGCAGACAAAAGTGGATCATGTGATCTTCATATCTAATACTTTGTCTTATTTCTCACTCTGAGAATGACTCACATGAGATCATAAGATAGTGTTGATCATGACATCTTCACAATCCCAGAACTCATCTGGAAATACTTCCATGAGTAAGCCTTGATCAAAACACCCAAATCACTCTGTGTCGAGACCTTCCTCATGGTTCCCAAAACATGGGCCTCCTCAATAGGTATAATCACATACCTTCATTAAAATTGGACTCATACTAGGTGTAATCCCCCTACCCATTTCAAACTACATGGTATTTTATTTCCAACTAACTGGGATATGTAGGAAGCCTCCCTAATGTCCAATAACAACATCCAAATTAACCATAATTTTCTACGAGGAACATTCCTGGTAGGGTCATATCCAACCTAGAGGGTCACATTTCTTCTCTTCCATTTCATCCCCATCCATAGTGGTTCATATCTTCAATAATATCATTCCCCAACCTAGGAGACCACATCTCTCCCTGGTTCCTCTATCTGCCTTAGTGTAAGTCCTACACCATCATTGGTTAGTCACCTTTTTCCTGGAAGTCCTTTCCAGATGATTTTAAACTACACGGTTGGGTCCTCAACACACAATCTTAAAAGGTGATGTGACCTATTATGTGGAACCAAACAATGTGGGTTCTGATTCCTTTCATAAGGATATCTATAAATCCTATTTTATGGGTATGATCCTGACATTAATAAAAAATCTATCCTCCTAGATGATAGTAAACTTTATATCACCTCACCACATGGCTCAAAACTAGTATAATCCTAATGAATGACCAAAGACTCATTTATCCATTCATAAAAGGTTACAATTGATGGAGAACATCAGACACATATAGATATCACCATAAATGGAGAACCTCATATACATATAGATGATTCGAAAAACATTCATACAATTTGTTGTTAATTCATGATGACCCAAACCATACTTGTTAATGTATATAGAATTCAAAAAAATATCTTAAATCTATAATAGAGTCCTAGAAAATGAAATTATTCCACCCAAAAGTGTATAATGAGTCCAAATTCCTATCCTCTTAGACAATGTGAGTTCATAAGTATTATTGGACAAGTTAT
Source organism: Viscum album (assembly GCA_963277665.1). Taxonomy (NCBI): domain Eukaryota; kingdom Viridiplantae; phylum Streptophyta; class Magnoliopsida; order Santalales; family Viscaceae; genus Viscum; species Viscum album. The sequence goes on from OY728142.1 coordinate 604,392,266, forward strand.
CTAATTAGAACCTACCTTTGGAAAGAAGGTCCATGAGACATCATGGATATGAGAACTGTTGGGTTTTTTTGGTTCCATGAACAAACCTCATTGGAAACCAACCTGTCACAAGTTGGGGTGAGATAAGAATGGAAAACCCAATAAGAATTATTGTGTCATATTCAAAACCCCCCTCAATAAATCATAAAATAATGTTTCACCATGAATATTTCATTATAAATAAAAAGGTGAACCCAACATGGAAATCAATAAATTAAGGCACCTCCTTTGCAAGATAAAAAATGACACACTGCTCAGTTCTAATCTAACCATTTTGTTCATGTATTATGGTTAAAAACCATGATAATCTCATCAAAAATAGTATTTTATAGTTTTTAAACTATAACATCAAAATGATAATGATTTTAGTATCAAAATAATGATTTAGATGCTCAATATACAAGAGGGGGGGGGGTGAATTGTATACTTTTAAAAATTCCATTGTAACTTTTTAAAGATAGTTATTTTTAACAAAGTTAAACAAGGTAAATTCACAAAACCTCTTAGTTCTAAAAACATTCTTGATTCCGAAAAAATGGTTTTAGAAATGAAACTTAAGAGCAGTTTACAAAGATAAAGATTCTTCCTTAAATCATGTAGAATCTTATTAATCATAGTACAAGTATAAGAAAGTATAAGATAGTTATACATTCCTCAAAAACCAAAATGCAGTGGAATACATGAAACAATACAAGTAACAAGTAGTAAATCTTTTATCCTAATGAGAAGGGTATCCAACAACCTTGGATAAAGGTCCCTTGATTTATACTTTCAATAAATTATGTCTTACCCAGACTAGGGTAAGCCCTCTATAAGGAGATCGGAGTCTGTCTTGCTATCCCCGCAAGCCCTAAAACTTCAAGGTAGTCGGAACCTTTGTCTTCTTATTTCTGTAAGTCCTCGAATGTACTAATCAAAATTCGGAGTCACACGAAGAAATTTTGAACAAGATGTTCAATACACACAAAGCATGAATGTCTCTCTCTCTTGAAATCACTTCAGCGACATGTAATCACAAGATTGATCAATTTGTTCATCAAAGTTGTGAGATATTTCAAATGAGCTCCTATTTATAGGCACATCATAAATGGTCAGCTCCCTCATCCAATGGTCATATTTTTCCTTGAATTTTGGAGAGACCTGTACACGTGTCACTCAAACAATGTTTGATTAGTAACTGAATGCACCATGTCATTTTAAAACCAAAACATGAGTAAAAAAATGGTTTCTTGACAAAATTAATTTTTCAGAATGTAAGGAAAATAATATTTCAGAGACTAAGGTGTGTTGAAGAATTTGGCATCTGGATTCTATACTTGGAAATATTGGAATAGTTCCAACAAGCTTCTTCAAAGACTGAACTACGAAATCATGTCCAAGGGAGGAAGATTCTGAATCTGAGACTTTACTTGGTGAGGGATCTTTCTCTGTTTCAATTGCCTTCCTCTTCGATGATCCACCAACTTCGTTCTTATTTACAACAGCTTTACTAGGTGAATCAACAACCACCTATTTTCAATTATCAATCATTGGAATGGCTTCCTCTTGGTTAAGGGATTAATTTTCACTATTATATAGTTGAAAAATTATTTCTTCATCAACCTCTTATTTCTTATCTCATGCCTCAGCATCCTCTAGTTGAATAAAATCAAGATTATAACTTTCTTATACAGACAGCTTATTCACTTCTTCTTCAACATCATCATATTCACCATTCCCATCATTCCCTGTTTGTAGCATGATTTGAAGACTCAGATTCAGAAGTTTGGATTTAAAGATTCTAAGATGGACTTTCCTTCTCATGAAAATATTCTACTTGGTTAATGAGATCATCAGTTTCATCACTGACTTCTTCTTATTCTTCTACTTCTTCCAATTCTTATACATGGACTTTTTCTGTAGTCACATATTTCTTTCCCAGTGTCTCTGGTAAAGCTTCTACTAAGAAGGATTGTGGTACTTGAATATTTTCAGAGGATTTCTCAGCAGCCTTCAGAAGAGATTGCAGAATCTCTACTTCAGTCATCTTCTTCTTTTGCTTCTTTTCTTTCTCTTGGTTATCAAGCTCTTCAACTGCCTTCAGTTTTAGAGATTTTTTTTAGCAGGATCCAAAACAAAACTTGGCTCCCCTGCTTTCTTATTCTTCTTATCTTCCCTCCACTTTGCTACTACTTCATTCGGATATGCTTTCTACTTCTTTGGATTTGGTGGTGTGGATTGGGTTTGCTTAGCCTCTGGGGATTTTTCTTTCTCTTCTACTTCCTTTAGCTTCCACTTCCTTCCACCCATTTTAGAAGGTTTAGCCACCTCTTGTTTCTTTGAAATAGCTTCTACTTCTTCTTCTTCAGGAAAGTCAAATAATTCTCCAAATTCTTTAGAAAATATGACCTTCATTTTCTTCTAGGTATCATCACTTACCAGCATGAATTTGAAATTTCTTGGCTCAGAACTACACAGTATTTTGAAGGATTCTAAGAATCGAACAATCAACTTTGATAGATTGGATGGATACATAATGATCTGAGCCTTCAAATTTCCATTCATTATATTCTCAATCATAATCAGAATATTCTTAACCAAGTTAATATTTCTAAGATTCACCAAGAAATACAGGATGTACATATCACTTTCTTTCAAAGTATCCTTTTACCCTTTTCTCAGTATAATGAATCCTTGATCCCAAAATTCTAGAATACGAAAATTATTAGAAAGATGTTCAAATTCTTTACCTCAGAAAGAACAAGGAAAACCATGGCCTTCACCTTGTTGAAACTTCCTTGAACATTAGGAAGATTATTGGAGTAGAACTATACCTCACCCTCATCAGTAATACCTACTAAGCTTGCAGCCTTGGTGTATGAAAGTGAATACGTCTTTTTATAGAACATGAAAGAAAACTTACTCCTCTCTTCTTCCTAGAAAAAACATACCATCTCATAAAATTCAACCAGCAATTCTGGATAGACCATATCCTGAGCTCCTGGTTTCGATATTAAACACTCTCCCATCCATTCATCTTGATGTTCTTTGAGATAATATAATCATACTTAGAGAATAAATTTGGATGAACCAACCATTCTCTGTAAATTTTCCACTCTGAGATTGTCTTGATAGTTGACATGTCTTTCTGAGAAGATACTTCAATAGACATTCAAAAGTAAGAAAGATCTGGGAAGTTTGAAAGGGGCTTATGTAGGAGGGAAGAGCTTCAGCACGTGAAGTCTTGAGTTTCGATGTGGGACAACCATCAGGGGGTCCTTTATATAGGCGTTTGAAGCGATGGTTCATCTTTTCTGATTGATCCAATGGATGAAAAGTTCTTTAGTATATCAAACGGTTGAGATGAGATCCGCATAAGGAAATTTGGTCCAATCCGATATTTTGAGTTTTTTTAAGATAAACTATTGGATTTAAGAAAGAGTGAATATGGAAAACATAGAAGCAAAAGATAATACCAGCAATAAGAAGGATGATTACGAAAACTAAGTAATGGAAACATACCTTTCAGAGTGTTATGGTAATTATTCGTAATAAGATTAAATTCTTCTTGAAGGACTTTAGACTACGAAAAAAATTTAGAATATGAAAAAAAAATTGACAACGAAAATTTTAAACAATGAAAATTTTAAACTAAGAAAATTTTGACAATACAAATTTTGACTACAAAAATTTTGACTACAAAAATTTTGACTACGAAAATTTGACTACAAAAATTTGACTACGAAAATTTGACTAAGAAAAATTAGAAAAGCACAGAAATAACTCTACTTCCTAAGATTCCTATGATGAAAAATTTCCAATACAAAAACATTCATTAAGAAAAATTTCCATTATGAAAAATTTCATTACGGAAAAATTTTCATTACGAAAAATGTTCACTCTAGCTAATAGGAATATGTACCTCCCATATGAAAAGGAGTTACTTACTATATGTAGATAGATTTTATCAGAAAGTTAACATAGAGGATTAACTTACGGTTATCATTCCTAACATCTCTTTAATGTATTAAAATATATTGGAGGATAAAGATTTTGTGAAAATATCATCAAGTTGATCTTGCATTCCAATAAATTGAAGAATGATATCTCCATTTTTTGTGTGATCCCTAAGAAAATGATTCCTAATATCTATGTGTTTTTCATGGGAGTGTTGTTCATGGTTTTTACTAAGGGAAATGGAACTAGTATTATCACACAATATTTATGTTTTGGTAAAACTCATACCATAGTCTGTGAGTGTGTGTTTCATCCCCAACACTTGAGCACATCAACTTCCAGCTGCTACATATTAAGCTTCAGTAGTTTAAAGTCCTACTGAGTGTTGCTTTTTGCATGACCAAGAAACTAATGACTCTCCTATGAAATTAAATATTCCAGATGTACTTTTTCTATCCATTCTACATCCACCAAAGTCAACATCTGAAAAAAAATTAGAACAAAATCATTTCCAGAAGAATAAAAGAGTCCTAAATCTATGGTTCCAATTAAGTAACGAAAAATCCTTTTCACTACCTTTAAATGAGATTCCTTTGGATTTGATTGATTATTTGCACATAAGCATACTAAAAACATTAAGTATGGAAGACTAGCTATCAAGTAAATTAAATCTCTTATCATACCTCTAAATACTGTTTGATCTACTAGTTTCCCAGCTTTATCAAGATCAAGAGTATTCGAGGTACCAATGAGAGTACTTATACTTTTACTGTTGTCATGTCCATAATTTTTGAGAAGATATTTAATATACTTATATGAAGAAATATAGGTTCCTTTTGGTTTTTGAGAAATATGAAAACTTAGGAAAATGTTAACTCATCCATCATACTCATTTCAAAATCAGATTTCATTAGATCCACAAACGAATCAGTTAAAGATTGCCTAGTTGAACCAAATATAATTTCATCAACATAAATTTGAACAATAAAAACATTTTTATAATCTTTCTTAATAAAAAGGGTTGGATCTGTATTTCGCTTAACATAATTGTTTTGAAGAAAAAATATTATAAGTCTATCATACTAGGATCTAGGGGCTTATTTAAGGTCATATAATGATTTGGTAAGTTTAATAACATGTTCCGGATGTTTTGAATCTTCAAAGCAAATAGTTTTTCATCAAAAACTTCTTCTTGAACATAACTGTTAAGGAATGCATATTTTACATCCATTTAAAAAATTTTGAAATTAAATAATGCTGCAAAGGCAAGTAGAATACGAATAGATTCAATTCTAGCTACTGGAGAATAGGTTTCTTCATAGTCTATTCATTCTTGTTGATTATAGCCTTTAGCAACTAATCTAGCTTTATTTCTCACAATGATTCCATTTTCATCACATTTATTTCTGAAAAACCACTTTACTCCAATAATAGATGTTTTCATAGGTCTTTCAACCAAGGTCCATACTTTATTCCTTTCGAATTCATTTAGCTCATCTTGCATGTCTTTAATCCAATCATTATCACCTAAAGCTTTATTAGTGCTTTTTGGTTCTAATTGGTAAAGGAATGCTAGATGTTATAATTCATTTCTTAAGGAACTTCTAGTCCTTACAGGTTTATTTACATCACCAATGATGCTATCACTAGGATGATTCTTCAGAAACAACTGATTTGGGTTTTTTAAAACATGTTCATCAACATATGGTAGAAATATTCTGGGGTAAATTTTTTAGAAGCATTTTCTTGAAAATTTTCCTTATCAGAAAGATCTTCTAGAAAAGGTTGAGAAACAGTTTTTGAAAACACATCTGAGGATGTAGGTTGGGTTTTTTAAAATCAAAAGGATCAGTTTTATCAAATTTGACATGTACTGTTTTCTTCAACAGTACAAGTATATTTATTAATAACTCTATATGCATTAGAAGTTGTGGAGTAGCCTATGAAAATTCCATTATCATATTTTGGCGTAAATTTTTTAAGATAATCTTTATTATTCATAATGAATACTTTGAATCCAAAAACCTTTAAGTAGGAAAGAATAGGTTTTCTACCATTCCATACCTCATAAGGGGTTTTATTAAGAAAAGGTCTAACCAAAAATCAATTTATAGTATAATAAGCAGTACTTACAGCTTCAGCCCAGAGGTGTTTGGAAACTGAATATTCACTCAACATGGTTCTGGTTACCTCATGAAGAATTCTATTTCTTCTTTAAACAACACCATTTTGTTGAGGAGTTCTTGGTGCTGAGAAGTTATGAGTAATGCATTTTCTACTACAAAAAGTTTCAAAATCAGAATTTTGAAATTCTCCACCTCAATCACCATGAATAGTTATCAATGGAAGGATTTTCTCATTTTTAACATGGGATCTAAAACTTTTGAAATAGGATAAACCTTTCGACTTCATTGCTAGAAAATAGACCCACATGAATCTACTATAATCATCAGCTAGGAAAAATACATAATACTTGCCTCTAATGCTACCAGTTTATGTTGGACCAAAAAGATCCCTGTGCACCAACTGTAATTCATATGTAGTTGAGACTTCATCAATTGTCTTACAACTTGATTTATGTTACTTTCCATATTGAAAAGGGTCAAAAACTTTTGAATAATCAAATCTAAGCTCTGGTAGATCCATAACTAGTCTTTTGTTATAGAGTTTACATAGGTTCCTATGGTTACAGTGTCCTAAACTTCTATGTAATAACCAAGATTGATCTTCCATTACACTAAGGCAAGTTAGATCTTAGCTCCTAAGGTCTTCTATGTTTAGTGTTTATAAATTCTCTTCCCTATAGGCTGAGAGAATAAACTCATCCTTGTAATTGAGTACTAGACACTTATCATTCCTAAAATTCACAAGGTAACCTTCATCACATAATTGGATTTTGCTGATGAGGTTGGGATTAAGACTCTTAACAAATAAAACATTTTAAATCAATGTTTTTACAAGAAGAAAAGTGTTACCTATCCCACTAATTTCTACCTGAGCATTATATCTGAAAGTTACTTTCCCTCCTTTCATCTTGATAATATTTTCAAAGAAGTTTTTGTTACCAGTCATATGCAGGGAACATTCACTATCCATGTACGAAGTATTGCTATTGGTACCTTCCTTATTTCCCTGAAAATGAAAATGTTAGGCTTTCAGAATCCAAACTTTCTTGGATCCAGAAATTTCTGAGAGTAAAATTTTAGGCACCCACATTTTCATAGAAAAATATGCTTTGTAATAACCTAAAGACTGTATTTTATTTAAGGAACAACATTTTTACCAATTCCCACCACACTGAAATTTAGTGCAGAATAGAGCACTTTGAGGAACAAAATAGTTGTTACTGAAAAAGATTTTAGAATGGTTATAACCAAAACCATAACGATTTCTTAGAGGTCATATTTGATAATACATTTTATCAAAATTTTCCTTACCATGGGTAAATTTTGACAAACACTTCCTCAAGGAAAATATTTCCGACTTTAGTCTAATAAACAAGTTCTTATATTCAAAAACATTAGTTTTATTACTAGAGTTAGGATTGAAAACATTTTTCTAAGAGATTACTTTTTCTATATCCTTAGAAGGTTTATCCTTCTCAGAATTTTCTTTCTAAAAGTTTTTTGAAATATTGTTAGAATCAAGGGTTTTATTATCAAAATCATTAGATAGATCTAATATTTAATTATTAATAATATTAATCCTAAAATTTTCCTTATCATGATTTTTCTTGACTTTAGAATTTTCATTCTCAAGAAGCATAGAAAACCTAGAAACTTTTTCATAGGTAGGTAATGTATAATCTTTATCAGATGAAGATTCTTTATCCGAGGATTCATAGTATTTAATATCACTGTAATTATAATTCAAGGATACATTTGTAATGGATTCATCATTGTGTACCTTATCAATTAAACAATGATTTTCAAAAAAGAACTTTTCTAGAAGACCAAGATTCTTCTGTCCAGAAGATTCATAATCTATGGATTCATCAGATGAGTCACCACCACTGGAACTCCATGTGTCATTGGCTTTCATAACTTTCTTTTATTTAGTTTTTAAATACTTTATTATATTATTCCTAGAATTCCTTTCTTTTCTATATTTCTTCTTGAGCATAGGATAGTCTGGTCTTATATGTCCTGCTCTCTAGCATTTGTAACAAGTGACTTCAGAGTCCTTCCTATCTTTTCTTTCTTTATTTTTTTATCTTGATTGATTGTTCTTCTGCCCAAAAATACTGTTCATCCTCCGAGCAAGATTGGCTAATTCATTTCCACTAGATTCGGATTATATAACATCTTTCTTCGATTTATATCTTGTAACTCTCTCAAGAGTCTTGGATTTCATATGATTTGAAGTAGTTGTAAAAGAAAAACTTCTATTCCCATTTTTCTTCTTAAGATTATCAGCATATCTCTTCATTCTAGTCTTGTGTTAATGAAGAGTTCCCAAAAGTTCATCAAGAGTAATCTGTGAGACTTTCCTATTTTCATTTTATTGGTGTTCTCTTGGATTCCCACTCATTAGGCATGATGTATATAATGTTTTCTAAAAGTGCTTCATCATCTAATCCATTCTCACCTGTTTATTGAAAACTAATGACAATAGTCATTAATCTTTGTTGCACCTTACATATGGGTTCTCCATAAGGAAATAAAAAACCATGATATTAAGCTCTGAGCATGGCTCTTCTAGTTTCAATAACTTTTGAAGTTCCAAAGAGAGTAACCTCAAGCTTTTTCAATATAAAATTTTCTGGTTCACAAGATGAAATATGGAAATATATATTTCTAGTCATAGAACAAAGTAAAGTATTGTGTACCTTATAATTTAGTTGATATTCATGCTTCTCTTGGTTGGTAAAAGAACTAACTTCCTTGTCATGAATTTTATACCCTCTAGAAAGCATGACAAAATTTTCTACTCCAATGTTAATCACGAAATTCTTCATAAGAGATCTCCAATATTCATAATCATTTCCATAAAAAATTTATGGTCTAGTTGGATTGAGATTATCTATTGAACAAACATTCATTCCTGTCATCTTAAGAAAATATATCGCCACAAAAAACTTGTTAATAGAAAAAGTTCATACCCAAAGATAATATTTCCTAAGTAAGGAAAAATAGAACAATAAAAACTTGAGAAAGGAAAAATTATATGTGAATATAATTATTTCAGAGACCTCCTCTGATACCAATTATAGGATCAAAATTATAATGATTGTAGTATTGAAATAATGATGTAGATGCTCAATATACAAGATGGGGGGGTTAATTGTATACTTTTAAAAATTCTCTTGTATCTTTTTTAAGATAGTAATGTTTAACAATGTTAAACAAGGTAAATTCACAAAACATCTTATTTCTAAAAATTTACATGATTATAGAAAAATGGTTCTAGAAATGAATCTTAAGTATAGTTTACAATGATAAAGATTCTACCTTAAATCATATAGAATATTATTAATCCGAGTTCAAGTATAAGAATGTATAAGATAGTTATACTTTCCTCAAAAACCAAAATAAAGAAGAAAATTTGAAACAATACAAGTAACAAGTAGTAAATATTTTAACCCAAAGATAAGGGTATCCAACAACCTTGGATAAAGGTCCCTTGATTTATACTTTCAAGATATTTTGTCTTACCCACACTAGGGTAAGCCCTCGATATGGAGATCGGAGTCTGTCTTGCTATCCCTGCAAGACCTCGATCATCAAGGTAGTCAGAACCTCAATCTTTCTATCCATGGAATCCTATGAATGTACTCAGCTACATTTGGAGTCTCACGATGAAATTGTAAACAATATATTTAGTACGCACAAATCATGAAAGTATCTCTTTCTAGAAATCTCTTCAGCAGCATGTAATCTCTAGATTTATCAACTTGTTCATCAAAGTTATGATCTCTTTAAAATGAACGCTTATTTATAGGCACATCTTCAATGATGAGATCCCTCCTCCAATGGTCATATTTTTTCTTGAATTTAGGAGGGACATGTACATGTGTCACTCAAACAATAGTGGGTTAGTAACTGAATGAATGATGTCATTTTAAAACCAAAACACGAGTAAAAAAAATGGTTGCTTGACCAAATTAATTTTTTAGAATGTAAGGAAAATAAAATTTCAGAGTCTAGTGAAAAACCATTCGGTGTTTATAATATGTAAATATTCAGATTTTGTTTTCAAAATAATTCGTAACCTAAATTCTGTAGAATTCTGGAGTCTGAATTTCAAAGAAATTTGGAGTCTGAATTCAGTAGAATTTGTAGTCTGAACTTATAATGTTTAGAGTCTAAATGCATAAGAATTATGAGTCAGAACTTAGAAATATTGGAGTCTGAATTCATTAGAATTCATAGTCTGAACATAGAATGTTTGGAGTCTGAATTCATTATAATTCAGAGTCTGAACTTACAATGTTCAGTGTCTGAATCCATAAGAATTTAGATTCTGAATATATAATGTTCGGAACCTGAATTCAGAGAATTCTGAGTCTCAACTCAGATCCTGAAAACAGAATGCTCAATATCTAAGTATTTATAGGATTATGAGGTTTTGGATATGAATCCGAATTGTATACTTAGACATAATATGAACAATGAAAAAAATGATAAGTATAAATTTTCCATGGGGAAGGAAAATTTTCCTTACCATGTAAAAACAAAGGGTAAATGAAATTTTCTTTAAGATAAGGTGTTTGTAATTTTCAAAACAAGAAGGAATGGAAAAGTCATAAGGAAACCTTATTGACTCAACAAATCAATAATAAAATAATGTTTCACCATGAATCTTTAATTATAAATAAAAAGCTGAACCAAACATGGAAATAAATAAACTAAGGCACCTCCTTTGCAAGATAAAAAATGACACACTACTCAGTTCTAATCTGATCATTTTGTTCATGTATTATGGTTAAAAACCATGATAATATCATCAAAAATATTATTTTATAGTTTTTAGGCTGTAGGGTTTGAGGATTAAGTTTTAGGATGTAGTGTATAGGTATTATGGTGCAAGGTTTAGGGTTTAGGGTGTAGTTATAAGGTATAGGGTGAAAGGTTTTGGGTGGATTGTATAGGGTGTAGGGTTTAGGGTATAAAGTTTAAGGTGTAGGGTTTGGGGTTTTGGATGCAGGGTTTAGGGTGTATTTTTATGGTTTATGGTGTATGGTATAGGGTTTTGGGTGGAGGTTTTACGGTTTAGGATGCAGGTTATAGGGTTTATGGTATAGGGTTTGGGGTTTAGGGTGTAATTTATAGTATATAAGGTTTAGATTGTAGATTTTTTGGTTTAGGGTATAGGTTATATGGTTTGAGGTGTAGGGTAAATGTTTTAGTGAGTTAGGTATAGGGTCATGGGTGTCAAACATAGGGTTTAGTATGTAGGGTATAGGGTTTAGGGTCTAGGGTTTAGGTTATTGGGTATATAGTATAGGGTATAAGGTTTATGCTGTAGGGTTTTGAGTTTAGGGTGTGGATTATATGGTTTATAGGTTTTATTTTATGTTTTAGGGTGTGGGAATAGGGTTTAGGGTGTAGGGTTTAGAGTGAATGGTATAGGGTTTAGGGTTTAGTGTTTGGGTTTTATGGTGCAGGGTTTAGAGTTTAAGGTTTAGGGTTTATGGTTTAGGGTTTATGGTTTAGTGTTTAGTATATAGTTCATTGGCTTTATGGTGTAGGGTGTATGGTTTAGGATTTAGGGTATTAGGTTTACGGTGTTGGGAATCATATTTATGGTCTTGAATGTAAGGTTTACTCCATACGGTATTAGAATTAGGATGTAGGGTTTAGGGTTTAGGTTGTTGGGTATAGGGTTTCAGGTGTGGGTTTATGGTTTATAGTGTATGGTATAGGGTTTAGGGTGTATGGTATATGGTATAAGTTAAATGGTATAGGGTTTATGGTGTTTGGTAATGGTTTTAAGGTGTAATGTATAGGGTATAGGGAGTAGTGTATAGGGTTTAGGGTCTTGGGTTTAAGGTTTATGGATTAGTGTATAGGTTTTCGGGTTTAGGTTTTAGGATATAGGATATGAGGGTTTGGGTGTAGGTTTTAGAGATTATGTTGTTGGATATATGGTTTATTGTGTAGGGTGTAGGGTTTTGGGTTTTTGGGGTATAGTTTATGGTTTAGGGTGTAGGGTGTAGGGTTTACGATTTAGTGGATAGGTTTTAGGGTATAGGATATAGGGTTAAGGGTGTAAGGTTTATAGTGTGTTAAAGTTTTATAGTTAATGGTATGAGGTTTAGGTTAATAGGTTTAGTGTTTAAGGTGTAGGGTGTAGGGTTTACAGTGTACATTTTAGTGTTTTTGGTGTAGGGTATGGGGTTTTAGGTGTTGAGATTGGGTTTTACTGTTTGAGGTATATAGTGTAACATCTTGGTCCCAAATTCTACTAAATGGTTACCCTAGCCTAGTGGGTCACAAGGTCTCAAGTTCATTTACCCAAATACCAATTCTTACTGACTAGTAGTGGGGGACCACGTGAGTCTTTGGGAAGACGATGCCCTCATTACCAGAGTGTATCATAGTAGAAATATAATACATGTAGTTGATGAATTAAACCATTCAACTAATAGAAAAATTAAACAACAGAAGGATGATAGTATAAATAAACTAGAAGTAATACCATATACAAGATAAGATATATGTCACATGTTTCTTATAAAACAGTCAAAATAAGAATACATGGCAGATTTACATTGCATATAGAAAAAGTAAAAAAAGAAAAAATTAATCCCAGTAGCATCACATGCCTCATATTGGTCCTATGATTTCTAGATCCTAACCATTTACTCAAGTACCCATATTAGGGTTCTTTCCCATTTTTACACCTGTAATCATATAATCTATTTTGGTCCAAAACAAGACTCAAACAAGGTATGAGACTGAATACCAATAGTCAACCACCCACGGTCTATTCCAATCAGTATGTGAGTATATATAGTAGGCATTGTTCAATACGTAAAGCAGTATGAATGGATAAACTCAAAATTATACATCTTACATGCATTGGTTTTCATTTATTATCCTTTTACCATTTCAATTAAATTGAAATTTATAAGTCTCGGGATCTGGCTAAATCCTGGCATCACTCTTATAACTAGTAGCATAACATATGACCCATAAGTTCATCTAAAAAATAAAAAACAAGCCCAAATTCAGGATTTTCCTTTGGCGTTGAGGGGATTCATAAGTCATTTCATTTCATTTATTCATTAAGAAAGTAAGTTTTTCCTTGACATTCAAAAGTGAGAATTCATGTATGACTCCAGGCGTGTTCAACCAAATCTTACAATCCGATCTATGGTGAACCTCTCATGATCCCATGTATCACTCTAAATGTGGTATAAAGTCCATGTTAATTGGGTCCATCTTTGCCAGTCTACTAAGGAAGCCCCATGTATACCTATTGACATATAATAAATTCCCTTTGAGTGTTTCCTTGGTAATCCATTTGGATTCCAAGTATCACTTGGCATATAAGTCCAACCCCAATTAGTATTTCCATGGAACTGCTTAATTTGATCCATATATCACCCATGGATTAATCAAGATACAAACCAATGATTCTGTCTATGTAATTGTATGGATAATCTATGTATCACTGTTGATATAAAGGTCAACAGTCACATGAGTCCATCCATGGAAATCTAATTTGAATACATGTATCAATCAAGGCTATTTATCATTTAACCAATTCAATCCATTTACTTTTCAATTTAGCTAACAAGGTCAAAACCAAAAGAATCTAGTAACAAACTCACCTCAATGGGGTGACTCATGCATTATCCAACCTCATAAGGCTAGGCATTTCATTTACTCACAATGGAATAGTTTGTATATCATGATTAAAAGGAATATAAAACTACTACATGGCTTGGTTATCCTATAACTCACATGGTCAAAGTAATAAAAGGTGAAATTCATTCATATTATGTCAATTTAAAAACAAGGAAAATCTCAAGGGATTACCCTCAAATACTCACATGGGTATTTTTATCATAACAATCATGACCATCCTATCATAATTCCAAGGAGATTAGTTATTATATATCTCACATGGGTAAAAAAAATTAGAGAAATTCAATACAATTGCATCAATTAAAGTCATAGACTCTAATTTAACCACATGGGAAAGGAAATTAAAGCAAGCATTCATAGACAAGAAACAAAATATATGGTTCAATGGGAGAGTCAACCATCCCCTTCCCCCTAACCAATTCAATTATAATTTAACAACATTACAATTTCATGTATAAAAAAATCTGTTTTTAACAACCTATGAAAGGTACAAAGGCACACCTCATGGGGGTCTCCAAGTCATAAATCCATAAAGGGCCACTCATGTAAACTCACCCACAAGGTGGTCGCTATTCAATGTATAAAATCTATAACATACATTCATAAACCTATTAAATTACCAAAACCATGATAGGAAATGATAGGGTTCAATTTCATTTTAAGCGACACTGTGAAATTAGGCCCATGACACCTCGACATATATAAAAGAGCTAAAATTTAACAAAAAGAACATGACCACCTACCCTAGGCTTGGTCAAGATATCTCATCTAGTATCAGGCTCTGATTTGTTTTGGTTTGGAAGAAATATGAATAATGGAAAAAGAACGAGAAATTAAGGCATATGAGACTAAATAAAAATGGTTCCATTGATATCATGAAGAATAAATAATGAATAAAAAGGAATTGAGGTTTTACCATTATAGATCCAAGGTGATTAACCACATTCGGATCAGAGTCTTGATAGAGAGTAAATATGAAAAACTACTTTAGGTGGAGGATATTTCAAGATGGAGGTCTCCCTTATTGTGCATTGATTGAAAAGAAACCAACCATAGGCTTTAAATAATTTTAATCAAATTTAAAATTTATAATATTCTTTAAATTAAAGGGCCACACAGTTTACCTGCATGGTTTGAAAAAACATGCAGAAACCATGAATGACTTTCTATAGGCCTCAATAATAGCGAATGGTTACCCCGTACAGTTTATAAACCACTTGAAACCTGTTTTGATACCCTCTTCTAAAATATTATAAAAAATGGAGAAATTTTTCATGGTCATGTGGATCCTATCACATGGTTTACCCAAAACATATGGCCTATATATCCCTTCTGTCCAGCTTCACACGGTTTATTCAAACTATGCGACCAACACTACATGGTTTGTACTAACTGTGTGCCTCACTTAAAACCCCCAAACCTTGGGTTCCAGGCTACAAACCAGCCCCAAACACACCAAATGACTCTATAAAATCAATGAGGACTCACATTAGGCCATATTTAAGAAATTAAACTAAGGATAGATGGAAAAATAAGGATATGTACTCAAAGAAGAATCGTGTACTTTCAAACGTCCCCCCTTAAAAAAATTCATCCCCAGATTATCCTTCTATGGGAGGTGAATCATGCTCTAAGAAAAAATCCTGCCATCATCCCAACCCTCTCCATAATCTTGAATGGTGACATGTACCTCAGTGAAGGCTTAACCCTTCTCATGTTCCTCTTGTGTCCCAGCATCGGTGAAACATGTAGTAAAACATGTAGTAAAACATGATCCCCAACCTTGAAATCTAGCAATCACCTATGTAAATTGATGTATTATTTCTGACTAGACTGCGTAGTATCCATCCTCTTTTGAATCATCTAAAACCTGTTTTGTGTTTTACTAGATAAAAATAGGTCCCAGCATAGTCACTTCTCCTACCTCCAGGCAACAAAGGGGTGATCAACATGGATTACACTACAAATCCCCACATTGATCCATGTGAAAAAATCCTGAAATCTATTATTGTATGTGAACTCAATCAGGGGTATATTTCTCTCCCAAGAACACCCAAAATCTAGTATGGATGCCCACAACATTTTCTCAAGCACCTGATTCATGTACTCTGACTGGCCATCTATATGGGTTTGGTAAGATATTCTTAGAAGCACTTTTTTACCCAACACCCTCTATTGACCTTTCAAAAAATGAGAAAAAAATTTGGTGTCCCTATCTGAAATGATAAAATGTGGGACCCCATAAAGTCATACTGTCACATGCATATACAACCTACCATGCTCATCAATTGAAAATTTCTCTGTCATAGGTAGGAAATGCAAAGCCTTTGTGATCCTGTATACTACAACCCATAGTACATCATTAACTCAAGGTGACCTCGGTAAACCGATCATGAAATCCACCACAACATAATTTTATTTCCACTCCAGAATGGGTAACTATTGTAAAAGTCAAGCTGGTCGTTGGTGTTATGCCTTCACCTGCTGACAGGTGGAACACATCACAAAAAAACTGGATACATCTCTTTTTATGGTCGACCACCAATATTGACAGTGAAAGTTTCAATACAACTTGGTGACCCCAGGATGCACGGACCAAGATGAAGCATGAAAATCCTACACCACCTTTTCAGTCATGTATAAAGAGACCCACACGTGACCATTTACTCGTAGGATCTAATCCTCACCTATGTTCTAATCAGGAGGAGGGTCCTCACCTTCCATACTCTCCCATAGAACTAGTAGTTTGGAATAGGATAGCTTCCTCATTATCACTCTATCTAGTAATGAAGAGGTGACAAATAAGGATGAAATGATGGTCTTCCCCTGACTAGCATGCACCTCCAAGTGCATCTTAGAGAACAAAGACATAAAATGCCACTCTCTATTATCCTGCTACATTACTTGTATCTAAGTCCTCTTTCTTAGTGAATCAGCCACTATAATGCCCTAACCAGACATGTAGGCAAGATTTATTCTCAAAATACTATAGTTACTCATCTTACCTTCATAGTCTTTGGTTCAGATCATTCAACGTAAATATATACTAGAGGCTTTTGTGGTCCGTGTACAACACATGACACTTTCCTAGTATGTAATGTCTCCAACAGTGTAATTCATGAACAACTGTAGCTAACTCAGGACCATGCATCGGATAATTCCTCTTATGTGACCTCAACTGTTGGGACATATATACAATGACTCAACCACTTCATAAGAATAGTTCCCAAATCGATACCTAATGCATCATAATAAATAGTGTAACTTCTACCTGGATCTGGTATAATTAGTATCATGTCTGAATTCAATCTCCCTTTCAACTCATGAAAGGCCATATCATAGGTATTTTACCATACATACTTTTCACCCTTCTTAGTCAAGACCTTTAGCAGTGATTCTAAGCATGAGAAGTCCAATATGAAACACCTATACTAACCATCCATCCCTATGAAACTTCATACCTCAATGAAGTTATGAGCATGTTCCAAGAGAACTACAGTTCCCACCTTCTCTGGGTCTTTTGATACTTGTATATCCGAGATGATGTGACCTAGTAAGTGAATATGATCCATTTATAAGTGGCAATTAATTATTTTATCATATAACTGATGCTCTCTAAGTTTATTCAAAATGACCTCAAGATCTTTTATAGTGTGGAATAGATGGATAAAAATCTTTGGTCCCTGTGGTGTATGATCCCTCTTGGATCTGAATTTGGTGGATCATGGTTCAACCTTAAAATGATGTGTGTTGTGATGTTCCATAGGTGGATTCCAACATTTTATCCATTAGTAGTATGGGCCCCCATGGATCATAATTCCGCATACCGTTGGTTTTCCCTTCAGTAAGGGATGTGATAAACATTAAATGAGTATCAATTCAATCAATTTTAATTTTAACTCATTTTTTAATAAGATATATATGAAAGAAAGTGAAACTAAAATAGATTATAGTAGAAAACATGACCAAAACCAACCTAGGTAGTTGGATTTTTGTAGTGTCTCTCAAATTTATGAGATATGTTTAACACTTAAACCTGACCCATGGGGCAGGGAGAGGAGTGTTATCTCATAGAAATGCTTGTACCTATCTTATCTTTGTATCTGTGATTTTGAGCTTTGAACTATTTCATGATCATAAATAGATGCATGTGTTTGGAATTTTAGATCCATGACACCATGATGAACTCTAGTTGTATTCTAGGAGGGTGGTGATGATCACACTCCAGAAGTGATGGGTCATGCGTTACTTTTGGATCCTCTAATTTTTTCAGCTAAGGAAACAATTACTATACCAAACGCAGGTGTTGTGGCACAAATCCAGAAAACTTTACACACTTCATGCAAACATTTCAGCGAGCACCACAACCATCCATGTTTATAGATGAGGTAACATGAGTGTTCCAACAACTACATCCATCCACATTTTTAAGGGATAGAGGACCATAGACTATAGAGTCATGGATATTGGACATGCTATATATCTTTGAGAATCTTGAGACACCTCCTGAGTATAGGGTCAAGCTCATCACATATATGTTGTGTGACTATACTAATAGATTGTTGGATGTTATCACTCAGAAAGAACATCATTTAGAGATGGATTTAAGGTATTTTTAGATGGTATTCTATGAATACATCTATCCTCATACATTGACGACCGATAAATCCTATGAGTTTATGAATATGGACCATGTCATGATATCAGTTATGGAATATTCAGCGCATTTTAGTAATCTCTAGTGTTTAATACCTATTATAATGGGTGATGCGTTATCTAAATCTAGTACATTTGATGACGGTCTTAGATATGACATCTGATCATAGGAAAATGTGTTCCGGATGGCTACTGTATCTAGAATAGTGAATCAAGAACAGATCACAATGTGTAACTTGAGAGAATCTGGAGGTTTAATCTATGGTTGTTGGGAACCTAGGTCTTGTACTACATCGACAGGTAGTAGGAAGCATCATCTAGAGCTTCCACGGGATGATACTAGTAGTCAGAGTATCTCTTTAAGTAGCAAGATGATTTGAAACTAGTGTGGTAGATAGGGACATATGATGCCAAAAATTTCAGTGGATGCTGACCTATATTGATGGCCAAGGTGAGACTGTGGGGAGACTTTTCCCTCATTACTTGAGTGTATCATAGAGGAAATATCATACAATTAGTGGAGGCAGTAAACCATAGAACAAATTGTAGAAGTAAACAACATAAGAATGATGGTATAAATCTACCAAAATTCATATCGTATACCAGATGATGATACAAGCTACATCCCCATTATAAAAAATAATACAATTCACATGTTTCTAATAAAATATTCAAATATGAATACAATGAATATGTACATGATTTATAGCTAAATTACAAAAAAGAGAAAAAATAATCCCAGTAGCATCACAATCCTCATCTTGGTCCCATTCTCTCCTAATCCTAACCATAATTTCAAGTTCCTATATTAGGGTGATTTCCCTTTTTATCACCTACAATAATATAATTTTTTGTCTCCAACCAAATGAGTCAAATAGGGTGTGTGACTAAATCCCAGTAAGCAACCACCCATGGTGTGTTCTAATCAGTCAGTTAATATATATACCTGGCAGTGTGAAATATGTAAAGTAGTAAGAAATGAATAACTCAAAATTATACATCCTACTTGCATCTATTTTCATTTATTATCTCTTTACCTTTTCAATTACATTGAAATTTATAAGTCTCCGGATCTGGTATAATCCCGACATCCCCCATGTAACTAGAATCACTACAGATGCCTCATAATGTCATCTAAACAATAAAAGTCAACATCGACTCCAAGATTGTGCTTTGGATTTGAGGCACATCATAAGTCATTTCATTTCATTTACTTCATTTATAACCTATGTCTATCCTTGAAATTACGATTTTGGAATTCATGTATCACTCTAGGTTTATTCAACAAACACCCTATGAGCTCGTCCATAGAGAACCTCTCATGAACCCATGTATCTCTCTAGATGTGGTATAAAGTCCACTTCAAATGATTCCATCATTGGAGGTCTTCTAAAGAAGCCCCAAGAATCTCCCATGACATATAATCAATTCCCTTTGAGTCCATCCTTGGTAATCCATTCAGATTCCAAGTATCACTCAACATATATGTCTAGACTTAATGAGTTCATCCATGGAATCCCTTACATGGATCCATGCATCACCCATGGAATAATCAAGATACAAACCAATTATTTCATTTATGGCATTATAAGGAGAATCCACATATCACCCATGATATAAAAGTAAATTTTCACATGAGTTCATATATGGAATTATAATTTAAATCCATGTATCAATCATGAATATTATTGATTTAACTAATTCAGTCTTTTTAAAATTCATTAGACATTACAAGGTCAAAACCAAGTGCATCTAGTAAAAAACTAAACACATGGGGTGAATCTAAAATTGGTCAACCACATAAGGCTTGGCCTTTCATGTACTCATTTGGGCATAGTTTTTATAATAAGATTAAAAGGCATAAAAACTACTACAAGGATTTTTCATCCTATAACTCAAATTGAAATGAAATAAAAGGTGAACTTCATTCCTATCAAGGAATTTCCAAAACAAGGCCAAGATCAAAAGATTGCCTTAAAATACTCACATGGTGTTTTTATCATAAAAATACTCACCAGAATAAAAATTATTCCAAAGGTCTTAGTTATTATATATCTCACATGCTTAAAACAAAAATTAGATAAATTCAATCCAATGGCAGCAATTCATGTCATAGCCTCTAATTTAATCACACGGGAAAGAAAACTCAAGGAAAGAGTTCTTAGAAAAGTAATGGAATATACGGTTCAATGAAAAATTCAACCATCCCCTACCCCTTAAAATATTCAATTACAATTTAACAACATTCCAATTTGATGTATATGAAATTACATTTTTAAC
The DNA here is from genome assembly GCA_963277665.1 of Viscum album. Taxonomy (NCBI): domain Eukaryota; kingdom Viridiplantae; phylum Streptophyta; class Magnoliopsida; order Santalales; family Viscaceae; genus Viscum; species Viscum album. The sequence continues at coordinate 604,412,992 of OY728142.1, forward strand.
AACCCTTGAATATGATAAAGGTCCAATGCATTAATCCAAAAAGGTATATTCGAGGAAACTCACTCATGAGGTGGTCCCTATTTAAGGTATAAGACCTATAACTTTCATTATCAAGCTTATTAAATTACCTAATCCATGATAGGAAACAATAAGGATCAATTTATTTTTAGGACATAGTTGAAAATTGGGGACACGGAACCCTGATATATATAAATGGTCCGACTTTTAACAAAAGAAACATGACCACCTACCTTAGGCTCGTGCAAGATAAGTCATCCAGTATCAGGATTTTATTTATCCTTATTTTTAATAAATATAAATAATGGATGAATAATGAGAAAGTCGTTCATATGAGCCTAAATTCAAATGGAACATTTTATATCTTGAAGAATCAATAAAAGATATAAATGAATTAAGGCCTTACTCTTATAGATCCAAGGAGACAAACCTCATTAAATTCTAATTCTAGATGGTGAGTAGATCATAAAAACTATATTAGGTGAGGAGAGATGAAGAGGGAGGTCTCCCTTTTTTTTATTGAGTGAAAATAAACCAACCATCGTTTTTTATTTTATTGTTTTTAGGGGGTTTAAGGATTATATGGTTTTTGGGTTTTAGGGATTTGAAGTGGTTTTTATATCTTTTAGAGTTTTTGGGGGTGTTTAGGGCCATTTAGAGTTTTTTTATTTTTTTAGGGTATTTATTGGGGTTTTTGGGATTTTTAGGGATTTCTAGTGGATTTTTGGGTTTTCAGATCTTTTTAAGGGAAAGGAAGATGCGAGGGTCAGGCTATTCCCAACCCCCAAAAATTTATTAGAAAGAAAAAAGAGATACAACAGACAAGGTAGGGGAGGTGTCAAACGACCCACACCCAAAAATCCCATACAACCCACGCCAAAAATGAGAAAAATAAAATGGAAAAGGAAAACCACACAGAGAGAAGAAGAGAGAGAGGCAGGAACAATAATTCAGATCTTTTGAATGGGTTTAGGGTGATTAGGGATTTTTAAGGGTTTTATGGTTTTATGTGATTTTAGGGTTTATTTATGGGTTTTGGGGTTTTTTGAGGGATTTTAGGGCTTATAGTTTTTTATTGTTTTTAGAGATTTTAATTTTTAGTGTTTTTATTTTTTATGGTCTTTTAGTGATTTTATGTAGTTTAGGCATTTTTAGGCTTTTAGAGGATTTTAGGTAATTTTTAGTGTGTTTTATGGATTTTTAGTATATTAAGTGTTTTAGGGTTTTTAGGCCTTTAGTGGTTTAAGGATATTTTAAGGGATTTTAATGGTTTATAGGGTGTTTTAAAGGTTTTATAGGGTTTTTAGGGGGTTTATGGGTCTATAGGGTTTTTAGTTTTTTTTGTTTTTACAGTTAGATAGGGATTTTAGGTCTTTTAATTGTTTCTAGGGTTTTAGGGTTTTTAAGTGTTTTGAGGGTTTTTAGGGGTTTTAGAAAATTTATGGTTTTGACATTTTTAGATTATTTAGTGTTTTTAGAGGTTTTCGGATTTTTTAGAGATTTAGTGGTTTTAATAGTTTTTTTGTTTTTAAGGGTTTTTTGGGATTTTTGGGTTTTTAGAGTATTTAGGGTTTTTAGGTGTTTTAGGATTTTATGTGAATTTAGTGTTTTTAGGGTTTTGGTGTTTTTTAAGGTGTTTAGGGTTTTTATCATTTTTTGGGTCAGTAGGTTTTAAGAGGTTTTTTTGTGTTTTTTAGGTTTTTTATTTTTTTTAATGTTTTAAAATGTTTTTAGTGTTTTTAGATATTTAAGTTCCTAAAGGGTATTGATAAGTTTTTAGCACATATAATGATTTTATTGTTTTAAGAGGTTTTATGGTTTTTAGTGTTTTAGGGTTTTATGGTCTTATGTTTTTTACGGTTTTTAGGAATTTTGGTGTTTTTTAGGGTTCTTAGATTTTTTAGGGGACTTTTGGAATTTTTATAATTTTTAAGGTTGTAAGGGTATTTTAGGGTTTTGAGGTTCATTTAGTGTTTTTAGGTTTTTCAAAGTCTTTTAGGAGTACTTAAGATATTTTAGGATATTTTATGATTTTTAAAATTTTTATTGTCTTTTATCATTCATTATGGTTTTAGATTATTTTATGTTTTTTATGATTTTTAGGTAATTTTTGGGTTTTCAAGCGGTTTTTGGGTCTTTTATGATTTTTAGTGTCTTTTAGGGGTTTTTCTATTTTTTAGGATCTTTTAGGGCAAGGATGGTATGAGGCCAGGCTATTCCTGGACCCCCAAAATTTATTAGAAAAAAGAAAATGTAGACAATAGAGGGGAGGGGTCAATAAACCCACACCCAAAAACCCTGGACGCCCCCACAAAACCCTAAAATCCCTAAAAACCCAAAATACACAGAAAACTAGAAAAATCATAAATTCAAGACCATCTACATCATAATCTCCCATCCAACAAGTGACCAGCATCCCTCAACACATTTTTCATCATCCTTCACCTCCTTGCCATGCATATCCACCGCCAACAACACAGAACCTCCAATACTAAAATCATAAACAACAACTTTATCACATCCTAGCCATACACCAACCAGGATCTGATACCTCATTTTTAAACAACCATCACCTCTTTCGATCACCAAATATCTCCCATCAAACCGCTTCAGATCCAACAACCATCAGCACCAATTCCAATCATCACAGCCATAACAATCTTCAAGCACCCCCACCTCATGTCGTCAAGGAAAGCAGTAGACAATAACCAGTAGCTCAACATCCAAAAACCATCAATTCCAAGCCAAAAATCATCCAGCAACCAGCAACTTGCACTCAAAAACACCCATTCAATATTTATAAAGGTTTTTAGGGGTTTAATGCATTTAGGATTTTTTTTTGGGATTTTATGGATTTTTAGCGTGTTTATTTTTTCTAGGGTTTTAGGGATTTTAGTATTTAAATGTTTTTAGTGTTTCTAGGGGTTTTAAGGTTTAGGGTTTTAGGGAGGGTGTTTGAGGATTTTATGGTTTTACGGTTGCCTAGGTTTTAAGGTTTTGATGTGTTTTTCGGTGTTTAGGTTTTTAGGGTTCTACGGATTTTAGGCCCTTTTTTGGTGTTTTAGTGTTTTAAAGGTGTTTTATGGTTCCGGGGGTTTTTGGTTTTTAATGGGTTTTAGGTGTTTTAATGTTTTTATAGTTTTTAGGGGGTGTATGGGTTTTTAGATATTTTAAGTTTTTTGCATTATTTTTTATGGTGCTCAGGTATTTTTATTGTTTTTAGGGGGTTTTAAGGGTTTTTTAATGGTTTTAGGATATTTAGGGGGTTTTGGTATTTTTTACGGTTCTTAAGGTTTCGTAGGTTTTTCGTGTTCTAGGGGTTTTAGGGTTCTTTATGGTTTTTAGGTGTTTGAATGGTTTTTTAGAAATTTTATGGGTTTTAGGGTCTTTTTAGCGGTTTTGGGTTTTAAATGATTTTTAGTGGTTTTGGGGTTTTTTATTTTTAGGAATTTCAGTATTTTTAGGGGTTTCGAGGATAATCTTAGGTATTTATGGGGTATAGAGGTATATAGGGGTTTTAGAGTTTTCTGGTTTTTTTTGTTTTTAAAGGTTTTGGGTTTTTCTGGGCATTTTTAGGATTTATAATGTCTTTAGGGGTTTTAGTGGGTTTAAGGGGATTTTATGTTTTTTGGGTGTTATTGTATTTTTAGGGGTTTTATAATTTTAAGAAAAATTTATGGTCTTTAATTTTTTTAATGTTTTTAGTGTTTTTTAAGGTATAATATATATGGTTTAGGTTGTAGGATATAGGGTTTAGGGTGTTGGGTATAGGTTTTATGGTGTAGGGTTTAGGGTTTAAGGTGTATGTTATACGGTATAGGGTGTAGGGTGCAGGGTTTATGATTTAGTGTGTAATATTTAGGGTGTAGGGTATGGGGTTTAGTGTGTAAAGTTTAGGGTATAGTGCATAATGCATAGGGTGTTGGTTATAGGGTTTATGGTGTAGGGTTTATGGTGTAGTGTTTTGGGTTTTGGGTTTTGGGTATATTGTTTAGGGTGTACGGTATATGGTTTAGGGATGAGGTTTTAGTATTTATGGTGTTGTGTATGGGATTAGAGGTGTAGGTTTTTGGGTGCATGGTGTAGGGTAATGGTTTAAAGGTGTATGGTTTAGGTTTTTGGGTGTTAGGGATTATTATTTAGGGTTTAGTGCATAGGTATGGGGTTTCATGTGCAGGGTATAGGGTTGAGGGTGTAAGGTTTAGTGTCTATGTTGTAGGGTATCGAGTATAGGGTATTAGGTTTATGGTTTAGGGTGTAGGTTATAGGTTTTGGTGTGTTGGGTTTAGGGTTTAGGTTTTAGGTTATCAAGATTTCGGTATGGGGTTTAGGGGTTAAGGTGTAGGGTGTATGGTTTAGGATTTAGGATATAGGGTTTTGGGTTTTGGGTTTTGTGTGTTCGGTACAGGGTTTAGAGTGTAGGGTTTAGGTTTTATGGTATAGAGTATTGGGTTTATATTTTTTAGGGTTTTCATGAATTATTTAGGACTTTAAAGGTTTTTAGGGTTTTATGTTTTTTAGGATTTTAGTGTTTTAGGGTTTTTAGTGATTTTTGGGTTTTCAAGGGGTTTTGTGGGTTTTTTGTTTGTTTAGGGTTCTCATGGGTTTTTAGGGTTTTTGGGTGTTTTTTAGGTTTTTTGTTTTTTTAATGATTTTATGTGTCTATAGGGGTTTTATGTTGTTAAAGGTATGTAGGAGTTTTTTTATTTTATCATGTTTTGATATTTTTATGGTTATATTAGGTTTTTAAGGTTTTTTTTGTATTTGTAGTGTTTAAAATGGATTTATTAAGGGGTTTTGGGTGTTTTCATAGTATTTTTGGGTATTTTATAGATTTTAGTATTTTCAGGGGTTTCTGGACTTTTAATGGTTTTTAGAATTCATTATGTTTTGGTTGTGATGCCCCGACCCCAGTTACCCAAAGTCAGTGCATTATTACCTAATATTAGCATGATCACAAAAGATCAAGTCTTGAAAGACCGATTAGTTTAGTAGCCTTGGAAACACTAGATACATTCATAATGTTTACATTACATCATAAAGTGAAAAACTACAAAAACATCTTATCTCCATAGACCACACTCATATCCCCTCATACTATACTTGCAGGTCATTCATAAAATATTTCTTCACATCCTGGAAAAAATAAAACATAGAAAGGGGTGAGCTTATATGCCCAGTAAGGATAACAATATAGCGGAAGCTTTCATAAATAATCATAAACATTTAAGCCAATGTATAACTAAAACAAAAGCCTTTTAATCTTGAACTTCAACATAATATGGAAAAGATAAAATGAAATAATTCCTTCAATTCACATGGATATTATACTAGTTAAATAATCACATGCAATATCAACAACCACTTTGATAATGATGGAATGCATAATGCCAGACCATAAAAACCACACAATCGAGGCCTTGTGCCAAGACTACAAATAAGATGTTGGAAAGGCCTTGTTCGAAGACACTTGTTTGTCTCATGAGACCTACTGATTCATCGAGGAGCTATATCAGGCTCCACCCGTCACTTACTAAGTCCAATGCTTTCCTCATATGAACAGGTTTAAACATAACATAAACATTAATATTAAAACTAGCATACGAAATGTCAATACATTCTCCATAAACCATGAATGGTATAAAAATAACACATCCACAGTCAAACATATCACAAAACATTCAATACTATATGGAAGTTTTGTATAATAATATATCGACTTCAAATAAGCTTAAAATGCATCAAAGGATATTGACATAGATGAAATCAAAACTGTTTGAGAGAAATATCTCTTTTTTTGAAATCATTTAAAATCCATAGAATAAAAACATTTAATTTGAAAACATTATTATAATCTTGTAAGGGAAGCTTTGATGATTTTATAACGGCGGAAAATAGCCGCACCCGCTGCATAAGTTAAAAAAAGACATTCTTACCTTAATTATGTCAAAAAGGATAAAAGGACCTTGTTTGGAAAAAAATGGAAAGATTCCTTTATAAACATCTTATAAAAATTCAATAAAGGGTATAAATGAATTTAACCCATAGTCTATAAAATAGTAAGAATGATTTGAAATACATTTTTAATAAATGTGGATGTGGATGATAAAGAGGTCCTAGTAGATAATCATATTTAAACAACCTCGGATAACGAAGAGATTGTGGAATAAACCATTAACTTGTTCTTTTCCTTGGTTGAGGATAGGTTAACATCTGGTATAATGGTGAAATAATTTTTATTAAATTATACAATAATAATATACATAAATATGATATCATATATGATCGTTTAAAATTGCTTTGTTAATAATATTTTAGTATTATCGTCGTTTCTGGTGTTCACTTACTCATTTTCTATTATATGTTTTGTTACATAAGCCATGTTTTTTATCCATAGGTTGTATCTTATTCATATCCAGAATGATATCAAGTCCTTAAAAATTATTTTTAATCATTAAATGAAAATTAGCCTTTAATGGATATGATGGGGAATGAATCTTATCGCGTTTGTGGAGACAGTAGTCCGTATGTACGCACGAGCGACAATATCATTCTTTTGATATTAAAATAACATATAATTGGATGGTATATCATATATACCGAATAATTATCATGTTATATTTATTATTTACATGAATTACACATCATTATTATACCCATACAAATAATAATGTTTTGAATAACAATTACACCACGACGTGGAGACGGTAAGCTGTACGTACGCACGTATGGTGACATGTCATTAAAAGGAAGGGTAGAATAATGGATATGGTTTTACCATATTTATAATAATATCACATTAGATAAAATATAATGGATTTATTATTTTATAATGGAAATAACAAAGAAAGAAGAATTGGAAAAAGAAAGGAACTTGAAAGAGGGTGGTGAAAACATTACATCTTCTTTGGGTTCTTCCTTGTGATTTGATCAAAAGGGCTCCATAGGTTGGATTTCTGATCAAACTAAGGCCTCTAGGTAGAATTTAGGGAAGATTAGAGGATATTTGGGCAGGGTTTGTCCCAGCCAAAAGGCTTTGAAGTTATGAATTAGAGAGAAGGAGGGAGTTCCCTTTTATAAGAGGCGCGAGGGGAACCTTAGGAAAAGCTAGAAATATTTTTTATAATAAATTCATATTCGGTTTCTAATGGCTCCAAAATGGATTATTAAAAGTATAAGGTGGGTATAGTTCGAAAAAAAACTCTCAACCAATAGGTTTTATAAAGGTTTGGGTCACTTTATTAACCTTATCTTTTAGTTTTAACTCTTAGTTAATTAGTTTGACATTTATCATGTCACTTTGTATTGTTATATTATATAGTTAATGAACATACTATATACTTCTGAAAAAACCCCAAGTGGTCCATTAATGATACACCTATCATTATATAAGTCCTTTTGTAGAACCTTATATTTTTAGGTATAGAATATCAATTAATAATTTAATATTTGTTTTAAAAACTCATTTATGTCAATTTTGACACTATTCAATAATTGATTTTTGTTAAAGTCTTAACAACTTTAATAATTAGGAAAAAATTTATTTAAGAAATAATATCATATCATATTAACCAATATAATTCTTTTATGGCATCAAAACTTTCAAATTAAATTTATTTTAACATTTATAATACCAATTATTTGATTCTTTCATTAACAAGGAAAATACTACATCATTTTTGTGTCATAGATAAATTTAATTATTCAATGTATAAAAATTATAAATAAAATATGATAATTTAGGAAATCTTTTTAGATTTATAATTAATATTTATAGTAAAAAATATAACATATATAACTTTATGTATAAATTGTTTTCCTAAAAGATATATGCTTATGTCAGTTTTGTATTTACTTTAACTTAATTAATATAAAGTGTCATTATCACTTACAAGTGTCTCCATGGGGTCCCAAAATAGACCCAAATATTCCCATGGTAGGACATGTATCAACCAATAGGTTTCAGACACGTTTTAGAGGAATTTAATATTATTATCATATTATTTTTTTACCCGTATTTTCCAGATTTACCCTTTAACCATGGTAAATAAAATATTTACCGAAGTAATTATTAAAAATGTCTAACAATAAGATTTACCTATTTAAAAAATTTTTAAATCCTAATTTCAAATATGGAATCCATTTTTCCAAATTCAAAACACATAAGTGGCATAAATTAGTTTAAAATTAATTCCCGCCGTCAAAACAAAAAGCGTATTTTTAAGAAATAATAACTATCAAAAGATTGACACTTGTTTATGTACGGTTTAAATGTGAAATTATGTCCAATGACCAACATTGTATTAAATTGTAAAAAATATATTCTAAATATAATTTAAAACCACTCAAATTCATAATTTATCACTTTTAATTGTTTCGATTAAAAAAGTTGTTTTTAATTAAAATTTAGTAATTTTCACTATTCATCAAAATTGAATGTTTTCAAAAAAATGCCAAATTTTCACCCTAGGATAATTTCAATATTCTGAATCCAAAAATGAAGTCCATTTTGGAAGATAAAATTTATAAAATTTTAAAAAGTGGGTATTACTATTCATAACGGCTAGTTTGATTGGTCACAGTGTGTTAGAATCTTGAAGTTGCGTACAATACAAGCTATTGCATTATTCAAAGGGAAACATACCGTGGAAGATTGGGGTGTTACATTATCCACTCCATTAATAAATTGTGTCCTCGCAATTTGAAATTATTCTTCGAAAATAAATGGTTGAAAATAAAAAATTCCTTTGTGGAAAACCTATATCCGAAATAGGGTTAATAAAATTTAGTTTTAATAAAAGGGAAATGGAAATGAGAAATCACCACCAAATTATGATCTCAATTAGGATAAAATTGGTGGAAATTAGAGACACATAATTATATGAAAATGTAAATATTTATAGGGAGTGATTGAGGTCATCAATCACAAACAAGTGTAAAATTGAAGGCCTCAAAGCCATCAATCTATGATGATTTAAAATATCATCATTTCAAAAAAACATATGGTATTAGGATAATTTTTTTTGTTTTAAGTTCCCTACTTAAAGTTTAAGGATTAATTTATTCATAGAATAATAAAAAAAGTATACTTGATAAGTAGAGTAACATCCTTTAACTAATATCTACCAAAAAATCATCTTTCACTATAAAAGATAATAGAAATTAAAAATATTATCTTTATCCCAATCGTATAGGGTTCCAAAAAATGAATTTATAATTAATATATCAGACCTTAAAAAAAACTACATTATAAAATCCATGACATCACATAAGCCAGTGGTAGGTGATGTACCCTTGTCATCCTTCAGTTGCGGGTTCTAGTCTCGCTGCCTTGCCGGACGCGACGGGTTGTCGCCCGACCTCCGGGTTGTCGTTTCTATAATAATCCAAAAATAATATTTAGAAATGAATTAATCTTAACAATAGTATCCAATGTAAAATATAATCCATTCCAACCTTTATACTTATCCAAAATACTTCTGTAAACTCTCAGTCCAAAATTTATATGGAAGGTAAACATAATGTAGAACCTTTTTACCCCATAATAACATGTGAATACCTTTATCATGTATTCTTTTAAAACACTGAATCATCCTGAATTAACGTAAAACCTTATTGATTACATTCATGCTCCCTTATTACTTATATAATACTGGATATACTTCATCCATCCAAAAATGTTGTAAACTCCAACAATTATGGAATATACAAATCTTTAATCAGATTCAAGGCAGTCAAGAATATCCAATATAATTTACCCAAATAAACCATATCTTATTCCAAAATCAGTACCTAAATATTAAGACCATATAATGGATTGTCTTTCCTTCAACCATGTAACTTCCAAAAAGTTTAACTCGCTATAGAGTCACTTTTCATAGTACCATAAAATCTCAAATACTCAATGAAATAGTACTGTAGTAAAATCCTTATTTATTTCCAGTACATCAATGATACAACACTTCAATGAAATAATTCCAAAATAACAACATAAGAACACTAGTCCTTCTTCTTCATCTGTGGTAGTATAATAACTTATTATTATCTAATAGAATCATTTGCGGCATAGTTTGATGACTGGGACATTGGATCGCGTAGTGTCCAAACTATTTTTAGATGAAGCATTGTACATTTGAAACCTTTTTCTTACCCTTTAAATCATGTACTTGGTGTCCTTTTTCTCCACACTTATAAAAAACTCACATTCCATTCAAGAAATATCCAAGGTGTTTCTTCCCATAGTTATCACATATGGTAAAATTCTCCTTTTCCCTCTTCCCTTTATCCATATTTCTCTCTTCCATCCTTTTCTTCTCTTTCTTCCCTTCAAAGCCATAGGACTCATAGAATTTTTATTTATCTTATTAACACATGATACTATTTCTTCATATGTTAAGAAAACATGTGAATCTATTTCCCTTCTAAATGTTGGATTAATACCGTGGAAGATATGATCCTTCTTACTCTTTGGATCATATGTATTGATGGAGTTCACATTCCTTATACTGGGTGCCATTTCAATACAATGGCATACACTAGTTCAGTTTATGAATTGCAATGAATAGTTCCAAACTTGTAAAATACCTAAAGTAAATTGAACAGTTTATGGATATAATCCATAATCATAAAAATGTTTTATTTGAGTAAATATATACTCATAAACCGTTCATAATGGTTTGTAAATAAAATGAGAAGTATCCTAAGCATATCCCACAAGAGTGTCGTAACCAAGAGTGTAGCAAGGCCCATTATCGTGCACCAGTTCCCATTCGAGTCTAGCTCAAAGCGGTGTTTTTGGGTTTTACCCCTAGGTACATCTGTGCTAGAGCTGCCTCTACCTGCTCGAATCCAGACATGGATTTATTGCTCGGAAAACATAGAAAATATCTACAATATCAAAATTATAGGATGTTCTTCTATAATAATCCTCAAAGTATATCTTAGGGATATGTGCTCTAATCAGAGTTTATCTAAATCTATCTTCCAAGGTTTGTACGAAACTTCCTCTGATACCAAATGTAACATCCCAACCACAGTTATCCAGAGTCGGTGCATTATTACATAATATTTGCATGATCACAAAGGATCAGGTCTCTAAAGACCGATTAGTTTAGTAGCATTAGAAACACTAGATACATTCATAATGTTTACATTACATCAGAAATTGAAAAACTAAAACAACATCTTGTCTCTATAGAACACACTGATATCCCCTCATACTATCCCTGCAGGTCATTCATAAAATACTTTTTCACATCCTGGGAAAAATAAAACATATAAAGGGGTGAGCTCAGATGCCCAGTAAGGATAACAATATAGCGGAAGCATTCATAAAAAATCATAAACATTTAAGGAAAGGTATAACTAAAACAAAAACCTTTTAAATTTGAACTTCAGTATAATATGGTAAAGATAAAATGAAATAATGTCATTTACTTATTCACATGGATATTCTACTATTCGAATAATCACATGCAATATCAATAACCACATTCAGAATAATGGAATGCATAATGGTAGACTATCATAACCACATAGTCAAGGCCTTGTGCCAAGACACTAGTTTGTCTCATTAGAACTACCGATACATCAAGGAGTTATAGCGGGCTCCACCCATCACTTACTAAGTCCAATGCATTCCTCATATGAACATGTTTGAACATAACATAAACATTCATATTAAAACTAGAATACGAAACTTCAATAATTTCCCCATAAACCATGAATGGTATAAAAATAACATATCCACATTCAAACATATCACAAAACCTTCAATACAATTTCTAAGTTTTTTATTATAATAAATCAACTTCAAATAAGCTTAAAATCCATCAAAGGTTGTTGACATAGATGAAATCCAAAATATTTGAGAGAAATATCTCTTTTCTTGAAATAATTTAAAAGACACATAATTAAAAAATTTACTTTTAAAAAATTATTATAATCCTGTAAGGGATGCTTTGACAATTTATAATGGTGGAAAATAGCTGCACCTACCGTATAAGTTAAAAAAAGACATTCTTACCTTAATTCTGTCGAAAAGGTTAAAAAGGACCTTGTTTGGAAAACGACAGAATGATTCCTTTATAAAAATCTTATAAAAATTCAAAAAAGGGTATAAATTACTTTAACCCATAGTTTGTAAAATTTTAAGAATGATTTGAAGTTAATTTTTAATAACCATGGGTGTGGATGATAAAGAGGTCTCAGTAGATAATCAAGTATAGACAACCTCAGATAATGAAGAGATTGTGAAATAAACCCTTAACTTGTTCTTTTCCTTGGTTGATGGTAGTTTAACCTCCTGTATAATGGTGAAATAATTGTTATTAAATTATACAAGAATCATATACCTAAATATGATTTCATATATGATCTGTTAATATTGATTTGTTAATAACATTTTAGTATTATTGTCGTTTCAGGTGTTCACTTACTCATTTTCTTTTATATGTTTTGTTACATAATCCATGTTTGTTATCCATATGTTGTATCTTATTAATATCCAGAATGATATCAAGTCCTTAGACATTATTTGTAATCATCAAATGAAAATTAGTCTTCAATGGATACGATGGCGAATGAATCTTATCGCATTCGTGGAGACGGTAGTCCGTACATACACACGAGTGACAATATCATTCTTTTGATATTAAAATAACTTATAATTGGATGTTATATCATATATAACTAATAATTATCAAGTTATATTTATTATTTACATGAATTACACATCATTATTATACCCATCCAAATAATAATGTTTTGAATAACAATTACACCACGACGTGGAAACGGTAAGTCATACGTACGCACGTATGGTGACATTTCATTCGTAGGATGGATAGAATACAGAATATGGTTATTCCATATCTATAAAAACATCAAATTATATAGAATATACTGGGGTTATTATTTTATAATGTAAATAACAAAGAACGATGAAGTGGAAGAAGAAAGGAACTTGAAAAAGGGTGGTGAAAACATTACCTCTTCTTCGGGTTCTTCCTTTTGATTTGATCAAAATGTCTCCTTAGGTTGGCTTTATGATCACACTAAGTCCTATAGTTTGAAGTGAGGGAATATGATAAAATATTTGGTCAGGGTATGGAGGATCCAAAAGGCTTTGAAGGTTTGAATTAGAGAGAAGTGTGGAGTGCCCTTTTATAAGAGGGGTGAGGGGCACCTTAGGAAAATATATAAATATTATTTTATAATAAATTCATATTCAGTTTCTAATGGCTCCAAAGTAGATTATTCAAATTATAAGGTTGTTATTGGTCGAAAAAAACTCAACCAATATGTTTTGGACAGGTTTGTGTCCCTTTATTAACCTTATCTTTTAGTTTTAATTCTTAGTTAATTAGTTTGACATTTACCATGTCACTTTGTATTTTTATATTATATGGTTAATAAACTTACTATATACTTCAAAGAAACCCCAAATTGGTCCATTAATGATACACCTATCATTATATAAGTCCTCTGGCCATGCCTTAGATATTTAAGAATATAATATCAATTAATAATTTAATATATTTTTTAAAAACTCATTTATGTCAATTGGGACACTATTCAATAATTTATTTTTGTTAAAGTCATAACAACTTTATTAATTCGAATAAAATTCATTTAAGAAATAATATCATGTCATATTAACCAATAAAATTATTTTATGTCATCAAAACTTTAAAATTATATTTATTTTAAAATTTATAATACCAATTATTTGATTCTTTCATTAATAAGGAAAATACTGCATCATTTTTGTGTCATAAATAAATTTAATTATTAAATGTCTAAAAATTATAAATAAAATACCATAATGTAGGAAATCTTTTTATATTTCTTATGAATATTTATAGTCGAAAATATGACATATATAACCCTATGTATAAATTGTTTTTCTAAAAGATATATGCTTATGTCATTTTTGTATTTACTTTAACTTAATAAATATAAAGTGTCATGATCACTTAAAAGTGGCTCCATGGGGTCCCAAAATCAACCCAACGATGACCATGTATGGAAATGTATCAACAAATAGGGTTAGGGAACGTTTTAGGGTAATTTATATTATTATAATATTATTTTGTTACCCTTATTTACCGGATTTACCTTTTAACCACGGTAAATAAAATATTTACCGAAGTAATTATTCAAAATGTCTAAAAAGAGGAGTTACCTTTTTACACAATTTTGACATCATGATTCCAAATATGGAATCCATTTTTCCAAATTCAAAACACTGAAGTCGTAGAAATTAATTTAAAAATAATTCCCACAGTCAAAACAAAAAGCGTGTTTTTAAGAAATAATAACTATCAAAAGATTGACACTTGTTTGTGTCCGGTTTAAATGTGAAATTATGAATAATGAACAAAATATTATTAAATGATAAAAAATATATTCTAAATATACTTTTAAACCACTCTAATACATAATTTATCACTATTATTTATCTCGATTAAAAAATTTGTTTTTAATTAAAATTTACTAATTTTCACTATTCATCAAAAATTTAAAGTTTTCAAAAAAAATACCAAAATTAAAACCTAGGCTAATTTCGATATTCCGAATCCAAAAATGAAGTCCATTTTGAATGATCAAATTTATAAAATTTCAAAAATTGGGTATTACTATTCATAACGGCTAGTATGATTGGTCACGGTGTGTTAGAATCTCGAAGTTGCGTACAATTCAATCTATTTCATTATTCAAAGGAAAACGTACCGTGGAAGCATGGGGTGTTACATTCTTGGGGTTTAAATAGTTTTTGAGTATTTTTAATATTTAGGTTAATTTATGGATTTTTGGGTTTTATGGATTTTAAGGGTTTTAGGGTTGTTTTAGGGTTTTTACAGGGTTTTGGGTGTTTTGGGTTTTTTTATTTTTAATTGTTTCTAGGTTGTTTGGGGTTTATAGGGGTTTTAGGATGTTTATGTTTTTTAAGATACTCTTAGGGTTTTATAGTGTTTGAGGTCCATTTAGGGGTTGTCAATTTTTAGGTTCTTTTAGGGTTTTTAGAGTTTTAATGTCTTTAGATTTTTTATGTTTTTTTGGGTCTTTTAGGTGTTTTTTCAAGGTTTTATGGTTTTTTATGTATTTATGTTTTTATGTTTTTTTTGTATTTTGGGATTTTTTGGGTTTTAGGGTTTTTCATGGTTTTTAGTATTTTTTGGGTGTTTTTGGGATTTAGGGGTTTTTCAATGGTTTTATGGCTTTTATGGGTTTTATCGGTTTTATGGTTTTCTTAAAGGGGTTCAGGGTTTTGGGGGGGGGGGGGGTTGGGGGTTTTGGGGGATTAGATGTTATTATAGTTTACAGGGTTTTAGCGTTTTTAGCAGTTTTTAGGGTTTTAGGGGTTAAGTGGTTTTATTGGTTATTTAGGATTTTAGGGTTTTTATGGATTTTTTATACTTTTTAGAGTTTTTTGGGTTTGTAATGTTTTTAGAGTTTTCTGGGTCTTTTTGGGTTTTAGGATTTTTTTAATGGTTTTAATGGTTTTTAGGGCCATTTAATTGTTCTTAGGGTTTTTATGGTCATTTAGTTTTTTAGGGGTTTTAGGGTTTTCAAGGTCTTTATAGTTTTTAGGGCCTTTAATGGTCTTTTAGGGGGTTTTCATTTGTTACATGAGTATTTTAATGGTTTTGGGGTTTTTCATGGGTTTTATCAATTTTACGGTCATTCGGGATTTCTATGGGGTTTAGTGTTTTTTGGGTTCTGTTGGATTTTTTGTGCTTTTTAATGGTTTTTGGGTTTTTTAGGGGTTTATGATTTTTAAGGGGTTTTATGGTCTTTAGTGTTTTAATATTTTTATTGGGTTTTCTGAGGTTTTTATAATTTTTGGGGGTTTTCTTGTGTTCTAATGGTTTTGTGGATTATTATGGTTTTGATTGTTTTTAGGGGTTTTACACTTTTAGGGTTGTAAATATTTTTTTGGGTGTTTGAGGTTTTCGGGGGTTTTAGGGGGTTATATGGATTTTTGTGCTTTAAAGGGTTTTTTAGGTTTTTATATATTTTGAAGAGTTTTTTAAGGGTTTTAGGATTTTGGGTTTAGGGTTTAGGTTATAGGGTTTATGTTATAGGGTATAGAGTTTTGATTCATGGTTATAGTGTTTTGGGTGTGGGGTATATGGTTTACAAAATATGGATTAGGGGTTAGGGTGTAGTTTACAGGGTCTAGTGTGTAGGGTTTAAGGCTTGGGGTGTTGGGTACAGGGTTTATGTTATTGGGTTTAGGGTTTATAGTGTAGGGTTTAGTGTACAGGGTGTAGGGTTTAGGGTGCATGGTTTAGGGTTTATGGTGTAGCGTTTACGGTTTATGGTTTAGGTTGTAGGGTAAGGGTTTAGGGAGTATAGTCTAGGGTTTATGGCGGAGGGTATATGGTTTAGAGTGTAGGATTTGGGTCTAGATTGCAGGGTATAGGGTATTGGGTTTAGGGTTTGGGGTTCAGGGTGCATGGTATAGGTTTTAGGGTTTAGGGTTGGGGGTGCAAGGTATAGGGTTTCGGGTGTAGGGTTAAGGGTTTACGGTGTTGGGTTTAAGGTGTGCGCGTTTAGGGTTTAGTGTGTAGAGTTTAGGATTGATGGTGTAGAGTTTAGGGTCTAGGGTGTATGTTATATGGATTGGGGTGTAGGATTTATGGTTTAGGATATAGGTTCTAGTGTGTAGGGTTTAGGGTGTTTTGTATAGGGGTTTGGGTCTAGGGTTTCATGTTTTGAGTGTAATATTCAGGGTTTAGCGTGTAGGGTTTAGGCTTTAGGCTTTAGGGTGAATGTTCTATTGTTTATTTTTTTTGGTTTAGTGTTTAAGATGTAGGGTATCTGGTTTAGGGTGTTGGGTTTAGGTTTTAGGGTATTGGGTATAGGGTTTAGTGTGTGGATTTTAGGTCTTAGTGTTTAGGGAATAGGGTATAGTGTTTTGCGTTTCGGGTTTTGGGTGTTGGGTTTTGGGTTTTCGATTTATGGTGTAGGGTATAGGGTTTAGTCTATTGGTTATAGGGTTTAATGTGTAGTTTATTGTTTTTTGAGTGTATGGTATAGGGTTTAGGGTGTAGGGTTTAGTGTTTAGGGTTGAGAGTTTAGGGTGTAGGGTTTAGGGTTTTGTTTGTAGGGTATATGGGTTTTAGTGTAGGGTTTAGGGTTTAGGGGGTATGGTATAGAGTATAGGATATAGGGTGTTTGGTTTAGGGTTTAGTGTGTAGGGTATATGGTTTAGGGTTTAGGTTTTAATGTATATGGTTTAGGGTGTAGGGTTTATGGTGTAGGGTGTGCAGTTAAGGGTGTAGTTTAGAGGGCTTAGTATTTAGAGTGTAGGTTTTGGGGTTTGGGGTTTAGGATATACGGTTCAGGGTGTAGGATTTATGTATTGAGGTGTACTATATAAATTCATTTGTTTAGAGGTTAGGTTTTAGGGTGTAGGGTATTGGGTTTTGGGATTAGTTTCTAAGGTTTAGTGTTTTGGGTATAGGGTATAGGGTGTAGGGTTTAATGTTTTTCTTGTAGGGTATAATGTGTTGGGTGTCGGGTTTAGGGTTTAGGGGTTATGATTTAAGGTTTAGGGTGTAGCATATTGGGTTTAGGATGCATGGTTTAGGGTTTATGGTGTGGAGTATATGGTTTAAGAGTTTTAGTCTTTTTCATGAATCTTAGGGATTTAAGGATTTTTAGTGAGTTTGGGTTTTTTTTTGGATTTAAAGGATCCTTAGTTTTGTTAGGTTTTTTTTCATTTTTTACTTTTTTTATGGTTCTTATGAGTTTTAGTTGTTTCACAATTATTGGGGGGTTTTTATGGTTTTTTATCTGGGGGGGTGGGGTTTTTAGGTTTCATTTGGGTTTTATATATGCTTTTTTGGTTTGGATATTAAAGTATTTTAGGGTTCTTCAAGGGTTTTACCTGTTTAAGGTTTTTAGGGGATTTTATGTGTTTTATGGGTTTACCTATAGTTTTTTGGATTTTTATAAGTGGTTTGTGGGTTTTATTGATTTTAATGTTTTCATGTTTTTCAGGATTTTTAGGGATTTTAGGGTTTGTTTGGATTATTTGAGTTTTATGAATTTTTTATGATTTTTTGGGTTTTTTGGGATTTTTGGGGTTTTTTAAAAATTTATATTTCTCATGGTTCTTAGGGATGTTGTAGTGTTTTTATAAGTATTGTGGTTTTTAGGGTATGTTTGACATTTTAGGTGTTTCATATGGTTTTAGGGTGTTTTTGGTGTTTTATAGTATTCTATGTGTTTTTAGGATTTTTAGGGCATTCATGGTTTTTAGGTTTTTAAGTGTTTCATTGGGATTTTAGGTAGTTTTAGATTTTAAAAGTACTTTTAGTGTTTTATTGTATTTTTAGGGTCTTTTAGGGGTTTTAGGGGTTTTATAGTTTTTAGGGTTTTTAGGGGTTTCGTGTCTTTTAGGGGGTTTAGGGTTTTTCTAGGGGGTTTTGGTTTTTTATGTTTCTGTGGATTTATGGTTTTTTGGGGTTTTTATGGATTTTTGGGATTTTTGGGGTTTTAGGGGGATTTTTGGTTTTGAAGGGTTTTTTTGGTTTCTAGGGACTTTGGGGTATCTGTGGTTTTTGGGGATTTTAATTTGTTTGGGGGTTTTTATGGTTTTATATAGTTTTTGGGGGGTTTGTGGGGGCTGGGGGAAGGTGGTGGTATTTTTTATTATTTTAGTTATTTTTAACATTTTATGGGGTATTACGTTTTTAGTATGTTTTAGGGGTTTTGGGGTTTTAGGGTTTTGTGGTTTTTTAGATTTTTAGGGTGTTTTAGGGATTTGGGGGTTTTTAAAATGGTTTTTGGGGTTTTATGATCTTTGGTGTTTTTAGGTTTATTTTAGGAATTTTGTAGTTTGTAGTAATTATTGGAATTTTATGGGTTTTAAGATATTTAGGGTATTTTGGGTTTTAGGGTTTTAGGTGTTTTTATGGCTTGTTAAGGTATTTTGAAGTTCTTATTTTTTATGGGTTTGTTTCGTTTTTTTGGGGTTTTTAGGGGTTTTTGGGTTTTAGTTAATTTTAGTGGGTTTAGGGTTTTTAAGTTTATTCTATGGGATTTTAGGGGTTTTAGGGTCTTTAGGGCATTTATGGAGGTTAGGGTTTTATGGGAATTTAATTGTTTTATGGGTTTTATGGGATTTCTTGGGATTCTAATTGGGTTTTGGGTAGTTTATAATGTTCTTGTATTTAAGGGTTTTATATTTGCAGGGCTTTGTTAGGGGTTTCGAGGTTTTTATGGGTTTTTAGGGGTTTTTAGGGCTTTAATGATTTTATGGTTTTCATGGTTTTTAGGGGTTTTAGGGTTTTTTTAGGGGGGGGATTGGGTTTTTATGGGGTTTAGGGGTTTTTGAAGTTTATAGGGGTTTTTATTATTTTTATGGTTTTTTGGGTTTGGGGGGGGGGGTAAGGATCTTTTTTATTTTTAGGTGCTTTTGGGGGTTTTGAGGTCTTTATATTATTTTAGGGGTTTTATGGGGTTAGTGGTTTTTTGGTCATTTATGGTTATTTACCAGTTTTTGGGTATTTTTATGTTTTTAGGGTCCTTAAGGGGTTTTGAGGATGTTTTAGGGTTTTAGGGGTTTTTAGGGTTTTATAGAATATTTTAGGTTTTTAATGAATTTTTTTCTTTTTTAGGGATATGGTGGTTATATTATTTTTTGGGTATTAGGGTTTTTAGGGACTTTGAGGGTTTTCTGATTTTAGGTTTTTTTATTTTAAGAGTTTTTTTATAATTTTTAATGTTTTTACTGATTTTTCAATTTTTAGGCTTTTTTAGGGGTTTTGGGGTTCTTTTAGGGTTTAAGGGTTTTTAGGGGTTTTATGGTTTGTTTTACAATTTTTAGGGTTTAGGGTTTTCGTAGGTTTTTAGGGTTTATTGGGGTTTAATATTCTTAGTGTTTTTAAACATTTTTTGTTTTTTTGGGGTTTATGGGTGTTTAGGGTTACATATTTTTTTTTAATTTTTAGGGGATTTAAGGTTTTAATGGTTGTTTTAGGGATTTTAGTGTATTTTGGGGTTTTGGGTGTTTTATCATTTTTAAAAAAATTATGGTTTTTATGATTTTTCGGGGGTTTGGGTGTTTTTTTGTGTTTTATGGTGTTTTGGGGTTTTAAGGGTCATTTTTGGTTTTACTAATTTTTAGGGTCTCTATTATTTATAAGATATTTTAGTGTTTTGAGTGATTTAGGGTGTTTTAGGGGTTTAGGGTTTTATATTATCTTAAGGGATTTTGGGTTGTCTATGTTTTTAGGGGTTTTAGGCTATCTAATTATTTAGTTTGTTAATGTTTTTATGGGTTTTTGGGTATTTTGGGTTTTTAGGGTATTTTTGGGTTTTTAGTTTCTTAGGATCATTCCGGGTTTTATGGTCATATTAGTTTCCATTGGATTATTGGTTTTTAGGGGGTTTAGTATTTAGTAGGGGTTTTAGGGGGTTTTGGTTATTTTTAGGGATTTTATGAGTTTTCGACATTTTAGGGGTTTGTAGGATTTCTCGGGGGTTTTAATGGGTTTTAGGGTTTTTAAAATTTTAATGGTTTTTAGAATTTTTAGATTTTTAGGAGTTTTATGGTGTTTTAAAGTTTATAGGGTTTTCTTGGTTTTATGTTTTTTAGGATTTTTTAGTTTTTTAGGATTTTTAGAGTTTTTTGGGTTTTTTTGGTTTTTATTTGTGTCTTAGGGGTTTTGGGGTGTTTTAGTATTTTTACAGTTCTTTAGGGTTTTAGGGTCTTTAGGGGTATTTAATATTTTTTGGTATTTTATGGATTTTTCAATTTTATTTATGGTTTTATGGTTTTCTTTTTTAGGGCTTTATAGGGTTTTCTAAGGTTTTTTGGGGGGTTTTTTTTTGTTTTAATGGATTTTTGTGTTTTTTTAGGTTTTTATGGTTTGGGGGGTTTTAAGAGGGTTTATGTTTTTTGGGTACTTTTAGGGTGTTATAGTTCCCTTTTAGGGTTTTAGATCATTTTAGGTGGTTCTATACTTTTTTAGTGTTTCACGGTTTTTAAGGGTTTTTAGGGTTTCTGTGGTTTTAGGGTTTTTTGGGTTTTTAGGGGGTTTGATAGAATTTTCGAGGTTTTACAGGGTTTTACGACCCTATTAGGGGTTTATTGGTTCTTAGGGACTTTTTGGATATTTTTGGGGTTTAAAGGTCTTTTTATTATTTTTGGGGGTTTTAGGATATTTTAGGGTTTTTAGGGTTTGTTGGGATTACATAGTGTTTTAGGGGTTTTAGGGATTTGTTTGGCTTTTATGGTTTATATTTATTTTTAGGATTTTTAGTAGTAGGATATTTTTGGGGTTTTAACGCTTTTATGTTTTTCTTAAGTTTTTTTTATGATTTTTAGGGTTTAAAGGTTTTTATCTTCATTTAAAAAAAAATTGGGGTTTTTAAGTATTTTATGCACTTTTTGGGTTTTTAGGATTTTAGGGGATTTTAAAATATTTTAAGGTATTTAAGTGATTTTATGGTTTTACAATTTATTGAGTCTTTTAGGGGGTTTTAGGTTCTTTCATGTTTTAAGGTTATTTTAGGCTTGGGTTATACGGTTCATGTTTACGGTGTAGGGTATAGGGTTGAAGTTGTGGGGATTAGTGTCTAGGGTATAGGGTTTAAGGATTGGGGTGTAGGGTATATGTTATAGGGTGTAGGATTTAGGGTTTTGGGTTAAAAGTGTATGGTTTTTGGTTTAGGGTTTATGGTAAAAGGGTTTAGTGTGTAGCCTTTAGGGTATAGGGTTTAGGGTTTAGGGTGTATCATTTAGGGTTTTGGGGGTTTTGGGGTTTTATGGATTTTAATAGTTTTAGGGTCTTTAATTATTTTTAAGGTTTTTAGGGTTATTTTAGGGTTTTAATGGTTTTTAGGGGTTTTGTGGGTTTTAGGGGATTTTGGGAGTTTTTAGGGATTTTATGGTGTTTTAAGGAATTTTATGGTTTTAGGGTTTTTAGGTGTTTTTAGAGTTTTTAGTGATTTTTAGGGTTTTTTTCAATTTTTTAGTGGGTTTGGGGCTTTTTATGGTTTTTAAGTGTTTCTATATGTTTTTAGGGGTTCTAAGGGACTTATGGGTTTTATGTTTTGTTTGGGGTTTTATGGGTTTTCGGGGTTTTCGGGTTTTTGAGTTTTTATAAGGGATTTAGTGTCTCTCTGTATTGATTTTTGGGCTTTAGGGTTTTTGGGGGTTTTACGGTGTATAGGGTCTTTTATGGTCTTTTGAGGGTTTTATAGACTTTTTGGATTTTTTAGCGTTTTTACAGTAATTTTGATTTTTTTATGTTTTTTGTGAGGCTTGGGGTTGTTTAAGGGATTTACCTAATTTTAGGGTTTAATGGGGTTTTATTTGGTTTTAGGGTATTTAGGGATTTTATGTTATAGGGTATTTATTGATTTAGAGGTTTTAGTGTTTTATGGTCATTTTGGGTTTTTATGGGGTTTAGATATTTTTATATGGGATTTATGTTTTTTATGGTATTTTTAGTGTGTTATAGGGTTATTAGGGGGTTTATGGTTTTAATGGTTTTGACGGATTTATGGGATTTATGGGGTTTAAAGGGTTTGATATGTTTTAGTGTCTTTATAGAGGTTTTTGGGGTTTTATGGTATTTTAGGGTGTTTTGGATTTTTAGGGATTGGCTAGAGTTTTTAGGGTTTTATTGTGGTTTTTCGATTTTTGTGTATTTTCATAGTTTCAAGAGGATTTTTGGGGTTTGTGGAATTTTTATGATTTTTAGGGGTTTTAGGGTTTTTTAGGGTTTTTCGAGTTTTAGGGTATTTTGGGTTCTCATGGGTTTTAGTATTTTTAAAAGTATTTACGGGTTTTTGGGATATTTTGTGGGTTTCTATTATATTTAGGGTATTTATGGGTATTTATGGGAATTTATGGTCTTTTATGGGTTTTATGGGTGTCTAGGATATTTTTTGGTTTTTTAGTGTCTTTAGAGTTTTTAAGGTTCTTTTAGGGGTTTAGGGACTTATTGTGTCTTTTAGGATTTAGGGTTTAGTTCTTAGGGTTTAGGTTTCAGGGTTTAGGTTTTGAGGTGCAGGTTATCGGGTTAAGGGGGTTGGTTTTATGGATTATATTGTTGGGTTTGCAGTTCAGGGTGTTGGGTTTTGGGTTTTGGGTTTAGGGTGTAGGGTATATTTTTTAGAGTCTAGGGTATTGTGTCAATCTTGTAGGGTATATGGTTTCAGGTGTAGGGTCTAGAGTTTAGAGTATAGGGATTTTAGTGTAGGTCATAGGGTTTATGGTGTAGCGAATAAGGTTTAGGGTTTTTAGGTTTTTTAGGTTTTTATGATTTCTAGGGGTTTTAGGGTATTTGGTGGTTTTCATGAGTTTTAGAGGATTTTGGGGTTTTAAGGTTTTATGATTTTTTTTGTGTTTTAGGGTTTTTATGGTTTTTATGTTTTATCGATTTTTAGGTGTTTTAGGGTTTTTAGGGGTTTTTATATATTTTTAATGTTTTATGGTTTTTTTCTTTTATGAGTTTAAGGGTTTTTTGGTTTTTATCATTTTTTTGGTTTTATGGTTTTTGGGTATTTTGGTGGGGGTTAGATATTTTTGGTTTTTTGGGTTTTTTAGAGTTTTTATTATTTTTTAGGTTTTTGGTATTTTTTAATTTGTAGTGTTTTTATGGTTTTTAGGGGTTTTTAGGTTTTCAGTATTTTTAGTGTTTTTAGGGATTTTATAGTTTTAAGGGTTTTATGATTTTAGGATATTTAGGGGTTTTAGGGATTTTATGGTCTTTTATGGGTTCTCAGGTTTTTAAGGGTCATCTAGGAATGTTTAGGGTTTTTGGAATCTTTTAGGGTTTGGTATTTTTTTAGGGTGCTTTATGTTTTTTGATGGTTTTTAGAATTTTTTGGGGTTTTAGCCTATTTTAGCATATTTTAGGGTTTTTAGTGTCTTATAGTGTTTTTATGTTTTTAATATTTTAGAGTATATTAAGGTTTTAATATTTTCTTATAGTTTTTATGGTCTTCTATGGGGTTTAAAGGGGTTTTAGTAGTTTATATTATTTTTAGTTTTTTTGGGTCTTTTAGTGTTTTTAGGGTTTTATAGCCTTTTTTTATTTTTGAGGGTTTTTGTGTTTTTTGGATTTTTAGGGTCTTAAGTGTTTTTCATGTTTTCATGGTCCCTTTAGGGACTTTTAGGTTGTTTTGGTTACTTTTAGGGTTTTAGGGTATTTTAAGTGTTTTAAAGGGATTTTGGGTTTTTTGATGGTTTTAGTGGGTTAAAATGTTTTCAAGATTTTTATGGTTTTAGGGTTTTCTAGAGTGCTTAGTAATTTTTGGGGGGTTTTAGTCTATTTTTAAGGTTTTTGGGGGGTTTTAGGATTTTTTTTATAGTTTTTAGGGGTTTTTTTCAATTTTAGGGGTTTTTGGGTGTTAAGGAATTTTATGGGTTTTTTTTGGTTATTATGGATTTAAGGGGGTTTTAGAGTTTTTAGGCTTGTTTTAGGGTTTTTAGGGTTTTAGGGTTTTAGGGGTTTTTAGGGTGTTTTAGAGCCCTTTGGATATTTCTATCATCTTTTAGGTTCTTTTCGGGTTTTTTGGGACTTTTAGGGTATGTATGGGTTTTAGGTTTTTAGTGTTTTTAGGGATTTCAAAGTTTTAAGGGCTTTTTAAAAGTTTTTAGTGTTATTTTAGTGTTTCTTATAGATTTTAGGGAAATGATTGCGCATGAACAGACTATCCCAAGCCCCAAAAAATTTATTAGAAAAACAAACCATGCAAACAATGGATGGGGGAGTCAAACGATCCACACACAAAAACCCCTAGCACCTCCTAGAAACCAAAAAACCCCCAAGGAACCCAAAAGCACAAAAAGAAAACAAGTTAGTCAATATAACCTCCAAAGTCATAAACAGGGACTACACCATATAAGTCACCATCCACACCATTTTTAGGAGCCGCATCAGTAAGGTAGAAGTCAGAGTCTGCCCCCGTGTCCATCAATTCCTATCCGGACTCAAAATCCTCATGAAGTCTCAAAATCTCCAAATACTTCTACCTAATTCTTTCTTGATCTGTGGTGCACAAAGTCTGATCCTTCTGGTTGACTTCGACTTTCAGTTTGCCGCCTTTGAGGAAGCCTGAGTAGCCCTGGGTCGAGGAAGAGTGGTTCTGCCTCCTTGGTGGGGGTGGGGGGGGGGGGCAGAGGTGAAACTATCAGTATGATCTTCCTTCCCATATAAGACACTTTCACTTTCCACAAATGAGGCCCACTTATCACCATCCTTGTTATCCCACTTTGTAAGCAGAGGGTTGACAACATGTCCATTAGACCAAAGGCCTTTAACACCTGAAGTAAACCCTACCAATTTATTTCCTTCCCTCTTTGGAGAGGCATCCCCATGTACGACCCTTTCCCTCCTAAAGTAGGCCATATTGGAGTTTCTCTTGTGGTCATCTTCATCAAAAATATCCCATAAAATTTTAGGTCTTAGGGTGTAGGTTTTAGGGATTAATGTGTATGGTTTTGGGTTTAGTGTGTAAAGTATATGGTTTTGGGTGTATGGTTTGGAGTTTACAGTGTAGGGAATAGGGTATTCGATATTGGGTTTAGGGTTTGGGGTGTGCGGTTTAGTGTTTAGTGGTGTTTGTTGTTTTTATAGTTTTTATGAATTTTTAGGTTTTATGGAGTTTTTTCAGGGATTTAGGGTTATTTTAGGGGTTTTAGCAATTTTTATAGGTTTTTATAATTTTTATGGGTTTTAGGGTTTTTTGGGATTTTAGAATTTTTTAAGGGTTTTAGGTTTTTAATAGTTTTAAGGGGGTTTTGGTGTTTCTTTTAGGTTTTAATGTTTTTTTTGTAATTTTTTTAAGGTTTTAGGTGTTTTTATGGTTCTTTAAGATTTTTAATTTTTTTAGGGTTTTTATGGATTTTCACTGTTTTTAAGGATTTCTTGGAGTTTTAGGGGTTTTATGTTTTTTTAGTTTTTAGTGTTTTTAGACACTTTGATGGTCTTTGGGGTTTTTACGTTATTTGAGCAGCTTTTAGGGACTTTTAGGGGTTCGAAGGGTTTTTACGGGCATTAGGAGTTTTAGTGTTTTTAATTGTTTTTAGGGGTTTAAATAATTTTAATGGATTATATATTTTTTAAGGTTTTTATAGTATTTTGGGACTTTAGATTGTATAATATTTTAGGTTATTATGGGTTTTAGGGTTTTTAGGATTTTGAGGTTTTTCTGGAGTTTTTAGGGACTTTTCTAGGTTTATATTGTTTTTGGTTCTTTAATGGGTTTTCTACTTTTTGGGGTCTTATTAGGGTGTTTTGGGATTTTTGGGACTTTTTAGGATTTTTTGGGATTTAAGGGATTTTGGGGTTTTAGGGTCTTTTAGGGTTTGGGGGTGGGTTTTCAGGCCCTTCTATATTTTATTGGTTGGGGGGGGGGTTAGGTTTATTTAATGGTTTTTGGGTTTTTTTGGATATTCTATGGGTTATGAGGATCTTTTTGGATTTTTATGGTTTTTAGTGATTTTTTGGGTTTTTAAGGATTTAGGGTTTTTTAGACCATTTAGTTTTTTTATATATTTTTTGGAGTTTTTAGTGTTTTTTAGGGTTTAAGGATTAGAGTACAGGGTTTAGGGTTTAAGGTGCAGGGTAGAGGATTTAGGGTGTAGGTTTTAAGGTTTAGGGTCTAGGGTATAGGGTTTATGTTGTTTTTCTTCGGGTTTAGGGTGGGTTTAAGATGTACGGTTTATGTTTTACAATATAGGGTATAGGGTTGTAGGTTTAGGGCCCAAGGTTTATGGTTTATGGTGTAGGACATAAGGATCAAGTTATAAGGTAAAAGTTTTGGGTTTTAAGGGTTGTTGGGTTTTAGGGGTTTTGGGGGTTTTAGGGTTTTCTTGGAATTTTAATGTTTTTCATGGTTCTATAGTTTTGTATTTCTTTGTAAATGTTTTTTGGGATTTCAGTGTTTTTGGGATTTTTGGTTTTTTTGGTTTTACAGGTTCTAGGTTTTTTACGTGTTTTTTGGGGGCTTTGGGGTTTTTATGTTTTGTTTTGAGTTTTAGGGCCTTTTTAGTTTTTCTTGTTTTAGTGTTTTAAGGGGGTTTAACTATTATATCTTTTTATGGGGTTTTAGGGTTTTAGTGGCATCAGGTGTTTTTTTTGGGAGTTTTAGAGTTTTTAGTGTATTTAGAGTTTTTTGTTGTTTTTTTCTTATGTTTTTTAGTTTTTTGGGTTTTTAAAGTTGTTATGGTTTTTATGGGTTTTAGGTATTTTATTGTTTTTCTGTTTAAGGGGTTTTATGTTTTTAGGACTTTTATGGGGTTTTATGTTCAGTATGATTTTCTAGGCCATTTTAAGGTTTTTATTGGTTTTATGGTCTTTTACGAATTTTTAGGGTTCTTGGGGACCTTTAAGAATATAATTTTTGGTAACTTATTGTTTTGATAAGTTTTTTTACTATCATTTTGTGGGTTTTATTGTTTTTATATAGTATTCTATAAATTTTAGTGTATTTAAGCGGTTTTAGTGTCTTTTATGGTTTTTTGGGTTTTAGGTTTTTTAGAGTTTTAAGGATCTTTCTTGGGGTTTAAAGGATTTTTAGGGTTATACTTTTTAGGGACTTTTAGGGTTTTAGTTTATTATAATTGATTGTGGTTTTACGAATTTTGATGGTATTTATGGTTTTTGGTGTTTTATAGGTTTTCCAGGGTTTTTAGGGTCTTGTAAGGATTTAGGGTCTTTTAAGAGAATTTTAGGGTTTTAGGGACATTTTATGTATTATATGATTTTTGGGTATCTTTTGGGGTTTTATGGTCTTTAGGGGGTTTAATGGATTTTCTGATCTTTTAAAGACATTTAATGTTTTGAGTGTTTTTTTAGTTTCTGTGTATTTTTATCGGTTTTTGGGAATTTAGGGATTTTGCGTTATTTGGTTTTCTTTTGGGAGTTTTGTTTTTTTTGGGTTATTTGAGTTATTTGGGTTTTTTGTGTTTTAGGTGTTTTAGGGTCTTTATAGTTCTTAGGGTTTTAATGGATTTTAGGGGTTTAATTATTTTTAGGCCTTTTTCCTTTCTAGGGTTATTTAGGGTTTTACAGTTTTCAAGGACTTTTAGAGCACTTTAGGGTTTTTAGGGTCTTTTAGGGGATCTTTTTGGGTCTTTTAGGGTTTTATTTTTTTATGAGTTCTTAGGGTTAATTTTTTATTTTCAGGGTTTTTATAGATTTTTTGGGTTTTTAGGGGGGTTTTAAAGGTTTTAGGGTTTTAGTGTATTTTTACGGTTATTTAGGGTCTTTTAGGGTTTTAAGGAACCTTTTAGGTGATTTTAGCCTTCATAGAGTATTTATGTTTTATAGGTTTTTTTGGGGGGTTTAGGGATTTTAGTGTTTTAGGGTTTTTTTTATTTTTTTTTTAGTGTATTTTTTTGTGATTTGGGGATTTTAGGCTTTTATTAGGGAATTTCAAGGGATTGGAGTCTTTTTAATGTATTTACGGTTTTTAGGGTTTTTGGTTTTTTATAGGGTTTTTTAGTTTTTTGTGCTTTTTTGGGTTTTTAGGTGGTTTGGAGGGGGGGTCAGATTTTGATGGGTTTTAGGGAATTTTAATGGGTTTTAAGTTTTTAAGCGTTTTTATCATTTTTAGGTATTTTAGGTTTTAATGATTTTTAGGGTGTTGTAAATTTTTTAGGGGTTTAGGGTCTTCTAGTGCATTTAGGGGTTTTAGGGTCTTTTTTTGGGTTTTAGAGGTTTTAGGGACTTTTAGGGGATTTTGGGGATTTGGGGTATTTTTGGGTATTTTTGGGGTTTAAAAATGTTAAGGGTTTTTTAGTATTTTTAGGTTCTTTTAGTGTTTGTAGGTTTTTAGGGTCTTTTAGGGTTTAGGGTATAATCATTGTGGTTTAGGTTCTAGAGTACAGGGTATTGGGTTTTGGGTATAGCGTATATTGTTTAGGGTGTAGGGTATTAGGTTTAGGCTATAGGTTTTAGTGTATAAGGTGCTTCGTATAGTGTTTAGGGTTTAGGGCTTAGGGTTTGCAGTTTAGTGTGCAGGGTATGGGGTTTAGGGTGTAGAGTTTGGCTTTTGGGTGTAGGGTATAAGGTTTCAGGTGTAGGGTGTTTGGTTTGGGGATTTGGGAGTGGGATATATGTTATATGGTTTAGGGTTAAGGGTGTAGGGATTATCGTATAGAGTATAGAGATTTTATGGTTTTATATGGTTTTTAGGGTTTCCATGGTTGTTTAGGTGTTTTAGGGGTTTCAAGGGTTTTCAGGGTTTCAGGATTTTTTACGGATTCTATAGTATGCAGGGATTTTTGTGTTTTTGGCCGCCACATTGTTTCCCACAACTGAGATATGCCCTGGTTCCGTGTTAATTGGAATTCCAGGAGGTTTCTTCATTACTTCAAAGACCACCCCTTTTCCCTTCACCCGCTTCCTCTGACAGTCAGAGTCCTCATGCCCTCGTTGATTACCAAAGGCACAAATTCTGGACCTTCGACACTCAGTGAACGAGTGTCCGATGAATCTACAGTTGGAGAAAAACATGGGCCTCCTCTCATAATGTATTTCTAGATTCAAGGTATCATCAATTGTGGTGGGGACCACCTCTTCAATGAGGGTACTCGCCATGTAAATCTCA
This sequence comes from Viscum album, assembly GCA_963277665.1. Taxonomy (NCBI): domain Eukaryota; kingdom Viridiplantae; phylum Streptophyta; class Magnoliopsida; order Santalales; family Viscaceae; genus Viscum; species Viscum album. The sequence goes on from OY728142.1 coordinate 604,442,599, forward strand.
ACAAGCACCCTTTCATAGTGCCCATACCGTGGATTATCAGTCTCTTTGTCAATACGAATGGGGAATCCAACCACAGAGGCAATATCCCATAAAATCCTAGGATGCCAATAATGCCAATTGAATTTGCATATGTTAATCCACACTTGCGTAAAGGTATTTTCACATTTGATGGATCAAAGTTTCGGTCCCATTCTTGGATTCAAAGGAGCCCTGGCTTATGGGAAATTGAGCCAAACCTCCAGGTTTTCCTTTTCAGTTCATCCATGGGGAACACCACATGTTAGAATCCACGCCCCATTGTAGTCATCTTCCAGTCATTGAACCCCCAATCCTCAGATATATGATTCACAAGATTAGAAAAATCTCATAAGTTCTCCCCCTTCAAGACAAGGACCCTGAAAATGATAAAAAATCGACACAGACTAACCCTCTCCTCAACAGCCTATCTGTTTGTAGCAACGTGGGCGATGCACCCCTTCAGATTAATCCGTCCAGGAGAAGGATACTCAAAATCAGTGAAGTATAACGATGCAGCTGACCTCACCACTTCCGCAAAATTCCTCCTCACCACCGATGGAAGTGAAGAAGTAGGAGGAGCTGGATTCACCACCAAAAGATTACAGAAACGGAAGATCTCACCATGGATAACTAGATCAGCAAGGTTCTTACCCAAATTCGGATCAGAATCCTGATCCTTCCCAGGAACCACGAGGGATCTCGTTCCTCCTTGCTCAGCCATCAGAGAATTTTTAGGATCTTCATAATAGTTTTTAGGGATTTTTGGGTTTATATGTTATTTTAGGGATTGTCAGGATTTTTAAGGAGTTTCATATTATACTAGGTTTTTGGGTTTTTGGGTTTTTTAGTGTTTTTAGGGGTTTAGGGTTTCTATGGTTTTTAGGGTTTTTATTGGTTTTTAGTTTTTTGGAGTTTTGGTATTTTTGGGTCTGTTAGAATTTTTAAGGCTTCATTAGTATTTTTAGGCTCTTTTTTTTTTGTTTTTAGGGATTTGGGTATTAATGGGTTTTACAGGGTTATTTTTGGATTTTATGGGTTTTAGGGTTTATAGGGTCTTTAATTGGTTTTAGGGGTTTTTTGATTTTTTGGGTTTTAAGAGATTTTTTAGGGGTTTTAATGTTTTTATGGTATATTTAAGGTTTTTAGGGTTTCGATGGGGGTTTTTTAGTATTTAGGGATTTAGGATATTTTAATTTATTTAAATAGTTTTAGGGGTTTTTAGGTTTTTTGGGGGGTTTGTGGTTTTTAATTTTTAAGTGGTTTTCATGGATTTTAAAGGGTTTTATGAATTTTCAACGGTTTATGGTTTTTAGATATTTTTAGGATTATGTGTTTTTAGGATTTTTAGAGGTTTTTAGGGTTTTTAGGGTATTTGGGATTGCAATTGGGGTTTATAGTTTTATAGTGTTTTCTATACAGTTTTATTGTTTTAAGTATTTTTTAGGGTTTTTAGGGTTTTTGGGGTTTTTGGGGTTTTGTGGGTTTTATTATTTTAGAAACATTAAGGTTTTTTTTTATTTTTTTGGGTTTATTTTGGATTTAGGGGTTTTTAGGGGTATTAGGGTATTTAGGAGTTTTTGGTTATTTTAGGGGGTTTTGGTGTTTTTTTCTTCTTTTAGGGTTTTTATAGTTTTTCTGGGTCATTTAAGGTTTTAGGGATTTTATCATCATTTAGGGGTTTTAGGGGTTTTAGGGGTTTTAAGGTCATTTAGGGGTTTTAGTGTTCTATTTTAGTTTTTATGATTTCATAATTTTATGTGTATTTTGGGTTTTTAGGATTTCTAGAGTTTCAGGGGTCTTTTTGGGTTTTCTTATTCGTGTAGTGTATTTTGGGTTTTTATATATTTTTTAGGTTATTTTAGAGGGGTTTATGGATTTTTTTTTGGAATTTTAGTATTTTTTATAGTTTTATGGGTTTTAAGGGGTTTTAGGGGGGTTTTTTAAATTTTATGGGTTTTCAGGTTTTTAGAGAGTTTCGGGTTTTTTGAAATTTCTAGGGCTTTTAAGGTTCTTTTTGGGGTTTTTAATGTTTTTATGGTTTTTAGGCAAGGAAGATGCGAGGGTCGGGCTATACCCGGCCCCCCCAAATTTATTAGAAAGAAAAAAAGAGACATAGCAGACAAGGGATGGGAGGGGTCAAATGACCCACACCCTAAAAACCCCTTACAACATAAGATGCAAAAGACCCACCCAAAAAAAGAAAAATCAAAAGCGAAAAAAGAAAAAAACACACAAAGCCAAGCAACCACCACCATCATCCAACATCAACCAGCATCTAGCTGCTCACAGCTAACCAACGAACACCATTCAAACTCAAACAACAATCAACATCCAGCAGCAGCACGATCATAAACCACAGCTTCAACAACTCCCAGCTCAGCAACAACCAGCATCCAGCATCACAATTTCCATCATCCAGTGCATTCCAGCATCCAGCAGCACCACATCCAATCATCATAGCAACCCAACAGTAGCAACACGTCCAAACCAACCAGCCCTAGTAACCAACAACACCAAAACCGACATCGCTACCAATCACAACTAGTAGCATGAAACCACAGCACGAGCACCACAACCAAACATGGACATCATCACCTCCCAGCAAACAACGACCAGAAACTCCATTTAAACCATTTCCATCAACTATCATTTCCTCCCCAGGAGGATCCACTGCCAGTAAAACAGGACCACCAACATCAAGAATCAAGCAGCAAACTCCAACGAACGACAGCACCAAAACACCAGCATCAGCAACAAAAGCATCACTGCCTCCATCCTGACCGTCTCCTATCAACTTGAATCTCATAAAGAAACAACCAGTACATCCTAACTCATCTTCAAACAAGGAATCACAGCTCAACAACTAGCAGTCATGGTCTTCGAACCAAACAGCTTTTAGCATTCTACACATCGTAGCATAGCAAACCGCATACCACGAGAAATTGCACAAATATCACTGAACCCATCATAGAAAACCCAAAAACCATAACCCTTTCATAACCGAAATCAAAACCCCGTAGTAGGAGAACATGGAATGCCAAAATTTCCGACCGAATCAAGCATCAAAAAACTGGAGCGAAGACAGAGCTGACAGAATAGTTTGAGCACGCACCTGCAGCTGCTTCGCGAACCGACAAGAGGATCGAACAAGGGAGTAGAACAAACCTCCTACAACACGGGATCGAGAACCTAAGATCTGAAAGAAGGAAGAGCTATCGCTGCCTGAATAACCCCGTCGGGGAGAAGAAAAACCAATCTGCGCCACTTTTAGAGTCAATGGAAGCCCAATCAAGGCCGCTGCTCGAAGAAGAGGAGGCCACCGTAGAACACCTTCTTCCATTGAACTGAAGAACGCTGTTTCTGACCGCTATTCCCAGGATCTCCCTCCAAAATCATGGGCCGAGAAGGGATCCAGTGCCGATGCCGCGGTCAGCACCGTCGCTTGTGAAGCACGCGGCCAAGGAAGATCAAAATCTACACCGATGAAGACAACAACAGCTCTCCCACGCCAAGAACGCCACCCAAAATCCCAAGCATCCAGGGGCGAAGATCCAAATCCACCATCGCTAGGAGGATCGACAGGAAACCCTAGAAACCGTGTTGAGGGGGAGAGAGCACCAGGAAAGTGCGCCTCCATCTTGGGGACTTTATGGTTTTTAGGGCTTGTAGGGTATTCTGTGTTTTTAAGGTTTTTATAATTTTTAGGGGTTTATAGTGTTTATTATAATTTTTGTGGTTTCGGGGTTATTATTGACTTTTATTGGGGTTTAAGGGTTTTAAAATGTTTTTGAGGTCTTTCTAGAGTATTTTTGCGGTGGGGTGGGTGGGTTTAAATGTTTTTATGGTTCCCTAGGGGTTTAGGGGTTTTGTGTATTTTTTAGGTTTTTATGGTTTGGGGGGTGGGTTAGGGGATTTTAGGATTTATAGGGGGTTTTTGACATTTACGTATATAAGGGTGTTTATGGGGTTTTATTTTTTATAGGATTTTTTGGGTTTTAGGGGTATTTAGTGGTTTTAGTGTTTTTAGGGGTTCAGGTTTTTTAGTGTTTTAGTGTATTTATTTTTCTATGTTGTATTTTTTAGGCGTTTTGTTTTTCAGGGGTTTTGTGAGTTTTTAGGGTTTTCAGGATTTAATAGATTTGAGAAGTTCTTTGGGTTTTTAGGCATTTTTAGAGTTTTTTGAGTTTATTAATGACTTTATGGGTTTTCTATTATTCAAGGGTCTTTAAATGTTTTGGGATTTTTTTGGGTATTTTATGTTTTTTTATGGTTTTAGGGTCTTTTAATGTTTTTAGGGTTTTAAGGTGTTTTGGGGTTTTTAGGGATTTTAGTGTTTTTCGGTTGAAATTGGAATTTTAAAGTGTTTTTGTAGTCTTTTATGGTTTTTAGGGGTTTTATGGTCCTTTATGCATTTTAGGGGTCATAAATTCTTCTAGGGTTTTTAGCATTTCGTGGAGTTTTATGTTTTAGGGGGTTTAGGGACTAGGAGAGGTTTTCAAGGGTTATTAGGGGTTTTAGGGATTTTTTGTTTTTATGGGCTTTTTGGGATTTATGGTCTGTTGGGGGTTTTTTAGGGACTTTTAGGGTTTTTACAATCTTTTAGTGTTTTTTACGGTTTTGAGGGTCTTTTCGAGTTTTTGGTTATTAGGGTTCTATCATGGGTTTTAGGTTTCTTTTAATACTTTTTTGGGTTTTAATATGTTTTTATGGGTTTTAGTTTCTTTGATGTATTTAGAGGGGTTTTAAGGGTTTTAATGTTTTTTGGATAAGTAGGGGTTATTAGTGGTTTCAGGTATTTTTAGGTATTTTTAATGGTTTATGGGGTTTCTTTATGAATTTTGGTGGTTTGAGGGGGGGGGGGGGTTATTGGTATTAGGGTTCTAGGTGTTTTAGTGTTATTTATATTTTTAGGGTATTTATTTGGGGTTTTATAGGTTTTAGGGTTTTTAGGTTTTTTCGGGATTGGGGAATTTCACTGGTTTTTTGGGTTTTTTTAGTGGTTTTAGGTTTTCCAGGGTATTATAGAGCCTTTTATGTTTTTTAAGGGTTTGTGATTTCAGTGTATTTTTTAATTTTTAGGGTATTTTAGGGTTTCATATGGTTATTAAGGATTCTTACAGAAGTTTCATGTGTTTTAGGGTATTTATTGGGTTTTAGGTTTTTATGGGGTTTTAGGGTTTTTTGAGACTTTTAGGGTGTTTAGTGTTTTTATGGGATTTAGTGTATTTTTTGGTTTTAGGGAGTTTTTGAGTATTTTTAGTCATTTTTATGGTTGTTTAGGGGTTTTGGATTTTTTTAAATTTTTATGGTTTTTTAGGGTTCATTAGATCTCTTTAGGTATTTTATGGTTATTATGTTTTTAGGGTGCTATTATGGTCTTTTAGAGATTTATTTTCGGGTTTAGGTGATTTTAGAGATTTTTTGTTTTTATGTTGTTTTATGGTTTTTGAATTTGTTAGGGGTTTTAGGGTTTTTAGTGGGTTTTACAGGTTCTTGTGGGTTTTGGGATTTTTTTGGACTTTTTAGAATTTTTTGGGGGTTTTGTTGTTTTAATGGGTTTCAGGGTTTTAATTTTTATAGATAATTTTAGTGTATTAAAATTTTTATGGAATTTTATATTTTTATGGCTTTTAGGGTCTTTAGTTTATAAGGTATAAGGGGTGAGTTGTAGGGTATAGGTTTTAAGGTGATTCACACCCCAACCTTGGAAATACATTTATTTTATTCCTTCTTGGATATTGGATGCTTTGGTTGAGGTTTAGGTTGAGTCCCAATTTGAATTTTTATTTTTTGTTGAAAAATGGAATTTGTAGGCTTGGAAGAAAGGGGATCTTGTGTTGCGCATGGTTAAGGAAAACCATACGACTTCTCTTAAGTAACCATATGGCTTGGTTTGGGGTCTATGGGTAAGGTGGATGGGTTTCATACAATTTGGAAAACCATGTAGAATCCATGCATGATATTCTATCCATTTGGATAGTGGTGATTGCATGGTTTGTCCATGGTTTGGAAAATCGTGCAGCCAAAAAATGCGAGTTTCCTAGAAAATTTAAATCTTGGAATTCATATTACCTCATATTTTTACCCTAAATCGATCCCCCTCCCTCTTGGTGAATTTTGGCACAAAAAGGGGTCTCAAACCACCCTTCCCTTTGGTTATCCTCCCTCTATGGATGCTCCTCTATGGATCTAAGGTGAGTTTTTTAGGGTTTTTGGAATATTTTCTTCTCTTCCACTTCTCCACTCATAGTTTAATTGTGTTTCCCTATGGTTTCTTGTTTGGACAGACCCTAGTATCAAGGGATGATATGTTGGATTGTGTTTCTTTGGGTTTATGTTCTGTAGATTGTTCCCTAGGGCATATTATTCCTTCCCTTGATGTTTCATCATATCCACACTCTGTTGAGGTAGGTGTTTCCATCCATTTTCTTTTCATATCCTTCCATTTTATTCTTCTTATTTTTTAAATAATATATAAATGTGTTATTAATTCTTTTGGTATGATTTATTTTCATAGTAAGGTGTTTTTTTGTTGGAAAAATTGATGGAAGTGTTTTTAGAGGGTTTTCTCTCAACATGTTATATAGTTATCCACATAAGGTGTCTATAAAAATTTCAATTGTTCTTTAAAGTGAAATTTCGTTCTTAGTGTGGTTTTTTCCTTGGTAATACTTTGATAGTGTTGTTTGAGTGTGAGTTATACCTTGTATGTGGAAATTTGTGACTTTTATGCTGTGATGTTTAGGTATTTCCTGTTGTGTTGAATTAAAATCACGAGTTGTTTCTTTGATAATGTGTCTCCAAAAGTGGTTTGAAATGCTCAAGGATTTGAAGTTGGTTTGTAAAATAGACTTTTTGTGTTTCAAGTGTTCCCTTTTGTTGTGATTTATATGTTTTTCTTTTAATTGTGAAAGTGTTGTGATTCATGTTTAAAAGTTGTTTTGATGTGAAAATGAATTTGAACGTAGATATTCCCATGGAAATGTTTGATTGAAACATGTGTACTTCATGTAGTGTTTTAAAATTATTTCAAATAGATTTTAAGTGGCTTGAAGTGTATTTTCGAACATCATTGATGTGTGTATGAACATCAGAAAGGGGATTTTTCCCATAAGAATGGTTGGTTTTATGTGTATTCATTAAATCATGGACCGTTTGGAATTTTGAGACATGTTTTGGTGGATGGTAGGCATAAATCCCTTTCAGAACATTTTATATTGTTTCATGTTTCACTCTAGTTTGGAAATGGTTTTCTATATATAGTTCTATTGGAAATGATAAAGGTCCATTTGGATCTTTATGATGTTTTGGAAGGTTCATTTTGATACAATGTGATGTGAAGACCAAGTTGTATTTAATACTGTCTGGGAATAGTTTTGAAACTCAAATGACGTGAAGGCCTGGTTGGAACTTTTGTGTGGATAATCACGAGATGGGAACACCTATGTAGGATTTCCCCAATATGGGGGCGGTGTCAGTGGTTGGTGTGTGTAAATGTTGTTGAAATAGTTTAGTGTGCCATGCATGTAAGGGCCTCTCATTCCACTGTGAATTTCTATTATTCTCATGAGAGTCCTAGGAGTATTTTATTGGGTCGAGTGATGCTTACTTATTAACCAATATTAGATGGGTTGGTACCCCCCCCACCCCCATGACTTTATAGGGCTTGGTGGGATGTCCCACTGGATTGGAAAGTTTAGATTATCAAATTGGATATTGAATTTGGAGTTTCACGATATACTGGATGGTTAATCTGACATAAGTACGTTCAGGGATCGCTCTCAGGATATTTATGAAATGACCATGAACCACTATCTATATATTCTATTTGATTTGGATACTTGTTTAGATTTTATCCTAGATTTATTATGCTGGTTGGATTTTGTTTCATTTATTTTCTACTTAGATTTGTTTTATTACTTTGTATGGTTTTTACATTTACTTTAGCATCAAAAAGGGTAATGAAAATTGAATCTGTTTTGAAAAAGAAGTCATTGTGTGTTTGTTTTTTAAAAAGTGAACTTTTAGAAGATGGGTTTGTTTTTTTAAATGACTAAAATCCTATTTTTAGAATCCATTTTTGAAATAGAAATTATGAACTGTCTTTGGAAAGGAAATGTATGGATTCTGTGGCAATTTTTTATTGAGCTGTTAATCTCACACCCTACTTGTTCTACTCAATGTCGGTAGAACTGGGCTATTTTTTAGGTTCAAGTTCTAGCTTTGTCGTACCTTTGGATCATGTTGGTCTTGTGGTTGGTGGTGACCAATAAGTCACATTGCGATCGTGTAAACATGGCTCAGTCTCATTTTGGTATTCATTATTTTTTGTTTAGAATTTGTTGTATTTGGATCAGTTTTTTTATTTATTGATATTATGTTATTCATAGTTATGTTTTGTGATTAGTTTATTTATTTGATCTTGGTTAATTGGGGAAAAATTATCCCATCTTGATTAATTTGGGGCCCAACAGATGTTTTATCCCATGAGGATTGGAAATGTCCTTAGGGACCCATCTCAAACTAGGTCGGATGTCGGGTTAGATGGAACCCCGCCTTGGTTCATGAAAAAATCATATCAAAGGAGTCCCTTGATATTTGGGAAGTAATGTAGCTGAAGATTTGGAATTTTGGGACTTAGGAGGTAGTTATGGGAAGGATTTCATGAACCCTTTCTTGTTTTGATCCTCGAGTTTTAGGGGTAGTTTGGTTTGGAGTCCTTGTTGTGTTTTGATTTTTTGTATGCTGAGAGTAGATAATGGAGGTGAGCCAGTGTCATGTTGTTTTCTCACACGGATTAGTGACCCATATGGATTCTAAGAACATAGATCAATGTCCTTCTTGTTATTAATGATTGCCTGGGTCATGGCCCACTAACCATGTCTTCGAGTTAGGTATGGACACTAGTTCATCATTCTGGTAATGTTATGTGAGTTGTTATTTGTTTTGGTTTTGGTTGGTGTGAGTGGAAATTTAAAATGAAATAGGATTTTGAAATAGAGATGATTTATTTTAAGTGGTTCTGAGTTGATAAGAATGGGTTTCTAAACCAAAAGAAATTTTAATTGAAAAATATTTGGCGAATTCTTAGGCATGATGATAATGTGGTATGTGTGACCCAAATTATTCCATTCGAATGTTTTCATATGTGTGGGTATGTATGGAAAATGCATGGTAGAATGTGTGAATGGATGATATAAGTAGAGATGGGATGTAAACATATGCGGAAGATCATATGATTTAATGAGTGATTATGTTTTGGAAAAAATCCCTCATGGTGTATTCTCTGTATGTTTTGGGTGTGATTATGTTTGTTGAAAAGTCTAGATGACAACTAATGAGTATGAATGGTGTTTTATGAAGCATGGGTTTAAGGTGGTGTAGTTTCCCAGTGTTTTTCAAAATTTTGGACCTCATAACTGGATTTCATTTTTGGAAAAGGATGATTTCCTCATATGGGTAAATAGAATGCTGACTATGAAGCATGGATCGCAGATTGAAAAATTGGTATGCATAATGTCAAAGGAAAACAATAAAGGAAGGTAAGAACAATGCACAAGACACATACCACGTATGGGAAGGGTTTATGGGGAGAAATGGGTTTGGGGGATGGCATGCAGTTTTCTAGAGGCTTGTAGTATGAATAATGGCTTGTCGAATCAAATAAACAAGGTGGTGATTTGAGAAGTTGTAAAGGTTGTCATTGGAGAAAATGAGATAGTGATTTGGGCTTCTGTGAAGGAAGAAAGAGAGTATGTAGACCGTCTAGGGAACGACTGACAGAATGATCAGTACACAGTGGAGATTTGGGAAATCTTGTATAATAGTATTTTTTGGATCTATTTTCCTATATATGGAGTGATTATCCTCTCATTAAGATAGAGTGATTTTGATAAGAAAAATTTTTTTCATTGGGAATTCCGTGAAGTCTGAAATTCATTCGTGAATGAGGATTATGTGAAGGGTGAAGCAGTTTATTGAAGTGATTCCGTGAAAGGGTGTTTGTGGAGAAATGTAGTCATCAAAGGAAGAACTAGTCCACAGGACGAAGCAATCCATGGAAGAAGGAATTCTCAAGATGTGGAAGTGGTACGTGGAAGTGGTAGGAAGAAGAGGTATGTGAAAGAAGTATGCATAAGTGGTTCATAAAGGCCGTATATGTGGGTGTTACAAAGTGTTAGAAGTGGAGATGGTTCCCGTAATAGGTTTTACATGAAGCATATTAACTATGCCGTTCACATAATAGAAAGGTAGTTCACAGAGGTCTTGATAATCTATGCAAATTCACTAAAATAGTTCATGAAAGTAATTTTCGATAACTAACAGTACGCGGAAAAGAGAATTTCATCTATGAGTGAAAAGAAACTCTAACAGAGCATCTATCTATAGTTCACGATTCTTGCTTTCATGAAAATGAATGGACATATGAGTTCATAAAATGTGAGTGGATCCCTTCCAAGAGCAGTGATCAAAGGAAGAGAAAGTTGGTAATCCTTTCCACTGACAGTGAGGCAAAGAAAGAGACATAAGGAGTCACCCTTGGTAATGCAGCGAGTAGTCCCTAAATATTGTAAAGGTAGTGAGCCTGGGAATATAAGTGATCTAGACCAAACATTGTAATTGGTAGTGAGATTTTGTGTATTTCGTACAGTGACACATCATCATTGTATTCTCCTTAGACGTAGCCCATTGAGGGTGAACCAAGTAAAATCATTGTTTCCTATGCATGATTTTATTTCAGTTCATATATTTATATGGAATAAATAGAGAAGTTTGTTTTTTTAAAGACAAAAAAATATCTGAAGGGGTAGTATTCTTAATCTTTCATACCCTAATTCACCCCCCTCTTAATGTATTTGGCATAGTGGACCTAATAATTTGGATCAAAGGGAAGGTTAAAATCTATTCATTCTCTATTAGTAGAATAAATGATGGTGTTTAATCACAAATAAATTCTAATCTTTGATAGAAACAATTTTCATCTATGGAAGAATCAGATGTAGCACTACTCCCCATCATGACTAATGGATGTCTTCATAGAAGATACGTATGTAATTTTAGCCAATATCAATACTGGTGATTTTTCATAATCTCAAATAATATAATTGTATATTGATGCTAAATAGATCAATGCATTAGGGGGAGATATATCAAATGAAATTTATACGAAGGTGCTGTCATTTAAAACCCCACATGCTATGTATGAAAATATATAGAAAATTTATATAGGAGATTCAAAGGTGAAAGAGGAAAAGATACATGTTTTTTGGAACAAGTATGAAGATATGAGAATGAACCCAAATGAATCTGTTTATTAATTATCTGATAGAGTGAATGTTTTAGTGGAGGAAATGGGTAGTCTTGAAGAATTCACTAAAGATAAAAAGATTGTGAAGCATATCTTGATAAACAACAACCTTGGTTTAATCCAAAAGTTTCAGTATTGGATGATAATGATCCAAAGGAGCTGAAATTGGATAACTTTCATTATACCCTTATTTCATATGAAATGATAAATGATGATAACAATTATTTAGAGAAGAGGAATTCCAAAGAAGTGTCATTCATGTCCATGAAGAAGCTCTCTATTGAAGATAGTCTGGAGGAAGACAATTTGGATGGTGTCATTTCATTTCTCTCTTCAAATAAATGAATAGGAAAAGGAAATTTAAAAGGTAAAATTCAACATGAATTATTTCGATGTGTAAAGATTAGACATTTTGCATTAATGTGCCTTAAGAAGTTTGAAGATGACAGTGAAGACAATGTTGAAATTCAATAAAAGATAACTTCATCCAATGTGAAATCTATGATAAGTGCTAAGAGAAAGTTCTTCAAGAAAATTTATCTGCTTTCAAAAGAAGATGAAATTTCAAATGAATATGAGATAGAAGAGTTGGAGGACTATACAGATCAAGAGGTATATTCTTTGGTGGCGTTTGTCAAAAATTTACTATCAAAAGAATAAAGTGACAATGGAGAATGAGAAGTTTAAGTAATAGTTGACCTTTAGGCTGAATTAGAAGAGGATCATGAAGAAATAGATGTTTGGAGAGCCAAAACAAAGAAAGACAAAAAAGTGGTTCTTGATTCCAAACAATATATATATTAGTAGTAAGAGGATTAGTCTGAGTTAAATAACTAAATGAAAAAACTGATGTTTTGAATTCCAGAAATATCAAAAAATGTCATTGAGTACAAACTCAAGATTGATGAATAGAAAAAAGAGATCGATAGTTTGATAAAAACTAGAAAAGATCAAATCTAACGTATCAAAGAACTTGTAGAGGAAGTCAGGGTTTTATGATGAAGTTTTAAAGATCAATAATTTTTTCTTGACTCCAGGTATGACACTAGAAATGTAGATCTTACAAACAATAGAGATGATAAAATATCAGTATAGTGTTCCAATAGAATAAAAGAAATAGTCAAATCAATATTGTAAGGTTGGCATGGGGCTTGACTGAAAACAAAAAGCAGTAACAGTTGAAGTTAGACCACAAGAACCCACTCTAAGATTGCAGATTAATTTGGTTATGAAGGTGAATAAAAAGAGTTAGATAACTAAATGGACAAAAAATGGTGTAGTATTTACACATAGGAATGTACCCAACATAAGAACTTATTGTATGGAAATATGAGACACTCAAAATATATGTATTCCATAGAAAAGAGGTACCGAAGGGAACATGACCAATAGAGGAAGCCATATAGAGATCAATTTTCTAGGTCATCATTTAATGGTCACTATTTCAGGTGTGGAGGATTTGGACACATGGAAATATATTGCTCATAAAAAATATAGAGGAATTATCGGAATCAAATTGAGGTTGGTTATAAGCAGTAGACAAATGTTTCATCAAATATGCTGAAAATACAAAATCAAATTTCACCTCTATAATAAGAAGCCAGTCCCTCATATTCTGAAAAATTTCATGTGTATCAATCAATACTGAGTATGAATTCTGAAACATATACATATAAGAATAGATATGAGTAGGTAGTGGTTTTAGATATTGCGTTCAAGTCATCAGATCACATCGGTATATGGATCATTGATAGTGGATGAACCTCCCATATAATAGGAAATAAGTATCTGGTGACGGGAATCAAGAACGATGAAGAAGGTATCATAATAATTTTTAACAATGATGGGTTGAAAATTATTGGCTCCGGGAAATCAAATTTTGTGGTAAATGACAAGATATATGCATATGTATTGGTTGTGGAAGGTCTTATTCACAAATTATTAAGTGTAAGCCAATTGTGTGACTCAAGAAATTCCATATGATTTTATAAGAAATTATGTGTCATCAATGAAATGATGGTGTTGTTGTATCACATGGAAATCATACAAAAGGGAATCTTTACATATTGAGTGGAGAAGAAGATAAGAACTTTCTATCTAAGGAAGAAGAAAATAATTCATGGCATAAACATATGAACCACATAATCCTAACATCCTTGGATTATCTGGTGAACTATTAAGATACTCTAGATCTTCCAATATTATCACATGATCATACACATACATTCAATTCTTACTAATAAGGGAAGATCATTCAAAATAAATATAAGGAAAAAAGAGAAAAGGTTACCAAGATTTATTGAGTTGGTTTATATTGATGTGTGTCGAACAATATCACCAAGAGATGTTTATGGGAGGATATATTATATAATATTCATTTATGATTATAGCATAATGGAATGGGTATAAATCATTATGCAAAGGTCTAAGGTGTTCAGTTTCATTATAATATATAGATGGGAATTTGAAAATATTCTAGGTCAGAAAATCTACAAGATCTGAAAAGATAATTGAACTGGGTTCAAAAATAGTGAAGTGGAGTATTATCTTGAGAAACACAGGATAAGGCATCATGTTTAAAAAATTATAACTCCAAAAATGATTGGTGTAGTTGGGAGAAGAAATTGGATTATCAACAACATGGCCAGAACAATAGCCATTAAGAAATACCATCCATTAAAAATTTGCAATGAAGAAGCTATGATAGAATTCTACACATTAAATAGAGTGTTTTTATTTCCTAAAGAATAGAAGAATCCATATGAGGTATGGAATAGGATTAATCCATCGTTGATGTACTTTCGTGTATTTGGAAGTAAGTGTTTCATTATAAATAATAAAAAACATAGGAAGTTTGAATATCATGGAGTTAAAGGTATATTTCTTGGATATTAAAATAAAATCAAACAATTCAAATGGTTCAACAAGAAGCTACTAAATTTAGTTGAATTATATGATGTAATCATAGTTTATAATGAGAAAAATATCCAGTAAATACATGATCCATCTCATGAGGATAGTGATGAAGAAATAAGAAAATAAAGGGACGATCTAGTTCTAATGGTCAATTTTAAAGAAGATTCATATAATAAAAATGATGATAACAATTTAGTATCTTCAAAATGATAGAATAAAAGATCTTAAATTTATAGGTAGAACATAATTATGGGTTAGAAAATGCCAGTGCATACAAGTAGGATGAAGACTCTACATTAAGAATCATATTTATCATAGGTAGTGCCTAAATGTTTTGATGAATCAGTTGGTGATTAGAATTGGCTTCATGCTATTAATGAAGAGATTGACTGAATTGAGATGAATCAGACATGGGAGATTGTTTTGATTCCAATAGATAATAATTTCATCAAGAAAAAATGAATATTTTTCAAAAAAATGAATATTTTTCAAAAAAATGAATAAATATGTTGTTCAAATTCAAACCAAAGAACGATTAGTGTGAAAAGGTTACCCCTAGATAGAGGGTATTGATTTTGATGAAACATTTTCACCTATTTCAAGGCTAGAGACAATTCTATTATTCTTGGCTATAGCAGTGTAAAAAATTCAAGGTTTTCTAGATGGATGTCAAATCCACATGTCTAAATGGGTCTCTTATAGAAGAAGTTCATATTGGGAATCCATATTGTTTACTCATATATGAATATGAGAACATAGTTCATCAACTGAAGAAGTCTTTACATGGTTTGATGCAAGCATTAAGAACTTGATATTCAAGGAAAGATGAATTTATGAAAAAGATCAGTTTTCAGCATTGTAGAGTTGATTAAAATCTATATTTCAACCATGATAGTAATCGAATGTTGATGGTGATGGTATAGGTCAATGACATAATCTTTGGAGGATCAAATGAAGTGTAATGCAGATAGTTTTACAAATTCATGAAAAGTGATTTCAAAATTTCATTGATTGGTGAACTAAAATTTTCCATTGGATCGTAGGTAACAAAAAAAATAATGAAACAAAAATTTATCAATATAAATATTCCAAGGAAGTTTTGAGAAGGTTTCAACTAGATAATTAAATGTAGATGATGACTTTGGTGGCTACTCGGATGAAACCGTCTCAATATTATGAAGGCAAAGTAGTCAATGTCATAGAAAACAAGAAGATCATAGGAATTTTTTTATACATAACAACAACATAAGAAGATATTGTATTTTCCACATGTCAAACAACATGATATCAAAGTGATACTAAGGAAAGTGGAATGATTTTAATAAAAAAGAAAATTTCTATATATCAAGGGCATTGTGGTCTTCGGGTTGATGTATAATGAAAAATCACAACAAAAACTATTGGGATATATAGATGCAGATTGTTCTGGTTCAGTAGATGATAATAAATCAATGTCAAGAGGTTAATTCTATCTTTGAGGTTTTTGTATTTCATGGCTAAGCAAGAAACACTATTTAATTTCATTTATAACCACATAAGTTGTATATATTGAGGAAACTCAAGCATTCACCTAATTATTGTGGATGATGCAGCAACTTGAAAATATGAGAATTGAAGTGACATCTCTAATCAGAATCTATTATGATAAGTCAAGTGCTATAAATCATAGAAAAAATTCAGACCAACACTCAAGGAGAAAGAACATTCAAATAAAGTATATGTTCATCTCGTAGAAGGTAGAGAATGGTCCTGTGAAGTTGGAGTATGTGCGTAAAAAACTATAGGTTGTAGATATTCTGATAAATACCTTAACCAAAACAGTATCTGAAAGGATCCAACTGGAAATGGGAGTTCAGTCGACTCCCCTCACATGAAAAAAGTGTGGATGTGGATTCCCCCTCTCCCTAAGGTATGGTATGTTTTTTTCTTAAGTTATAATATGTGTTCTTTACCCTGTTTTAGACCTAAAATGAATGGCCTTTGGGTTCATTGACAAAGGGAGAAATTTATGGTTGTTCAAAGTGATAAAATGTCTTAATCACGACATGGGGAGAATCTGTTAGGTGGAATAGCGAGATTGGGGGAGTGGAAGATGAGTTTAGCAGTGAGATATGGGATTATTAAATATAACGATGCTAGATTTTATCAATCAAAGGTTATATATCACAACAACAGAGGTTTGTGATGAAAGAAAAAGAATGGATATTTAATGGAATGAAGTGATTTATTTGTAAAATTTTCATTATACTCTTGTTTCTCACACCGACAATGGATCATATGGGTTTAGAATATATTTTGACGAAATCCATGATCACAATATTTATCACAAGAATAGAATTCTGATAAAATATTGAAGGATCTTTAACGAGGTATCAATTTGAGAAGAATTGTCAACAAAAGCAGTGGGGTGATTTTTGGAAAAAATACATCAAGGTGTCTTATCAGTATGTTTTAGGTGTGATCGTGTTTTTTTGACAAGGAAAGATGACTATGAATTATTATAAATGGTGTTTTTCGAAGTAGGTGTTTAAGGTTGCACAATTTCCCAGCGATATCCATATTTTTGGGCCTCAAAATCAGGATTTTGGTTTTTGGAAAAGGTTAATTTCTACATAGGGGTACATAGTAAATAGACCATGAAGCATGGTTTACAGATTTCAAAAGTGTATGCGGAATGTTAATGTAAACTTAAAACGTTTGGGAACCATGGCAGATAAGATTCAGACTGTGTACGAGAACAGTTTGTGGGGAGTAAGAGGTTTGCAGGATGGCTTGTAGTTTGTGAGAGGCTTGTGGTATGTGGGAGGGCTTATCGATTTGTAGAAACAAGGATGTTATTTGAGAATCCACAAAGGGAATCATTGGTGAAAACGAGATGGTGATTTTGGCCATCGTGATGGAAGAAAGGAAATACATGGACAACGTAGGGAATAGTTCACAGATGGAGTAGTATACTGTGGAGATTTGGAAAATCATGG